>CM065808.1:77014093-79414093 GCA_033398695.1 Orobanche coerulescens
CGTGGAGAGGGAGAAGAAATGAGAAAAGACATACATGTGGGTCAACTCCCTGGTTTATATAGCCAGGGAGTGTTAGCGCGCGCTAATCCTCAGAAGTTAGCGTGCGCTAACGGGACAAAACTCCAGTCCAGAAGTTAACGTCCCAGTCCAGTAACTAGATTTACAGGTCGTTAGCGTGCACTACCCGAAACGTAGCGTGCGCTAATAGCCTCTCGGTAGCACGCGCTATCGGCCATAGCGTGCGCTACTTGGACATCAGCCGAGTCCAGAAGTGAACTGCCCAGTACTCACCTGACCCCGTTAGCGCGCGCTATTGGCCAAACGTAACGTGTGCTAAAAGCGTATCGGTAGCGCGCGCTATCGGCCATAGCGTGCGCTACCTGGGCACCTGACCGAGTCCAGTAGCAAACTGTCCAGTACTGGACAGACTCGCTAGCGTGCGCTACAAAACAAGCGCAGCGTGCGCTATTGAAGGATGTTTAGCGTGCGCTATACAATAACATTAGCGCGCGATAGGCACAAGGTAACAATGGTCCAAAACACCGAAACATGAACGAAGCATCAAACAGAACATCTCAAAACGCATAATAACATATAATGGACCCACGGCAACCCCGAAACGGCGGTTCCGAACAACAATTACGGGAATTAGATCGATAAGCGACGGATGAACCAATAACGTATAACTGGATGACAAAAAGTCTCGAAACAATTATTCTCAAAACTAATATGGTTACATGAGTGTCGCTAAAAATGAGAAATACACCGAAAAATGAAAATACCGGGAAAAGAAAAATACGGGTATTACATTCTACCCCTCTAAAAACAAGTTTCGTCCCGAAACTTAAGAAATAAACAACTCGGGGTACTTAGCACGCATGCTATCCTCGGTCTCCCAAGTTACTTCTTCGACACCATGTCTCGACCACTGCACTTTGACCAAAGGAATGGTCTTATGCCTCAGTTGCTTCTCACGGTGCTCCAAAATCCTCAAGGGACGCTCCTCGAAAGTAATGTCCTCGGCAATGTCGATCTCACCATAATCGATGATATGACTAGGATCCGGAACATATTTCCTCAGCTGGGAAACATGGAAAACGCTATGAATGTGACTCAAGGCTGGAGGTAGTGCTAAACGGTATGCCAACTCACCGACTCGCTAGAGAATCTCAAAGGGTCCAATAAATCTCGGACTCAATTTCCCCTTCTTCCCAAAATGAAAAACTTCCCTCGTTGGCGACACCTTTAGCAAAACGTGGTCTCCCACCTTGAATTCCAAAGGTCGACGACGGACGTCGGCATACGACTTCTGTCGACTTTGGGCGGTCAACATCCATTCTCGAATCAAATCCACCTTCCGCCTCGTCTCTAAAATAATATCCGGTTCGGTCCCGACCAAATCAGACGCTTCGTTCCAACAAATCGGCGATCGACAATGCCGCCCGTAAAACGCCTCATATGGTGCCATCCGAATCGACGCGTGCCAACTATTATTGTACGTGAATTCGATCAATGGCAAATGCTCCTTCCAGTCACTGCTCCAATCGAGAGCACAAGCACGCAACATATCCTCGAATGTCTGGATAGTGCATTCCGACTGTCTATATGACTGAGGATGAAAAGAGGTACTCAAACGCAAACGAGTACCCAACGCCTTATGCACCGCCTGCCAAAAGTGCGATACAAAACGGCCATCACGATCCGAAACAATAGACTTCGGAGTACCGTGAAGCCTCACGATCTGCACGATAAACACACGAGCCAACTTCTCCGGGCCCCAAGTGTCTTTGATGCCCAGAAAATGTGCCGACTTGGTCAGACGATCAACAATCACCCAGACCATATTCATGCTCGACCTCGAACTCGGCAAACTTGTAATGAAATCCATTGATATATCTTCCCATTTCCATTCCGAAACGGGAAGTGACTGCAATAACCCGGTATTTTGACCTGCTGATAAGTCAAACATATCGCTACAAACTGTGCGACCCCCTCCTTCATATTATTCCACCAGAAATTCCTTCTCAAGTCCTTGTACATCTTACTCGAACCAGGATGAACGGAGTAGGGTGTAGCATGGGCCTCACGCAAAATACTCTGTCTCAACTCTGAGTCGTTCGGTACACAAAGCCGACTCTGGAATCTCAAAACACCATCCTCGTGAATCACAAACCCAGGAGACTTTCTCTTAAGAATATTCTCTCGGATTTGAGTAATCATCGGATCCTCTAATTGCTTCAGCATAATTTCATCGATCAAAGACGACGAAATATCTAAAGCACAAAGTTGCCCGACAGCTCCAGGCAACAAAACCTCAACATCAAACTCGATCAAAACCTGCCGAAGCTCAGACTGAGACGTAAGGATCTCAAGTGTTCGCAATGCAACCGGTTTCCGACTCAAGGCGTCGGCCGCGACGTTCGCCTTGCCCGGATGATAAAGTATTTCGAGGTCATAATCCTTAATCAACTCTAACCACCTCCTCTGCCTCATATTCAACTCCCGCTGAGTAAATATGTATTTCAGACTTTTATGATCGGTAAAAATCTGACATGCAGAGCCGAAAAGATAGTGACGCCAAATCTTGAGCGCAAAAACAACTGCCGCTAACTCCAAATCATGAGTAGGGTAGTTAAGCTCATACGGCCTCAACTGTCTCGATGCATGTGCAATGGACTTGCCGTGCTGCATCAACACGCACCCAAGACCCTGACCCGAAGCATCATTATAAACAGCAAAACCCCCGTTGCCATACGGCAACGCCAAAATCGGAGCCGAAGTCAAACGCCTCTTCAGCTCCTCAAAACTCGACTGCCTCTCGTCATTCCAGACGAACTTCTCGGACTTCTGGAGCAACTGTGTAAGTGGTCGAGCCAGTATCGAGAAACCCTCGACGAACATATGGTAGTAGCCAGCTAAACCCAAGAAACTACGAACTTCCTTCACGTTTTTAGGCGGTGCCCAATCCAACACTGCCTCAATTTTCTGCGGGTCCACACGAACACCCTCGGCTGAAATCACGTGACCTAGAAACATCACTTCCTTCATCCAGAACTCACATTTCGAGAACTTTGCATAGAGTCGCTCGGTCCTCAAAATGTCCAACACTACTCGCAAATGATACGCGTGATCCTCCTTGTTCCTTGAATAAATAAGGATATCGTCAATGAAGACGACGACACACTTATCCAAATACTCGATAAAGACCTTGTTCATCAACTGCATGAACATAGCCGGTGCATTAGTTAGCCCGAAAGGCATAACTATAAACTCATAGTGTCCGTATCTCGTCCGAAAAGCTGTTCTCGGAACGTCGGACTCCTTCACCCGAAGCTGATAGTTGTTGGGATTCGGTGCCTAAAACGAAGGCCCAGCGGAAGCGATAAAACGAAAATTAATTCGATCCGAATCCCTATGAGGATCGATCGAGCTACGTATATACGAATATATAAACGAAAAGCAAGAGTCGTAAGAAACTAACCCTCGAAGTCCGTTGATTAAATGGTAACCTTCTCTTGAGCTATTCCCCAAGCTTTAGTTTGATCTCTACGAGTTCAATCCGCTCCAAGCCCTTGAACGATCCAATGCCGAAAGCACCGCGTCTCTACTTGCCACGCGCCGGAATAACGATCGGAACAACAACACTCGATTAACCTCTAAGGTTACGGCTAGAATCAAGTGATGAAGCTTTTATGATTGATATTATTACACTCTAAGTGTATAATATATCTCTCTCAATGTATCTTGAATTTTCTCCAAGAAAACTCAAGAACAAAAATGAAGAAGATGAAGAAGACTTGAAAAAAAAAGATTTTTTTTCTCTCTCTCTTCTATAACCTCACGGCTGGAACATTGACTGGGAAGTGAGAGTTTTCTTCACTTTTATTCTTCAAAAATCAAGTTCAAACAATGACCAAATCACCAACTTTATTCACAAGAGATAATATTCCCTTCATAAGTCTTTGGTCTCCAATTATTAAATTGGAGACAAAGACCAAGAATAAGGTTGGTGAAATGAGGCAGCCATCTAGAAGAACCGGGATGAGTTCGGTCTGTTTCGGACTCCGTGAGTCCAAACAGATAAACTCCTATTCCGTTCCGATGTATTTGTATCGATTAATTAATCCAATCAATTAATCACATTAAATACATAATAACATAATTAATTTCTCCAAGAAAAAATTATATTTATAAATTAAATTAATCACCCAGTAATTTATTTAATTCATTAGGCCGTAAATTAATTTATCCAATAAATTAATTTAGACATCCAATGTCCCAAAATCAATTAGACATCCAATGTCCAATAAATTAGATATCCAATATCTAATATTTATAATGAGAGATTAAGCTCGATTCATTCCGTCGTCAATCCTAATGCGCGACTCGGTAGGTCCGTCTCAGTCAGCAATGGGAGGAACCAAAGAGTAGTAGCACCACCTAGCCACCTGGTGGCCTACACTGCACTCGATCGAGAACGAATGATTGGGATCATTCAAGAACCATTCTGTCGTGAATACCAGTATACGTATAAACCCTTCTTTCAAATGTCCCGATCAAGTTATGGGGTCACGGTCAGTCAAACCCCATCTGTACTTGACACTATGCATGCGTTAATGCAAATCGAGATCATCAAGCTGTCGTGTATCTAATACAACTAGCTCCAATGCTTTGTCCAAAGACTTATGATCTCATCTGCCAATAACCGCATAGGACATATAACCCGCTCACTAACGGGAGAAAGAATTCCATTTTGGTATTCAGTAGGACCTGCTACTTGCCCGTCAAGATGCACGTCGAGGTTGACCCCCGCCTTCCGGTTTACAGGGTCGAACTACTCTAATGAAAATCTTGACGTCACAAGCACATCCCTACTAAATCCTCAAGTCGAAGGTTCACGAATACCTATCACAACCTTTCGATCCCGTCATTGACTGTCCCGGAGTGAAATCCGTGTGACGAATCGAGGGTGAGTCGGTTCGAGTATACTAATCCAATTAGCATACCTATAACGTGTGCTCCCACTAACCATTAGCGTTCGACAGGCACTCTCCATGTCAAAGAACACGTCATACAAGTCTTCACATAAACTTAACGCCCAGTCAAGTTTCATCGACTTGCGAACGATTAAGTATTTGAGCTATAACCTTTCCAAAGACCCCCTTATCCAATAAGGAGTGGAACGTTTTGCTCTCAAATACACGGACTAGTTTCTATATGTTTATTTACGAGTTAGGAATGTCAGTAACTACCAGTAAATAAAGAAACATTCATTTGCCTTATATAAATGATTTACATAATTACAAGTGCAATGCCCCACTCAATATCCTCTGAGTGGCATTCGAGGGCATACTCCTAACAAGTACCCCGATCTCAAGTCGATTTTCAAGAATACCGCAGCTCCTTGCAACTGGTCGAACAAGCCATCAATCCTTGGCAGAGGATACCTGTTCTTGATGGTCACTTTGTTTAGCTCGCGATAATCGATACACAAATGCAGCGGACCATCCTTCTTCCGCACAAACAGGACCGGTGCGCCCCAAGGCGAGGCGCTCGGTCGAACATACCCCGACTTAAGAAGCTCACTCAACTGCTTCTTCAACTCGGACATCTCTGAAGGTGCCATATGATACGGTGCCTTCGAAATCGGAGCCGCGCCTGGCTCTAACTCTATAGCAAACTCGACCTCACGATCCGGTGGCAATCCCGGTAACTCGTCGGGAAATACATCAGGAAACTCACTAATGACTGGAATCGATGAACACTCGACTCCACCATCCTCCGTCTTCAAGGCATAGCACCAATAACCAGTACACCCCTTTCGTAGGAGCCTCATCGCCTTCAAGGCATTAATAACGAACTTCTGGTTTCCCCTCTTCCGCCCCGCAAAAGAGTGCTCGGTGTCGTCCTCGGCTAACATAGCGATGATTCTCGTGCGGTAGTTCATGATTGCGCCATGCCGCTCGATCCAATCATCCCCGAGAATCAAATCCTCACCCTCGATACCCACAACAATAAGATTAGAGAGCCAAGCCCTCTCACCAATAAACACAGAACAGTCCCGGACCTCTCGATCACCGACAATTCTATCACCGCTAGGAAGTTTAATGATGAAAGGCTCGCAAGGTGATAAGCAGTCAAGACTCAAACGGCGTACACACTCTATAGAAATGAATGAATGTGTAGCACCCGAATCAAAAAGCACACTGACAGGATGGGAATGGATATGAACGGTACCTGTCGCCATAGTGGCCGCTGGATCATCGGCCCTCCTCATCTCATAGATACGCGGCTGGGCAGAGCCGACACTGGAAGCTCCTCCTCTAGTGGGCTGACCCCGACCTCTACCTCGACCGGCACTCAGCGGAGGCTGGGGAGCAAACGAGCCCTGGTTCACACTCGGCTCCATAGGTGCTGGGTGAGAAGGACGGGCGCCGCGAATCAGTCTGATCTGTTCACAAAAAGAAGCCTTGTGGCCCGACTGACCACAAGTATGACAAGTCAAAGGCGGACGAGGACACTCCCGGTTCCTATGGCCCGGCTAGCCATAGTTAAAGCATATGGGATCACGAACGGAGGTTCCGGCAGCACCTCGAAAACTCCCAGAGAAACGAGCCGAACCGCCCGTAGAAATATTTGCAGATTAAGATTTCTGCTGACTTCCTCCCTTGTAACCTGAGAAATTCTCAGCGGATTTCTGGTTCTTACTCTCTCGGACCGCCGCACTGGTTGTCACCGACATATCATAAGCAAGAGCTCGGCTCTGATAATCCTTCAAAGTAGTACAGACGAGCCCAGACATGTAGTCTCGAATTGACGATTTCATCCGCCTGAAAAAATGGAAAATTTTGTCGCTCTCCTCGAGAACTTGAGTCTTCACATAGCCTAACTCCTTGTTAAAATCGGCAATATCTTGGGATACGGGAATATCCCGTGGTTGAGCATCATAGAAAGCATGGACTCGAGCCTGTCTAACTGGCCACGGGCAATATTCAGTCTCCATCAATTCTTGAAATTCAAACCATGAATCAACATGGTCTTTGGGCCCAACGGCCTCCCACCAATCCGTAGCGTCCCCAGTGAGAAAGTACTGGGCAATAGGGACCTTTCGGTACTCGGGACAGTTGGTGGCAATGAAGACCTTGGATATCTCCTTGATCCACCCCTCCCAGCTGATCGGGTCTGATGCTCACGAAAACTGAGGAGGATGCATCTTGATGACATCTTGGAGCCAACGGTCTGCTCCGCCCCGATTAGCATGGGCCGGATCCCGGTTCTGAACCACCTGAGCTATCGCCGCCATTTAGTTTACCATTTACTGCATAACGGCCGCAATACCAAGGTCGGCGCGCTCCTGAGAAGAAGCATGACTGTGACGGTCATCGTTACTACCGGCTCCCGAAGAATGCGACGTGGCCGCCCACCGGCTGCCCCACGTCCCCGGCCGCGTCCACGACCACGACCACAGCCCCTTCCAGCATCCATGCTGGTGTTAAGAGGTGGCAAAAAAAACAACTCGATGATAAGTAAAAGAGGGAAAATAACCACAGTTCAAGAAATGGAAATACGATACGAGAAAACAAAGAATCGAGTAAGAAAACTTACGAACAGTGGAAGTACTGAGATGCTGGCAGCGGTGTGACAATGTGCAGAACAAGACACAACTAGACCCAAATAACCGACAAGCTTAGGTATCCATAAACCTAGCTCCGATACCATTTTCTGTAACACCCCCGAGATATTCAAGGTGTATTACAGTGCCGTGGACCCCTACATGGGACCCACCAGGCTAGACACAACTTACCACAGTAGAAACACACATTATCCAGTTGAAAATCAAATAACACGCCCGGTACAACCGGCGGAATAATCAACAATGACAAACATAAATAACTTCCACGAATACAAAACATAATCTGAAGAGAAAAGCCTAAGTACTCGCGAGTACAATCTATAAGTTTCAAAAGTAGACAACAACCATATCGAATGGAAACAACGGAAATAAAAAGACTCAATGCACATGTCAACGACCCTGGCCAGCATCCTCGTATTGTCCCAGCGCTCGCTCGTCCGGATGATCATAACCTGAAATCCATAACAAGAATTTCCCCACGACGGGTCCCCAAAGGGGTTAGCAATTACGCTAGTACAAGTAATCAAGGCAAACCAATCGCTTACACATTTCATAGTACATGCACCAAAGTCATTTCGAAAACCAAAATCAGACATGTTTTTTCCGAAACAAACAGTCAAACAATTTGCCTAGGACCGGGACGAAGCCACGAATCCCACCCGAGGCCTCTAAGGACCCTCCCGGGCTGGCCAAATTCACAAAACAAATCAATCACACACGTCACCTAGGATCGGGACGAAGCCACGAATCCCACTCGAGGCCTCTAAGGACCCTCCCGAGCTGGCCGCGAAACAAACTCATGAATCTAGGACGAAGCCATAGATTCCCTCGAGGCCCTGTCGGACCCTCCCGAGGTGAGTAAAGCACACACAATACACATTACCATTTCACGTTAAGCATAAAGGTTTCCAAAGATACTTGCCTTGAATAATTGACGACGCAACGAACGGTAAGGAAAGTCACCAACGAACGCTACGAACCAACGAAACCGAACCTAACGATTCGAAGAATACAATCAAAACCATTTCTAAACGAATACGGGAATGGAGTACACCCGAAAACCCACCTACGATTCATGTATATTCATATATAAACAACAACGAGGGCGGACCACAACCAAACCCTCTCGATTCCGTAAAAACCACGAAATATACCATGAATCCGTAGGGAAACTAAGAATACCAACAAGTTTAATCATATTCATCATGAATTAATCAACAAAACGGAACGAATCGGACAAAAAAGCGAAAACCCCCAAATTATCCAAAAGTAGGGTTCTAAGAGATTTACCTTGGATTAGGATGAAAGATTCATGTTGATGTTGTTATTATACACCAAGAACTCAAGGAAGATGATGGTTGGGATGATTGGAGGAAGAAATCGCCAAGAAAATCGCCCAAAATCGCCAAAGCCGCGGAGAGGGAGAAGAAATGAGAAAAGACATACATCTGGGTCAACTCCCTGGTTTATATAGCCAGGGAGTGTTAGCGCGCGCTAATCCTCAGAAGTTAGTGTGCGCTAACGGGACAAAACTCCAGTCCAGAAGTTAACGTCCTAGTCTAATAACCAGATTTACGGGCTGTTAGCGTGCGCTAACCGAAATGCAGCGTGCGCTAATAGCCTCTCGGTAGCGCTCGCTATCGGCCATAGCGTGCGCTACCTGGACATCAGCCGAGTCCAGAAGTGAACTGCCCAGTACTCACCTGACCCGTTAGCGCGCACTATCGGCCAAACGTAACGTGGGCTAAAAGCGTATCGGTAGCGCGCGCTATCGGCCATAGCGTGCGCTACCTGGGCACCTGACCGAGTCCAGTAGCAAACTATCCAGTACTGGACAGACTCGCTAGTGTGCGCTACAAAACAAGCGTAGCGTGCGCTACTGAAGGATCTTTAGCGTGCGCTATACAATAACATTAGCGCGCGATAGGCACAAGGTAACAACGGTCCGAAACACCGAAACACGAACAAAGCATCAAACGGAACATCTCAAAACGCATAATAACATATAATGGACCCACGGCAATCCCGAAACGGCGGTTCCGAACAACAATTACGGGAATCAGATCGATAAGCGACGGAAGAACCAATAACGTATAACTGGATGACAAAAAGTCTCGAAACAATTATTCTCAAAACTAATACGGTTACACGAGTGTCGCTAAAAATGGGAAATACACCGAAAAGTGAAAATACCGGGAAAAGAAAAATACGGGTGTTACAGGTCCAATCAGGAAGTTCGCTCGCCGGAATTATCCGAACTATTTGGATAAGGGCTGGTCTGAGACGTTTTTGGCAGCATCACTATACAAACAGGAACCGATTAAAGCAATTTTAGACTCAAGAACCGGACCGGACCAGTTATTAAGGTTCGGTTCTAACTAGTTTTTCCAGTTCTCGGTTAATTTAACCCAGCCCCGTAAATAATGGTATTTGGCAAAATAGTAGTGGATAACAGTTTTTAATTTTTGAAGTCTATTTCCCAAAAACTAATAAAAATTAGTTTTTAGAATAGCATTTGACAAACTAATTTAACTTTAACCTACTATTTTATTATCTATTTTACTACTACAACATTTAGTATGTGTCAAACACTTGTATCACCAGCCATTTGGTATATATCTCTCTAACGACTAATTGACAACTAACTACTCAACAACCAACAACTACTGCAACAACCAACAACTACAGAAAAAAAAAATTGCCGATCAGACCCTAAGCAAACACAAAGCCTAACAAATTTTTCTGATAACGAGATCTTTTCAAATTTTGATATACAAGGTGTTGAAAATGGCGGGACAACGGATCGAGTTGTTAACTTCGTTGAGGGGAAAGCATCCAAAGAAGTAATACATATTGAAAAGATTATTATTTTCCACAAAAAAAAATAGAGGGCAACGTGACGTTGCATTTGTATCCAGTTCAGTTACACACTTATAAATTGATAATGCAGCTGTCAGTTCATACATTAAAGATAGCTCCCATCTTCAAGAGGCTAAAAAATGCATCCGAGTAAAATACATTTTTTTCGTCATAATCAACAGTTCAGACTAGTCTCTTTTCAAGTACATGTAGGTCTACAAATCCAACACAAAGACAGCACAGCACACCAGACCCATTCGGTCGTCAAGCTTCAATATTTGGAAAAAAACAAAGTGTATTGGGAATTCAATACAATCAGTTTCCCGCTCGCCTCAAGAATGCCAATACGCCTAACCCTGCAACTAATGCTGCCCCAGCTGCGACAGCGCTATATGCAGAAGCCCATGCATCTGCTTGTGCATATTCCAAACTGCTTGCGTTGGATTCCTTTCGCCGACCAGGTGTTCCTGAATGGTCTAAATGCAATCTCAATCCCTGTTCCATTTTGGCGCTAAAACAGTGAGGAAACTAAAAGAAAAACGACAACCGTGTGTTTAGAACAAAAAAGAGCGAGTTAACAAAGAAGAAAATACGACGACCAACTACAAATGAGATTTCTCTAAAGAGATACATAATAGTTCCACAGAAACAGATGGTAAACATTACTTCTTTTGAAATATAAATAGGGATAATTACAAAAAGTACACTGAGGTTTGGCTTAGTTATATGAAACTCAAGTTATCGTTCAGAATTACAAAGACCCCCTTAAAAGTGTTATGACCTAACAAATACTCCCTCTTGCGAATGCGTTGTAGAAGTGAAACAAATATAAGGGAAATTCGTGGTCCCAAAATATAACCGAGTCTTTTTGTAATTAAGCTGAACTGCAAGGTCGGTTTTTTAGTTAAACCTCATATGAATATCAGTACCTTCCAGCCGGCTAGCCTTGCATGGTCTACAGCTGCTTGAAGATCATTGTCTGATGCAAGTACAACTTCGTCCTTGTCTTCATCTTCATACTGCACAATGGTGGCCGTTCACAAGCATAACATTTCAAAATACGGAAAATAAATCAGACAGGCAAAGTATAGAAGAGCACAGTCTACCAGGATTTGTGGAAGGTTGTTACGATCAATTTCATCCCCTACTCTTTGGAGGATTGCTGTTATAACGTCAGCCAAATTCTGGGTACCTGAACACAAAATAGCAACAGAAGAGTGAATCAAACAGAAGCTGAAAAAAATATTCGCAGGAGATATATAATCTAGATGATATAAGATGCAAATGAACCTTCCTCATATGAGCTGATTGAATTGTGTTTGTACTAACATTTCCATACATATGAAACATGCACGCGTGCACGTGTGTGTGAATATTATAATTGTTCAAATAAAAGTGGAATCATTGCAAAAATGCAATCCTAAAGTGAAATGAAATTTAAGACCAGCACCTACACTTCGACTAAGCACATCCTTACTGAAAATTAAAAATATTTGAGAACAAACCACATAAAAATCTATGCATCCTTCCTTTACGGTCTTCAATCTTGAACGCAAACATACTAGATGAGGTGGACGCAGGATAGGGAATAGATCGACCAGTTTCTCCACCGTCAGATGGCATCTTCGAGGAATTCTCACTGCGATACCATGAGAAATTGTAATTAAATAGTAACAAGTCAGAATGATACACTGTGGATAAAGTCACAACCTCCGGGTCTCATCCTCATCATCTGGAGTTAATTCCAGCGCAGAATCCCAAAACTTTTGCATCATAGTGTTTGCAGCCTCACTATTGACCCCAGCAGTACTACCAACCTGGAACGCGAAAAATCAATCAGAATAACAGTCTTCACAAAGAAAATAACTTGACCAAGTAGACTTCAACTGCAAAACTATAATTACATATTACAAAATTCTAGCTCATCACACCACGTCACTTAGCTTTTGAGTATAACAATAACAAGCCGACTTAAACTTGATTTAACATGCAGATTTTTGTAATTATATAAATATGGCATATACTCAGAAATAAACTTTACCTTGCGGATCCATATTATCGGAGTTAACACGATAGAAAGTTGATATAAATTTCAATGGCAAAACTGAACACCCAAAAAATAAACCAAGTGTCTCAAGATTTACCTTACATGAAAACAAGAAAGAAAAAGAAATATTGTGCATAATATGCAGAGTATTATTATACATACTAAAAATTTAAACCATGTTTTTCCAAATTCCTACAAAAAGAATCTTAGATGAAACTTCATGGTACTAAGAAATGAACTTTTCTGGGCTACCTAGAACAGAATAGGAAGATGAAAGCGAGGATTCTAATGTGCCTTGCTGTCTCTTTACATTAAATAAGCATCTTCACTCAAATTACAAAAAAAATATCAAATCATGTCAAGATCCATCATCTCCAGCATGATTGTTTTTTTTTTTTGCAAATTGCTACAGTACCTAGTGAACATACTGTAGGATGGTTGAATCATCTAGCAGCAAAAAGGAAGAAAGCAAGAAAAGAAAAAAAAATTGAAGATACAAATGTTATGCCTACACAAAAAGTTGGCCTTCAGTTTTACTCAAAAATATTCCCACGTAAATTATTAGTGTTCTTTTTCAGAAAAAACTGAGTCACATGACAATTCAGTTACACTTTGGAATCTCAAATAATCCCAACTATGTTCGGACCGGCGGCATGATGATCATAGTGCCAACCAATGATCTAAAATTAGTTAACATTATAAATTCATGCAAAAAGCAAAGTAGTCAAGGTCATAATGAAGTTATATGTTAAATTTTCATCTTATCAGTATATGGTTATACATCTCATACTGCAGCCTT
Source organism: Orobanche coerulescens (assembly GCA_033398695.1). NCBI lineage: Eukaryota > Viridiplantae > Streptophyta > Magnoliopsida > Lamiales > Orobanchaceae > Orobanche > Orobanche coerulescens. The sequence continues at coordinate 77,027,432 of CM065808.1, forward strand.
TCATGGCCACCATTACCAGGGGATGAACAGATCACCAAGACTGCCGCCACAATCATGAATCGACATAATTTATCATTCAAAAATAACAATCATGAAGCCGCACCTACCCACAACCTTGAATTCTCAATCCCAGTCTCTACCTTTTACACAGCCTCCACAATCTCAATTATCACAAAACCAACAACATATCATCTGAGCAATATTTTATGCACCTCTGCAGTTCAACTACCAGTTAACAGTGGGTCCTAAAAATCAAGTATATCAAAGAGCAGAATACTTTCAGCTGGTATGGTAGTGATCTAAGAGATCATGTTGTCCAATTATCATGCACGATAAAAGGCACCCCCTTCATGACCAACATTTTCTTTAGGAATGTCGAATATGACTTACTGTGGCTACAGCTGCATGAGTTATATGAAGCACATCAACAACAGCCACAGCCATTCCATCTGCATCATTGACATACAAGATGATAAGGCAATCATAATGATGATACCGCAATGAAACTTCCCATAGCATGTTAAGAAGATATCTACCTTTATCAACAACTGGGAGGTGTAAAAATTTGCCATCATGCATGGTATGAAGAGCGTCAACAATAGGTGTATCAACGGTTGCACATTCTGGGTTTGGGGTCATCACCTGGAGTATGATATTAGGGCGAAAAAAAGGATAGTAACTTCTCGAATTACTTATAAACAGAAAGGTAAGAAGAGAACAGTTAGAGAAAAAGGCTACACATGATAGAAAGATAATCCAGGAGGAATTTGCACACAAACCATTATTTGGATGGAGACAGCTAATGTCATTAACATGATGAGAGAACAATTGCAGAGGGATAAAGAAAAGCGGAAAATCTACCTTCTCCACCAGAGTGGATTCTGGAGGAAGATCTTGAGCTATGACCCTCATCAACATGTCTTTCGAACTTAAAAAACCAAAGGAGGTACATAATTAGATTATAATCAGAATGAAGACATAGGAAACTTCATAGTTAGTATATTTATCCCTTGACAAGCAATTATACATTTCCAACAGGAGAAGAAGGCTCACGTTAATATTCCTCGGGGTTTATTTTCAACTGTTACAATGGCACAACTTGCTCGCGTTTCAAGCATCTTCTGTGCAGCCACTAGCACAGTGTCACTTGGTTCAACTGAAACAATCCTAATAAACCAATGAGGTTAGTTGCAACATCTATTCATTGTACATATCATGCCATGGTCAAGAGATTTGTATTGAGGATAGATTAAACAGAAAAGTGAAGATATTACCTACTTTGAGTTCTCTGTGATTATAGTGGACAAGGACGGTCTAAACATTCGCTCACGAAGTGTTTCAATGAATGTGTTAGGGCCTACATATTAACAAGTTAAATTAATGAATCAATAAAGATAATCAGGTAACTGATCATCTGGACATACAAAACAGTTACGAGCCATAGATCGGAAGGCAAAATAACAAATTTACTCGGTCAGGAGAAAACAGAAAACATGAAAGGAAACCAAATCCACCAACCAGAAACTGTCGTCCCCCAGTGTTTCTCAACGCCTTCAACAGCAGCAGCAATAGCCTTTCCCTTCTCTGCCGCTCTCTCCATACGAGCAATGGCATCATACAAACATTTTGCTATATCAAGCAAAGCAATCACCTCTCCGTTTTCAACAACTGGTAAATGTCTAAACTTCCCTGTAGAAAAATAATGTCACCTCAAAACACGATAATCTGAACTCTAGAACAAGGTTTAAGGGCTGCTAAAGGATGATGTTTGAGATGAAGGTTTAATAAACCTTGAACCATTTTCTGCAAGGCTTCAACTGCAAGGCTGTCAGAAAGCACAAAAACTGGGTTCCTTGTCATAATTTTGGATACAGGAGTTTCTGAAACATTAACCTCATGAGCAATGACCCTCGTAGCAATATCCTTCAATCAACAAGAGAAAAAAATTGCACCATTTACCACTGTGAAAGAAGGAATGACAAGAAGTGATGCATGGGATTGCAAGTAGACTTCTAATTGTTTACGGCTATCTTAAATGTCCAGTCCGCCTATACCTTATCCGTCAAGATCCCACACAATAAGGCATTTGAGTCAGTCAGCAATAAAGCATCAACCCTACGGGCAGCCATGCGACGACAGGCTTCATTGATACTTGTAGTTTCAGGTACTGTCAAGGCTTTAGACAGCCGCAAGCGCTTAACTGTTCGTTCTCCTGTCAGTACTCTGTTGCAAACATGAGGGAAACAGATTCATATATAGGGGTTGCAGGTACTCCTTTAGTTTTATCAAGCGTCTTCACGGAAAGTTGTAACAGCTGAAATATGTGTGTACAAATAAAGAACATATATTTCCCATACACAGAGTAACATGATGTGCTACAAATTAGGTAATAGATGCTTGTACTTTATATTCCTATGTAAATTATTTGGGCCATAATTTCTTCAGGAAGACCCTCCAATTCTCTTAGAACTCAAGAATTAGCAAGCATACGATGTATCTAGTCAGTGAAGAGACTCAGGCCGTATACATATTCCACTTATTGGTCAGTATCTAATTATAATATAAGAGTCTGAAAATGATATAAACTACTGATGTTAAACTTACAGATGTGGAAAATTAGACAATTTTGACTGAAGCTATAAAATACTTAATACGTTTGAATATAACTGATAGTAATTCATAAAATGTAATAAGCTACTTTCTCAGTGTACATAAATGCATTAATTCTTCATGTCCGTTTCCAGCCATATATTTGGAAAGTATAATTCGGTTAGGAGGAAAACCACATTGGAAAAGTGAAAATTGCAAGCATCAGTTGTTGTTGTTGTTGTAGTAAAGAGTACACAATTCACAACATCAGCTGATCTGATCAAAATCAAAATTGTGGTGCCAACTAAAACAGCGGGAAAAAAGGAAAACAAACAAAATAAAACAGAATTATTGGAGCCCTCCTGGCTCTATTTGTATTTTGGAAATGATGGCATGTGATCCATGTTAAGTATTTCTCATCAATTAAGACTACTTATGGCTTAATAAAACATCAGATAACCAGCTATTTCTGTTTTCAGCCTTTTTGTGATTTCCTTTTATTCAGTTCTAGGAAGATCAGACATCTGTCGCTGAAAAAGATAGTACATTATTATGTTCAGCAATAGGAGCAGTCATGGAGAAGGCACAAAAGTGACAACAACAAAAAAAAAGATGCTGCTGCTATAATGTGAAAATTATCAGCCGTGAATTTAAACAAATTTGTGTTTGGTAAATGTTATTTTTTTAAAGTGCTTTTAAAATGTAAAATACTAAATTTTTAGTTTTTATGACAGCAGTTTCTAAAAGCAACTCTAATACTGCTTCCAAATTATGCTGCCAGTGACCCATATATTCTAAATAAATCTGTTTTTTCATGTACCAAACACTCTCCAATTTAAAAGTTCTATCAAAAAGGTGCTTATTTTTAAACCTGAACAATACCAAACAGAGTCTCAGGGACTTTTTGGAGCTTTTATTAGAATCATACATATGAGTCACAGGTAACTGAACAAGTAGACAAAGTTTTGTTTTTGTTGAAGATATGCGGATGCCCTCAACTTATAGGGTCATTCTTGGCCTCTCTTGCTTCCAGCAATGATCAACATAGGAGAACTGTTCAATTAAATAGCTTGCTATTTGTTTACCTGTGTGCTCCAATGATTCATTTTTTTAAAACATTTACATTTTGATTTCATTTCATGATAACTCCAATTAGAGTAAGAGAAACTTCAAGTATAGAAAATAACAAAGCAAAATCTGTCCCATTTTTATATTGTCAAACCAGATTTATAACATTCATTTGAATACCAAACTACATCACAAGAATCCGCTAGAATTTAAAAATCTAAATTGTTCAACATCTCTACCTGCACAAACATATTATCCAACAACGTATCTGAAATGTATTGATAATTCATTCTGATGTAAAAACAAAATAAAACAAAACACAAAACAAAAAAATAAGTATAGCGTACATGGAACGGGAAGTGGACATTGATTTGCCGTGGCGAGGGGTTGAAGTCCCAACTCCACCGCCACCGTTCTCGGCGGCGGCTTTCCTGGCCTGAGACGATGAGTTGGTCAACGCCACGCTTCTCCTCGAGGATGATCCACCATGACTCAACGTCATCTTCGCGATTAATCAAAATCTCACCACCTATAAACCATTCACTAATAGATTAATGTACAAACAAATCATAATAATACCACAACAAAAGCTCAAAATCAAAGTAGTTGGTATCAAACGAAAATAACAAAACATTTACCTCGGAGTTATGATATGATGGAAGGATGGTGAGGATTTGCTGTTTCTTTCAATGAAATCACATGGAAATATTACAAGAGAATGTTGTGATATGGACCAATAGAATGTAAAACGTGGATGAATCCCAGGCGTCCAATGAGCATCTTTTCAATGGAGCCTGTTGCCCGGTGGATGGTTCTAGAAATCTTTTGCAAAATTCTCCCATAAACATAATTTTTCTGGAAAAGGAAAAAAAAACAAAAGTTAAGAGATACTCCATCTCGTTCGTTATATTTGTCGTTTAAATTACGGCAACGGAGCAGGGATGGGGCGGGGTTCACAACTTCCTGCTCGGTCCCGGCTCCAGTTGGGTACGGGGATTAATATCTATCTCCGATCAAATTTTGGTCAAATTCTGATCAACCCTCGATCAAACCCCGATCAACTTCCGGTCAAACACCGGTCTTTACCCGGTCCCCTGATTCGTCGTTGCTTTTATAGCTACTTTCAGCTATTTTTTTGATGTCTTTTCAGTCAAAACACATAAAAAATAATAATTAAATAACTGTAAAAAATTACATAAGTTCATAAAAATCCATAATAAAAGATTACATAACTTAAGTTTATATGTTTAATAAATATAAAAAAAAAAAAAAATTAATTTTATATATACCGGGTCCGAGGCGGGTCGGGGGATAGACATCCCGGCCCTGGTCCCGGTTTCATGTAAGCGGGTATCCCCGGTCCCGGCCCCGGTACCCGATTTGGCGGGAAATCCCCCGCCCCGATCGGAGCGGGTAGACCGGGTTCCCCACCGAGTCGGGTCAAAATGCGATGCTTAGCTTAAATCTTTTAAATTAATTATTTTATATTCTTTATTCCACTATCTTCTTCCTTATTACTCCAATTGCTCGATCAAAGGTTGACAGATTGTGTATTTGGTATATGTTTAAATAATGATGGTAATGTTTAGTGAAGATTAAAAAATAAAAAGTATTGATGATGAATATGTAGTGGGGATTAAAAATTAAAAGATGATTGTTTGATTTGATTGTAAAAAGTGATATGTAAACTGTAATACCCGAGATTTCTGTTATGTAATTGGAACTTGTGATATTGTAATGATTGTACTATTGTCTGAGTACTATTTTCCGTATTTCATAATCCGATGTTATCGAGCGTATGATTTCATGTTTGTGATTTGAAGATTGTAATTCTGCGCATGTAGCACACGCTACCAGCTATGTATAGCGTGCGCTAACGTGGATTCATAGCGCACGCTACTGAGGGTCATTAGCGCACGCTATGCGTGGTCTAATTGATTGAGACGTGCGGTAGGTGAGATCTGGCCGGGGGACCCTTGTCGGATCGTGCCGAATGAACCTGGACGGCTTTCGGGAAAAGCCAAGTCAACGCCTTAGCGCACGCTACAGACTTGTGAATAGCGCACGCTAAGTGCTGACTTCAGTTAAGTTAGAGAGCCGTTAGCGCACGCTACGAACAGGGATTAGCGCGCGCTAATGGCCATTTATTATTAATAGGACAACATCCTATTCGTGATTTCAGTTCTTTCTCCTCCCATAAACCGAACTCTTACACTTAGAACATAACTCCCTTCGTCTTAAACACTTCATATCAACCTCCTAGTTCGAGATTGAAGATCGTATATCATTGGAGATTGGTGTTCAAGCCTTCGGTGTTAGATTGCTTCATTTTCCTCCGTGTTCTTCACTACTTTGAGGTAGGTGATTCTTCACTGATGTTAGTAATGTTCCTAAGGAAGTTTGAATCATGTTTTGGTAGCAAGTATTTCGTTTATAATCGGTCATCACATGTTAGAAGGATACTTTTGACGTATCGGCACTATATATCGTATGAACCTTTGAACCATCTTATTATAAGGACTCCTAAGCATGTTCAAATCGAGTTATGATCGAATCGGATATTTACCCAGTTGATACGTTTTACACGATGGAATCATGTGTTTTGGAACGTAGAACAAATGGAACTTAGATTATTTCTTGGAGATCGTAGATGAACTATGATGTTGAGTTGACTATCCGTATATTCGTATTTCATAACCATAAAACTTCCACAAACCTTATTAGTATGATATGCCCGAGGATAACTTGTATTATCATGGTAGAATTCATGAGTTCTTCACCATTCAACCCAGTTTTCGGTTTGCGATGATTCACATGCAAGATTAGCGCACGCTAACATGTGTGAGTTAACGTGCGCTATCGAGGTCCGATTAACGCATAATACGTGCGTAGCGTGCGTTATATATCGGCCGGTGCAAAGCGTCGATTCGTAACTAGCGCACGCTAGTCTTACCCGATAAGCGTCGCTAATAGGCTGCTTAGCGCCGCGTTACGTAGAGTATGTAGCGCCGCTAGCGATCCAGACAGTTGCTTGTTTTGAGCTTTTCGGCCGTAGACCAAATTGTTAGGCCATCGTTCGACTTGAGATGATTTGTATATCGTTCCTTTTGTTAAGGTTCGAGCGATTCGTTGATCGAAGGAGGCGGCCTTCGAGTGTGTTGAGATCATCAAAGTATTTCGTCTTGCCATTTTCGAGGCAAGTATCATATGTCGAGTTCGATTTATATTGAATCTTTGATCATGCTTGTGGTTTTGTTCATATTGTTGAATATGAGATGTATTTCGAAAATTCTCATGATGTTGGTTGATTATTTGTTCGTATTGATGAACATATTGAAATGCATATGTGTATGCATAGTTGATTGATTTATGGTATAAATGATCAGGGGATCATGAGGATCTATCTTGAGGGCGCTGGATCGAATGTCCACCATGTGTTGGTCCGACGGGATCATCATGGGGATCTATCTTTGAGGCGCCGGATCGGCTGGACGGGTTTTCCACCATGCGTTGGTCCGACGGGATCATCATGGGGATCTATACCAAGAAGTATTTGGATCATTTGGATTACCCTGTATTGTGTTGATGGAATCGTGAGAATTCGCATCGTTGGATTCCGGTAGCGGAAGTCCGTTTTGCATGTTTTATGATGCATTGATGATTTATTGTATTATGATACTTGTACTAGCATCGTTTTGCTAACCCCTTCGGGGGTGGACATTGTTTTGATGTTCAGGTAGCCGAGGAGCGGGGAGGCAACCACAGTACCGACAGGACGATGAAATGGCTCAGTGATGTGATTGATGTTATTGTTGTTGAGAGTTGTCTTCTTGTTTCGTTTAGTACTCGAGTACGTCTGTTTTAATAATGTCCTTTCGATATGGTTGTATAAATTAACTCTTTGATCGGTTGAATCAAATATGTCTTTAAACTTCAGTTGTTCGATTGGTTTATATTTATACTCTTTTTAAAATTAGCCTTGTAAATCCTTACCTAAAGGGTTTACGGCGCTGTAAATATTCCGAATATCTCGGGGTGTTACATAAACTTACTAAAAGAGCTATTGTTTGATAGAAATGTAAATTTTTGAGCGGGATGAAGAAGTATCTTAGAGAAATCCCAGCAACTCCAATAACCTCCTCATCTAGATTTTATTTGGTATTGTTTAACATTAAATAGGAATATAATCATTTTTGATGAATATTTAAATATGATAGTATTTGGTAGATAAAGAAACAAGTTTTTTTAGTTTTTACGAGTCACTGGCAGTAGATTTTGGAAGTTGTATTAGAGATGTTTTTATAAACTGTTGTCATAAAAAACACTTGAAATTAATATTTTATATTTTAAATATACTTTAGAAAATAATATTTACCAAACATGAATCTGTTTAAATTTACAACCGATTATTTTCACATCATGCTGCAATATTTTTTTTAATCACAATAATATCAGACTAGGTCTTAGGCTTTTAAGTTCAATTTTGAGGAGTTTATCTAAAAAAATTGCTCCAGGAGCCTTCAGTGGCTCCCTAAACTATTAGGAGTCTTTTTCCACTCTTAAGTTAATTTATATTAACACGAGGCATTACGACCCGTGCGATGCACGGGTTTTGTTTTTCGATAAAATTTTTTAACTTTTTCTTATATCTATAACTCAACTTTTTGTATCTGTTATTATAATTAACAAACGGCTTTGAGCTAAAGTATGTACTTTTTCCTTTTATTTCATTATGCAAGGCCATACAAAAGAGCGTAAATATTGCTTTCTCACTAAAAAAAATTTGTGGGTTATTAGTAAAAAATAAAAAATGACAAAGTAATACTAATGAACTAAATTTTCTTTCAAGGCCAAAATTTCTGAAAACCCAGAAAATGGTAGAAGCGATCGTACTTATTAAACCATCAACATTGACGCGAATAATGTCCGCATGTGTTGGTAATTTTTATCTAAATATTTTTCATGATTTGTATTCATCTTTTTTTCTAAAAACCTTCTTGTAATATATGAAGCCCTCTTGCCTAATTATTTTCTTTTGTTGTTCAATGTACAACACTCCCTGTAAAATATCCATTAATATCAGTGAACTAATATTGTTTTCTTTTGGATTAGTATTATTTTCGTTTGTATTAATATTGTTTGATATGCAAAGTAAACTATTTATACACACAATATGTAGTATGTAACCTTCCATAAGGATATGAACGGTCTATTTTAATCACTTTCAAAATGAAGCTATTTATGAAAGAGCAAAGAATTTTGCCACCGTTTGGGTTTTGTTTGGGTTTTAGTATAAATACTAATAAAGTTTTAATGAATGTGTTTGTAAAAGTTCAGAAAATTGACTTATTGTTATAGTTATGGCAAGTGTTATTACAAAATTCATAAAGATTTAAATCATGAATACTCAACTTAATTCAATTAGTTGGACAATAAAATGAGATGAAGCCAAAAAGGTTTGTAACAATTTTTATAAAAATGAAGTGATGGGCATTCAAGTTCATTCAAGTAAAGGAATTTAAGTCGTAAAGATTTAACATGAAACTCAATTTTTAAATAAATGGTAGCTAATTAAATTATAGGATTTTAATTAATACTTTAAGACATGAAACATTTAAGATATGGATTTAATACTGAATATTATTTAATATAATAAATTAGAGAAAATAATTTAATATGAACTAATATTAAATGTAAAAATATCCAATAATTAATATCATTAAGGCTCCACAATAAATTTAAGAACTCAATCTTTATATATATCAATTTAATATGAATTAATATTAAATGTAAAAATATCCATTAATATCATTAAGACTCACAATAAATTTAAGGACTCAATCTTTATATATACGAGGCATTCAGACCCATGCGATGCACAGGTCTTTTTTTTTCTTATGTCTAAAACTCAAATTTTTTAGACAAAATTGATTAGCTTGTCCATTAATAAAAATTGCAAAGACCAATCTACTAAACATGTGAGTCGGTTTTGTTCACTTGTTAAAAGAGATAATAGCTCCCCATAGGTAAAATTGGGGTGTCAAGTTAAACCGACAACACTTATTTGATTGTTATATAAAAACTAACATACTCAATCCATATAATCTACAAATAATACTTGACTTATTTCTAATAAGTCACACCAAATATTGTACTTCTTGAGAACATGGTTTCGTCGGTCTACACGGCCCGTGCGATGCATGAGTTTTTGATGAAAAATTGAACTTTTGCTTATGTCTAAAACTTAATTTTTTTTATCTGTTGTTAAAATATCAATATTACACATATTTTTTCTAGGAATTATCTCAAATGTAGATCAAACTACACAACCACTTGGTAAGGAGAGACCGTTAAGATGCACATAATATAAAAATGTTCAAATGATAATCAACAATTCGATCATCCACGCGATGTCTGCTAACTTCGACCATTGCAAGTTGCGAATATTGGGTATCAATGTCTTCAAAGAGGAATACAAAATAGCACAACGATTAAATGTAACAATAACTTGTGATGATGAAAAAGCTAGCATATATTTTTTTTAACCAAACCAATCCAACCAAATAAGTAGTCGGTTTATTTGGGTTGGTTCTCCATAAAACCAAATAAGAGTAGGATGGATAAAAAGATGAGTTGTCTTACACTAATAAAAAAAACTATTCCAACAATAAGATTGCCACGAATCGAGTATAATGATATTGATTAATTCATTAACAATAAGTCATCAATACATCACACCAAGTTCATAAAAAACAACTAAAATGAAGCCAAAACAAAATATCATAATGAGTTCTAAACAAAATAACAAATCAAACCACAATATAATCCATACTCAAAATTCCAAAGAAAGCCAAACAAACTAATATTAACGATCAAACTGCGTGTAACTTATCAATGAAAGAATGTGCATAGTGGTTTACAATTCCATGTTATTCACACATGTTCCAATTTGTTGCAATCTTTTATACAAATTCTTCATTTACACAGGCAAATACATGTTTTACCATCTCACCAGATACAACAAAGATGTCGCTCATGTATCCTACATATCTATTGTTGGGCATATGTCACTTGCGCACTTATGAGTGTTTTGATACCTTCCTCCAATAGTTCAAGAAGAAAATGTAGATTCATCGTTTGGTTCCTTTGACCGACTTTCACAACTTTCACGCATTAAGAAAATCCAAATTATTTGCAATTAACAGTAGTAGAAGAAATGAAGGTGAAAGTTTTGCGCATCCTGATGTAGAAGTTATATATATTTTGAATGGAGATATGAGGAGACTTTTTAAAATGTCCACATTAATGAATGTTGTTGATCACTAAAGAAATTGAAACGATAGGTTTCAAAGCCACTGCAATAGTTTTGGTTCTCTTTGTATTTAACTTTACTTTAATGTCATTTTTAAGATGTTAATGAAATCAATTTATTGAATTAGAAAATAACGTAACTTGATAAGACACTATTCTTTATTCGTTAATATTTTGCTCTAACTGAACGAATGCCTTCACATTAAAACAGATCATTTAGTTTTATGTGCGTTTTTTGTTTGCATGCTAAACATGGCTCTTTAAGTAATTAAATCATAAATACTCAAAGTCATTAAGAATCCACATTAAATAAGAGGACTGAATCTTTATATATTATAGAAGATAAGATAAATTAGATATATTTTTTAGTCATTAAGACTCCACAATAAATGAATGGAATTTTAAATACTTCTTACACTTGTTAATATTATTTATTTAAATTAGATATAATATATTTTTTAGTCATTAAAACTCCACAATAAATGAATGGACTCAATCTTAAGACTCACAATAAATTTAAGGACTCAATCTTTATATATACGAGGTATTATCCAACCAGTGCGATGCACGATCTTTGGTTGAATATCTACGTGTTTTGTACGTAATGTTGGGGCAGATGGTTGAATGAGCAGATGACAGAATTTAAATGCCTTTTAGAGAAGTTTATATGTTTTTTTTTTATTGTTATTGTCCTTTTATTTTAGTCTATGTAATTAGTTATATGAAATGAGGCTTTACTAACTCGTATGTTGCTCTGGGGTTGTTTTTGGTTTATTCAACCCGTGCGATGCACCGATTGTATCTAAGATTTTATAGCTAAAATTTAACTATCTTGTAATTTATACTATCATTTAAAAGTTCATTTTAATCACCTTGTGTATTAGAAGGTGCATGTGTTTTGTACGTAATGTTGGGGCAGACGGTTGAATGAGCAGATGACAGAATTTAAATGCCTTTTAGAGAAGTTTATATGTTTTTTTATTGTTATTGTCCTTTTATTTTAGTCTATGTAATTAGTTATATGAAATGAGGCTTTTCTAACCCGTATGTTGCTCCAGGGTTGTTTTTGGTTTATTCAACCCGTGCGATGCACCGATTGTATCTAAGATTTCATAGCTAAAATTTAACCATCTTGTAATTTATACTATCATTTAAAAGTTTATTTTAATCACCTTGTGTATTAGAAGGTGCATTTGCATTGTGATGTTTATCATAACTTTTGTATTTAAATTAGTTTATTTACATTAAAAGTTACAGTTAAAATAGTCTCTTCATATGTAATTCCACCCCAATAATTGCTGCCATTTACAAACTGATGTTTCTCTCCCAAAAATACCCTTCTGCAATCTCTTTGCTAAAACCAAAAATTAAAAAATGAAAATATGAAATTATGATAATAAAAATTAATAAATGAGACAGCTGTTTCATCTTACAGAACCTCCAAATACGGCCCGCCCATCTTCTGAAGTTAGGTATAATTATAATTTTTAAATTTTTTTTATGTATTTTGTTAGATTCTTTTATATTATATATTTAAATAAGTGACATAAATCCCCCTTCCACATTAAATTAAGGGGGATAAGTTTTATATAGTATAGATATTTTACCCTCTCTCCTCTCCTACTTTACCCCGTCTCACATATTGTAGTGCTTTTAATAGTAAATAATTAAATAAGGAGTGAGTATAAGGAGTGAGTATAAGGAGTGTTGTTGGAGTTCACATGCATATATCTATATCCTAAATTGTTAGGGTATTTTTTGGAATAGGTAGCTTTGTAGTTACTTGTTTGTAGGTAATTGAATCGTAACCGTTAAATTATGTTCAAAGCAATCATGAGTGTCGAATTTCAACCACTACAATGGATTGTTGTACTTTTAGTATATTGATATTGTAGTACCCTTTTTTTATTTTTTATTTTAAAATAATTAATTAAGATTATAATTCCTATATTGCCCCTATTGATTATAAATTACGTATTTGTTCCGGAAATTATTATTCCCGTGATGTGTCTTACCTAATACTGGTTGTAGATACATAGATGGAAGGTTCTAGATCATTCTAGAGGTAGTAGGATCCTATTAGATGTCTTATCATATCTAGGAATCCTATGTATGGAAGGACTCTCATTGTAATGCCTATATAAAGGCCCCTCTATCATTGTTATGAATACAATTGATTGACTCTATTTACAGTCTTTTACTTTCTCCTGAAACACATTATCAGCACGTAGTATCCCAACTGAGCAAGAAAAATTCGTCCAAAATCCCGAAAATAAAATCGAATTTTTTTCTAAAACCCTAAACCATTTGCGCAGCCGCGAATTGAAAATCTGCTCCAAACCCAGATCTAAACTTTTTTTCTTCAAATCTTTGTTGCGCCATCAACGAGATAGAGAAATAATCTGCAGGAACCGATCTGAAATACTAGCAGCTTCTTCGCCTCGTCAACGCCGGCATCGAAGGCGAAGGCTTCATCATGAATTCAGCATTCCCTCGGTCACTCCTTGGCGAGTTTCAAACATGTGCCGCCGCCATGGAACTTCCGCGCGCCAGAGATTTCCTCGCTCCATAAATTCGGCCGTAAAAAAGGAGCCGTGAAACCATTCCAAAAGAGTCAGATTAGACTTGCAGATTACTCCCTACTAGAGAAGTGCATTCTTGGATTTGCGGATATCGGCTTGAAGATGCAGAGATTTTGGGATGAGTAGCGAGAAAATCGAGAAAAAAATCGCGTTGGAAAACCACTAATTTCGCGCGACTACGATCCGATTCAGGCAATTGCAGATCCAATCCAGTCGCGGTCTGACACGATTTCTTTAGTGCTCGCTCAGATTGTTACCATCTCAACCATGTAGTAAGAACTACAAATTTAACGGTGAAGATCTGATCCGGGACAGTATTTCTCGATGAAACTGTACGCGAAAGAAAAAAAAAAGAGAGAAACGAGAATTTCCGCGCGTAAATTTTCTGCACAGCGCAGTCGTACCAAAATCATGTTTCCCGATTCGTTAACCGTCGGAACGGTGTGAAATTTTGACAGCAACTTTCCAACATAAATATCTGTATATTCAATGGTGGAGATCAGATTCTAAATAGGATTGCATACTGAATCTGCTGCCGAACAGAAGCAGATTTTTATAAGAAAATTTGGAGATTCGACCTCATCCAATACCGAGCTGCTGCACCGCCGCGCTCGAGTCCTTTTTCGGACGATTATCGAGCCCAGTAGCCCTTTTTCGGGCGTTTCTCAACTCTCTATTTTCCTAATTAATAATTCATTTGTTCATTGATTTGTACACTTATGAATCTCACATGTTTATGTTTTACGTGTATATAGGAAAATACGTCGCTCATGATGATGTGCACGCTATGGAGCAAAAGCCATATTTATCCCATTCAAGGATCAAAGTAAATATAGAACGGAGTACCAAGGAAATATGTTGCTCATATGGAGAGAATCTCCCGTTCAAGGATCAAAGCAAATATGGAACCAAGTACCCGTAAGATTTTATTAAGTTCCCGTTTTTCAATTCCACTCGTTTGGGAAATTTTTTTGGGGGGAATTGGGTATTTGGGTTCTTTATCTCCCACGCTACTTTGCGGTGGATGAGACTATGAGAGGTGGTATCACTCTCGGATGTCGAAGTAAACTGTGTGACGGTCCTGAGGGAGTCACGGATAATTATTGAAAGTCGATATTTGTGGTTGTTGCATACACCACGTTTTGGGTGCGATTTGACGTCGCCGTTTTGTCGATTTTAAACCAACAATTGAAAAAAAAATGAACATTGTCGGTAACGGTAAAGTTATGACTTGTTCATGATTAGTCACGGAATTGTGACGAACAAATGGGACAAACATTGATTGCGACGGATATGTCGTGGTTAAAATGGATTTGTGATGGATTTGTCACGTTGAATTGAGCGACCACCATGTTGGTCTTGACCCAATCCCATACTTGGAAAACTCCATCTTTCATCTTATTAAAATAAAATATTGCATGTGGGTATAGTCATGCACCGTCTCCTTGCAATATGATATATGAAAGAATGTAAGAGTACTTCTCATGAATTTTAACATGTAAAGCAATGGCATATTGCGGTAAATACATGAATTCGTTGACCTCGATTATAGTTCGTATGACTATAGGTCCGAATACTTTTCCGAGTATTTGTAAAGGCATGTGCCTTATACATTTGACTATGTTTAGTCGATCTTATTGGATGGTCGAGACAAGTTGGTTATGGTATATTCATTATGTCTCATGGTTCAAAATGCTTAATTATGATGCACCGCGTTGTATCTATATAACATGGCTATTATGACGTATACTTGCAAATTGAGAATTAAAATACTTGGTTGATTTGATGCACTTTGGTGGATTTTGTCTACACTTTGATCATGACTAGGCGCATCCTCCTTGGTATTTGTTTATGCTTTGAAAGTTCAAACGGAATTAGTAGTTTTTAAACAGCCTTAGCTGTACCGACATTCCTAATTTCTCTGCAAGTCTACCAAGTTGGAGTTACCGAAAGGATCATTAGTCGAGATAAGAAATCGAACACCTGCTGCGTTTAAACGCACCTATGGCTGTTATTGCCATGGTTTTTCATCAACACTTATGCCATTGGATATGGTCTCAACCTTGTTTTCTCACTAAACTTGGGAAATACTAAAGCAGCCATATAAAACATGTACTGTGATCTGAGTTTAATGATCCGTGTGGTGCACAATATATGGAAAGAAAGATACGGAAGTCTAGTTTAATGATCTGAGTTTAATGATCCGTGTGGCTATTTTCAAGGAACACGATATTTTTGGATTTCGATTTATAAATCCATTGTGACTATGATGACTAGGTCATCACAATCACTGAGTGGTATACTGCTCAAGTTGTTGAACGTCGAATGGTGTTTTCTAGTCACATATGTTCCGTAACAATTGAACCATGTTATGACTCGATGATACATATGCCAAAGTGTATCACTCATAGCATCTCATTGTGATTTGTGAGAAATAAAATCTTATGCATCACTTGTATTGGATATGTGAAAAGGAAGAATATTCATGAGTCAATATGGTCCGGCTTGCATCGGTTTTTGTAACCAGAAGATGTATTGGGACATTGACACATTTAGGCTTTAATAGTCCGGAGTTTGGATAATTTGATGATCCATATACCACGGTATTGCCATGGACATCATTTTTTCTTTGAACAAAGAAACTAGTTGGATTAAAGACACCAAAGTACATTGGTGGAGTCGTGAGCAGGGCTCATGACCGATGATGATATTTATGTCATCCGCGTCTTGCTTTCATAAGCATGTGTGACGCCAAAGACCCCCCCGATGATCCTTCTTAGCCATGTTCATTGATTAAAGCCTATTCTTTGGCACGATTAGGAGACGACACCCTCCTATGCTAAAGAGAATAATGTAGCGACTCGCATAAACATGGTGCTGAGTCCTCCTTTTTCACCGAGTCCTTATACATACATGATCATAAGTATTAGCCTGGGTGGCTTATGATGCGATGATGGTGTTCACAAATGGTCATACTAAAGTGATAACATTTATATGTTATGTGGTTCCTTTGACAATGATTGATAAGTTGATGAAACCTGAGTTATGGTTGTCCAACTTGCGGACCAGTCATTGTAAAGGTTGGTTCACCCACTTTTTAGACCAAGTCTTAAAGTGAAATTTTAACGAGTACTTCCTAACATCCAAGGCTACATTCTCACAAATTTTGGTGCCATTTGGAGACTTGGAAGGAGGTGAACCACTTAAATGAAGTTTTCACATACCACCAGCCGTCCCAACAACCAGTTCGATGTCATTTCGACTGGATTTTTAACCACAAGGTTGATGGTTTTGGAATCCTAAACACCCGTTTATACATGCTCACGAAATTTTGAGGTGTTTGGGGATGGTGAAGGGAGTGAACTCTTCAAGAAAGCACTAGAAGTTCGATAAAACCAACGGCCTATCATCAGTACAATCGTTTCTTCATGTTCGATCCCAGTGGTGTATGGTGGCGGTTTTGTTGAATTCTCAAGACCAGTAGCTACGGTTATGTAACATCGGTCAACATGTCATATTCACCTATACCTATCATCATTCAAATGCTTAGTTACGAGTGTAACAGTATGCATTTTGTTAACTGGATTATGTTAACACTGAAAACCTTTATCGTCCACATATTCATGTGCCAAAGTGCGTCACCACAACGCATTATGACGGGTTATAAATGATGAATATGACATGCGCTTTCACTCATAATCCGCTTAAAATATACCTTGGCAGACGATCTCATAAGTCACTTTGATGATCTAGTCTTCCCGTCGTTAGGGGGAGATGCGAACGATCATGTTCGAGTAGAACGACTTGGAATTGTCGTAGTTTGTCCCTACTGTGCCTCACCAAGTTTCCTAAAGTGACGAGATTAAATACATGCTGCAAACATGTCTGCAAGGATTGTGTCCAGTCATGGACGTTCATCACCTATGAATGGTGATATGGTAACACCAAAAATTATGGTATATGGTGTTACTAGGCCGTGGATCTCATAGAGTATTGGAATGCCACTTGGTTCGATAAATACTCTCGCTAAGAATGTATGCGAGTTTGGTACATGAAACTTGATCATCTGATCAAATGAACTCATCCGTCTCATGTGATTCTGGATTATAGTCATCATTGGGGGACGCCTCAATGAATGCCAATCCATAAAGAGTACTCTATGAATAAAGCCGGTACATGAGGACGTGGAATGTGAGTTTAATCGAACCATACTTCGTTGAAAATCTACAACATTGTAGCCTTGGCCTAAAATGGAAACATATGCGATTTCAGTATAAACAAAGTGATAGACCTTTGTTGAAGTGGTGCTGACACTCCAAAGATAAGATCTATCCGTATACTTTGTCAAAGCGAGTGAGAAAAGGAGTTAAACTCACCTCATGGCGCGAGGTTTCTCATGAACGCACTGGAATCGACTACGATGACACGAAACTTAGTTGTGCTATCGTAATGGATGTTATAACATCCACTATCTTTTCAGTTAGATAGTTTCCTAAAAACTGACGTGCAGCTTGTGGTTAAATCTTATCTTAGTGGGGAACTAAGTTAAGTGATAAAAAGGATCTCGTGGTGGATCAGACTCAAATCAAGCGGCTCCTGACCACGGAGCGCGTCGGCAAGTGATTGTCGGGAACGCATACTAAGTATATACTTGATTTGGAAGAGATATGAAGCTTTTGCGTGTAAAACTAAGGGTTTATAGTGATGTACTCTTATGAGACTAAGAGATTCCGCTAAATCCAAAGTTAAGAATGAAAGGATCTTGGGACACTTGATGATGCGTATTCATCAATCGGTTTAAGGCAATCTAAGGGACGGTTTCCCTAAGAGACGATAAAGTAATGCCTATATGATTCCCAATGATTAGTCGAAGCCATCATAAGACTTGGCGCACTTACGTGATGATGCAGTCTTAAGAGAAAAGTACGGTATTATGTACTCATGTTTGACTCGATGTACTCATTCGTAATAATCCGGTAAAGCCACTGTGATGATGGCCTAGGATGCGCTAACGCAATGTCTGTGATTGACAAGTAGCTTGAAGCTCGCTCTATCTCAATAAAAGGACACTTGAAAACTGATACCCGAATCTGCCCAGAATGTGTTGGTCTATCTCCCATATGACCTAAAGGGCAGCTCACTTGATGGAAAATGGTGAAATTGGTGCCATTGGAAAGGTTTGTGTCTACTTTCCAAGGAAACCAACCATTTGATCACATCCATCATGTTGAGTGACATATGACTATTGTTGCAAAGTAGGACAGGATATGTCCGGTAATTTGCTAAGTCAACTTCGATAGAGCTTTGTGATCTACTCCGGTCGATCTAGGTTACGTACTGTATGTGAATGAAAAGCTATGGTTGTCTAGTTTTCATAAGTTCTTACAGTTTCGTTGATACCTATTGAATCGAAGAAGTTATGACTGATTTAGTGCATGGAGGTCAAGACTTTATAAAACTTGATAAGTCTTTAGTGACTCTGCACTTTGGATGTGTCGCGCTCTTTTTGTCCTTAGACCAAGGTTTGTTTTTTCCCATTGGGTTTTCACTTGGTAAGGTTTTTAACGAGGCGACCTATGAGAACATCCATACAATGATTAGTTGTACTTCTGTTCAACTTAGACCAAGAGGTATTTTTCCCACTGGGTTTTTCCTTGGTATAGTTGTGAGGGCAACTTGGCATCCGACTCCTATGATTTGAGGTACTCATTAGGGTGAGTCATTATGTATACATCGAGGAGAGTATACATGACATTTTATGTTGGTGCGTTGCAATCTTTTCCTCATCAAGCCTTTATTTTTCCCATGGGGTTTTGTTTTGGCTTGGAATAGGTTTTTACGAAGGCAACATCTTTTGCACCATTGTTGTATTAGTGCTCGACACAGGGGGAGTGTTCCGGGAATTATTATTCCCGTGATGTGTCTTACCTAATACTGGTTGTAGATACATAGATGGAAGGTTCTAGATCCTTCTAGAGGTAGTAGGATCCTATTAGACGTCTTACCTTATCTAGGAATCCTATGTATGGAAGGACTCTCATTGTAATGCCTATATAAAGGCCCCTCTATCATTGTTATGAATACAATTGATTGACTCTATTTACAGTCTTTTACTTTCTCCTGAAATAGTATTCAGATTATTTTTAAAATTAGTTTTGTACATTGAACATACCTCATCAAGATGCAATAACTCAATCATCACTGGCTTGAAGCAAAAGCGTCTTCTTCTTCTAGACACAGATGGTTCCAATTTTACATTTTCTTTTAATTTCGACTTTAATTTCGAGATTTCGTGGGAGTTATAGTTTTAGTTGTTTTTTATCATGTCTTTAGATCTATTTGTTTTAGCATGAACTGTGTTCTTAATTTTGTCTCTGTGATTCCATTTTGTCAGTTGCTGGATACGCTCGTTCTCAGGGGAAGACCCCGTTGACTTTTGGCCCGACTGATCTGGTTTGTTGCCGGACTCTGCACGGTCACTCGGGCAAGGTAAACATTTGATATATTTATTTTTCCTAATTTTCAGTTTTTTTATATATCCAGCTATTGTCTTGTTTTCCTTATAGAGTATAGACTTGCATTGATTAGTTTAGGGGTTGTGGGAGAATTGATAGTCAGTGGATGTTTGCAGTTGATTCATTTGACCATTCTGGCGATTTCGAGAAGTTTCACATACTTTTGATGATATGAGACTCCAAAAAGCTAGTATTGGACTTTTCTTTATTTAACATTAGGTCTGCTTAAATTATAGTAGTTCACATCCAAATTTGAGAGAGTTCCTGGTGATGCACCAATTTTTAGGAATCTAAAAACTAGAAAGGCTGTTCTTTTATATATATATATATATACCCTGCACCCCCATGAGCACCCAACCTAGCTAGGTGCTCAATTTTCACATATGGAAAGAGTAATATGAACTTGAAAAGATTGGAGTATATACGCTAAGCGCATAACCTTCGCAATGTAAGGTGGGCACTTTGTTAGGTGCTCATGAGGTGCGGGGCACAATTTGTTTAATACTGGGTTTCAGATAGTGACCATTAGTTTTTTCTTTTTAACAATTGGCTCTTGTGTTAGTGCATTGAATTCTCAACTTCTGGAAAATCTTATTCATGTAAGGAGATAGCTCCGGCAATGTGAAATAATCTCTTATTTAGGCTAAAGACTGAAATTTACCATAATAATACTCCCTCCATCCCATCAAGATTTTTCCCATCAAGATGCAATAACCCAATCATTTTTTGCCCTGTTTATTCAGATTACTTGAGCTGGCTTTAGTCATTTTATTAAATGATCAGAAAAGTTCTTAAATCATTGAACTTTCTCCTTGAATTTTCTGTGCACTAAATGTAAGTCAGTCAGTGTTACAGATCGGTTCCTGCTTTCATGTGTTACAGATGTAATACATCAATTGCAGCTCCTTTTTTTTGCTAGTACTATGTCTATCCTTCTTCAGCTTGCATACAATATATTAGCTATTTGGGTACTTATTTTTATGTTATTCATTTGAGTTTTAACTCGTGTATATTGATTCGTAATCATGTTCCATATATGAAGTCGTATTATGTGCGATATAATGGCAGTTGAGATGGATTGCAATAGTAAAACTGCATATGGTTTATATATGAAGGAGGATACAACTTCTAATTCCAGTTCTAATGATGCGAAGAAGAACCTGAGTGGTAACAATGCGGAGAATATTCTACCTGAGTTCAGTTTTAAACTTATGGATGATGAATCCATAAAACAAATAGTTTTTCAATATGTGGAGACAGCACGTAAATTCTACGCCGAGTATGGCAGATATATGAAATTCGATATTCGAGTAACCCACACAAAGGTTCATAATAATATTGCAAAAAATAGGGAGATGGAATGTACTTGGGTGGGAAGTCCAAAGCCCCCGAATGATGATGGAAAAAGAAAGAGGAAACCAAATGCAATTGTCCAGCCCAGCTTCGTGTTGCTCTCTGTGGCAGCCAATACTATGTTACTAAGTTCAACTCTTTTCACAACCATGAATTAGAAACCCGTGAAACTGCGCATCGTCTGAAAATTAACAGGTATGTGTGCGTTGTGGATGTTTATTTTACATGTATAACCTTGCACTTTATGTTGTATTGTATTTTTACACGTATGTTGTGTTTTTCTAGGTACATATCAGCACCTGATAAAACTCTTTTGAGCTTATTCAATGAATCTGGTTTCCGAACCTGTCAGAGTGTAGATTTTTTGGAGCACGTTAATGGCGGGAATCTGTCGTTTATAAAGAAGGATGCTTATAATTTTTTATATAGGGAGAGACAGGAGAGTGTTCGTGATGGTGATGCACACACCGCATTGCATCTACTAGATGGAATGAGTATCTTAGATCCAGATATATTTTTCAAATATGAAATCGGAGAAGATAACTGTAATACCCCAAACTAGGCGGATATTACAGTGTCGTGGACCCCCGACTGGGACCCACCAGGCGAATGAAAAACTGATGAATTAAATAATATAATTGTAGCACCGAACCACATTATATTACCAAATACTCTGATGAGGAGCTTAAGTACAATACACCAGGACAATACAGAATACTAGTATATTTTATATGAAGATAAAATACACCACCCTGAATAAATAAACATCTCAAATGGAATTTGCAGCGGAAATACATATGAAGAGAAACAAGAATGACTGAAAGGACTGGGCCCCCCCTACTAGTATCACTGAGACTCCTCGCCGCCAACGTGCTCTTCCTGTGCTTTTGCCTTGCCATGACCTGAAAACAAATATCCCCCAACGGGGTCAGTTACACAGAACAACAATCCTCCAGGGTTGAATATACACAATCATGATATATCT
This sequence comes from Orobanche coerulescens, assembly GCA_033398695.1. Lineage (NCBI taxonomy): Eukaryota > Viridiplantae > Streptophyta > Magnoliopsida > Lamiales > Orobanchaceae > Orobanche > Orobanche coerulescens. The sequence continues at coordinate 77,049,835 of CM065808.1, forward strand.
TTAGTTATGAAATATCCTTAGTAATGAATTTAAGCTGAAGAGGAGCATCATAGTACGGCTGTAATGTTTTGTGCAAGTGTACAAGACGAATGACCGGACACACCCGTCCTTGTACCTAATTAATCTCACGGAGGTAAGCATTACCGTGTGCACAGTCCAATGTATCGGTGAACCCAACACATGACTATCGTGTGCTCGACTAAAAATTCCACACATCCACACTCGACCACGCAATATGAACCCAGAAGGTCATATGAACGAGAATGACCAAAATGAATATCAATGAATAATAATCCGACAAAGTCAAGAATGACTCACTTAGATGAGAATAATAGTGAAGTGAATGATAGCTCAATGAAATGATTGGAACCGTCGTTCCTCGTGAATGAAGTGATTATTCGACAATTACAAGTCTCAATACGGTTAATACATTATGAATGAGTTATGATTATGAATGAATCAACAACAAAAGGAATGAATATCCTTTTAACCGAGTAAGAATTAACTTACACAACACCGGTGAACAATGTCCTTCCACGAACAAACGTCCTAAATGAGATGTCGGTCGCTCGAACAACCTTGAATAACGCAATTACCAACAATCCGTTCAACATACTAATCAAACACGAACATAACGAACTCAAAACGTCGATACGACTAAATCAAGTTCATTGGGGCATTATATCAAACACGTTAAGACCAATCTCCGATCGTCTACAACCAAACCTTAACTATACCAATATCAAAACCCCAAGAAGTATTACAAACCAACAAAACATCTTCAATACAAGCAATAATCCAATATGAATATCCAAATTTGTGATTACAACAACAATTAATCGAAACCCCCAATTCCAACTCAATATTCAAAGTGTTCTTGAATAATCCTTCAATAATCTAATGAATAATCATACACATCCATAATCATGCGTACATCTCTTCATACAACATGATTATAACGTCCAAAACATCATATCTCAACACAAAATCGAAATCCAAGATGTTTGAAGAATATTACCTTTGAAGATCCAAGCACTTTGATCCGATAAACACGCGTTAGATTGACTATCCGAGCTTCACAATCGAATGGAGATGAAGAAAACTGAACACCCAAGTGATAGATGATGGAAAAATCTCTCCCTCAAGCTCTCTCTCTCGGATATAAGTTGAAGAATGAGGAAATGAGTAAAAAGTCCCGTCCAAGCCCTTATAAATTGCCGAAAGTTACAGCCGTAACTCGGCCTACTTACCGCCGTAACATCCCAGGTCAACGGCCTTACGGCCGTAACCATCCATCTCGTACGGCCGTAACTCGGCTTCGTCCAGAAACTGCCGAAAGCCATACGGCCGTACCCGCACCTGTCTTACGGGCGTAACTCTCCCTCGTCCAAAACACCTGCCGACATTCATATGGCTGTACCCGCACACCTTACGGGCATAACTCGACCGATACGGCCGTACCCGGCCAAACTTACGGGCGTACGACCCCTTCGTCGAAACTGACTAGGCACCCTGCCTATAACGTACGACCGTGTCCGTCCAAGCCTTACGGCGGTACCTGCCTCATCTTACGGCCATATGCCGCAACCCTTACGGCCGTAAGTCTTTCTCGTTCGACAAATCCTGAAAATTAAGAACACCCCTTACGGCCGTAGCCTGCACACCTTACGGGCGTATCTCGCCTCATCTTACGGCCGTATGCCAAAACCCTTACGGCCATAAGTCCCATTCGTCCGAACTCGCCTGAAATCAACGAACGCCTGTTACGGCCGTATCCGACAATCCTTACGGCCGTAACTCACCTTCGTCCAAAATCACCTTGAACCAACGAATGCATGTTATGGCCATAATGTATGACTAGTTACGGCCGTAACTCGTGGCTGGACGAGATGAAAATCCGACAACTCCGATTTCTCGCTACGATTGATGAATGATCCGACATACCATACGTATGTGAAAGTGAACAAGTCCAACACATGCCAAAGATGATACTTCCAGCACAAGACTACCAATCACGATGATAATGATAATACTCACGTCTCGACACTCAGACGGAGATGAAATGATGATCGGTAACTGATACACGGTTACAATATGCCAACAATGAACACAAATGAATGAATCATGAATAATGAGTGATTATTAATGAGTGAAAAATTACTGAGTGACAATTACTGACTGATAATTACTGAATGATAATGAATGAATTACCACCGAGTATTACATACTCCCCCCCTTAAAAAGAGTTTCCTCCTCGAAACTAAGGGTCAAACAACTCGGGATAACCCTCCTGCATACTATCCTCGGTTTTTCAAGTAGCTCTTCGACTCCGTGTCTAGACCACTGAATCTTGACCAAAGGAATTGTTCCTCAACTGTTTGTCTTGTTCCTCAACTGTTTGATTCGCCGCTCTAAAACTCGTATAGGACGCTCCTCATACGAATGATCATCCACGATCTCGATTTCATCGAACTGAAGTATGTGGCTCGGGTCGGAAACATACTTCCGCAATTGAGAGACGTGAAACACATTATGAATTCGGCTCAACGCCGGAGGTAAAGCCAACCGATAAGCTAACTCGCCTACTCGATCCAAAATCTCAAATGGTCCAATGAATCTCGGACTCAACTTCCCCCGTTTTCTAAAACGGAAAATACCTCGACTCGGGGATACCTTGACCAACACGTGGTCACCTATCTCGAACTCTAGTGGTCGACGACGATTATCTGCATATGATTTCTGTCGACTCTGAGTTGTCAACAAACGACTCCTGATCAAAGCTACCTTCTCACGGGCGGCTATAAGCATATCGGGCTCAGTGCCGATTGATTCTGATAAGTCGTCCCAACACAAAGGAGATCGACAATGATGACCGTACAAGGCCTCGTAAGGTGCCATCCTAATCGAAGCATGCCAACTATTATTGTACGTGAACTCAATCAACGGTAATTGGGCTTCCCAATCGTCTTTCCAATCGAGGACGCATGCCCTCAACATGTCCTCCAATGTCTGAATAGTCCTCTCTGATTGTCCGTCGGACTGAGGATGAAAAGTGGTCCTGAGATTAAGCTGAGTTCCCATAGCATGATGAACTGATTTCCAAAAATGAGACATGAACCGTCTGTCACGATCGGAAACGATACTTTTAGGGGTACCGTGTAGTCTCACTATCTCTTTGATGAACAACTGGGCAAGTCTCTCGGGACCCCACGTATCCTTAATCTCAAGGAAATGAGCCGATTTAGTTTAGCAGTCCACAATCACCCAGATTGTATTCATGCCACGACGACTCATCGGCAAACTCGTGATGAAGTCCATGGAAATATCTTCCCACTTCCACTCTGGAATAGGGAGCGATTTCAGCATACCCGCCGGTCACTGATGTTCTATCTTGACTTGCTGACAGGTCAAACATCTCGAAACAAATTTCGCGACTTCTTGCTTCATATTACTCCACCAGTAATTTTGTTTCAAGTCTTTGTACATTTTGCTAGACCCCGGATGAATGGAGTAAGGGGTAGCATGAGCTTCTCTCAAAATCGAGTTTTTCAACTCGTCATTCGCTGGTACGCATAACCGATTCTTGAATCGCAATAGACTATCCTCGTGGACCACAAATCCAGGGGCTTTCCCCTGAGCCACATCCTCACGGATGCGTAACAATGATGGGTCTGAACCCCGATTCACTCTGATTGCCTCCTCAAGTGGCAATGAAATCTCTAACATGCAAAGTTGCCCTTGCACTCGCTGAAGCTAGACCTCGATCTCGGGTCTAAGGAATTCCTGTTGAAGCTCCTCCTGAACTGTTAAACGAGCAAGCATTTGCTCTTGAACGGACTTACGACTCAATGCATCAGCAACCACATTTGCCTTACCCGGGTGGTACAGGATCTCGATATCATAATCTTTGATTAGTTCCAACCATCGCCTCTGTCGCATATTTAACTCCTTCTGAGTAAATATATACTTCAAGCTCTTATGATGAGTGTATATCTGACAGGTAACGCCATAAATGTAATGACGCCAAATTTTCAACGCGAAAACCACGGCAGCTAGCTCCAGGCTGTGGGTCGGATAATTAACCTCGTAAGGTCTCAATTGCCGTGAAGCATAGGTAATAACCTTCCCATTCTGCATTAATACACATCCGAGACCGTGTCCGGACACATCACTATAAACCACGAATCCTCCCGTCCCTTGTGGCAAGGAAAGTACAAGTGCTGAAATTAACCGGCTCTTGAGTTCCTCAAAACTCCGCTGACACGCATCGGACCACACGTATTTCTTATCCTTTCACAAAAGGTTTGTCATTGGTTGAGCAATTTTAGAAAATCCTTCCACAAGCTGGCGATAATAACTGGCTAATCCGAGAAAGCTTCGTATTTCCTTAACATTCTTCGGAGGTAACCAATCTTGGATAGCCTCCGTCTTCTGAGGATCAACACACACTCCGTCTGATGAAATTACATGCCCGAGAAACGTCACTTCGGACATCCAAAACTCACAATTGGAAAACTTTCCATAAAGTTGCTCTCGTCTCAACACGTCGAGAACCTGATGAAGGTGAACCTCGTGCTCCTCTCAGTCACGAGAATAAATCAAAATGTCATCAATGAAGACAACCACAAATTGATCTAAAAAGTCAATGAAAACCCGACTCATTAACTCCATGAATACCGCAGGTGCATTAGTTAACCCAAACGGCATTACCACGAACTCATAATGACCATAGCGTGTACGAAACTCTGTCCTTGCGGTATCCGACTCACGAATTCGTAACTGATGATATCCAGATCTCAAGTCGATCTTGGAAAATACTGAAGTTGATCTAAGAGATCATCAATACGGGGTAGAAGATACTTATTCTTGACTGTCACCCTGTTCAACTCCCGATAATCAATAAGCGAAATGGACCATCCTTCTTCTTGACAAACAACACTAGTGCTCCCATGGGGATGCATTCGGTCGGATATAACCTTTCTCGAACAACTCCTCAAGCTGATTCTTTAATTCCCGCATTTCGGTCGGGGCCATCCGGTACGGTGCCTTCGATATCGGGGACATACCGGGCTCCAACTCAATCGTGAATTCCACATCTCTCTGTGGAGGCAAACCAGGTAACTCGTCTAGAAATACATCGGCATATTCTCTCACTACCGGAATATCCATCAATATTATTGGTGATTTCTCGGTTTTGGTCATATAGCACCAATAACCAACACACCCCTGACTGAGTAATTTCACTGCTTTCATCAAGTTAATGACCTTACCAGAACAGCCGGGATTACCTCCCTGAAAAACACATTCGACCCCATCGTCTGAAATGATAGTGACCATACGCTTACGGACACTAATGATGGCATCGTGACGATCCATCCAATCAATACCCAAGATGACGTCGTCTCTCGATAAATCCACCACGATTAGATCTGCTAGCCATACACGGCCATGAAGCTGAATCGGACAATTCTGAACCTCACGATTACCGATAATTCTTCTACCGTCAGGTAGATCAATGACATAAGGCTCACAACTAGTAGCACTACCCAGACGTAGTCTACTCAAACATGACTCGGAAATGAATGAATGCGATGCACCAGTATCCAAAAGGGTACACACAGATTGAGATAGAATATCGAGTGTACCTGAGATCATCCGGGCCTCCGGATCGTCGGTCTTCTTCATCTCATAAATTCGGGGCTTGCCGGCCCCCAAACCGGATGCTCTCATCTAATAGCTCTTTGCTCCGCCTTTGTTCGCTCCTGTCATCTTGAACAACGCGGACTGAGTGGCCTGATTATGAACAGCTTACTGCTTCGGGGCCTGAGATGACACCGGAGTAGGTTTGGAGTCCCTTCGGCAAAAACAGGCCTTACGCCCAGCAATCCCACAGTTATGGCACGTGATAGTCTGCCTCGGACACTTGGTGCTGACATGACCAAGATCCCCACAGTTAAAATAGGTGATGGCCGAACTGGCCACTCGGGACTACGATTCCGCCAGTCTGGGCACCACAGGAGGTGGCTCAGAGAAAGTAGTGCCCGCACGAGGCTTCTTGAAGGTTGTCTGACCGCCTTCAGACTGATTACGATTCTTGGACTTCTTGCTAGCAGATGAAGGTTGCTGCTTAGCAATCTCCTTAGCAGTAAGCTCATAAGTAAGAGCCTTCTCAATGAATTCGGCCAGAGTGGTGCAATTATGATTAAGTAACTGCATCCGCATGCGAGGTTTCAGCCTCTTGCTAAAATACTTAATCTTATCCGCCTCGGAATGAATGAAAGATGAGGCGGACAGAAGAAGTTCCTGAAATTTCTCGGCAATGGCGAGAACATCCTCGTCTGCTGAGGGGTCAGGAGTGAGTAATTCTGACAGTTTGGCCTCTCTGAGTGGGGCCGGATAATACCTCTCCATCATGAGAGTCTTGAATTGATCCCAAGTACATGATCCGTCGGTGGGCTTCAACGACAACCACCAAGAATGAACGCTCTTACCCAGATAGTAAGCCGCAACTAAAACTTTGTGTCCTTCGGGACACTCTACCATAGCAAATAACTTCTCGAAATGCTTGAGCCAATGAACAATATCCGCCGGTTCAGATGAGACCTCAAAAGTAGGTGGCCTTTGGAGAGAGATGTCGCCGATGATACTGCCCACACTCCTCTCTTGCCTCTGAGGTGGCAGCGGAGGAGCCTGTTGATTTTGAGTAGCTGAGTTATGCATCGTCTCCATCAGTTGTGCCATCTGAGTCATTTGGGCCATCATTCCCTGCATAAAAGCGAGTGGATCAACCCGAACACCTTCTAATTGAGCTGTATCCCGGGTACGACTCCCTGATAGTGAATGATTATGTCCAGGTGAATGAGTGGCAGCGTCACTGCTCGATGAATTAGCATTATTCCTAGCATTCACACATGTATTCACATGATCTCTCGGGTTTCGGCCCGTACCGCGGCCTCATCCCCCGCGTCCTCTGCCTGCTCTCTCCATACTGAAGTAGGAAAGTCACATGATAATTATATCTCTCGCATGAATATCATGTTATGATTACGTCATGAAATGATGAAAATGAGCATACGCGCTCTAACATAGTGATTACATGAGTGATTAACTGAGGTGACATGATTATCTGATGAAATTCTTGAAATGATTATCTTGAACAAGTTAACAAGATTAATGATATGATCCTCAAGATCAACAACTGAACTGTGAAATGAACTGAGTGATTAATGAGTTAATATGATAGTCCTGATCAAAATGAATGATGATGAGGATTGTTGACTGATGAATGATGAACGAATGATTCTGATTGCCAGAAATTATACCATGGCGTTAGAAATCTTACTGTTCTTGGTCTGAGGGGCTCGACATTTGCACAGGTCACACGTGACGCGAAAGTCCAATGATACTAGTCCGATGACGATGATTTCAAATGAGACATGACTCGGAAGGTAGTATTCAAAACCACTCTCCGATACCAACTCTGTAACACCCAAAACTAGGCGGATATTACAGTGCCGTGGACCCCCGACTGGGACCCACAAGGCGAATGAAAAACTGATGAATTAAATAATATAATTATAGTACCGAACCACATTATATTACCAAATACTCCGATGAGGAGCTTAAGTACAATACACCAGGACAATACAGAATACTAGTATATTTTATATGGAGATAAAATACACCACCCTGAATAAATAAACATCTCAAACGGAATTTGCAACGGAAATACATATGAAGAGAAACAAGAATGACTAAAAGGACTGGGGCCCCCTACTAGTATCACTGGGACTCCTCGCCGCCAACGTGCTCTTCCCGTTCTTTTGCCTTGCCATGACCTGAAAATAAATATCCCCCAATGGGGTCAGTTACACAGAACAACAATCCTCCAGGGTTGAATATACACAATCATGATATATCTTTAGTTATGAAATATCCTTAGTTATGAATTTAAGCTGAAGAGGAGCAACATAGTATGCCCGTAATGTTCTATGCAAGTGTACAAGATGAATGACCGGACACACCCGTCCTTGTACCTAATTAGTCTCATGGAGGTAAGCGTTACTGTGTGCACATTCCAATGTGTCGGTGAACCCAACACATGACTATCGTGTGCTCGACTAAAAATTCCACACATCCACACCCGGCCACGCAATATGAATCCAGAAGGTCATATGAACGAGAATGACCAAAATGAACATCAATGAATAATAATCCGACAAAGTCAAGAATGACTCACCGAGATGAGAATAATAGTTAAATGAATGATAGCTCAATGAAATGATTGGAACCGTCGTTCCTCATGAATGAAGTGATTATTCGACAATTACAAGTCTCAATACAGTTAATACATTATGAATGAGTTATGATTATGAATGAATCAACAACAAAAGCAATGAATATCCTTTTAACCGCGTAAGAATTAACTTACACAACACCGGTGAACAATGTCCTTCCACGAACAAACGTCCTAAATGAGATGTCGGTAGCTCGAACAACCTTGAATAACACAATTACCAACAATCCGTTCAGCATACTAATCAAACACGAACATAACGAACTCAAAACGTCGATACGACTAAATCAAGTTCATTGGGGCATTATATCAAACACGTTGAGACCAATCTCCGATCGTCTACATCCAAACCTTAACTATACCAATATCAAAACCCCAAGAAGTATTCCAAACCAACAAAACATCTTCAATACAATCAATAATCCAATATGAATATCCAAATTCGTGATTACAACAACAATTAATCGAAACCCCCAATTCCAACTCAATATTCAAAGTGTTCTTGAATAATCCTGCAATAATCCAATGAATAATCATACACATCCATAATCATGCGTACATCTCTTCATACAACATGATTATAACGTCCAAAACATCATATCTCAACACAAAATCGAAATCCAAGATGTTTGAAGAATATTACCTTTGAAGATCCAAGCACTTTGATCCGATGAACACACGTTAGATTGACTATCCGAGCTTCACAATCGAATGGAGATGAAGAAAACTGAACACCCAAGTGATAGATGATGGAAAATTTCTCCCTCAAGCTCTCTCTCTCGGATATAAGTTGAAGAATGAGGAAATGAGTAAAAAGTCCCGTCCAAGCCCTTATAAATTGCCGGAAGTTACGGCCATAACTCGGCCTACTTACGGCCGTAACATCCCAGGTCAACGGCCTTACGGCCGTAACCAGCCATCTCGTACGTCCGTAACTCGGCTTCATCCAGAAACTGCCGATAGCCATACGGCCGTACCCGCACCTGTCTTACGGGCGTAACCCGCCCTCGTCCAAAACACCTGCCGATATCCATACGGCCGTACCCACACACCTTACGGGCATAACTCGACCGATACGGCCGTACCCGTCCAAACTTACGGGCGTACGACCCCTTCATCGAAACTGACCAGGCACCCTGTCTGCAACATACGGCCGTATCCGTCCAAGCGTTACGGCCGTACCTGCCTCATCTTACGGCCGTATGCCACAACCCTTACGGCCGTAAGTCCTTCTCGTCTGACAAATCCTGAAAATTACGAACACCCCTTACGGCCGTATCCTGCCCACCTTACGGTCGTATCTCGCCTCATCTTACGGCCGTATGCCAAAACCCTTACGACCGTAAGTCCCATTCGTACGAACTGGCCTGAAATCAACGAATGCCTATTACAGCCGTATTCGACAATCCTTGCGGCCGTAACTCACCTTCGTCCAAAATCACCTTGAATCAGCGAATACATGTTACGGACGTAATGTATGACTAGTTACGGTCGTAACTCGTGGCTGGACGAGATGAAAATCCGAAAACTCCGATTTCTCGCTACGATTGATGAATGATCCGACATACCATACGTATGTCAAAGTGAACAAGTCCAACACATGCCAAAGATGATACTTCCAGCACAAGACTACCAATCACGATGATAATGATAATACTCCCATCTCGACACTCAGATGGATATGAAATGATGATTGGTAACTGATACACGGTTACAATATGCCAACAATGAACACAAATGAATGAATCATGAATGATGAGTGATTATTAATGAGTGAAAAATTACTGAGTGACAATTACTGACTGATAATTACTGAATGATAATGAATGAATTACCACCGGGTATTACAATAACTCACTCACTAAGTTATTTTGGACTAATGGGTTTTCGTGGGAGGTATATAAACAGTTTGGAGATGTGCTTGTATTCCACAGTACAAATAAGACCAATACCTACAATTTTCCTATGATAATTTTATTGGGTGTAGACAACCATTTAAAAAATATTGTTTTTGGTGTTGCTCTAATGTTTAATGAGACTATTGAGTCGTATAAATGGTTGTTAAAAAATTTTCTTGAAGCAATGGGAGATAAAGCTCCAGTGTCAGTGTTGACCGACCAAGATGCCACCATGTGCGCAGCAATTGAAGAAGTGTTTCCAAATGCAAAGCACAGATTGTGTAGTTGGCATTTACAGCAAAACTGCACCCAGAATGTAAAAGAACGTGGATTTTGTGGTGCTTTTGGTAGGTTATTGACGGAAAATTTATCAATTGAGAAATTTGAGAAAAAGTGGGTCAAATTGATTGATGATCATGGTGTTTCAGTCCATCCGTGGATTTTAGAGACATATGCCAAGAAAGAACGTTGGGGTAAGGCATTTTTTCGTGGACATTTTATGGGATTGATGAGGACTACACAGAGAGTCGAGTCATTGAATGCTCTGTTTAAACAACAGGGAAATGCTGGTTACAAGATAACAAAATTTATAAACCATTATCATTGTGTCCTTGGTCAATCTAGATCTTCATTTCTAAAAGCTCAGGAAGATTCGGAAAGATACAAACCATGATTAAAGCAAGGTGCGCTATATAGCTTTCACAAGCATGCGTCGTCTGTTTATACGAAGGATATATTCCTTATTATCCAAGCAGAAATATTTGAAGAACAAGGACTTGTGGTAGACCGTTCATGTAATAGAGCGAATCGCCAGTTCTACTACTCATTTGTCCAATATAGTTCAAACAGAAGAAAAATATGGTCTGTCGATATTGATTTGGACAGCGGGAAATTTATGTGTAATTGTCAAATGCTGGAGTCTGATGGGATACCGTGCCGACATTTATTTTGTGCATTCAAGTGTATGCGGCTAGTAGAAATCCCTTCCTCATGTATTCTCGGTAGATGGACTACACGAACTGGAAAAATCTTAGAGCTAGATTTATAAATGTGTATCCGGTAGAGGATAAACAACGTATGAGGTTTACTCGTGTCTATCAAGAGTTCGTTAACTTATGCCTTCACGCCTCGAAGTTTGAATCAAGGACCCTAAATTGTATTAAGAGCTTGCAAAATCTAGCAACAGATGTTGAGGCCGAATTTTCTGAGGATAACACTTGTGTATTTGAAGATGAATTTGAAATGGCGAATGAGGTTGATGAAAATATTGAGTCCGGAAAAAGGTACAATGTTCGTGACCCACAAAAAATAAAGTCTAGAGGAGCACCTGCAAATAAAAAGCAAAAATGTGGAATATGTGGGTAAGTTGAACTTCATGTGTTATGGATTTTTTTCTATCGTGTCTTGCATCTTATTCTCGTATGCAAATATGTGAATATCTGTTTCATCACGCACTACATTTTTATTATTCCAAATTTTCTAAAACTGATCTGCCTTTTTTACAATATTTATCTAGCGAACCGGGACATAAATCAAGTACCTGCCTGTCACGTGGTGGATTAGACTTTAATACTCAGAAATTAAAAAAACGTGCGAAGAAAATCGGAAACAAACTAGTGGGAATGTACTTGTTAAAGCATACACTATTAAGTAATTTTTGTGTAATTATTCTTACATCCCAAAATCGGAAACATATATGCTTTCAGGTGGATCAACTAGAGAAGGTTGTCAGACTTTGGGAATGCGAAGCATTCAAGCACTTTAATTGGACGTCAACATTTAAATGTGTGCATTCTACTGTTCCGCAACAAGATAATAGGTACGACTCTACTAACTTTCAATTATATGCAACTTATTGTAAAATTTTAATCTTCAATTAGCGATTGTGTTGATTTTTCATCATTATCTGTTGGCTATGTAATACCCCCAATCGGCTCAGGGATATTACACGCCGTAGAACTTTTCCTCAAGGATCTACCAGGCTGGTAACAACATATAACAACTCAACCATGCCTTTAAGGCTATAATGACTCAGTAGACCGATTTGGTCTTTCAATAAATACATACAACTCAAATACAACTCATGCCCACGCAGGGGTCAAAACACAACCACACCCGTACAACGGGAAAAATATAGCAGCGGAAAATAAAGTACAACAGAACCAATGAACAATGTACAGTTCCTCATGTGATTAGTATCAATCATCTTTCATCATCCTTCATGCCGACCCTGTGTTATGCTCCAAAACCTGAATGCAAAAATAGACATCCACCCCCCGAATACTCGGGGGTTAGCAAAACTCCACTGTTTTGCTAGTGCAAGTACAAGTGCAAAAATACGAGTCATACAATTCACATTCCACGAACGATAATAATCCGGAATCCTCAAAGATTCAAATACAACAGGATGAACACTTCCCGAGGCAAGAGTTTGAGTAAAGACTTCCCAAAATTTCAAGGTCAAAATATCAAGGGAAACAATTTATAAAATGATTTGAAATACCATCGGGAGTTTTAATAGAAAACAATTTAGGATTATCAAATCCCACTTTTCAAAATCCAAAAGACGAAAGGGGTCACCGCCCCAAAGGCTTACTTTCTGTAAACTGACCTTTACCAAACCGTTGGGATTTTAGCCCCAAATACGTAAAATGACCTTTACAAAACTATTGGGATTTTAGCCCCAAATCTCATCAACTCACAGTATACGAGAACGACAACAAGGTTCGTCTTCCAACATCAAAATCCACAATTAAAGGATTTAACACAAACAACAAAATACTCTAGTGCCATCCTATCCAAGTAAGCCAAACGAACAACTTACCTCTTACACACTTAGTCGATGCATGCAATCATGAAAACCATTCGAAAGCACTCATTTCCGGAAATGCCATAATTAAATCACATTTGCAAAAATGCACCACAATTAACCGCGGATCCACCCCTCCGTGGACCCCTACCGAGACCCCGTCGGATCTAACCCATAGTGGTTAAAAGCAAGCTCGCGGATCCACCCCTCCGTGGACCCCTACCGAGACCCCGTCGTATCTAAACCATAGTGAGCACACACACACACACGTTACTCATGCAATTCTAATATGCTAAGAATGTAAGTTCATTAAGAATACTCACTAGAGATGGCCACTAACTCGACACCGTTATCAAACTCTTCAAAACACAATAACAAGATTAAATACGGAATACACGATTCCATAACTTTAAAAAACAGGGATATCATCAAAGCCTACGACATTCCAAATGATCAAATCATAATCAATTCCCAAAACACACCGTTCACAAAACACACACGCGTTTTGAAAGAGACCCTTTAACGAGGCCAAACTGAAATCTTTTGAAACTTCATTTCAAACAACCAAACAAACACACCAAGACGATCACCGATCATCATATCCACAAAATAAGAAATGTATGAGCAAGGTACTTGCCTCGAATAAGAACAACACGGAGAATCGACCGAAGTAGGTTGGCACGAACCGACTACGAACTCACCGACTCCACCGAACGCCAACTCGCGACAATAAACTACGAAGGACAAATATAACAACGAAAATGAATTCCAAAGTACGACCCAAAGCCGCTGAATTCAAAGAACGAATGACAAAAATTCAAGTATTTCCCCCAAAACGGCCAAGAACACGATTCGTCCCGACAAAACACGAAAATGGAATTCCAAGTTGAAATATGGATATACAATCCATAGAATGTGTTTAACAACATCATTTAACCAAAATCGATCCATCAAAAATGGATGAAAAACGAGATCGAGAACAAATCCCCCAAAAAGTCGATTCGAAGGAAATCAAGAAATATACTTCGATTCGACGAAGAACAATGGATTAAATGATGTTAAACACAAGAATACTACCAAGATTAATCATACCTATCATGAATTAATCAACAATATGGAACGAATCGGACAAAAACGCAAAAATCCCCAAATTCAAGAATTTAGGGTTCTAGGAAGAGATTAGCTTGATTCGCTGGATCAAAGGATGATAACGGATGATTAATCGATGATATGAACGCAAGAACTTCGTGGATTTGTTGTTAAACAACATGGCTTCGCCACCTCCGAATCGCCAGCCGCGGACCGAAAAGGAAGGAAGTGAAAAATGAATGAAAATGCGACTGCTCTGTCACATTTATACTGGGCCGGAACTAGCGTGCGCTAGCCTTCCCGGACTAGCGTGTGCTATCGGCCAGTATCGGCCCAGTACCCTCGGCCAGGGCCCGCACGACCCCCGCTAGCGTGCGCTACGGCCGGAAGCCTGCGCGCGCTAGCCGACCTGTCCAGTAACCTCTGGACTAAACAGCTCGCCAAGGTAACGTACGCTAGTCGGCCGACAGCGTGCGCTACCCCTGCCGGTTAGCGTGCGCCACGACCGACAGTAGCGTGCGCTATCTTCCGATCCTACCCGAGTCCAGAACCTCAGAACTTCTCTGCCCTGACCCGATAGCGTGCGTCAGCCGGCCGCGTAACGTGCGCTACTCCTGCCGGTTAGCGCACGCAGCCTTACGGAAGTAGCGAGCGCTATGCCGGTTCCTGCCGTCTCAGCTCGGCCAGTTCCCGCAACCGTCCGGCCAGGACCCGCCACAGTCCGGCCAGCTGCTCAGCCGTCATGATCCGACGACTCGATTTCCGAAAACGTACGGAACGAACACGACAAAAATCTCGCGGACAACATCAACGACCCGAAATGAAAACATAATGCAATAATTAATCATACGCGACCAAGAAACGGGTCGAGACAATAATTACAGATACGGATACCCATAACTTTGGGTAAATTACAAAATGGCCCAAAACGCCCGAAAATCACGATACGTGATCGAATAACCAAACCGAAGTTCATAACACATCTAACAAAGTTAAACGGACTTACAGGAAACTCGAAACAACAGTTTCGAATGAGATTCGCAAGAATCGAACTCAAGTGCGGAAAAGTCGCTAAAAAGCACGGAACTCAACAAAACGACACCGAAACAAACTCGGATGTCAAAAAGTGTAGAATTAATCATTCCCAGAATGACGAAATGGTCATGAGCGAGTCGTCAAAAGGGACTTCCGCCGAAAAAAAGAAATTATCGGAAATCGAAATTACGGGTTTTACAGGCTACCGCTACGATTGTGGTTTGTACGTAATTCTGATGATGATGTTTCCAGGGGCTTTTAATCGACTATTAATAGAGGTAAAACTTATGAATTCTGCTGGATATACTCACATTTTACCATCACAATGGAACAAAAGATTTATATGTGGAGAGACTAATATGTCGTTTCAATTTATTACATATTCAATAAAATATGTTTTATATAAGAATTGATAAGTAACTTCTAAATTCGTAATTATACTAAATGTATTCTGACTACATCATTGTACAAACAAACAGGAAGAGTCTATTGCTACACGACATAGGTTGGCTGCATTGCTCTATGATTACGAACATAATAAAGTAGAACGGGGGTATGAAGTTAATGACTATTTGGCCTACTGTTTTGAATACCATTTGATGTTAACATAAAAACTTATTCTTCTATGCAGAGCTGAATCGTTGCTAGAGGAAATGCTGAACACTGTATTTCAAGCATCGACTCTCGAGAAATGACACTATCGGGCATATTTAATTTGATAATGAGCCATATGGAATTACAAAGTAGATCAGAAGAAGAACCAAAATTGGAAGGAAAGCCCATATCAAAAGAATATTATGAACCAATACAAAGTGATGATGAATTGAAGAACTTCATCAAGACATACAGAAAATGGATGTATGATGATACCGGTATGGTTCAATATGGTCCCATTGAACTGCAATAATGTACCTCCACAAGAAGATGCATGCACAGAAGTTGGGTAAAAAATTAAGGTTTTTAATTGTTCACACATGACCCAATTATGTTTTCAAATTCTCAAAACTATCATTTTAATTTGCAGAAAAACTATATGCCTCGTCGTCAAAAGAAGAGGTGTTGAACGCTGTATAGGGGACTTCGACTCTTCAGATATTAATTTCAATGATGTTTTAACGAAGATAATGGTAGAATTTCAGACATATGAAACCGATGAAGAAACACCCGAGATCCAAGGACAGTCCCTTATAGGATCCACTTTAGTTCCATTGAGCAGTGATGAAGAGTTGAATAAGTTTATTAAAACATATACGGAGAAGGGACGCAACAAGATACCTATGCATTTTGAGATGGTGGAGGAAAATGGCAACAATCTGAATCCCAATATGAGAATGAAGATGCCATGAAAAAATAACTAGTTTGGTGCATTTAGATATTTATCACTTTCATGATTTTCTAGGATTTTAGTATTTGGTGACTCGGATTTTTATTTCCTCTAATTGTTATATGAAGTTCGTCCAATTTACGCAATAACTTATTAATATCACAAGTTTTATGGAATAAGATTATTTTAGTTGGTAAACAACAATACCGGTAAATCTTGGCTGTGTTTTGATTGAAATGGTTGAGATGGGGTTTGAGTTGGAGTAGTCATGGTTATCTGCTCCTGTTGTTATATTGGGATGCTTTGAGAAGTTCAACTCCAAATGTTTCCAAACAACATGGCTCCCTATATATCATTTAAAAACAAGTTATGCTAATTAATGAAACTAAAAGCAAACACAATTAAATTATGGCCATTGAATTTTTTTTATTTTATATATACTCTAAAGAGAGAGAAATGACAGAGAAGGAAAATCACCATCCACAGAGAATGATAAATCAGAAAAAATCCAAACTTTAATTTCTTACAGAACATACACTCAAAATAGAAATTTAAATAACTACAACCAGAAGATAGAATAGTAAACTCCCTTCAAATTCACTGGAAAGTTAAACATCGAAATTGAGAGAGGAGAAGAGTGGAACCTGGGGCGCAACAGCTCACTGTGATGGGAACTGGGAGCTCCGGTCGGCAGCTTTCATCGAGGAGGGAGATAGTGGTAGTTGAGAGTCGGATTTTATGGTGAAAAATCGGGATATAGAGAGATTAGGGATGTGGTTTATCTGTGGTTTGTATTTTTTAGGTGGGGATGGCGGTGGGGGGCGGTGGGAAGGGGTGAGTTTAGGAAATAAATTATTTGTGGACTATATTTTTTGGGTGGGGGTGGATGCGGGAAGGGATCGGACGGTAGGGGTTGACCGGGAGATTGTAATATTTCAATTTTTGGATTCTTAATCGGCGGTATATAAAAATTTTGGGGAGGGAATTTTGAAAATTTTATTTGGACATTGTTTGGTAGAAAGTTTTTGACAAATTTAATTTTAGTATTTTAATTGCTAAAATGTTACTGGGGTCCCTTAACTTAATTTCAGGTAACGATTTAGTCTTTTATTTTTTCCCCCAACTAAGTTCTTTATCTTTCAAATTTTAAGCAAAGTCATCATTTTCCGTTGATCTTCGTTACAATAATCAATTAGACGCTGATTTTAAACCTACGTGGCTATAAACATTCCTACGTATCAAATCTCTAACGTACGTGTCTATTTCCTAGCCTATGTGGATTAGGATAAAATCAAATAGGCCCAACTTTCCTTCATTTGGTCTTGTTCTCAGAAAAATTCACGAACAAACGAAGAAGAGAGAAGAGAGGCGAACGGGGTAGAAGTAGGGTTTCGCATGCGGCGAAGAAGAAGAAATGCGAACAGAGCAGAAGAAAAAGAAAAAACGCGAAGTAAAGCGAGAGAAGAGGAAGAAAAAAACGCGAAGCAAAGTGAAAATGTGAGTCTAATCTTCTGTTTGTTTGGTTGATTGTTGAAACTGTAACACCCCCAAGTTATTTAGGGTATATTACAGCGCCGTGAGCCCCGCCGTGGGACCCACAAGGCTAATCATGCGGGGAACTGTAAAACTTGACCGAGAAGGTCTAGATACAATGAAAAGAAGGACAATACAAATGGTGTTCAAAACCATAACCAATGAAACCATATACATCACCACACAAATCAATACCTCGGCAACACAGGCCGAAACATCAAGGAAACTGAAATACAATACTCGAGTATTTAAAATCCATTCCAGTACAACAACACTGAATGGAGGAATCCAAAAAAATAACCGGAGACAAGACACAGTATCACACTTGCCCATCATCTTCATGCCGACCCGATACCCGCCTGTCCGTACTCCTGGAACCTGAAATACATAAAAAGGTATTTCCCCCATAAAGGGGTTAACCGTCGAATAGCTAGTGCAAGTATATCAAGTATAAAACACAATACTCCTCGACAATAAAGTAAATGTAACCGTCAATTAATCAATTCAAGACTAGTATTCCGGAATAACTAAATCTCATGGCATCGCATCAATACATATATGAATACCGTGGAACCGCACCAGAGGCTACGGAACCCTCAAGGGACCTATCGGCCCGCCCCAGAGTGGTTCGTTCATATCATCCGTGGAATCGCACCAGAGGCTACGAAACCCTCAAGGGACCCGTCGGCCCACCCCGGAGTGGATAGAAATAATCATGCCATTAATATTTCATACTTTCAAAGTCGAGAACGCACATTCATAAATATATACTTGCCTTGAATAGTTGACGATGCAACGAACGGAAAGGAAAGTCACCGACGAATGCTAGGAACCATCGAAACCGAACCTAACGATTCGAAGAATGCAATCATAACCAATTCTAAACGAATACGGAATTGGAATACACCCAGAAACCCGCCTACGATTCATGTATATTCATATAAAAACGACAACGAGGGCGGACCACAACCAAACCCTCTCGAATCCGTAAAAATCACGAAATATACCATGAATCCATAGGGAAACTAAGAATACCAACAAGATTAATCATATTCATCATGAATTAATCAACAAAACGGAATGAATCGGACAAAAATGCGAAAACCACCAAATCTCCCCAAAAGTAGGGTTCTAAAGATCTAACCTTGATTCGCTGGATCGAAGGATGTTATAGGATGATTGATCAATGATATCAACTCAGGAACTTCATGGATTTGTTGTTTAACAACATGGTTTCACCTCCTCCGAAGCTCCAGCCGCGGTCCGAAGAGAAAGGAAATGAAAAACGAATGAAAAAGTGGCTGCTCTGTCATTTATATACTGGGCCGGAACTAGCGTGCGCTATCGGCCAGTATTGGCCGAGTACCCTCGGCCAGGGCCCGCACGACCCGGCACCACCGATCAATCCTGCCGACCGTGACCGTCCGCCCGACCCCCGCTAGCGTGCGCTACGGCCGGAAGCTTGCGCGCGCTAGCCGACCTGTCAAGTGACCTCTGGACTAAACAGCTCGCCCAGGTAACGTACGCTAGTCGACCGACAGCGCGCGCTACCCCTGCCAGTTAGCGTGCGCCACGACCGACAGTAGCGTGCGCTACCTGCCGATCCTACCGAGTCCAGAACCTCTGTGCCCAGACTCGATAGCGTACGCTGGGCTGCTCAACAACGTGCGCTACACCTGCCGAGCTAGCGCGCGCAGCCTCCCGGCCGTAGCGTGCGCTACGCCGGTTCCTGCCGTGCCTGCTCGGTCAGTGCCCGCCATCGTCCGGCCAGAACCCGCAACTGTCCGGCCAGTGCCCGACCACTAGGACTCGACAACTCGATTTCCGAAAACGTACAGAACGAAACACGACGAAAAGTTCACGAACAACATCAATGACCCAAAATGAAAGCGTAATGCAATAATTAATCATACGCGACCAAGAAAAGGGTCGAGACAACGAATACAGATACGAATACCCATATCTTTAGGTAAATTACAAAATGGCCCAAAACGCCCGAAAATCACGATACGTGATCGAATAACCAAACCGAAGTTCACAACACGTCTAACAAAGTTAAACGGACTTATAGGAAACTCGAAATAGCAGTTTAGAACGAGATTCGCAAGAATCGAACTCAAGTGCGGAAAAGTCACTGAAAAGCACGGAGCTCAACAAAACGACACCGAAACGAACTCGGATGTCAAAAAGTGTAGAATTAATCATTCTCAGGGTGACGAAATGGTCCCGAGCGAGTCGTCAAAACGGACTTCCGCCAAAATAGAAAATTACCGGAATTCAAAATTACGGGTATTACATTCTACCCTCCTTAAAAGAAGTTTCGTCCCGAAACTTAAAACAAGTAGGGAGAAGAAATATCCCGCCACGAAAAACTCAACGAGATACACAAGAACCGAAAACTTACGCCCAAACGGCGAATCGTCAATACAGAACACAACAATACATTACCCGAAGGTAAACCAAACCAATGCCGAAATAGATACGAATCACACTGCCCGAAGGCTCCAACGGAAAATACCGATACATCACAATGGCCTGAAATCCCCTCAGCCGAAGCTGTATATCACGATGGCCTGAAAGCCGAACAGCCCGAAGCTGTAAATCATCACAATACAGATCTCAAAGAACAAACCTGACTGCCGGACCTACCCCTCGGCGTATGAACAACCAGTCGCAAATCGTCGGACATATCCAACACAACATGGACTACGAACGACCAAACAATAAGGCTCAAGAGGGACATCACAATACGCCCGATCCGAAAATGTGTCCGTGCACATGTCCAACCCGTATACGAAATCCAGCATATATGTGTGACAATGTACCTAATTAGCCTCACGAACCACATATCGTGTGCACGGTCCAATGCGGAAACACCCACGCATGACCATCGTGTGTCTGGCTAAAAATCCTACACATACCCGATCGACACGCAGATATGATTCCAGATATGTCACGCTACAACATGACAGTGAAACTCAAAGGATAACACATCCAATACGGATCATACGACTCACCAAGTGAACGATGACACACGAGTAATGAAAGATCGACACGACCAACAATATTCAAAACAACCATCCTGGGATCAAAATCTCTAAGGACCGATTAATACGAACAACAATCACAACACAACCATCCGGGAAATCCTCAACCTTCAATGATCACAAAATTGCCGAGTTCACAAGAATAATAGTGTGCTGCCTTGAGTCGGCCAACACGACAATAGTAACTCACGGATGGGCACTATCCTCGGCGATCCCAATTTAATACCTCGATTGTCTTAGAACGACCAATCGATAACGACTCAATGGATGGGAACTATCTTCGACAGTCCCAATTCAATACTTCGATTACCTTAGAACGGCAAATCGATAACAACGATACAACAGATGTCTCGGCACATTTAAATCAGTTACCGATAACGAAGATGATAATCGAATACATCAATGCCTTCAATCGGCCAATACATTATCAATAGAAAAACACCGATATCAATAACGACGATCACCACAATATCTCAAAGGAACATCAATCACAATAACAATTGATACGTCGATACCGCGAACCGGCTATCGATAGGAACTTTACCAACAAGTATCGCAATACCTTGAAATGGCCATTTACGAACAACAGTAACATTTGGCATAATTTGCCGACGGGTGTCGTATCAAACAATCCCCTGATATCAACAAAATCATAGAGAGACCAAGTCTCGAAATGATACACACATTCGTACACCTACATGATAACATTAATCTCATTGATTAGTATAAGTATAAAACTTGCCTCGATATCAATACAACGAACTGTTACCAATTCAGTTAATTTCTTCTACGAGTTCCTCAGTCCCGACCAAGCTAATTACGAACTCTTCAACCTCAACCGCAACATAACAGTCATAATCCATGATCAAACATCATATCTTATTGTAAAATGAAGGATTAATAATCAACAGGTTTGATGACGACCAATATCAATACCACCAAACCACAACTCAACCGTTTCACCATATCTCGACTAATCATAGTCTGAACAATCCAACTCAGACACTTACAAATCCTGTCCACAATACGAGTCGAAATATGATGATCATATCAGCAACCAATTCGGACCAATAATAAGGGTCTAAATGTTCCAAACTCAATTCTTAAATACGAATTGACAAGGCTCCCTTCTCGTAAATCCATCGTTAAAATTTACCTATGACTATCATTAATTCGAACCATCCGACTGGTTCAAAACAATAGATAATCATATTAAAAAGGTTATCAAATAATCCAATCATTCGACTTGAACATTTGCTCCATACGTATGGGCTTCCAAATTCAGAGATGAATAATAGTCTCATCAAACTCATAATCACATTCGTATTCCTATACGAATATTATTTCAAACATATAATTTTAGCTCTAGATATGAATATTTCATATTCATTTTCATAACATCAACACTTATAAATTTTCATCACCTCGTATAATTCAGGAGTTCTTCAAGAACATGAAATATCCGAAATCATGTTCAGAACAATATATCCGAGGTATATATATCTCCATGTTACCATTTTCTTCATCACGCCATTCATACAACCTCAAGAATCGCAACAAAACCATTATCCTCATATGAAGAAGATGTCAATAATCATATCGACATCCGAAATCTCTTATTATAATTCCAATAAATCTCATATAACATTATCACATGATGATCCCAACATGCTCCCTCCCAAGTAGTAATCCTAAAAAAAAACGAATCACTGTCAAAGGGATACGAGGATTACCTTGTATGGACGGACCACGAAGAAGAATAATTGAACTCCATTCCAAGAATCATCAAAACTTCAAGAACAATACTTAAATCCGAGCTCTCCATCTTAATATTGTTTAAGAGGATTATCTCTCAATGTTTAGGAACTTCAAATACTTCCCAAGGCTCTCTCTATTGACTGAAGGAAGAAGAATGGACAAAATGCCTCTTAGCACTCGTCTTTCCTCTCTATAAAACACATTACTAGCGCGCGCTAGACCTTATATTTAGCGTGCGCTACAGAACTAGCGTGCGCTATCCTTCCTTGATAGCGTGCGTTATCGGGCAGTCCAGAAGCTACTGCATTGCTTCGAAATTCATCTAACGTACGTAATGCCCATGCATTAGCGTACACAAACAGGCGTTGACTTGCTACAGTGAAATGACCAGTAGCGTGCGCGATTCCTCGACCTTAGCGCGCGCTAATCGTCGTTGACTTGCTACAGCATCGTGCCCCCACATGCCGAAAGCATCCGCGATTACAGGGATTCCTTTGACCGATATGGAATTAGCGTGCGCTAATCATACGGTTTTAGCGTGCGCTAGCTCTACACGACAAACACTCGCTGACCTTATCTGGACACGCGTCGAACATGGCCGGGTCCACCCACCGAAAGCTAAGATTCCATTATTGGCGATCTGATGTTAGCGTGCGCTAACCAACATGCGTTAGCGTGTGCTAACTGAATATAAAAATCAACATGGGCCTACCTGTCGGCCACCTTCCGGAACTAACCTAGCAAGTTGTTACGTACGTTAGGGGTCCTCCTTAGCGTACGTAACCGAACCTCTTAGCGTACGCTATCAATACTTTGTAGCGTGCGCTACCTGTACCCAGTAGCGTGCGCTAATGAAACACTTATTGCGTGCGCTAACGTGGCTGTACTTAGCCATTTCCCGCTATTCTTATCCATCGTCTTGTTATACTAGATGTATATACATGACATATTGAATACATATATACAACCCGATAATATTCTCATATGATATACCCAATATCAAAAGTACGATAACATGATACACGACATCTTCAAATGTAATTGTCGACCAACTACGACAATTATACTAATACAACTGTCTCAGTCTTCCAATTATTTTATCCATACTGTATAGACACCAATCTATCCAGTATATCTCATATAAAATAGCGCGAAGAATTTATACTGAAATCCGGATATTACGTACTAAAAGTCGGGATATCGCCTTAAAATAAGTTTCAGCCTCGAAACTTGCAATCTTGTCACAAACAACAGATCAATCCAAAATTTCCAAACTCATCACGGAAGCAATCAAACACCGCCACCAGCGAAATAACCAAAACAGTATACTTACAGGTACGTGAAGTCGATGATCTCTCGTGATATTAGCATGCGACTCCCAAATAAAGTCTCAACACAATACCGATACACGCTAATATCGAAATTAGCAATTTGACAAAATCTCAAGGAAGAGTTCACGTCCGTGACCACGACCATGACTCCCTTATCCTTACATCCAACATTCTGAAGGTCACACATGTGCGTAAATATAATCCAAATCGCACCTTCTCGAAGTGACCAATTCCCAAGAATACCAAGCTAAAAACGAAACGATCAAGAAAAATACAAAAAGAGTGAGAGGACTTACAAGTACCGGTCGCACTATGATGATGGCAGAGTAGTGATACTGTGGGCAAATGACGACTCAATCGACCCAAAAGACCGATAGCCTAGGTATCCATAAACCTAAGCTCCAATACCATATTCTGTAACACCCCCAAGTTATTCAGGGTATATTACAGCGCCGTGAGACCCGCCGTGGGACCCACAAGGCTAATCATGCGTGGGACCGAGAAGGTCTAGATACAATGAAAAGAAGGACAATACAAATAGTGTTCAAAACCATAACCAATGAAACCATATACATCACCACACAAATCAATACCTCGGCAACACAGGCCGGAACATCAAGGAAACTGAAATACAATACTCGAGTATTTAAAATCCATTCCAGTACAACAACACTGAATGGAGAAATCCAAAAAAATAACCGGAGACAAGACACAGTATCACACTTGCCCATCATCTTCATGCCGACCCGATACCCGCCTGTCCGTACTCCTGGAACCTGAAATACATAAAAAGGTATTTCCCCCATAAAGGGGTTAGCCGTCGAATAGCTAGTGCAAGTATATCAAGTATGAAACACAATACTCCTCGACAATAAAGTAAATGTAACCGTCAATTCATCAATTCAATACTAGTATTCCGGAATAACTAAATCTCATGGCATCGCATCAATACATATATGAATACCGTGGAACCGCACCAGAGGCTACGGAACCCTTAGGGGACCTATCGGCCCGCCCCAGAGTGGTTCGTTCATATCATCCGTGGAATCGCACCAGAGGCTACGAAACCCTCAGGGGACCCGTCGGCCCGCCCCAGAGTGGATAGAAATAATCATGCCATTAATATTTCATACTTTCAAAGTCGAGAATGCACATTCATAAATATATACTTGCCTTGAATAGTTGACGATGCAACGAACGGAAAGGAAAGTCACCGACGAATGCTAGGAACCATCGAAACCGAACCTAACGTTTCGAAGAATACAATCATAACCAATTCTAAACGAATACGGAATTGGAATACACCCAGAAACCCGCCTACGATTCATGTATATTCATATAAAAACGACAACGAGGGCGGACCACAACCAAACCCTCTCGAATCCGTAAAAATCACG
This sequence comes from Orobanche coerulescens, assembly GCA_033398695.1. Lineage (NCBI taxonomy): Eukaryota > Viridiplantae > Streptophyta > Magnoliopsida > Lamiales > Orobanchaceae > Orobanche > Orobanche coerulescens. The sequence continues at coordinate 77,075,352 of CM065808.1, forward strand.
AAATATACCATGAATCCATAGGGAAACTAAGAATACCAACAAGATTAATCATATTCATCATGAATTAATCAACAAAACGTAATGAATCGGACAAAAACGGGAAAACCCCCAAATCTCCCCAAAAGTAGGGTTGTAAAGATCTAACCTTGATTCGCTGGATCGAAGGATGTTATAGGATGATAGATCAATGATATCAACTCAGGAACTTCATGGATTTGTTGTTTAACAACATGGTTTCACCTCCTCCGAAGCTCCAGCCGCGGACCGAAGAGAAAGGAAATGAAAAACGAATGAAAAAGTGGCTGCTCTGTCATTTATATACTGGGCCGGAACTAGCGTGCGCTAGCCTTCCCGGACTAGCGTGCGCTATTGGCCAGTATTGGCCGAGTACCCTCGGCCAGGTCCCGCACGACCCGGCACCACCGATCAATCCTGCCGACCGTGACCGTCCGCCCGACCCCCGCTAGCGTGCGCTACGGCCGGAAGCTTGCGCGAGCTAGCCGACCTGTCCAGTGACCTCTGGACTAAACAGCTCGCGCAGGTAACGTACGCTAGTCGGCCGACAGCGCGCGCTACCCCTGCCGGTTAGCGTGCGCCACGACCGACAGTAGCGTGCGCTACCTGCCGATCCTACCCGAGTCCAGAACCTCAGAACCTCTCTGCCCAGACTCGATAGCGTACGCTGGGCTGCTCAACAGCGTGCGCTACACCTGCCGAGCTAGCGCGCGCAGCCTCCCGGCCGTAGCGTGCGCTACGCCGGTTCCTGCCGTGCCTGCTCGGTCAGTGCCCGCCATCGTCCGGCCAGAACCCGCAACCGTCCGGCCAGTGCCCGACCACCAGGACTCGACGACTCGATTTCCGAAAACGTACAGAACGAAACACGACGAAAAGTTCACGAACAACATCAACGACCCGAAATGAAAGCGTAATGCAATAATTAATCATACGCGACCAAGAAAAGGGTCGAGACAACGAATACAGATATGAATACCCATATCTTTGGGTAAATTACAAAATGGCCCAAAACGCCCGAAAATCACGATACGTGATCGAATAACCAAACCGAAGTTCACAACACGTCTAACAAAGTTAAACGGACTTACAGGAAACTCGAAACAGCAATTTAGAACGAGATTCGCAAGAATCGAACTCAAGTGCGGAAAAGTCGCTGAAAAGCACGGAGCTCAACAAAACGACACCGAAACGAACTCGGGTGTCAAAAAGTGTATAATTAATCATTCTCAGAGTGACGAAATGGTCCCAAGCGAGTCGTCAAAATGGACTTCCACCAAAATAGAAAATTACCGGAATTCAAAATTACGGGTATTACAGAAACAAATTATGCATTTTTTCCGTGGTGGGGGCTTAGGGTTTCTATTTCTAGGTTTTTTAAAAGATTGAATGTGGAGTTTTGGCATGTGTTCCGTTATAATATTCCTTTCCATGTGGATGTCAGTTGGATGTTGTTGATTCATGTGTTTTTGTCTTTATTTGGCACATATTTAACTGAAAATGACAGAAAGTGAAGGTTATTAGTTTATTTGTTCATTTTATAGGTTATAATGGATAGTTTTATAGATGATGTTCACCATTGTGGTCAGTTTGTGGACACACAAATGACTAATTATGAAGGTGACGTGGCTACTTGGAAATGTGATGCTGATAGGTGGTCCTATTTTGAGATTTATGGTAACGATTTATGTTAGTAATTCATCGTTACCTGAAATTAAGTTAAGGAATCCCAGGAACATTTTAACCTATTTTAATCAACACAATTTTATAATAAATTAAATAATTGAATGATTAAACTTGGTGTTAAATTGGTCTGCAAGACATATCATGGAATTGGTCTAAATTTTGAAAAATTGAATGATTTGACCCCTTGTTAAATTAATCTGCCAGATAAATATAAAAATTGTCTAAATTTCGACATAATTGGATGATTGAACATCATGTTAAATTAGTTGGAAAGACTAATCATGAAATTATTCTAAATCACATTAACAAAACAACTGAACGTCATTAAAGGAAATGACCGAATGTCCTGCTAAATCAAACGACAAGATAGATGATTAAATTAATTTATTTAATGATATAAATTGAATGATTAAACTTTGTATTAGGTTAATTGGTAAAATAAATCACGGAATTGGTCTAAATTTTGAACAAATTTAATGGATTATGATCATGTAGCAATATAACACGTGTTATTTTTTGGACGTCGTGTTAGATTAATCAGGAATATAAATATAGAAATTGGTCTTAGTCCCCACAAAATTAGCTCAAATGAGAAGTTCTCTATTTTTTCCTGCTCTTTTTACGCGCAGCAAAACTATTTGAGCCATTCTTGGAGGCTGAAGGACGACCAAGTATAGATAGTTGCCTGTCGCATGATGTTCTTGCTCTTTTAGCAACCCATTTAAGCGGCATACTGTTTACAACAAACTCAATATCATTGGAATTATTCAATTGAACGAGACTCTGAATTTGGTCGAGCGTTTGACACGTCCAGGCAGTTGAGATATCCAATGCAACTAAATCATCATCGATTTACTCTAGAGATCTATTACGATATTTTTTAAGGACTGAAATGACATGGAAGACTGGTAGCAATTCAGATCCTCAAGATAAATTAGGTAAGTTGTTGAAGTTTTGAAAAAATTGATTATTAAGCACCGCGTGAAATTAATCCGTGAGGTTAATTGTGAGAGAGTAGTCTAGTTTACATTAAAGGACACGACTTAATGTCATGCTAAATCAGTCAGCAAGATAAATCATCGAATTGGTCTAAAATCTATCAAAATGAATTATTAGACTTGGTGTTATTTTAATCGACAAGATAAATCGTGGAGTTGGTCTAAAATTTTAAAAAAATGAATGACTAAAATACTGTTTAGATTAATCGGGAAGATAAATATAAACATTTATCTAAATTTTGATAAAATTGGATGATTTACATAATGTTAAATTAATCGAAAAGATATCTCATGAGATTACTCTAAATTATATTAAGAAAACAATTGGACGTCTTGCTAAATCGGGAAGATAAATATAGAAATTTTGAAAATTGAATGATCGTACATCGTGTTAGATTAATCGGAAAGATAAATATAGAAATTTGTCTAAATTTCGACAAATTTGAATGATTAAACATCATGTTGAATTATTAGGCACGATTAATCATGATATTAGTATAGATTATATTAAAGAAAATGACTGAACATCATGTTAAGTCAATCACCAAGGTAAATCATCGATCTGGCCTAAATTTTGATAAAATTGAATGATTAGACTTGATGTTAAATTATTCGGCAAGATATATCATGAGTTTGGTCTAAATTTTGAAAAAAAATAATAATTTAATATCATGTTAGATTTATCGGGGAGATAAATATAGAAATTGGTATGAGTCAACAAGATGGGATGATTAAATATCATGTTAAATTAAGGAGTAAGATTAATCATGAAATTAGTCTAAATTACATTAAGAAAACATCATGCTAAATTAGTTGGAAAGATAAATTACTGAATTTTTCTAAATTTTGATAAAATTGAATGATTAGACTTGATGTTAAGTTAATCGGCAAGATAAATCATGGAGTTGATTTAAATATTAAAAAAAAATAAAAAATTGGAGGTCGTGTTAGATTATTCAGGAAGATAAATATAGAAATTAGTTTAAGTTTCGATAAAGTTGTATGATTAAACATCATGTTAAATTAACCGACAAGATTAATTATGAGATTAGTCTAAATTTAATTAAAAGAAGTGAGTGTACGTCATGCTAAATCAATCGACAAGATAAAACAACGAATTTGTTTAATTTTTAATAAAATTGAATGATTAGACCCGGTGTTAAGTTAATCGGGAAGATATATCATGGAGTTGGTCTAATTTGTGTGTGTGTGTGTGGAAATTGGTCTAAAATTATACATATGTAGAATTAAATGTCAAGATTACTAATGTGATTACTCTAAATTACATAAAAGAAATGATTTAAAATCGTGTTAAATTAATCGGCAACATAAATCATCCAATTGGTCTAAATGTTATTAAAATTAAATGAGTAAATCTAATATTAAATTAATCGGCAAGAAAATCATGAAATTGACCTAAACTTTGAGAAGATTGAATGATTGACGACACTTAAATTAACCGACCAGAGAAATTATGAGATTGGTTTAAATTTTGAAAAAAGGACGATTAAATATTATTTTGAATTAATCGATAATATGAATTAGAATAGATGAAGAAAATGGATGAACATTGTACTAATTTAATTGGTAAGATAAATCATCGAATTGGCCTAATTTTGATAAAGTAGACTTGATGTAAAATTAATCGACCAAAAAAATCATATGAGGGCCTAATTTTTGAAAAAAAATTAATGAATAGGCCATGTTAGATTAATCGACCAAATAGATTATGAAATTGTCCAAATTTTGATAAAATTGGATGATTAAATATTATGTTAATTAATTAGCAAGATTAATCATGAGAATATTTATAAAAAAAAGGAGCCGTATTATTTTAATTAGTATTTCTCACCTATTTCTTTTTATTTTAGTTTCTAAATTATTTTAAGCTTTTCAAACTTTTTTCACTCATCTTCTATTATCGTTTTCAATATTAAAATAATTTTTTCTCTTGAGTCCATTTTAAATATTGTGGCTTTCTGACTTACACATTGGCACGCACACATAATATCTCAATTTTAGTAGAAAAAACATGAAGTACATAAATATAATTTTCAAACAGTAAAAATAAATTAAAGTTTCCTACTTATTTAAATATACAAATTACGTACATAAACATGCATAACACATTACATATACTTCACAATTTAGAACTGTATTTTGAAAAATGGGAACACTTTCTACAATTTGTAACACAAAAAATAAAATATAATATGTTATGTAAGAATACTTGTAAAATTTAAATTAATCAGTTGTATATAATGGAACAACACCAAATTTGGTTACGAAATAAAATTATTATTTGGATAAACAATAATATTCTCCTCAAGAGAAAAAACCATATGAACTTAAATGTAGACAATTTATATGCAGACAATTTATGTACTCACTGTCCAATAAACATGAAGCATAGATGTACAATATGTATTTGGTTCTCCAAACATCCTCTCAGTGCAACAGGCTCCAACTTTTTATTCAGCAACTTGAACAGCTTTTTTTTTCCAAATAATAAGATGAAATATCTTCTAAGCGCCAAGTACATCTTATCCAATACAGGAGCCTATAATTTTCATTTAATATACTTAGCCATACACCGTCCTCATTAGTATATTCTTGCATCTCCTTACTGATTCATGTTGATTTCATTGTTGGACAGGGAATGAATGATACGTTAGCCCCCCCATCAACGATCGATTACGTGGCCCGTGTTCTTCCAGGTGCAATTGTGCATAGACTTCCAGAAGAGGGCCACTTCTCGTATTTCTCTCTCTGCTATGAATGTCATAGGAAGATATTCTCGACAGATTTTGGAAGCCCGCAAGGCCCGGTCAACACTGACAAAGGACCCTGAAGAAGACGGTGAAGGTGCCTCAGCATCTAGATGAGAATGTTATTTTCTTGTTTTGAAAATGACGATGTAGATAACAAGGGAACCCAGAAACCGGATCAGCTGTCTGATTTCCGTATGGCTGGAGGTAACTTTACTTCCTAGTGCTGACAGCCTGACAATAGATCGTACGACATAGAAAGAACATACAATGACGTCAGAAAAGAATCTTTTATTCTCCTTAGCAACGACAGCAGCTCCATCCTTAATTTTCTTACGGGTAGAACTGTTAAATTTCCTTAATATAAAGCTGCATTTTCACCAATATTTTTCACTCAATCCTATTTAAAAATTATGGATAATTACAAATATTACCCCTTCGGTTTAGCTTAATTATAAAAAAGCTCCACTTATCTTTCAAAATTACATTGTTCACTTCAAGTGCTACAAACCACTCCCTTGTGGTTTGTATTTAGCTATAACTAAAACTTCCCATTGAGTGAACAATTTGCAAAATAGAAATAGATGTCAAATTGGAATTTATAAATTTCGAAAATTAACATTTTTTTTCGTATTTATATATATATACCTGTGAGGTGTCTTGAACAGATGAAGTACGCCCCCATCTCTTAGGATCCCAAAGGATTGAGCTATTGAATGCAAAGCTTGAGGTATGAAGAGAGGGTGGCCTTGTATCAGTTATATTGTTCATTTTTTTCAAATGCCACCCCACAACTTCTGAGGAATCACAAACAGGCCCTTCAATTGTCACCCTCTTCTTTTTAGCAGAAAGTTTAGCTATCGGCCACGCTCCAAATGCCCTGAAAAAAACTCTCCTTAGCTTTTTTAAGTTGTAATAGTAAATTTCAGATCGCAAATCAAATACAATAAATTTGACCTATGCCCTGCATTTGGTTTCAGGGGCGGAATCAGGGGGCCAGAACGGGCTCTAGAGAAAATATTAAAAAGCCTACTACAACTTAAAAAAAAGAGTATATGCCCCCCGGGTCCGCCTCTGTTTGATTTCGTAAACCAAACTCTCCTCGAGCTAAAACGATTCTTATTTTTTGATTATTAAAAACACTTACTCAATCTCTCTCATCTCCTCGAAGAAATCGAGGCCATAAACATTCGATAGCCCCGCGAAATGAACTATCCCACTCAGCCTATGGTGCTCAATGTGACTCAGACCAATATTCCTCTGATGATCCATTTCAGAACTCGTATCAGTAAAGTTCTCCTTAAACACAACATGTCTGTACATGATCCCCGTTCTCCTTAATATCTCCGAAACCTTAGAACCACTGGACTTGTGTTCCACGACAATCCACAACAGAGGCGGGGCCACAAGTTTCAATGTGTTTGCTAGTCTCGTTAGCAACACCCCTCGAATCCTATTCCTCACGCTAGTCGGCGTGACGATAATTACTAGTCTTTTTGCATTTATTTCCTCGATTTCCTTTTCTTGTTCTTCTTCTGGGTTTATTGCCATCTCCTTGCTTTTGTTGAGAGTTTGTGTTTCCATTTGATGAGGCATTTCGACCAGCTGCGCGGAATAATAGCCTGACGGCATTGACATTGCAACGCGACTTGAAAATACTGACGATGTTTTATTGATTGGGGCAAAGCCGGTGAAAAAACCCATTACAAAACAAAGCAAGAAATGAAATATGGCTTTCTTCCATGCGTGCGCCTTCTTTCTTGATCTTTCCGAAGATCCCATAATTCGAAAAGACCCGAAAAATTTAACCTAGTTGCACGAGTTTAGTTATTTTTTTTCCTCTTATTCTTCAAAGAATCTAGTACAATTACTAATTTTTCATGTGTTTAAGTGAATTCATATATATATATATATATATATATATATATATATATATATAGGAAATAGATCATATGAAAACTAATTACCTTGTGAAATCTAGAAACTTTTGTAGGCCATTGATATTAGTGATCTAACGGCTGTAGATGAGTAGAATTATATGCATTTATGTATTTTTTTATTGCATTATTTGTGGCATATATTAGCAACCAGCTTGATGCAACAAATAATAACAAATATTCAATGAAATTACTTAATAATGAAATTACTTAATAATATATATATATATATATATTAATGATTGACAAAATTCATTGGTGAAAGCTTTGCTGGACACAATCATGCCTTCAAGTATAAGTAATACACAGCAAACGTAATATTGCTTTCTGCACCAAATGGCTGTTAAGATGTATAACTCAATCCACTTGCAGTTGGGAAAATAAATTGAAGTACATTAAAGCAAATGCTTTTTTTCTTTTTCTTTTTATTTACATCAAATATGATTTAAAAATAATTGGAATTACTTGAAAAAATAATTATTCAGGTGCGATCTGTTAATACTTTAAAAAGATAAATATATAACCTTAGAAAACTTGCAGATGAAAACAAATTCTTTAACACGATACTCGATTCGAACTTGATAGATAAAAGACTCATTTGATCTCAATCGTTAAAATAACGAACAAGTTGAACATAAATTTTGTTTAATAAGACATAAAACTCGACTTGAGCTCAACTCGATTAAAATAAAAATCATAAAATGTGTATAAATATTCAAACTACTTGAACTCCAACTCTATTCCTGTTGGCTCGTTTAAAGCTCGTTCGAGCTCTTAACGAACATCAACAAACATGTTCGTCTCGTTTGAACTGATTTGCTTCCCTACTAAATACATGTTTATTTTGTTGTTCCAAGATTATTAAAAAAAGATGCAACATCCACCAAACCTATTCGGGGCGCTTCCCCCCCTGGACCCCCGACTCGCTGGCCGGGCAACGAGACATGTACGACTCTGCGTACCGGGAGTTCAAGACATCCCAACATGGGGAATTCTTTCTTACTCCTTCCTACACTCACTGTCTGTAGAGGATCCTAACCGAACCGGACGATCAAACACACATACACACACATTGCGTGTAGGGTTCTCTGGCCGGTGAAAATTGTAAAAACCTACTAGAAGTTGGCAAAAGAATAATTAGTATAAGCCCGCCTCTCTCGTAAGTTTTAACTCATAGCCCATTCTTGTGAAAAATACTGGGTCTGCCTATGTATTACCTCTATGATGTTGATGATGAAATTGACAAAAGTGGGCAGAGATCTGCTTGCACCATAGGCTTCTGCATCAATATTTAGATTCTCATATCTCACTTTAATTGTTGGCATGTCAATCCCCACTCTGGACAAAACAAAATTAAAAGCACTAACGTTAAACAAAACAAATAGGTAAGAGAGAGAGAGAGAGAGAGAGGGAGGGAGGGAGGGAGGGAGGGAGAGAGAGAGAGAGAGAGAGAGAGAGAATGCCTGTCGATCCTGTTTCTTAGCTTCAACAAGAATTTCCCATTATCTTCCTCGACAGTATTGACTAGTCTCTATTGGAATATTTATTCCACATATTAATAAATAGTGTTTTGATGATTAAGTTGCTAAACAAAACAAAACAACATCGAGGCGAAGCAAAACATCGAAGCAGACGAAGACGCAAAAAGCTGGACAAAATACAAAGCTAGCGCACGCTAGATATATAAGTTAGCGCACGCTAACGGGTCCCGGCTGCAGATCATACGAGTTCGAAGTAACCTGAAGTGAAGTCATCTGATGAGGATAGCGCACACTACACGAGATGATTAATGCACGCTATCGGAGACTTGTTACCGTTGTGAAGAGATTCAAACACAGAATGACGTATGCACTGAAGTAAGCTTAACGCAAGCAAGAGATGATATTTAGCGCACGCTAAATATCAGTTTGAATCAAGTTAATCAATCCGTTGGGGAGAATCTGCTACAAGTCAAAAAGTATTAACGGATATATGATGCATGCAATGATGCATGATTAGCGCACGCTACAAAGGAAGTAATAGCGCACGCTAATAGCAAGAGACAGTAGCCACTGGACTGAAACTGGAAGAACGTTAACGTACGTAACAGTACATAACATATGCTAAAGGCTAAATACATGCGATAGCGCACGCTAAGGAAAGAAGCCTAGCGCTCGCTAATAACAACTAGCAGTAACGGCTAGTTTGTGGAAGAAGACTATAAATACCAAATGAGTTGGTATCATTCCACACAACAACATTGAGCAATTCATATTGATAGGACGACGAATGTACGCTTCCTAAAAACCCGATTTAAAGAAGACCAATATAAACCGGCATACCGATTTTTGAGTAAAGGAGGGGAGACCTAGAATAATGAAGTCCGACCTATGTCCTCAGATAAAAGGGTGCCGATCTCGGAGGGCTCGCCGATCTATAATCTCAGATAAAAGGGTGCCGACCTCGGAGGCTTCGCCGACCTACGGACTTGGATAAGAGTGTCCCGACCTAAGTGACCCTTTATAATATGAGCCGACCTACTAAGTCATACCCGGAGTCGGGAATCGCCCGGCTCATGAAGGTTAAACTCTCGGAAAAGTAAATCTCAACTCACTTTACAGAATCCCAGAGATTCGGGGACTCGAAGCCCATACTCCTCAATCCCGGATATCCAGGGATGGGAAATCGCAGCCCGAATCCCTGGATATCCGGGATCTTCCCTAAAAATCGGGGAAAAATCTTAAAAGATATGCGGCTCTCCCTTTTATAAAAGGAGGAGGGGGCTTTCCTTCAAAGTCTAAGCACAATTCTGAGATTACAGTATTTTTTAGAGAGAGAAAAAGCAATACTTCATACATCCGGGTTTCCTTAGATAAACTTCTGAGATTAACCCGGTTCTTGGTGGCAAATCAGCTCAGTTACATCAAGTGGCGCCATCTGTGGTAAAGGTGACATCGAGTCATTTTGAGCTGAGACGTGAGGTCAGTAATGGCGGAAGAAACGAACTAGAAGAAAATAGGGGAGTTGATACCCTGAAATTTAGAAGAGGAACTAGCAGCTGCGGGTGGAGAATCGACTTTAGAGAAAACACCCATCACCACAGTAGAAGAAGCTGCACCCAGCACAATCACACTGACGAAGGAAGCCTTAGCCAACATAATCTCCAATGCGATCCAGAAGAGCCGAGAGGTCGAAAAGCAAAGAATACCATGAAAGGTAATACCCATCCTTTCGGATGGCCCAGAGGAAATTGATCCGCATGAAGAGCATTGGGAGAGCTATCCAAGAGTATGGGAGCGATCTAGACAGGAAAAAATGCTGGATCCCTTAATATCCAGTATGCAAGACGAGCTAGAGGAGTTGCGACAGAGGGTTGCGGGGAAGGACACGGAGAGTCATCCAGGCCACCCCTTCTCGGAGGGCATACTGCAAGCCGAACTCCCATATGGGTTTAGGGCTGTCACCTTCACCTACGATGGACTCTCAGATCCTACCCGACATTTGTACCGATTTGAGAACATGGCCGTACTACACCGATATTCAGATGTCGTGAGTTGCAGAGCATTCCTGGCTACGCTGACGGAGTCAGCTCAGGATTAGTTCCACCAGATACCCCCTGGGACAATCACCAGCTTCAAAACTTTCAGCTCAGCATTCTTGACTCACTTTGCTAGTGCCAGGGCGCATCAGAAGACCTTCATGTCCTTATTTAGCATCAAACAGTACTCTAGAGAAGCGCTGAGAGCTTATGTGACCCGATTTACAAAGGCATGCCTGGAGGTACCCTCGTCGTCTGAAGAGGTAAAAACCAGTGCCTTGACGCAGGGACTAAGGCCTGGACTGCTACGCACCTCGTTGGCTAAAAAACCGGCCAGAACTTATGACGAGGTCTTAGCCCGATGTTCAAAATACATTAATGTTGAAGAAACCGAGAAGGATATGGAGGAATTGCAAGAAAAACCCGAAGATGGGGAAAGAGGATCTAGCAGATTGGTGTGGCGCGAGGAATATACCTTTCAAGGAAATCTGCCTTGGGAGGAAATGCCGTGTGGAAAGATAGACCAGAACTCAGACCGAAGGAAGAGCGATACCGGTCTAAGGCGACCGAGATTTGACCAATACAACCCATTAACGATGAGGAGAGCGCAGGTTTTGGAAGCAGTTGAAGGTAAGATGAATAGGGTTATCGATTGGCCTACCTCTCGTTCTAATGGGCCTACCCAGCCGAAATCCGAGCTTTATTGTCGATTCCATAATGATTATGGGCATAAAACAGATGAGTGCAAACACCTTAAAGACGAGATCGGGAGGCTTGTCCTAGCGGGGCATCTAATGGAGTTCACATATCAGCAGAGGAATGGAGGCCGGAGGCAACCACCCATGCCCCAAGGGGGGACGGGGATGAAAAGAGAAGCCCCTCGGGGACCGGCTGCTCCCCCAGCTAAGAAAGGACTTATCCACATGATATCAGGAGGACCAACCGACGGAAATTCTAATCAGGCTAGTAAAGCTCACACGCGAAGGGCTAGGTGTCATAAGTTCGAAGAGGTCGCCTTTGTAGGGAGCGGGCCTATAATTCAGTTCGGCCCTGTGGATTATAGCGGGATACATGCGCCCCATAATGACGCACTGGTCATCACCGTGGAGATTGCCAGTTATGATGTGCAAAGGGTATTCTGCAATACAGGAATCTCGGTGGATATCTTATTCTATGATTGTTTCAAACAGATGAACCTTGAGGTAGAATTAAAGAAAGTAGATACCGCACTTTATGGTTTCTGCATGACCGAGGTGCAACCGGTCGGAGAAGTGGTGCTTCCGGTAGCACTAGGTCGGATACCTCATCGGAAGGTCAAGACGCTCAGGTTTTTGGTGGTGGACACCAAATCGGCCTATAACGCCATTCTAGGGCGACCGGGACTCAACAAGTTCGAAGCAGTGGCATCTACCACGCACATGAAAGTAAAATTCCCCGTAGGAGGCGGGGTAGGAGAAGTAGCCGGGGATCAGTTTGTGTCCCGATCTTGTTACCATACAACGGTAAAACAGGGAGTACAGCGCGGTAAGAGGACGTCCAAGCTAGGAGGCCCAGATCCAGAGTGTGAAAAGAATAAAAAATCAAAGGCGCCCGAGGAAGCCGAGGAAGAAGGCGTCAAGCCTAATGAGGAGTTGCTGGAAATAGAATTGGTTCCAGGAAAGCCAGAAACAAAAACTCACGTAGGAAATCGGTTGGACGATGGGATAAGGAAAAGCCTTATCTGCTTGCTAAGGAGATTTGTGGACCATTTCGCGTTCGCAGCCGAGGATCTGGTGGGAATCAGCCCAACAGTCGCCGAACACAGGTTAAACATCGACCCAACCGTAAGACCAGTGAATCATAAGAGGAGGCATTTTGGGCCGGATATGGATGGGATCATTGGGGAAGAAGTTGACAAGCTCATCCGAGCTGGACGCATAATGGAGATCCAGTTTCCGGAGTGGTTATCCAACGTTGTCATGGTAGGTAAAAGCCAGGGGAAGTGGAGGATGTGCATGGACTTCCGAGACCTAAATAAAGCATGTCCACAGGATCACTACCCGTTGCCCCGCATAGATCAGCTGGTGGACTCAACCTCGGGGTGCGAGTTGCTCAGTATGATGGATGCTTATCAGGGATATTATCAGATTCCCCTCGCACCCGAAGATAGAAAGAGGGTTAGCTTTGTGGTATCAAAAGGAACTTTTTGTTATGTGCACATGCCTTTCGGGTTAAAGAATGCAGGAGCCACGTATCAAAGGATGGTTGACAGAATCTTTAAATCCCAAATCGGCAGAAACATGGAAGTGTACGTGGATGATATGCTAGTAAAAAGCGTAAAGGCGGGAGAGCATATCAAAGATCTAGAGAAAACGTTCGAAAGCCTTCGCACATACGGAATGAAGCTCAACCCATAAAAATGTTCTTTTGGAGTGAGATTGGGAAAATTTCTGGGATATGTAGTCACAGAGCATGGAATCGAGGTCAACCCGGAAAAAGTCAAAGCAGTGCTACAAATGAATCCTCCAAAAAATATCAAGGATATCCGGATACTTATCTCAGACAATGGAACTCAATTCAATGGTAAAAGAACCCAGTCCTGGTGCGAGGGGATGCATATAAAGCAAAGGTTCGCTACGGTTGCTCATCCGCAGACTAATGGACAAGTGGAGGTAACTAACAGAACAATCTTGCAGGGGATCAAAACCCGTTTAGATAAGGCTGGAGGAGGATGGGTGGATGAGCTTAGCTCGGTTCTATGGTCATACCGGACCACACCTAGATCATCAACGGGGGAAACACCCTTCAGTATGGTGTACGGGTCCGAAGCCGTCATCCCGGCAGAAGTTGGAGAAATGTCCCATCGGGTTCGGTGGTTCAACGAGGAGAAAAACGAAGAAATGATGAGGGAGGCATTGGACACCATATAAGAAAGAAGAGAAGCGGACGCAACACGAATGGAAAGATACAAAAGCTTGACAAAAGCAGCTCACGACAAAAGAGTAAGGAAGAGACAGTTCCAAGTCGGCGATTTGGTGCTTAGGCGGGCTGATGCCCTCAGAAAAACAGGAAAACTGGAGCCGAACTGGGAGGGCCCTTACAAGGTAATCCGAATTTATGCAGGGGGAGCTTATGAGCTCGAGGATATGGAGGGACACCCCATCAAAAGATCTTGGAACATATGCCACTTAAAAAAATATTTTGTATGAAGAAGTGTTGAGGAAAGCTTGCGATGTTTTAATAAAAGTCTATTACAAAAAAAAATCTTTGAATGTGTTGATTGAGTAAAACTAGAAATGACATCTGATCAGGTGAAACGCCTGTAACACCCCCAGATTTAACCGGAAATATTACAGCGCCGTGGGCCCCGAGATGGAACCCACAAGGCTAAAGGAAATTTTCGCAAAAATTTACGAATGCCCAAGAGGCCGACGACGGTACTATCTTTAAAATATTCAAAGACTTTATAAAATATATTTATCAAAACCGTCGTGAAATCTCATTTTGAAAAGGGCAAGGCCAAACGACCGAAACTCAATAGTTTAGAAAATGATTCCCAAAGTAACTCAAATTACCAAAAACGAAAGGTCATTTAAAAATACTCACGCAGCGGAAAAGACAAACAATTTAAAATACTCTAACAGCGGAATACAGTGACTGATCAGGAAACTCAATACACAATTACATGCCCTAGCCAGTATCCTCCGGGAAGCTCATCTCTCCACGACCGCTACAAGTTCGATATCTCAAGAACCTAAAAAGAAAGCCCACGACGGGGTCAGCCATAATATCAAATAATGATAACCGTCACATCACATCAATAATTACATACCAATGAGAATACAAAATAAGAGTACGACCAATGTAATCTTATCGTCATAACTCTACCAAAATTCACCTCTCGTACTGTGTCTCACACAATACCCCAAAATCCTCAAAACGTCATCATAACTCACTGTTACGAAAATTTACTAACTCTGTTCAACCCAAATCCATCGGGTGACATCATCAAGTCTCAACACGAAAACCGATTGTCCATCAAAGACAAATACCAAGGGAAAATACGGAACATACCTCGAACATGCACAATACCCCGACAATCATATCGGTCTAATCCAAGATCAGATCAAAGAAACATACAGGCACGGTCCTAACACAAGACCTACAAATGCATACTCATATGACAACGTCAATATGCTCAAAAAGAATAACAATGTATACTCAATGGCAATCCCATGATCTAGCGCCCTCAGCATAGATCCCAAGATGACCCTACAAGATCATAACGAGGTGGATAACCGATAATATACATACAACAAAACATATAAAACCAACGATGCGAATCCACATGATTCCATCAATACGACACTCGGTAATCCAATGATCCAGTGCCCTCAGCATAGATCCCAAGATGATCCCGTCGGACCAACACGAGGTCGAAAAACCCGTCCAATGATCCAACGCCCTCAGCGTAGACCAACACGAGGTGGACATCTGATCCAGCACCCTCAGCATAGATCACACGATCCCATCAGATCAACACAACACAAACAACACAATTATGCATACACATATACAAATCAAAATGTTCATTAACATGAACAACAGAACATGAACGACAATATGACAAATCAACTAAGACGACCTCACGTTCAACAACATGAAGGACAATATGCATGATCAAATCACTAATACTAACCGAACCGATATAAGATACTTGTCCCAAGTCCTTCGGAAGCAATCTCGATATCAAACCATCACCGATGATGATCCGCAATGCTCGGCAATCCAAACGTACCATGGACTATAGATACTCATATCCTCGTATTTATCACAACATATTTTCGATACCCAATTATGCCAATAACCAAAGTAAATCATATACATTATGATTTAACTCCCAGAATCGGAAAGACAACATATAGTCCAAATCTCCAGAAGTTGCAGTAATAATCATTGCTATATGCATTATAAACGAAATGAAACTGAAACCATTAATTAAACATTATAACTGAGCAAGTAATAACTTGCCTCGATACCGATACGATCACGATGAAGCCACTACCAATCTCATTTCCTTCGTCTACGAGCTCCTCGGCCCTGACCCGTGCAATTTACGAACACGCTCGAACACGACCGCAACATATGGTTATAATCACCGATCAATAATCTCAACCTATTGAGGTAATCAATTAACACACATTCGATAACAATCAATAATCGATATAACCAATCCACAAACTCAACAGTTCTACGATATCTCGGTTAAACATAGACTGTACAATCCAACTCGAACCAGCACGAATTCATAATCATAATACGATGTACTGCATTGTCTGCCTACTTAGCGCACGTTAATCACTCAACGTGGCGTGCGCTAAGTCACTACCGATAACGTGCGCTAGCCAGTAAGCTTAGCGTGCGCTACTGCTGTATAGTTTGCATGTTTACAAGTATCGATCAACATATGACGATTATCAAGAACACTAAGTAATTGAAAACCATGTTCAAAGCTATCAAGACAACGAAATCCGATATCCTTTAACATATAAACAATCATTAAACTTATAATCCAAGTCCTATATCCATATATCATCTTCCTCAATATCAACATCATGAAACCTTAAGAACGTAACAATACTTCCATAATCTATCATTACAGTGAGTAATTATCAACAATAACGTCAACATCCGAAACTGAGGAGAAGAATTAACCAACTTATCTTGAGAGGACGAACAACAAAATTCAAACCATACGAATCACATCAATATCCATATATCAATAACATCATCATAATCCGGTAATCCATGTCCTAATCATACTTATTAACTTGTTTATATGATAATCATCAACTCAAGAACATCAATCTCCAATCCAAAACAAAATCTAAAGGTGAATAACTATTACCTTGTATAGACGAACCATGAAGGAGAACAATCAACTTTATTCCAAGAATCATCAATAATTTCAAGAACAAGACTTTAATCCATGTTCCTCAGCTTAATCTTTGTTAAAGATCATCATCTCTCAGTGTTTGGAACCTCCAAATTCTCTCTAAAAACTCTCTCTCTCTCTCTCTCAGTTGCAAGGAAGGAATGGACGAAATGAAGGACAATGCCCAACTACACATATATATACTGTATATTATTAACGTACGCTAACATCCTCATTTAATGTACGCTACATGCTTAGCGTGCGCTAACTCTCTTTCGTTAGCGTGCGCTATCGCGGTCCAGAGGCTACTGACTTGCTCCGCACATCAGCTTACGTACGTAATGCCCATGCAATAACGTACGTAAACTACACTGTCTAGCGCACGCAAAATCTTGTATCTTAGCATGCGCTAATCGTAGATGACTTGCTACAGTCTGCACCTACCCCAAATATGCTCGTGACCCCACATGCCGAAAGCAACCAATAAAGCCAAGATTCCTTGTTAACCGATCTGATATTAGCGTGCGCTAACAACAGGCATTAGCGTGCGCTAATGATTTATGACAAACATCAGTTGACTTCGTCGGCACATGCGCCGAAAGTGACTGAGTCCACACGTAGATTCCCTCTGATCTGTTCTTAACTAGCGTCCGCTATCTTTTACCATTAGCGTACGCTAAACCTGCACGATAGCGTGCGCTAGGAATGCATATTAGCGTGCGCTAATAATGCTACACTTAGCCATTTCCCGCAATTTCTGTCCAACATCTTGACATACCAAAAACGAACATACGACACACTGAACACAAACACTAAATCCAATAATATTCTCATACGATATACCCAATATCAAAAGTGCGATAACCTGATACACGATATTCTCAATTGTAATTGTCTACCAAATACGACAATTATACCAATACTGACATCTTAGTCCTTCATTATTTTATCCATACTGTACAGATTCCACACTGCACAACATAACTGGGATAAAATAATATTAAACAACAGTAGTAGAAATTCCGGATATTACAATGCCTTCAGATCCGAGTAAGGGTGAACCGCCCTATGACATCTGATCAGGTGAAACGCCTTCAGATCCGAGCAAGGGTGAACCGCCCTATGACATATGACCAGTTGAAATGCCTTCAGATCCGAGTAAGGGTGAACCACCCTATGACATCTGATCAGGTGAAACGCCTTCAAATCCGAGTAAGGGTGAACTGCCATATGACATCTGACCAGGTGAAATGCCTTCAGATCCGAGTAAGGGTGAATCGCCCTATGACATCTGATCAGGTGAAACGCCTTCAGATCCGAGTAAGGGTGAACCGCCCTATGACATCTGACCAGGTGAAATGCCTTCAGATCCGAGTAAGGGTGAACCGCCCTATGACATCTGATCAGGTGAAACGCCTTCAGATCCGAGTAAGGGTGAACCGCCCTATGACATCTGACAAGGTGAAATGCCTTCAGATCCGAGTAAGGGTGAACCGCCCTAAGACATCTGATCAGTTGAAACGCCTTCAGATCCGAGTAAGGGTGAACTGCCCTATGACCTCTGATAAGGTGAAACGCCTTCAGATCCGTTTAAGGGTGAACCGCCCTTCAGATCTATGACTAGGGGAAATACCCTCGATTTCAGGTAAAGGTAAACTACCCCAATCTATAAATAGCCTCAGGCTTAGAGTACGAGCCGACCTATCCAGACTATATCCCACTCGAGAGAGTCGAAAATATCCGTGCTACCTTAAACTCCCAAAAATTGTTCGAAATATCCGACCTGTACTAAAGGTTAGTGATAAGGTTAGGTTGAATTACAACTTGTAAGATCGAAGTGGTCGGGTTGTATTTAAGGTGTTGCAAAATTTAAAATAATAAAGAGCATCTGAGCTATACTAGGAAGAGGACTAAAAAGCAAAGGGCTTAGACTTCAAAGAAATTTGGAAGTAGTCATATTGTTTCAAACAGTTCGGATACATTGAGGTTACAATCGACGCCGAGCCATATTAACTTTAAGAAAAAAAGTAGTTTGTAGAAACAAGTTATGTTTTCATAAGCAAGATACGTTAACAAGGCATATCACTATCGTACAGATTCACAATATATCCAACTCAAAAGACTTTTCATTAAAAACAGTTGTGCCAGTACAATGAACAACAAAAAGAATAAATACATAAAATTAATAAAAGACTAAGCTACAGGCTCGGAAGATGGAGGGGGCGACGAAGGAGAGGCATCAAGGTCGGTCCCAGTCGCATCTGGATTAGGAGTGCTGGCCTTAGCTAGCGATTTAGGAGGGATAGAACGCAGCTCCAAATCCAGGCCGGATTCCTTTACAGACTCTCCAAAGGCGTCCTCCCACCAGGCTGCCTCAGGAGATTCGTCCACATCACCAGACCAACCCAAAGGGACGGGAGACCTGTCCAATGCAGCATCCCGGTCTAGATCACCCATGAAGCCCAAAGCAGCTAGCTGCTAACGAGCGCGAGTTAGAGCAAAATCGAAGTACTGCGTCGCAGTAGGAGCCAGCTTGACTAGAAAGGCGGTGGAATTGTGATACCGGGCTAGGAGAGCAGAACGGTAAGCCCCTAGGAAAGAGTAACCGACGTCGCTGGTCATAAATCGACGTCGACCATCCATCACTCTGCGCTCATAAGATGATCCCTCGGATCTAGCCTCGGCTAGTTGAGCTTCAAGCTGGGCGACCTTCTCTGATTCTGCTTTAGCCTGAGCCTCAAGTTGGGCGACCTTCTCCAACTCTGCTTTAGCTTGGGCCTCGAGCTGGGTAATCTTCTCAGATTCGACCTTAGCTTTCAACAACTGAGCCTCGAGCTGGCCCACCTTCTCCGATTCTGCCTGAAACTAGGCCTTTAACATTTTCAACTCTTGATTCAGCTGAACGTTGGCCATATGAGCCCGTTCCAAAATCGCCTCCCGCTCAGAACTTTTCTTAAGGGCAGCATCTATGCGACCCTCTCCTGAAGCTGAACAGAGAGATCGAACTTAGCCTCCAGGGCGGCCGCCAGATAGGCTGACATCTGGGTAAGCTGGGAAGAGGACGAAGCGCCGATTTTATGATCTTCCGCGAAGGTCACAAAGGTGACGCAGAACTGCGCAAAAAAGAAGAAAATCACATCAGGACATCAAAAGGTAATAATAAACATAAAAGTAGTAAAGAAGAGGAGGAAGGAAAAAAGAGGAATACCTTCCCAAAATACATCATCATGGCATAAAAACAAGGGCCCTCCGCGGCATCTCGTAATGCCTGCTTATCCCTAGATGGGATCATAGAGCTGAAATACGGAAGAAACTTCTCCCACTCTTTCCAATGGAGAAAAGTCTCCATAGCCGGACCAGGGGAACCTGCAGTCTTCGGCCGCTTAGTAACAGGGGAGCTGGGGGAATGGGCCCCCTTGGTGACCTGAAGCTGCCGAGAGGAACTTGCAGTGGTCAAGGTTAGGGCCAGATCGGAGGGGAGAGTCACCCCAGCTTTGGATCGGGAGGAGAGCTTCTGCTTGGTTTTTGACGAGCCCTCCGCCCTCTCTTTAGGGGGATTCGTCGATTTGGGGGCCTTCTCCTTCATCGGTTCAGCCGTCTTGGAGGCATCATACTGGAGGGTCCGCATGAATCGATCTACGAAAAGCAATACAATAGGTCAGTAGGATAGCCAAAAAACATAATAACAAAGATTATACTATGGAAAGAGCCGTTAAAACCTACCAATATCAGGAATAGCTGGGTAAGGATTCGAGCTCAGCCCACAATGGAATAGAAGATCATGATATTGCGTCAGCTGGAAAGCATTGTAAGGAATGGAATTCCATTCCCAAACCTTCTCGACCCACCCAGCTCGGATAGAACTGCGCCTGGGAATAGGAGCTTGGCTCGGAGTGGCTTACGTCCATTCCGTGGGGAAACCCCAGGAGTCAGTCGAAGGGAGCCGAAGAAAAAAGAAACGCGACCTCCAGTCCTTCACGTTGGAAGGGAGGTGGGTAAAGAAATGGGCATTGTTTCGGGAAGTTAAGTAAAAGGAGCCTTTAAAGCTCTTTAGCCCGAAACAAAAATAGAAAAAATCCAGGTCGGGTTCCTCGTGTCTATAATGCCACAACACGAGGAAACCGACCATATAACGAAAAGAATTGGGAGAAAACTGATTGAGGGGAAGATTATATTAAACAGAGAGAGAAACAAGGAAGGGATGAAGAGGGAAGCGAAGACCACTACTCACCTGATCCACGAACCAGGTAATATGATCTGGAGGAGGATGATCAGGGGTGTCACGAGCCTGGGGCGTGATGAATTCCCACCCCGGAGGAAGTCTAAGAAATTTTATAAAACTAGCCAATGCAGCTGGACTAGTCCTAGATAGAGGATGAGGAGGAAGAACTCGAGTAGCTCCTGCGACCGCTTGATACGGATCAGCTAAAAGGCCGGTCACAGTTACTTCACCCATAAGAGGAGGTTCGTGAAAATTTCGCGAAAATATTCGATCAACGTTCAGTTCGTGTTCGGTTCGGTCAAATTCGAACAATCGCGGACATGTTCATTACATATACGAACCGAATACGAACAAAATAATATATGTTCGTTTATATATTAATAATTTTACAATAATTAATAAATATAATTAATAATTTTACAATAATTAATATATATATATATATACACACACACACACACAAAATAAAACCTACCATTCCAAGATCCTTAATTTCTAAATCTATCTCCTCTTTTTATTTTTTTTAATTATTATTGCTTGTACTTGGTTTTTTTATCTTAGAACGCAAACGAACAAACAAACGATCAAAACGAACCAAACAATCGAACGCTAACGAACGAACACGAAATATGTAAAATTTTAACGAACTGAACACGAACAAGTTGTTTGCAATTTTATCGAACACGAACAGAACGAATCGAATCCTTAACGAACGAACGTTCGTTAAAGTCACCATTTGGTTCGAAATACACCCCTACCCCAAGATATTCAGGACATGTCACAGCACCTTGAATCCTACTTGGGACCCACAAGGCTAAATTCATACACAATCCCATTTCAAAATTTCAATAATTTGATATTAATATCCAAACCATAATCAATCAATCGGATAACCGATGAAAACTACAATGACAATACTCAAAATCTCAAGAAACATCAATGTCCAAAATAAACAACGAGAAGAACACAACTCCTACAGTACTCGAGTACCAACTAATAATTTATGACAGAAATAATCTCAAAGGACATGACTCGAAGAAAACAACATGATTCATCACACTATCACACCTGGCCGTCATCGTCGCACTGACCCGGTGCTCGCCCGCTTGGATTCTTTATACCTGAAATACATGAAACATATTTCTCCCGAATGGGGTTAGCTATGGAATAGCTAGTGTAAGTAATACAAATGAACTCTCAGATCTTACATTTAATAGTACAAGCATCAATAGTTTCAAAAGCCAAGATAATGATTTTCGAAAATGCAATATCCAAAATATGTCATAGTAATATAAATTCTCATGATTAACCATGGACCCAACCATGCGCGGTTCCCTCAGAGGCCCCGTCGGACCCTCCCGCAAACTCCCAGACTCATATATAGTACTTTTCATATTTAAGAATATAAGCTTCATAAGAATTACTCGCTTTTGAGACATGATGGAATATTCCGAAGACGGTAAACGACCACGATTGAAGGAACTTGACTATTCTGAACCTAAGCAATCTGTAAAACAACTATCAACAACCATATAACTAGAATTGAAACTGAAATACGCCCGAAAATCCCGCCTACGAATCATAAAAAATTCATACAAACTCACGACGAGGGCGGATCACAATCAAACCCTCTCGATCTCACAAACATACTAAAATTTACCATCGATTCATAGGGAAAACATGAATACGGTGAAGATTAATCATATACATCAAGAATCAAAGAATAATTCGGAGCTAATCGGACAAAATCACAAAAAAACCCCAATTTCCAAAAATTAGGGTTCTAGAGATCATACCTCAGATCGAAGGTGAAGAACACGATTTGATGTTGTTGATCTACATTAACAACTCAAGAAAGATGATAGCTAGAAGATTGAAGAACCAAAATTGCCTAAAAAATCGCCATATGATCGCCCGATCGCGGAAGGGAAGGAAAAGAATGAAAAATGGGAAGAAAAACGCGACTACAGGTTTTCATATCTACAGAGGCGCACGGCCAGACATGCACGACCAAATGCTTGTGCGTGACTCATGCGTAAGCTAGATTATAACAACAGGTCAGAGACGCACAACCAATCTGCTTGTGCGTCTGCTCGTGCGTCAGGTCGTGCGAAACTCACTGTCCAAAGCCTGATGTGACGCACGAGCATCAACTCATGTGTCTGCTCGTGTGACATCTCGTGCGTCCCTGTCAGGTGTAAAAAGTATAGCAGTTAGCTACTAATCTACGTCGAGACCCGTCGCCTCGACTATCTGTACTCGCACCAAAATTAACACATGAGAAGGCGCTTACGAAGAGTTTCCAATTACGAAGCCGAGTACAACGCAAACACACGATTCCGGTCGCCTGAAGGTAACGAAAAAATGAATATGAAACCACACACCCAGAACTTTGAAAAATTAAAAAACGACCAAAAACATCCGAAAATCACGATACGAGATCGAACAATCAAACTGAAGCTCACAACACGTCTAATAGTAGTTTCGAACAATGACCATACCAAACGAACAAAAAATAGAAAAATTGCTAATAAACATGAAATTGAGTAAAACAACTCCAAAACACGCTCAGATGATAATATATGCGGAATTAAACATTCTCAAAATGTCAAGACGTATACAAGCGAGTCGTCGAAAATAGAAAAATGCCAAAATAAAAATTACTAAAAATAGAAAAATTTGGAGTATTACGTCTTACACACCATTTATACGAAAAGAATATAGTATTTTTGATGACTTTTAGCAAGTTCGTAGGGCTTTTGTAAATATTTCAATGAAAATTAGGTAATTTGTGTAATTTTTCCTCCTACCTTTGATGTCCTTTTTGTCTCCTAAATTATGTGATTTTGGTCAAAAAATATGATTAGGGGTGTGCAGAAAAATTGAATATACCAAAAAGCCGTACCAAACCATATGTCGTACCGAAAAAACCGAAAACCGATTAAACCGACCTATATTGGTTTTTCTTTTTGATAAAATCGAAATTTTGGTACGGTACAGTATTTGACTTTTATACCGAAAATAAAAATCATACCGTACCGTTTTTATACGACTTAATTTTATATGTTATATATATATATATAGTAATATTTATTAGAATAAATCTTATAATCCATAATCTACGTAATACCTAATATGAATTTTTTTAATTATTTAATTACCTAGTAACCTAGGTAGTGATTGATTTTCAAGATAGTAAAATACCTAATACTAATTTCCATAAATTTTGGATTATGTGAGGTGTTGATTTTGTTTAACTATCAATCTCTGATTTATGGGTTTCCTTTACTCGAGTTTTGTTATGTTTCTCTATGAACGAGGAAAATCGAAAATACACCGTTTCGATGTTATACCGAACCGAACTACCAAACTATCGAACCGAGAAAAACCAAATTTGTATGGTACTAAATGAAGAGATAAATTCACCACTAGAAGGGGGGTTGAATAGTGGGAATGCGGAATACCGAAATTTCTTGCGAATAAGTAGAAAATAGTGCGGAATTTAAAGACTCAAGAATTTATAGAGGTTCGGCAACTTGCCTACGTCCTCTCTCCGACTTTCTTTTTCTATTGGCTTAAGAAAAACCACAATCTTGACTCGTCTTCTATCGGTCCGAGTTCACAACCGTTACAATCGCTTGTCTTCGATCGGTCCAAGCTCAACCTCTCCCTCAATATAAATGTTTGTTTATGTAGTGTTCTATAGGAACTAGATAATCCTCACTATACGAATATGGGAGTATAATCCTAACAATGCCGGATCAAAGATCCTAATAACACCGGATTAGTGAATCTTGATTCGTTTCTATTACGCTCAAGTGTAAGTGATGCAACACTTACAACCAAATGAAAGAATACAAAGAATAATAGATATTACAATGAAAATTACTCTTGTATCTTTCTTTTCTCACAACTTGAAATGCAATAAAAGATATAAAACTGAGCTCAAGTATGCTTTGATTGCTTGTATGCTTGTATGCTTGAATGGTTGAAGTTGTGTATTTGATACCCAAGTCCTTCGGGTATTTATAGGTGAGATCCATCCTTCAAATGCTGAAAAACATACTATTAGCGTGCGCTAATAGTGCCTTGTAGCATGCGCTATCGGTTTTTGACTTGGAATCTCTGAACGGTCACAAAGACTGTTGCAACGGTAAAATACCATGGCTAGCGTGCGCTAGTAATGTATTGGTAGCGTGCGTTAACGTCTGGTCAACTAGTCTTCGATCTTGACTTTGACAATGTCCGATTGTTTCTCCAACGACTCTTTATCCAACGGCTAGATTTACGATTAGCGTGCGCTAGCAAGTATGCATAGCGTGCTCTAGCATTAATTAAATCCAACTTTTCCAGATTTTCCGGATCTGCATTGACTCTTGCCTTCCAACGGTAGAAATTCAAACGGTAATATGCTGACTCCTTTTAGCGTGCGCTAATGCCTATACCTTAGCATGCGCTACTGATTTCTTTCATTAACGTACGTTACCTTGTGTAGCGTACGTAAAGGCCTTAACGAATTGAGTCCAGTAGCTCCGGACTACGCATCGTAATATTGGTAGCGTGCGCTAGAGATGAGCAGTAACGTGCGCTATATCCTTTCTTTAGCGTACGTAAGATGATATGTGTAGCGTGCGCAACATCCATTTCTGATTTCCTTCCAATCTTCACTGTCCTCTGGAATAATACGATAGCGTGCGTTATTTTTACTGTATAGCGTGCGCTAACTGTAGTTGCTTAGCGTGCGCTAACATTGAATAGCTTGCGTGCGCTATCGATCAGGCGACTTCACTTGGCTGCATCTGACTTGTCTGGGCTGTATATGAATATCCTGATAGCGTGCGCTACTATATGATGAGTAGCGTGCACTAGCTATATTTAGCTCCGTCAAAATATTATCGAGCCGAGATTGATCTAATTAAATGTTTTGAATGTAATAATCATCAAAATACATTTTGAGTCAACAATCTCCCCCTTTTTGATGATGTCAAAACATTTAATTAATACCTGCAAAAACATTTTTAAATGATTCGAATCAAGGTAAACTTGTTCGATATATTAGTATATTTTGGTTTTTGGAGTATTCTCCCCCTTTTTGACATAAACAAAAAGGAACTCCCCCTGAATTGTTGCATTATAACAAATATCAACGAAAATGCCATTATTCAAAATGTAAACAACAATACTTGTAAACAACAAATGCCAAATGAAGTGAAATGCTAATTTCATTAAGATAAAATGCAAGTAATACAACGAGTTTTCATGACATGAAACATATAGATTGTTCGAACAACAAGATTCTACAACCAAACATCAAAAATCCTCAAATCTAAGGGTCGGAAGAAGACGAGGGGAAAGGGAACGAAGGGTGTGTGAAACGGATGAACTCGGATATCAACCCGCGCACTTCCCGGACTTCCGAACGTAGAGCCCGAACATCCTCTCGAATCTCAGCCTGAGAGGTCTCGATGCCCCGCATCCGAGCACAAAGGTCGCTTTCCTCTTCTTCCGTGACCACATCTCTCATAGGACGCTTTCCTTTCGAAGTAGGCTTCCTCACGAACTCCCCGGTTTGCATTTCGCGAAGGGTATGAGGTCCCCGACGAGTGATTTTTTCCTCTGCAGTAGGCATCCGCGACCCTTTCTCTACTTGGTCGTCGTCGCGTAGGTACGGAAAAAGGATCCAGCCTCTGTTGGACGTCCGGACATAGTGCATAGCTTTAAGCGAAGCGTCCTAGATCTCATGACCGAGGGAGACGGGGACTGCCTTGTCCTTCGACAAGTCGACTTGGTGAAAACTGAAAATGGGCGAGAGAATTGAGCCATAAGGCATTCCAGCCTTGCGTAGTTTTTCGACCGAAACA
The DNA here is from genome assembly GCA_033398695.1 of Orobanche coerulescens. NCBI lineage: Eukaryota > Viridiplantae > Streptophyta > Magnoliopsida > Lamiales > Orobanchaceae > Orobanche > Orobanche coerulescens. Next base: position 77,102,267 of record CM065808.1, read on the forward strand.
GGTCGCCCTTCACCTTCATCCAGCTGATGATGATATCGGCAAAATTGACTTTATCGTCATTGAGAACTCGATACACCACTTGTTTGTCCACTCCCACTAGTTTGTGCTGGGAATTCACCTTCGGCATTAAGCATTTCGTGAGAGCTACCAGAAGCAGGCGAATATTGACCCCAAAATCGTTGTTTTCGAAAAAGTCGTCCGTTATGTAAATAACGGCCTTTGAGCTAAGAAACTCTTTGACATCTATTTCCCCGACTTCATTATCATCGGCCAAAGATTTTCCAGTACAAACAAAACCGTCACAGGGTAAACCAAAAATCTGATACAAAACATCTGAAGAAATTTTCACCCGAGTTCCTCCGACAAGACTTCCTAACACAAGAGATGAAGACCCTTCACTTTCGGCCACATGGAGATTGGCATAAAACTCTCGGACAAGTTCAGGGAAGATGGGTTAATTCTCCCATCATACTCATTTCGAATTCTCCTTTCATAAGATTAGAAAAATCTTGGCACAAGGATTCATTAGTAGCTCCAAATACAATGTCATCAACGTAGATTTGGCAAACAAGTATATCATCATTTAGTATTTTAACAAACAAGGTATTATCGACTTTGCCTCTTTTATAATTATTTGCAATTAAAAATCGACTTAAACGATCATACCATGCTCGGGGTGCTTGCTTCAACCCGTAGAGTGCCTTGTTGAGCTTGTAGACATGATCCGGAAAATGATGGTCTTCAAAACCGGGAGGTTGCTTGACGTAGACTTCTTCTTGAATGAAACCATTCAAGAATGTACTTTTCACATCCATTTGAAATAGTTTAATCTTCTTATGAGCGGCAAATGCACAAAGCAAGCGAATGGCTTTGAGTCGAGCCACGGGAGCAAAACTTTCTTCGTAATCAAGACCTTCTTCTTGATTATATCCTTGAGCGACCAAACGAGATTTATTTCGAATAGGATAGCCGTCTTCGTCACTCTTGATTTTATGCACCCATTTAGTTCCGATAATTGTTTTATCTTTAGGCGCGGGAACTAAATTCCATACATTATTGTGCTTGAATTGCACAAGCTCCTCTTGCATTGCCATTACCCAACTTTCATCATCGAGAGCTTCGGATATATTCTTGGGAACTATTTCGGATACAAAAGCACAATGAGCCATAAATTCGGTGGTTCTCCTTCGGGTTTGAACACCATCTTCAATGTTTCCAATCACGAGGTCCTTCGGATGGTCTTTGATGTGCCTCCAATCTTTCGGTAAATCAACGATTGTGTTCGTTTCGATTTCCGAAATTTTCTTCACTTCGGGTGAGGGATCCAGAAAAGTACCTGCATCATCAAAATATTCTACCTTTCTCGGGGGTGAGATCATATCATTGAATTTAACATGTATGGACTCTTCAACTTTATTCGTTCTAATATTATAAACACGATATGCTTTACTATTAGTACAATAGCCAAGAAATATTCCGGAGTCGGATTTGGCATCAAACTTGCCCAAGTTATCCTTGCCATTGTTCAAAATAAATACATTGCAACCAAAAGGATGAAAATAAGCAATATTGGGCTTTTTGCCCTTCCATAATTCATACGGGGTTTTAAGATGAGTTCTACGGACGTGAACTCGGTTAATCACATAGCATGCCGTAAAAATTGCTTCGGCCCAAAAGTATCGTGGAAGAGAGTATTCATTAAGCATTGTCCTCGACATTTCTTCCAAAGATCGGTTTTTCCTTTCAACAACTCCATTTTGTTGAGGCGTTCTAGGAGCCGAAAAATTGTGATTAATACCGTATTTATCACATAAAAGTTCGACCGGGGTGCAATCAAATTCACCTCCGTGATCGGTGTGAATAGAAATTATGGAGAGATTTTTCTCATTTGATACCAAACGTCACCATTTAGAAAACTCGGAAAATGCATCATCTTTATGTGCTAAAAATCTAACCCAAGTAAATCGAGAGAAATCATCAACAATAACCAAAGTGTAAAGTTTACCATTTAAACTAACATGTCTAGATGGTCCAATCAAATCCATATGCACGACTTCAAGAACTCGACTAGTGGAAACCTTGAATTTTGGTTTAAACGATTCTCGAGTATGTTTCCCTTTTATGCATGATTCACACAAATGTTTTCTATCAAACTTGAGTTTGGGCAAACCACGAACAAGGTCGTGTCTATATAAAATAGAAATAATAGGTAAAGAAGTATGCCCCAATTTTCGATACCATAAATATGCATTGTCATCCAAGGTAATAAGACATTTTTCATTGAATGAATTCTTATCATTAAGATCAACAATATAGATGTTTCCACATCTCAAACCAATGAATGCAATTTTATTATTTCTAAATGCCGTGCAATGCGTTTGCTCAAATAGAATTTTAAAACCTTCATCACAAAGTTGCGAAACGCTAAGGAGGTTATGATGCAAACCTTCAACAAATAGTACTTTGTTGATAGAAGGAGAAGGTTCCTTACCGACTTTGCCGATTCCTTTGATTTTTCCCTTTTGATTATCTCCAAAGGTCACATGTCCTTGATCTTGATATTCGAGGTCTTCAAATAAGTCCTCGGAGCCGCACATGTGCCTTGAGCATCCGCTATCAATGTACCACTTGTTTTTCCTTGGTGCCGGTACCTACAAAAGTAGAATTTCTCGGTTGTTTCGTACCCAAGCCCGTTTGGGTCCTCCAAAGTTAACTATGCTTATAGCATTCGGAACAATTGTCCCTTTAGGAACCCATATTTGCTTAACTTTGATAGTTCTTAACTTTGAATGAGCATTAACATTGTGAACTCGTTTGAACGGATCTTTTGAGTTCTCGGTTTCGGTTTTCTTTATTTTGTCAAGGTTGATAAGGGATTGTTCCCGTTTAAAAGGATCGAAACCACGACCGTGTTTGAGCAAGGGCGATTTTTGAATAGATAGGAGCCTTTCGAATTTCTCATTTCCGAGAGTAAATTTGTTCAAAATATATTTTAGCTCCTTTTGAGTTTTTGTTAACTCGATTTTCAAAACGTTTTCTTTTTCAAGACATGATGTATGGTCGATCTCAATAGTTTTGCCCTTGTTTTGAAGAGAGGAATTTTCGAGTTCTAGAGATTTTATTTTTCTCTTTAAAGATATGTTTAATTTAACCATCTCGTCATACTCCGTATTTAATGATTCAAACGCACTCAACAACTCATCATCTTGATGAACTTCTTGTGAATCACAAAAATCAAAAGAGTCATATTCGTCATCATTGAGTTTAGAGCTTACCTCGATATTACTTTCGGAGTCGAGGGCCATGAATGCAAGATTTGCGTCTAGAGATCTTTCAATCTCCTCCTCGTCATCACTCCAAGAAGCGATTAGAACCTCCTTCTTTTTGAATCTTTCCATTTGAGGTTTTGAAGAGGATCCTCGGCATTCTTTGGCATAATGACCGGCTTGACCACATTTCTGACAATTATTGTCGAACTTCTTGATAGGAGTGTAGCCACTCTTATTTTGCTCTGGTTTGCCATCCCGACCAAGAAAACTTCGCCTCTTTTGAATTAGATTTTTATACCTTCTAAAATTTTTGGCATAGAGAGCGAGTTCCTCGTCGTCTTCATCTTCGGGAACATATTCCTCAACGTCGCTATCAACATTGAATGCGACTACTCTTTCCCGAGGCTTTGGTTTTGTGCCTCTAGACTTGAGAACGATCTCATAGTTGATGAGTGACCCGATGAGTGCACTAAATTCGAGCTTGTTGAGATCTTTGGACTCCATGATCGCGGTGACCGTGGCATCCCATTCTCGTGGCAACGATCGAAGGATTTTCTTAGCTTTATCGCTGCTCGATATAGGCTTTCCGAAAGATGCAAGACCATTTGTTATAGCCGAAAATCGATCCAACATATTTGTGATCGTTTCCTCGTCTTTCATGGAAAATAATTCGTAGTCATGGAGTAACATATTAATTTTGGTCTCCTTGACTTGGGTGGTTCCCTCATGAGTGACTTCGAGAATTTCCCAAATTTCTTTTGCACTTTCATAGGACGATATCCTATTGAGTTCTTCGGGATTAAGAGCGCAATAGAGAAGTTGAGTAGCTCGTGAGTTGACATGCGTGTTTCTCCAATCCTCATCGTTGAATTCTTCGATCTTTTTCAACGATCCATCCTCTTTCTTAGCAAGTTTAGGACCAAGAGCAATAACTTTCCAGATTTCAATATCGTAGGCTTGAACGAAGATCGCCATCTTCTTTTTCCACGTCATGAAATTGGAACCGTCGAATAAAGGAGGACGGTTGAGAGCATTTCCTTCAATTTGGCCAAGAAGTGCCATTTGCGGATCTTTTTCTCTTAGGTGGTTAAACCTTTTAAAAAGAGACCCGCTCCGATACCAACTGAAGAGATAAATTCACCACTAGAAGGGGGGTTGAATAGTGGGAATGCGGAATACCGAAATTTCTTGCGAATAAGTAGAAAATAGTGCGGAATTTAAAGACTCAAGAATTTATAGAGGTTCGGCAACTTGCCTACGTCCTCTCTCCGACTTTCTTTTTCTATTGGCTTAAGAAAAACCACAATCTTGACTCGTCTTCTATCGGTCCGAGTTCACAACCGTTACAATCGCTTGTCTTCGATCGGTCCAAGCTCAACCTCTCCCTCAATATAAATGTTTGTTTATCTAGTGTTCAATAGGAACTAGATAATCCTCACTATACGAATATGGGAGTATAATCCTAACAATGCCGGATCAAAGATCCTAATAACACCGGATTAGTGAATCTTGATTCGTTTCTATTACGCTCAAGTGTAAGTGATGCAACACTTACAACCAAATGAAAGAATACAAAGAATAATAGATATTACAATGAAAATTACTCTTGTATCTTTCTTTTCTCACAACTTGAAATGCAATAAAAGATATAAAACTGAGCTCAAGTATGCTTTGATTGCTTGTATGCTTGTATGCTTGAATGCTTGAAGTTGTGTATTTGATACCCAAGTCCTTCGGGTATTTATAGGTGAGATCCATCCTTCAAATGCTGAAAAACATACTATTAGCGTGCGCTAATAGTGCCTTGTAGCGTGCGCTATCGGTTTTTGACTTGGAATCTCTGAACGGTCACAAAGACTGTTGCAACGGTAAAATACCATGGCTAGCGTGCGCTAGTAATGTATTGGTAGCGTGCGTTAACGTCTGGTCAACTAGTCTTCGATCTTGACTTTGACAATGTCCGATTGTTTCTCCAACGACTCTTTATCCAACGGCTAGATTTACGATTAGCGTGCGCTAGCAAGTATGCATAGCGTGCGCTAGCATTAATTAAATCCAACTTTTCCAGATTTTCCGGATCTGCATTGACTCTTGCCTTCCAACGGTAGAAATTCAAACGGTAATATGCTGACTCCTTTTAGCGTGCGCTAATGCCTATACCTTAGCGTGCGCTACTGATTTCTTTCATTAACGTACGTTACCTTGTGTAGCGTACGTAAAGGCCTTAACGAATTGAGTCCAGTAGCTACTGGACTACAGACCGTAATATTGGTAGCGTGCGCTAGAGATGAGCAGTAACGTGCGCTATATCCTTTCTTTAGCGTACGTAAGATGATATGTGTAGCGTGCGCAACATCCATTTCTGATTTCCTTCCAATCTTCACTGTCCTCTGGAATAATACGATAGCGTGCGTTATTTTTACTGTATAGCGTGCGCTAACTGTAGTTGCTTAGCGTGCGCTAACATTGAATAGCTTGCGTGCGCTATCGATCAGGCGACTTCACTTGGCTGCAGCTGACTTGTCTGGGCTGTATATGAATATCCCGATAGCGTGCGCTACTATATGATGAGTAGCGTGCGCTAGCTGTATTTAGCTCCGTCAAAATATTATCGAGCCGAGATTGATCTAATTAAATGTTTTGAATGTAATAATCATCAAAATACATTTTGAGTCAACACTAAATCTAATAAATCGAAGTTCTTTGGTATGATATAGATCTTACCCGAACACTGTATCATATCGTACCATGCATACGCCTATATATGATCAGTTATTGGTACTATTTTTAGGGTGTTGCTAAATACCGCCCCCAATTACTAGTCATCGCATGCTTACTTGATATTTTTTTATTCTCTCTCATTTCATTTCTTCCGCTCAAAATAATTTAACATTCAAACTATCATCACCAATACATTTGGCCACCATCCAACAACCGCAAAAATGGAAGAAAACGCACCGTTGACGCCTCGTGAGGTAATTTTTTTCTTTTAGTGTAAATGAAGCGGTCGTCTAGAAAAAACGCCTGCGCCATGGGACAGGCATCCAGGATTTCCGCCTGCACCACGGTACAGGTGGAAATTCTGGACGCCTGTACCATGGCACAGGTGCAAACTCTGGACGCCTGTACCATGGCGCAGGTGGAAAAACGTAGTACAGGCACCTAGGATTTCTGCTCGGAAATTCGGGACTCCTGAACCATGGCATAGGTGGAAACTCTGGATGCATGTACCATGGCGCATGTGGAAATTCTGGACGTCTGTACTCTGGCGCAGGTAGAAATTCTGGACGCTTGCACCATGGCGCAGTTGGAGATTCTGGACGCCTGGACCACGGAGAGGCTTCTGCAGATTCCGCCTAAACCATGGGCAGGCGTCCAACAATTTCGCCCCGACCACTGAATGGGCGGCCGACGATCCCGCCCCAACATTAGGCGAGGCATCTGGCCTAGACGCCTACACCATGGACAGGCGTAACTTCAGACGCCCGCCCATGGTTTATCAGGATTTTGTGGATGCCTGGGATATGAAAAAGTACAGATCATGTACGGGTGTATTTTCTTTGTCGATATTATTGTGCGGCGGCAGGGAGAGAGTAGTAAGAGAATAGTGAGGTGGAGAGAGAATAGTGAGAGAATAGTGAGGTAGAGAGAGTGAAATTTTAGTAAAAGGATAAAATTGTAATTTTTGGGGACGATAATTAGTAATTAGGGACAATGTTTAGTAATCCACTATTTTTATTATTGCGTGACTCAATTTTAGGAATGTGGAGGTTATGCGGTGTTGATTATCTACGTGGTCGTGTGGTCCCACAATGTTGGATAGAATCTCGAACGGGGTGTTGAGGAACGCGCTAGTAGTGGCGCCCATTCGAGCGAAAGTTAGGGAAGGGAGATTGAGATGGTTTGGTCACATCCGCAGGAGGCAGGCTTCTGCTCCGGTGAGGAGGGTCAAGAGTTTATTGGTTGTCGGGGAGAGGAGGAGAGGCAGACCGAGGAGGATGTGGGAGGAGCAGCTGAGATTAGATTTGAAGGCCTTAAACCTTTCCGAGACCATGACAGTTGATAGGTGCGCTTGGAGGCATCAGATCAGAGTTATGGATTCTTCTGTTGGGAGCGGTGCTGTAGTCGAGAGCCTCAGGGTTGGGTTGTCTCGGTTATCTTTGACCTAGAGCATTGGATTTTTTTTTTTTTTTACCTTTAGTGTATATTTTATCCTATGGCCTTTTGCGTGTGGTGTATTTTTGACAGGGAACTGTGCGCAGAGTCAACCTCTCTTCTGTTAGAGCAGCGTTCATCGAGATTGCAGTTGCCAAAGTCACCTTAGGTAAGTTTCATGTGAATTAAGCCATGGGCTCATGTGTGGTTTTGAGCTTTGTCGCATCATATGCTTCTTTGTATATATCACTCTATACTTTGCTGTGCACTAAGCTGGGGGTCTTCACGGAAACAGCCTACCCACCGTAAAAAGTAGGGGCATGGTCTGCGTACATCTTACCCTCCCCAGACCCTACTCTGAGCGGGATATACTGGGTATGTTTGGTTTGGTTTGGTTTTATTATCTACGTGGTTTTTCAATAAAAGTTTTTTTTATCATTTTGTAACGTATCCCATGTTCATTATGATCGTATGTGTTTTTATCCTAAAAGTCTTCAAACTCTTCTATATGGAATGGAAAATCCCACTTCCCCTTCGCAACTAAATTTCGTTTTCAAAAACATCTTTCGCAAGAAAGATAGAGTCATAAACCTTCCGCAGTATTTTCGTGTATAATGAAAAACCCTACTTCCTCCTTAACTAAAATTCGTTATTATTATGGCAAAAACTAGATCTTTTAGCAGAAAAGATGACCTCGCTGTCAGGATGCGCTAAAATTAAATATTTATCAAAAGTCATTGACTCACTTATACTAAATAGTAGTATTGGCAAGTAAGGGAACTCACGAGGAACGGTTGAATTATTTGAACTTATAAAGTTGAATATTTTTGGAAAACAAAAATAGTAATACTAAATAAATAATAGTATTAAAATTAATAATACTAGATATACTAAAAGTGGGGCTTTGATTGATTTAAAATAAAACAAGATAAAATAAATTAACAAGTAGGCAAATAAAAAAAGAAGTAAAGATTACTAAGGAAAACGATTGTGATTGATATCCAGTTCTTAGTTCCATTATCCCCCGTTCTAATTTAATTTAATTTATGAATTAATGCAACACTTTATCTTTCCTTAATTCATAATGAACTCCTACTCCGAAGTCAACAACAAGCTCTGTTAACTCCAATCATTTTTAAGTTTATTTAATTAAAACAAACTCTTCAATTAAACCTATCCAAACGAAGGATTCAAAACAAGCTCTTCAAATCTTGTTCGTTATATGCATTAAGAATCAAAACTATGGAAATAGACAAGATACTGAGTTTACAAGCTCGACCCAAGGAATCTTGATTTTGTGTTACCCAACTGATACAAATCAATTATTGCTACTTGTGATTTAGAATTAATTATAACGATTACGAAGTATAACCCTAGATCTAGCAATAGATAAAAAAACCACAATTAAGTTGATCAGACCAATTAAACTAAATTATATTAAAAATAATTCTACTCAATAACTTTACAAGGGAATAACTCGAGAATATGCTACGAGATTAAAATATAAATAATATAGATACGAGTTCAAACTTCCCTAACAAGTGGAATAAAGAATTTAGCCGGACATGATGGCTAAATAAAAGAGGAAATAATTAATAGACATAGAATAAAAAAAATCAGAAAATTCAAATCTATCTCACTGCTCCTCGACCGAAGTCTTCTTCCAAATTGCTTGTGCCTTTTCTAGGGCTCTCTAAATAATTCCCGGTTCTCAGTTAGAACCGGAACCGAACCAGAACCGCACGGTTCCGGTTAACTGACAACCACAAATGTGGTTAATCATTCGGTCTTCGGTTCCAACTATTTGAGATTTTGCGGTTCTCGGTTGACCGAGAACCGATTTTTTTTTATATTTTTATTACTAACTTCTAAGTTCTAATCATAATCCCTCATTTATTTTTTAAGATGATTGGGCGATGGATTCGATGAATTGGTGATATTTTTTCTATTTGAAAGTTGAATTGTTGAATCTTGATTGTTAAGTGTTGAAACTTAAATGCCTCTTCTATTTCTTTCATGATTCCAATCATTCTAGTTGTATCCCATTTATGCTATAGTGCATTTTGACCCCTGCGTGTGTATGTGTTCTAATGTGATTTTTTTTCGGTTTTGATTAGTCGTATAACCTGGCTGGTCTATGTATTTTGAGTATTTGTAGTTTGACCCCGGTCGATAGGGCGTTTGATTGTCTTGTGGTATTCAGCCTGATAGATCCTTTTGAAAAGGCTCTAGGGCGTGTGACATTCCCTGTGATTTCTGGAGGTGTTATATTTATGGTATCAGAGCTTATATTATGGAAACCTAGGTTGTCAGGTCGAGTTGGATTGTGACTTATCGAGTCGTGTTTTGTCGCATCATCTGAGTTGTCGGTAGACAAGCTGAGTTGTGCATTGTCACATCGTGTCGTCTATATTGTTGGTTGAGATTAGTATCATGGGCGACCGTCATCTTCGTGCAACCTGTGAATATAAGTCTCCTATTCTATATGTTATATTTGTGGTGCATGACTTTATTTATATGTATGATGTGAAATAGAACTTGTGTTTGATAATTGGGTATATTGGGCATGAGTGGTTGGAATATAGTGATGAACTGAATTATGAGTAGTAGAGTATGTTATGTGTTCTGAACATTGATGTATTTTAGAAGGTGTGTCCGTAATAGAGCTTGTTGAGAACCGGGACAAATTATGTTGACCTTTGTTTGAATACGGTGTTTATGTGGTTGTACTTGTTGAATTCGTAAGTTTGGGTATCGGGAAGTTATGTGGATGGACTTGAGTATTTTGATTGGTAGTTTATTCTGCTGCATGCATACGTTGAATTGTTTTTCTGAAATTTTATAAACTTGGGTATACTTTAGAAAAATCGATACCCAAGAATATTTTATCGCTACGTGTAAGTGGCGACTTAACATACGTTTTGAAGATTATTTGAGCTTTGCAAAATTGGTCGTGTATTTTCTAATGAGGTCCTTTGACGGCATTTGAAAAATATATTTTTGAAAATATTGTTGAATGTTTTGAAAGATGTCATCGTCATTAAAGTTTGATATGTTTGGAAGAATTTTGGAAATGATTTTTAGCCAATGGGTATTGGTTTTGAATAAAGTTGTAGCAAGAAATTTTTAGTTCTGATATTTGACTCAAGTGTATGATTTGAAAATCTTTCACACAATTAGGTCTGTAAACGATTCGAGCTTTTTTCGAGCAGTTCGAGCTTGACTCGATACTCGATAATTCGAGCTCGAACTCGAATCCGGGCTTATATTAGAGATCGATATATTAATCGAGCCGAGTATATATATATATATATATATTCGAACTCGGCTCGAAAGCTCGACGAGCTGCTCGACATTTATTAATATATATTTATTAATATATATATATATATATATATATATATATATATATATAACCCTAACCCTAAAAAATAAGTAGCAGCCATTCGAGCTCACGAGCCGAGCTAATTAGAGCTTGGTAATTTTCGAGCTCACGAGCCGAGCTCGAATAGGAAAAATTTACGTCGAGCTCGAGCTCGAACTCGAGTTTGAGCCACTGTGTTTTAATGCTTAACGAGCCGAGCTTTGTGAAAGTTCGACTCAGCTTGGCTCGTTCATAGGCCTACACACAATAGAATTTATGTATTCTAAAACGACATTGTGATCTCTTGAAAAAAGAATGAAAGATGAAACAAAAAGAATTTTGCAGTCTTATTCAATTTAAACTTTCAAGTTCGGACACCGTCCGTAAATTGTCCGATAAAAGTTCTCTAAGATATTCAATTAGGATTTTCAGTGTGTTTCAATTAGAATGAATAGTCCTAATACCGATTGTCATGAATTCCTCATTGTAGGTCTGAAATTTCAAGGTTTTGAATCCTAATTACAACTCGTTCGAAACGTTCTTGTCCCTGAAATCGCCATGCGAGTATTTGATTATGTCTATGTACTATCTTGCAATTGAATTTGTATAATTATTTTTTATATATTGAAATGACCTTATTTTGAATTCTGCAAATTAGCTTTTGGTGATTGTAAATGGTTCAAAAATAATCTTTCAACCCAATTAACAATTTTTGACACTTGAAAAATGATAATGAAAAAAACTACATTTTCGAAAGAATTTTTGAAATATTTTTGAAAGTGATTTAAAACTGATTTCATGTACAAATTTGATGGGTGATTTTGATGTTTTAGAACTGAAATAACGATGTTTCAAAAAGGTTTTCAAAAGACTTTTCGGAAAGAAACTGAAAGTGGTTCTTTCGAAAAAAATGCCAAGGGCTAATCTTCCCGAGTTTATATTGAGATGATGTTTTTTCATAAGTATTTTGCCGAAATGATTTGGAGATATTTTTTCTAATTGCGATTGAAAAGTCTTTCTGTAATGTCCTATGATTTAAGACTGCGTCGTCAAAGCATGTGACATCGGATCGTGATATGTGAAATTGTGGGATGATTCCCTGATATGATATGATACCGATGAGCGTGTGTGAGCCAAATAAAACTATCGAAGGCCTATGGGGTCCGTTAAAATTGCGATTTTGTGGATCACTTGGCTGAGATATTCTCCCAGTATGTTGTGTCTGACGAGGTCTCTCGGGCCGCCAGCTTGCAAGCTGGGCGGGGCCTGAATAACTCAGGGAGGATTTGTATATTTGATGATTGGTTACGTGTTATTCCGGAATAATGACGTTGATTATGTTGCCGCTGTTGTTGTGTCGAGATTTATACGTCTCAATAGGCGATCGGCACAGAGACCGGGCGACCGAGACAGAGTCGAATAGACCATGGCGGATTGGCCGATCGAAGGTCCCAGGTCAAGTCCCAGTACCGAGCGATCGACATCTAAGGCCATCGTCTCTTGACACCTGGCGATCGACCCTGTTGCCTGGCCAATGACGACCTCCTCTTGCCATGCAAAGCCAACATGTCTAGTCGGCGAAGGACGAAGCTCGAACAGAGACCCACATGCAGATCCGAAAAAGGCGCCGCAGGATATGGATCATTGACCACAGCCTTTCAGCATCCACTCACCTACCGACAGGCCCGCCGAAAGGTGCAAAGTGGGACCGCCCAGGACAACAACTCAGGATGCATGCGGACTTCTCATTGGACCGCACAACTGGCTGCCAGCAGTAGCCGCGGACTTCAAGGTAGACAGCCCATGTGCTGAAAGACGATCGCCCCTTATTATATTACCAGGAAGGCGATCTCCCGTTAGTAAGAGGCATCTCAGCTCCTATAAATAGGAGACTTCCTACACTTGGAAAGGTATCTGGCTCTCTGGCTTTTCTTACGGCTTGGCTTTCTCTCTTGGCAACGCTATACACTTCGGACATATCTCTCTCTCTCACTCTCGAAACCTCTTAATCCTAAGATGGTCGGCAGAGACGAAAACATGAACTCCCTGCAGTTCAAGAACTCAGAGCAACTCTAGTTCTTCCGGCAAGAACTCAACAACTAGATAACTAGGATCTTTTACACTCATTGTAATCGCATTCTTACATTAATATTTGTACTCAAACGTATTCATATTAATAACATCTCGCGAGAGAATTCAAGCCCGGGACTAACAAACCCGACAAATCTTGTGTTATTTCCATTCCCTCAGACGTGCTCTCGCACTTTGTTTGTTGTCCATCCATTCCAGCAATATCTATCTCCGGATAATATTTTGGGCAACAACAATTGGCGCTAGAGGAGGGCTTTATAAACCTTCATTTTTATTCCTACCGGCTCGAAGAACACTCACTGTTCTCCGGGGCATATACTTGAAGATACACTCACTGCTCTTCAAAGAAAGCTTTCAGAATCATGACTTCTGCCTCCACATCAAAGAAAGCCACTGGCCGATCCACCGAACGCCTCATTCCGTCTCAATCCGAACACTCGCCTATGGCGGAGGGCAGCCGCGGCGAGTCGAGACTCTCGATCCCATCCCCGAGGGACGACCCAAGCCTCTCGCTCGATCAGTTCCAAACTGCGGAACAGATCGAAGAGGCCATGGCCATCCTACGGGAGCGACGGAGAGCATTCGACGCGCCCGCTATAACCCTCTCGGCCATCCACCGCGTGAGCAAACAAAAGTTCAAGGGGTTACTGGCCGAGCGATCGCCAGGAGGCCCCGATTCGCAAGAAAAGGCGCTCGCAAAGTAGGGCACCTTCATCTTCATACGCCTAGGAAGCGACCCATCATGGCGACCAGGGCAATCCGGCCCCAGTCAGGAGACGACGGAGCCCGAATCCGTCACTAGGAGTTCAGCGTACCCAACTCCCAGAAGGCATCCCAACCATCTGGATCCTCGCTAAAGAACCGAGATCGGCGACGACGACCTCATCACCTACCAGGAGTCAGGAGATCGGTACACGATCACCTAGGCTTCCGTTCCGAAAGCCGAACTGCGAGCGACCAAGCTACAGTGATGGCCGCGATGCAATGCCAGCTCGATGACATGAAGGCGCTCCTAGAATCTGGGGCAGGCACCAAGAGAGAGATCTCCGGGCCGAGCGATCCACTCGCACTCCAAATCGAGCTCGCCCCCATGCAGCATAGGATTGCTCCTCCGCAAACACCTTTGTATGAGGGGAGGTCGGACCCCGAGACTGTAATATCCGGAATTTCTACTACTGTTGTTTGATAATATTTTATCCGAGTTATATTGTACAGCGTGGAATCTGTACAGTAGGGATAAAATAAATAAAGGACTGAGATGTCAGTATCGGTATAATTGTCGTATCTGGTCGACAGTTGCATTTGAGGATATCGTGTATCAGGTTATCATACTTTCGATATAGAGTATATCGTATAAGAATATTATTGGATTCAGTGTTTGTGTTCAGTGTCTCTTATGTTCGTTTTTGGTATGTCGAGACGTTGGACAAGAATAGCTGAAAATGGCTAAGTGTAACATTATTAGCGCACGCTAATAATCATGAGTAGTGCACACTATCGTGCAGGTTTAGCGCACGCTACGGATATAAGATAACGGACGCTAATGCAGTCCGATCGGAAGGAATCTACGCGTGGATCAAGCCACTTTCGGCGCACGTTCTGATAAGTCAACAGATGTTGTAATGTAGTGTTAGCGCACGCTAATGCATGTTGATTAGCGCACACTAACTGTATATCGGTCAACAGGGAATCTTGGCTTTATTGGTTGCTTTCGGCATGTGGGGTCACGAGCATCTACGTGGTAGGTGTAGACTGTAGCAAGTCAACTGGTATTAGCGCACGCTAAATGTAAGGACTTGCGTACGCTAGACAGTGTAAGTTACGTACGCTAATGCATGGGCATTACGTGCGTAAGCACATGTACGAAGCCATACAGTAGCCTCTGGGCTGCGATAGCGCACGCTAACAAAGTTAGTTGGCGCACGCTAAGGCTGTTGCGCACGCTAAACATAAGGTTTAGCGCACGCTAGTAATATACTTTATAAAAAGGGGCAGAAGGGTGTTATGAAGCATTTCGTTCATTCCTTCCTTGCAACCGAGAGAGAGAGTTTTTAGAGAGAAGTTTGAGGTCCCATACACTGAGAGATGATAATCTTTAACAAAGATTAAGCTGAGGAACATGGATTAAAGTCTTGTTCTTGAAATTATTGATGATTCTTGGAATGAATTTAATTGTTCTCCTTCATGGTTCATCTATACAAGGTAATAGTTCTTCACTTTTGGATGTCGTTTGGATTGATTATTGATGTTCTTGAGTCGATGATTATCATATTTTCGAGTGATGAGCATGATAACGAGTTGGATTACCATACTAAGTTAGTGTTGTTATCAATATATGAGTATTGATATGTTTCGTATGGTTTTGGATGGAATTCAAGAGATATGTTGATGTAATTCCCTTCTTCAATTCGGATTTTTGATGTTTTGTCGTTGGTTACTTCGTATGGTAACGATTATGGTGGTGCTATTGTGATTCTTGAATTTATATGAATTGTATGTCGAAGAACATGATGAATAAGGATTTTTAGATGTTAGAACACATTGGATTTTGTCATTTTATGGATCATGAACGTGAATTCGGATAATTCATGTTCTTGAAGAACTATTGAATCATATATGTCATGATTTTTATGAATAAGAACTGGAAATTGGAAAGGTTACGAATGACTTTGGAATATGATTATTCATGATAATAACCGGTAAATTGTTCTATGAAGTTACCAAATATGAACAAGAAATAATCTTGTTGATTCGTGTTTAAAGATAAAAGTTGGAATCGAATATGTTATGAAATCCTTAATATCTAGATGAGTTGATCATTGACATGATGGAAGTGTTAGACGATGCTTGAAATGCATGCCATCAAGACAAAGATTAGCGCACGCTAAGCTTACTGGCTAGCGCACGCTAACGGGAGCAACTTAGCGCACGCTACGTTATGCGTTTAACGTGCGCTAAATAGGCAGTCAGTGCAATATTTTTGTGTTGTGATTATGAATTCGTGATGGTTTGATTTGGTTTGTTCAGACGGCGTTTATTCAAGGTTTTTGTTGAACCGTTGAGTTCGATTAGTTGGTTTTGCCGATTGTTGATTATTATCGGATGTGTTGTCATTTGATTATTGCATTAGGTTGCGATAATTGATCGTGGATTACGAGCGTTGTGTTGCTTTGGATTGGGACTGAGGAGCTCGTAGACAAAGGCAATGTGTTCGGTAGCAGCTTCGTGGTATCGGTATCGAGGTAAGTTATTACTTGCTCAGTTTATAGTATTTAATGAATGGTTTCCGTTTCATTCGTGTATAATTCGTATAGCAATGTTTATAATCGTAATCACAGGAGATTTGAGATTATAAATCGTATTCGAGTTTTGGGAATCTAAATCATAATGTATATGACTTACTTTTGTTATTGGTATACTTGTATATCGAGGATATATTGTGATAAAGACGAAGATATGAATTATCTGCAATCCGTGATACTTTGGACTGTCGAGTATTGAGGATAATGGTTCGTGATGGTTTAGACATTGAGATCGTTCTCGAAGGACTCGGGGCAAGTACTCTATTCATTTTTATCATTTGTGTCGATCATGTCGTGATACATTTGTGTATCGTTGTTGTCATGCATTTGTGCATTGTTGTTGTCGTGTATTGTGTACTGTTGTTTTGTACAGTTGTGCATTGTTGTCATATGTCCACCTCGTGTTGGTCCGACGGGATCATCGGGGGATCTATGCTAGCGTGCGCTGGATCATCGGACGGGTTTTCCGCCTCGGGTTGGTCTGACGGGATCATCAGGGGATCTAGGCAGTGAACGCTAGATCATCGGATTGCCATGTATTGCTGTTGTGCATGTGTATATTATGAGTTTGCCATAAGTATACATCGTCGTGATTGTTGTGATCATATTGACGTTGTCGTATGAGTATGCATTTGTAGGTCTTGTGTTAGGACCATGTTCCATATGTTGTGTTGATCTGATCTCGGATTAGACTGACGTGATGGTAATGGTATTTCGTATCCTGAGGTATGTTTCCGTATTTCCTTGGTACTTGTCTTTGATGGACAATCGATTATCGTATTGGAATTGTCGACATTATCCGATGGATTGAATTGGCAGAGTTGGTATAATTTCCGTATCGCGAGTTATGATAATGTTTTGAGAACCTTGGGTATTGCTGAGATACCGTATAGATATTTCGGTATTATCTTATTTGTGTTGTTAAGGATACGAATCGTGGATTTTCGTAAAGTTACGACGGTAAGATTACATTGGTCGTATTCTTACTTAGTATTTCCATTGATATGTAATTATTGATGTGATGTGATGGTTATCATTGTTGGATATTATGGCTGACCCCGTCGTGGGCTTTCTTTTTAGGTTCTTGGATTATCAAGCTGGTAGCGGTCGTGAAGAGATGAGCTTCTCGGAGAATACTGGCTAGGACATGTATTTGTGTTTTGAGTTTCTGATCAGTTGTTGTATTCCGTTGCTAGAGTATTTTAATTGTTTGTCTTTATCCACTGCGTGAGTATTTTTAAATGACCTTTTGGTATCTGGTAACTTAGATCACTTTGGCAATCATTTTCTAAATCTTTTCTGTCGGTACGTGTAAGCGATAGCTTGACGTATGTTTTTAAACTGTTGAGTTTTGGCATTTCGGGCCTTGTGGTTTCAAATGAGATTTTACGACGGTCTTGATAAACGAGTTTTATAAAGTCTTCAAATGTTTTTAAAAGACAGTACCGTCGTTAGCCTCTTGGGCATTTGTAAATGTTTGCGAAAATTTCCTTCAGCCTTGTGGGTTCCATATCGGGGCCCACGATGCTGTAATATTCCCGGTCGGATCTGGGGGTGTTACAGAGACTCACCTGAGCAAGTTTCGGATCTACATGACTGGATGTGGGGCATCAGACGCGACCAGATGCCGAATGTTCCCGCTAACGCTAGGCGACCTGGCCCACAGGTGGTACATCTCATTGCCACCGCGATCCATCTGTTCATTTGAACAACTGGCGAACGACTTCACGTCGTACTTCGCCGCCAAGGTCGCTCGACTAGAAGGACCCCACCGCATGATGAAAATCAGGCAAGGGAAAGACGAGTCCGACACAGACTACATCGACCGGGTAGATGAGATCATCCTCAACGGCGAGCCCGTAAGCAACGAGATCACCCTCTACTCGGTCCTAGGGGGATTCGATGGTCTTTCGCCCATGTTCAGGACCTTACGAAGGACATCCCCCCGACATACGCGATCTTCCGCGCCAAGGCCGCAGACTTTTTGGCCAGGCAAAGGTTACTTTTCCACCTATGAGTAACGCGATCGGCGACCGAACGACGATCATTAGTCTTCCAACCCGATCGCCAGAATCAAGCAACATCTCCGAAACCGGAGGACTCGCTCGCCATCTAAAGTTTATCATCTGACATGATGGACTAAGGCACGACTCGCCTCCCCCGCACAACGTACAACATCGAGGGTCGGCATCTAACATGATGATCCGAGGTAGAAGAGTGCAGCCATGGTCCTGGTGGTCGATGGAACCGACTGCTTCGGCCATGCAAGGTTCCTTTGGGTTGAGATCACTCGCCCTTCTTTTAAATACGAGGCGGGCGTAGCCGAAGGACCCTCCAAACAAATCAGTGGACACGCTCTCCCGCCCTCAAAGGTTCATCATCTAACTTGGTGAACCCGGACAATGCGACGCGTCCCTACCCCGTCACAATCTATACCGTCGAGGATTGCCATCTAACATGGCGATCCGAGGTACAAAGGTGCTAAAAAGCCTCGGACGTGGAGTCGATTAATCCGGCGACGCCCCGCGCAAGGAATCCTCCAGACCAAGACCACACGCCCTTCGTTTAAATACGAGGCGAGGCGCAGTCTAACGGAGGACCCTCACAATAAAATAAGTCATGAGACAAACCTACAGTTGGAATGTCACTCGAACACAAGACACGGTTATGGAGTCGGTCCATTGAACTCCGCGACTGTGCACGATTCCTCAATGACGAAACAATCAGCTTTCTACGAGGGATCGGTAAAATTGAAAATTGCAGGTACAAGACCGAAGATAGCTCACCAATCGACCAGATCGCCCAAGTCCGAGACCAAAGTCCACTCAACGGATCGCCTGTCCTTATCCTCAACGATCGCCATTAAGAGCCACATCACCCCATGTCTTCAACATCGGAGCAAGCTGGGGGGAAATTGTTGTGTCAAGATTTATACGTCTCAACAGACGATCGACACAGAGACAGGGCGACCGAGACAGAGTCGAATAGACCATGGCGGATTGGCCGATCGAAGGTCCCAGGTCAAGTCCCAGTGCCGAGCGATCTACATCTAAGGTGATCGTCTCTTGACACCTGGCGATCGACCCTGGTGCCCGGCTAATGACAACATCCTCTTGCCACGCAAAGCCAACATGTCTAGTCGGCGAAGGACGAAACTCGAATAGAGAACCACATGCAGATCCGGAAAAGGCGCCACAGGACATGGATCGTTGACCACAGCCTATCATCATCCACTCACCTACCGACAGGCCCGCTGAAAGGTGCAAAGTGGGACCGCCCGGGACAACAACTCAGGACGCGTGCGGACTTCTCATTGGACCGCACAACTGGTTGCCAGCAGCAACCGCGGACTTCAAGGTAGATAGTCCATGTGCTGAAAGACGATCGCCCCTTATTATATTACCAGGAAGGCGATCGCCCGTCAGTAAGAGGCATCTCAGCTCCTATAAATAGGAGACTTCCTACACTTGGAAAAGGATCTTGCTCTCTGGCTTTTCTTACGGCTTGGCTTTCTCTCTTGGCAACGCTATACACTTCTAACATATCTCTCTCTCACTCTCGAAACCTCTTAATCCTAAGACAGTCGGCAGAGACGAAAACAAGAACTCCCTGCAGTTCAAGAACTCAGAGCAACTCTAGTTCTTCCGGCAAGCACTCAACAACTAGATAACTCGGATCTTTTACACTCATTGTAATCGCATTCTTACATTAATATTTGTACTCAAACGTATTCATATTAATAACATCTCGCGAGAGCATTCAAGCCCAGGCCTAACAAACCTGGAAAATCTTGTATTATTTCCATTCCTTCGGACGTTCTCTCGCACTTTGTTTGTTGTCCATCCATTCCAGCAATATCTATCTGCGGATAATATTTTGGGCAACAACAGCTGTCACGATACTATTGAGATGTTGGTAAATGATGGTTATTCTTTTCTTTGGTATTTTTACTGTACTCAGACCTATATTTATTTTATTGCACGTTATAAATATCAAGTATCAAATCACAGCACATGCCAACCGAGCTCCACGTCAGTGCACATGTGTAAAGACTGTAATATCTGGATTTATTATTAAGTATTTCATTTGTATTTGAATCCTGTATTATTCGGAATTTGTGATGTCGATAATTGAAGTATGATATTTCTCCTATTTATCCTTTTACATGAGTGTGGCAACATGTAATTTTCCCATGCAAATACGTGATAACGTACGTTAACAAGGAAGCTTAACGTACGCTAGCAGTCAGAGTTAGCGTACGCTACGAATGTAGCGTAGCGCGCGTTAACCAGCCAAAAATTGAGCTGGGCAGCTAGCACATGCGCCAGCCAGACATGGGTCCAGATAAGATTCCCGCGGGTGAACCTGGACAGTTTTGGAGTCAACGCTCGTTAGCGTACACTAAGGGTAATTAGGTAGCGTACGCTAAACAATTAACGTACAGAAACATTATAAAAGGGACACCACCCCATTTTATTTTGTTTACGTTTTCTTCACTTGTCCCTCATTTCTTGGAAGTCAGAGAGAGCCTCCCCTCCTTCATAAACACATATAAACCATCTCTACATGATCATTGAAGATTGGAGACTACTTATACTTGATCATTGAAGTGGAGAATCATTTTGGATTGACACACAATCAACCGGAGTTGGATTCTACCTATTGTCTCGGTGTTTTCTTCATCTTAAGGTATGTTCATACTATCTCCAATCTTGGATTCATGTTATTAAGGATATAATGACCATGCTATCAAGATATTAATTTCAATTGATGAATTATTCAAACAATCATCATGTTTAGAGGTTGGAATGTTTATGCTCAAGTTATCGTCATTGAAAACATCATAGTTGGAATCCTATCACGTCAAATGATGAGAGAAATATTCTGAGATTGATTATCCATATTAAATAACGTTGCCATATTGATCGTAGGCTTAGAGTTGATATCACTTTTGTTAAACGGACTTAAGAAAGAATCATTGAATGTTGTATCCTTTCTTATAAGTTAGATTTGTTAGTCATCTTTATGGTGAAATTTGAATGTATTGATGATATTAGAATCTAACGCATCAACCTTTGATCACCGAACTTCGCATGAGTATTTGTAATCATAATTGGAGTATGATCACCATGATGATATACGTATCCTTGAATTTGCAGATGTTTGAATCCGTAAGATCATTTGTAATTGTATGAGCATGATAAGTATGAAGATAACGTACATTAATCACCGAAGATTTCGTAAGCTTCATCAGAGTTAGAACAGTCGTCTGCCCAGTGAGGCACTGTCATACATGTTTAGCGTACGCTAAGCTATGTAGTTAACGTACGCTATCGGGCATAGTTAACGTACGCTACGCTTGGTATGTAACGTACGCTATATCATCAGACGAGTCAGTCCACTGATCAGTGAGGGACTGACAGTGCATGGTTAGCATACGCTAGACTTCATATTTTGCGTGCGCTGATAAGTAGGCTTAACGTACGCTACATAGGGTACATAACATACGTTAAGCAAGTCAGGCAGGTTACGTTTTATGAACTTCCGACCGTAATTTGGATTGTAAAACATTCGTACGATGTGAGATGAATTCTATATTATTTCTTTTGTTATGGTTCGAGCTTAGCAACGCGATTGATCGAAGGGGACGACCTTCGAGCGTTTTGATATTTGTGGAAGTTTTATTCTTGTCATCAAATCGAGGCAAGTACTTTAATTAGAATTGTTTGTATTATGTCGGTTATGTTATGATTGTACTATGTACATGTGTTATATTTAATTGTCCACCATGCGTTGATCCGACGGGAATCATCATGGGAAATCTATAGCTGTGTGCGCTGGATCGTTAGACAGGTAGTTCCACCATGCTTTGGTCCGACGGGATCATTAAGGGAATCTATAGCTGTGTGTGCTGGATCGTTGGAATACCATGAGTATGTTGAGACTGTTATGATGTGATATGTGTTGATATTATTTCTCGTTGGAGAAACTTGTCATGATTATTGTTGATTAAATCGTTGTTGTATGATTATCGTACTTGTACTAGCATCATTGTGCTAACCCCTTCAGGGGTGAACATTTATTTGTGTTCAGGATCCAGGAGATTAGGGAAATAACCATTGGAGCTGCATGACGATGAGGGTGCAGAGTGATGTTCCGGCCGAGTTTATTTGTCTATTAATTTTCTTGTTTTAATAAGTACTCGAGTACGTCGTCGTTTGTGATGATTTGGATTTGGTGATGTATTAATACTCTTCCTTTAGATATTTGTATTTTCAGTATTGGCTAGAACTGTTTGTCTTTTATTTCAGTTGCTTTCATACGTTGGTGTCTGTTAATGTCTTTTTATTTCTTCAGCCTTGTAAATTCTTATGTAAAGAATTTACGGCGTTGTAGTATTCCTGAATATATCGGGGGTGTTACAGAATATGGTATCAGAGATAATATTATGGATATCTTAGCCATTGGGTTAAAATAGGGGTCAGGAATGTCTTTTGAGATAACCGGCCGCGAATAACATCACTGTACCGCCTACGTCTTCGTGCGAGCGGTGGTTGTAAGCTCCTAAACTCTATCTTGTCCTTTACATGTTATACTTCTTTATACTTGAACATTAGAACGATATTTGTTTCCTATATATTGAGTATTTATGCTTACAGTATGTTGAGAAGTGGACGTGGACGTGGTCGCAGTCGCGGACGCGGACGAAGGAATGCCGAGAGGGAAGCTTCGCCTTCTAATCAGGCTAGCCATAGCTCAGGCGAGCCACAAAGGTCTATTAGTAATGAACCGGAACCGGCTGTGCCCGAAATCCTACGTCAGGTGGTGAACCAGATGACTCAGTTTTCCTAAGTCGTAGACCGAATGCAGGTGGCAGTAGGACTACAACAGGGAGGTGGACAGCAAGGTATCCCAGACATGGGAAATCGAGGCGACCGATGGTTGCAGGAAGTGGCAAAGATGCAACCACCTAAATTCGATGGTTTTTCTGAGACTCCCACATGGGATCATTGGTTGAAGGAACTAGAGAAGATTTTTGCCGGGATTAATTGCCCCGACGACCGGAGAGCCTCCATTGCTCAGTACTTTCTGATAGGGGAAGCATCCGAGTGGTGGGAGCCATCCGGCTTGTAGATCATGATGCTGACTGGACAGAATTTAAATTGATGATGGAAGCTCAGTACTGCCCTCGTCCTGTGAGGGAAGCCTAAATTCGGAAATTTTTCTCTGCACAGCCGTCAGATGAGCCAGTATCCCAGACAATTAAAACGTTTAATTAGCAGATGGCGTTTGTTCGACACCTAGTCAGAACAGATGCGAAAATGATGATCTATTTTGATATGAGAATGAAACCAGAAATCCAGAGGTACATGTCCGGTTTTGAATGTACGACTCTTCGTCAATATCAGGATAAAGCATTGGCGTATGAAATCAAGGAAGCAGCAATGGAGAAGTTTACAGAATCCAAGAAGCAGAAAGTCTCCAGTAGTTTCACAGAGCACAAGAGTAGTGTCCCCCGCAAGGCCCAGTCATCCTTTCATTCTTTCAAGAAACCTCCACACCCATCCAAGATCGGAAAGAACTTCGGAGCAGTATCAGCCATGATGGATACAACTAGGAAGTGCTTTAACTATGGTCGCCCGAGCCACCTTTGGCGTGATTGTTTTCGTACTCCAGTTACATGTTTTGATTGCGGACAGGAAGGGCACCATGCTGTAACACCCCCAAGACGATCATGGCATATTACAGTGCCGTGGACCCCACACTGTGGAATCCACCAGGCTAACGTACCAAAATGACATCCGACGACGACATACAATCATCAACAAAACGACAATTGAAATAAAAGACTACAATCCGACAAAGAAAATTTGACATCAAATCCATTTCCCAAAATGGGAACACAACATTAACAATTTTAAAAAGGGAGTACTCGAGTACTTAAACCAATTTTATAGTACATAAATCCCAAGACAAGACGTCAATAATAACCGACAGAACAGAACACCAACAATCAACTGCTGGACAGTATCATGCTTGCCCATCATCCTCATACGGCTCGAGTGCTCGCTTATCTCCAAGACCTGTACCTGAAATACAAAAGTATTTCCCCCATTTAAGGGGTTAGCGACAACTGCTAGTGCAAGTACAATCCATTTGAACTACATTCTAATCAGATGAATATATGCGCCAAAAATCATTTTAGGAAAAACATTTTATATTCCGGAATATTTACAATGTACAATCACAAAATACATTATCTCCAGCAATCACAATTCAAAGTTAACCGTTGGCACAAAACTCACAGCCACCGTACCCCGCAGAGTCCCGTCGGACATCCCTTGGTGGCTAACCACAGTTCGTGATACGCACACTCACGGCAATACGTATCCCTAGAGTCCCCGTCGGACCGTCCCTAGGTGAACATACACATATCCATCCACAACAACCATGATAAAGCCATAATTCAAATACTAGAACATGTAAACAAATGTAAAGTACTTGCCTTTGTGACATCTTCGAAGAATCGGAAGAGAAAAATGACTACGAACGATCCGAATGGAAAACGACGGTTCCTAAACGAAGAATTAGCATAACTCAGTCCCAACGGACATCAATAATCGAAAGGAATACTTCCATAACCCCAATTACATGCTACGACAATGAACGATCAATCGATACGGGCGAGGGTTTACGCAAAATCTCCTCGTATTGATAATTCACGGATTTAAAATCAAGGAAAATGGATTTGGAATCACCCAATAACCACAATCGGTAAGGAATATCATAACATAATTTAATAATTCGGAACTAATTCCTAGAATCCCGAAAAACCCCCAAATTCGTCAAAGTTAGGGTTCCTGAGGAAATACCTTGGATTCGACTGATGGAAGATGATAATGTTGTAGATTAATCTCCCTTGGTACACAAAATCAATCTCTAGAGGAAATCCATGGATTGCTCTGGACAACTCGCTCCAAAGGTGCTCAAGAACACTCACGTCGTGAGAAGGGTTGAAGAAGAATGAAAAGAAACAACTGAGGTTAAGTCAGGTTTAAAAACGCTGACAGCGCATTACGTACGTTAACACGAGTTGTTAACGTACGTTATGATGGATACGTACGTAACCCAATACTGGTTAACGCACGTAACCAACTGTCTGTACTAAATTGGGAAGGTCATAACGTACGTTATGGATCATGCATAACGTACGTTATGCACGTAGCAGATCCCAGTTCTGAACACTAATTCTGTACAGTCGATCTAATGATGAACCACAACACGAGGCTGAGTGTTCGACAGTAAATGCACTTCCAACTACCGAGGAATTCAAAATACGACAAGGAGATGAATTTCCCTAAACTTATAGGAAATTACAAAAATGGCCCAAGTGTCCGAAAATCACGATGCGACGTCGGATTTACAAACTGAAAGTCACAGCACGACCCACTCAATCATACGAACTCGTACAAATAAAGAAATCACGAAAATGAATGAGTTTTACGAGAATCGAATGTACATACGGCGAACATGACATAAGATTAAATCTCGTAAAAACACTACCAAAACTCGTCCAAATGGAAAATCTCCGATAATAAAGTAGGTTCAAAATGTCGAAATGGTTACAGAAGAGTTGACAACAATAGACATACACCAAAAATGGAAAGTGCTAAAAACGGAAAGGTACGGATATTACATTCTCCCCCTCTAAAAATAAGTTTCGTCCCGAAACTTAAGAATCAAATAGCTCGGGGTGCCTCGAACACATATCCTCCTCCAGCTCCCACGTCGCTTCTTCTACTCCGTGCCTCGACCATTGCACTTTAACCAACGGGATGGTTTTGTGCCTTAACTGTTTGTCTCGACGCTCCAAAATTCTGACGGGCCTCTCCTCGAACGTAACGTCCTTCTCCATCTCCACGTCCCCGAAATCGATACTGTGGGACGGGTCCGGAACATATTTCCTCAATTGAGAGACGTGAAATATGCTATGCACATGACTCAACGACGGAGGCAAAGCGAAACGGTATGCTAACTCACCCACTCTCTCCAATATCTCGAAAGGTCCAATATATCTCGGGCTGAGTTTCCCCTTCTTCCCAAAACGGAAAACTCCCTTCGTCGGAGACACTCTCAGCAGAACATGATCTCCCACCTCAAACTCTAAAGGTCGACGCCTAACATCCACATACGATTTCTATCGACTCTGAGTCGCCAACATCCTCTCTCTGATCAATTCAACTTTCTCCTTCGTCTCCAACACAAGGTCCGTCTCGGTGCCAACTAGATCGGACGGCTTGTCCCAACAGATTGGCGATCGGCAACGTCGGCCATAAAGTGCCTCATACGGTGCCATCTTAATCGATGCATGCTAGCTATTATTATAAGTAAACTCAATCAAGGCCAGATGTTCATCCCAGTCACTACTCCAATCTAACGCACACGCGCGCAATATATCCTCGAACGTCTGAATAGTACGCTCGGACTGCCCATCGGTCTGGGGATGGAAAGAAGTGCTAAAACGTAACCGTGTCCCCAATGCCTTATGTACCGCCTGCCAAAAATGCGATACAAGTCGGCCATCTCTGTCTGAAATAATGGTCTTCGGCGTACCATGAAGTCTCACTATCTGCGCGATAAAAATATGAGCCAATTTTTCTAGACCCCAAGTATCCTTGATGCCCAGAAAATGCGCCGACTTAGTTAGTCGGTCTACAATCACCCACACCATATTCATACCAGTCTTCATTCTCGGCAAACTCCTGACAAAATCCATAGAGATATCCTCCCACTTCCACTTCGGGACGGGAAGTAGTTTCAACAACCCGGCTAGCCGCTGATGCTCAATCTTGACTTGCTGACAAGTTAAACACTTAGCCACAAACTGAACTACCTCATTATTCATGTCGTTTCACCAGAAATTCTTTCTCAAATCCTTATACATTTTACTCGAGCCCGGATGGACTGAGTAAGGTGATGCATGAGCCTCTCGCATAATACTCTGTCTCAATTCCGAGTCGTTCGGAACACACAACCGACCTCGGAATCTCAACACACCATCCTCATGAATAACGAATCTCGGGGCTTTCCCCTTCCCTACACTCTCTCGAAGCTGAATAAACATCGGGTCCTCCAACTGTCCCGATTTAATGTCACCGACCAGAGATGAAGAAATCTCAAGAGTACGCAACTGCCCGGAACCCTCTGGCAGTACAAACTCAACACTCAACCTCACCAACTCCTACTGAAGCTCCGGATGAGCCATAAGCAACTCAAGCGCCCGAAGCGATACCGACTTCCGGCTCAAGGCATCTTCCACCACATTTACCTTACCCGGATGATAGAGAATCTCGAGGTCGTAATCCTTAATCAACTCTAACCATCTCTGCTGTCTCATATTAAGCTCTTTCTGCGTGAAAATGTACTTCAAGCTCTTGTGATCGGTGAAAATCTGACACGACGAGCCATATAAGTAATGATGCCAGATTTTTAACGCAAACACAACTGCGGCCAACTCAAGATCGTGCGTAGGGTAATTCAACTCATAGGGTTTCAACTGACGGGAAGCATAGGCAATCGTCCTCCCGTGCTGCATGAGTACACATCCGAGCCCTTGGCCAGAAGCATCACTAAAAACAGAGAAACCCTCATCACCACTCGGCAAAGCCAAAACAAGAGCGGTCGTCAACCGTTCCTTCAACTCATCGAAACTCTTCTGTCTCTCATCAGTCCACACAAATTTCTCCGACTTCTGTAACAACTGCGTCAGTGGTCGGGCGAGTTTAGAGAACCCCTCGCAAATCAGCGATAATAACCGGCTAATCCCAGAAAACTGCGGACCTCCTTCACGTTCTTGGACGGTGCCCAATCCAACACTGTCTCTACCTTATGTGGGTCCACACGCACACCCTTGGCTGAGATCACATGACCGAGAAACATAACCTCCCGCAACCAAAACTCGCACTTTGAGAATTTCGCAAAAAGGTGCTGAGTTCTCAAAATACCTAGCACAATATGCAGATGACGGGCATGCTCCTACTCACTCCTCGAGTAAATCAGGATATCATCAATAAACACAACTACACACTTATCGAGATACTCGATAAAGACTTTGTTCATAAGCTGCATGAACACGGCTGGTGCGTTGGTTAGCCCAAAAGGCATAACCACAAACTCGTAGTGACCGTATCTCGTCCGAAAGGCCGTCTTCGGAATGTCAGAATCTTTCACCCGGAGCTGATAATACCCCGATCTCAAATCAATCTTTGAAAATACGGTTGCCCCTTGTAACTGATCAAACAAGTCATCAATCCTCGGGAACGGATACTTGTTTTTAATAGTCACTTTGTTCAACTCTCGATAGTCAATACACAAACGAAGTGACCCATCCTTCTTCTTTACAAATAGGACCGGTGCGCCCCAAGGCGAAGCGCTCGGTCGAGTATATCCCATGTCTAGCAACTCTCCCAACTATTTCTTCAGCTCCAGCATCTCGGCAGGTGCCATACGGTATGGCGTCTTAGAAATTGGTGCTGCACCCGGCTCTAAATCGATGGTAAACTCAACTTCTCGGTCCGGCAGCAAACCCAACAACTCGTCTAGAAAGACGTCAGGATACTCACACACTACCGGAATAGACGAGAGCTCGACTCCCTCTTCTTCCAATCTCAAGGCATAACACCAATAACTCGTGCAACCTCCCCGAAGAAGTCTCACCGCCTTCAAGGCACTGATCAAGAATCTCTGGCTAATCCGCTTACGCCCCACAAATAATGCTCGGTACTGTCACAAGCTAACATCGAAATGTTATCTTTCTATAATTCATGATCGCCCCATGACGGTCTAGCCAATCCTCACCAAGAATCAAATCCTCATCTTTAATATCTACCGCGATCAGATTAGAAGGCTAATCCCTTCCCGCGATACTCACTGAAAAATCTCTAACCTCACGATCCCCCACGATGCTATCCCCGCTAGGAAGTTTAACAACAAAAGGCTCACAAGAAACTAGGTAATCAACATGTAGACGACGCACACAATCCATAGATATGAAAGAATGCGTAGCACCAGAATCGAATAATACGAAAACAGGATGGTCAAGGATGTGAACGGTACCTGTAGCCACCGTCGCGTCAGGATCTCCGGCTCGCCTCATCTCATACACACGGGGTAGAACAGACCCCGCACTAGAAGCTCCCCCTCTAGAAGGCTGCCCACATCCTCGACCTCTACCAAAACTCTCTTGCGGCTGAGGAACTGTCGGTGCCTGATTCACGCTCGGCTCTCCTGCAGATGGAGCTGATATCTGAGTAAATGGAGCCCGAGCTGCATCCGTACAAAACTTAGAACGATGACCCATCCGACCACACGCAAGACACTGAATCGGAGGCCTATCACACTCACTCATCATGTGGCCCGGACGACTACAGTTGAAGCACGTAGGACCACGAACGGAACCAGTAGGAGCAGACGTAGAACCGTTTCCTCGCCCAACTGACGTCGCCTGATTCCTGAAGACTCGCGAACCAGATTGAGCCTTCGGATATCCTCCAGAATTGCCTCCCAAAAAGTGACCGGATGTCTTCTGCTTCTTTCCTTCGGTTGCCGTCTCTGTCGCAGAAAACGACATCTCGTAAGCCATCACCTTATTCTGATACTCTTTCAAAGTCGTGCACCCCAGACCAGACATGTAATGGCGCACCCTCGATTTCATCCGCATATCAAAGTGGCGGATCTTATCAAGCTCATCTCGGACTTGGTTTCTCACATAATGCAGCTGTTGATTGTAGTCTTTGATAGCTTGAGAAATAGGAACATCTTGGGGCTTAGCCTCAAAGAAGGCTCGGATCCTCCCCTCTTTCACTGGCCATGGACAAAATTCGTCCTCCATCAGATCCCGAAACTCTCCCCACGTGGATGCCCGGTCACGCGGTTTCACCGCTTGCCACCACGTTGCTGCCTCCTTGGCGAGGAAGTACTGAGCAATGGGTACTCTCCTCTCCTCAGAACAATTAGCAGCCTCAAATACTTTTTCCATCTCAAATAGCCAACTCTCCCATCCGGAAGGGTCGGAAGCACCATCAAACTACGGAGGATGCATACGAATCACGTCCTAAAGTAACTTGTCATTGCCGGATCCAGTGGGCGGAACCGGGTTGGCATTAGCTTGGCCAGGCTGCGAGCGGCTGAGTCAGTAGCGTCATCTGGTTCGCTACTTGTTGCAAAATATTAGCCACTCCAATATTCTCATTAGCATTACCGGAGCTAGTAGAATGGTCCTGCTGACCTCCGGAACTAGGGGGAACACTGTTCGACAAAGAAGGCATCGCCGAATCAGTTCCCGAGTGATCGGACATGGCCGCCCCACCGGCTGCACCACGTCCCCTACCGCGTCCGCGACCGCGACCGCGTCCTCTACCAGCAGGCATTCTTAGGAAGTAACGGGTAAGTACAGTTCAAACGCAAAATGCAACAAGATACTAAGACAGGAATAGAACAGAACGATGAAACGAGTCAAGTTAGGAAAAACTTACGAGCACCGGCGTACTGAGATAATGGCGTAGCAGTGATACTGTTCAAAAACAACAATCAACTAGACCCAAATAACCGACAGCCTAGGTATCCATAAACCTAAGCTCCGATACCATATTCTATAACACCCCCAAGACGATCAGGGCATATTACAGCGCCGTGGACCCCACACTGTGGAATCCACCAGGCTAACGTACCAAAATGACATCCGATGACGACATACAATCATCAACAAAACGAAAATTCAAATAAAAGACTACAATCCGACAAAGAAAATCTGACATCAAATCCATTTCCCAAAACGGGAACACAACATTAACAATTTTAAAAAAGAAGTACTCGAGTACTTAAACCTATTTTATAATACGGAAATCCCAAAACAAGACGTCCATAATAACCGACAGAACAGAACACCAACAATCAACTGCTGGACAGTATCATGCTTGCCCATCATCCTCATATGTCTCGAGTGCTCCCTTATCTCCAAGACCTGTACCTGAAATACAAAAGTATTTCCCCCATTTATGGGGTTAGCGATAACTGCTAGTGCAAGTACAATCCATTTGAACTACATTCTAATCATATGAATATATGCGCCAAAAATCATTTTAGGAAAAACATTTTATATTCCGGAATATTTACAATGTACAGTCACAAAACACATTATCTCCAACAATCACAATTCAAAGTTAACCGTTGGCACGAGACTCACGGCCACCGTACCCCGCAGAGTCCCGTCAGACATCCCTGGGTGGCTAACCACAGTTCGTGATACGCACACTCACGACAATACGTATCCCTAGAGGCCCTGTCGGACCATCCCTTGGTGAACATACACATATCCATCCACAACAACCACGATAAAGCCATAATTCAAATACTAGAACATGTAAACAAATGTAAAGTACTTGCCTTTGTGACATCTTCGAAGAATCGGAAGTGAAAAATGACTACGGACGATCCGAATGGAAAACGACGGTTCCTAAACGAAGAATTAGCATAACTCAGTCCCAACGGACATCAATAATCGAAAGGAATACTCCCATAACCCCGATTA
This sequence comes from Orobanche coerulescens, assembly GCA_033398695.1. NCBI lineage: Eukaryota > Viridiplantae > Streptophyta > Magnoliopsida > Lamiales > Orobanchaceae > Orobanche > Orobanche coerulescens. The sequence goes on from CM065808.1 coordinate 77,134,037, forward strand.
CATGCTACGACAATGAACGATCAATCGATACAGGCGAGAGTTTACACAAAATCTCCCCGAATTGATAATTCACGGATTTAAAATCAAGGAAAATGGATTTGGAATCACCCAATAACCACAATCGGTAAGAAATATCATAACATAATTGAACAATTCGGAACTAATCCCGAAAACCCCCCAAATTTGTCAAAGTTAGGGTTCCTGAGGAAATACCTTGGGTTCGACTGATGGAAGATGATAATGTTGTAGATAAACTCCCTTGGTACACAAAATCAATCTCTAGAGGAAATACACGAATTGCTCTGGACAACTCGCTCCAAAGGAGCTCAAGAACACTCACGTCGCGAGAAGGGTTGAAGAAGAATGAAAAGAAACGACTGAGGTTAAGTCAGGTTTAAAAACGCTGACAGCGCGTTACGTACGTTAACACGAGCTGTTAACATACGTTATGATGGTTACTTATAATCCAATACTGGTTAACACACGTAACCAACTGTCTGTACTAAATTGGGAAGGTCATAACATACGTTATGGATCATGCATAACGTACGTTATGCACGTAGCAGATCCCAGTTCTGAACACTAATTCTGCACAGTCGATCCAACGACGAACCACAACACGAGGATAGAATCAAAAGTGTAAATACGAGGTATTCATAACAACGAAGCTGAGTGTTCGACAGTAAATGCACTTCCAACTACCGAGGAATCCAAAATACAACAAGAAGATGAATTTACCTAAACTTATAGGAAATTACAAAAATGGCCCAAGTGCCCGAAAATCACGATGCGACGTTGGATTTACAAACTAAAAGTCACAGCACGACCCACTCAATCATACGAACTCGTACAAACAAAGAAATCACAAAAACGAACGAGTTTTACGAGAATCGAACATACATATGGCGAACATGACATAAAATGAAATCTCGTAAAAACACTACCAAAACTCGTCCAAATGGAAAAACTCCGAGAATAAAGTAGGTTCGAAATGTCGAAACGGTTACAGACGAGTTGACAAAAATAGACATACACCAAAAATGGAAAGTGCTAAAAACGGAAAGGTACGGATATTACACATGCGACGTTTTGCAAGGATGCCACAAAGTTTAATGGAACCCGTACATCACAACCAGCTCAGGGGGAAGCAAGTAATCAGCAGACGCAGCAGAGTGTACAGCTGCCCCAAAATTTCAGTCGAGGTCGAGGCAGAGGATAATTCGACCGCAAGGGAGCCTCGAGTGTCGGATCCACTCCCCCACGTCTGTACGAGATGAGGAGAACAGACGATCAGGATGCTGCTGTCGCATCAGGTACTGTTCAGATCCTTTCACAGCCAGTTAGCATTTTATTCGATACAAGAGCTACGCATTTATTTATATCCTTGTCTTGTGTAAATCGTTTGAGTATTTCTGGTTTTCATAATTGTGAGCCTTATGTTGTGGGATTACTGAGTGGAGAGAGGATTGTTGAAAACTTAGAAACTAGAGATTTCCCTATATATGATTGTGATAGAAATGCAAGGAGACGACCTGATACTCGGAGATGATTGGCTTAATCGATATGGAGCTATTGTAAACTACTGAAAGAGGAATATCTCAGTGATAGCTGACGATGGTTCCGAAATACTGTTTGAAGGATGGAAACCAGAAAGCTCAGGAAAGATGATAAAGGCAATGAAAGCTGTCAAATTGTTGAAACAGGGCTATACCGGATACTGGTGCTACGCAATGAAGAAAGAAGACGGAAGAGTAGAACTCTCAATTCCTGTTGTGAACGAATTTCTGGATGTATTTCCTGATGAATTACCTGGACTACCTCCACGACGGGATGTAGAATTCACCATCGAGCTGGAACCAGGAGCTACACCAATTTCTAAGGCACCGTATTGTTTGGCACCTACTGAGATGTATGAATTGAAGAAGCAACTGGAAGAGTTACTAGACAAAGGCTATATCCAGCCAAACGTCTCGCCTTGGGGAGCACCAGTTGTTTTTGTCCGGAAGAAGGATGGATCGCTTTGATTGTGTATTGACTATCGAGAGCTGAACAAGATGACGACTAAGAATAAGTATCCGTTGCCACGGATTGATGATTTATTTGACCAGCTACAGGGAGCAACGGTGGTTTCAAAGATCGATCTGAGATCAGGATATCATCAGCTGAGGATTAAGGAATCTAATGTTCCAAAATCAGCGTTCAAAACTCGCTACGGACACTATGAGTTTTTAGTGATGCCGTTTGGTCTCACTAATGCACCTGTTGTATTCATGCAATTGATGAACCGAGTGTTCATCGAGTATTTGGACAAGTTTGTGGTTGTGGTTATTGATGACATTCTGGTATATTCTAAGAGCCCAGAAGAGCATGCACAGCATTTGCGGATTGTTCTAGACCTTCTAAGGAACGGATAATTGTATGCTAAACTTTCTAAGTGCGAATTCTGGCTAAAGGAAGTGATGTTCATCGGCCATGTGGTATCAGCTGAAGGAGTCCGAGTAGACCCTCAAAAAATCGAAGCAGTTATGGATTGGAAACCTCCTAAGAACGTGAAAGAAGTCCGGAGTTTCTTAGGACTTGCTGGGTATTATCATCGGTTCGTGGAAGGATTTTCCAAAATTACCCGCCCACTTACTCGACTACTGCAGAAAACTCAAAAGTTTGAGTGGAATGAGATGTGCCAGAAGAACTTTGATGAATTAAAGAAGAGATTGAAGACAACACCGATTTTAGCACTTCCACAGGGAACTAGAGGATTTATGGTTTACAGTGACGCTTTGAACCAAGGTCTTGGGTGTGTATTGATGCAAAATGAGAAGGTGATCGCCTATGCTTCACGACAGCTGAAACCTTATGAAGTGAATTACCCAACCCATGATTTGGAACTGGAATCAGTGTTTTTTGCTTTGAAAATCTGGAGACATTACCTGTACGGAACTCACTGTCAAATCTTTACGGATCACAAGAGTCTTAAATACATCTTCAGTCAGAAAGAGTTGAACATGCGGCAAAGGAGATGGCTGGAACTGATTAAAGACTATGACTTGGAGATTCTGTATCATCCAGGCAAAGCGAATGTAGTGGCCAATGCACTTAGCCGCAAGCCTGTTTCTATTCTGATGGTGGAGACTCTGACCTCCCAGCCCAGCATTCAACGAGAATTGATTCTCGAAGGAATTGATGTATGATTGCAAAGAGTCCAAGGACAACTGTGTGTGATGGAAATAACTTTGTCGTTAATCGAAGAAATCAAATCGAAGCAAGTGTATGATCCTCTGATGATTCGGTTGCGTGATGAAGTGATCAAGGGAAAGGCCCCAGGATTCGTAATTCATGATGATGGAGTCTTGACATATCAGAACCGACTTTGCGTTCCCGATGTCGATGTTCTGAAACAAAAAATTATGAAGGAAGCTCACAGCATGCCCTATTCTATCCACCCGGGCACCAGCAAGATGTATAAGGACCTGAAGCAAAACTTCTGGTGGGGCAACATGAAGAAAGATGTAGCGGATTTTGTCTCGAAATGTTTGACATGTCAGCAGGTTAAGATCGAGCATCAATGACCTGCCGAAATGCTGAAGCCGCTCATGATTCGTGAATGGAAATGGGAGGACATATCGATGGACTTTATCACTAATATGCTGAGAACCAAGACAGGAATGAACATGATTTGGGTGATAGTTGATCGTCTAACCAAATCGGCTCATTTTCTAGGCATTAAGGACATGTGGGGACCCAAGAGGTTGGCACGAGTATTTATTTATGAGATAGTCCGATTGCATGGTACGCCGAAGTCCATTATTTCTGACCGAGATTGACGTTTTGTGTCTCATTTTTGGAAAGCAGTTCATAAGGCCTTGGGAACCGAATTGAACTTCATCACAACTTATCACCCGCAGACAGATAGATAATCCGAGAGGACTATTCAAATGGTGGAAGACATGCTAAGGGCTTGTGCCTTAGATTGGTCGGCTGATTGGGAAGTTCATCTGCCGTTGATTGAATTCACTTACAACAATAGTTGGCATGCTTCCATTAAGATGGCACCGTTTGAGGGATTATACGGGAGGAGATGCAGATCGCCCCTATGTTGGTACGATTCATCAGACTTGATCGGGACGGAACCGGAATTGATCGTACAGACACGAGAGAAGATAGCCTTGATTCGTGAAAGGCTGTTGACCGCCCAGAGTCGACAGAAATATTATGCACACATACGCCGTCGCCCATTGGAGTTCAGTACTGGAAATCACGTACTTTTAAATGTTTCTCATACTCGGGGAATCTTTCGTTTCGGAAGAAAGGGGAAGTTGAGTCCGAGGTATATCGGACCATTCGAGATTCTTGAGAGAGTTGGAGAGTTAGCATACAGATTGGCATTACCGCCTTCATTGAGACATGTTCATAACGTGTTCCACATATCCCAACTACGAAAGTATATACCGGATCCTAGTCATGTCATTGATTTCAGCGAGATCGAAGTCGCTCCGGATGGCACGTTTGAAGAGATACCGATCAAGATACTCGAGAGTCGAGTTAAGCAATTGAGGAACAAACCGATCGCTTTGGTTAAGGTTCAGTGGTCGCGCCATGGAGTGGAAGAAGCCACTTGGGAAACGGAGGATAGCATGAGGTCCAGATATACAGAGTTATTTTCATCTTGAGTTTCGGGACGAAACCCCTTTGTAGAAGGAGAGTATGTAATATCCGGATTTATTATTAAGTATTTCATCTGTATTTGAACCCTGTATTATTCGGAATTTGTGGTATCGATAATTGAAGTATGATATTTTTCGTATTTATCCTTATACATGAGTGTGGCAACATGTAAATTTTCCCATGAAAATACGTGATAACGTACGTTAACAAGGAAGCCTAACGTACGCTATCAGTCGGAGTTAGCATACGCTACGAATGTAGCGTAGCGTGCGTTAACCAGCCAATAATTGAGCTGGGCGGCTAGCACATGCACCAGCCAGACATGGGTCCGAATAAGATTCCCACGGGTGAACCTGGACAATTTTGGAGTCAACGCTCATTAGCGTACGCTAAGGGTAGTAAGGTAGCGTACGCTAAACAGTTAACATACAGAAACATTATAAAAGGGACAGCACCCCATTTTATTTTGTTTACATTTTCTTCACTTGTCCCTCATTTCTTGGAAGTCAGAGAGAGCCTCCCCTCCTTCATAAACACATATAAACCATATCTACATGATCATTAAAGATTGGAGACTACTTATACTTGATCATTGAAGTGGAGAATCATTTTGGATTGACACACAATAAACCGGAGTTGGATTCTACCTATTGTCTCGGTGTTTTCTTCATCTTAAGGTATGTTTATACTATCTCCAATCTTGGATTCATTTTATTAAGGATATAATGACCATGCTATCAAGATATTAATTTCCATTGATGAATTATTCAAACAATCATCATGTTTAGAGGTTGGAATGTTTATGCGTAAGTTATCGTCGTTGAAAATATCATAGTTGGAATCCTATCACGTCAAATGATGAGAGAAATATTCTGAGATTGATTATCCATATTAAATAACGTTTCCATATTGATCGTAGGCTTAGAGTTGATATCACTTTTGTTAAACGAACTTAAGAAAGAATCATTGAAAGTTGTATCCTTTCTTATAAGTTGGATTTGTTAGTCATCTTTATTGTGAAATCTGAATGTATTGATGATATTAGAATCTAACGCATCAACCTTTGATCACCGAACTTCGCATGAGAATTTGTAATCATAATTGGAGTATGATCACCATGATGATATACGTATCGTTGAATTCGAAGATGTTTGAATCCGTAATTGTATGAGTATGATGAGTATGAAGATAACGTACATTAATCACCAAAGATTTCGTAAGCTTCATCACAGTTAGAACATTCGTCTGCCCAGTGAGAAACTGTCATACATGTTTAGCGTACGCTAAGCTATGTAGTTAACGTACGCTATCGGGCATAGTTAACGTACGCTATGCTTGGTACGGAACGTACGTTATATCATTAGATGAGTCAGTCGACTGATCATTGAGGGACTGACAGTGCATAGTTAGCGTACGCTATACTTCATATTTTGTGTGTGCTAATAAGTAGGCTTAACGTACGCTACATAGGGTACATAACGTACGTTAAGTAAGTCAGGCAGGTTACGTTTTATGAACTTCCGACCATAATTTGGATTGTAAAACATTCGTACGACGTGAGATGAATTCTATATTATTTGTTTTGTTAAGGTTTGAGCTTAGCAACGCGATTGATCGAAGGGGACGACCTTCGAGCGTTTTGATATTCGTGGAAGTTTTATTCTTGTCATCAAATCGAGGCAAGTACTTTAATAAGAATTGTTTATATTATGTCGGTTATGTTATGATTGTACTGTGTACATGTGTTGTGATTAATTGTCCACCATGTGTTGATCCGACGGGAATCATTATGGGAAATCTATAGCTGTGTGCGCTGGATCGTTGGACAGGTATTTCCACCATCCTTTGGTCCGACGGGATCATCATGGGAATCTATAGCTGTGTGCGCTGGATCGTTGGAATACCATGAGTATTTTGAGACTGTTATGATGTGATATGTGTTGATATTATTTCTCGTTGGAGAAACTTGTCATGATTATTGTTGATTAAATCATTGTTGTATGATTATCGTACTTGTACTAGCATCGTTGTGCTAACCCCTTTGGGGGTGAACATTTATTTGTGTTCAGGATCCAGGAGATTAGGAAAACAACCATTGGAGCTGCATGACGACGAGGGTGCAGAGTGATGTTCCGGCCGGGTTTATTCGTCTGTTGATTTTGTTGTTTTAATAAGTACTCGAATACGTCGTCGTTTGTGATGATTTGGATTTGGTGATGTATTAATACTTTTCCTTTGGATATTTGTATTCTCAGTATTGACCAGAACCATTTGTATTTTATTTCAGTTGCTTTCATACGTTGGTGTCTGTTATTGTCTTTTTATTTCTTCAGCCTTGTAAATTCTTATGTAAAGGATCTACGGCGCTGTAATATTCCTGAATATATCAGGGGTGTTACAAAGACCGTCCAATAAAAAACCGCCACGTGTCATGCCACGTCAGCACGGCACATGACCAGCGCACGCTGTCATACAAGAACCAATAATACGACACCGCATGTCACGCCACGTCATTTAGGCGCATGCCAGACACACGCCCGTCCACTGTGTCGTTCGAGGCCCACTCTCATGTACAGTGCGTGAGTCACACGCGCTGGACTAGAACCGTCAGATTGGCGCGTGGATAACATGTGCGCGTGAAAATTTTGTCACGTCAGAGATGACGTGGTGGATCAGATTTTATTGTTTGAAGTGCCTTTCTTTTCCTTTGCCTTTCTTTTGCAGATTGCGTTGAAAGAAGCAACATTATTGTAAGATAAGAAGATGCCGCAATAATGAGCAACATCTTTCATTTTTTAAAATTCTGGCGAGGTTGATGTACTGGTATAAATAGCAGTACCCTCTCAACGTAAGAGTAAGGAGAGTAGGAGGGTAGTAGAGTACAGAGGAGAGTGCAGAAGATTTTAGTGATGATACAGAATACAATTGCAGTTTCTTTTATATTATAGTTTTTGTATTTATTTTCTGTATTTATGTTTTATGTATTTCTATTGTAATAGACAGAAATAAATAATGCACCCCAAATTATATTCCAAATAAAGTTTAGTTAATATTATTTTTATGAGATAAAATTCACCTTTACGTTTTTATTTGTAATTATAATTTTGTAATTTAAGTTCGTACGTTACATTCAAGCTGCTTGGATCAATTGGCGTATTGGGATAACTCTCTCTATCAGTTTCAGCATTTTCCTTTCAAATTAATTTATCTACAAATAAGTTCTTTTAATTGCTGATGTATTTATTCTGAATATGTCAATATTTATTTGTCTCGTAATTTTACCTGTCAATATGAATATGAGCTAAATTTTATATTCTAGGGTTAGGATGACTTAAATTAAATACTCGAGCTTATATTAAATATATTAATGTGCCTTCTTTAATTTAAATTGATATTATTTACAAAATCAAAAATAGAGACTGGAAGGGAATATTTTTGCAAATCTAATTTAATTAAAAAAGGCTAATTATTAATCTGAAAGGTACTATTTAGCCCAAGGAACTAAATATGAATCCTAAAGGCATTATTTAGTTGGATGAAGTAATTAGATTATTTAAATATAAACTTCTGTTAAAATGATTTGTGAATACGAAAGTTATCAAATCATTTTTCCTGAAGATATAATATTTATCTAATTATTAAATCACACAGTTAAGAAATTGATATAATACTTGAGTTATTTATTTAATAATCTGAATCCCTAGAATCTTTATTATCCAAACAGCATAATTCTACATTAAGTCATTTTTATTCTTACTGCCTTATCTTATTTAAATTATTGTAATTAAAGTTCTTAAACAGAATTTATTTCCTGTATTTGTGTTTCTACAAACTAGTTCATATCAGGAAACTCAAAATATTTAGAATGTTTAGAAATTATTATTTTTTTGTGAATTCATAATTATTGTAATTTTAACAAACAAAAATGATCCTCAAGTGAAACGACCTTGGTAAACTTATCAACACTACAAAAGCAATATACTTGCGAGTTGCTAATTTTACAAGTACATTTTGAGCGAACAAGTTTTTGGCGTCGTTGTCGGTAAAATTACTATTTTTGTGATATTTTCTATGTTCATTATTTTTTCTTCTCTTTTTTTGTGTTTTTCTCGTACTTCTGTTCTTTTCTTTGAATGCAAGGGCGTAGATCTCTTAAAGAAGATCTCCAACCATATATTAAAAATATTAATCAAATTCAACGGGATCCGAGAGAGGAACCAAAAATAGAAGAAAATAAAAAAATACCTCTCGAAATAATACCTGAAGAACTTGATATAGCGAACGAACCATCACCAAGAGTAACCTATATGCGTGATATTGCACGGCCTGTTACAGGTACATCTACATCTTGTATTGTATTAGGGGAAGCTGCTAGAAACTATGAATTAAAACATCTTCACTTTAGTCAATTGCCCTCATTTTACGAAATGTTAAATGAAGATCCTTTGAACTTCATTCGTAATTTTTATTCCGGAATTCAAACTTTTCCTTTACAAAATCTAAATGAGGATCAATTGAGAAGCGATATTTCTCCTATACTCTAAAAGATCGAGCTAAAACTTGGTTAATGTCATTGGTACCTAATTCATTATCAACCTGGGAGGCCGTATACAATAAATTTATGGGAAAAATATTATTCTAATTAGAAAACTAAAGATTTTCGAACTAAAATCGCATCATTTAATCAAATAGATGGAGAACCTTTCTATGAAGCTTAGGAAAGATTCAAAGGACTTCTTACACAATGTCCTCATCACCATTATTCACCTGAACTATTAAACCAGTTTTTTTATGATGGATTGGGACAAACTTTCTAATACATGATAGACAATGCTGCGGGTGGAGATGTTGGTACTCTTACTTCACAAGAAGTGTATGATTTATTTGAAATGATATGGAATAATTCACAACAGAAAAGTGCACGAGCTAAAAAGACTCAAGACAGTGAAATTATCCCTAATAGCAAATTTTCATAAAGATTAGAAGAATTGACCAAGGAAATTCAACTTCTTAGCAGTAATTCTCCGACCAAACAATCTGCTGAAACTTGTGGTGTGTGTGAAGTGTACGGTCGTGGAGCTAATATGTGTAATCCATTTCTTGAATTAGCACAACCTGATGAGCAGGTAAATGTTATTCAAAACTACCAACCTCGCTAACCTCCCTGAAAGGATCCTTATCCAAACACTTATAATCCTGGATGAAAAAATCAGCCGAACTTTGGATGGGCTAACACTAATGCCCCTCCACCAAAACCAAATTCTCAGTTTTTATCAAAGCCAAATTATCCTTCAAGTCAACCACCAAACCAAATTATGTAACCAATGAATCAAGTTCCTAATCCACCAACTTATCAAATGAATCAACCTTCAAACCTACCACATCAATTATCTCTTGAAGAAACTTTAAACAATTTCATAAAATCAATATCATGCCATTTGGAAATGATAGAATCGAACTCAACTAATAGATATAACGGTAAAATGATTAGACACTACGATTGGACAATTGGCAATCCAAGTGGGATATTTAGCCATAAAAATCGAAAAAGGGAAACTTCCTAGCTAGCCAGAACAAGCTCAAGCCATCACAATACTCATAAGCGAAAGAAAAGTCGATAACAAGATAGAACCTCCAAAGATGCTGGATGATAAGGACAAACTGGCGGTAGAGGATAAAGAAGAATATGATCCGAAAACAAGGAACTCTTTTCATAAATCTTCAAATCCTTATAAATCACGTATTCCCTTCCCAAGCAGATTAAGAAATGAAAAACAAGATAAGCAATTCGAGGCTCTTTACCAAATGCTTTCAAAAGTAAATGTCAATTTACGTCTAATTGATGTTATACAAAATGCCTTTATAAAATTCTTTAAAGAGTTATCATCTAAAAAACGAAACTATTTAGAAAATGAAAAGGTGATTGTCTCAGAAATAGCAAGTAAAATCTTACAAACTCACCTTCCTCATAAAGTAGACGATCCAAGCAGTTTTATAGCAAAAAATACTTTAGGAAATGGTAAAGAAACTTTTGGATTACTTGATCTCAGAGTCGGGATAAATTTAATGCCATATTCAATTTTTAAACAACTAGAACTTGGAGACCTAAAACCAACTAGAATGTGCTTACAACTCACAGATTGATCTATCTAATACCCTAAAAGTGTCATTGAAGATATTCTAGTAAAAGTAGGTGGTCTAATAGTACCTGTTGATTTTGTTGTACTCGAAGTTGGTGAAATATCTAATAATAATAACAATGAACTCACAATTTTATTAGGAAGACCATTTATGGCTACCACAAACACAATAATAGATGTGAGAAATGGAAGAGTTACTATGATAGTTTTACGTGAAACGGTTATTTTTTCTATAAAAGATATTAATCCCATCCCTACCACCACTTTTTCTGAAAATTGCTCTTTTATCGATGTTATTGATCTTGTCGTCAGGGATATTTTTAGAGAAGAATCAGATATTAAGGAGAATTATCTTGACGTCGTGGAAGACGATCTCGAAATAGAGGAGGGAGTTGAGTTAGTTGCACTTACTGAAGGGAACATAGAAAAATTTGAACCCAACTTAGAAAAAACTGAACCCCAAAAATTTTTAGAATTAAAATAAATTCCTAAACATCTAAAATATGTGTTTCTAGAAGACGAAAACAAGAATCCTGTCATAATCCATGCTGAACTTTCGAAAGACGAAGAAGATGAGTTAATCAAAATTCTGAAACAATTTAATAATGACATTGGATGGGGATTAACTGATATAAAAGGAATTAGTCCTTCAATGTGTATGCATAAAATTATCATAGAAGAAGAAGTTAAACCATCCAGAGAAGAACAAAGACGTCTAAATCCTAACATGCTGGACGTGGTAAAGAAATACATTTTGAAACTTATCGTCGAGGATATAATCTATCCTATTGCAGATAGCGAATGGGTGAGCCCAGTACATGTGCCAAAAAGAGTGGAATTACAGTAGTTGAAAGTGACAAAGGAGAAATTATCCGGACTAGAGTTACTATAGGTTGTCGAATGTGCATTGACTATCGGAAACTTAATGCAGCAACCAAAAAGGATCATTTCCCCTACCATTTATTCACCAAATGTTAAGATAAACTTTCTGGTTATAAATTCTATTGCTTTCTTGATGGTTTATTAGGATACTATTAAGTAGCAATTGCACCATGGGATCAATAAAAAACAACCTTTATATGTCCATTCAGAACATTTACTTTCAGGAGAATGCCTTTCAGGCTTTGCAATGCACCTGGAACTTTCCAAAGGTGCATGCTTTCTATTTTTTCAGACATGGTAGAAGATTTTATTGAGGTATTTATGGATGATCTTCAATTTTTGGATCATCCTTTTCTAATTGCCTCAATAAATTATCTAAATTCCTACAAAGATGTATAGAAAGTAATTTAACCTTAAGCTGGGAGAAAAGCCATTTCATGGTGGTTAGTGGAATTGTCTTAGGACATATAGTCTCTAGTGAAGGAATTGAGGTTGATAAATCTAAAATTGATGTAATTGAGAAATTACCTCCTCCAACCAATAGAAAAGGTATTACAAGTTTTCTTGGGCATGCCAGTTTTTACAGAAGATTTATAAAAGATTTTTCAAAAATAAGCCAACCTTGGTGCAAATTAGTTTCTAAAGATGCCCCTTTTACCTTTGATGAAAAATATTTAACCGCTTTTAATACTCTGAAAGAAAAGTTAATTTCAGCTCCTGTAGTTATTTCACCAGACTGGACCTTACCATTTGAACTATTATGTGATGCTTCAAACTATGCGGTGGGGGCAGTTCTCGGTCAAAAAGTTGATAAAGTATATCGTGTACTCTACTATGCTAGTTTTACCCTCAATGAGGCACAAGTAAATTACACGACCACGGAAAAAGAGTTGTTAGCTATAGTTTTTGCCCTCGACAAATTCCAATCTTATATCATAGGATCAAAAGTAATAGTGCAGAGTGATCATGCATCATTAAAATATTTACTAAAAAAGCTACAAGCTAAACCAAGACTAATTAGATGGATTTTAATGTTGCAAGAATTTGACGTAGAAATCAGGGATAGAAAAGGGAGCGAAAATATGGTCACCGACCATTTGTCACTCTTGCTTTGCAAAAGTCCGATACGATCCCTAAATCACTTCTTCATGAACAACCTTTTCAAATTAATACAACTCCTTGATATGCTGCTATTGTGAATTACTTTGCATGTGGAACGTTAAAAACTGGCTTATCTTTTTAAGAAAGAAAAAGATTTCTCTTCACTTATCGAAGTTATTTTTGGGATGATCCTTTATTATTTAGAATAGGTAAAGATGATATTATAAGACGTTGTATTCCCGAAAATGAACAAAAAAATATTTTGACATTTTGTCATGAGTATAATTATGGAGGATATTTTGGAGGTCGTAAAATTGCTTTTAAATCCAATCAGGGATGTATTGGCCTTCACTTTTCAAAGATGCACATCAATTTTATATTTCATTTGACCTGTAACACCCCTAAGATATTCAGGGTATATTACAGCGCCGCTTGGGACCCACCAGGCTAAATAATAAATACCACTCGTCTAACCATCACAATTAGAGAGAAAACACACATCACCGAACGGAGATTAAATAAAACGCCCGGCGTAACTGGCGAAACAAACATCACCCGACAATCATAAATAACATTCAACGAAACAATCCATAATCTGAGTAAAAATGCCTAAGTACACGCGAATACTGTCTATAAGTTTACAAGTTGGAAAACAACCATATCGAAATGGACAACAGAAATACAAAAAACACATTTGCACACGTCAACAACCCTAGCCAGCATCCTCGTACTGTCCCAATGCCCTCGCGTCCGGCTGAACATAATATGAAATCCATAACAAGAATTTTCCCAAAACGGGTCCCCAAAGGGGTTAGCAATTACGCTAGTACAAGTAATCAATGAAACCATTCGCTTACACATTTCATAGCACATGCATCAAGTCATTTCAAAAACTAAAACCCGACATATCTTTTCCCGGAAAACAAACAGTTAAAATCAATTTGCCTAGGACCGACGCTAAACCACTGGTCCCATCCGAGGCATCTAAGGACCCTCCCGGACTGGCCATAGTCAAAAATGAAAATCACGCACATGCATTGCCAAGAACCGAGGCTAAACCACTGGTCCCATCTGAGGCCTCTATGGACCCTCCCAGACTGGCTAGCCAACAAGATCGTGAATCCGGGGCTTAACCACTGGATTCCTCCGAGGCCCCATCGGACCCTCCCGGAGTGAGTAAACACACAATTATCATACATCATCATTTCATGTTAAGCATAAAGATTTCACAAGAATACTTGCCTTGGGTAATTTGACGACGACACGATCGGAAAGAAAAATCAACCACGATCGCTAGGAACCGACAAACCTGAACCTAACTGTTCGAAGAACACAATCACAACCATTTCTAAACGAGTACGGAAATGGAATACACTCGTAAACCCACATACGATTCATGTAAATTCGTACAAAAACAACAATGAGGGCGGATCGCAACCGAACCCTCTCGATTCCCCAAATACCATGAAATTTACCATGAACTCATAGGGAAACGTGACTACCACTAAGATTAATCACATATATCATATGGATTAATCAACAACACAGAACGAAACGGATAATACATCAAAAATACCCAATTTCCCAAAAGTAGGGTTCTAAGAGATTTTACCTTGATTCGAAGATGAACAACGGATGATTAGTGATATGTTGATGTTATGATGCTTGAATACACTTCTCCAACGAAGTTTTAGTGAAAATCTGACGAACCTTAGGCCTCAAGGTAGCTCCCGTCGCGATGAGAAGAGAGAAAGGTGAAAATGAGGAAAAGTCGGCCGCTGCCAGTTTATATACTAGCACGTGTTACGGTCGTAACATCACTAACATACGGCTGTAACATAAGAACATTACGGCCATAACGTGCCTGACTTACAGCCGTAACTGGCCCTGGTAAAGGATGTGGACAAAACAATGAAGCGCACTTAGGGCTGTATAACTATATGGTTACGGCCGTAACATCTCTTACGACCGTATCTGACGAACATTACTCCCGTAAGTGCCCAATGGACGAAATGTAGAAAAAAAAGTCAGGTTATGGCCGTACAAGGAAGAACTTACGACCATAACTGATGAGCATTACGGCCATAAAAACCTTCGCTTACGGCCGTAATGTGCCTCTAGCAGCAGGCCAGATATGCACGACGTTTCAACGAAGGTCGATCGGAGGGTACAAAGGTGTACCAACAGATACATTCACATCAAGTCGAGGCAGAAACTAAAACGTTAAAATGAAACGTGATTCCGACTACCCGAGGGTTCGGAAACGGCAAGGATTGTAATTACCCCATAACTTTGGGAAATTACAAAATGGCCCAAAACACCCGAAACACATGATACACGATCGAAACCTTAAACAAAAGCTCACAACATGCATAATAACATAAGATAGATATACGACAACCCCGAAACGGCGGTTCCGAACAACGATTATGAGAATCGACCAAATAGCGATGGAAATGACATAAAAGACAGAATTGAGTAAAACAAGTCCGAGACAAGCTTGGATGACAAAAAGTTTAGTATTAAATATTCTCCAAATATCAATACATTTACAAGCGAGTCACTAAAAATGAAAAATACACCAACACTAAAAATACCGAAAAAAGAAAAAATGCGGATATTACATTCTACCCCTCTAAAAATAAGTTTCGTCCCGAAACTTAAGAAACAAACAACTCGGTGTACCTAGCACACATACTATCCTCGGTGTTGTGCGGCGATTTATATGCCTCGACAGCGATCGGCATAAGGGCCGAGCGACCAAGCCAGCATCAGATGAACCAAGGCAGACTAATCAAACGAGGGTTCCAGATCAAGGTCAAGTACCGAGCGATCGACATCCAGGGCGATCGTCTCTTGGCACCTAGATCGAGCGATCGACGTCCAAGGTGATCGTCTCTTGGCACCTAGCGGTCGACTCCAGTGCCCGACCAAGACGACCGTCTTATGCCATGTGTAAAGCCAACATCCGTCAAAGTCTACGAAGACCGAATATAAGATGAAGACCCACGTGCAGATCCGCAAAAGGCGCCACCAAATAAGGTCTTTTGACTCCAGCCCATCACCAGCTGTAGACGACAAGGACAGCCTCACCTACCTATAGACCCGCCAAAAGGGTCCAAGATGGGACCTCCCGAGACAGCGACATGAGACGCGTGTTGTCTTCTCATTGGTTCGCACATCTGGCTGCCAGTAGCAGCTGTGGACTTTAAGAAAACCGACCCACATGTTGAGACGATCGCCCGTTTATTATAATACAGGAAAGGCGATCGCCCGCTCGGGATTAAGACATCCCAACTACCTCCTCTTCTATAAGTAGGAGACTTCCATCATTTGGAAAGGGACTTTTGACTTCTCTCAGGGATCTCTCTATCTCTCTCAGAACCTCTTAACCAAAAGACGGTCGGCAGTAACAAGAATGCCCTACATTTCAAGAACTCAGAGAGCATCAACTCTGGTTCTTCCAGCAATCATCAACACTTAAGAGATAGATAGCTAGGGTTATTACACTCATTGTAATTGTACTCTTACATTAATATCTGTACTCCCAAGCAGAATTCTTATTAATAATATCTCGCGAGAGCATTCAAGCCCGAGACTAACAATCTCATCAAATCTTGTGTTATTCACACTCCTCATACGTGCTCTCGCATTTTGTTTGTTACTCACCCGTAGCCATATCCAGTGAATCATTCCGAATAATATTTTGGGTAACAACAATTGGCGCTAGAGGAAGGGCATCTACCCTCATTTTCATTCCGACCATTTCGAAGAATACTCACTGTTCTCCGGAACATATACTTGAAGAAACACTCACTGTTCTTCAAAGAAAAACCCTCAAGATAATGACGTCTGCCACCACTTCGAAGAGATCCACCCTACGATCCAACAGACGCCTTATTCCGGCCCAAACTGGATCCCAACCTATGTCGAAGGGCAGTCGTGGCGACGCAAGACTTTCTCTCCCACCCCCGAGGGACGGTTCCAACCTCTCACTCGATCAATTCCAAATCGCGGAACAGACCGAGGAGGCCATGGCCATCCTAAGGGAGCGACGGAGAGCATGCGACGCGCCCACTATTACCCCATCAGCCATTCGCTGTGCGGGCAAATGAAATCTCAAGGGGTTACTTATCGAGCAATTGTTAGAAAGCCCGATTCACAAGAAAAGGCACGCGCGAGGCGGGACAGTTCTGTCTTCATCCGACTTGGAAGTGACCCTTCAGGGCGACCGGGGAATTTGGGCCCCAGCCATGAGATGTCGGAGCCCGAATCCTTCACCATGAGTTCGGCATACCTAACTCCCAGAAGGCAGGTCGGCCCTTTGGCTCCACCTCACCGAAAAACCGAGCTCGGCGGTGAAGACCTCATCGCCCACCGTGGAGCCAGGAGATCAGTGCACGATCGCCTCGGCTCCCGCTCCGAGAGCGAAACCACGAGCAACCAGGCTACGGCGATGGCCGTAATGCAACAACAGCTCGACGATATGAAGGGGCTCCTAGAAACTGGGGTAGGCGCCAAGAGAAAGGTCGTCGGACCAAGTGAGACGCTCGTGGTCCAGATCGAGTTTGCCCCCATGCAACCAAAGATCACTCCTCCTAAAACACCTTTGTATGAGGGGAGATCGGACCCCGAGACTCACTTAAGAAAGTTCCGGATCTACATGACCGGATACGGGGCGTCGGATGCGATGAAATGCCGAATGTTCCCATTGACATTGGGTAATCTTGACCATAGGTGGTACATCTCATTGCCACTGCGCTCCATCAATTCCTTTGAAAAAGTGGCGAGCGGCTTCACGTCGTACTTTGCCGCCAAGGTCACTCGGCCAGAAGGTCCCCACCACTTGATGAAGATCAGGAAGGGGAAAGACGAGTCCGACGAAGATTACATCGACCGGGTAGATTAAATAATCCTCATAGGCGAACCCATAAGCGATGAGATCGCACTCTACTCGGTCCTAGGGGGATTCGATGGTCTTTCGCCCATGTTCAGGCACCTTACGAAGGACATCCCCCCAACCTACGCGATCTTCCGCGCCAAGGCCGCAGACTTTATGGCCAGGCAGAGGTTGCTCACCCTTTCGCCTGGGCGAGGGGGCGGAGATGGCGGTCGCTAAGTCCAACAAGGCGGTCGCCAAGCCACCCGGTGATTTCAAGGCCTTCGAGGATGTGGAAGCCCATCTCCTCCAAAACCTCAATCTATCTCCAGCCCATATTTTTTACGCCATCAAGGGGCGCGAGCGACTAAGCAAGCCAAAAGCGATAAGGGACAACGGTCATCTGGACCACGATAAATTTTGTGCTTACCACAAGAGTCCCGGCCACAACACCAACCAATGCCGCGACCTCCTTAGACAACTCTGGAGATTATTCGAGGAGGGCAAGCTGGACAGTTTAGTGGCTTAGCCGGAGCCCCGGGCAGAAAGGACCAAGGGCCGCGATCGGCGATAGAACGACGACCATCAATCTCCCAATCCGATCGCCATAATCAAACGCGACGAGCCAAAGGCTTTGTACGAGCCAATTCCCCCGATCAACCTCGGCGGCCGGATCTATATGCTTCAATCAAGAGGTGGAAACTTCGGAGGTCTTGCCCCAGTTTCCACCATGTCAAATGAAAGGCTACTGCCCAAGCAACATCTCCAAAGAGAGGATGACTCGCGCGCCCTCTAAAGTTCGTCATCTAACATGATGGACCTAGGCAAGCGATCGCCTCCCCCAGCACAACGTATACCGTCGAGGATCGCCATCTAAAATGACGGTCTGAGGTAGAAAAGTGTAGCCATGGTTCTGGAGGTCGATGGAACCGACACCCCGTCCATGCAAGGTTCATTTGGGTAGAGATCGCTCGCCCTTCGTTTAAATACGAGGCGGGCGTAGCCGAAGGACCCTCCAAAAAAAATCCGAGGACACGCTCGCCCGCCCCCAAGGATCCATCATCTAACATGGTGGGCCCGGATAATGCGACGCGTCCCGTCCACATCACAACGTATGCCCTCAAAAGTTCGTCATCTAACATGTCGGTCCCAGGCAGAAAAGTGCTAACAAGCCACGGTCGCGAAGTCGATTCATCCGACGGTGCCCTATGCAAAGACTCCTCCAGGCTAAGATCGTCCGCCCCGTCGCTACATTGCGAGGCAGAACGTAGCTACCGGAGGACCCTCAGAATAAAGTGAGTCGCGAGACAGACCTACAGGTGGAATGTCGCTCACGCGCAAGACATGGTCACGGAGGTTGGTTCCATCGAACTCCGGGATCGTGCACGGTTCCTATAGGACGAGATGATCGGCCTTCCTCGAGGAATCTGCAAAATTGAAGATCGCAAGAACTAAACCGAAAAGAGCTCGCTAAATGATTTATTTTCGTTCCCTTTCACTAAATAAACAGTCTCAAGAGCCGCTCCTTTCAGCAACCGAGTAGGTCGTCCAAATTCAAAATCAAAGGCCACTCGATGAGTCACTCGTCATTATCTGAAACGATCGCCAGTGGAACCACCTCACCCCACGTCTCGGACATCGGAGCGAGCTAGGGGGCAATTGTTGTTGTGAGATTTATACGCCTCAACGGTGATCGACATAAGGGCCGAGCGACCAAAACAGGATCAGATGAACCAAGGCAGACTAATCGAATGAGGGTTCCAGATCAAGGTCAAGTATCGAGCGATCGACATCCTTGGCGATCGTCTCTTGGCACCTAGCTCGAGCGATCGACGTCCAAGGCGATCGTCTCTTGGCACCTAGCGGTCGACTCCAGTGCCCGACCAAGATGACCGTCTTATGCCACGTGTAAAGCCAACATCCGTCAAAGTCTACAGAGACCGAATAGCAGATGAAGACCCATGTGCAGATCTGCAAAAGGCATTGCCAGATAAGGTCTTTTGACTCCAGCCCATCACCAGCTGTAGACGACAAGGACAGCTTCACCTACCGACAGACCCGCTGAAAGGGTCCAAGGTGGGACCTCCCGAGATAGCGACATGAGACGCGTGTTGTCTTCTAATTGGTTCGCATATATGACTGCCAATAGCAGCTGCGGACTTTAAGGAAACCGAGCCATGTGCTGAGACGATCGCCCATTTATTATAATACAGGAAAGGCGATCGCCCGCTCGGGATTAAGACATCCCAACTACCTTCTCTTCTATAAGTAGGAGACTTCCATCATTTGGAAAGGGACTTTTGGCTTCTCTCGGGGATCTCTCTCTCTCTCAGAACCTCTTAACCGAAAGACGGTCGGCAGTACAAGAATGCCCTAAATTTCAAGAACTCAGAGAGCATCAACTCTGGTTCTTCCGGCAATCATCAACACTCAAGAGATAGATAGCTAGTGTTATTACACTCATTGTAATTGTACTCTTATATTAATATCTGTACTCCCAAGTGGAATTATTATTAATAATATCTCGCGAGAGCATTCAAGCCCGGGACTAATAATCCCAACAAATCTTGTGTTATTCACACTCCTCGTACGTGCTCTCGCATTTTGTTTGTTACTCACCCATAGCCATATCCAGTGAATCATTCTGAATAATATTTTGGGTAACAACACTCGGTTTCCCAAATTGCCTCCTCGACACCATGTCTCGAACACTGCACCTTGACCAATGGAATGGTCTTATGTCTCAGTCGCTTTTCACGGTGTTCCAAAATCTTTAAGGGACGCTCCTCGAAGGTAACATCCTCAGCAATATCGATCTCACCATAGTCGATGACGTGACTAGGATCCGGGACATATTTCCTCAGCTGGGAAACATGGATAACGTAATGGATGTGACTCAGAGCTGGAGGCAATGCCAAACGGTACGCTAACTCACCAACCCTTTAGAGAATCTCGAAGGTCCCAATAAACCTCGGACTCAACTTTCCCTTCTTCCCGAAGCGAAAAATCTTCTCGTCGGCGACACCTTTAGCAAAACGTGTCTCCCACCTCGAATTCCAAAGGTCGACGACGAACATCAGCATAGGACTTCTATCGACTCTGAGCAGTCAACATCCTCTCCCGAATCAATTCCACCTTCTGCCTCATCTCCAAAGCGATATCCAGTTCGGTCCCAACTAGATTGGATGCCTTGTTCTAGCAAATCGGCGATCGACATCGCCGCCCATAAAATGACTCATATGGTGCCATCTTGATCGACGCGTGCCAACTATTGTTGTACGTGAACTCGATCAACGGCAAATGCTCCTCCCAGTCTCTGCTCCAATCGAGAGGACAAGCATGCAACATATCCTCAAATGTCTGGATAGTGCGTTCCGACTGCCCATCCGACTGAGGATGACAATAAGTACTCAGACGCAAATGAGTACCCAACGCCTTATGCACCGCCTGCCAAAAGTGCGATACAAAACGGCCATCCCGATCCAAAACAATAGACTTCGGAGTATCGTGAAGTCTCACAATCTGCGCAATAAATATACGAGCCAACTTTTCTGGACCCCAAGTGTCCTTGATGCCCAGAAAATGTGCCGACTTGGTCAGACGATCCACAACCAACCACATCATATTCATACCATACTTCGATCTCGGCAAGCTCGTGACGAAGTCCATCGAAATATCTTCCCATTTCCATTCCAAAATGGGAAGCGACTACAATAATCCGGCTGGTCGCTGATGCTCGATTTTGACCTGCTGACAAGTCAAACATCTCGCTACAAACCGTGCGACCTCCTCCTTCATGTCATTCCACCAGAAGTTCTTCCTTAGGTCCTTGTACATCTTACTCGAACCAGGATGAACTGAGTAAGGTGTAGCATGGGCCTCACGCAAAATACTTTGCCTTAATTCCAAGTTGTTTGGTACGCAAAGCCAACTCTGGAATCTCAACACACCATCCTCGTGAATCACAAAACCAGGAGACTTTCCCTTAAGAACATACTCTTGGATTTGAGTAATCATCGGATCCTCCAACAGCTTCAGTTTAATTTCATTGATCAACAACGACGAAATCCCCAAAGCGCGAAGTTACCAAACAGCTCCTGGCAACAAAATCTCAACACTCAACTGAATCAAATCCCGCAGAAGCTCAGATTAAGACTTAAGTATCTCAAGCGTCCGCAACACAACTGATTTCCGGCTCAAGGCATCTGCCATGACGTTCGACTTGCCCGGATGATAAAGGATTTCGAGGTCATAGTCCTTAATCAACTCTAACCACCTCCTCTGCCTCATCTTCAACTCCCACTGGGTAAATATGTACTTCAGACTTTTATGATCGGTAAATATCTGACATGTAGAGCCAAAAAGATAGTGATGCCAAATCTTGAGCACAAAAACAACTGTCGCTAACTCCAAATCGTGAGTAGGGTAGTTGAGATCATACGGCCTCAACTGTCTCGACGAATACACAATAGTCTTGTCGTGCTGCATCAACACGCACCTAAGATCCTGACCGAAAGCATCGCTATAAACAACAAAACCCTCACTGCCAGATGGCAATGCTAAAATTGGAGCTGAAGTCAAACGCCTCTTTAGCTCCTCAAAACTCGACTGTCTTTCATCATTCCAAACGAACTTCTCAAAATTCTGAAGCAACTGTGTAAGTGGCCGAGCCAGTTTCGAGAACCCCTCGACGAACCTACGATAGTAGCCATCCAAATCTAAGAAACTACGAACCTCCTTCACATTCTTAGGCGGTGCCCAATCCAACACTGCCTCAATCTTCTGTGGATCCACATGGACCCCCTCGACTGAAATCACGTGACCCAGAAACATTACCTCCTTCAGCCATAACTCACATTTCGAGAACTTTGCATAGAGTCGTTCGGTCCTCAAAATGTCTAACACCACATGCAGATGATGCGCATGCTCCTTCTTGTTCTTCAAATAGATAAGAATATCGTCAATGAAGACGACGACACACTTATCTAAATACTCAATGAAGACCTTGTTCATCAACTGTATGAACACTGCCGGTGCGTTAGTTAACCCAAAGGGCATAACCACAAACTCATAATGTCCGTATCTCGTCCGAAAAGCTGTTTTCGGAACATCGGACTCCTTCACCCGAAGTTGATAGTATCCCGATCTCAAGTCGATCTTCGAGAATACCGCGGCTCCCTGCAACTGATCGAACAAGTCATTAATCCTTGGCAAGGGATACTTGTTCTTGATGGTCACCTTGTTTAGCTCGTGATAGTCGATACATAAACGCAGCGAACCATCCTTCTTCTGCACAAATAGAACCAGTCCGCCCCAAGGCGAAGCACTTGGTCGTATATACCCCGACTCAAGAAGCTCACTCAACTGCTTCTTCAATTCAGCCACCTCTGAAGGTGCCATGTGGTAGGGCGCCTTCGAAATCGGAGCCGCACTTGGCTCTAACTCGATAGCGAACTCTACCTCATAGTCCGGTGGCAACCCTGGTAATTCATCAGGAAAGACATATGGGAACTCATTAACAACTGGAATCGATGAAAACTCGACTCCACCATCCTTCGCCTTCAAGGCGTAGCACCAATAACCAGTATACCCCTTCCACAGGAGGCTCATCGCCTTCAGGGCATTAATTACGAACTTCTGGTTTCCCCTCTTTCGCCCCACGAAAGAGTGCCCGGTGCCGTCCTCGGCTAACATGGTGATGATTCTCATGCGGTAGTTCATGATTGCACCATGCCGATCGAGCCAATCATCCCCGAGAATCAAATCCTCACCCTAAATACTCACAACAATAAGAGGAGAGAGCCAAGCCCTCTCACAAATAAACACATAACAGTCTCGGACCTATCGATCACCAATGATTCTATCACCGCTAGGAAGTTTAATGATGAAAGGTTCACAAGGCGACAAATAGTCAAGACTCAAACGGCGCACACACTCCAGAGAGATGAATGAATGCATATCACACGAATCAAAAAGCACACTGACAGGATGAGACTGAATATGAACGGTACCTGTGGCCACGGTGGCTGATGGATCATCGACCCTCCTCATCTCATAAACACGTGGATAGGCGGAGCCTACATTGGAAGCTCCCCCTCTAGCGGGCTGACCTCGACCTCTCCCCCGACCTCTGAAATCCATAACAAGAATTTCCCCAAAACGGGTCCCCAAAGGGGTTAGCAATTACGCTAGTACAAGTAATCAAGACAAACCATTCGCTTACACATTTCATAGCACATGCATCAAGTCATTTCAAAAACCAAAACCCGACATGTCTTTTCCCAAAAAACAAACAGTCAAAATCAATTTGTCTAGGATCGGGGCTAAACCACAGGTCCCATCCGAGGCCTCTAAAGACCCTCCCGGGCTGGCCATAGTCAAAAATCAAAATCACACACATACATCGCCTAGGACTGGGGCTAAACCACTGGTCCCATCCGAGGCCTCTATGGACCCTCCCGGACTGGCTAGCCAACAAGCTCGTGAATTTGGGGCTAAATCACTGGATTTCTCCGAGGCCCCATTGGACCCTCCCGGAGTGAGCAAAGCACACAATTATCATATATCACCATTTCATGTTAAGCATAAAGGTTTCACAAGAATACTTGCCTTGGGTAATTTGACGACGACACGATCGGAAAGGAAAATAAATCACGATCGCTAGGAACCGACAAACCCGAACCTAACGATTCAAATAACACAATCACAACCATTTATAAACAAGTACGGAAATGGAATACACCCGGAAACCCACCCACCTACGATTCATGTAAATTCGTACAAAAACAACAACGAGGGCGGATCTCAACCGATCCCTCTCGATTCCATAAATATCACAAAATTTACCATGAACTCGTAGGGAAGCATGACTACCATTAAGATTAATCACATACATCATGGATTAATCAATAACATGGAACGAAACGGACAATACATCGAAAATCCCCAATTTCCCAAAAGTAGGGTTCTAAGAGATTTTACCTTGATTCAAATACGAACAACGGATGATTAGTGATATGTTGATGTTATGATGCTTGGATACACTTCTACAATGAATTTTTAGTGAAAATCGGACGAACCCTAGGCCTCACGGTCGCTCCCGTCGTGATGAGAAGAGAGAAAGGTGAAAAATGAGGAAAAGTCGGCCGCTGCCAGTTTATATACTGGCAGGTGTTACAGCCGTAACATCACTAACATACGGCCGTAACATAAGAACATTATGTCTGTAACGTGCCTGACTTACGGCCGTATCTGGCCATGGGAAAGGATCTGGACAAAACAACGAAGCGCACTTACGGCCGTATAACTATATGGTTACGGCCGTAACATCTCTTACGACCGTATCTGATGAGCATTACGCCCGTAAGTGCGCATTGGAGCAAATGCATAAAAATGAAGTCAGGTTACGGCCGTACAAGGAAGAACTTACGGCCGTAACTGATGAGCATTACGGTCGTAACAGTCTTCGCTTACGGCCGTAATGTGCCTCTGGCCGCAGGCTAGATATGCACGACGTTTCAACGAAGGTCGATCGGAGGGTACAAAGGTGTACCAACGGATACATTCACAACAAGTTCGAGGTAGAAACTAAAATGCTAAAATGAAACGTGATTCCGACTACCCGAGGGTTCGAAAACGGCAAGGATAGTAATTA
Organism: Orobanche coerulescens; assembly: GCA_033398695.1. Lineage (NCBI taxonomy): Eukaryota > Viridiplantae > Streptophyta > Magnoliopsida > Lamiales > Orobanchaceae > Orobanche > Orobanche coerulescens. The sequence continues at coordinate 77,159,355 of CM065808.1, forward strand.
CCCCATAACTTTGGGAAATTACAAAACGGCCCAAAACATCCGAAACACAAGATACACGATCAAAACATCAAACAAAAGCTCACAACATGCATAATAACATAATATGGATTTACGGCAACCCCGAAACGGCGGTTCCGAACAATAATTACGAGAATCGAACCAAAAAGCGACGAAAATGACATAAAATGCGGAATTGAGTAAAACAAGTCCGAAACAAGCTCGGATGACAAAAAGTCCAGTATTAGATATTCTCGAAATCTCAATACGTTTACAAGCGAGTCACTAAAAATGAAAAATACACCAAAACAAAAAAATATCGGAAAAAAGAAAAATGCGGATATTACATGACTGGTGTCAACGAACAGGAAATATTAGAAAAGAAATGAAATGCCTTTGACAAATAATTTAGTTATCAAAATTTTTTGACGTATGGGGAATCGACTTCATGGGTCCATTTCCTAACTCATTTAATTTTGAGTATATCCTAGTCGCAGTTGACTATGTGTCAAAATGGGTGGAAGCTATTCCAACACGAACTAATGATGCTCAAACAGTTTTAAAATTTGTGCAAGAAAACATTTTAAGTCGTTTTGGCTTTCCGAGAGCAATCATTAGTGATGGGGGATCCCATTTTTGCAACAAGCTTTTTGAAAAACTGATGAAAAACTATTAATAATAAAATAGCTACTCCTTACCATCCCCAAACACCAGGACAAGTGGAAACGAATAATAAGCAGATTAAAGGAATCCTTGAAAAGATTGTACAACCTTCAAGGAAAGATTGGTCTGTTAAGTTGAATGACGTACTATGGGCTTATCGTACTGCTTATAAAACGGTCTTAGGAATGAGTCCTTTCTGTCTTCTTTACAGTAAAGCATGTCACTGTAACACCCCGAGATATTCGGAATAATTACAGCGCCGTAAACCCTTTAAGTAAGGATTTACAAGGCTAATTTAAAAGAATTGTAAATATAATCCAATCGTACAACTGAAGTTCAAATACAGATTTGAATCAACCGATCAAATGAGTTAACTTATACAACCATATCGAAAAGACATTATTAAAACAGACGTACTCGAGTACTAAATGAACCAAGAAGAGAAATTACAATAACAATAAACATCAACCACATCACTGAGCCATTTCATCGTCTTGTCGGTACTGTGGTTGCTTCCCCGCTCCTCGGCTACCTGAACATCAAAACAATGTCCACCCCCAAAGGGGTTAGCAAAACAATGCTACTACAAGTATCATAATACATAAATCATCAGTGCATCATAAAACATGCAAAACGGACTTCCGTCACCGGAATCCAACGATGCGAATCCTCACGATTCCATCAACACAGTACAGGGTAATCCAGCGATCCAGCGCCCTTGGTATAGATCCCCATGATGATCCCGTCGGACCAACGCATGGTGGAAAACCCATCCAGCTATCCAGCGCCCTCAGCATAGATCCCCATGATGATCCCGTCGGACTAACGCATGGTGGACATTCGATCCAGCGCCCTCAGCATAGATCCTCATGATCCCCTCGGATCATTTATACTATAAATCAATCAATTATGCACACATATGCATTTCAATATGTTCATCAATATGAACAATTAACAATGAATACCATGAGAAATTACAGAAATACATATCATATTCGACAATATGAACAAAACCACAAGCATGATCCAAGTTTCAATATAAATCGAACTCGACATATGATACTTGGCTCGAAAATGGCAAGAATGGAAATACTCCAACAAATGACACACGTCCGTATGCTGCCGCCCCTCGATCGTCCCCTATGCAAGGCTCGACCTAAGAAATAATAATGAATTCCCCTCAAGTCGTACGAACGTCTAATAATCCGGTTAACGACCGCAAGCTCTAAAAATGAATTCTGCCTGAACCACTTAGCGCGCGCTACGTACTATACGTAACGTGCGCTAAGCCTGTCCGTTAACGTACGCAAATGACTAGGTTTAGCGTGCGCTAGCTGTGTACTGACAGTCTTCTCTGAACATCCGACTGCCCTACCTGATGATATAACGTACGTTACGTATCTAACGTAGCGTACGTTACTCGTTCCCGATAGCGCACGTTAATATATACATCTTAGCGTGCGCTAATCGTGCATGGCAGTCACTACTGGGTAAAACTTGAGCTAAAGGTGATGAAAACTCATGAAATCCTCAGTGTTAATACAAGCAATCTCAGTGTATATCATGCTCATACGGTTTGTTACTGATTAAACGACTACAAGATACAAGGGTACGTATAATCATCACAACACCATAATTCATCTTTGATCTTCAAGAAACATCCTAAGTCCAATCCATTTCATGTCCCAAACGTATGATTTTATCATGTCAAAACATAAGAACTTGATGTTCTCCCCATACTGGTCATAAACAGTTTTGAAGATACATGAATACGTTTAGGAGTCCAACACTAAAAAGGTTCAAAGGATTATACAATGAATAAGTGCCGAAACGTCGAAAATATCCTTCTAACACATGATGATCGACTAATAACGAATCTAACTGACTAGATAAGCATGATCAAACGTCCTTTAGAACACTACTAATATTAGTGAAGAATCACCTACCTCAAAGTAGTGAAGAACAAGGAGGAAATCGAAGCAATCCAACGTCGAAGGCTTGAACACCAATCCTCAATGATCTACAATCTTCAACACGAGCTAGGATGCTGATAGGAAGTGTTTAGGATGTAGAGAGTAATACTCTAAGTATAAGGATTCGGATGTTGGAAGAGAAAAGACTGAAAATACGAAAAGGATGCTGTCCTATTTATAGAAAATGGTTATTAGCACGCGCTAGTCCATACTCGTAGCGTGCGCTAACGTCTTACTGACTTCACTGTACTCAGCACTTAGCGTGCGCTATTCACACGCCAGTAGCGTGCACTAAGGCGTTGACTTGGATTTTCCCGAAAGCCGTCCAGGTTCATCCCGACACAATCCGACCAAGATCCCCGGCCTGATCTCACCTACCACACGTCTCAATCATATTGACCACGCATAGCGTGCGCTAATGTTCCTTTGTAGCGTGCGCTATGGATCCATGTTAGCGTACGCTACACATAGCCGATAGCGTGCGCTACATGCGCAGAATCACAATTTTTATATCACATTCATGAAATCATACGCTCAACAACACCAGACTATGAGATACGGAGAATAATACTCAGATTAAAGTGCAACAATTATAATATCACAAGTTCCCAAATACATATCAGAAATCTCGGGTATTACAGTCACTAACCTGTCGAAATGGAACATAAAGCCTACTGGGCAATAAAAAGCGTTAATTTTGACTTAATGAAAACAGGATAAGAAAGAAAGCTTCACCTCTCCAAACTCGATGAGATCCGAAATGAGGCATATGAAAAAGCAAAAATATATAAAGGAAGATTCAAACAACTACATGATAGAAAGATCATCGATAAAAATTTAAAATTTAGAATGCAAGTTCTATTATTTAATTATCGCTTAAGATTATTTCCGGGAAAATTGAGATCTCGTTGGAGTGGTCCATTCACAATCCTATAAACATATCCTTATGGGGTTGTAAAGCTGTTAAATCTCAGAACGAATGAATCATTTCAGGTAAACGGTCACCGTGTTAAACCATATTATGAAGGAACACACCGAGTAACAGTAATTGAAAGTATAACTTTCGTTGAAAAACTTTAAATCAGAATCATACTAACGTCAAGCTAACGACGTTAAACAAGCGCTTCTTGGGAGGCAACCCAAGCTTTATTTTGTTTTGTGATTTTCTTTTTGCGTAATTTAAATAGAATATTTAAGCTTCATTTTACAGAGCATGACAAGGAAACACGACAATCAGGCCACATGACCATCATTGTCAAGATAAGATCCTATTATGTACTTTTCAAGATAGAAACTTACTTAGGAAGAATTGAATTTTGCTACTTTTAAATTACCTCTTGTGTGTGTGAATTTTAATTTTCTTTTAACCCCCCTCCCCAAAAAAAGGGAAAAGATTTAAAAAATATTGAAAAAAATTCCTTTTCTAAGTAAAAATGCAATCTTAAGAATTTACAGAGCTTGAGCCGAACGAATGCGATTATTCATGTTGTATGACATCCCACATGACATTCGCTTTACTATTGAAGTCAAGGTAAGAATATGTGGGGAATCATTCGAACCACCCACTAGATTCTTACCAGGGCTTGATAAAAGTTCATATGCCAAGAAAAAACGAGCCAAGAAAATATGTTTGTTATAAATGTGCCAGATGGACTTGTGATAAAAAATATCGTTCTCTTGGAATTCCTTCCACAAACAGACAAGATAAAATTGAGTTCATAATGGGTGGGCTGAGTAAGGACAAATTGAATGATAATCAATTATCTCTTGACACGCATCCTAGTGGACTAGTGTATCATGAGATTCTCTGTTTGTGGAAGAAATTCTGTAGAACCCCCTAAATTAAGATAGCTTAGTATATGTACGGTTTATTATATCATGATGTAATTTTAATAACATTTGTTATAATATAATATAACCTATATCTGATTTTATTTTATTTTACTTGATTGTTTAATAAATAATAAATTGATTGAAAGTTAAAGTAGAATATTGATTCACCTAATTGGGCTATGTGTACAAATATTTACTAATATAAACTCACTAATGGACTCAAATCCAACTTAATAAAATTTCTAAGTCTTGGAATTATGATTGAAAGCCCAACTCAAACTACTTAATCCATTTACAATTAAATAAATACCCAACTAAATATATTAACATTCTACACATTTAAAATACAAAATAATAATAATATATATACACACACATATTGGGGCTTCCAAATGGGGAGAAAAGAGGGGGAATCAACCTTTTTTAAAGCCCCATGTCTCCCCATGCAAGAGACATAGTTACTACCCCATTTCTCATGCCTTGACCATACTTAAAAATACACCCTTTTTAATTCTTACACCCAACACACTTTCTCCCACGCACACCAAAGCAAATTCTGAAAATTGAGAGATTAGAGAGAGAGAGAGGGCTGAACCAAAGAAGAAGAGAGAAGTAAGAATAGGGTTCAACAAGAAATAGGTAATCCCATTCCCTACTTTTCTTTCTTTTTTTTCTTCCATAAGTATAAAAAACCTTCCTAATCTAACTCTAATGATAAACATGCAAACAAAATATACACCATGGATGCATGAATCGGTCGAACCATATAGAGTAAGAGGGGAGATCATTTTTCCACTTCCGTGTCCTAGAATCGACTAAATCCGACAAGAAATCGAGGTGGGTAAAATTATTTCTTTCTTTTCTCTTATTAAAAATTTATACAAGTTAAATATATGGTGCATGCAAGTATTAAAACCTTGGTTATCTATACTTGATTGACATTCATTACCATGCATGTAATGGTCTTGATATTTGTTGAATTTTTGTTTGTAATATTTTAATTATATGTGCAAATTAATTTATTGATGGAAATATTGGTTGAGTATGACAAATCTGATCTTTGGGGATTAAAATCCCAAAAATATATAATTATATATTGGACTATGGTAAAAGGATAATTAGTCACCGAAAGATTTGATAATTCGAATCTAAGTTCGAAGGATAAACTAAAATAGTTTAAATAAGATAAATTTGAGGTAAAATTGTTAAGATCTATAATTCTGGTCTTGTCTTAAAATTAAGTCTTAAATATCAAAAATAAGTTCTCTATAAAATTTCACCTAAATGGGAATGTACTAAAATAGAAAATTGGGGCAAAAATATAAATTTCAAGAATTCAGGACCAAAACTGTAATTTACAGAAACTTACTGTTTCGAAAATAAAATTTCCAGAAAAGTTGAACTCTCTGTACTCATAATAACATAAAGAGCCTACCCTGAAAATTTGAGGTCAATCCGACAAGAAACGAAAAAGATATGACACGAATACTAAAATGTCGATTAAGACAAAATAAAGATGTGAAATCGTAAATTATAAAAGAATAAAAATTAAAACTAAACGTAATCTAAAATTACAAGTCGTAAGGTTCAAATCTCAACTGAATTCATAATTTTCGGAGTTTAAATGAATCCAAACGAATTAATCAAAATTATAAGATAAAACTAAATAAAAAAAATAATAATAGTACTATAATTTCGAAAGGGCAGAATTGTAATTTATGGGAGGAAAAACCTCCATGCAACTTCTGATCTCAGAACCTTATATTATAACTGACTTTTCGCAATAAAGTTTGTAATTTTCGGACTTATAATCAATCTGCACCGAATTATCCAAATTTATAAAATTTAGTAAAAATAATGATAGTGCTTAAAAGACGAAAGGGCAGAACTCTAATTTCCGAAAGGTAAAACTTTCATGCAACTTCTGACCTTCAATCCTCACATCATAGCGGACTTTTCGCAATAAAGTTCGTAATTTTTGGACTTATAATCAATCCGTACCGAATTATCCAAATTTATAAAATTTAGTAAAAATAATGATAGTACTTAAAAGACGAAAGGACAAAACTGTAATTTCCGAACGGTAAAACTTTCATGCAACTTCTGACCTTCAATTCTCATATCATAACGGACTTTTCGCAATAAAGTTCGTAATTTTCGGACGTATAATCAATCCATAACGAACTATTCAAATTTATGAATTTATTATAAGATTATACTAAGACTCGCACAATAGCAATTTAATCATCAACTGGTTGAACTAATTCCCCTAGCTTATACAAATCCATATACTATCAAATAATCATATTGATATCATACAATATACATAACCGTTGTTAATCACGACAATAATTGTTATTCAATTGAAATCGGGAGTAAGTGCTATACGGTGCTAAGTGCTAAGACCTTCGGGCGGAAGACACCGCTAGAGTCCGTACGAGTACCTCTAGAGTCTCTTTTTCTATTTATATGCATGAGGGATGGTTAGTCTAAGTCATGAATCGAGCAGCCGAAGGACGGAGTGATCCTAAGGTGACTGGGTCGTAGAATTCGGGTATAGTCGCGATTATGATATGATCCGGGTATAGACCCAAGCTAAGGACATATCGAGCCTAGATAAGAGATAAGGCAGCACGTCACCAAGCGTGAGAGCGATAAAGCTCAAAGGCCAATGTTAAAGTGACGGTCCGACAAACGCCCAAGGCTACGGTTATCAAACCAAAGGTCGTGGCGATAGTCAAAGGCCATACACTGATAACGGTCTAAGACGATATAAGGAGGCTAAGGGATTAGTCATGTAGACGACCTCCCAAAGCTAAATACTCATTGGGCGCTCGACGCCGTGCATTCTTCATACTCAACCGCAATCTACGGAGATTGACTATATATTCATGTCATAATTCATAATATTCTTCTTTAAAACTTGCACCAATTTTTAAACAATACTATTTTTCAAAAGTGGGAGAAACATAATGTTTATCAAATAATAAACTCATTAAATACCCAAACCCAACTCACTGAGAATCCATTATTCTCACCCCATTTTGAATTATTTTCTAAAACCCTACTAGATGAAGAGAACCAAGAAGAAGAAGGGATAGATGCTGACGACCACTGAAGACCGTCCTCAAAGTATTACCAAGACGTAGGAATTAGGATGCTGCTTTAACGCTTCTTTTTATTCCTGTGTCATAATGTATTTTGGTTTCTGATGTATTCTTTTGCACTTGATGTCATAATTCCACTGTACTCTTGAATATTTCTTTTCTATGAAATAACCAGTCTTAGTTCACCGGGCTGAGATCTGGCATATGTATGCTTTATTAGAATGTATTATCACAAACGTTATTTATTACGTTAACTATCGCGTTCTCATCCAACCCGGTGTGGGGGCATGACAAATTCAAATCCGAATATGAACATCGTCTTGGGAATCGGACGAGAAAAGACCCTGTTTGCCAATTTGTAAAATTGGATGGGAAGCATATCCCCGACTCATAGAAGGCATTTAAGCCGTTTCTGGACGTAAAACTAGATGAAGATGTGAGCCACAATCACAACTACTGTACATACATGCATATCTATATTTTTTTATCGTTTTTGTCAGATTTTCTTAATAATAAAGTGACACGCAATAAATGCATTCATTATTCTATTGAGTAGTTGAAGTGCAATTAACGCAGTCACAGATTTGATAAATCTTTTTTCTTTATTTTGCATCTATAAATAAACATTGCATTTGTTTCTTTTCTGCATCTCCCAAACTTGCAACTCTCTTTTTTTCTCTCTAAAATAATTTTTCTTTCAAAAAATAGAATCATCATCTTCCGCAAAAAGATTTAATTCCATTTGCATTTTTGGTGGAGCTAGTCATGGGAATAAGGCTTACTTTACTGAAGCAGCCCACAACTTGGGAGAAAAATGTATTTATGTAGTTTACGGAGGAGGAAGTCTAGGATTAATGGGACCTGTTGCTTCTTCTGCCTATATGGAAGGAGTAAAAGTGATGAGAATCATCCCAAAATCTCTGGCTGAAAGTAAAATCACCGAGGTAACCATTGGAGATGAGTTTAGAGATGTGAATATGCAAGACCACATAACTCACATGTTAAATAATGCCGACGCCTTCATCACCCTTCCAGGTGGTTTCGGCACTCTTGAAGAACTTTTTCATGTAGTTACCAGAGCCCAACTAAATATTCATAAAAAACCAATCGGTCTGCTAAATGTCAATGGTTTCTTCGATGGTTTACTCTCTTTCATCGAATACTCTTCTAAAAAAGGCTTTACTTCTGAGCGTGATAAACGAATCATAGTCATTGCAACAACACTAGAAGAGCTGATCAAAAAACTTATTGCATTTGTTCCTGAATCAGATCCAGCTCTAGCGAATATTGTTTGGATGGAAGATTTAAATGTGCAAAAATGTAAAATTGATGCATTCCTTTCCCTTTGATATCCCACTTCATTCCTCTTGTTGTTTAGCGGGTTTAAAAATTGTGAAAATGATAGCAGCTTAAGGAGTTTCTTTTCGATCTCTTGACACGCATCTATTCATGATATATGTATTGTTATTTCTATTATTGTAATTTTCTTTTTCTAAAATTAATAAAGTTTTGATGGCAAAATAAGGAGACTCTCAGGACGCTCTTGAAATGCATCTAGGATGTTGTGTTTTACCTAATGGTATATATATAGATATATATGTGTGTGTGTGTTTTATTTTTGTGTCTCGCCCCACTGATTTATTTTGCAGATTTCTCCATATCAACAAGAAAATAGGAATTCAAAGCATCACTATCGTCACAGGGGGTCTTCTTCAACCCTCATTATATTATTATTTTAAATGATAATCATATTGCACAAGATAATTGTTGGGGAGTAAAAACTATAAATACTTATTTGTGGATCCTAAAATTAGTCTAAGGGCATTTATGTACAAGAATAACTTGAAAAACAAAAACTTCAAAATGTGTTGCTAAAAATATTGTTGATGTACTCTCATTTCATATTTCAAAGAAAACGTTTATGCTAATTTTGACATAGAATTTGAAAATGAATTAGTTGTAATACCCGTACTTTTTATTGACTGTTTGACCTTGCCGTTCTTCTTATTTTGTCGCTCTGTAAATGCTTGGAGATGTCTTTATATTGTTATTGAGTTCCGTATCTTGTTTGGGTCACGATCGTATTGTTTAGACCTTGTGTAGGTGTTCTGGGCCAGAGAAATAGGTCTAGGCTAACGCACGCTAATTTTGCTTGATTAACACGCTAGCTCTGAGCCGTAGCACACGCTAAGGGACCAGTCAGGTCAGAACCAATAACTCGGACTGCTCTCTAGACTGGCGGATTAACGCACGCTAGGAGTTCGTTAGCGCGCGCTATTCGTGGTTAGTAGTGCACGCTAACATTCGTTCGTAGCGCATGCTAACGTGCTGGTCGACAGAGGCAGTGAGGTTGTCATGTTTTCTGGACTATCAGGTAGCGTACGCTAGGCTTCGGCTAGCGCATGCTAAAGCTATTGCATAACGCACGCTAAGCCATATCGGTAGCGCACACTAAGGCTTGTACAGGGCAGAGGACAGTAGGTTCTGGACTATAGTACTGGACGCTACTTTTTGGTTAACGCACGCTAGGAGTTCGTTAGCGCACGCTATTCGTGGTTAGTAGCGCACGCTAACATACGTCCGTAGTGCATGCTAATGGGGCCGGCAGAAGCCACTAGACTACCAGGTGGTTCCGCTAGCGCACGATAATGAAGGAGGCGTTGCGTGCGCTAGACTGGACAGATATATATTGGACAGTTGACTTCCATTTCATCATTTTTCATCTTCTTCACTCCTTTTCGACGGGAACAGCTCGGGAGAGACGATTTTGGGCGATTGGAAGTGATCTTTCTTATAGCAACATATTTGGTTGGAGAACAAGGATTTCACAACATCTAATCCATCCTAACGTCCGAATCAAGGTAAAAATCCTTAGAACCCTATTTTTGGGAATTTTGGGGTTTTTCGTAGATTCGTCGGATTTATCCGTTTTGAAGCTTGAGGACCTTGAGATTATGATGTATCTATCCCGTATGCATGCTTTTCCTATGATTTTGCGGATTGGATTGTGCCGTTTTCGGACTTGTGAGGGTTTGGACGATTTTCCAACCTCTAGTTGTTTATCCGTATATTTTCATGAATCGTAGATGAGTTTCGGGAGTTTCTTCATGTAATTTGAGTATGGATAATTGATTATCATATTCCTTGCGAATCTTTTAGGTGCCGGAAGCGCGTTCTTGGACCTACCGAACTCATACCCTTTTTCCATTCGATTTCTCGATGTCTCAAAGGCAGGTATATATTTATGATTGTACGTTCTCGACTTTGAAAGTAAGATATATTTATGGCATGATTATTTATATCCACTTTGGGGCGGGCCGACGGGTCCCCTGAGGGTTTCGTAGCCTCTTGGTGCGATTCCACGGATGATATGAACGAACCACTCTGGGATGGACCGACGAGTCCTCTGAGGGTTCCATTGTAACACCCCCAATCCACTCAGGGATATTACACGCCGTAGACCCTCTCCTCGAGGATCTACCAGGCTGATAACTAAAATCAAACATCTAAACATCGCCTTTAAGGCTAAAATGACTCAGTAGACCGACTTGGTCTTTCAATAATAACATACAACTCAATTATAATTCCATACCCACGCAGGGGTCAAAATACAATAAACTCCCGTACAACGGGAAAAAGATACCGCAGCGGAAAAGAAAATACAACTGGACCAATACGACATCAATGGAACCTCGTGTGATTAGTATCGTTCATCTTTCATCATCCTTCGTGCCGACCCTGTGCTATGCTCCAAAACCTGAATGCAAAAATAGACATCCACCCCCCGAATACTCGGGGGTTAGCAAAACTCCACTGTTTTGCTAGTGCAAGTACAAGTGCAAAAATACGAGCCATACAATACCAGTTCCCAGAACAATAATAATCAGAAATCCTCAAAGTTCCAAACGTAATGAAAAGCACTTCCCGAGGCATGAGTTTGGTAAAACATTCCAAAACCGAAAGATCACAAATCAAGGGAAAAAAATTTATAAAACAGTTTAAAATGCCATCGAGAGTTTTAATAGAAAACAATTTAGGATTTCCGAATCCTTCTCTTTCCAAAAATCAACAGGGGTCACAGCCCAAAGGTTTTGTTTTCGCAAATAGAAAACAGACAACAATTCACAGGGCCCGATCCCAACATCACGTGTCCTCGGCGGACATAAAAATCAACACAACGTAATCACGCACGCGCATCGCCTAGGACCGGGACGAAGCCACAAATCCCACTCGAGGCCTCGAAGGACCCTCCCGAGTTGGCTAGCGAAACAAATCACACACATCTCACGGTTGGATCAATCGCTTGTTGCATCCTGGCCACATGATCGCATGCCATGTGCCACCGTAGATTATCTCAGGCTCTCACGGTTGGATCAATCACTTGTTGCATCCTGACCACATGATCACGTGCCATGTGTCACCGTAGACCTTCAACCATATCCACACATTCACACAAATAACACAATGCAACAAAGATATCCAAACAATTCACTCAGAGGCATCAAACACTTAGCAAAACACCACGTCAAACCACAACGCACCGAAAAGAAATAATATACGTCCACACGCAAATACCAAGTGCATCATCAACACCAAATATATCCATAGGATTCACATAGTCATTTACAAGACACAACATTCACAAAACACACGCGTTTTGAAAGCAAGCCTTTAACAAGGCTAAACCGAATCTTTTGAAAGTTCAATTCAAACGACCAAACAACCACATTTAGACGATCACTAATTATCATATCCATAAAACAAGAATAGTATGGGCAAGGTACTTGCCTCGAAATCACGATCGCAATAAGACGACGGATAGGACGCGGTCGAATAGCCCCGAACTCCCGAACAATATCAAGAACGTGATAGCACCACGAGTATTACGAGAATAACACCACACGAATCATCAATCACCAAACGGGATTCAACATCGGAATCCTCGAACACCTATAAACCTCTGGAAGGAACAATAACACATGGTTACGACGAGAATCAAGGCCAAAAACAACGGAAATCCCAACAAACTATCAAAGGGAATTCATTCGAACATTTAATCGAACATTAAATGTTCAAGACCCTTCAAGAACAAAGAAATCACCCCTAGGGTCGAACGAACCAAAGATACGAGTATACAATCCGTAGAACAAGTTCAAAACAATGTTTATACAACAATTAATTGATTAAAAACGGATTGGAATCGAAATCAAAAAGGAAAATCCCCAAATCTACAAAAACAAGGGTTCAAGCCAAAATACCTTGATTTGGATGAATGATTCAAGTAGATGTCGAAAATCTACAACAAGACTTGAGGTGGATGATCTCTACAAGTTTGGGAGCACTCAAATCGCCCAAAATCGCTCTCAAATCGCCCTAGATGGAAGGAGGAAGAAGAGAGGAGAAAAATGAAGTTTTCTCCTCGAAAATCTGCTAAAAAACGCAGAAAAAGCCCGTGTGCCGCGGCACAGGATGAGTGTGCCGCGGCCCAGGGCCAAGAAAAACGCCCAGGAATCAGCTTAGTGCCGCGGCACAGCTGAAGTGTGCCGCGGCACACAGTACAGCCCACTCCAACACGAAAAAGGCACATCGTGTAGTCTTAGCTATTTCGACCATAACTCCCTCGTCTGGACTCCGATTGACTCACCGTTTAAACCATTGGAAAGCTAACTTGATGATCTATAATATTGCAAAGATTCAGAATTTTTGAAGTTTCCAAGAATTAATGGTGACTTTACAAAGTCGAACTCCCACGTGAAAAAGTCGATTAAGGACACGGAACTCAACAAAATGACACCGAAACGAATTCGGATAACAAAAAGTGCAGAATTAATCATTCTCGAAATGACGAAACGGTCATGAGCGAGTCGTCAAAACAGACTCCGGACGAAAAAAGAAATTTACCGAAAATCGAAAATTGCGGATATTACATTCTACCCTCCTTAAAAGAAGTTTCGTCCCGAAACTTAAAACAAGTAGGGAGAAGCAATATCCCCTGCCAGGAAAACTCGACGAGATACACAAAAATCGAAAACTCGCGCCCGACGGCGAAAGGCTGCAAGAAACGCAAAGAGACATATGGCGTGAAAACAAGCTCCACGGCGACTAACACAACGTCACCGTTAGGGATATAACAAAACCAACAAATGACAACCGTCATCAAATGGATAATATAGTCAAGTCAATTATCCGAACAATCACAAAATACAACGAACGAAAATCAATATGATTGACCGACCCAACGGTACATCAATCAAAACGCGAGCCAATCGCTGAACAAATACGGAATTCCACCGCCCAAGGGTTGGAAGATCGAAAACGAGACTAATTTCCCGAACTTAAGGGAATTAGGAAGGAGTCTGAATGCTCAACAATCACGAAACGAGATCAACAAAAACCGAACAATCAAACGATCGAACCACAAAGATCGAGACAACAAAAATCGAACGATCATGTTCGAATCACGAAGAACAATAAAAATTCAAACAACAACTCCAAGGTTCACATCTCGACTCGAGACAATATATGATCCGGTGAAAACAACAACATATGCATTCACATAAGATCCACATAAGAGGGAATAGAAATTGAAAAGTCACAATGACAAACGAGTTATTACGAAACAATACCACGCTCGTTCGATCAACAAAAGCAAGGGGCAGGACAAGCTCAGAAAATGTTAACAAACATAAACGAGTCGACAGAGTCGAAAATACAGAAGTTCCAAATCCGATCCACTTCGAATAAAAGAACTAGTAGAACCAAAAGATGCTACTTTCAAACAAGGTTCACAAGAATCGAACCGAACTCGGAAAAGTCACAGCGATAACCAGATCGACCCAAAACAAGATCACAGCTCGTTCGAACGATGAAACCGAAATACAGAACAAGCTCAGACAGTATCAACGAACACGGGCGAATCGATAGACTGGAGAAAGAGAAAATATAGAAGCCAAAAATAATACGGGTATTATATTCGACCTCTTCTAAAAGAAAGTCGTCCCCGCAACTCACAACAACGAAATTAAGGAGACGACACAACAGGCAATCGACAAAAACATCCTTCAAAGGCCTCTCAAAGCCGATTCTGATATCTGTGCTGAAGTGCGAACTCCGAAAGTCTCGGTAGCCAATTCACAAAACTGAATTCGGTGACCCTCGAGTCCACACTCGAAATGTGTTACTGACGAGAAGAACAAATTGCACGTACATTCCCCCGGCACATCACGGTTGAAACACCTCGGCTCGGCATACCGAAAATACAAATGCTAGATACAATGGGGCATAACGTCGCAAAACAACATAGCGGAGATGCCAACTCAGCACAACAAAGAATCATAACACATATCATATATAACGATTACCATCGTAAAGTAATACACACACAAACACTACAGCAACGACGGTATCGTTCGGCGACCTCAACGGCCCGAACGATAACCAGCACATAATTACAAACATCATGAAACAATCACACATGTGCATAAACGCACAAAAATCCAAGCTTTAACAACCCACACTCGTGCGACAACACGCTAATCACCACGAGATGATAAACAGTAAACACCACTTCACACCTCTCATAGAGGGCTAGTACAACAAATGCGTGGCAACGCCTCGACGTTCATGCCACCAATTCGATCATACTCGGGAGTAACATCATAACGACAAAGCAAACATCATACATACATATCCAGCCCTCAAACGGGAATGGATAGGTTTTTAAAATGAAAACATCCTTTTGAAAATAATTTAGAAAAATGCCGGTTGATCTTGAGTATCACCTTTCAAGAAAAAGTACAAACGTGAAACATCGTTATCGAGACTATGGAGAACCATCTCGCATTTGATAAAAATGAGGACACTTTCTTTTAGTGAAAAGCTTTCAGAATATTCGACCCTCGGGTCTAAGTAAAAGTATTTATAAAACATTGAAAATATCTCAAAACATTTTGGTCCTCGAGGTAGAAGAATTTTGAAACATATTGTGGCACCTTAGAAGTACCACGAGAAAACAATTCATTCGAAACGTACGTCTGGAAATTTATTTTTAAGATACTCAAGTTTTCGAAAATAATTCAATGCCAAAAGGACGATGCCAAAAAGGCTAGAATGCCCAAAAATTTCAGGTAATTATACAGAACATTATAGCGCCGTGGGTCCCGTGCCGGAACCCACCAGGCTAAAAACCAATTACAAAAATGCCAAAAAGGTCGATGACGGTAATATTTCAAAAACTCACAGGTGCCATTTACAAAATATTAAATACCGTCATAAGAATTTCGCCAAAGCTATCAAGGCCATAATGCCAAAAACTCGGTTAAGGGAATCGATTTTCGAAATAAAACTCGGTCGGTAAAATACCGAAAGTCATTACAAAAGAACTCACGCATCGGATAAAAGAAATACAGTTCAACATGCACAATCCAGCAACACTACTCCTCATATGAACGAAATATGAGAGTCAAATAACCACATATCACGAAATCAAAATCCATAAGGGGATTCCGTCACTTAACAAATAATCATAAAAATAGCTCGTGTCACACGAGGCACAACACAAACAAGGGAGACTTACATTCACAGGTCGCACGAAGATGATGATCGCCCACGATACTAATCACGACCAACAAACTCAGACGACGCGTCGCGACACGACTCAGTCAGACAAAATCCGACGAAACAAAACTCAACAGACACTACTGACCCGACAGCCTAGGTTTCCACAACCTAAGCTCCGATACCATTTATGTAACACCCCCAATCCACTCAGGGATATTACACGCCGTAGACCCTCTCCTCGAGGATCTACCAGGCTGATAACTAAAATCAAACATCTAAACATCGCCTTTAAGGCTAAAATGACTCAGTAGACCGACTTGGTCTTTCAATAATAACATACAACTCAATTTTAATTCCATACCCACGCAGGGGTCAAAATACAATAAACTCCCGTACAACGGGAAAAAGATACCGCAGCGGAAAAAAAAATACAACTGGACCAATACGACATCAACGGAACCTCGTGTGATTAGTATCGTTCATCTTTCATCATCCTTCGTGCCGACCCTGTGCTATGCTCCAAAACCTGAATGCAAAAATAGACATCCACCCCCCGAATACTCGGGGGTTAGCAAAACTCCACTGTTTTGCTAGTGCAAGTACAAGTGCAAAAATACGAGCCATACAATACCAGTTCCCAGAACAATAATAATCAGGAATCCTCAAAGTTCCAAACGTAATGAAAAGCACTTCCCGAGGCATGAGTTTGGTAAAACATTCCAAAACCGAAAGATCACAAATCAAGGGAAAAAAATTTATAAAACAGTTTAAAATGCCATCGAGAGTTTTAATAGAAAACAATTTAGGATTTCCGAATCCTTCTCTTTCCAAAAATCAACAGGGGTCACAGCCCAAAGGTTTTGTTTTCGCAAATAGAAAACAGACAACAATTCACAGGGCCCGAGCCCAACATCACGTGTCCTCGGCGGACATAAAAATCAACACAACGTAATCACGCACGCGCATCGCCTAGGACCGGGACGAAGCCACAAATCCCACTCGAGGCCTCGAAGGACCCTCCCGAGCTGGCTAGCGAAACAAATCACACACATCTCACGGTTGGATCAATCGCTTGTTGCATCCTAGCAACATGATCGCATGCCATGTGCCACCGTAGATTATCTCAGGCTCTCACGGTTGGATCAATCACTTGTTGCATCCTGACCACATGATCACGTGCCATGTGTCACCGTAGACCTTCAACCATATCCACACATTCACACAAATAACACAATGCAACAAAGATATCCAAACAATTCACTCAGAGGCATCAAACACTTAGCAAAACACCACGTCAAACCACAACGCACCGAAAGGAAATAATATACGTCCACACGCAAATACCAAGTGCATCATCAACACCAAATATATCCATAGGATTCACATAGTCATTTACAAGACACAACATTCACAAAACACACGCGTTTTGAAAGCAAGCCTTTAACAAGGCTAAACCGAATCTTTTGAAAGTTCAATTCAAACGACCAAACAACCACATTTAGACGATCACTAATTATCATATCCATAAAACAAGAATAGTATGGGCAAGGTACTTGCCTCGAAATCACGATCGCAATAAGACGACGGATAGGACGCGGTCGAATAGCCCCGAACCCCCGAACAATATCAAGAACGTGATAGCACCACGAGTATTACGAGAATAACACCACACGAATCATCAATCACCAAACGGGATTCAACATCGGAATCCTCGAACACCTATAAACCTCTGGAAGGAACAATAATACATGGTTACGACGAGAATCAAGGCCAAAAACAACGGAAATCCCAACAAACTATCAAAGGGAATTCATTCGAACATTTAATCGAACATTAAATGTTCAAGACCCTTCAAGAACAAAGAAATCACCCCTCGGGTCGAACGAACCAAATATACGAGTATCCAATCCGTAGAACAAGTTCAAACAACGTTTATACAACAATTAATTGATTAAAAACGGATTGGAATCGAAATCAAAAAGGAAAATCCCCAAATCTACAAAAACAAGGGTTCAAGCCAAAATACCTTGATTTGGATGAATGATTCAAGTAGAGGTCGAAAATCTACAACAAGACTTGAGGTGGATGATCTCTACAAGTTTGGGAGCACTCAAATCGCCCAAAATCGCTCTCAAATCGCCCTAGATGGAAGGAGGAAGAAGAGAGGAGAAAAATGAAGTTTTCTCCTCGAAAATCTGCTAAAAAACGCAGAAAAAGCCTGTGTGCCGCGGCACAGGATGAGTGTGCCGCGGCCCAGGGCCAAGAAAAACGCCCAGGAATCAGCTTAGTGCCGCGGCACAGCTGAAGTGTGCCGCGGCACACAGTACAGCCCACTCCAACACGAAAAAGGCACATCGTGTAGTCTTAGCTATTTCGACCATAACTCCCTCGTCTGGACTCCGATTGACTCACCGTTTAAACCATTGGAAAGCTAATTTGATGATCTATAATATTGCAAAGATTCAGAATTTTTGGAGTTTTCAAGAATTAATGGTGACTTTACAAAGTCGAACTCCCACGTGAAAAAGTCGATTAAGGACACGGAACTCAACAAAACGACACCGAAACGAACTCGGATAACAAAAAGTGCAGAATTAATCATTCTCTAAATGACGAAACGGTCATGGGAGAGTCGTCAAAACAGACTCCGGACGAAAAAAGAAATTTACCGAAAATCGAAAATTGCGGATATTACATCCATAGCCTCTGGAGCGGTTCCACGGTATTCATATATGTATTGATGTGATGCTATGAGATTTAGTTATTCCGGAATACTAGTCTTGAATTGATGAATTGACGGTTACGTTTACTTTATTGTGGAGGAGTATTGTATTTCATATGTAATATACTTGCACTACCTATTCGACGGCTAACCCCTTTATGGGGGAAATACTTTTTATGTATTTCAGGTTCCAGGAGAGCGGACAGGCAGGTATCGGGTCGGCACGAAGATGGTGGGCAAGTGTGATAATGTGTCTTTCCTCCGGTTATGTTTTGAGTTTTCCATTCAGTGTTGTTGTACTGGAATGGTTATTGAATACTCGAGTATTGTTTCCCATTTTCCTTGATGTTCCGGCCTGTGTTTGCCGAGGTATTGATTTATGTTGTGATGTCTGTGGATACATTGGTTATGTCTTGAATACCTTTTGGTATTGTTCTTCATTCCATTGTATGTAGACCTCCTCGGTCAAAATTTATAGTTCTGTGTATGTTTAGCCTTGTGAGTCCCACGGTGGGGCTTACGGCGCTGTAATATTCCCTAAATAACTTGGGGGTGTTATAGAATATGGTATCAGAGCTTAGGTTTATAGATACCTAGGTTGTCGGTCTTTTGGGTCGAACGAGTCGTCATTTGTCCACAGTATCACTACTCTGCCATCATCACAGTGCGACCGGTACTTGCAAGACCTCTTACTCTTCGGGTGTTTCCTTATTCGTTTTGCTTCTATTTTGGTATTTTTGAGAATCGATCACTTTGACAACGTGCAATTGAATTGTACTTACGTGCCTTGTGCGTTATTCAGTATTTTAGCTGGTAGGGATCGTGGCCGTGGTCGTGGCCGTGGACGTGGGAGAGGTCGTGGCGCGGCCGTTTCCATCAGTTCTGTTGCGGGGTCGACCAACCCCAGTTTGTCGAACTCAGTGCATCCTGACACCGAAAGTGAGCACGACCAGTCGAATGGTCATGGGAACAGCGCGAACGTTGGGGTTGCGAATGTACTTCAACAATTGGCTACCCAGATGACCATCTTAGCCCAAACTGTTCAGCTGAATAATCCGAACCCGAACACGGATGCCTTGCTTCAGAACGTAATCCGTATGCACCCTCCACAGTTTGGTGGTGCCACAGACCCGTTAGGATGGGAAGATTGGCTAGCAGAATTGGAAAAGATTTTCGAAGCGGTCGATTGCCCCGAAGTGAGGAAAGTACCAATTGCTCAGTATTTCCTTACCAAGGAGGCCGCTACGTGGTGGAAAGTCATCAAGCCCCAAGATCATGTTGCCACGTGGGATTAATTTAAAGAGCTTTTGGAGGCTGAGTTTTGTCCTTGGCCGATACGAGAGGGCCGAATCCGAGCCTTTTTCGAGGCTAAACCACAGGACATTCCCGTTTTGCAGGCGATCATGGAGTACAACCAACAATTGATCCATGTGAAGGATCAAGTGCATAACGAGCGCGATAAGATCCGTTACTTTGATATGCAAATGAACATAGACTTACGGCGGTACATGGCCGGATTTGCTTGCACCACACTGAAGGAATATCAGGACAGATCTCTAGCCCATGATATGTTAAGCCCCGACAACGATACTGTTGAAGAAACGAAGAAGAAGAAGGTCGCGGGAAATTTTTCTGGCTCTAAGAGTGGCAACTTTTAGAGGTCACAGACGACTAACCGTTCTGCCGGACAGTCGTCACGTTCTAATAAGGGAAAGAATGGTTACCGTTCTACTCCGGGTACAACAAATCGCACGGCGACTTGCTACAATTGTGGTCATCCAGGCCACGTTAATTTGGAATGCAACTTTCCACCATTGAAGTGTCACACGTGCGGACAGTTGGGAATAGAGCGGCTTATTGTTCCGAGACGAATCAGAATTTGGACACTCGGGCTTCTGCCCCAGCACCACTTGACCAAGGTATAAATCAGTGACAATCTTTTGGTCAACCTCAGCAGAATTTCGGTAGGGGCCGGGGACGGGGTCAGAACGCTGGAGGGGGAAACTCTAGCGTCGGTTCGGTACAACCACGGGTTTATGAGATGCGTAGAACAGACGAACTCGACGCGGCGGTGGCTTCAGGTACCATTCATATTTTATATCATCCGGTCCGTGTACTTTTTGATACGGGTGCTACACATTCTTTTATTTCCTTGGAGTGTGTACGTCGTTTGAATATGACTTGTATGACTGCTTGCGATCCCTTCATTGTGAAATTGCCTAGCGGGGATAGAATTTTGCGGAACCGAGAGATTAGAGATTTTCCGGTGATTATATCCGGTATGGAATGGTTATCGAATCTGATTGTAGTTGATATGGAAGGCGAGGACGTGATCCTCGGCGAGGATTGGCTTGATAGTCACCAAGCGATTATGAATTACCGTACCAAGGTTATCACCATGATGACTAAAGACGGATCTGAGTACTCATTTTTGGGATGTAAGTCGGGCCAATCCAAGTTACTTATCAGTGCCATGAAGGCCGTAAAACTTTTGAATAAAGGTTGTACGGGCTATTGGTGTTACGCCTTAAAAATGAAAGGAAACGAAGTCGATTTATCTTCGATTCCGATTGTTAATGAGTATCCCGATGTTTTCCGAATGACCTCCCGGGATTACTGCTAGATCGGGAGATAGAATTTACTGTGGACTTAGAGCCAGATGCGTCTCCAATTTCTAAAGCACCTTATCGGATGGCACCTTCCGAGATGCAGGAATTAAAGAATAAGTTGGGAGAACTTCTGGAAAGAGGGTACATCAGACCGAGCGATTCGCCTTGGGGCGCGCGTGTTCTTTTCGTAAGGAAGAAGGATGGTTCACTACGTTTGTGCATCGACTACCATGAGCTGAACAAAGTAACCATCAAGAACAAGTATCCTTCACCTCGTATAGATGATTTATTTGATCAATTGCAAGGGGTTGCAGTTTTCTCGAAGATTGATTTAAGATCCGAGTATTATTAACTCAGGGTGAGGGAGTCCGACATTCCGAAGACGGCTTTTCGGACGAGATATGGGCATTATGAATTTGTAGTTATGCCTTTTGGGTTGACTAATGCAACGGCAGTATTCATGCAGTTAATGAATAAGATATTCATCGAGTACCTCGACAGGTGTGTAGTCGTCTTTATTGACGACATCTTGATCTATTCTCGAGATAAGGAGGAACATGCCCGACACTTGCGTTTGATTTTAGACATTTTGAGAACCGAGCACCTCTATGCAAAATTCTCGAAATGTGAATTTTGGTTGGAAGAAGTTATGTTTCTCGGCCATGTGATTTTGGCCGAAGGGGTTCGTGTAGACCCGCAGAAGATTGAGGCAGTGCTAGATTGGGCACCGCCTAAAAATGTTAAGGAAGTTCGCAGCATTTTGGGCCTTGCTGGGTATTACCGTCGGTTTGTCGAGGGGTTCTCAAAACTCGCTCGGCCGCTTACAAAATTACTCCAGAAGACCGAAAAGTTTGTTTGGACGGATGAGAGACAACAGAGCTTCGATGAACTGAAGAGACGTTTGACTTCAGCACCGATTTTAACTTTACCACATGGTAGTGAGGGCTTTGCAGTTTATAGTGATGCTTCAGGTCAAGGTCTGGGCTGTGTACTTATGCAGCATGATAAGACGATAGCTTTTGCGTCACGACAATTAAAGCCTTATGAGATGAATTATCCTACTCACGATTTTGAATTGGCTGCAATTGTCTTCGCACTCAAGATTTGGCGGCATTATTTGTATGGTTCTTCGTGTCGGATTTATACCAATCACAAGAGCCTGAAGTATATTTTCAGTCAGAAGGAGCTGAATATGAGACAGAGACGTTGGTTAGAGTTGATAAAGGATTATGATTTGGAAATTCTTTACCACCCCGGAAAAGCCAATGTCGTCGCGGATGCTTTGAGCCACAAATCAGCATCTCTTCAAATGCTTGAGGTTCTTACATCTCAGACGAAAATTCGTCAGGATTTAATTGAGCAAGGGATAGAAGTTTGGCTTCAACGAGTACAGAGACAGTTGTGTACTCTCGAAATTACTTCGCCCTTGGTTGATGACATCAAAGGGAAGTAGTGGAGTGACCCGATGATTTTTCAACTGAAGGAAGATGTAATTAAAGGAAAAGCTCCTGGCTTTATGGTTCACGAGGATAGTATCCTGAGATTTTAGGGCAGGCTTTGTGTTCCGAACGATTTAGAGTTGAGCCAGAAAATTCTCTGAGAAGCTCATGTTACGCCTTACTCCATCCACTCCGGGACGAGTAAGATGTACAAAGATTTGAAGCGCAATTTTTGGTGGAATAACATGAAGAAGGATGTCACGGAGTTTGTACTACGGTGCTTGACGTGTCAACAAGTCAAAATCGAACATCAACGACCAGCGAGGTTATTGAAACCGCTTCCCATTCCCGAATGGAAGTGGGAAGACATCTCTATGGATTTCATCACTGGCATGCCGAGAACTCGGGCCGGAATGAATATGATTTGGGTAATTGTCGATCGGTTGACCAAGTCTGCACACTTCATGGGTATTAAGGACACTTGGGGACCGGACAGACTGGCTCGAACCTTTATTGCTGAGATCGTAAGGTTGCACGGTGCCCCAAAGACCATTGTTTCTGATCGATACGGTCGTTTCGTATCACATTTTTGGCAGGCCATTCATCAGGCTTTGGGTACTGAGTTGAGATTGAGCACTTCCTTTCATCCTCAGTCAGACGGTCACAGAGAGAGGACGATTCAGACGTTGGAAGATATGTTGCGAGCTTATGCCTTAGACTGGAGTAATGATTGGGAGCTTCACTTACCGTTGATCGAGTTTGCTTACAATAATAGTTGGCATGCATCGATCAAAATGGCACCATTCGAGGCACTTTATGGTAGGCGATGTAGGTCGCCATTATGTTGGGACAAGGCTTCTGAGCTAGTTGTGACAGAGCCGGATATGTTGATGGAGACTAAGGAAAAGATTTCTATTATCCGGGACCGATTTATGACTGCCTAGAGTCGTCATAAATATTATGCTGATACTCGTCGTCGACCTTTAGAGTTCGAAGTGGGGGATCATGTCTTACTCAAGGTGTCGCCGACCAGAGGAGTTTTCCGCTTCGGGAAAAAGGGGAAACTTAGTCCGAGGTACATCGGACCTTTCGAGATTTTGGACATAGTTGGAGATTTAGCTTATCGCTTGGCGTTGCCTCCAGCTTTGAGTCACGTCCATAGTGTTTTTCAGGTATCTCAGCTGAGAAAGTATGTGCCGGATCCGAGCCACATTATTGACTATAGTGAGATTGACGTAGCCGAGGATATTACCTTTCTAGAGAAACCTGTGAAGATCCTTGAGCGTCGCGAGAAACAACTTCGGCATAAGACCATTCCACTGGTTAAAGTGCAATGGTCGAGACATGGAGTCGAGGAGGAAACTTGGGAGACGGAAGAGAATATGCGGGTGGAATACCCTGAACTTTTTATTTCTTAAGTTTCGGGACGAAACTTCTTTTTAGAGGGGGAGAATGTAATACCCGTACTTTTTATTGACTGTTTGACCTTGCCGTTCTTCTTATTTTGTCACTCTGTAAACACTTGGAGATGTCATTTATATTGTTATTGAGTTTCGTATCTTGTTTGGGTAACGTTCGTATTGTTTAGACCTTGCGTAGGTGTTCTGGGCCAGAGAAATAGCGCACACTAGGCCTAGTCTAACGCACGCTAATTTTGCTTGATTAGCGCACGCTAGCTCTGAGCCGTAGCGCACGCTAAGGGACCAGTCAGGTCAGAACCAGTAACTCGGACTGCTCTCTGAACTGGTGGATTAACGCACGCTAGGAGTTCGTGAGCACGCGCTATTCGTGGTTAGTAGCGCACGCTAACATTCGTCAGTAGCGCACGCTAACGTGCTCGTCGGCAGAGGCAAGAGGTTGTCAGGTTTTCAGGACTATCCGGTAACGTATGCTAGGCTTCGGCTAGCGCACGCTAAAGCTGTTGCATAACACACGCTAAGCCATATCGGTAGCGCACGCTAAGGCTTGTACAGGGCAGAGGACAGTAGGTTCTGGACTCCAGTACTGGACGCTACTTTTTGGTTAACGCACGCTAGGAGTTCGTTAGCACACGCTATTCGTGGTTAGTAGTGCAGGCTAACATACGTCCGTAGCGCATGATAATGGGGCCGGCAGAAGCCACTGGACTACCAGGTGGTTCCGCTAGCGCACGCTAATGAAGGAGGCATAGCGTGCGCTAGACTGGACAGATATATTGGACAGTTGACTTCCATTTCGTCATTTTTCATCTTCACTCCTTTTCGACGGTAACAGCTCTGGAGAGACAATTTTGGGCGATTGGAAGCGATCTTTCTTATAGCAACAACATATTTGGTTGGAGAACAAGGATTTCACAACATCTAATCCATCCTAACGTCCGAATCAAGGTAAAAATCCTTAGAACCCTAGTTTTGGGAATTTTGGGGTTTTTCATAGATTCGTCGGATTTATCCATTTTGAAGCTTGAGGACATTTAGATTATGATGTATCTATCCCGTATGCATGCTTTTCCTACGATTTAATGGATTGGATTGTGCCGTTTTCGGACTTGCGATGGTTTGGACGATTTTCCAACCTCTAGTTGTTTATCCGTATATTTTCATGAATCGTAGACGGGTTTCGGGAGTTTCTTCGTGTAATTTGAGTATGGATAATTGATTATCATATTCCTTGTGAATTATTTAGGTTCCGGAAGCGCGTTCTTGGACCTACCGAACTCATACCCTTTTTCCGTTCGATTTCTTGATGTCTCAAAGGCAAGTATATATTTATGATTGTACGTTCTCGACTTTGAAAGTAAGATATATTTATGGCATGATTATTTATATCCACTCTGGGGCGGGCCGACGGGTCCCCTGAGGGTTTCGTAGCCTCTTGGTACGATTCCACGGATGATATGAACGAACCACTCTGGGATGGACTGACAAGTCCTCTGAGGGTTCCGTAGCCTCTGGTGCGGTTCCACAGTATTCATATATGTATTGATGTGATGTAATGAGATTTAGTTATTCCGGAATACTAGTCTTGAATTGATGAATTGACGGTTACAGTTACTTTATTGTCGAGGAGTATTGTATTTCATACTTGATATACTTGCACTAGCTATTCGATGGCTAACCCCTTTATGGGGGAAATACTTTTTATGTATTTCAGGTTCCAGGAGAGCGGACAGGCAGGTATCGGGTCGGCACGAAGATGGTGGGCAAGTGTGATACTGTGTCTTTCCTCCGGTTATGTTTTGAGTTTTCCATTCAGTGTTGTTGTACTGGAATGGTTATTGAATACTCGAGTATTGTTTCCCATTTTCCTTGATGTTCCGGCCTGTGTTTGCCGAGGTATTGATTTGTGTTGTGATGTCTGTGGATACATTGGTTATGTCATGAATACCTTTTGGTATTGTTCTTCATTCCATTGTATGTAGACCTCCTCGGTCAAAATTTATAGTTCTGCGTATGTTTAGCCTTGTGAGTCCCACGGTGGGGCTTACGACGCTGTTCTATTCCCTGAATAACTTGGGGGTGTTATATTACTAACGGATTATTCTAAGATGATCAACAATTAGTCGGTTGAATGGTTTAATAATCAAATTCATAAAAATCAAAACTTGTACTTGTGAGATTTTGATCCTTAACTGCTTTATCATATATGCAAGCCTTTTATTGATTGAATGTATTGTTCATGTTGTAATACTCTAGAGATTGCATTGGGTATCTGTGTCAAAACCACACGTGTGTGCAATTTGTGAAAATTATCTTAATCAAATTTTGTCCAAAAGCCCTTCTAGCTTCTTTACCTACCTAATGATATTAATTCCCTCGTTAACCCAATTGAACTTATTATCTATTTTATTGTTTTTCCACATACTGATCTTTCCATCGCTATAATCCTTTGGCCCATACTTGATGTAATACCCGGATTTGCAGTATAAATTTTTTGCGTTATTTTATCTGAGATATATTGTATAGCTTGGTGTCTATACGGTATGGATAAAATAAATTGAGGACCGAGACAGTTATACTTGTGTAATTGACGTATTTGATTGACAGTTATATTTAGGATTTGTTGTATCATGTTGAACTGATTTGGATATCAGGTATATCGTATGAGAATATTTTTTGGGATGAGTATATGTGTATTCAGTATGCCGTATGTTCGTATCCAGTATGTCGAGACGTCGAACAGGAACGGTTGGATTTTGGATAAGTATAGAGCCCTTAACGTACGCTAAGTTTAAGGACTTATGTATGCTAAATTATATGTTTTACGTACGTTATGCGTAAGGTATTACGTACGTAACAAGAGGAATCGGACAGTTGGGCCCGGTGTCGGAAGCTTTTGGCGTGTATGTGGACAGGTGAGTCAATAGATGGAGTTACGTATGTTATACAGGGTGTATTACGTACGTAATACGAGTATAATACTGTAGCAAGTCAACATACATATTACGTACGCAACGGATTAAGTGTTACGTACGTTACGGGACGGCTGGCCGAGTTGTGGCCGAGATGACCTGTAGTGGCCGAGCATGGTCAGCAGTGACTCGCAGGGATGGCCGATCACGGTCGGCAGTGACGACTGGGGCAAGGATCGCCGATAACGTCACGTAAGGTCAGGCGGGCCACGGCCGTAAGGGCCCGCTACGTACATAAGCAGCCGCCGGTTACGTACGGAATGATGTCGACCAAATTGGGCAGTTTGTTTTCAAGGACCAACTACGTACCTAAGGACGCTGCCGGTTACGTACGTAAGGAACCGGCAGGTCTCGGCCTATATAAGGCCTGGACCGAGTCATCCGACCATTTTCATATTTTCTCTTCATTTCTTCGTGATTTCTTCAGCAAAATGGATGGATTTGAGTAAGAACATCTTAGAACAACATGTTTTGGAAGTTTGATTCATGGATTAACATCATCTTCCACCCGGATCGAAGGTAAGAACACATGAACTTTTAGTTTTTGGATGTTCTTGAGGTTTCTTGGTGTTTTGGCCGATTTAGTTCGTTTTGATTCAAATTATTGATTGAACTTGATTGTATACTCGAAATCATTCATTATCCTTGGAGTTTTGTGGAACAAATTCGAGTATTTCTTCGAATAATCGATTGAATTGGACTATGCCTTCAATGTGTTCGATGAAATGCCTCAATGAGTAGAACATGGGAAATTCTACATGTTTTCGTATGAATGGTGATTGAATGGATATTGTTGTGATGATTCTTGGTAATTATAGGAATTTTGTTAAGGGAAGATAATGAATTGATGATCAAATGCCTTGATTATGTCGTTATGATTATGGAATCGTAGTATTCTCGATGTTCTTGATAGTTTGTTGCGATTCATGATGTTATGAGAAATATATATGTTGAAGAACATGATTATATACACCTTGAATTGTGAATAAGGATTGTTTAGATGTTAGAACACATCGGATTATGTCGTTTGAGGATTTTGAATGTGGTGTCAGAATAAGTTGTGTTCTTAAGGAATTCTTGGATTATATGAATCGATGATCATGTTTAAGTGATGTTGGTGTTTTGAATATGAATATGGAATATTCATATCTAGAACTAACTTATGTGGTTTGGTACAATATTCGTATAGGAATACGAATATGATTTTCGGGTTTGATAAGATTACGATTCACTTTTGAGTTTGAGAATTTATACATATTGAACAAGTGTTCAATTCAGATAATGGAATTATTTGAAACCATTGGAATATGGTTATCTATAATTTTGAATTAATCGGATCGTCCGGATGGGTGATGATAATCGGTAATTGGTTTATATTATGAATTTACAAGGAGGAAACTTGTATCCGTATTTAAGATTGAATTTGGAATCGGTAACGTTAGACCCTTGTTGGTTTAAATTGATTATTGATATGATATTCGGATTGTGGAATGGTATTGTGGTTTTGAGTTCGTGTTTGATTGGTTTCGGTTGTTTGGATTTGTATTTAATCGGGATATTTTAGAACCGTTGTGTTTGTCGATCGGTTATTGATTTTTATTTGTGATCAT
Organism: Orobanche coerulescens; assembly: GCA_033398695.1. Taxonomy (NCBI): domain Eukaryota; kingdom Viridiplantae; phylum Streptophyta; class Magnoliopsida; order Lamiales; family Orobanchaceae; genus Orobanche; species Orobanche coerulescens. The sequence continues at coordinate 77,188,257 of CM065808.1, forward strand.
CGAGTTACGGCTTGTATCGTGAATATGAGTTCGTATTTGTTGAGTTGGATTATTTGGTTTTATGTATATGATCGAGGTTTCGTTGAACCGTTGAGTATGTTTGTTGGGTATGTCGGTTATTGATTTTTATCGAACGTGTGTTAATTGATTATTGCAATAGGTTGTGATGTTTGATCGTGGATTATGACCGTTGTGTTGCGGTTGAGGCTAAAGAGTTCGTACATTGATTTTGGTCGGGGCTGAGGAGCTCGTAGACTAAGGCAATGGATTTTGGTAACGGCTTTGTGGTATCGGTATCAAGGCAAGTTTATACTTGTTCATTTTATAATATTTGAGGAATGGTTTCGCTTTCATTTCATTTATAATTCATATAGCAATGATATTATAGATGTAAACTGTCGGTATGACGATTTGTTTATCATGCTGTGGTTTGGGACAAATCATAATGTATATGGTTTAATTAAATTTGATTGAGGACAGAGCTGTGAGTTATCTTTGATCTATGATATGGAATGTCGGATAACGAGGATAGTTATCGTGATGGCATGAGTATCGGGATAAAGGTTTATTGGTATTAAATGGACGGTACCTTATTTGAGATTATTCGTATAACTGTGTATTCGTTCAGGGATGTTGTTCGTGGAAAGGATGTTGTCCTCGGCTTTGAGGTAATTTATGTATTGTTCATTTATGAGATAATTATTCTGTTGAGTTGTTTTATATGTTGTACATTGAGGCTTCGTATATTGATATTCATATTGGTTGTTTGTTGAGGGATGTTGATCCCCGGACTATTATTGATATTAATGGTTGTGTTGATCGTCTCATTGAGGGATGTTGATCCCAGAACTGTTGTCTGAGATTGTTGATCGTATGGATTATCCTTTGGGGTTTGTGATCCCAGGATTGTTGTTTTGAATATTAATTGGTCATGTGGACTTTTCATTGTCAGTCTGTTGTTGTTCACTTCAGTGAGTCTTTTGATCCTTATTGGATATGTGTTTCTTTGAGTTTCGTTGTCATGTTGCATCGTGACATATCTGGAGTCATATCAGCGTTACGATTGGATATTGTGTAGGATTTTAGCCGGGCACATATATAGTCATGCGTGAATATTTTCCGTGAAGGGCTGTGCACACGAGACGTAGTTCGTTGAGGCTAATTAGGTACATTGTCCCATGTATATCCTGGATTCCGTATACAGGGTGGACATGTGCACTGACATATATTCGGATCGGGCGTACTATGACGTCCATATTTGAGCCATACCGTTTGGTCATTCATAGATCCATGTATGATTGGATATGTTCGACGGTTTGCGACTGGTTGTTCATACACCCGAAGGGTATGTTTCGACAGTCGGGGTTATTTCTTTGAGATTCATTATTGTTGATGATTTGGAGTTTACCTTGTTGATGGTATTCTCGGTTATTGTTGGTCCTTTGTTGATCATTTGGAGTTTACCTTGTTGATGGTATTCTCGGTTATTGTTGCTCCTTTGTTGATCATTTGGAGTCTACCTTGTTGAGGGTATTCTTGGTTATTGTTGATCTTTGTTGATCGTGTTTGGAGTTTACCATGTTGAGTGTATTCTCGGTTATTGTTGATCCTTTGTCGATCGTATTGGAATTTATCATGTTGATGATATTTTCGGTTGTACTTTGACCTTGGGTTGGTCGTATTGGAGCTCATCATATCGATGATATTCTTGATTGAATTATTGGTTGATCATTGTTATTGATCGTATGAGCATTCAGACTGTACGTCGATGTTTCAGGACTTGTTATCATTGTTTTGGGGTAGTTGATTTACATATATGTTGTGTATTATTTGTTTACTCAGGTTGAGATTTGATTGTGTAATCCGACAGACAAGATTTGCACAGATTGGATTATTTCCACACTTATGAGTTATGATGATGTTTTGAGGATTGTTGGTATTTTTGGAATACAGTTCAGATAATTGTTGTTGAGTTCATTTCGTCATTTGAGAATGCGAAATATGGATTATGTCAAGGATTGATTTAGTATGGATTGCTATGAATTGGTAAGGTTATAACGGTAAGATTACATTTGTAGTATTCTTACTTCGTTATTACATTGGTATGTAATTATTTATGATGATGTGATCGATATCATTGTTGAGTATTGTGGCTGACCCCATCGTGGGCTTTATTTTTAGGTACTCGGAGATCGAGCTAGTAGCGGTCGTGAAGGGGTGAGCTTCCAGAGTGATACTGGCTGTGGCATTTATTTGAGTATTGAGTATTCTCTTCTGGTTATTTTATTCCGCTGCAAATGTGTATTTTGAACTGTGTTTTATCCGCTACGTGTGTTTATTTCAAAATGGCTTTTCGGTATTTTTACCAACTCGTGTGTATGTTAAATGGCCTTTTGGCACTTTGCGAACTTGAGTTATTTCGTCAAAACCTTTTTCTAAACTATTTTGTCGGTACATTTAAGGGGTGGCTTAACGTACATTTTGAACTGTCGAGATTTGACATTTCGCCTTGTATCTTCAAATGGTATTTTATGATGGTATGTGGTATTTTGTAAACGGCTTTTGTGAGTTTTTGAAATATTACCGTCATTGGCCTTTTGGCATTTTTAAACATTTTTGAAATGGTTTTTAGCCTGGTGGGTTCCGGCGCGGGTAGAAATTATTTTTGACAAGGATGAATATATTGTGTGGTGAAATTGGATGGTATATATTGTTGGTGGTATTGAATAATGGAGAAATCAATTACTCTGCTGTTTTGGGGAACTTAGTAACATGATATATTAATGAGCCCCATGTTTATATTTGCGTAAAACAATTACCTTAGACATGAGTATGCATGGAAGCAGCTTAAGTATGTTTTTATCTTAGTAACCGGGTGTATTCACATGACCCATCATTTACATTCGCATAAAACAGATAATAACAACTCAAGTATGATTTAAAAAAAATTGGTTGGTTGAAAAGCAAGAAAAAGAGCTCGGATGATTCGAAACATAAGTAAGGGGATCGATAGAACACTACGCCATAAATGGCCTTCAGCAACCACATAACCGTGTTACCTTAGACCCAATTTTCTGTTGCCACAGACTCAAAATGGGCAAATGTAACATTTTAGCTAAGTTGCTCTGTGAGCAGTAGCCTTTGGACTCAAAGGCAACATGTGGATCATCCTAAGCTAACATAGGATTATTTGTTACAAAAGAACTATACAGTAACATCCTAAGGACCCTACAGCAACACCATATTCGTGTTGCAATAGGCTTTAAAATTTTGTAAAATATATAGCCAATTTAGTGGGTTGCACATGTGGACCCCATTTTGTGGGTCCCAGAGGGCGGTCCCACCGGTGGGACCCACTTAGTGGGGTCAGCTGGTTGGGCCCATATGTGGCCCCCACTTTTCTTGGGCCTTTTAGTGGGGCCTACTTTGTGGGGCCCACGGGTGGGCCCACAAAATATGTAGCAATTTTTAGTCTATTGCAACACCTATATTACCAATTGCAAGACACCAAGTGTTACCAATGAAAGACATTTGCAACATATATATAGTACGTAAGGTAACACCTTCATTTAATATAAATATAAATTTTAAATTTAGCATTTTCCATTAAAAAAACCAACAAACCAATACATCATCCAACTACATAATCCCATAATAAAAAAAGCAACTATATCCAATCACAAAACTAACCAACTACTTCACCAACTACATATATACAAGTACTAGAAGAAAATAACTTGATCATTTTTAACTAACCACATCGCAATGTCATAAGCGAGATAGAAAAACCAATACTAGTTCAAAAGGTACTGTCATAAAGCAGTGGACATCTAAGATACAAAAAGACTCTAAGAAACTATTCTGTGGAACACTTGTTCAATTTGCCAAGGATTAGCCACTGTGCCTGAGTTGGTGTCCATTCACAAACTTCACCTTCTTTAAACAAGAGAGCTGCAGAATGAAAGAAGAAAGAAGAGTCAATAATTAGTGATGGTTACTAAGCTTCCAAATAGGCAGCCTAGTAACAACTATCAGAAAAATAAGGTCTCCAAACTAGTTGTTCTAAACCAGAAATAATTTGCCCAGTTTATTTATCTTGACCAAATTTGAAGGATCATTTATCGAATTCTGATACTTTTCAAGAATAAACTAAAGTACATAAAAGAACACCTACCTCCCTATTTCTCTAGGTTTAAAATCCAAGCAGACTACTCTTCATTCGGCTTTCCAAGGAAAGCTTCAGAATATTTTTTAAGATCACCTGCTACTGTTGCAGCAATGACCTAACAAGTAAAATATTTTAGAATTTAGAAGAAGAACATATATTTTATGCAGTAAGAATCTAAAAGAAATGCATAAAGAATGCCTTTAAGGCTCTACCGAATGATATAATAAATCAAATATTAAAGGTTGAAATATCATAGTCACGTAAAGTTTTTGACTATCAAAGCCAAATCCGCTGGTGTTAGAACCATGCAACATATTATAGACCACCTGCCAGTCTTTTTAATGGTTTTTATCCTCGATTCAAAATGGGTTTTACCGAATATACCAGAGTCCGGAAGCGCTTCTTTTATTACCGGTTCCAAATGTTGCAAGTATCCAACTTTGAATCCATTATCAGCTTTAAAACCACCAATATTTACCATATTCACCAAAGCTTCGACAAGTTTGGAATCCTCAAGTGCAGACCAAGGCCGATAATTTCTTTCTTGACTCGACATACCTATGTGCATAAAAAATTAACATAAAAACAGAAATTAAGCAAAAAAACAGCACTAAAACAACACTGATATGCTGCCAAAAACAAAACAAAAAAAAACACAGCAAAAAACAGCACTAGAACTGCAACAAAACAGCACCAAAACTGCACCAAACCATGAAGAACATACCTGCTGCTAACAACAGCAAAAAAAATAGCACCTAAATATAAAAAACACAGAACCTATACTGCACCTAAAGTGCTGCAAAAATGCAGCTTTTAACCAAAAAACGCACCTACACTGCACCACAAACACATCAAAAAATAACAGAGAACAAAAGCATAATCAGATTAGGTGTGGCACCATTTAAGTGTTCTGCAATGTTAAAATTGCAAATTCCAGAGTTTAGTTTAGAGTCATTTCTGGCCTAACATAGCTCTCATATGGATGCGAAAATAACATAAGTTTTATGTCATAATAATGTAGACCATGTGAATTGAGCTGAAATTTAGTTATATTTACAAGTCTTGACTCATTAGAAAGTTAGATACATCTATCGTTTCAGGTTTAATAATTCAAGAATCAGACTAATAATCAGTAGTAGTCTAATCGTCTCTACAATCAGAACCGAGAATGACATGGTATTATGTAACAGACCATCCAGTGTGGTCCTCCAAGGTCCTACCATGTCTTTCTATAGTACCTACATATTATTCATCTCACTGTTCCTGTTGGGTACGGGGTCGGATATTTGCGCCGTTTGCGGAAGCGTAAATAAAAAGTGCGGAAAATAAAGGACATGAGGATTTATAGAGGTTCGGCTATAAACGAGCCTACGTCCTCTCTTTATCTTTTTCAATAGGTTAAAGATAGCAACCTCTACGCCTCTCTTCTATCGGTCGAGGTATAACCGTTACAATCACGTCTTCTATTGGTCCGTGATAAACCACTCGTACTTGTCTTTGCTTCGGTCCAAGTTAAACCGTTTTCCTTTTCTATCGGACAAGGAATCAACCGCTCTAGCTTTCTATGGGTACTAGATAAACCTCACTTAGATATCGATTGTGATTCTAATAATGCCGGATCCTTGATCCTAATAACACCGAATCCAATAGTATCTTTTCTTTTACCACTCGTGTATGTTTTCGTGAATTCTCACTCAAAAACTTACAATTAAGATCAATATCAACAACAAGAATGTGTATAATAATATCACAAGTATAGACAATTTGCTCAAGGTTGTTCTACTCAAACAATACCATAGGGATGGTATTTATAGGCTCCATCTTCAAACTAGCCGTTAGCTGCTGAACCTTCTTTACATACGTTATCATCCCATTATTACGTACGCAAGCCCCGTTACGTACGTTAACCACCAAGGGTTACGTACGTAAGCCTCTTCCAGTTCCAGTCCAGGGAGTTTCGTCTTTTGAGTTACGTACGTTAACAATTTCTTCGTTACGTACGTTAAGATTACATCACTGATCCGTTGTATGCTTTGCTGACTTTGACTCCTCCAACGTTCACTTGTTTGAACTGTGTTACGTACATTATCTCTCTTGTATTACGTACGTTAGGTTCATCACATTACGTACGTTAACATGTTCCTGTTACGTACGTTAGCTTTGTTTTACTTCAGCATTTTGCACTTCGTTTTCCTTCGATGCTTGCTTCGTCTCTTCGTTGTTTTGTTTTGCTTATCAACATTAATCATCAAAACACTTTTAATTTATGTATGGAACTAAATGTTCCAACAATCTCACCCTTTTTGATGATTACAAAACAAAACTTCGTCGATGGGATTTACCTGCAAAAATACAAATATATGTATATGTGTACAGAACAAAGTTTTCGACTTTGTCCGTTTCGTCAGTTCTTCTCCCATTTCTTTTTCGACTCCTTCTTTTCTTTTCTCCTTTTCTTTTCTCATTTTTATTTTTTCATCGTCTTTTCGACGTCTCCTCATTTTTCGATTTTCTCCCCCTTTCAAGGTTAATCGCATTTTCGACTTCTTTCTCCATTCTCCTATCTCTCCCCCTTTTTGTATTCATCAAAAAATGCAATAAAATGCCAATAATATAAAAAATACGATATATGCAAAAATAAATACAAGGATATTAACTCCCCGTGAAAATATTATCCGTTAAAAAAAAATTACTCCCCCTGGGTAAAATACCAAAAATCAATGTTTGGAGATCCAACCTATAGTTGGTTTTTGTTTCGAGACATAAACAATATTTGAAATATTTGTTCCTTTAGGAACCCAAATTTTCTTAATTTTTATCGTCCGTCTCGGGCTTTTGCAACTTGAAATATGATGCCCGATTTTTAAACACTTTTCGCAATGGGGTATCTTAAAATTAACGGATTCGTTTTTCGAACGTGGTTTGAATCCTAACCCCTCTTTATTCAAAGTAAATTTTTGAACACCAAGCATTTGTTCAAATTTCTCGTTTCCACACGAGAATTTCTTTGTCAAAGATTTAAGCTCGGTTTGGATTTTAGCGAGATCATTCATCAAAATATTTTCATTTTCAATACACTTTGAATGATCGATTTCAACAAATTTTCCCTTTTCGATAATTTTGGAATTTTCAATTTCCAAAGATTTAATTTTAGACTTAAGGGATTTGATTTCCGATAATGCATTTTGAAAATCCATATGTAATAACTCAAATGCATCAAAAAGTTTATCACGGGAGGATGTACTTACTTGGCTTTCGACGTCGCTGTCGTCGAACGAACTCCGGGCCATGAGAGCGAGATTATTTTGATTGATGAACTCATCATCTTCGTCGTCATCGCTCCATGTTGCTACGAGAACCTCCTTCTTGGGTTTGACACGACAATTTTTAGCAAAGTGGCCTGGTTTACCACATAATCGACAAGAGTTGTCGAATTTCTTAGATTCGCTCGAGATATCCTTCTTCCTCCGGTTTAATAATGTTTGGAATTTATTAATATTCTTGGCATAATATGCCGCTTCTTCGTCGCTTTCCTCCACCGGGGTTTCTTCTTTCTTCCTCGAAATCTTAGCCTTCATGGCTAACGATCGTTCCTTCGGCTTCGGCTTGACACTTCGTGATTTTAAAACAATCTCATAATTGATTAGTGAACCAACAAGGGCACTAAAATCGAGCGTGTTGATATCTTTGGATTCCATAATTGCGGTCACGGTGCCGTCCCATTTGCTAGGTAGTGCTCTTAAGATTTTCTTGACTTTTTCACTACTAGACAATGGTTTACCGAATGAAGCAAGTCCATTTGTGATGACCGAAAATCGGTCGAGCATATTGGTGACGGACTCGTCACCTTTCATCATGAATAACTCGAAGTTATGGAGAAGCATATTTATCTTCGTCTCCTTGACTTGAGTCGTCCCTTCGTGTGTGATTTCTAGAATTTTCCATATTTCTTTCGCACTCTCACACGATGAGATTCGATTGACCTCTTCCGGATTTAAGGCACAAAATAAGAGTTGGGTGGCCTTACAATTTAGATGGTCATTTTTCCAATCGGCATCGTCGTATTCTTTGAAAGATTTGAGCGTACCATCGGATTTGATTGGAACTTTCGGGCCAAGGCAAATAATCTTCCAAATCTCTATATCGTAGGCACGAATAAAGATCGACATCTTTTTCTTCCATGTCAAATAATTTGAGCCATCGAAGAATGGTGGTCGGTTGAGAGCAAGGCCTTCGATAGGAGCAACTTGAAACGCCATTGGATCTTTTTCTCCTCGGATGTTAAGCCTTGTATTGGAGTACCGCTGTGATACCAATTGTTGGGTACGGGGTCGGATATTTGCGCCATTTGCGGAAGCGTAAATAAAAAGTGCGGAAAATAAAGGACATGAGGATTTATAGAGGTTCGGCTATAAACGAGCCTACGTCCTCTCTTTATCTTTTTCAATAGGTTAAAGATAGCAACCTCTACGCCTCTCTTCTATCGGTCGAGGTATAACCGTTACAATCACGTCTTCTATTGGTCCGTGATAAACCACTCGTACTTGTCTTTGCGTCGGTCCAAGTTAAACCGTTTTCCTTTTCTATCGGACAAGGAATCAACCGCTCTAGCTTTCTATGGGTACTAGATAAACCTCACTTAGATATCGATTGTGATTCTAATAATGCCGGATCCTTGATCCTAATAACACCGAATCCAATCGTATCTTTTCTTTTACCACTCGTGTATGTTTTCGTGAATTCTCACTCAAACACTTACAATTAAGCTCAATATCAACAACAAGAATGTGTAAAATAATATCACAAGTATAGACAATTTGCTCAAGGTTGTTCTACTAAAACAATACCATAGGGATGATATTTATAGGCTCCATCTTCAAACTAGCCGTTAGCTGCTGAACCTTCTTTACGTACGTTATCATCCCATTATTACGTACGCAAGCCCCGTTACGTACGTTAACCACCAAGGATTACGTACGTAAGCCTCTTCCAGTTCCAGTCCAGGGAGTTTCGTCTTTTGAGTTACGTACGTTAACAATTTCTTCGTTACGTACGTTAAGATTACATCACTGATCCGTTGTATGCTTTGCTGACTTTGACTCCTCCAACGTTCACTTGTTTGAACTGTGTTACGTACGTTATCTCTCTTGTATTACGTACGTTAGGTTCATCACATTACGTACGTTAACATGTTCCTGTTACGTACGTTAGCTTTGTTTTACTTCAGCATTTTGCACTTCGTTTTCCTTCGATGCTTGCTTCGTCTCTTCGTTGTTTTGTTTTGCTTATCAACATTAATCATCAAAACACTTTTAATTTATGTATGGAACTAAATGTTCCAACAGTTCCGCTTGTGATAGGCTGATAGTTGTCAGAACTCTCGGGTATCGTTCACAATACTTGCAGCTATAGATATGCAACAGATAAGATTATTTGATGTAAACATCTTAAATTTCTTGATTTTATATCTTTAGAAAAAAAGTTAATTAATACTAAAATTAATTTATTCATACAACTCGTTTTAAACCATCTATTCTCTCTTTTTTCAATCGACTAATATTTTAAGTTATATAAGGAATATAAATTTGAATGAGATATTAAGATCTTATTTTGAAAATACCCTCTTGAAGTTGGACAAAATCATGTTTTTAAATTACCTTCTTCAAGTGGGACGTAAGAAGTATGATTAGCATGACAATATGTTCTAGAGAAATGATATAATGCTCGAGTAGGAAATCTTGTGTCTCATATTCAAGAAAAGCACAAAGAGTGATCCTTGGGATTGAAAATCATTTAGTGGAACCAAACCATTTGGCACTGATGAGTTTTATATATTGGAATAGATGGACATTTGATTCTGATGTCTTATAAGCCAGTACATGGCTGTTTATCCATATTACTATTGTTACGTACATGTGCATAAAATAGCAAATTAACACAATTTTATTAAAAAATAAGCAGGTACAAGCTTACTCCCTTAAGAATTTATTGATGTCAAAACGCAGAGCAGCGGTAAATAATGATTTTCCTACCTCAAGTACTCTTTTCCATCGAAGCCACCATCAACATAAAGTATGCCATTCATATATGCAGCAGCGCCCATACGCTGCCGAGAGAAAAATAACATATAAAAAATAAGAGATATTTAAGAAGCAAGTGGATGCTTTTGATGTATAATAAGAGAAAACTGTAACACCCCCAAAACCGTATGAGAATATTACACGCCGTAGACCCTTTCCACAAGGATCTACCAGGCTAAACATCCATAAACAACCAAATGCTTGCCCGGCCAAGGTCAAACAATATAATAATACATACCGTTATGGTCACTGACACGTGAATATACAGACTGATGAGGTCACACAACCCAATCAACAAAACTGACTTACATTACCCACACAGGGGTCGAAATACAATACATCGGAAGACTGAAATCAACTCTGATAACACAACAAAAATCAGAACAACTCTCGACTCATGATTAGTATCGCAGCTCGTCATCCTCTTGTGCCAATCCTGTGACTGCTCCCCTGAATCTGCATGTACCTAGACGCAAAACAGACATCCACCCCCCGATTACTCGGGGGTTAGTAAAACTCCACTGTTTTACTAGTGCAAGTATCAAATCATACGAAATGTAACAAGCAATTAATAATCGTGAATCAAATATAATAATCAAGTAACAAATATTCCCGAGAGGTTTTCGCAAGGGAAGATAAGCTATGAAGCATTCGAAAATAATATTATCATCTCGGGAATTTTTAGAATTTCAAAACCTTAAGACCTCAAGTCCTGATTCACAAAACCTTTCGAAAAACTTAAGGGCCTTCACCCAAATCTTGTTTCATAACTCAACAGTTTACAATACGGGAAACATTTACTCAAGCTAAGGACTCGGTCCAACATTCATTTTCATAAAACTTTTCCTTTAAAAACTTTGATTTGAAAAGTATCATGCTCATGACACCGTGATCCACTGTCACATGTCTCCGTAGGTTCAACAACCCGCACGGACTACATCACGCACAATTAAACAAACATAATCAATTACGACACCGTGATCCACTGTCACGTGTCTCCATAGGTTCAACAACCCACACGGACTATTAACCAGACATAACCAATTCCGACACCGTGATCCACTGTCACGTGTCTCCGTAGGCATAACAACCCGCACGGACTATATCAATCACAATAATGACACACACAGTCCTGAAACCGTAGTCTACTGCCACGTGTCACCGTAAGCCCCGTCGAGCTCACCCGGTTGGACGCACTGTGTCGGAAACTCATGGTCCACTGCCAAGCGGTATCGTAGACCTCGTCAGACCAGCACGATTGGACCTCAGTACCTCACTAAGTTTTGACCCCGTAGTCCACTGCCACGAATCCTCGTAGGTCCCGTCGAACCAACACGAGTGAACTTAGCGGTCACACACATATTCACATTCACATTCACATTACATACAACAATGAGCACAATTAATCAATCACATTGATCACCACAAAATCGTACATCGCACACACATAACACAAGCTCAACACTCGCAACAACTATCATCAATCAACGACACTTAACCAACATAACACACATTTGGTACATAATACATTGCACAACCACGTGTACAACCATCTCATATGTACATCGCAATCCTGCACAAATGGCGCAACGCGAAAGAATATCCAGCGTGAAAACACGCCCACGACGACCCTAACAACGCCACCGGCAATGATTCAAAACAATAATGATGAATTAACGATGCATCACGTACCGCATTGCATGCACACATTTAATAAAGGAAACGTACGCGACAACAAGTCGCACCTGACCGAACGGCTATGCGATAGAAACAAATAGAGTATCACGATAGAAATCATTCCGATTCTTATCAACAAGAAAATGTCCGACTTCAAAACACAAACAATTCAAGATAACGGAAAACGAGAATACCAGATATTACATTCTATCATATTAAAATTAAGTTTCATCCCGAAACTTAAAATAAAACATCATGATAGAATACAAACAAAACCAAAAAGTTCACGCAACAAATATCAATCTCTACACGAATTACAGCACAAAGTACGATACACAACTACATCACTAGACACCACCGGCCCCTCCCCGAGTAGGAATGAAAACCCGATTCCCGAACATCTTGGCAACGGTCTCACAATGCACCACTTGGTACCCCAGTTGGCCGCACTTAAAACAATTAACTGGTGGCGAACGACAATTCTGTCTCGTATGGCCTACACGACTGCATTTAAAGAAGGTCTTCACACCGATCATCTTACTCGCCTCTGGAGTAAGGTTCTTAGACTAGTCAACCGAACGAGGAGTGCTCCCAGAAGGAAACTGCGAAGCAACAGGCTCACAGATCTCACTCCTATGGCCTCTTGAAAAATTTCTCGAGGTCTTCTGTCTCTTACTCTCTGAACCAGATTCCGTCACAGAAACAGACATCTCAATGGCTAAAGCTCGGTCCTGATATTCCTTCAGGGTGGTACACATGAGCGGAGCCATACTCTCACGGATATGGGGTTTCATGCACATATTGAAGTATCGGACCTTGTCCGCTTCACTTCTCACTTGATCACGAACATAAGCTAGCTGCCGATTAAAATCGACTATCGCCTGGGGTATCGACACATCCTGGGGCGTAGCCGAGAAAAACTCAACGATCCTGCGTTCACGAACAGGCAACGGGCAATACTCTGCCTCCATGGCGGTCTTAAACTCAGCCTAAGTAGGTGTACGATCTGCAGGCACTACAGCCTGCCACCAGTCTGCAGCTTCTTTGTCAAGCAAGTACTGAGCAATGGGTACCCTCTTTTCATCCGGACAAGCTACAGCATCAAATGTTCTGTCCAACTGGAAGAGCCAGCTTTCCCAACCTAACGAGTCAGACGAACCCACAAAACGGGGCGGCTGCATTCTCATCACATTTCGTAACCACTTACTAGCCCCGTTATCCCCATCTGGAGTCTCATTCCGATGTACGGCCTGATTCATCTGCACTAACTGATCAACCACCTGACGAAGGATGGTGGCGGCGCCAATGTCAACATTAACGCTAGTCGAATGTCCCTGATCTGTACTGAGCTGATTGGTACTCGGCAAGGAGGGAGTCGCCCTCTCACGCTCCTGATCACGACCACGACTACGACCACATCCTCGGCCACGAACTCTCGGCATACTGAACGGATGACCAAACAGAATAACGCAACCAAACAAACGTCGCAACGTCAACATAGGACGATAATAGCAGCACGATAAAGCATCAACTCCAAATCATCACACAAGTGCACGAACTAACACTGTAATTTAACAACTTCATTCAAAAATAATTCACACAGTCACATCAACAGAGGTGTTTGGATTTTACCAAATCAAACACAGTCAAAACCACACACGTAATGTAGGGATCAAACACTAGCAGCAAAAATAAACATTTCTGGGTATTATTCAAATGATAAAATTTTAAATCTCTCAAGTTTGAAAAATTTGGTGAAATGAAATTTTTGAAAAAACTTTGTTTAATACCTCGGTCATTGAAGTGGGGAACGATACCTAACAACATATCCCGCCACTTGGGCATACAACCCAGATCTTCTGACGAGAATAATAATATAGCAACTCACTGCACGACTTAACCTCAATGCATAACACATAACGTTCTAATTTACGGAAGCCAAAGTTGTTTTGCAAAACAGAAATTCTCCAAAATCCTTTAGTTCATAACCAAAACGACGATAATATTCTACAATGTCCGAAGTATTTCAAAACACATTTTTTCAAATACCGTCTGATTGTGTCATTTGAAAATACACAGCCCATTTGTCAAAATTTAACAAATTTTAAAAATTCATATAAACCGTGGTTTCACCGCACCACCAAAATATTTTCCAAAAATAGATTTCTACAAAAATTCTCAAACTGTAAAGTCCTTCAGAAAATATTCTCAAACTTATCCATAGCAGACAAAAATTACAACATTCCAAAAACAGTCGAATTTAATACCACATACTCAAATGGCAACCAGGGTCACCAATTCAATCAAATGCATCTCATGGTAGCAAGTTTAAACACACAACAAAATCATTCATCGGAGTTTCTCACAAACTCTACCGTCGGTACCTTTTCGAAACCCATCAAGGTTTACAACTTTCACAACATACCACCCCACCCGGTGGTTCAAAGATAAAACAATAACGTTCACAGTTCTATACACATACTATGTGTCACAAGTATTAAACACAACTATATTACACAATACTGTGTAAATAAAATTATGCACCGCAATTAAATCACTAAGATAAAATCGAGATACACAGGTATTACGCATAAAGGAGGAGACTTACATCCACAGGTCACACGGAGGTGATAGTCGCCCACGATACTAATCTCGTCCGACAACATAACCGACACGTTGTGACTACGCACAACTCAATTTGTCACTGACGACTCGAATGACAAGACAACACATTACTCGACAAATCACGACTTGACTCAACCCACAGCCTAGGTTTCCGCAACCTAAGCTCCGATACCATAAATGTAACACCCCCAAAACCGTATGGGAATATTACACGCCGTAGACCCTTTCCACAAGGATCTACCAGGCTAAACATCCATAAACAACCGAATGTTTTCCCGGCCAGGGTCAAACAATATAATAATACAAACCGTTATGGTCACTTACACGTGACACAGACCGATGAGGTCACACAACCCTATCAACAAAACTGACTTAAACGACATTACCCACACAGGGGTAGAAATACAATACAGCGGAAGACTGAAATCAACTCTGACAACATAACAAAAATCAGAACAACTCTCGACTCATGATTAGTATCGCAGCTCGTCATCCTCTTGTGCCAATCCTGTGACTGCTCCCCTGAATCTGCATGTACCTGGACGCAAAACAGACATCCACCCCCCGATTACTCGGGGGTTAGTAAAACTCCACTGTTTTTCTAGTGCAAGTATCAAAACATACGAAATGTAACAAGCAATTAATAATCGTGAATCAAATATAATAATCAAGTAACAAATATTCCCGAGAGGTTTTCACAAGGGAAGATAAGCTATGAAGCATTCAAAAATAAGATTATCATCTCGGGAATTTTTAGAATTTCAAAACCTTAAGACCTCAAGTCCTGATTCACAAAACCTTTCGAAAAACTTAAGGGCCTTCACCCAAATCTTGTTTCATAACTCAACAGTTTACAATACGGGAAACATTTACTCAAGCTTAGGACTCGGTCCAACATTCATTTTCATAAAACTTTTCCTTTAAAAACTTTGATTTGAAAAGTATCATGCTCATGACACCGTGATCCACTGTCACGTGTCTCCGTAGGTTCAACAACCCGCACGGACTACATCACGCACAATTAAAGAAACATAATCAATTCCGACACCGTGATCCACTGTCACGTGTCTCCATAGGTTCAACAACCCACACGGACTATTAACCAGACATAACCAATTCCGACACCGTGATCCACTGTTACGTGTCTCCGTAGGCATAACAACCTGCACGGACTATATCAATCACAACAATCACACATACAGTCCTGACACCGTAGTCCACTGCCACGTGTCACCGTAAGCCTCATCGAGCTCACCCGGTTGGACGCACTGTGTCCGAAACTCATGGTCCACTGCCATGCGTTATGGTAGGCCTCGTTAGACCAGTACGATTGGACCTCAGTACCTCACTAAGTTCTGACCCCACAGTCCACTGCCACGAATCCTCGTAGGTCCTGTCGAACCAACACGAGTGAACTTAGCGGTCACACACATATTCACATTCACATTCACATTACATATAACAATGAGCACAATTAATCAATCACATTGATCACCACAAAATCGTACATCGCACGCACATAACACAACCTCAACACTCACAACAACTATCATCAATCAACGACACTTAACCAACATAACACACATTCGGTACACAATACATTGCACAACCACGTGTACAACCATCTCATATGTACATCGCAATCCTGCACAAATGGCACAACGCCTAACACGTATACCAATATAACACTATTATCACAAAGCCTTCAAATTGCGGAAAACACAACCAACTCAAACGGAACATATTTACGAAGGCAAGCAAAATCATCATAAATCTCATACGTGATTACTAGTCGCAAGATACAAGTCGTATAGTAAGATACCTACCTTACTAACCGCTACCGAACGCTCCGAAGAACACGGTTCGACTGGGAAGCTCGGACCCCAAAGAAGGAAACGAACGGAAGGGTTCCGACTCGTGTTCTTCACAAGAATTTCGTTCCTAAGTCACAATGATATCAATTCAATCACAATTCTACGAAAACGTATAGAACTTTCCAAGTTCTACCCATTGAAACATTTTATCGGACACTTTGAGGGCATAGTCCAATTTAATCGATTATTCAAAGAAATACTAAAATTCGCTCCACAAAACTTCAAGTGAATTGAATGATTACAGGTTTACAATCAAGTTCTAACAATAATATGAATCAAAGCGAAGCAAATCGTCCGAAACATCAAGAACCCTCAAATTTTCCCAAAACCAAGGGTTTAGGTGTTCTTACCTTCGATCCAGGCCGAAGATGATGTTAATCCATGAATCAAACTTCCAAAACATGTTGTTCTATGTTTCTCTTACTCAAATCCATCCACTTATGCTGAAGAAATCGTGAAGGAACGAAGGAAAAACGAGAAATGGCCGGAGGACTCGGTCTAGGCCTATAAATAGCCGACCCTGGCTGACCGCTTACGTACGTAATCGGCCAAGGCCGAACTCTCTGTACCTATTCTGCCGGACATGTTACATACGTCAGGCTATTACGTACGTAACAGGCCTTACGGTCGTTACTGCCGGGCCATTACGTCCGTTACTCGGCCAGGTCTGGCCAACCAGGCCTCGGTCGATCCGACGGTCCGAAAAATCCCGAAACTCGGACCTGAACATAAACCGAAAACACGATTACGAAGTACTCGCAAAGACGAATCCGAACACTAAGAGAACACATGATTCCGACCACCCGAGGGCTCGAAATTCGACAACGGAAGTAATTACCCCAAACTTTTGGAAATTACGAAAATGGCCCAAAATGTCCGAAATACATGATACACGATCGAAACACCAAACCGAAGCTTACAATATGAATAATAACATTAAATGAACTTCCGAGAAACTCGAAACAACAGTTTCGGACAAGATTCGCGAGAATCGAACTCAAGTGTGGAAAAGTCGTTTAAGAATACAGAACTCAACAAAACGATGACAAAAAGTACAGAAGTAAATATTCTCAGAATGACTAAACAGTCAAAAGCGAGTCGTCGAAACGGACCTCCGCCGAAAAATGAAAATTACCGGAAATCCAAAATTGCTGATATTACAAAAACGGTGAGAGTGGATAAAAGGTTTATGCACGTCTTCAGGTATACATTAAACATTTCAACTTAAGATTACACAAGCAATGATATGCTTCATACCAGATAAACTAACTTTGTGCCGACAGTTATAACGATTACACTGACTGAGGACTACAATTGTGTTAGAATATATTTAACATAATAGAAAAACATACCTTCTCAAGCATGGGTTGAGTGGACATCCAACTTCCAATATTTAGGTCAAGCAATTCTACCTCTGAGAAACACTCAACTCCATTTCCACCACCCATTGCAAATGAGTTTCATACAAAGATGCTCCAGCCATGCATCCTTTCTTCTTACTCAACGAAGGCCACTGGATGCATTTGATTAATAATCGGGTTGTATGACTCAACTGCCGACAAGTACGGTGATACAAATTTGAATAACCAAAATGAAATGAATCAGATAAATAAATAATAAATTTTGTCAGTTAGAATCAAAATAGAAATTAAGGGACCTAGGAACAGAGTGATGGAAGTCATACCTGTGCCATACCAAATGTAATACCCGGTTGTAATTCAGTCATTATCATTCAGTAGTTTCATTCGGTAATTGTCTCTATGTAATTTTTCACTTGTTAATAACCGTTCATCATCCACATTCAGTCATCCATGTTCACTGTTGGGAATAACTTCGAGTTGTGTATCGATATTGTTTATTGTTTCAACCTTACTTGGGAATCGAGACAAGAGTATTATCTTGATCGTTATAATTACTTCATTAATCGATGTTGATATTGGAATTCATGCCATTTCAAATTTCCTTCTTGTTCGAATCATGCTATTGTTGGGTACATTTGCGGTTCTTGTGTATCTCGTTGAGTTTTTCTAGCGGGATACTGCTTCTCCCTACTTGTTTTAAATTTCGGGACGAAACTTCTTTTAAGGAGGGTAGTATGTAATATCCGCAATTTGGATTTCCGGTAATTTTATATTTTTGACGGAAGTCCATCTTAGCGACTCTATTGTTACCGTTTCGTCATTCCGAGAATGATTAATTCTACACTTTTGTCATCCGAGTTCGTCTCGGTGTCGTTCTGTTGAGTTCCGTGTTCTTAAGCGACTTTTCCACGTATGAGTTCGACTTTGTAAAATCACGATTAATTTTTGGAACTCCAAAAATTCTGAATCTTTTCAATATTATAGAGCATCAAGTTATCTTTCCGATGGTTCAAACGGTGAGTCAATCGGAGTCCGGACGAGGGAGTTATGGTCGAAACAGCTAAGACACTCACATGTTGCAATTTTGGCCGACCCGCCTGTACCGGGGGCCGCGGCTCCTGCCGGCCGGGCCGCGGTGTAATATCCGCAATTTCGGATTTCCGGTAATTTTCTTTTTTTGGGCGGAGGTCCGTTTCGTCGAATCACTTGGGACCGTCTCGTCATTCTGAGAATGATTAATTCTGCACTTTTTGTCATCCGAGTTCGTTTCGGTATTGTTTTGTTGAGTTCCGTGTTTATTAACGACTTTTCCGCACTCGAGTTCGATTCTCGTGAATCTCGTTCGAAATTACTATTTCGAGTTTCCCGTAAGTCCGTTTAACTTTTTTAGACGTGTTGTGAACTTCGGTTTGGTTATTCGATCACGTATCGTGATTTTCAGACGTTTTGGGCCATTTTCGTAATTTCCTAAAGTTTGGGGTAATTACCTTCCGTTGTCGAATTTCGAGCCTTCGGGTGGTCGGAATCGTGTGTTCTCTTAGCTCTTAGATTCGTCTTTGCGAGTACTTCGTAACCGTATATTCAATTCGTATTCAGGTTCGGGTTTCAGTGTCGTTTTCTTGAGTTCAGTGTTATTAAACGACTTTTCCAAGTATGAGTTCGACTTTGTAAAATCACCATAAATTCTTGTAAACTCCAAAGATTTTGAATCTTTTCAATATTATATAGCATCAAGTTAGCTTTCCAATGGTTCAAACGGTGAGTCAATCGGAGTCCGGACGAGAGAGTTATGGTCGAAATAGCTCAGACACTCATTTTCCAGTTTTGGCCGAGCAGCCTATACCGTGAGCCGCGGCACACAGTGCAGATCAGCCTATTTACGCGGATTTTGGGAGATGAATGCTCATTTCATCCCTTCCTTCATTCCTCCTCCTCTTGGGCGATCTTGTGGGCGATTTTTGGGCATTTTTGCATCATCAATCCCAGAGAACTTCATATTCTTCAAGTTCTTGGTGTGGATTAATAATACCAACAATTGTTCTTCATCATTAATCCAAGGTAAATTCTTGAAACCCTACTTTTGGGTGAATTGGGGGTTTTTGTTCATTTCATCCGTTTAATCCGATTTAACTTAGGATTGTGATGGATTGATGATTATTTAGATGTATTATATCATTTTCTTTATTATTCCATGGTTGGATCGTATCGATTCGTTGTTTTGGTCGAGTTCTTGATCGACGCCTTGAAGGTGTCCGGTAAAATGTCATAGAGGGGTTTTCGGGCGTTCTACGATTATTCTTCGTCGTATGATCGATGATTTATTGATTATATGTTGTTAGGGTTGAGTTTCTTGCGAAGAAACCAAGTTGAACCCTTCCGTTCGTTGTCGTCTTTCTTGTCGATAGCATCGGGCGTTTCATAGCTTCCGGTTGAACCGCATTCGTTGGAATACTTGCATTCCGATATCGAGGCAAGTATCTTACTATACGACTTGTATCTTGCGACTAGTAATTATGTATGAGATGTATGATGATTTTGCTTGCCTTCGTAATTATGTTCCGTTTGAGTTGGTTGTGTTTTCCGTAATTTTAAGGCTTTGCAATAATAGTGTTATATCAGTATACGTGTTAGGCGTTGTGCCATTTGTGCAGGAATGCGACGTACATATGGGATGGTTGTACAGTTGGTTGTGCAATGTATTGTGTACCGAACGTGTGTTATGTTGGTTATGTGTCGTGGATTGACGATAGTTGTTGCGAGTGTTGAGATTGTGTTATGTGCATGTGATGTACGATTTTGTGGTGATCAATGTGATTGATTAATTGTGCTCATTGTTGTATGTAATGTGAATGTGAATATGTATATGTGTGTGACCGCTAAGTTCACTCGTATTGGTTCGATGGGACCTACGAGGATTCGTGGCAGTGGACTACTGACACGCTCTTTGTGTAACTATCGCAAGTGCACGATATCGTATCAAGTAGTAAAGTGGACTTTTTGAGTCCGGTTTATCGATCCCACAAGGAAGTTATGTTATAATTTGAATTATACACTATTAGTCTATTTTTATAGATACTTAAGATGAGTGAAACACACAATTAAAAAGTTTGGTTTAATAATTGCAAAGAAATTGCAATAATAGTTCTAATATTATAAGGAAATAAAAAGATTGCAATATTAATAGATTGATTAATGATAAAATGAAATAGTTGGGATTACAAACTTAGTTCGTCATTAGTTATAAAAGATGTATTGGAGATCATAAGATGAATTTACTTATTATGTTGTGTAGATTCGATTTTCCTTATAAAGACGGTTTCTCTTCGAACTATAAACGTCCCTTACATATTGAATCAATCCACTATATTTCTATGTTGATTGGCTTCAATACATAGCATTAGGATTTATGAAAATAACTCAAAGAATCATCTAAGGACTAGGGGTATATTTCTATCCCCTAGAACAACTTAGAGTGAAGATCATTTGATCTAATCAAACATATTTTCTTTCGAAACATATGAAGACCATAAATATCTTCATTAATTGGCCAAATAAATAAAGATTGTTAAAACAATGAAAATCACACACAATAATAAGTAATTCACAATAGATCTTTTATACAAACATAAATAACATGACTAACCTTGTTTATAATCCCAACTTAAGGAACTTAGCCCATAAAGGGTTTATTACATATATTACAAGCTTTGGTGGTCATGTTTAGTTGAATCAAGAGAAAGAATTGATCCTAACTCCTTAGTAGATAAAGGAGATAGAAACAATAAACTCTCGAACAACATATGTTGTACCACACTAACAAAGATCACTCAAGAACACAAGTGTGTTCTTCACACAAAAAGAAAAGTTTACAAGAAAATGGAAAATTATAAGATGAATGGTGAATGATGAAGGATCTAAGGGGTCTATTTATACACCTAAAGTCATCTAATAGCTCCAAAACTACAGCATTATTACATTATATCGGATCAATGCCACCATCCCCTCAATAATACACAAAAGTATAAAAATTAGACAAATCATAGCAATCTGTCAAGAGTTACGGTAACATTCGGGAGTTACGGCCAGAATCGAGGTGACTTACTGCCGTAACTCATCAATGTTACGGCCGTAACGTGGCTTCGTAAATTTGCTCATTTGAAGCTTTGATAGTTACGTTTTCAGCCAAATTCCCTCGGACTTTGCGTTTTTGCCCCGCATCTTCTTCGGATGATAACTTTTGATATATAACTCGATTTTGAATCCAAAGACCGCCGAATTCGTATCGGAAAGCCCTACAACATGAATATATCAAAATTCAATAAAGAGAATATTTATTAAACATGTTGTTTCTTGAGTAATTCAGATTATTTAATCCGATCATCATCCAATAAAAATAAAATTATTAAAACTAATAAATTAAAAGCAAAAACGAGTAGACTAACTCAATTATGGGTGAATTTTATCGATACAAACCATGGATAAGTGTACAAAAATGACACTTATCACACCCCAAACTTGAATTCTTGCTAGTCCCGAGCAAGACTCTTTATTATTCACACTCCAAAATAAAAATAAAAATAATAAAAATAAAAAAATTAATACACACATAAATTAAAATATAAAAAGAGAAAAGGAGATCAAAATGCCATTAATAAACAACAACCACTTTATACAAGAGATAGAAATGAATCAAGATTCAAAATAAATCTACTAATATTTTTGAAGTTAAACACGGTTTTTATTTTGTAATTCCAAAATGTAAGGTTTTCCCCAAAAGGTTGATTATTTCTTTCCCACTCGTGATACACACGACTCCCTTTAATGGTTGCTCTCGATCACTCGTTTATTTTTGACTCAATATGAAGAAGAATTTCATTGGCGTCATCAAATATTGTGATTTTTACAAAATTGAGTGTATTGAAATTCAAATTGCTAATTAATTCAAATCGCTCATAAACTACATCCCTTTTAGTGATAGCTTTCACACCGTTATTTGCTAACGTGTAGCTCTTTTCACTAACACAATTTCTATCTCATTTTTTTCGTTTTCGAAAAGGTGATAGCTTTCACACCGTTATTTGCTAACGTGTAGCTCTTTTCACCATTTTTTCCGAGACGGCACTACGCACCAACAATGGTTAGTCCTTTATTTTTCGCAAAATTTAAGACTTCCAAAATTAGGCATTTGTCTTGCTCAACACTTCTCCTTTTCGTCATTTATTTTTTTAGGTGATAGCTTTCACACCGTTATTTGCTAACGTGTAGCTCTTTTCACCAATGACTCCTTTTTTTTTTTTTTCAGGAATAGAATTTTTGCGTAAAATCATTTTTAGTTAAGCATGAAAAATCAAAAACTCCACAAATTAAGTAAATTTCAGTTTTATTTTTCATCAACCAATTGATTCTTCTTTTCTCAAGGTAACGAATGACTCGATTTTATATGATAATTACAAGGCTTGGAAAGAGAGATTAAGGCTCAAAAAATTTTTTTTGGAATATACAATTTTTTTACCGGTTAAAACGATTTTAGAAGTTTGTATATAGCTAATTTATGGTGTTATGGCCAGATCTAAAAATCTCATAAATCAAAGTACTATAAATATATATATATATATATATATATAATAATTAAAAAAAAAATTAAGGCAAATAACCAAATCAATCAAAACACACCAAAATTATTAAACAAACGACACCAAAATTACAACACACCAAAATACTAAAACAAACCACCCCCAAACTTGAAAATAAAACTGTCCTCAGTTTAAAAATAAAATAAAAATCAATGCAGAAAAGCAGAATACTCCCTGTTAAGAAAGTTGATGTCTGAGCCTAACACCTTTTAGAATCTGCAAGAGAATAAATATACGAGGCACACACAAAAGAAAATAAAATATACTCGTAAGTATAACATGATTTTTTAGATGCGCATCAAGAAAGTCCGAAGAGTCGCCTTACGCTGCCATCAAAGTTTTTATAAAAGCAAAAGACGAAATAAACATTACAGTAATGAAATAAAAATACATAAATCGTGAATAGATGCGCGTCAAGAGATCAAGAAGAAACTCCTTAAGCTGCCATCATTTAGCACGATTATTACACACGACAAAAAGTAAAAATACAAGGGGTCCGACATGGGTTATCAAAGGGAGAGGAATGAATCTACTTTTCGTTTTCTCACGGTAAAATCTTCTACCTGCACAATTTTAGCTAAAGTGGATCTGGTTGAGGAACAAATTCATTGAGATTTTCGATTAGTTCTTACGGTGTTGTCGCAACGACTATGATTCGTTTTGCACGCTCGGAAATAAATCCCTTTTCAGCGAGTAGTCGATGAAAGACGGTAAACCATCAAAAACCATTGACATTAAGCACTCCTATTGGTTTTGATGAACATTTAGTGAGCTCGTAACCACATGAAAAAGTTCCTCAAGTGTGCCAAAACCAACGGAAGGGCGATAAAGGCGCCAATTATTTATCATGTGAGTTATGCGATCTTGCATATTCACGAGATCTAAACTCATCTCCAATAGTTGACCGGTGATTTTACTTTCGGCAGGTTTTGGGATTACTCTCAACACTCTTACTCCTTCCATATAGGCGAAGCAGCTCGTCCCCTTAATCCTAGACTTCCGCCTCCCTAAACTACATGAATGCATTTTTCTCCTAAGGTACGACCCAAGTTGTGGGCTTCTTCAGTGAAGCATGCCTCTTTTCCAGAACTAGATCCACCAAAAATGCAGTCTGTGTAAAATTTTTTTGTTGAAGATGATGACTCCATTTTTGAAAAGAAAAAAATTTTTTTAGAGAGAAACAGAGAAAAGTGCAAGTTTGAGGGATGAATGAAAGAAACCAGAGAAAGTTTATTTATAGAAGAAAAAGAAGGTAAAAATTGTTTAACAAGTTTGTGATTGCGTTTGATTGTGCTTCAACTACTCAATAGAATAATGAAAGCTTTTATCGCGTATCACATTTTTTATTCGTAAAATCTCACCACACGACAAAAATAAAAGATACTTACGCGTATGTACAGTAGTTGTGATTGTGGCTCACATCTTCCTCTGATTTTACGTTCGAAACGGCCTAAACGCCTTCTATGAGTCGGGAGAAGCTTCCCATCCAATTTTCTTACAAATTGGCAAACAGGTCTTTTAACGCGATTCCCAAGACGTTGTTCATATTATGGTTTGAATTTATTCCACAAACATTGAATTCCGTAATACACAAGTCCACTAGGATGCGTGTCAAGAGAAATTTCGATATTATCTAAATTCTCCTTATTCGGACCATCATTAATGAACCGAATTTTATCTTCTCTGTTTGTAGATGGAATTCCTAAAGATCGACATTTTGCATTACGGTTCCATCTAGCACATTTATGGCAAACGGCTAGAATCTTTGCTCGTCGTTTCTTTGCATATGAACTTTTCCAAGCCTGGTAAAAATCTAGTTGGTGTTTCTGAATTCACCTTCTATTCTTACTTTGGCTTCGATAATGAATCTTATGTCAAAAGGTATGCTTTTATTCGTAAGCAACCTCATCCTTTCAAGCCTTGTCTTATAAATTTTTAAAATTGCATTTTTGCTTAGAAAGGGAAATCTTTTTCAATTTTAAACAATGTTTCATCCATGATAAAAACCAAAAATAAAAAGACAATGAAAATAATTAAAAAATATATACAAATATCGGTTGTTGTGGGAAATCAAAATCCGACTTTAATAGTCACGAGTACCGTTATCCGCCACTTGACCGGACAAACACAATTTAGTACTAAGTTACAACGTCGAAATTTGTACCTACAAAAATAGTTTATAATGTAAGATTTCAAATATAACTTATACTTCCCGCAGCGGCGCCAAAAACTTGACACGCTCTTTGTGTAACTATCGCAAGTGCACGATATCGTATCAAGTAGTAAAGTGGACTTTTGAGTCCGGTTTATCGATCCCACAAGGAAGTTATGTTATAATTTGAATTATACACTATTAGTCTATTTTTATAGATACTTAAGATGAGTGAAACACACAATTAAAAGTTTGGTTTAATAATTGCAAAGAAATTGCAATAATAGTTCTAATATTATAAGGAAATAAAAAGATTGCAATATTAATAGATTGATTAATGATAAAATGAAATAGTTGGGATTACAAACTTAGTTCGTCATTAGTTATAAAAGATGTATTGAGATCATAAGATGAATTTACTTATTATGTTGTGTAGATTCGATTTTCCTTATAAAGACGGTTTCTCTTCGAACTATAAAGCGTCCTTACATATTGAATCAATCCACTATATTTCTATGTTGATTGGCTTCAATACATAGCATTAGGATTTATGAAAATAACTCAAAGAATCATCTAAGGACTAGGGTATATTTCTATCCCCTAGAACAACTTAGAGTGAAGATCATTTGATCTAATCAAACATATTTTCTTTCGAAACATATGAAGACCATAAATATCTTCATTAATTGGCCAAATAAATAAAGATTGTTAAAACAATGAAAATCACACACAATAATAAGTAATTCACAATAGATCTTTTATACAAACATAAATAACATGACTAACCTTGTTTATAATCCCAACTTAAGGAACTTAGCCCATAAAGGGTTTATTACATATATTACAAGCTTTGGTGGTCATGTTTAGTTGAATCAAGAGAAAGAATTGATCCTAACTCCCTTAGTAGATAAAGGAGATAGAAACAATAAACTCTCTGAACAACATATGTTGTACCACACTAACAAAGATCACTCAAGAACACAAGTGTGTTCTTCACACAAAAAGAAAAGTTTACAAGAAAATGGAAAATTATAAGATGAATGGTGAATGATGAAGGATCTAAGGGGTCTATTTATACACCTAAAGTCATCTAATAGCTCCAAAACTACAGCATTATTACATTATATCGGATCAATGCCACCATCCCTCAATAATACACAAAAGTATAAAAATTAGACAAATCATAGCAATCTGTCAAGAGTTACGGCCGTAACATTCGGGAGTTACGCCGTAATCGAAGGTGACTTACGGCCGTAACTCATGAATGTTACGGCCGTAATGTGGCTTCGTAAATTTGCTCATTTGAAGCTTTGATAGTTACGTTTTCAGCCCAGAATTCCTCAGACTTTGCGTTTTTGCCCCAGATCTTCTTCGGATGATAACTTTTGATATATAACTCTGATTTTGAATCCGGAAAGACTGCCGAATTCGTCTCGGAAAGCCCTACAACACGAATATATCAAAATTCAATAAAGAGAATATTTATGAAACATGTTGTTTCTTGAGTAATTCAGTTATTTAATCCGATCATCATCCAATAAAAATAAAATTATTAAAACTAATAAATTAAAAGCAAAAAACGAGTAGACTAGCTCAATTATGGGTGAATTTTATCGATACAAACCATGGATAAGTGTACAAAAATGACACTTATCAACTACGGGGTCAGAACTTAGTGAAGTACTGAGGTCCAATCGTGCTGGTCTGACGAGGCCAACGATAACGCATGGCAGTGGACCATGAGTTTCGGACATAGTACGTCCAACCGGGTGAGCTCGACGGGGCTTACGGTGACACGTGGCAGTAGACTACGGTGTCAGGACTGTGTGTGTGATTGTTGTGATTGATATAGTCCGTGCGGGTTGTTAAGCATACGGAGACACGTGACAGTGGATCACGGTGTCGGAATTAGTTATGTCTGGTTAATAGTCCGTGCGGGTTGTTGAACCTATGGAGACACGTGACAGTGGATCAAGGTGTCGGAATTGATTATGTTTGTTTAATTGTGCGTGGTGTAGTCCGTGCAGGTTGTTGAACCTACGGAGACACATGACAGTGGATCACAGTGTCATGAGCATGATTATTTTCAAATCAAAGTTTTGAAAGGAAAAGTTTTATGAAAATAAATGTTTCCCGTATTGTAAACTGCTGAGTTATGAAACAAGATTTGGATTAAGGCCCTAAAGTTTTTCGAAAGGTTTTGTGAATCAGGACTTGAGGTCTTAAAGGTTTTGAAAATCAAAAAAATTCCCGAGATGATAATTTTATTTTCGAATGCTTCATAGCTTATCTTCCCTTATGAAAACCTCCCGGGAATATTTTGATACTTGATTATTATATTGGATTCACGATTAATATTTGCTTTTTACATTTCGTGATACTTGCACTAGTAAAACAATGGAGTTTTACTAACCCCCGAGTAATCGGGGGGTAGATGTCTGTTTTGCGTCCAGGTACATGCAGATTCAGGGGAGCAGTCACAGGATTGGCACAAGAGGATGATGAGCTGCGATACTAATCATGAGTCGAGAGTTGTTTTTATTTTTGTTGTGTTGTCACAGTTGATTTCAGTCTTCCGCTGTATTGTATTTCGACCCCTGTGTGGGTAATGTTATTTAAGTCAGTTTTGTCGATTGGGTTGTGTGACCTCATCGGTCTGTGTATTCATGTGTAAGTGACCATATCGGTCTGTATCATTTTATTGTTTGACCCTGGCTGGGCAAGCATTTGGTTGTTTATGGATGTTTAGCCTGGTAGATCCTTATGGAAAGGGTCTACGGCGTGTAATATTCCCATATGGTTTTGGGGGTGTTACATTTATGGTATCGGAGCTTAGGTTGCGGAAACCTAGGCTGTCGGGTCGAGTCGAGTCGTGGTTTGTCGAGTAATGTGTTGTCTTGTCGTTCGAGTCGTCAGGTGACAAGTTGAGTTGTGCGTAGTCACAACGTGTCGGATATGTTGTCGGATGAGATTAGTATCGTGGGCGACCGTCATCTCCGTGCGGCCTGTGGACGTAAGTCTCCTCTTTTATGCGAAGTACCTGTGTATCATGATTTTATCTAATGAGTTAATTGCGGTGCATAATTTTATTTGCACGGTGTTGTGAATATAGTTGTATTTAATACGTGTGACATATAGTATATGTATAAAACTGGGTTTATTATTGTTTTACCTTTGAACCACTGTGAGGGGTGGTATGGTGTGAAAATTGAGAACCTTGTTGGGTTTCGAATAAGGTATCGACGATTGAGTTCGTGAGAAACTCCGAGGAATGGTTTTGTTGTATGTTTAAACTAGATGCTGTGAGATGTATTCAATTGGATTGTGCATGTTGGACTGTATTCCTTTTTCCGCTGCGTGAGTTCTTTTATAATGGCTTTCGATATTTTACCGGCTGAGTTTTATTTCGGAAACCGATTCCCTTAACTGAGTTTTTGGCATTTTGGCCTTTTTTTAGTATTTGAAAAATATTACCGTCATCGACCTTTTTGGCGTTTTGTAAATGGTTTTTAGCCTGGTGGGTTCCGGCGCGGGACCCACGGCGCTATAATGTTCCGTGTAATTATCTGAAATTTTTGGCATTCTAGCCCATTGAATTGTCTTTGAAAACTTTGAGTACCTTAGAAAATAAATTTCGAGATGTACTTTTAAAATGAATTATTTTCTCGTGGTACATCCAAGGTGCCATAATATGTTTCAAGATTCTTCTACCCCGAGGACCAAAATGTTTTGAGATATTTCCAATGTTTTAGAAACACTTTTACTTAGACCCGAGGGTCGAATATTTCCGAAAGTTTTTCACGAAAAGAAAGTGTCCTCATTTTTATCGAATGCGAAATAGTTTCCCAAGTCTCGATAACGATGTTTCATGATTGTATTTTTTTTGAAGGGTGATACTCAAGATCAATCGGTGTTTCCAAAATTATTTTCAAAAGGAGGTCTTCCTTTTTTAAACCTATCCATTCCCGTTTGAGGGCTGGGTATGTATGTATGATGTTCGCGTTGTCGTTATGATGTTTGCTCCCGAGTATGATCGAATTGGTGGCATGAACGTCGAGGCATTGCCACGCATTTGTTGTACTAGCCCTCTGTGAGAGGTGTGAACTGGTGTTTACTGTTTATCGCCTCGTGGTGATTTGCGTGTTGTCGCACGAGTGTGAGCTGTTGAAGCTTGGGTTTGTACATTTGTGTACAAGTGTGATTGTTTCATAATGTTTGTAATTATGTGCTGGTTATCGTTCGGGCCGTTGAGGTCGCCGAACGATACCGTCGTTGTTGTAGTGTTTGTGTGTGTATTACTTTACGATGGTAATCATTGTATATGATATGTGTTATGATTCTTTGTTGTGCTGAGTTGGCATATCCGCTATATTATTTTGCGACGTTATGCCCCATTATATATAGCATTTGTATTTTCGGTATGCCGAGCCGAGGTGTTTCAACCGTGATGTGTCGCGGTATGCACGTGTAAATTGTCCTTCTCGTCAGTAACGCATTTCGAGGGACAATGAATTCAGTTTTGCGAATTGGCTACTGAGATTTTCGGAGTTCGCGCTTCAGCACAGATATCAGGATCGACTCTGAGACCCATGGGAGATTTTCCTGTCGGATGCTTTTTGTGTTGTTACCTCGTTTCCGTTGTTGTGAGTTGCGGGGACGACATTTCTTTTATAAGAGGTCGGATGTAATACCCGTACTATATTTGACTTCTGCAGTTTCTCCTTCTAAATTCTATCGACTTGCACGTGTTCGTCGATACTTTTTGAACTTGTTTGATGTCTCAGTTGTCATCGTTCAAGTTGTGACCTTGTTTTAGATCGACCTGTTTGTCATCGTGACCTTTCCGAGTTCGGTTCGATTCTTGTGAACCTTGTTTGGAAGTAACATCTTTCACTTTCTACCAGTTCTTTTAATGTCTGGAGTTGAAGTGGGGACTTCGGAGTCATTGTTCGACTGTTGTCATTCAATCATTGTTATTTGATCATTATTGTTCGATCATTGTTATTTGATCGTTGTTGTTCGATCGTTGTTGTTCGAACGGGGTTGTCTGACTGTTGTTGCCTGATCTCGTACTGCGAAGAATTGTCGTTCACCGTTAGTCAACTGTTTCGAGTGTGGCCAAGTGGGTCACCAAGCGGTGCATTGTGAGACCGTTGCCAAAATGTTCGGGAATCGGGTTTTCATTCCTACTCGGGGAGTGCCCGGTGGTGTCCCGTGATATAGTTGTGTATCGTACTTCGTGCTGTAATTCGTGTAGAAATTGATATTTGTTGCGTGAACTTTTTGGTTTTGTTTGTATTCTACCATGATGTTTTATTTTAAGTTTTGGGACGAAACTTATTTTTAATAGGATAGAATGTAATGTCCGGTATTCTCGTTTTCTGTTATCTTGAATTGTTTGTGTCTTGACGTCGGACATTTTCTTGTTGACGAGAATCGGAGTGAATTCTATCATAATACTATATTTATTTCTACCGCATAGTCGTTGTGGTCGGGTGCGACTTGTTGTCGCGTGCGTTTCTTTGATTAAATGTGTGCATGTGATGTGTTGTTAATTACTCGTTGTTGTTTTGAAACATAGTCGGTGGCGTTGTGTTAGTCGTCGTGGGCGTGTTTTCACGCCGTATATTCCTTTGCGTTGCTTGTAACGTTTCGCCGTTGGGCGCGATTTTTTTCGGTTCTTGTGTATCTCGTTGAGTTTTCCTGGCAGGATATTGCTTCTCCCTACTTGATTTAAGTTTCGGGATGAAACTTCTTTTAAAGAGGGTAGAATGTAATATCCGCAATTTCGGATTTCCGGTAATTTTCTTTTTTTCGACGGAGGTCCGTTTCGACGACTCGCTTGGGACCGTCTCGTCATTCTGAGAATGATTAATTCTGCAGTTTTTGTCATCCGAGTTCGTTTCGGTATTGTTTTGTTGAGTTCCGTGTTTATTAACGACTTTTCCGCACTCGAGTTCGATTCTCGTGAATCTCGTTCGAAATTACTGTTTAGAGTTTCCCGTAAGTCCGTTTAACTTTGTTAGACGTGTTGTGAACTTCGGTTTGGTTATTCGATCACGTATCGTGATTTTCGGACGTTTTGGGCTATTTTCGTAATTTCCCAAAGTTTGGGGTAATTACCTTCCGTTGTCGAATTTCGAGCCTTCGGGTGGTCGGAATCGTGTGTTCTCTTAGCTCTTAGATTCGTCTTTGTGAGTACTTCGTAACCGTATATTCGATTCGTATTCAGGTTCGGGTTTCGGTGTTGTTTTCTTGAGTTCAGTGTTATTAAACGACTTTTCCAAGTATGAGTTCGACTTTGTAAAATCACCATAAATTATTGGAAACTCCAAAGATTTTTAATCTTTTCAATATTATAGAGCATAAAGTTAGCTTTCCATTGGTTCAAACGGTGAGTCAATCGGAGTCCGGACGAGAGAGTTATGGTCGAAATAGCTCAGACACTCATTTTCCACTTTTGGCCGAGCAGCCTATACCGTGAGCCGCGGCACACAGTGCAGATCAGCCTATTTACGCGGATTTTGGGAGATGAATGCTCATTTCATCCCTTCCTTCATTCCTCCTCCTCTTGGGCGATCTTGTGGGCGATTTTTGGGCGTTTTTGCATCATCAATCCCAGAGAACTTCATATTCTTCAAGTTCTTGGTGTGGATTAATAACACCAATAATTGTTCTTCATCATTAATCCAAGGTAAATTCTTGAAACCCTACTTTTGGGTGAATTGGGGGTTTTTGTTCATTTCGTCCGTTTAATCCGATTTAACTTAGGATTGTGATAGATTGATGATTATTTAGATGTATTATATCATTTCCTTTATTATTACATGTTTGGATCGTATCGATTCGTTGTTTTGGTCAAGTTCTTGATCGACGCCTTGAAGGTGTCCGGTAAAATGTCATAGAGGGGTTTTCGGGCATTCTACGATTATTCTTCCTCGTATGATCGATGATTTATTGATTATATGTTGTTAGGGTCGAGTTTCTTCATCATTTTCATTTTCTTCATCATCAATCACTTGAATACTAGATTCTTCATCATTTTCATTCGGTTGTGAAGCTCGGATCGTCGATCTAACGCGTGTTCATCGAATCAAAGTGTTTAGATCTTCAAAGGTAATTTTCCCAAACCTCTTGGATTTCGATTTGTTTTGAGATATGATGTTTTGGATGTTATAATCATGTTGTATGAAGAGATATACATATGATTATGAGTATGTATGAATATTCATCGGATTATTGAAAGGTTATTCAAGAACACTTTGAATATTGAGTTGGATTTGGGGGTTTTCGATTAATTGTTGTTGAAATCACGAATTTGGATATTCATATTGGATTATTGATCGTATTGAAGATGTTTTGTTTGTTTGAAACACTTCTTGGGGATTTGATATTGGTATTATTGAGGTTTGGTTGTAAACAATTGAAGTTTGGCCTCAACGTATTCGATATAATGCCCCAATGAACTTGGTTTAGTCGTATCGACGTTTTGAGTTAGTTATATTCGTGTTTGATTCGTATGTTGAACGGATTGTTGGTAATTGTGTTATTCAAGGTTGTTCGAGCGACCGGTAGTTTCCTTAGGACGTTGTTCGAGAGAGATTGTATCATCACCGGTGTTAAGATAAGTTAATTCTTACTCAGTTAAAGGGATATTCATTCCGTTCGTTGTTGTTCATTCATAATCATAACTCATTCATATTGTATTAACCGTACCGAGACTTGTCATTGTCAATTAATCACTTGATCCACGAGAGGAGCATTGTTCCAATTATTTCATTGAGCTATCATTCATTTCACTGTCATTTCATCTCGGTGAGTCATTATTGATTTCGATGTCACTTTTGTTATCTCATGGCATTCTGGGTCATACTGGCGTGCCGGTTGGTATGTGTAGGATTTTCATGTCGGGCACATATTAAGTCGTGTGTTGGTTGTTGGCCTCACAGTGGACTGTGCACACGAGAAGATCACTTCGTGAGACTGATTAGGTACAAGACCACACGTGTATTCGATCGATACTCGATGGTGGCTTGTGCACGGACACATTTCCATCCCGGGCGTAGTGTGGCACCACCCTTTGAGCCGTACCGTTAGTTGATTCATACAGCATGTTTGATTGCGTATGTTTTCAACAAGATTGGGTTATAATCTAACCGATTCATTTTTTATTGAACTTGTGGTTTATACAGCATATATATGATTGTGTTTATTCAACTCTTGAGGATTGTTGTTCTGTGTAACTGACCCCGTTGGGGGATTTTATTTTTTAGTTCGTGGCAAGGCTAAGGCATGGGAAGATAACGTTGACGGCGAGGAGTCCCAGTGATACTAGTAGGGGGACCCAGTCCTTTCATTCACCATGTTTCCTTATTTTATTTCCGCTGCAGATTTCCGTTTAGATTTTAAGTTCATTCAGTGTTGTATATTTTATCTCCATATAAAATATACTTGTATTCGGTCATTTCCTTGGGTGTGTTGTATGAAACTCCTCATCAGAGTAATTAATGATGTAATGTGGTTCGGTACTACATTTACCCTG
Organism: Orobanche coerulescens; assembly: GCA_033398695.1. Lineage (NCBI taxonomy): Eukaryota > Viridiplantae > Streptophyta > Magnoliopsida > Lamiales > Orobanchaceae > Orobanche > Orobanche coerulescens. Next base: position 77,222,369 of record CM065808.1, read on the forward strand.
TGTATGTAGGTCACAAGTCGTCCAGGAACAAGTCTAGAGGGGGGGGGGGGGGGGGGGGAATAGACTTGTTGAAACCCTTGAACTCTTTTTCCGAAGAGTGAGTTTCTTCAGCTGATAATCAAACAAATGACTTGGAGTCGTTTGTTCTTGGATAAGTGCGGAAGTCAGCTGATGACGAATATAAATTAATCTTAATGAAACACTTAACAATGTATGCAAGACTAGAGTATGATGCGGTAAAGCAGAATAACACAGGCGGTTATAGTGGTCTCAGAGGTGGGGTAATCCTCTACTAATCCACTTTTCTCCAAACCAGTTGGAGATGAATTCACTATAATTCTCAACCAGTGATAAATATTACAGTGATTCACTACACACTACAACAGCTTCCAACCAGTGGAATTCCGTGCCGTTGTACACACACTTGACTGCCTTGCACCTCTTGATCCTCGATCCTCGGATGCCCTTACAGTCTCTTACTTCAACCAGTGAAGTACCCCGTACTCAAAATTTATAGACAAGAGTGTTTGTCTTCTCCAACTTAAGAGCTTCCTTGAATATGAACTTTTTGGATCTGCTCTTTTTCACGATGCTATTTGATTGCTTGAGATTGCTTTGTTTGCTTTGATCGCTAGAGTATATGTTTGCACCGGTAGTTGCTCAGTTTCAAATCTTCAGATATATATAGATCACGATCTCTGAGCTTCTTCCTTGTAGCCGTTGCAAATCTTCCTTGTAGACTTCTTTGTTTAATCTTTTCTGAACGTTGCAAGGCTGGATTCCCATTATTTAATTTTATCTTCCGACCGTTGTGAGGACTTCTGCATGTGAGCGCCGAATCTTTTGAATATAAAAGGATAAAAGTCTCCACGGTGGGTCAGGATGATTTAATTAAATCATATCTCTTGCGGGAATCACTCCAATTTGTCTCTTCACGTTGCATGTGAGCTTTCCGTAATATTTGACTTTTCAAAGCATGCTGACGTGGACTTGGAGTACTAGGCTGTAGTCGAGTAGGCTGATGTGCAGCTTACATCTCTGCAGGTAGGTTCTCTCGGCTGTTCACTGTTTGAGACTTGTCTGGTCAGGTGACTTCCCTGAGGTACCTCGGCTGCAGTCTGGTCAAACTTCTCTGATAAATTTTAGTTGACCAGGGCTACTCTGACTGGAATCGGCTGTACTTCTCTGATGGACTAGGCTGTACTTTAGTACTTAGCCGATTTTCAGCCTAACTAACTTTGGCCTACAGAAGACACTCATTTGGTTCTTCTTTACATTTTGCCAAGTTATACTTAACATATTTTGGCCTATGGAAGATACTCATTTGGTTCTTCCTTACATTTTGCCAATTAATAAACATTTGATTTTAAATTAATGACATCATCAAAATCTAACAAGTATTCCTAACAAATTCCCCCTATTTTGATGATGGCAAAACTAAGTAAGAAATCAAATAACCAAGTCTGCACTTAAGTGCGAGACAAAAACTGAAATCAGTCTAATATTGAGACAACTGGAAAATTGTCATTCAACAGACTGTTCATAAAATTTTCTGACTTTATCATAGAAATTTTACAAGAATGTTTTAAGTATAGAGAATAAATTACAAGTAAAAATGATTAAAAGATCATCCGCCTCTTCCTCTGCCTCTTCTAATAGGCTGCTTGGCAGGCTTGAATGGTTTGGCTCCGATGGGTCTTACCTTGACTGGAGAAAGGCCATACTTTCTTTTTACCACGAGTGCTGCGAAATCCTGCTCCTGCTGAGATCTGAATTTGTTCTCGAGGCACACTAGCTTGATTTCCTTTTGAAGTTGTAGCTCATCAAGTTCACCATCCATGCGGATTGGTGCTTCTTCAGCTCTGAATGGAGGGATCATGGGAAAAGCTTTCTGATCTTTAGCATGCTTCTTCAGAACAGCCCAAAGCTTAGGATGAACTTCTTCCATCCAGTTTATGAAAATCTCCTGTGGGGAGAGTTTGTCATCTTGAAGTAGTTCCCAGACATAATAGTCTCTGATGAACCTCTTCCTAGCAGCTCCCCACATTTCAAGAGCTTCAAATGGGCAGAAATCCTCAACATACCATAGCTCCAACCATTCCCATTCAAGAGTAGGTTCAAAGCCGCTTTTGGTCCTTCTTCTTTTCCTACAGTGGTCGGCTGGTCTTCTTGATCTCTGACTTCCTTCCTCTTTAGGCTAGAGGGTCCTTCAATCGAGGGACATCTTGCTTCTTCTTACTTCGATTTCTCTCTCTTCCCCTGAATCCTCTCTTCCCCCTTTTTGCCAAAGATCAATGAGGGTTGTCAACCGTTGTTCCATGCGGCTCATCCAATCGGACATGCCAAAGGGCATTCATTTGTTTGTAGGAAGAGGAGGGTGAGGGATTTCTCGGCCAGTAGGGTGTCAATCTTGGCATTTATGGTCTCAAGGTCGAGTGACCTGAGTTGACAGACTCCCAATGGTGTCTCGACAATCGCTTGATCGGCTCGGTCATGGTAGGTGATAACTGAGCTGATGGGGAGTGTTCTCCGATCCTTCACAAGGGAGCCACTAGGCTGCAGGCTCTGCCGCAGTAGGTCAGATTGGGTTTTCTCAGGGTCCCCGACTGAGTACTCTGCCCGACTCTGCATCTAGGTAGTGTACAGCGAGCACAACAATCCTATCTGCAGCTGCATGGGTTGCCTCTGGCTCTGGCTCTGGCTCTTTGGCTCCTTCTCTTTCTCCTTCTCCAGATTTTTCTTTCTCTGCTTCTCCAGATTTTTCTGCTTCTCCAGATTTTTCTTTCTCTTTTTCCTCATCTTTTTCTTTTTCTTCTTCCTTTTCTTGTTCTGCTCCTCCTTCACCTCCATCATCATTATCATCATCATCATCTTTATCATCATCTTTCTCTTTCTTTTCTCCTTCATCATCTTCATCCTCCTTATCTTCTTCATCTTTTTCCTGCTCTACTTCTTCTCCTTCTTCCTCATCTACTTCATCAGCAACTTCTTCTGTTTTCTCAATCTCCTCTGTTTGTTTTTCAACTGGTATATTTTCTTCAGATTCTTTTGCTTCTTCATTCTCTTCAACCAAATTGATAACTTCATTGTCTCCATTAATTTCTTCAATCCTAATCTCCTGTTCTACTTCCTCCTCTTCTTCCTCTCCAAAATCACCATTAAAAATACTTAACATAATAGAGTGGATAAAGTGGTCCATGTTTGTCTCAAAGTGTGACATGAACCAGCTTATCCTGGAGGAGTAAAACTAAATCTGACTCTTTGCAAAAATTAGTCAGAACATCCTCAGTGGCTTGGGGATATTCCCAACCACTAGTTTCAACAAAGGTTTGAAAATTTGTAAAAGACATGGTTTTTAGAGTTTTCCACTCTTTAAAAATATTTACAAAGGAGTGTTTTTCTGCTTGCGGTTTGACAAGCTGAAGTTGCTCAATAGAGAGATTAAAAGTATTGTTTTCTAAAAGGTTGAAAGTGTAATCTGCTTCAGGGATAGAGATAACAAGACCTGCTTCCTCTTCTTCGGTTATGTACACAGGAGGTGTAATAATGGGTACAATTCGAGTTTCGGTATCTGGTGCAGGCAGGTCTGGATGGATTGGTGACTGGACTGATGGGCTGGCATGGTGCTCAGGCTGCTCTCCTTCGCTGAACTGCAGCTTCCTTGGCCTCTTTGGTGAGGGTTCAGGTGATGACTGCAGGTTGGAAGGTCCTGCTGGGGCTGGTCCCCGTCTCTTGAATCGTATGGCAATTGGTGTATCGTCAGACTCATTCTCGGACTCGACTGCAGTTCCGATCTCAGCTGCAGGTTGGTCCGAGTCTGATAAATCGTATCTTGGGCAATAGCTTGAGTCTGGCAAATCCTTCAACAACTGGGCTGCTCTCCCAGTGACTCCAACTTTTTTCTTGTCATGGTCCATGTGACCTAGCCTCTTGTTCGGGTGGAAAGAGTCAATGTTTCCCTTGGCCACTCCGATTTTCTCCAAAAGCCAACTAAGATGCGTTCCGAACGCCAACTTAGTTTTGAATTTCTTCTCACCTTCAAGCCATTCGACTTTGTTCACCTCGCGAACAAGTTGTCTGAAAATATAATCCGCCCAGTCAACTTCTTCTTCTTGAATTAACGCACCCAACACCATGAATTTGGATGATGACAGTTGGTCATAGCTTCCTGCCATCCCCATCACTATCTTGTTTGTGATGTCCAAAGCAACTCGATAAATCCTCTTCAACTCATTTCTCTTCGCTGTAAACTTCAATTTCTCTGGGATGTTTTCGATTTTGATCGTCTTCCAGGTTTCGGCGGGTGATTATTTAAGAGCTTCGACCGCCAAGCCGCGATGTTTCATCCCGAATACGGAACGGATATTCTCTCGATCTATGGTGATAGGGATTCCGTCGACTGAGCTGTTAATCCCGTGCTGAATCAGAGAGGCGTTACGATAAAATTCGACGACATCTTCCTTGAACAAATGCTGCGGGTTGATGTCGAGAAACGGGTAGATTCCGTTCAGCTTCATCGCCCGGATCAGATTGAGCATATCGAAGTCATCTAGATTTGCTTCCAATAAACCTTCAAAATCTACGACCATGGAGAATATGACTTGGTCCTTCATCGCCTTCAAGTTTGCTCCTTCAAGAGATGCCATTTCTGCAAAAAAGATTTTTGGATTTTTAGTGTATATTTTGCTCTGTAAATTCTAGGGTTCCTGTAGGCGTAAAGGGGAAAATGAAATGTTTTCTTCCTTATAAAGAAGATGAAAGGACGTTTGGATTATTTTATTATAAATTTAAACGGTGGTACGCCTTTTGATATTCTTTTGAATTTCAAATTTGAATCGGTGGCCCCATTTAAAATTTGACAGTTGATTCTGATTGGCCACCGTAGAGGTTAATTAAATAGGCGTGTGACGCGTGTATTTAAAATTGCCACTTGGCTTATAAAGATGTATATTTTAAATGCCATTTTAGCTAAAATAATATTTATAAATGTGGCAGATATTAATTAAAAATTAGAGATCAGTTTAGAGAACTTAGCTGGTCTGATTTCGTTGACTGTTGACCACTCTGCAACAGGTGAGTTGACTTCTTGCCTGGTATTCTGTACAGCTAAGTTGCTTATTCTGGCCTTCGTCTTCTCGCCTGCATCAGCTTAGGCTGATTCTGAGGGTCCGTCCTTCCTTCAACTTGCTTCAGAACTAGATTCCCAATCTAGTAATCCAAGGTCTCTGCTAAGCTCTAGGAATCTTTCTTCTGGCAATGGTTTGGTGAAGATGTCAGCTATTTGGTAGTCTATGCTGACTCTTTCAACTCTAACCCTTTTGTTAAGCACATGATCTCGAATGAAATGGTGCTTGACGTCAATGTGCTTCGTCCTTGAGTGCAAAACCGGATTGTTGGTTATTGCAATAGCACTATTGTTGTCACACCATATTGGAACTTCATTGGCAATAATATTATAGTCTCTTAACTGTTGTCTGATCCATAGAATCTGTGCACAAGAGCTACCTGCAGCTAGGTATTCTGACTCTGTAGTGGAGATAGAGTTAGAAACCTGCTTCTTGCTAAACCAGGATATCAGTCTGGTTCCTAGGAATTGACACGTTCCACTAGTGCTCTTCCTATTGATTTTGCATCCGGCGAAATCCATCGAGTATCTGACATTCGAAGTTGTCATCCTTGGGGTACCACAGTCCAACATTAATTGTAGACTTTAGGTACTTAATTATTCTCTTGCCGCATCTAGGTGTGATTGCTTCGGCTTGATGGAATCTTGCACAAACTCCAGCGCATATGATATGTCCGGCACGCTTGCGATTAGGTACAGAAGAGATCCGATGAGTCCTCTGTAGTGGGTTGAGTCCACTGATATGCCTGCCTCGTCTGCATCCAGGTGAGTGCTCGTGCTCATTGGAATTCTTGCGGGCTTGGCTGATTCCATTCCATATCTTTTGATAAGATCTCTAGTATACTTTGCTTGGTTGATGAAAATTCCTTTTTCCATCTGCTTAACTTGTAATCCGAGAAAGAATTTAAGCTTTCCCATCATACTCATCTCGAATTCTCCTTGCATGAGGTTGGAGAATTTCTCGCATAGTTCAGGATTGGTTGACCCGAATATGATGTCATCCACATAAATCTGAACTATTAAAATGTGGCCTTCGTGTTCCACTCTGAATAGGGTCTTGTCCACTTTTCCCTTGCAAAATCCATTTTTCTCAAGAAACACAGACAGTGTTTCATACCACGCTCTTGGTGCTTGCTTGAGTCCATACAGAGCCTTCAACAGCTTATAGACTTTGTCTCCTTTGACAAAACCTGGGGGTTGCTCTACATAGACTTCTTCTTCTAGGACTCCATTCAGAAACGCACTTTTCACATCCATCTGGTAAACTTCAATGTCCTTGAATGCAGCATATGCGAGGAATAGTCTGATGGCTTCTAATCTTGCAACAGGTGCATAAGTTTAATCAAAATCTATTCCCTCACACTGTGCATAACCTTTTGCTACTAGTCTGGCTTTATTCCTAACAACAGCTCCGTCTTCATCACTCTTGTTTTTATACACCCATTTGGTGCCAATAACTTTCTTGTGATTAGGTGCATGCATTAGTTCCCAAACTTTGTTTCTTTCCATCTCGCTCAATTCCTCTTGCATGGCATTAATACAAGAATAATCTACAAAGGCTTGTTACTGTCTTGGGTTCAATTTGCGACATGAAACATGAGAACATCGCCATTCCTGCTGGTAGAGTTGACTGTCTTGTCTTGACTCCATCAGTCAACTTTCCGATGATTTGCTGAATTGGATGATCCTTAAGCCATTTGGGGATCTCGTCCTCTTCTGGGTTTGTTCCCCCTGATGGATTGCTCTGGTGGTTATCTGCATCAGCTGGATTCTGGTCTGCAACTGGATCAGCTACCGCCTTGTCATCTGCAGCTTGGTTACGAGGCTGAGATGAGTCTTTGTCGGCGAGAATCGGATCGAGATAGGTTTGGTGATCTGTCGATCTGATTGGGTCATCAGCCGATCTGCAGGTGAGTCCACCATTCCAGTGTCATGAATAATGACTTCTTCAAGGGTTGCTGTCTTGAGCTTGTTCTCAATTTGCTCAAGTTGTTTCCTGTACTCAACAGTAGATTCATCAAACACAACATGGGGTGTTTCTTCCACAACTAAGGTTCTTTTGTTAAAAACTCTATATGCCTTGCTTCTTTGGGAATATCCCATAAATAGACCATCATCAGTTTTAGCATCAAAGGCATTTAGCTGTGTTTTACCGTTGTTGTGGATGAAACACTTACAACCAAAAACATGAAAGTAAGCAACGGTAGGAGTTCTATTATTCCAAACCTCATAGGGAGTTTTGCCATGTCTCCCTACTATCATACTCTGCTGCAGGTGTGGCGGTGTGTTAACGGCTTCAGCCTGAACCTCTTAGGTAGGTCCGCTTCGCAATCATGGACCTTCTTGCTTCCTTCTGAGTTACATTCCTTCTTTCGGCAACACCATTCTCTTTGGGCGTCACAGGCAGAGAGCTCATCTTTGGATCCCATTCGATCGCTGAAATCGATTATCGCCTTGTTGAGAAACTCTCCTCCTCTATCGATCGATCTTGATTATGGATAGGGATTTCTCATTTGGATCCTTCTCAGGCTCGAGTAACTTGGTCGTGGTTTCACTTTTTTGAATAGAAAAATGATCCAAGTGTACCTTGAATAATCATCTACAATCACAAGAGCATGCTTTCTCGCTCAAAGTCCTTGGTTTCATAGGACCAAATAGATCCATGTGAAGTAGATCTAAGATCCTTGTTGTGAGCGTTGTAGGCTGAACAGGCTTGAATGATGCCTTGGTCTGCTTTCCCTTCTGACATGCATCACAGAGTGCTTCCTTCTTGAATACTTCATTTGGAAGTCCTCGACCCGACTTCCGAGAGCTAATCTTGTTGATGGCTTTGAAGTTCGTGTGACATAGTCTTTTGTGCCCACGGCCATCCATTCTCAGCTACAGTCTTGGATAGAAAACAGGAGTTAGGTGTTCCTGTGTTCCAATCAATCATGTATACATCTCTTCTTCGGAAACCTTGTAGCTTTATTTCTCCAGATAAGATGTCTATCACCATACACTTCAAAATGGTGAAGACTACTAGATTCTTCTCGTCGCAGAACTGGCTTATGCTCAGGAGGTTGTACTTGAGCCCTTTGACATAATGAACTTTGGATATTACAATGTTTCCTCGGTGCAGCTCTCCAAAGCCTTTTGTCTGTCCTCTAGAGCTATCTCCAAAGGTTACATCGGGACCTCTTTCTTTGATATATTTGGTCAGCATCTTCTTGTTCCCGGTCATATGCCTCGAGCATCCAGAGTCTACAAACCATTCTTCTCCTCCAAAATTTGAGCTTGCGGAGATGTGGTTGTAGTCCTTCCACCTTTTCTGCAATTAAACAAGCAGAGATTTAGGTACCCAAATTTGTGTGGGTCCTTTGGGGTTAGTTGGTTTCCTGGAGAATTGATTTCTCCTTGGATTATGAAATTTGTTATTATTATTATAACCCTTATAAGGTGCCTGTGGTCGAGGTCTAAATCTCCTGGTTGGATTGTATACCGGATATTCCTCAAAATAGTGTGGGCCATTTCTAAATCTAGGCTGAGACCATTTGTTAAACCTTTGTGGTCTCCACACTTGTTCATTTTGGTAATTTGGATAACCTTGAGGTTTCCATCTGCCCCTCCCATTATGAAATCTATTTTTGGGGAGTTGTTGGTAATAGTGGGCATGTTGTGCAGGCTTTGCTTTTGCACAGGCCATCGCTTAGTCGCTGTCTAGGTGGTATGCAGTGTAACCCGACTGCGGCTAGACGTTTGACTTTGTTACTGTTTTTGAAAATCGGTTGATACACCGGCTCACCAGTCGAGACCATTGTTTCTCCCTCGATAAACTTGGTTTCAGAACTAGAGGGAGTGTGAGAATCATATCCAAGGCCTGATTTGGTATATAATGACCTTTTATAGGTACACATTCGCCCGAGTTGAAGACGCCTTCAGGAGGTTATTTCCTGCGCTGAGTTTTATTTATACATGCCCGGCTTAGTAAACTCGGCTTTGGCATGAGCAAGTGCGGTGACTTTTCTTTAAGTAAAATATTTGCTTTGTCTATCTCAAATTGTATTGACACTTGCCCGGTTTTAAAATCACCGTAGTTGTCTCAACCTTAAATAAATCTAGTCTTAGTTTTTCGAAATCATTTTTCAGCTGCCTATTCTCATCTTGCAGCTGAGTCTTCTCTGCTGATACAGCTTGGTGTGCAGATTTAAGTGTTTCAAAATCTTTGAATAATTGATTTACCGATTCATGTAAATCCATATCTTGTGACATGGCTGAGCTATTATTTGAACCGGTAGGTTTAGAGGTTACCTCTTCATCAGCCAAGTTTGCCATCAGGCAATCATACTCCTCGTCTTCATCATAAAAGAAACCGCCGCTTGATTCGACATGCTCCTGGTCTTCTCCGATGAGAGCTTTTCTTCTGTCTTCCTTTCTGCCCACCTCCTTCTTGGTTTCGTCCTTCTTGAGCTCGGGACAATCCATCTGGATGTGTCCTATTTTGTGACAGTTGTAACATTCAACTTTCCAGCTTCCAGCCTTCTGGTTCCTTCTTGGATTCTCCTTGTAGTTTTTCTTATACTTGGAGTAGTTCTTTCTGAAATTGCTGAACCTTTGCATTATGAAAGCCATTTCTTCCTCAAAATCTAGTGGATTTGGAGGTTTCACATCAGATAAGCTCTTAGCAGGGGACTCAGCTGCAAATGCGATTCCCTTCTCTGCAGGCTCAGTTGAGGATGAGCTTGGAAGCTCGAACTCATAAGCCTTTAGATCAGAGAACAGCTCCTGAATCTTTATCTTATTCAGGTCTTTGGATTCTCTCATAGCTACAGCCTTCATGCTCTATTCGGGATTGAGTGATCTGAGGACCTTTAGTGCCATTTCCCTGTTGCCATAAGTTTTGCCCAGGGAGTTGATTTCATTGATAATTTCAGTGAACCTTGTGTCCACTTGGTCTATTGATTCACCATTCTTCATTTTAAAGTTGTCAAACTTTTGGATAGCTATTGACAACTTGTTTTCCTTGATCAGCTCCGTTCCTTCACACATTAGAGCTAATGTGTCCCAAATCTCTTTGGCATTTTTACAATTTTTTATCTTGACCATTGTGGATTTGTCAAGAGTTTGGTAAAGCACATCTCTGGCCCTGTTGTCAAGATTGGCCAGCTTTCTCTCTTCGGGGGTCAGATCCGTTCTCTTCTTAGGGATCTTTTCGGGCCCCCACCGCGATCTCCTCTGTGTTGTCCTTCTCGAAAATGAATGGACCGTCTTCAATGATGCACCACATGTCGTCATGGATTGAAGATAAGTGTGCCTGCATTCTTATCTTCCAGAGATCATACTCGTCAACTGAAAAGACAGGTAGTCTAGAGTGCATGTGTTCCATTATAAAGTGAGAGATAAGATATATATATCTAGTATAGATGCAGTTCGTGAAAAATGAACCAACCTCTCGATACCTCTTGTAGGTCACAAGTCGTCCAGAACAAGTCTAGAGGGGGTGAATAGACTTGTTGAAACTCTTGAACTCCTTTTCCGAAGAGTGAGTTTCTTCAGCGGATAATCAAACAAATGACTTGGAGTCGTTTGTTCTTGGATAAGTGCGAAGTCGGTGATGACGAATATAAATTAATCTTAATGAAACACTTAACAATGTATGCAAAGTTAGAGTATGATGCAAGAAAACAAGAATAACACAGGCATTATAGTGGTCTCAGAGGTGGGGTAATCCTCTACTAATCCACTTTTCTCCAAACCAGTTGGAGATGAATTCACTATAATTCTCAACCAGTGATAAATATTACAGTGATTCACTACACACTACAACAGCTTCCAACCAGTGGAATTCCGTGCCGTTGTACACACACTTGACTGCCTTGCACCTCTTGATCCTCGATCCTCGGATGCCCTTACAGTCTCTTACTTCAACCAGTGAAGTACCCCGTACTCAAAATTTATAGACAAGAGTGTTTGTCTTCTCCAACTTAAGAGCTTCCTTGAATATGAACTTTTTGGATCTGCTCTTTTTCACGATGCTATTTGATTGCTTGAGATTGCTTTGTTTGCTTTGATCGCTAGAGTATATGTTCGCACCGGTAGTTGCTCAGTTTCAAATCTTCAGATATATATAGATCACGATCTCTGAGCTTCTTCCTTGTAGCCGTTGCAAATCTTTGAACAAATCCGTCCGTTGGAGAGAGACTTCTTTGTTTAATCTTTTCTGAACGTTGCAAGGCTGGATTCCCATTATTTAATTTTATCTTCCGACCGTTGTGAGGACTTCTGCATGTGAGCGCCGAATCTTTTGAATATAAAAGGATAAAAGTCTCCACGGTGGGTCAGGATGATTTAATTAAATCATATCTCTTGCGGGAATCACTCCAATTTGTCTCTTCACGTTGCATGTGAGCTTTCCGTAATATTTGACTTTTCAAAGCATGCTGACGTGGACTTGGAGTACTAGGCTGTAGTCGAGTAGGCTGATGTGCAGCTTACATCTCTGCAGGTAGGTTCTCTCGGTACATTCCTTTGCTTGAGACTTGTCTGCAGTCAGTGACTTCCCGAGGTACCTCGGCCGATCAGTCAAACTTCTCTGATAAATTTTAGTTGACCAGGCTACTCTGATCGAATCGGCTGTACTTCTCTGATGGACTAGGCTGTACTTTAGTACTTAGCCGATTTTCAGCCTAACTAACTTTGGCCTACAGAAGACACTCATTTGGTTCTTCTTTACATTTTGCCAAGTTATACTTAACATATTTTGGCCTATGGAAGATACTCATTTGGTTCTTCCTTACATTTTGCCAATTAATAAACATTTGATTTTAAATTAATGACATCATCAAAATCTAACAAGTATTCCTAACAGTGTATTTCATTCATTTTCACTCACCTGGTGGGTCCCAGTCGGGGGTCCACGGCACTGTAATATCCGCCTAGTTTGGGGTGTTACACCAAACATCATCACAAGTGCCGCCAAATATGTAGAGCTCACCATTCAGCTTGGCTACAGAGGCCCGCGACCGTGGAAAGGTCACTGGACAAAGTGAGACAACATTGTCCTGCAATGGTGAATACATAATCAAATCTGAAAGATATGAGTTCCCATCAGATCCCCAAACAACACATATTCCTCAGATGTGACACAGTCCTCCACATTGCACTGATCACTCGCAAAGGAGCGCATCGATTCCAATTTATGGCACCGTTTCTTCAGTTGGTCGATTTTAATTTTGGAATGGACCTACATTAACATCAATTAAACAAAATCATGTACAAAGCAGGAAGAGCAAAAGCACGAGATGACTAAAACTATCGATCATGTTTTCACTCATCCATCTATCACTGTATATCGAGCATGGAGAACATGAACATGAATACCTTGATAGTGCTGAAACAAAAAAAAAAATCAGCGCGAGTTAAGAAGAATCGGGGCATGAAAAACAAGAACAAGAAAGCACATCATTTAAGAAGATTATACAAAACAGATACCAAAATCAGTTCGAATCAGTGTTGAATCAAGAAATATCCGAGCATCGTTTAAGAAAATTGTGCAGAAAAAAAAACTATTACCTCAAAGCAGCGAGTTGGCCTGAGAAGAGCAATTGTCGGCTGAGAAGAGCAGTCGTCGGCTGAGAAGAGCAGTCGTCGACTGAGAAGAGCAGTCGTCGGCCTGAGAAAAAACCTATTACCGTCAGCCTGGGAAGAAAAGTCGGGTCGAAGGAGAGATGAAGAGGAGAGTAGATGGCTGCGGGGTTGAAAGAGGAGAATACACGAAGAGGATAATGTAGGATTTTCTTCTGTATATACTTTCTTTTGTTTTTAGTTTACTTCTTAAAAAAAATATCAAAAAATTATTTTAATTTGTTGATATTTAATTATAATTATTAAATTTTTTATTTTAATTATTTTATAAAAATTCACAGTTATTACAAGCTATTATTTTATCGAAGAAAATTACTAATAATTTTAATCAAAATTTATTAATTTTTGAATATTACTTTATTTTAAAATCTTTTTATTCTAAATTCTTTAAAAATATTTTAATATTTATAAAATATAAATAATTTGATTATTTGATAGACTATTACTTTTTATACTAATAACTTCAATAATTTTATTCAAAGTAATTATTTTTAAAGTTAAATATTTATTACTTTTAACTAAAATTCAAATTTTTTTTATTAATACTCTAAGGTAACATATCTCATGGTGTTGTTGAGTGTCACACCTTTAATAGCTAGAGTAACATACGTTTATGGATTTGGTAACACCATAACCATAATGTTGTAATAGGTTCAAAATTTCATAGATATGATAACATCCAAGAAGGTAACACCCATGCCTTAATGTTGTAAAAAGCCATCTATAGCGTAGTGGAAGACTCATTAATTAGCTTATAAGTGTTTACCTGTTGATAAACATCTATTCAGAATATCTTAATTTCTAATTATTCAGCTCAAGTCACTTTATCCATATTTTCCTACCCCAACCAAAGAGCCGATATTGTAACCAAAAGAATTTTTTTCCCCATAAATTTGCAACACAACAAGTGGTAGAGATAGTAGATAATTTGCAAATCTATGGAAGTTTTTACTTCATTAAATGGATCTGAGCATAAATGCACCCCTTATACACTTGTGAGAGAGATATACACTTTTCTGGTGATAAATTTTAGAATTTGGTTTCTTAAAGCCTATTGAAACTTTTTGCATATTTGTTTATTTTAAAGTGGAACGAGATTACTTCGGACTTTTAATTGAATTAATAACGTTTAATTAATTTTTTTGTTACTCTTACTACATATTTGCCCGAGCACGTGCAAATGATAAGTGTTGGGGAATTGTTTGGCATACTTTTATTAGTATTTTTATTAGAATTATATATATATATATATTTGTATTTTGTGTGATAATTTTTATTATTTTTCGTGTGTTTTCATTATTTTACTTCAAGTATAATGTTTGGTGATTGTGTGTAATTTTTGTTATATAAATGGGAATTAAATTATATATACAGATTAACACACTGGTTGAAGACATATATGTCATTTTAGGAGCGATATTTTTTTCGAATATATTCATGAGTGGTCTTGTCTTATTCATCTCGTCGAGACGATCGTTTTGAAAAAAACCTCATTCGAATCCGAATTCATATGAAGAAGTTATGGTCGTTCCAAGTTTTTGGAGGAAGTTTAAAATGCACAGACCACTAATATCAAGACAAGTGGCAGAACCGGATTCATCGGATGACATCAGCGTCACAGCACATGCCAATCGAGCTCCACATCGGTGCACATCTGTAAAGACCGTCCAATAAAAAACCGCCACGTGTCATGCCACGTCAGCACGACACACACCTAGCACACGCTGTCACATAAGAACCAATAATACAACGCAACGTGTCACGCCACGTCAGCTAGGCGCACGCCAGCCACATGCCCGTCCACTGTGTCAGTCGAGGCCCACTCTCATATACAGTGCGCGAGTCACACGCGCCGGACTAGAACCGTCAGATTAGCGCGTGGCTCTCATGCGCGCGTGAAAATTTTGCCACGTTAGAGATGACGTAGCGGATCAAATTGTATTGTTTGAAGTGCCTTTCTTTTCCTTTGCCTTTATTTTGCAGAGTGCATTGAAAGAAGCAACATTATTGTAAGATAAGAAGATGCTGCAATAATGAGCAACATTTTCCAATTTGTTATGAACTTGAGAGAAAAAAGAGGAAAATAAAAGAGAAGAAGAATGGAGTGTCTTATTATGAGGGCCAAAGGCGTTTATTTATAGGTACACAATTAGGGTTTAGGGGACATAAATGTCATTCAAACATTAATTACAACACTCCCCCTTGAATGACCTTTAATACATGCTGCCTCATTAAAACCTTGTCGGGAAAACCCAGTGGGAAAAAACCCGATCGAAGGAAAAAAGAATCTGACTACTCCCCCTGAAATCGATTACATAAGATCTTTGAGTTGACACATTCCGATCTTGTGTACTAGTCTTCTGAATGTTGATATCGGCAACGCCTTTGTGAATAAGTTCGCCGAATAATCACTTAAGTGAATATTTGATGTATCTACCTTTGAGATACAAGTGACATTGTCTTCATACAATATTTTCTCTTGAATATTATGATGTTCATGCTTCATCAAAACTCCTTCGAAAAAACCCTGTGGGAAAAAACCGATAGAGGAAAAGAGTACATAGTATAAATTTGCTCATGTGTTGCATGTAATATGCGCATTTTTCTTCCCCCTTGTATTTTCTTTTTCGGCATATTTCACGATAGTAGTGACCCTCGTGTATCTTTCAGCGTATCTTTCCTAGTATCTATTGATTTGATTCCCGTTATTATTGTGCGGAACCGCCGTTTCGGGGTTGCCGTGGATCCATTCTATGTTATGATGCCTGTTGAGATGTTCCGTTTAACGTTTCATTCATATTCCGGTGTTTTGGACCGTTTATACCTCGTACCTAGCGCACGCTATATTTTCGGCATAGCGCACGCTAGGGGTCGCTTAGTAGCACACGCTACGACCGTTTAAATGGCAGCGCGCTAGAGGCAAGCCACAGGAGTGGCGGTGTTATTTTCGGCCTTACGGGTGGCGTCTTAGCGTACGCTACGTAGACTAGCGCACGCTAATGTCGGGAGGCTAGCGCACGCTGATGATACCTGGTAGCGTGCGCTAGCGTGAGTTTCCAGTACTGGACAGTTTACTACTGAACTCGGTCAGGTGCCAGTTAGCACACGCTACGCTTGTTTGGTAGTTCACGCTAACGGGTCAGGTGAGTTTTGGGCAGTTAGCTTCTGGACTCGTCTGGTGTCCAGGTAGCGCACGCTATTGATCGATAGCGCGTGCTACCGAGTGGATTTTAGCGCACGCTACGTCTCGAGTAGCGCACGCTAACGGCCAGAAGTCTGGCTACTGGACTGGACGCTAACTGTTTTGGCCTGCAATTTTATCCCGTTAGCGCACGCTAACCTTGAGGATTAGCGCGCGCTAACACTCCCTGGCTATATAAACCAGGGAGTTGACCCAGATGAGCAGATTATTTTCATTCTTCTCCTCTCTGCGACGCAGAGCTCCTCCGGGCGATTTCCGAGCGATTCTTCCCTTCAATTATTTCAGGCATCCTCTGCCTTGAGTTTTTGAAGTAGATTAACAACACCTACTTGTGATCTTCATCATCAATCCAAGGTAAATCTCTTAGAACCCTACTTTTGGGCGTTTTGGGGGTTTTGGGATTTTCTTCCGATCCGTTCCATTTTGTTGGTGGATTCATGATGATTATGATTAATATTGTTGGTATTCTTAGTTTCCCTACGGATTCATGGTATATTTCGTGGTTTTTACGGAATCGAGAGGGTTTGGTTGTGGTCCGCCCTCGTTGTTGTTTATATACGAATATACATGAATCGTAGGCGGGTTTTCGGGTGTATTCCAATTCCGTATTCATTTAGAAATGGTGGTGATTGTATTCTTCGAATCGTTAGGTTCGGTTTCATTGGTTCCTAGCGTTCGTCGGTGACTTTCCTTTCCGTTCATTGCATCGTCAATAATTCAAGGCAAGTATTTTTGGAAACCTTTATGCTTAACGTGGAATGGTAATGTATTTTGTGTGTGATTTGCTCACCTCGTGTTGGTCCGACGGGATCAAGGAGGGAATCAAAAGGGTTGAGTCCTCGATTCATGAGTTTGTTTAGCTAGCCAGCGCGGGAGGGTCCTTAGAGGCCTCGTGCGGGAATCTATGATATTACTCTGTTCCCAAGGCGATGCATGTGCATGTTTTGTTTTATAATATAGCCAGCGCGGGAGGGTCCTTAGAGGCCTCGTGCGGGAATCTATGATATTACTCTGTTCCCAAGGCAAATTGTTTGACTGTTTTTTTCCGGAAAAGACATGTCTAGTTTTGGTTTTTGAAATGATATTGGTGCATGTACTATGAAATGTGTAAGCGATTGGTTTGCCTTGATTACTTGTACTAGCGTAATTGCTAACCCCTTTGGGGGACCCGTTTCGGGGAAATTCTTGTTATGGATTTCAGGTTATGATTATCCGGACGAGCGAGCACCGGGACAGTACGAGGATGTCGGCCAGGGTCGTTGACATGTGCATTTGGGTCGTCTTATTTCCTTTGTCTAATTCGATATGGTTGTTTCCTATGTTTATAAACTTATAGATTGTACTCGCGAGTACTTAGGCTTTTTCCTTTCGGATTGTGTTTGGACTTTGTTGGAGTTACTGTATTTGTCGGTTGATGTTTATTATACCGGTTGTACCGGACGTGATGTTTTATGTTCTTGTTGTTAACAATTGTTTCCTTGCTAACCGAGACGGTTAGTCGAGAGGTGTTTTCTTGTGTTAGCCTGGTGGATCCCATGTAGGGGTCCACGGCGCTGTAATACACCTCGAATATCTTAGGGGTGTTACAGAAAATGGTATCAGAGCGCTCTAGGTTTATGGATACCTAGGCTTGTCGGTTATTTGGGTCTAGTCGTGTTTTGTTTTGCACATTGTCACACCGCTGCCGGCATCTCAGTACTTCCAGTGTTCGTAAGTTCCCTTACTCAATTCTTTATTTTTTCGTACTGTATTCCGTTTCCTGAACTATGGTTATTCTCCCTCCTTTGCTTATCATCGTGGTTGCTTTTTCCTTCCTTACTCATCCTCGATATACTTCTGTTATCTCTTAACACCAGTATGGATGCCAGAGGAAACCGTGGTCGTGGTCGTGGTCGTGGCCGTGGACGCGGCCGAGGACGTGCGGCAGCCGGTGAGGCGGCCACGTCGCACTCTTCAGGAGCCGGCAATACCGACGACCGTCACAGTCATGCTTCTTCTCAGGAGCGCGCCGATCTTGGTATTGCGGCTGTTATGCAGCAAATGGTTAACCAAATGGCAGCTATAGCTCAGGTGGTCCAGAACCCCGATCAGGCCCATGCTAATCGGGGCGGAGCGGATCGCTGGCTTCAGGATGTCATCAAGATGCATCCTCCTCGGTTCGGGAGCTTGCACCGATCGGGTGGGAAGGGTGGATCAAGGAGATATCCAAAGTCTTCATTGCTACCAATCGCCCAGGGACCGTAAGGTCCCTATTGCTCAATACTTTCTCACGGGAGATGCTACAGATTGGTGGGAGGCCGTTGGTCCCAAAGATCATGTTGCTTCGTGGGCCGAATTTCAAGAATTGATGGAGACCGAATATTGTCCGTGGCCGGTTAGACAGGCTCGAGTGCATGCTTTCTATGATGCTCAACCACGGGATATTCCCGTATCCCAAGCTATTGCCGAATTTAACAAGGATTTGGGTTATGTGAAGACCCAAGGTATTGCTGAGAGCGACAAAATTTTCCATTTTTCCAGGAGGATGAAACTGTCCATTCGGGACTACATGTCTGGACTCGTCTGCACTACCTTGAAGGATTATCAGAGTAGGGCCCTCGCTTATGATATGTCAGTGACGGCTAGTGATTTGGATCGTGAAAGCAAGAAACAGAAGTCGGTCAGAAATTTTTCTGGTCCCAAGAGTGGAGGCCAGCAGAAATCTCAAGCTGCAAATATTTCTACGGGCGGTTCGGCTCGTTTCTCTGGGAGCTTTCGGGGTGCCGCCGGAACCTCCGCTCGTGAGCCCACATGTTTTAACTGTGGTGCGCAGGGCCATAGGAGCCGGCAGTGTTCTCGTCCGAAGTTTACCTGTCATACTTGTGGACAGCTGGGCCACAAGGCCCCTTTTTGTGAGCAGATCAAACAGCTTCGCGGCGCCCGTTCTTCTCAACCAGTACCGTTGGAGCCGAGTGTGAACCCGGTTGCTCCGCCGCCTCCACCGAGTGCCGGCCGAGGTAGGGGTCGTGGTCAGCCCGCTAGGGGTGGAGCTTCCAGTGTCGGCTCTGCCCAGCCGCGTATCTATGAGATGAGGAGGGCCGATGATCCAGCAGCTACCGTGGCGACAGGTACCGTTCATATCCATTCTCATCCTGTCAGTGTGCTTTTCGATTCGGGTGCTACGCATTCATTCATTTCTCTAGAGTGTGTACGCCGTTTGAGTCTCGACTGTTTGTCACCTTGCGAGCCTTTCATCGTTAAACTTCCTAGCGGTGATAGAATTGTCGGTGATCGGGAGGTCCGAGACTGCTCTGTGTTTATTTGTGAGAGAGCTTGGCTCTTTAATCTTGTTGTCGTTAATGTCGAGGGTGAGGATTTGATTCTCGGGGATGATTGGCTCGAGCGGCATGGCGCAATCATGAACTACCGCACGAGGATCATCACCATGTTAGCCGAGGATGGCACCGAGCACTCCTTCGCGGGGCGAAGGAGGGGAAATTAGAAGTTTGTTATTAATGCCTTGAAGGCGATGAGACTCCTACGAAAGGGGTGTACTGGTTATTGATGCTATGCCTTGAAGGCGGAGAATGGTGGAGTCGAGCTTTCGTCGATTCCAGTCGTTAGTGAGTTTCCTGATGTTTTTCCTGACGAGTTACCGGGATTGCCACCGGATCGTGAGGTTGAGTTTGCTATAGAGTTAGAGCCAGGTGCGGCTCCGATTTCGAAGGTGCCGTATCGCATGGCACCTTCAGAGATGTCAGAGTTGAAGAAGCAGTTGAGTGAGCTTCTTGAGTCGGGGTATGTTCGACCGAGCGCCTCGCCTTGGGGCGCACCGGTCCTGTTTGTGCGGAAGAAGGATGGTTCACTACGTTTGTGTATCGACTATCGCGAACTAAACAAGGTGACCATCAAGAACATGTATCCTTTGCCGAGAATTGATGACTTGTTCGATCAGTTGCAGGGAGCTGCGGTATTCTCGAAAATTGATTTGAAATCGGGGTACTATCAGCTTCGGGTGAGGGAGTCCGACGTGCCGAAAACAGCTTTTCGGACGAGATACGGGCATTATGAATTCGTAGTTATGCCTTTCGGGTTAACTAACGCGCCGAAGGTGTTCATGCAGTTGATGAACAAAGTCTTTATCGAGTATTTGGATAAGTGTGTCGTCGTCTTCATTGACGATATTCTTATCTATTCGAGGAGTGTGGATGAGCATGCCCATCATTTGCGGGATAGTGTTAGACATTTTGAGGACCGAGCAACTCTATGCGAAGTTCTCGAAATGTGAGTTCTGGCTGAGGGAAGTGATGTTTTTGGGTCACGTGATTTCAGCCGAGGGAGCTCGCGTGGATCCGCAGAAAATTGAGGCAGTGTTGGATTGGGCACCGCCCACAAATGTGAAGGAGGTCCGTAGTTTCTTGGGTTTGGCTGGCTACTACCGTAGGTTCGTCGAGGGTTTCTCAAAGCTAGCTCGGCCACTTACACAGTTGCTCCAGAAATCCGAGAAGTTTGTCTGGAATGACGAGAGACAGTCGAGTTTTGAGGAACTGAAGAAGCGTTTAACTTCAGCCCCGGTTTTGGCATTGCCATGTGGCAACGAGGGATTCGCCGTTTATAGCGATGCTTCTGGTCAGGGTCTTGGGTGCGTATTGATGCAGCACGGCAAGACCATTGCCTTTGCGTCGAGACAGTTGAGGCCGTATGAGCTTAGCTACCCTACTCATGATTTGGAGTTAGCGGCAGTCGTTTTTGCGCTCAAGATTTGGCGTCACTATCTTTTCGGCTCTGCATGCCAGATTTTTACCGATCATAAAAGTCTGAAATACATATTTACTCAGCGGGAGTTAAATATGAGGCAGAGGAGATGGTTAGAACTGATTAAGGATTATGACCTCGAAATCCTTTATCATCCGGGCAAGGCGAACGTCGTGGCCAACGCCTTGAGTCGGAAACCGATTGCGTTGCGAACGCTTGAGGTCCTTACGCCTCAGTCTGAGCTTCGGCGGGCTTTGATCGAGTTAGATGTTGAGGTTTTGTTTCCTGGAGCTGTCGGGCAACTTTGTGCTTTAGAGATTTCGTCGTCTTTGATCGACGAAATTAAGCTGAAGCAATTAGAGGATCCGATGATTACTCAAATCTGAGAGAACGTTCTTAAGGGAAAGTCTCCTGGGTTTGTGATTCACGAGGATGGTGTTTTGAGGTTCCAGAATCGGCTTTGTGTGCCGAACGATCCAGAGTTGCGACAGAGTATTTTGTGTGAGGCCCATGCTACACCTTATTCCGTTCATCCTGGTTTGAGTAAGATGTACAAGGACCTGAGGAGGAATTTCTGGTGGAATCATATGAAGGAGGAGGTCGCACAGTTTGTAGCGAGATGTTTGACTTGCCAGCAGGTCAAAATCGAGCATCGGCCGGCCAAGTTATTCTGATCACTTCCCATTCCGGAATGGAAATGGGAAGATATATCGATGGATTTCGTTACGAGCTTGCCAAGATCGAGGTCGGGCATGAATATGGTATGGGTGGTTGTTGATCGTCTGACCAAGTCGGCACATTTTCTGGGCATCAAGGACACTTGGGGCCCCGAGAAGTTGGCTCGTGTGTTTATCGCACAGATTGTGAGACTTCACGGTACTCCGAAGTCTATTGTTTCGGATCGTGATGGCCGTTTTGTATCGCACTTTTGGCAGGCGGTGCATAAGGCGTTAGGTACCCGTTTGCATTTGAGTACCTCTTTTCATCCCGATCGGATGGACAGTCGGAACGCACTATCCAGACATTCGAGGACATGTTGCGTGCTTGTGCCCTCGATTGGAGTAGCGACTGGGAGGAGCATTTGCCATTGATCGAATTCACGTACAACAATAGTTGGCACGCGTCGATTCGGATGGCACCGTATGAGGCACTTTATGGGCGGCGATGTCGATCGCCGATTTGTTGGAATGAGGCGTCCGATTTAGTCGGGACCGAGCCGGATGTCGTTTTAGAGACGAGGCGGAAGATAGAATTAATTCGGGAACGAATGTTGACTGCCCAGAGTCGACAGAAGTCATATGCCGATGTCCGTCGTCGACCTTTAGAATTCGAGGTGGGAGACCACGTTTTGCTGAAGGTGTCGCCGACGAGAGGAGTTTTCCATTTCGGGAAGAAGGGGAAGTTGAGTCCGAGATTTATTGGACCCTTCGAGATTCTCTAGCGAGTCGGTGGGTTAGCATACCGTTTGGCGTTACCCCCGGCCTTGAGTCATGTTCATAGCATTTTTCATGTTTCCCAGCTGAGGAAATATGTCCCAGATCCTAGTCACGTCATCGATTATGGGGAGATCGATGTCGCCGAGGATATTACTTTTGAGGAACGTCTTTTGAAGATTTTAGAGCATCGAGAGAAACGACTGAGGCATAAGACCATCCCTTTGGTCAAGGTGCAGTGGTCGAGACACGGTGTCGAGGAGGCAACTTGGGAAACCTAGGATAACATGCGTGCTAGGTACCCTGAGTTGTTTGTTTCTTAAGTTTCGGGACGAAACTTGTTCTTAGAGGGGTAGAATGTAATATCCGCATTTTTCTTCCCCCTTGTATTTTCTTTTTCGGCATATTTCACGATAGTAGTGACCCTCGTGTATCTTTCAGCGTATCTTTCCTAGTATCTATTGATTTGATTCCCGTTATTATTGTGCGGAACCACCGTTTCGGGGTTGCCGTGGATCCATTCTATCTTATGATGCCTGTTGAGATGTTCCGTTTAACGTTTCGTTCATATTCCGGTGTTTTGGACCGTTTATACCTCGTACCTAGCGCACGCTATATTTTCGGCATAGCGCACGCTAGGGGTCGCTTAGTAGCGCACGCTACGACCGTTTCGTAGCGCGCGCTAGAGGGCAAGCCCTGGGAGTGGCAGTGCTATTTTCCAGCCTTATGGACTGGCGTATTAGCGTACGCTACGTAGACTAGCACACGCTAATGTCGGGAGGCTAGCGCACGTTGATGATACCTGGTAGCGTGTGCTAGCGTGAGTTTCCAGTACTGGACAGTTTACTACTGAACTCGGTCAGGTGCCAGTTAGCGCACACTATGCTTGTTTGGTAGCGCACGCTAACGGGTCAGGTGAGTTTTGGGCAGTTAGCTTCTGGACTCGGCTGGTGTCCAGGTAGCGCACGCTATTGATCGATAGTGCGCGCTACCGAGTGGATTTTAGCGCACGCTACGTCTCGAGTAGCGCACGCTAACGGCCAGAAGTCCGCTATTGGGTGGGCCTAATCTTTTGTTTCGCAATTTTATCCCGTTAGCGCACGCTAACCTTGAGGATTAGCGTGCGCTAACACTCCCTGGCTATATAAACCAGGGAGTTGAACCAGATGAGCAGATTATTTTCATTCTTCTCCTCTCCGCGACGCAGAGCTCCTCCGGGCGATTTCCGAGCGATTCTTCCCTTTAATTATTTCAGGCATCCTCTGCCTTGAGTTTTTGAAGTAGATTAACAACACCTACTTGTGATCTTCATCATCAATCCAAGGTAAATCTCTTAGAACCCTACTTTTGGGCGTTTTGGGGGTTTTGGGATTTTCTTCCGATCCGTTCTGTTTTGTTGGTGGATTCATGATGATTATGATTAATATTGTTGGTATTCTTAGTTTCCCTACGGATTCATGGTATATTTCGTGGTTTTTACGGAATCGAGAGGGTTTGGTTGTGGTCCGCCCTCGTTGTTGTTTATATACGAATATACATGAATCGTAGGCGGGTTTTCGGGTGTATTCCAATTCCGTATTCATTTAGAAATGGTGGTGATTGTATTGTTCGAATCGTTAGGTTCGGTTTCATTGGTTCCTAGCGTTCGATTGCGTCGTCAATAATTCAAGGCAAGTATTTTTGGAAACCTTTATGCTTAACGTGGAATGGTAATGTATTTTGTGTGTGATTTGCTCACCTCGTGTTGGTCCGACGGGATCAAGGAGGGAATCGAAAGGGTTGAGTCCTCGATTCATGAGTTTGTTTAGCTAGCCAGCGTGGGAGGGTCCTTAGAGGCCTCGTGCGAGAATCTATGATATTACTCTGTTCCCAAGGCGATGCATGTGCGTGTTTTGTTTTATAATATAGCCAGCGCGGGAGGGTCCTTAGAGGCCTCGTGCGGGAATCTATGATATTACTCTGTTCCCAAGGCAAATTGTTTGACTGTTTTTTCCGGAAAAGACATGTCTAGTTTTGGTTTTTGAAATGATATTGGTGCATGTACTCTGAAATGTGTAAGAGATTGGTTTGCCTTGATTACTTGTACTAGCGTAATTGCTAACCCCTTTGGGGGACCCGTTTCGGGGAAATTCTTGTTATGGATTTCAGGTTATGATTATCCGGACGAGCGAGCACCGGGACAGTACGAGGATGTCGGCCAGGGTCGTTGACATGTGCATTTGGGTCGTCTTATTTCCTTTGTCTAATTCGATATGGTTGTTTCCTATGTTTATAAACTTATAGATTGTACTCGCGAGTACTTAGGCTTTTTCCTTTCGGATTGTGTTTGGACTTCGTTGGAGTTACTGTATTTGTCGGTTGATGTTTATTATACCGGTTGTACCGGACGTGATGTTTTATGTTCTTGTTGTTAACAATTGTTTCCTTGCTAACCGAGACGGTTAGTTGAGAGGTGTTTTCTTGTGTTAGCCTGGTGGATCCCATGTAGGGGTCCACGGCGCTGTAATACACCTCGAATATCTTGGGGGTGTTACATTGCATTGGTTGCCTCGTTAAAAACCTTAACTAAGAAAACCCATGGGAAAAAACTTAGAAAGGGAAAAAGAGTACAACCATTTGGTCTTGAGGACCTTTTGACCTTCAGGGTCGACATAATCTTTAAACTAATTTAAAAGTTATCACTTCTTCCCCTCAAGATAACAATCTTGTACTCCAATACCATGAATATAATTTTCAAACATGGAGAGATTTAGTGAATAAATCTTCTAGATTGTCATTATTACTCTTCTGAAGCTCATGTGGAATAAATTTCATCTTACTTGCCCAAACATTATATGCAACACATAATGGAGAATATTTCTCATCATGATAAATAGGCAGTACAAGAACAAATATGAGATCATAATACCCTAATAGCCACCAATATCGAATCTCGATCTCTTTCATGTAATAAACCAATATGGTTAACACCATTCCACATTCTCCTTCCGGGAGAAATACTAAATTCTGCTAGCATGTTAACTTCAAATTGTATATCAGGCCTGATAATGTAATGCTTCAATAGCATACAAGTACGGAACTTCTGGTCCTCTTATATCTTTGTTATTTTCTTGAGATCTATATGAGTCAGTATCCACTTCAAGTGGTAAGACAACCTTTAGGTAGCTAAATGGATAAAATTTTTCCATCATATATGTTCGATCTACAAGTCGAGACAATACTAATACTTAGTTTTATCTAAGTTTTTCATTTTGAACTCGTCTTTAGACATGAGTTCAAATAATTCACATATATCCTCTTCAGGAGGAATTCACTTAGTCAGTTGATCCACCAGACTATTTCAAAATGTATAAATATTTATAACTCAAAATAGTACATGTTGCGAATTTCATGTTCCTATTACTTTAGGAACCTCAAGTCCGTCAGGGACTTTTATATAGATATTCGCGTCCAATGACCCATAGAAAAATGTGGTGATGACGTCACTAATTGAATATCTATATTCATAATAATTGTCATATGTATATTAAATGACGAGATGTAGTGCCAACGGGAGAATATGTTTTGGGTATGCGCTTAAACCCTTGATATGCTAATCTCGCTTATCATTCACCACTTTATTTATTTTGCGAGTTAAGCTCTGTCTTAATTACTTATATTTTATTTAGTGCTTCAGGCACTCCACTATCAATTGTTGAGACACAAAGTGTTGTCGACAAGTATCATTCTTATAAACAATTCTCCCAAATTCACAAAGGTCATGACAACTTCAACAAAATCAAATATTCATCCCATAACATTTGATTTGGTCATCCCATAATCCCAATATTATAATTATTTAGTGCACGTGCAAATTAAGGTATTGGGATTCTCGTCTTCGAGATGATCCTCTTCAGGAGGTTTTTGAAGTGATGTTATTAGTTTAATCAATTTATATTCTGCGGATTTTATCTTTAATACCAATAAAGAATATGTCTCTCACGCTTCTGGCGTCGAGGAGTATCAACAAATATATTTCGTTCACATTCGACTTTAATTCTTTATGATACATATACAACTGGTATATGAGATTTCATCACTACTTTGGCAATCATAACTTGTTGAACTTCGAGTTCATAGTGTGTAAAGTTAAATATCCAACCCAACGAGAATTTTCCGACTTTCTCTTATTTATATTTCATATCTCCCCCTAATGTCGGGGATATTGAGTTAGATTATAAAATCAGCGTATCAAATGATCAATTGACCCCAATTTTAGGCTCTAAATATGTATTTTGACAAAGTATACATGTATTTTTCATCTAGTCCATATAGATACGTGAAATTATCATATGAGAAATCCTCTTCCGGAGGTATTTTAATCATGCACTAATTACATATTGATCCAAATATTCATACCTTTGTAATAATTTGGATCCTTGAATTTTAAATTCATCGCAACATGGTCATTTGATGCAAAATACATCATGTAATTGTTTGATACTCATTGTAGAATCAATATATAACTAGTTTGATACTCGTCGAAGGATTAATGAAGCTCTTCAAGAGATAATAATAAGAATATTATCATTTGAATTCTACCAATCCTTCAGGGATTATTTTAATAAGATATTGCAAATCAATTTCAATATCATTCCACAAATAAGATTGATCAAATCAATGTTAATATGATATATTACATTTTTTTTTCATTGGAGATAAACATATCATCTAAAACATTAAAATAATAAAAGGATAATGATTAAAATAATTAAATAATGAGAATGGAAGATAACAATGCTCGAAATAAAGCATAGAAAAATACAATCTCAATATTTTAATATTCTTCAGGAATACTAAATTTATTTGACGTGATCATCATAAAATTATGATGAGATATCGTTATGTTGTTCTTCAGGAACTTCAACTATTTATTTTTAATTATCTTCAAGATTATTGAGATTGCAAATTTGTGTTTCTTCAAGAAACTAGTTAGAGGGATAAACATATATCACCTAAAATATGAATTATTTTTCGAGAATTTGTAATATTCATCAAGAATATTTATTGTGTTACATCAGGAGCAACAATTTAAATCAATATAATGATAACTATAAAAATAATTCAATAACGAGAAGGAGTACAAATGCTCAAAGTAAAGTTCAAAAAATTGCAACCCCAATATTTAATATTCTTCAAGAATATTAAATAACTTATTTAATGTGTTCATCATAAACACATTGTTTTTAGTATGATAAGATATTGATGTGTTCATTAAGAACATCAACTATTATTTATTAATAATCTTCAAGATTATTAAGAATATTGTAATTTATGTTTCTTCTAGAAACTACAAAATTAGTGCAATATAATCGATTGCATAATTAAATCATATAGCAACAGAAATACACGCATTATAAAAAATTTTTAATAATCAAAATATGTGGATGCAATTGAGCAAATCACAAATTCTGCACAAGTAACAACATACTTCTATTTTAATATCATGATTTACAGTTTATGAAATGTATATATTGTAATATCCGGATTTATTACTGTTTATTTCATCTGTATTCAAACCCTGTATTATTCGGATTTGAGGTTTTGGTCATTGGAGTATGATATTTCTTGCATTGGCATCCTTGTACTTAAGTATAACAACATGCAAAATTTTCTCATATAAACTCGTGATAGCGCACGCTAAGAATGTAGCTTAAAGCGCGCTATCGGCTATTACTAGCGCACGCTACGTATGTAGAAGTTGCGTGTGCTAGACACTGAATTATTGAGGTAGGCGGATAGCACATGCGCCAGCCAGGACATGGGTCCGGATAAGATTCCCATGACGAACACGGATGATTTGGAGTCAACGCTTATTAGCGTGCGCTAAGTATTGTATGCTAGCGTGCGCTAATTAGCTAAAGTGCAGAATATTATAAATGAGACAACAACCCGTTTTGGATTACATTTCCTTCGTCCATTCTTCATTCTTGAGAGGCCAGAGAGCTATAATAATCCTTCTAACACACTTAGAACACATCATATTGATCCTTGTATATTGGTTATCACTTGTGAGTGATCATTGAAGAGAAGTAACACCTTGGAGTGGCACATAACCAACCGGAGTCGGATTCTACCTTGTGATTAAGTGATTTCGTCATATTAAGGTATGTTTATTCTATCTTCAAACTCTAGATTCGTGTTATGGAGAATAAGATGATCATGTTAGCAAATATTGATCTTCGTGGATGAATTATCCAAAGTACAACATGTTTGGAATATTGAGATGAATAGGCCTTAAGTACCTTGAATATGAACATCATGATTCGAATCTTATTACATTGAACAAGTATAGGAAGCTTCTATCATTGGTAATCCGAATCTAGTAGGTGTTTTCATAACAATCATGGACTTGACTTTTACATCATTATTGTTAGACGAATCTATAAGGTTGATCATGGAAGGATTTATTTTGTAAAGATGGAACATTATTCAAAATTCAGAGTGATAGTTTTCATTGATATAAAGGTGTTGATATCAACCGTTAAGCCTTCCGAATTATCGCATGAAGAATTGTATTTGAAATGGATTATGGTTTCATAATAGTATACTTATTCTTAAATCTGAAGTTGTTGTTATCCGTAAGATCAT
This sequence comes from Orobanche coerulescens, assembly GCA_033398695.1. Lineage (NCBI taxonomy): Eukaryota > Viridiplantae > Streptophyta > Magnoliopsida > Lamiales > Orobanchaceae > Orobanche > Orobanche coerulescens. The sequence goes on from CM065808.1 coordinate 77,251,116, forward strand.
TCATATCCGTATGAACATGATATTCATGGAGGTAACATGAATTAACACCAAGGATTTCATTTGGTTTGATCATGTTGAGGTCCGTCTACTGCCCAGTATTAAACTGCCATGCACAGTTAGCGCACGCTAAACTATGTAGATTAACGTGCGCTATCGAGCATGAGTTAACGTATGTTAAGTTTGGTACTTAACGTACGTTAGGCCATCAGACGAGTCAGTCGGCTGATCAGTGAGGTACTAACCATGCATAGTTAGCATACGCTAGGCTTTGTTGTTTGCGTGCGCTATCGAGCAGACTTAACGCACGCTACACAGAGTACTTAGCGTGCGCTAAGAAGTTCAGGCATATTACATTTTATGAGCTTTTGGCCGTAAATCGAATTGTTAGACATTCGTACGATGTGAGATAAATCCTATATTATTTCTTTTGTTAAGGTTTGAGCTTGTTACGTGATTGATTGAGGGGGACGACCTTCGAGTGTTCGTTTTCGTGGAAGTATTGTTCTTGTCTTCGAATCGAGGCAAGTACCTTATTTGTTTTGTGTATTTATGTTATACATATTGTCGTGCATGTATGTCGTTGTTGTATGTCCACCTCGTGTTGGTCCGACGGGATAATCTGGGGATCTATGCTAGCGTGCGCTGGATCATCGGATGGGTTTTTCCACCACAGGTTGGTCTGATAGGATCATCGTGGGTTCTAGATAGTGAATGCTGGATCGACGGAATTACCATGTGTATGTTATGATATCATGTTGTGATTATCAGTTGTGTATGTAATTTATGAGTTTCTCGTAGGAGAAGAAATTCTTCGTCCGGTGGTGAACCAGATAACTCAGTTCGCCCAGGTCGTGGACCGAATGCAAGTGGCGGTGGGACTACAGCAGGGAGAAGGACAGCAAAGGATCCCGGACATGGGAAATCGAGGTGACCAGTGGCTGTAAGAAGTGGTGAAGATGCAACCACCCAAATTCGACGGAATTTCTGAGACTCCCACCTGGGACCATTGGTTGAAGGAACTGGAGAAAATCTTTGCCGGAATTAACTGCCCAGACGACCGGAGAGCCTCTATCGCTCAATACTTTCTGATAGGGGAAGCGTCCGAATGGTGGGGAGCCATCCGGCCTGTAGACCATGATGCTGATTGGACAGAGTCTAAATTGATGATGGAAGCTCAGTACTGCCCTCTTCCTGTGAGGGAAGCCAAGGTTCGGGAGTTTTTCTCCGCTCAGCCTTCAAATGTTCTGGTATCGCAGGCAATTAAAACGTTTAACCAACAGCTGGCATTTGTTCGACATCTGGTCAGAACAGATGCATAGATGATGATCCATTTCGATATGAGGATGAAACCAGAAATCCAGAGGTACATGTCTGGTTTTGAATGTACCACACTCCGTCAATACCAGGATAAGGCGTTGGCGTATGAGATCAATGAAGCAGCTATGGAGAAATTTTCGGAATCCAAGAAACAGAAAGTCTCTGGTACTTTTACAGAGCACAAGAACAAAGAGCCCGTAAGGCCCAGTCATCCTTTCACTCTTTCAAGAAACCTCCGCACTCAGCTAGTAGCGAAAGAACTTCGAGCGACATCAACTATTACCGATGTTATCAGAAATGCTTTAATCGCGCCTGCACGGGCACTATCGACGAATTGCCCCTACCGTGACTTGTTTTGATTGTGGACGAGAGGACATCGGGCGGTGTTACGTGAAGAGGCTGCAAAGTCTTTAGAGCCCGTACCCCACGCCCGGTCCAAGGAAGCCGATTCAACAGACGCAGCAAAGTGTTCGATGCCTCAAAATTTTGGCCGACGAGGCAGAGGACAATGGGACCAAAGGGGACATCGAGTCCGGATCTGCTCCCACGCATGCGAGATGAGGAGGACAAACGATCGTGATGCCGCCGCCGCATCGTGCACGCCAGATCCTTTCCCAGCCAGTTAGCGTTTTATTCAATACAGGAGCTACGCATTCTTTTATATCTTTGTCTTGTGTAAATCGTTTGAATATTTCCGGTTTTCATACTTGTGAACCTTATGTTGTTGGTTTACCGAGTGGAGAGAGGATTGTCGGGAACTTAGAAACTAGAAATTTCCCTGTATCATTTGGAGGCAGAGAGTGGCTCTCAAATTTGATTGTAATAGAAATGCAAGGAGACGACCTGATACTCGGAGACGATTGGCTTAATCGATATGGAGCAATTGTAAACTACCAAAGGAGAAATATCTCGCTGATCGCTGATGATGGTTCCGAAATTCTGTTTGAGGGATGGAAACCGAGAAGCTTAGGAAAATTGATCAAGGTGATGAAAGCTGTCAAATTGTTGAAACAGGGTTGTACCGGATACTGGTGCTATGCAATGAAGAAAGAAGACGAAATTGTGGAAGTTTCATCCATTCTTGTTGTGAACGAATTTCTAGATGTATTTCCTGACGAGTTAGCTGGACTACCTCCACGAAGGGATGTAGAATTTACCATTGAGCTGGAACCCGGGGCTACACCAATTTCTAAGGCGTCGTATCGTATGGAACCTACTGAGATGTATGAACTGAAAAAGAAGCTGTAGGAATTACTGGACAAAGGCTATATCTAGCCAAACGTATCGCCCTGGGGAGTGCCAGTTCTTTTTGTCCGAAAGAAGGATGGATCGCTTCGACTGTGTATCGATTATCGAGAACTGAACAAGATGACGATTAAGAATAAATATCCGTTGCCACGGATTGATGATTTATTTGACCAGTTGCAAGGAGCAACAGTATTTTCTAAAGTCGAACTGAGATCAGGATACCATCAGCTGAAGATTAAGGAATCTGATGTTCCAAAGTCAGCATTCAGAACTCGCTACGGACACTATGAGTTTGTAGTGATGCCGTTTGGTCTCACTAATGCACCTGCTGTATTCATGCAGTTGATGAATCGAGTGTTCATCAAATATTTGGATAAATTTGTGGTCGTGTTCATTGATGACAGTCTGGTGTATTCTAAGATCCCGGAAGAACATGCGCAGCATTTGCGGATTGTATTAGAACTTTTGAGAAGCGAGCAACTGTACGCCAAACTCTCTAAGTGTGAATTCTGGATAAAGGAAGTAATGTTCCTCGGCCATGTGGTATCAGCTAAAGGAGTCCGACTAGATCCTCAGAAGATCGAAGCGGTTTTGGATTGGAAGCCTCCAAAGAACGTGAAAGAAGTCCGAAGTTTCTTAGGACTTGCTGGGTATTATCGTCGGTTCGTGGAAGGGTTTTCCAAAATCTCCCACCCACTTACTCGACTCCTGCAGAAAACTCAAAAGTTTGAGTGGAACGAGTCGTGTCAGAATAGTTTTGATGAATTGAAGAGGAGATTGACGACAGCACCAATTTTATCACTTCCACAGGGGACTGGAGGATTCATAGTTTACAGTGATGCTTCGAACCAAGGACTCAGATGCGTATTGATGCAGAATGACAAGGTGATCGCTTATGCTTCACGACAGCTGAAACCTTATGAAGTGAATTACCCAACACATGATTTAGAGCTAGCAGCAGTAATTTTTGCTTTGAAATCTGGAGGCATTATCTGTACGGGACTCACTGTCAGATCTTTACGGATCACAATAGTCTCAAGTACATCTTCAGTCAGAAAGAGTTGAACATGCGGCAAAGAAGATGGTTAGAACTGATTAAGGACTATGACTTGGAGATTTTGTATCATCCAGGCAAAGCGAATGTAGTGGCCGATGCACTCAGCCGCAAGCCTATTTCTATTCAGATGCTGGAGACGCTGACCTCCCAACTTAGCCTTCAACGAGAGATGATTCGAGAAGGAATTGAAGTGTGCTTACAAACAGTCCAAGGACAACTGTGCGTGATGGAAATAACTTCATCACTAACCGAAGAAATCAAATCTAGACAGGCAGATGATCCTCTGATGATTCGGTTACGTGATGAAGTGATCAAGGGGAAGGCCCCCAAATTCCTAATTCATGATGATGGAGTTTTGAGATTCCAGAACCGACTCTGCGTTCCCGATGTCAATGTTCTGAAACAGACGATTATGAAGAAAGCTCACAGTTCGCCCTATTCTATCCACCCGGGCATCAGTAAAATGTATAAGGACTTGAAGCAGAATTTCTGGTGGGGCAACATGAAGAAAGATGTAGCGGACTATGTTTCGAAATGCTTGACTTGTCAGCAGGTTAAGATCAAGCATCAACGGCCTGCCGGAATGTTGAAGCCGCTCCCAATTCCTGAATGGAAGTGGGAGGACATATCGATGGACTTTATCACCAGTATGCCGAGAACCAAGACAGGAATGAGCATGATTTGGGTGATAGTTGATCGTTTAACCAAATCATCTCATTTTCTAGGCATTAAGGACACGTGGAGACCAGAGAGGTTGGCACGAGTATTTATTTCGGAGATAGTTCGATTGCATGGTACGCCGAAGACCATTATTTCTGATCGAGAGGGCCGTTTTGTGTCTCACTTTTGGAAAGCAGTTCATAAGGCCTTGGGGACCGAATTGAACTTCAGTACAGCTTATCACCCGCAGACTGACGGACAATCCGAGAGGACCATTCAAACGGTGGAGGATATGCTGAGGGCTTGTGCCTTAGATTGGTCAAATGATTGGGAAGTTCATCTACCATTGATTGATTTTACCTACAACAATAGTTGGCATGCTTCCATTAAGATGGCACCATTCAAGGCATTATACGGGAGGAGATGAAGATCTCCCCTATGCTGGGATGATTCATCAGACTTGATCGGAACAGAACCAGAGTTGATCGTGCAGACTCGAAAAAAGATAGCCTTGATTCGTGAAAGGCTATTGACCGCCCAGAGTCACTAGAAATCTTACGTAGACGTACGTCGTCGCCTATTGGAGTTCAGTACTAGAGACCACATACTTTTGAAGGTTTCTCCTACTCGGGGAATATTTCGTTTCGGAAGGAAAGGAATGCTGAGTCCGAGATATATCGGACCATTTTAGATCCTTGAGAGAGTTGGAGAGTTGGCATACAGATTAGCATTGTCGCCGTCATTGTGCCATGTTCATAACGTGTTCCACGTATCCTAGTTATGGAGGTATATACCAGATCCCAGTCATATCATTGATTTCGGCGAGATCGAAGTCGCACAGGATGGGACGTTTGAAGAAAGACCGGTCAAGATACTCGAGAGTCGAGTTAAGCAGTTGAGGAACAAACCAATCGTTTTGGTCAAAGTTCAATGGTCACGTCACGGAATGGAAGAAGCCACATGGGAAACGGAAGCTGGTATGAAGTCCAAATATCCCGAGTTATTTTCGTCTTGAGTTTCGGGACGAAACTCCTTTTTAGTAGGAGAGTATGTAATATCCGGATTTATTACTGTGTATTTCATCTGTATTCAAACCCTGTATTATTCGGATTTGAAGTTTTGATTATTGGAGTATGATATTTCTTGCATTGTCATCCTTGTACTTAAGTATAACAACATGCAAAATTTTCTCATACAAACTCGTGATAGCGCACGCTAAGAATGTAGCTTAACGCGCGCTATCGGCTATTACTAGCGCACGCTACGTATGTAGAAGTTGCGTGCGCTAGACACTGAATTATTGAGGTAAGCGGCTAGCACATGCGTCATCCGGGACATGGGTCCGGATAAGATTCCCGCGGACGAACCTGTACAGATTTGGAGTCAACGCTTATTAGCGTGCGCTAAGTATTGTATGCTAGCGTGCGCTAATTAGCTAAAGTGCAGAATATTATAAATGAGACAACAACCTGTTTTGGCTTACATTTCCTTCGTCCATTCTTCATTCTTGAGAGTCCATAGAGCTATAATAATCCTTCTAACACACTTAGAACACATCATATTGATCCTTGTATATTGGTTATCACTTGTGAGTGATCATTGAAGAGAAGTAACACCTTGGAGTGGCACATAACCAACCGGAGTCGGATTCTACCTTGTGGTTCAGTGATTTCGTCATATTAAGGTATGTTGATTCTATCTTCAAACTCTAGATTCGTGTTATGGAGAATAAGATGATCATGTTAGCAAATATTGATCTTCGTGGATGAATTATCCAAAGTACAACATGTTTGGAATATTGAGATGAATAGGCCTTAAGTACCTTGATTATGAACATCATGATTCGAATCTTATTACATTGAACAAGTAGAGGAAGCTTCTATCATTGGTAATCCGAATTTAGTAGGTGTTTTCATAACAATCATGGACTTGACTTTTACATCATTATTGTTAGACGAATCTATAAGGTTGATCATGGAAGGATTTATTTTGTAAAGATGGAACATTATTCAAACTTCAGAGTGATAGTTTTCATTGATATAAAGGTGTTGATATCAACCGTTAAGCCTTCCGAATTATCGCATGAAGAATTGTATTTGAAATGGATTATGGTTTCATAATAGTATACTTATTCTTAAATCCGAAGTTGTTGTTAGCCGTAAGATCATTCATAGCCGTATGAACATGATATTCATGGAGGTAACATGAATTAACACTGAGGATTTCATTTGGTTTGATCATGTTGAGGTCCGTCTACTGCCCAGTAGTAAACTGCCATGCACAGTTAGCGCACGCTAAGCTATGTAGATTAACGTGCGCTATCGAGCATGAGTTAACGTATGCTACGTTTGGTACTTAACGTACGTTAGGCCATCAGACGAGTCGGTCGGCTGATCAGTGAGGTACTGACCATGCATAGTTAGCGTACGCTAGGCTTTGTTTTTTGCGTGCGCTATCGAGCAGACTTAACACACGCTACACAGAGTACTTAGCGTGCGCTAAGAAGTTCAGGCAGATTATATTTTATGAGCTTTTGGCCATAAATCGAATTGTTAGACATTCGTACGATGTGAGATAAATCATATATTATTTCTTTTGTTAAGGTTTGAGCTTGTTACGTGATTGATTGAGGGGGACGACCTTCGAGTGTTCGTTTTCGTGGAAGTATTGTTCTTGTCTTCGAATCGAGGCAAGTACCTTATTTGTTTTGTGTATTTATGTTATACATATTGTCGTGCATGTATGTCGTTGTTGTATGTCCACCTCGTGTTGGTCCGACGGGATAATCGGGGGATCTATGCTAGCGTGCGCTGGATCATCGGACGGGTTTTTCCACCACAGGTTGGTCTGACAGGATCATCGTGGGTTCAAGATAGTGAATGCTGGATCGACGGAATTACCATGTGTATGTTATGATATCATGTTGTGATTATCAGTTGTGTATGTAATTTATGAGTTTCTCGTAGGAGAAGACTCGTTGGTATTTTTGTCGTTTACGTTATTATTCTTCGTGAGATATGAATAATATGTTATGGTACTTGTACTAGCATCGTTGTGCTAACCCCTTCGGGGGTGAACATTTTGTTTATGTTCAGGATCCAGGAGAGCGGGAAAACAACCACTGGAGCTGCATGACGACGAGGGTGCAGAGTGATGTTCCGGCGAGGTGTATTTGACTGTTGTTTGTTGGTTATTTCAATAAGTACTCGAGTACGTAGTCGTTTATGATGAATTTGAATTTGGTGATGTATTAATAAGTTTCTGTTGAATATTTGTATATTCAGTATTGTCATAACTGTCGTATCTTAATTCAGTTACTTCCATTTATTTGTGTAACACCCCCAAAACCGTATGGGAATATTACACGCCGTAAACCCTTTCCGCAAGGATCTACCAGGCTAAACGTCCATAAACAACCAAATGCTTGCCCGTCCAGGGTCAAACAATATAAAAATACAGACCGTCAAGGTCACTTACACATAAACACATGCACAGATGAGGTCACACAACTCTATCAACAGGATCGACTAACAACATTACCCACACAGGGTCGAAATACAATACAATGAAGACTGAATCAACTCTAACAATACAACTAAACTCTACCAACTCTCAACTCTTGATTAGTATCGCACTCGTCATCCCCTTGTGCCAATCCTGTGGATCGCTCCCGAACTCCGCATGTACCGGACGCAGCAGACATCCACCCCGAATACTCGGGGTTAGTAAAACTCCACTGTTTTACTAGTGCAAGTATCAAACCATACGAAATGTAACAAGCCAATAGCAACTACGAATTTAATACGGAAATCCATTATCAAAATGTTCCCAGAAGTTTTAGAATTTCGAACTCAAGTAAGAGATATTTGAAAAGGAACACATCATCTCGGGATTTTTAAAGCGTAAAATCTTTTAGACCTCGAGTCCCAATTTACAAAACCTTTTCGTAAACAATAGGGCCTTAGCCCGATTCTCGTTTCAAAGCATACTAAATAATATATCATTATGCGTCCGAGATCCATATTTAAAATGTTACCCGAACAATCACTGCTACACGATCACTGTTCGTACACATCATGTACCGAACTCCGGAGGCCTCGACGGACCTTACCCGGACTACACACATTGTTCGTACACATCATGTACCGAACTCCGGAGGTCTCAACGGACCCTACCCGGCTACAACACACACTGTTCGTACACATCATGTACCGAACTCCGGAGGCCTCAACGGACCCTACCCGGCTACAGCATCGTTCGTACACATCATGTACCGAACTCCAGAGGTCTCGTCAGACCCTACCTGGATCACACACCTTGTCCGTACACGTCATGTACCGGACTCCAGAGGCCTCGTCAGACCCTACCTGGTTCACACACTTTGTTCGTACACATCATGTACCGAACTCCAGAGGCCTCGTCAGACCCTACCTGGATCACACACACATCGACTCGACACAATTCATAATCATTAAATGTCAAGTCATTCCACATTACGCCGAATGTACAATCAAGCAAGTAAACCAAAACAACACAAACATCATGATCATCACAACGACTCTTAACCAAGACAACACACATTCGGTACGCAATACATTGAAGAAAGACGTGTACAACCATCTCATATGTACATCGCAATCCTGCACAAATGGCACAACGCCTAACACGTATACCAATATATCACTATTATCACAAAGCCTTCAAATTTCGGAAAATACAACCAACTCAAACGGAACATATTTACGGAGGCAAGCAAAATCGTTATACATATCATACGTAATTACTATTCACAAGATACAAGTCGTATAATAAGATACTTGCCTTAATAACTGCTACCAAACGCTCCGAAGAACACGGTTCGACCGGGAAGCTCGGACCCGAAGAAGACAACGAACGAAAGGGTTCCGACTCGAGTTCTTCACAAGAATTCGACCCTAACAACATATAATCAATAAATCATCGATCATACGAGGAAGAATAATCGTAGAACGCCCGAAAACCCCTCTATGACATTTTACCGGACACCTTCAAGGCGTCGATCAAGAACTCGACCAAAATAACGAATCGATACGATCCAACCATGGAATAACAAGGGAAATGATATAATACATCTAAATAATCATCAATCCATCACAATCCTAAGTTAAATCGGATTAAACGGACGAAATCGAACAAAATACCCAAAATCCCCAAAATTAGATTTCTAGAAAATCTGACCTGATTCGCTCGATCAAAGGATGTTATAGGATGGATGATTGATGATATGAACTCCAAGACTTCATGGATTTATTGAACAACAACATCTCTCCATGATAGAAACAACCCAGCCGCGGAAGAGAAGTAGAAGAAGGAGAAAAAATGGCGAAAAAAAACGACTGCTGGGCCTTAAATAGGCTGACAGACTCGACCGTGTCCGCCTGACACGGTCGTGGCGCGCATCTGGCCGGCAGGGACTCGACCATGTCCTGCTAGACACGGTCGCGGCGCGGAGGGGCCTACCGATAGTGACCTGTCCGCGGCGCTCGGCATTGACTCGACCGTGTCCTGGAACACGGTCGGCCTCTCGCGATCGGTTCGGCTTATCCGGAAGAGTTCGGCTCGGCCGTGCTGCACGACACGGTCGGGTCCTGAGGCAGAGACTTCTGGCTTATCCGGACGAGTACGGCACGGGCCGTGTCGGACGACACGGCCGAGTTCGGCCGGCAGTGATCGGCCAATAACGAGCGGGTGAGCTAAAACGACCATAACTCTCTCGTCCGGACTCTGATTGACTCACCGTTTGAACCATTGGAAAGCTAACTCGATGCTCTATAATATTGCAAAGATTCAGAATTTTTTGGAGTTACCAAAAATTAATGGTGATCTAACAAAGTCAAACTCATACTTAGAAAAGTCGTTTAGTAATCCTGAATTCAACAAAACGACACCGAAACCCGAACCTGAATACGAACCGAAGATACGGTTACGAAGTACTCACAAAGACGAATCTAAGAGCTAGTAGAACACACGATTCCGACCACCCGAAGGCTCGAAATTCGACAACGGAAGGTAATTACCCCAAACTTTGGGAAATTACGAAAATGGCCCAAATGCCCGAAAATCACCATACGACAACGAATAATCAAACCGAAGCTCACAACACGTATAACAACGTTAAATGAACTTACGAAAAACCCCAAACGACGCTTTGAGCGAGATTCGCAAGAACCGAACTCAAGCGCGGAAAAGTCGCTAAAAGCACGGAACTCAACAAAGCGGACCAAACGAACTCGGATGACAAAAAGTGCAGAATTAAATATTCTCCGAATGACGAAACGGTCAAAAGCGAGTCGTCAAAACGGACTTCGGCCGAAAAAAGAAATTTACCGAAAATCGAAAATTTGCAGATATTACATTCTACCCTCCTTAAAAGAAGTTTCGTCCCGAAACTTAAAATAAGTAGGGAGGAGCAACATCCCGCCAGAAAATACTCAACCAGATACACAAGAACCGAAACTCGCGTCAACGACGGAACGCCACAAGAAATGCAAAGAGACATACGGCGTGAAAACACGCCCCACGATGACCAACACAACGCCACAGGTAGAAATATAATAAAATCAAAAAGTGACAAGCGTCATCAAACAGACAATACAATCGAGTCGATCATCCGGACAATCACAAAACACAACGAACGAAAATCAATAGGATTGACCAACCCAACGGTACATCAATCAAAACGCGAGCCAACCGCTGAACAAATACGGAATTCCACCGCCCAAGGGTTGGAAGATTGAAAACGAGACTAACTTCCCGAACTTAAGGGAATTAGGAAGGAGTCTGAACGCTCAACAATCACGAAACGAGAACAAAACCGAACAAACAAACGATCGAGACAACAAAAATCGAACGATCATGTTCGGATCACGAAGAACAATAAGGTTCAACTGACAATTCCGAGGTTCACATCTCGACTCGAGACAAAACATGATCCGGTGAAAACAACAAGATGCACACTCGTATAAGATCCACAGGAAAGGGAATAATAATTGAAAAGTCACAACGACGAACGAGTAATTCCGAAATAATACCACCCTCGTTCGATCAACAAAAGCAAGGGGCAGGACAAGCTCAGAAAATGTCAATGAACATAAACGAGTCGACAGAGTCGAAAATACAGAAGTTCCAAATCTGATCCACTTCGAATAAAAGCATTAGTAAAATCAAAAGATGCTACTTCCGAACAAGGTTCACAAGAATCGAACCGAACTCGGAAAAGTTACAGCGATAACCATATCGACCCAAAACAAGATCACAGTTCATTCGAACAATGAAACCGAAATACAGAACAAGTTCAGAAAGTATCAACGAACATGAGTGTATCGATAGACTGGAGAAAGAGAAAATATAGAAGCCAAAAATAATACGGGTATTATATTCGACCTCTTCTAATAGAAGTGTCGTCCCCGAAACTCACAACAACAAAATCAAGGAGACGACACAACAGGCAATCAACAGAAACATCCTTCAAAGGCCTCTCAAAGCCGATTCTGATATCTGTGCTGAAGCGCGAACTCCGAAAGTCTCGGTAGCCAATTCGCAAAACTGAATTCGGTGTCCCTCGAGTCCACACTCGAAATGTGTTACCGACGAGAAGGACAAATTGCACGTACATTCCCCCGGCACATCACGGTTGAAACACCTCGGCTCAGCTTACCGAAAATACAAATGCTAGATACCATGGGGCATAACGTCGCAAAACAACATAGCGGAGATGCCAACTCAGCACAACAAAAAATCATAACACATATCATATACAACGAGTACCATCGTAAAGTAATATATACACATACACCACAACAACGACGGTATCGTTCGGCGACCTCAACGACCCGAACGATAACCAGCACGTAATTACAAACATCATGAAATAATCACACATGTACACCAACGTACAAACCCAAGCTTTAACAGCTCACACAGGTGCGATAACACGCAAGTCACCACGAAATGACAGCATTAAAGATTGTCGTCACACCTCCCACAAAGGGACAACAAAAACATATGCGTGGCGAACGACTCAACGTTCACACCACCAATTTAATCACAATTCGGAGGGCTAACACCCCAACGACAATACCAACATCATACACACCTTCTCCGACCACAAGCAGGAGATGATGGGTTTTAAAACGAAAACCACCTTTTGAAGACAGTTTGGAAACACCAGTTGATCTTGAGTATCATTTTACAAAAAGTTGAACAAACATCATTTTCGAGACTTTGAAATCATCTTGCGTTTGAACAAAAATGAGGTCACCCCTTTTTTTTTTTTTTTTGAAAAACTTTCAAAAATATTCGACCCTTGGGTCTAAGCAACTGCATTTGAGAATATCTCGAAATGGTTTTGGTCCTCAACTGGAAAATTTTTGAAATGTATTGCAGCGTTAGAAAGCACCTTAAAAACACCGCAAGAAAATAATTCGTTTTAAAAGTACGTCTCGAATTTGAATTTTATAAGATACTCAAGGTTTTCAAAGATAATTCAATAGGCTAGAATGCCCAAAAACTTCAGGTAATTACGCAAAACATTATAGCGCCGTGGGTCCCGCGCCGGAACTCACCAGGCTGAAAACCATTTACAACGTTAAAAAGGCCGATGACAGTAATATTTCAAAAACTCACAAAAGCCATTTACAAAATACTAAGTGTTGGGAAAAACAATCACCCTGTATCGAATCAGCCGGGATACCCGATCCCTGTATCGATTGTTATTTGTTATTGAGAAGGTTTTGACATATATGCCAAATATACAAGAAGGAAATCAGACGAGGCTTCAAGGCTTTATCCTATATCGAAAACCCGCCTCGAATCAGCATAAGTGAAGCTCGTCGAGAAAGCAAGAAGACTTGTAATAAAACCAAGTATGGAAACTGTCTCGATGCCCTAAATACAGATCATCTTCCATACGATTCGCAAAAGGACAAGAAAGAACACAAGTCAAGTTCCGTTGAACAAAGAAGTATTTAAATACTCAAGGATAAAGTATTTAAATACATCGCCTTCAGATCTTGAGAATCCCGCGAAATCCCGATCATGTCATATTCCCGTTGAAGGAAATCTTATTCAAACGGACATCTCAACGGATACTTTCTTCAGAGGCTATATATCCTTGAAGACATTGAAGATCAGTCACCCCAAGTAACCTAATATTCAAGCTATCAAAGTTATCATCTGAGCAAACATATCTCCAAAGCATACTGCTATTAAGAACGAAAGAGATATACAGTGCTCAACATCAAGAACGACTATCATCACCAAGAACTTCAAAGTCATTGTTCTTACCAGTTACCTATCTTTTACCTCTGTGTAAAAACCGAGCTCTGTGTGAACTCAACAAGTTATTCGACCTGTGTGGGACGAATAAGGACGAAGCTTTGGAACTGTGTGTGAAGAAGCTAGTCAAGAAGGAAGCTTTAACCAACTGTGAAGGGTTGAAAGTGACGTTCTTTGTATCAATGTGTGAACGATACAAGGATAGGTTTGTTTATAATTACCTAGTTGTGTACGCAGAATTATATAATAAACTTCTTACTCTGTGTGGAGGACCGGTGGACGTAGAGGGTTTACCTCGAACCACTTAAATTACTGTGTTATTTACCTTCTGCTTTTACTGTTTGAAATAACTGTGATATATTAAGTATACATCAAATACGTCGTTGCTGTATCCACGGCAACTAACTGTATCCAAGACTTCCGCTACGCACTCAGATTTAGATTCCGTACAGTTTGTTGTTTAAACGATTTCCCAAAGCGTATCCAAGATACTTAAGTGGCCAACAAGTGGTATCGGAGCGGTTGATTCTAAAAAGAATCAGTCGTATTTCTTTTTAACCGAATCAGATTCAAATCACTTATTTTCAAAACAGTCTCTTTCATTCCTATATTATCAGTATGGATACTTCTATGATTAACAAAGTCCCTATGTTCTCTATTAACGAATTTGACGACTGGAGAATTAGAATGGAAGCTCATCTTGCAGCAATGCACGAAGAGATGATCTTTGTTATACAGGATGGTCCTATCAAGATCATGAAGGTCAATCCAGCCGCAAGGATTGAGGGCCAAGCCCATGCTGAAATGCTTGAGAAAGAACGCGAGCAATGGACAACCGATGAAAGAAAGCGAGCCAATCTCGACAACGTGGCTAAGAACGCGTTATTTGTCACTCTTGACAAAGGCACGTTCTCAAAGGTAAAGAGCTGCAAAACAGCCAAAGAAATCTGGGATAAACTCAAGTTAATTTGTGAGGGAACTGAGCTCTCAAAAGAAAACAAGATTTCAAAACTTACTCAGCAATTCGAATCTTTTGAAATGAAACCAACGGAAACACTTGAGGAACTTGACCTCAGATTTACTGGTATTGTTGGTGAACTTGAAGCGTTGGGCAAGATTTACACCCAAAAGGAGAAGAACTTAAAAATTTTCAGATCTCTCGGCCAGATGGGACATTAAGACCACAACTATGCGTGTATCCTGTAATCTTAATGAAATATCCACTTTGATATCTTCTCCGACCTTAAAGCTTTTGAGTATGACATTGACAAGAGAGAAAGTCAAGAATCTCCTTCAAAGGTCACGGCTCGCCGGCCAGATCGAACTCGACACAAAGATGCCTAGCTCGTCGAAGCCCGGTCACAAGAGCACTGACAGCGACGACGACATCCTGTCACAAGATGAAATGGCGCTTTTAATGCATAAATTCAAAAAGTTCATCAAACAGTCTGGAAAGACTCCCTACAGGCCCAAACCTGTCAACAAGGTAAGTACCGAAACATCATCTGGCGATGCTAACCTGTGCTATAACTGCAGGAAACCAGGCCATTATGCAAACAAATGTCCTCATCCCAAAGTCCAAAGATTGCCTGAGGCCGAGCAACAAGAGCGAGATGAAAGAAGACGTGCTTGGAAAGACAAGCTCAAGGCCCTGATCGGAGAATCAGAAGCCTCCCCCACACCATCTAAATCTGCAGAATGTCTTCAGGTGGTCACTGAGAGTGATTCATCTGACGATGAGTTCGATGATAAAGCATACATGTGCTTTATGGCCAAAGATGTTCCAGAAGGTGAAGACAGCGACGATGAGGTAAGTTCAACCTCAGTTATTCCATCCAATGCATCTCATACTTTCGAAAATATGATGAATGAATTCAAAAACATTCAAAAAGCACATGAGACTCTAAAAACTGAGAATATACAGCTTCAATTAACAAATCTAGAGCTGAAAGATGAAAATGACTTGCTGAAAATAAACTATGAAAATATGTCTCTTGATTGTGAAACCAGCAAGGTCGATCTTGAAAAACTCATGGAGAGCAATCATCAAGTTGCTCATGAACTAAAAGCGGTTAAAACCCATAATGAGAGCAAGACAAATGATTTGGTTCTACTACAAACCAAAATTACAACTCTCGAGAAGCGAGAAACTGAACTTGAGACCATTCTGAAGTCTTTTGAAAAATCGTCCAAAAGAATGGAAGAAATTCTGAGCACTGGGCAACATGCTCATGATAAAAGTGGCTTAGGATACAGCTCATGTTCGAATAAAGGTAAAACTAGTACTGTGTTCGTCAAGAGTGTGGAACACATTCCGGAATCGGAAGATACTCCCAGTCCCATAAAGGAACTCATTGTCTGAGAAACCGAAAGCCGCAATTCCGCCCCTCAACTCTACTATTCGAGACAGTGGAACCAACAACCACTCGAAGGCGTAATCTACGGATGCTCCACATCCGAAGCATATCATCCAAGCCGAAAGTCATTCGTAAAGAAGACGGTATCCAACCACCAAAGGCCCGCACGGAAGACACTAAGTACAGTGCACCTAGGTATTGGATACAGGAGCCCCGTTATCCCTCAAGACAGCAGATGCCAGTTCAGTATCAACAACAGCCTTGGGAATCCAACTGGAGACCCAGAAGACAAGCTGTTAGGCCTAGGAAAATGGCTCCACCTCCTAGACGGCACTCGTACTGGAACAATAACAATAATCCTGAATTTTTCATGCATAATAATTATCATGATTACAACAACTACGGATATGCCCCCCGTAGATATCGCAATACTGTACCGAGTACATCCTATAGTAAACCAATTGCTGTCAGGAAAATCTGGGTACCTAAAGGAACTAACATATATGGACCCAAAAATCAAAGGGGACCTAAATCTACATAATTTCTTTGTTACAGGACATTCTAGAGGAGGATACCTGGTACTTCGATAGTGGATGCTCTCGTCACATGACTGGAGACAGGAGTAAGCTATCTGATTTTGTAGAAGGTCGTGGTCCAAAAGTTCGCTTCGGTGATAAGTCTAAAGGAAGAACAAGAGGGAAAGGAAACCTACTTGTCGGGAAATTCAAGGTCACCGATGTCGCATATGTTGAAGGCTTACAGTATAATCTACTTAGTATTAGCCAGTTCTGTGATAAACAGTTCTCGGTGAAGTTCTATATAGATCACTGTAGAGTCAAGAACACCCAAACCAAGGAAGTTGTGCTTACAGGAAGCAGATCAGGCACTGCAGATCTTAGCTGGCTATGGCACAAGAGGATGTCTCACGTCAACTTCAAGACGATCAACAAGCTTTCAAGACAGGGTATGGTTAGAGGTTTGCCAGATGTGTCATTCAAGAAGGACATCGTCTGCGGACCATGCCAGAAAGGCAAGCAAATCAAGTCAACCCTGAAAAGCAAATCCTACCTTTCAACCCAAAGAGTGTTGGAAATGCTACACATGGATCTCTACGGTCCTGTAGACCCAGTAAGTTTGGGAGGTAAGAAATATTGTATGGTTGTTGTTGATGATTATTCCAGGTATGCTTGGACTATCTTTCTTAGCAAGAAGAAGGAAACAACATCAAGGCTGCCCGAGCTCCTGAGGAAGTTGCAGAATGAAAAAGCGTCGAGTATTGTGTGCATTCGTTCCGACAGAGGTACTGAATTTACTAACCGCTTTATAGAGCAATACTGTTCGGAGAATGACATACAGCACGAATACTCAACTGCCCGTACACCTCAACAAAATGGTGTTGCCGAGCGAAAGAATAGGACGTTGAAAGAAGCAACAAGGACAATGATTGCCGCAAGCAAATTGTCGCAGCGTTTCTGGGGTGAAGCAACCAATACAGCGTGCTACACTCAAAACCGCTGTATCGTCAACAAGCACCACAACAAAACAGCTTACGAGGTATGGAATAACAAAACTCCATTAGTTTCGTATTTTCACATTTTTGGATGCAGGTGTTATGTATTGAACAACGGGAAGGACCAACTTAGAACCTTTGATGAAAAATCAGATGAAGGAATATTCGTAGGATACTCCTCCGTCAACAAAGCTTTAATCTTTAATAAAAGGAGGCTGACGATCGAGGAATCAGTTCATGTAGTGTTCGACGAACCACAGCATGACCCTACAGGAGTAGATGATATCACTCAGGACATTCATCATCTATCTATCTTGGATCCTCCTACACCCATAGAACCTGTAGTTGATTTAGAAATCAACCCCGCAGCTGTAAGAATTGATGTGGATGAAGCTGACTGCATGTCAAGCCGTACCCACGTAAACTTTCGATACTGACGGGATCTGAACTAGAACCCGACCGAAGATGGTTGAGAGATCACCCGCAAGAGCTGATCATTGGAAACATTAATGCAGGTGTTTCTACTCGTAGGAGAATACAGAGTACACAAGGAAATGTACTTTGTGCACAAGAAGAATCTAATGCTGAAGTCTCACTTTTTCCTGAATGGAAATCTCAATCCGAACTTAGGAGACTCAATATGTGCACTATCGCTGTATTCTTAGCCCAGTCCGAACCTGTTTCGACCATAGACGCTCTTAACAACTCTCATTGGATAACATCTATGGAAGAAGAGCTCAACGGTTTCGAAAGAAACAATGTATGGTATCTTGTACCCAGACCGACACACCAATCTGTTATAGGAACCAAATGGGTATTTCGAAACAAAAAGGATGGAAATGGACTTATCATAAGGAACAAATCCAGACTAGTAGCACAAGGCTATTGTCAGGAAGAAGGAATCGACTATGATGAAACCTTCGCCCTTGTAGCGAGACTAGAAGCCATTAGGATATTTTTAGCCTTTGCCGCCCATAAGAGTTTTATCGTATACCAAATGGACGTCAAGAGTGCTTTCCTGAATGGAGAGCTTACAGAAGAAGTTTATGTTGAACAACCACCAGGGTTTGCCAACACAGACGGTATCGATCTAGTTTACAGGCTAAGGAAAGCGCCGACGGACTTAAACAAGCCCCCTAGAGCACAGTACGAAACCCCGTCCCAAAGATCTAACCAACAACGGATTTGAGAAAGGTGTTGTCGACAAAACCTTGTTCAAAATACAGGAAGGTGATGACCTTCTAATGGTACAAATCTATGTCGATGATATTATTTTTGGTTCAACTAACCTTGCTCTATGTCAAAGGTTCTCACATCTCATGCAAAGAAAATTTGAAATGAGTATGATGGGGGAACTTAGTTATTTCCTAGGTTTGCAGGTAAAGCAGTTGCCTACAGGTATATTCATCAACCAGGAGAAATACAGCAAGGAGCTTCTCAACAAATTTGGAATGAACACTTCCAAATCCTCGCCAACCCCCATGAGCACTTCCGTGCAAATGAGTGCTGATGAAGCCGGAAAGCCATTTGACCAATCACTCTACAGGAAGCTCATTGGTTCGCTCCTGTACCTAACGGCTAGCAGGCCCGATATCCAGTTTGCTGTTGGAGTGTGTGCGAGATACCAAGTTGCACCTAAGGAATCACACTTCAATACAGCTAAACGAATCCTAAAATACGTTAAAGGAACAGTCGATACAGGACTATGGTATCCTAAGGAAGGCGGATTCGATTTAGTTGGATACAACGACTCGGATCTCGGAGGCTGCAAGCTAGATAGGAAGAGTACAAGTGGAACTTGTCACTTTCTCGGACCTAGACTCGTTTCTTGGTTCAGTAAGAAGCAATTGGCAAATTCTCTTTCCACGGCTGAATCAGAATATTATCTTCTTGGTAGGCTGCGTATGCAGATCCTTTGGATGCAAAGAACAATCGCCGATTATGGAATCGATGCTAGAGAGACTCCAATCATGTGTGATAGCACGAGTGCAATTGCAATCACGCACAATCCTGTTTTGAACTCGCGCACTAAGCATATCAACATGAAGCATCATTTCATCAGGAATCATGTCGAGAACAAGGATGTTCGCCTGGAAAAAGTTCATACAGACATCCAGCTGGCCGACATCTTCACCAAGCCTCTCGACACAGCAAGATTCAACATGCTAAGAATGACTGGGAATACTACGGCGGACTCCTGTAAGTAAATTTCTTGCTTTTACTCAACAATTGAGGGGAATCTTTGTAAGACCCGTGAATACATTATCCAACATTAATTATCTGTACACTCAGAAACATCAATACAGTACTGTAGCGAACGAAGGCATATGAATCCTACAGCTGATGTGTGCAATAATTAAGGGGGAATACTGTAGGACCCATGAATACAGCATTAATCCAAACATTGCTGTATGGAATTTAAAACCTATTAGTACCTTTTTAAGGGGGAACGTCAGATCGACGCGGAGAACAGCACATACTATGGGATTTCGATTCAGTATATAATATAATATTATTTCCTTTTAAAATAATTTTTGTCCACGTGCCCTGTTTTTATGTCAAACGTCATGTTCATTAAATGCCTTACACGACATCTGGACAACTGAATCTTAAAAGCCGCGATGTTTTTAAATTGTTTATTATTTTTAAACCGCCGTTTTAGGCATTTAGGGTAATCAACCTATGTCAGAAGTGGGACCCGCTGTATTTTAAAACCTTTTAATGGATTAGCGTACCAGTTACACTAAATCCATCCTGACCGTCGATTTCAAAACCGGTTCCCATCCCTTAAAATCTGAACATTCGTACTCTGCAAAACCCTATTTCGCCGCCCAAGTATAAAAGGACTGTATCTGCCATTAGAGACTCTTTGCGCTTTCTGCAATAACAAGAGATCTCAAGCAAACAGCCTACATATTTTCTGCATATTCACTGCGAATTTCTACTGTTTTCTTCCACCTTCGTTTTAAGAAAACATCCATGGCTACTCAATCTTCATCCCCCGTTCTGAAGAAAACTTCCAGCATCATTGATGGCCGGATCTTCTCGAAACCAGTCATCATCGAGCGTATAATCTCGGAAATCAACGACACCGAACCGATGGAGTATATCATTACTCGTCTTGAACAACAAGGACTTTATCGCTTTGGAAGCAAAATCGCCGACAAATACGACGCTCATCTGGTTGAGGAATTCTACCTCAACGCCGCCGTTCGTTTTCTATCACTAGCTCAGGGAGGACACGTTGCTGACATCACTGCAACAGTCCAAGGAAGGCAAATCTGCATCAATAGCGACCTACTCCAGAAAATCTACAGGCTGCCCGCCGACGGCCTGACCATGGACCAGCTTGAGACGTTCGGGTCTCAAGAGCTGATTACCAAGTTTTATGGACTATTTACCGGGTCCAAAGTGGTTGATATGGTGACAACCACCTGCCACAAGAAAAATTTTCTTCTTCATTTCGTTTATCTTCACGATTTCTGTTCCAGGATCATTGTGCGTTCGAGATGTGCACGAATCTAAGGTTCAGAATGATGGTAGCCATCTTGACCTGTGAAAAGGTCAATTGGTGCCAAATCATTTTGAAACGACTTCAAGAAGAGGTGTGCAAGCCTGCCACCCAAAAGAAATCATTTGGCTTAATGTTGAACTATATTTTGACGAAGTGCGGAGTCAAGCAATCCGCCGACGCCAAGAAAAATAGCTCCAGGATATATTTAGGAGGCGTCAAGACCACTGCCTATAACCAGAGCACCATGCATGCCAACCACCCGAGAACCAGGCACATGCCTATTTCTGCCAACCCAAGAGATGAATCCGTGAAGGTCCCAGAAATGGAATCTTCAAAGAAGAAGCGCAAGCGTTCTCACAGCAAACACTCTGCTGGTGAGAAGTCCAAGAAGAGACTTCGGAGGCTCTCAAAAATCAAAGCCAAACACTCCGAGGATGTCTCGCCCGTGGCGCAACCCACTGAAGAACCCCAGGGCCCAACCCCTGCGGAAGAGGTGTCTCCTACTGCATCGACAGTAGATCCCGAGCCTTTGGCGGCTACGACGGATATAGAGACATCTGCCAACATTCAAGACGTTAGCACGTCGGCTGCCCATTCGGAGCCAAAAGCTACCTCTCCTCTACGGGATCCCACACCCGTACAGGATCCAATTTCCTTCGGGGCACCATCCCCTGCAAGGAGTCCATCTTCCGTAAAGGATCCCATACCTGTACCGGAATCCCTCGAAACAGCGTCTCCAGACGTGATTCGAAGTCCCTCCCCTGACTCAATCATAAATCAAACACTTCTTTCGGTTCAAATTGAACAAGCGTACGGAAGATTTCTGCAATGGAAAAGCTATAGGCTAGCTCCGTACGACACACTGTACAACTGGAGCGAATGGAGCCACGAAGAGCGATTTGTCTCCGAAGTAACAGACTCAACTGAAATTGAGGCCCTGCTTCGATGGGACAACGCTTCTTGCAAAGATCTCATTGAAATCCACTTGTTGCACAAATCCGACGCCAGAAGAAAAGGAAAGAAGAAGTCAGAGGACTCTCCCATAAATTCAAAAGATGACAACGATCATGACTCAGACGATGACGACGATGCTCTTCAAGCAGGTCTGAGAATGAGCCTTGAAGAGGCTGAAGCCCAAGCCACCTCTCCACCCAGACAAGACGAAGGACCATCAACCCAAGCCAATCCACCTTCGCCACAGCCGGAGAACATCCCCGACCAGGAGGAATCAGTCCCTCCAGTCGAGGAAGATCAAGAAATTTTGAAACAGGCACCGGAGCCTGTTGCGACCGAAGAAGCTATTCCTGCCAGCCAACAGGAGGATTCAGTCCCTCCTGCATCCGCATCTGCCGACGAACCTTCGCCACAGGATGCTTCTGAACCAACTGTCGCCGAACCACAAGAAGCTACTCCCGCCCCTGCAACCTTGGAATCCGAGGACGGTAACGAACCTGAGGATGTCCAACTTACTTCACGTCCATCCGTGAATATAAGGAGGTTGAACGGAGCTGAAGACTTCGCCCAGCCTGACTCTCCTATCTCTGCTGCACGCAAAGAGCGCCTGCGAGCTCTTGGCCTTCAGACTGTATTTATCCAAGACGCAGTCAACGCTCTATCTTCTGTTGAAAAGGCACAGAATTGGATGCACACCTCTGCAGTCGAAGAGATGACCACTCTTCAACACGAAGTATCTCGAGTTGTCGACGCATTCATTCTTCTGCCAGAAGTTTTCAAGCAAGCCTTGAAGATCATGGAAGCTAAACAAGAGCAACTGCTGAAGGAGGAAGCTACGAAGACAAGGATTTGAAGCCAAGATCGCTCTGCAATGATTGAGAATACTCTCACAAGGCGCACGATAAAAGCATTCAAGAGATGTCGCAGACTCTTTCCAACATTGTTGAAAGAAAAACCAGCATCGAGACCAAACAGACGCCGCTCTTGAAATCCTGCAAAGTCTTGATGAAGCCAAAAGGGGGAAGAGGCACGAGAAGTGCAAGGAGAATAAGACCGCAACAGAAAGGGAATTTGAGGTCGCCAGAGCAAGATCGCCGCCGAATTGAACAAGCTAGCACCTCAACCCCAAAGCTTTAGAATTTCGTGCTCGGACGTAATTCCATGACCCAAATGTCCCTTGGCAAAATCTTGTACAAAGACCTTCTAAATACGTCACGACCAACCTCAACCCATCTGCTGAAGAAGTGAAGCAATGGAGGAAGAATGAACTGATGAGATATTTTGTCAGACTCATCAGGGAATCCGCCATCTTCAAAAATTATAAGACATTGGCGGAAGCGGCAGATAAGTTTTCAAAGATGCTAGAAGAAGGTAAGCTCCCTCTCCAAGTCGAAATGAAATCAAAACATAGAAGAGGAGATCGGGTCACCCATCCAGAGGATTGGATACTTGCCTTTGATCGTTCATATGAAGGAAGAGCGATTTACCAGGAACGAGGCAATGATTCACTTCAAAACTGGTGGCGCGGCACCGAGTATGAGCAAGGAAAGAGACCTTGGAGGCATGCGGATCAAAGATAAAGAGCTGAAATTTATGTACAACACAGCAAACTTTGTACTCAATTATTTTGAATATCAATAAAACAGTTTGTTTGTCTTGAAAGATTACAACTCGTAATCTACTGTGTTAAATGTATGATTACTTTAAATTGTTTGATAGGAATCTCAAGTAAGATTAACTTGATTGAAAAATAAGCTATACGAACTAGTCTACGAACAGTTCATAAATTCAGTTGTAAACTTAGAATACATTGTAAGATTGTGCCTGCGTGCCAATCATAGGCTTAAGTTGTAAACTGTATCGAACGTGCCTGCGAGCAGTTCATTATTGTAGACTAAGACACTAAGTCAGACCCATTGACAAAAGACCAAGAAATCTGCCAGAAGTCATCGAAGAAGAATGCTTCATAGAGAAGGTTTTGGCATCATCAAGAAGACTCGAAAAGTTGAAGAAAGTTAGTCTTGGCAAATTGTCAAAAAGGGGGAAATTGTTGGGAAAAACAATCACCCTGTATCGAATCAGCCGGGATACCCGATCCCTGTATCGATTGTTATTTGTTATTGAGAAGGTTTTGACATATATGCCAAATATACAGTAAGGAAACTGTATCGAGGCTTCAAGGCTTTATCCTATATCGAAAACCTGCCTCGAATCAGCATAAGTGAAGCTCGTCAGTACAGCAAGAAGACTTGTAATAAAACCAAGTATGGAAACTGTCTCGATGCCCTAAATACAGTCATCTTCCATACAGTTCGCAAAAGGACAAGAAAGAACACAAGTCAAGTTCCGTTGAACAAAGAAGTATTTAAATACTCAAGGATAAAGTATTTAAATACTGTCAGTCTTCAGATCTTCAGAATCCCGCGAAATCCCGATCATGTCATATTCCCGTTGAAGGAAATCTTATTCAAACGGACATCTCAACGGATACTTTCTTCAGAGGCTATATATCCTTGAAGACATTGAAGATCAGTCACCCCAAGTAACCTAATATTCAAGCTATCAAAGTTATCATCTGAGCAAACATATCTCCAAAGCATACTGCTATTAAGAACGAAAGAGATATACAGTGCTCAACATCAAGAACAGCTATCATCAGCTCAAGAACTTCAAAGCTGCTGTTCTTACCTGGTTACCTATCTTTTACCTCTGTGTAAAAACCGAGCTCTGTGTGAACTCAACAAGTTATTCTGACCTGTGTGGGACGAATAAGGACGAAGCTTTGGAACTGTGTGTGAAGAAGCTAGTCAAGAAGGAAGCTTTAACCAATCTGTGTGAACGGTTGAAAGTGACGTTCTTTGTATCAATCTGTGTGAACGATACAAGGATAGGTTTGTTTATAATTATGTAGTTGTGTACGCAGTAATTATATAATAAACTTCTTACTCCTGTGTGGAGGACCAGTGGACGTAGAGGGGTTTACCTCGAACCACTTAAATTACTGTGTTATTTACCTTCTGCTTTTACTCTTTGAAATAACTGTGATATATTAAGTATACATCAAATACGTCGTTGCTGTATCCACGGCAACTAACTGTATCCAAGACTTCCGCTACGCACTCAGATTTAGATTCCGTACAGTTTGTTGTTTAAACGATTTTCCAAACTGTATCCAGTATACTTAAGTGGCCAACACTAAGTACCGTCACAAGAATTTTGCCAAAACGTTCAAGGCCATAACGCCAAAAACTCGGTTAAAGGAATCGGTTTTCGAAATCAATCTCAATTGGCAAAAGGCCGAAAGCCATTTGAAAGAACTCACGCAGCGGAAAAAAAATTTACAGCCAAGATACACAATCCAGCAACACTACTCCTCATATGAACGAAATATGAGAGTCAAATAACCACATATCAAGAATTCAAAATCCATAAGAGGATTCCGCCACTAATCAAATAATCATAAAAATAGCTCGTGTCACATGAGGCACAACACAAAGAAGGGAGACTTACAGCCACAGGTCGCACGGAGGTGACGGTCGCCCACGATACTAATCGCGTCCGACAACATAACCGACACGTTATGACTACGCACAACTCAACTTGTCACCTAACGATTCGAACGACAAGACAACACATTACTCGGCAAATCACGACTTAACTCGACCCGACATCCTAGGTTTCCGCAACCTAAGTTCCGATACCATAAATGTAACACCCCCAAAACCATATGGGAATATTACACGCCGTAAACCCTTTCCGCAAGGATCTACCAGGCTAAACGTCCATAAACAACCAAATGCTTGCCCGTCCAGGGTCAAACAATATAAAAATACAGACCGTCAAGGTCACTTACACATAAACACACAGACCGATGAGGTCACACAACTCTATCAACAGGACTGACTAACAACATTACCCACACAGGGGTCGAAATACAATACAGCGGAAGACTGAATCAACTCTAACAATACAACTAAACTATACCAACTCTCAACTCTTGATTAGTATCGCAGCTCGTCATCCCCTTGTGCCAATCCTGTGATCGCTCCGAACTCCGCATGTACCGGACGCATCAGACATCCACCCCGAATACTGGGGTTAGTAAAACTCCACTGTTTTACTAGTGCAAGTATCAAACCATACGAAATGTAACAAGCCAATAGCAACTACGAATTTAATACGGAAATCCATTATCAAAATGTTCCCGAGAAGTTTTAGAATTTCGAACTCAAGTAAGAGATATTTGAAAAGGAACACATCATCTCGGGGATTTTTAAAGCAGAAAATCTTTTGGACCTCGAGTCCCAATTTACAAAACCTTTTCGTAAACAATAGGGCCTTAGCCCGATTCTCGTTTCAAAGCATACTAAATAATATATCATTATGCGTCCGAGATCCATATTTAAAATGTTACCCGAACAATCACTGCTACACGATCACTGTTCGTACACATCATGTACCGAACTCCGGAGGCCTCGACGGACCTTACCCGGACTACACACATTGTTCGTACACATCATGTACCGAACTCCGGAGGTCTCAACGGACCCTACCCGGCTACAACACACACTGTTCGTACACATCATGTACCGAACTCCGGAGGCCTCAACGGAACCTACCCGGCTACTGCATCGTTCGTACACATCATGTACCGAACTCCGGAGGTCTCGTCTGACCCTACCGGATCACACACCTTGTCCGTACACGTCATGTACCGGACTCCAGAGGCCTCGTCGGACCCTACCTGGTTCACACACTTTGTTCGTACACATCATGTACCGAACTCCGCAGGCCTCGTCGGACCCTACCGGATCACACACACATCGACTCGACACAATTCATAATCATTAAATGTCAAGTCATTCCACATTACGCCGAATGTACAATCAAGCAAGTAAACCAAAACAACACAAACATCATGATCATCACAACGACTCTTAACCAAGACAACACACATTCGGTACGCAATACATTGAAGAAAGACGTGTACAACCATCTCATATGTACATCGCAATCCTGCACAAATGGCACAACGCCTAACACGTATACCAATATATCACTATTATCACAAAGCCTTCAAATTTCGGAAAATACAACCAACTCAAACGGAACATATTTACGGAGGCAAGCAAAATCGTTATACATATCATACGTAATTACTATTCACAAGATACAAGTCGTATAATAAGATACTTGCCTTAATAACTGCTACCAAACGCTCCGAAGAACACGGTTCGACCGGGAAGCTCGGACCCCGAAGAAGACAACGAACGAAAGGGTTCCGACTCGAGTTCTTCACAAGAATTCGACCCTAACAACATATAATCAATAAATCATCGATCATACGAGGAAGAATAATCGTAGAACGCCCGAAAACCCCTCTATGACATTTTACCGGACACCTTCAAGGCGTCGATCAAGAACTCGACCAAAATAACGAATCGATACGATCCAACCATGGAATAACAAGGGAAATGATATAATACATCTAAATAATCATCAATCCATCACAATCCTAAGTTAAATCGGATTAAACGGACGAAATCGAACAAAATACCCAAAATCCCCAAAATTAGATTTCTAGAAAATCTGACCTGATTCGCTCGATCAAAGGATGTTATAGGATGGATGATTGATGATATGAACTCCAAGACTTCATGGATTTATTGAACAACAACATCTCTCCATGATAGAAACAACCCCAGCCGCGGAAGAGAAGTAGAAGAAGGAGAAAAAATGGCGAAAAAAACGACTGCTGGGCCTTAAATAGGCTGACAGACTCGACCGTGTCCGCCTGACACGGTCGTGGCGCGCAGCTGGCCGGCAGGGACTCGACCGTGTCCTGCTAGACACGGTCGCGGCGCGGAGGGGCCTACCGAGCAGTGACTCGTCTCGCGGCGCGGATTAACTCGACCGTGTCCCGAACACGGCCGGCCTCTCGGGCGGTTCCGGCTTATCCTAAGAGTTCGCTCGGCCGTGCTGCACGACACGGCCGGGTCCTGAGGCGAGACTTCGCTTATCCGACGAGTACGGCACGGACCGTGTCGGACGACACGGCCGAGTTCGGCCGGCAGTGATCGGCCAATAACGAGCGGGTGAGCTAAAACGACCATAACTCTCTCGTCCGGACTCCGATTGACTCACCGTTTGAACCATTGGAAAGCTAACTCGATGCTCTATAATATTGCAAAGATTCAGAATTTTCTGGAGTTACCAAAAATTAATGGTGATCTAACAAAGTCGAACTCATACTTAGAAAAGTCGTTTAGTAATCCTGAATTCAACAAAACGACACCGAAACCCGAACCTGAATACGAACCGAAGATACGGTTACGAAGTACTCACAAAGACGAATCTAAGAGCTAGTAGAACACACGATTCCGACCTCCCGAAGGCTCGAAATTCGACAACGGAAGGTAATTACCCCAAACTTTGGGAAATTACGAAAATGGCCCATGATGTAACCGAGCTGATCGGCCACCAAGAACCGAGTTAATCTTAGAAGTTTAGCTAAGAAAACCCAAGATATATGAAGTACTCTCTTTTCTTTTTCTCTCTAAAAAATGCGGTATTCTCAAAGTGTGTCCCCTTTTGAGGAACCCCCTCTCTCCCTTTTATAGGAGGGAGGATGCCTTGTTATCTGAGATGATTCCTGATTCCTAGAGAAAATCCCGGATATCCAGTGATTCAAGCTGCGATTTCCCATCCCTGGATTTCCGGGATTGCGAGGTATGGGCTCTCAATCCCTGGATCTCCGGGATTGGCAAGGTATGGGTTCTCAATCCCTGGATCTTAGGGATTCTGCCAGGTGAGTCAGGATCTTCTTTCCCAAGAGTTCGATGGTTTTTAGGTCGGCTCATCCCTATTCAAATCAGTAGTTTGAGAGACCTTTGAGGTCGGCGACCTGTTATCGGATATCATAGGTCAGCGGGGGCCTCCGAGGTCGGCGCCCTTCTAACAGATATCACAGCTAAATGGGGCCTCCGAGGTCGGCGGGGGCCTCCGAGGTCGGCGCCCTTATAACAGATGTCACAGCTAAATGGGGCCTCCGAGGTCGGCGCCCTTTATCTAACAGATATCACAGCTAAATGGAGCCTCCGAGGTCGGCGACCTTCTAAAGGACCTTGGGGTTGTAATCTCCTTATCTAAGAACCTAGGTCGGACCTTTATTGGTCCATATTTTAAACCGGGTTTTCAGTGAGCGTACATTCGACGTCCTATCAACCAGTCCCCCCTACTCTAGTCGAGCTGTAAGACCGAGTAGAGTAAGATTTGTTTACAACCGGACGACCTTGACGCAACTATCCTAGGGACTCCCATTCCCAGATAACGAGGCTCTTCGTACTTTGTGCGCTATAATTAACGTGTCCTTTCCTTTCCCTGCCTCCAAGACGTCCAATCGGTGGCCGAAGCCAGGTGTCGACCCGCCATAGGTCGGCTAAGACGGTGCCAAATCCTAGCCGTTCCTTCGGATAGGGCATCGGACGCTCCAGATCGTCCCTATCCTCCTCGGTTTTTGCCCCTCCCTCCTATAAAAGGTCTTCTTCTTCCCCCCTATACCACTTCCGCGATTTTACACCTTCAATCTCTGGTGCAAAAATTCCTAGGCAACCCTAGCAATCGCAGCTATCTGTCCCCGGCGACAAGTTTGCTCCACCTTTCTCCGGCGAACTTCCACCCAATCCCATGGGTATGTTCATCTAAACATCTTTAGCTTTTTGATTTGTTTTACACATATTTTTCCTTTTCTTCTTCCTCCCCTTTTCCTCAAGTTATGTCGTCTGCTTCGGATTCCCAAAATATTTCCGCGAATCGGCCGTGAACTCCTTTTGGAGGGTCTTTCCTCTTCGATGGGGATTCGGGGTAGGTCGGGCGAGCTACCGGTTCCTCCCTCCGCCTTAGGGATGAACCTTTAGGTGACATAGATCGTCCGAGCTAGGTGTCATCCCTCCCTCTAGCATCCCCCTAATCATTGTAGATCCTCCTTCCCCTCCCCCCACGGACGAGGTTTCTGTGACCGGCCTTTTGGCCGACCCTTATCAGACGGTTGTAGGGGCGACTCGAGTTCTCCCTCCCCATCCTCTATCGAGGACTAGCCTACCGCTACCGGCTAGTTTTATAAGATTTCTTAGGCTTTCCCGGGGTGGGAATTTGTCACACCTCGGGCTAGCGATACCCCCGATCATCCTCCTCGGGTCATATTACCCGGTTTGTGGACCTGTGAGCGGTGGTCTTCGCTTCCCACCCCATCCCTTCCTTGTCTCTCTCTCCACTAAATACAATCTTCCCCTTAACCAGCTTCTCTCCTAACTCTTTTCGCTACATGGTGGGTTTTCTCGTCCGTGTCATTACTGCATAAGAGGAACCCGACTGGGCTTTTCTATTTTTGCTTTGGGCTAAAGAGTTTTAAAGGCTCTTTTACTTGACCTCCAAACGACGCCCATTTCTTCACCCACCTCCCTTCCAATGTGAAGGACTGGAGGTCCCGCTTCTTTTCCTTCGGCTCCCCACATCCGATTCTTGGGGCTTTCCTACGCAATGGACGCAGCTACTCCGAGCCGTGATCCTATCCCTAGGCGTAGTTCCACCCGGGCTGCGTGGGTCGAGAAAGTTCGGGAATGGAATGCCATTCCCTATAATGCTTTCCAGCTGACGCAATTCCATGATCTTCTGTTCCATTGTGGGCTGAGCTCGAATCCCTACCTGGCTATCCCTGACATCGGTAGGCTTTATCTATATATATATTTTTTTTAGATCTTTGTTATTTTGCCTTTTGGCTATTTCCTTGACCGTTTGTACTGTTTTTTGCAGATCGATTCATGCGAACCTGCCAGTTGGATGCCTCCAAGCCAGCTGAACCAAACAAAGCGAAGGTTCCTAAGTCGACGAATCCTCCCAAGGAGAGGGCGGAGGGCTCGTCCAAAGCCAAACGGAAGGCTCCTGCTCGCCCCAAGTCTGGGGTAACTCTCCCCTCCGATCTGGCTCCTACCTTGACCACCGGACGAGGCTCTGCGAGCTCGTCTCGGCAACTTCAGGTCACTCAGAGGGCCTCTTCTCCTAGCTCCCCTGCTTCCAAACGGCCGAAGACCGCGGGTCCTCCAGGTCCGGCTATGGAGACTCTTCTCCGCTGCAAGGAGTTTGAGAAATTTCTCCCTTATTTCAGCTCCATGGTCCCGGCTAAGGATAAGCTGGGGTTACGAGACGCCGACGAGGACCCCAAATTTGATGCTATGATGATGTACTTTGGGAAGGTATTCCCCTTTTCGCCTTCATACCCCTTTTGATTATTTTTATGTTTATTATTACCCTCTGCCGACCTGATATAACTTCTTGTGCAGTTCTTCGCCACCTTCGTGACCTTCGCCGAGGATCATAAGCTTGGCGCTACTTCTTCTTCGCAGCTCACCCAGATGCAAGCCGACCTGGAGGCCGCCCTGGCGGCTAATTCTGATCTTTCGGCCCGGCTTCAGGAGAGGGAGTATCGCTTAGATGCTGCCCTGAAGAAGGAGTCTGAGCGGGAGGCGGTTTTAGAGCGGGCCCAGATGGCCAATGTTCAGCTAAACCAAGAGCTGAAATTTTGGAAGACCATGTCTTCGGCTGAAACGGAGAAGGTGGGCCAGCTCGAGGCTCAATTGTCGGAAGCTAGGGCCGAATCCGAAAGGATAGCCCAACTTGAGGCACGGGCGAAGGCTGAGCTGGAGAAGGTCGCCGACTTCGAAGCTCAAGCTAGAGAGGCATCGGAAAAGGTGACCCTGCTGGAGACCCAACTAGCCGAGGCTAGGTCCGAGGGATCGTCTTATGAGCGCGGGGTGACGGATGGCCGACGTCGATTCCTAACTAGTGACGTTGGTCACTCTTTTCTGGAGGCCTACCGTTCTGCCCTCCTGGCCCGGTATCATAATTCCACCGCATTCCTGGTTAAGCTAGCCCCAGCTGCGACGCAATATTTTGATTTTGCTCTGACCCGTGCTCGTGAGCAGCTAGCTTCATTGGGCTTTTCGGGCGAGCTGGACCGGGATGCTGCATTGGACGGGGCTCCCGTTCCTTCGGGTTGGTCCGGGGACGTGGAAGAATCTCCGGAGGCGTCCTGGTGGAAGGACGCCCTTGAGGAGTCCCTAAAGGAATCCGGCTTAGACTTGGAGCTGCCTTCTGATCCTCCCAGTTCACCTGTTAAGGCCAATACTCCTACTCCCGAGGTGGTTGGGACCGATCGTGATGCTTCTCCTCCGCTGCCTCCTCCGTCTTCAGAGCCTGTAGCTTAGTGTAGACAATGTATATTTTTATTTTAATAATTTTTTTCTACTTTATTTGTACTGGCACAGCTATTTTGAATGACAACTTTCTGAGTTGAATATACTTTGGGTTTGTGTGCTTTTTGAGTTTGAATGACAACAAAGTTGATATAGCTCGGTATTGCTTGTAACCTTAATGTATCTTGTGCCTGTTTGTTTTGATACAACAAAGTCGATATAGCTCGGTATTGCTTGTAACCTTAATGTATCTTGTGCCTGTTTGTTTTGATACAACAAAGTCGATACAGCTCGGTATTGCTTGTAACCTTAATGTATCTTGTGCCTGTTTGTTTTGATACAACAAAGTCGATACAGCTCGGTATCCCCACTTTAAAATTCGAAAATTCCTAAATGTAATCCGACCAGTTTGACTTAATCTTTTCACCGATCTTTAGTGTAAGTTGGGTATTTCCCTTAGTCATAGTTTCATAGGTCGGTTCGCCTTTACTCGGATCTGGAGGCGTTTTGCCTATTCAGATGTCAGAGGGCGGTTCACCCTTACCCGGATCTGGAGGCGTTTCGCCTATTCAGATGTCAGAGGGCGGTTCACCCTTACTCGGATCTGGAGGCGTTTCGCCTATTCAGATGTCAGAGGGCGGTTCACCCTTACTCGGATCTGGAGGCGTTTCGCCTATTCAGATGTCAGAGGGCGGTTCACCCTTACTCGGATCTGGAGGCGTTTCGCCTATTCAGATGTCAGAGGGAGGTTCACCCTTACTTGGATCTGGAGGCGTTTCGCCTATTCAGATGTCAGAGGGCGGTTCACCCTTACTCGGATCTGGAGGCGTTTCGCCTATTCAGATGTCAGTTCTAGTTTTACTTGATCAACACATTCAGAGATATATTTTTGTAATAGACTTTCATTAAAACAACATAAGCTTTTTTCCACATCTCTTCACACAAAATACTTTTTTAAGTGACATATGTTCCAAGGTCTTTTGATGAGGCGCCCCTCCATATCCTCAAGCTCGTAAGCTCCTCCCGCGTAAATTCGGATTACCTTGTAAGGGCCCTCCCAGTTTGGTTCCAGCTTTCCTGCTTTTTCGAGGGCATCACCGCCTAAGCACCAAATCACCGACTGAATTGTCTCTTCTTGACTCTTTTGTCATGAGCCGCTTTTGTCGCTTTTGTATCTTTCGATTCATCTATGTGCTGCCGCTTCCCTCCTTTCTTCTATGGTATCTAACGCCTCCTTCATTATTTCCTCGTTCTCCACCTCGTTGAACCATCGAACCCGATGGGACATTTCTCCGACTTCTGCGGGGATGACGGCCTCGGACCCGTAGACCATACTGAAGGGTGTTTCTCCTGTTGACGATCTAGGCGTGGTCCTGTACGACCATAGTACCGAGCTAAGCTCATCCACCCATCCTCCACCCACTTTGTCTAAGCGGGTTTTTATCCCCTGCAAGATTGTTCTGTTAGTTACCTCTACTTGCCCATTAGCTTGCGGGTGAGCAACCGCAGCGAACCTTTGCTTGATATGCATGCCCTCGCACCAGGACTGGGTTCTCTTCCCATTGAATTGGGTTCCATTATCCGAGATGAGTATCTGGGGCGCTCCGTACCTGCAGCAAATGTTGTTAAACAGGAAACTTATGATTCTTTGCTCGGTTATGGTGGCCACAGGCTCGGCCTCTACCCATTTGCTGAAGTAGTCTATGGCTACTATTAAGAACTTTCTTCCTCCCGAGCTAGGTGTAAACTGCCCCATGATGTCAATTCCCCATTTGGCAAATGGACAGGGCGCTCCCATGGTGATCATATCCTCGGCTGGGATATGAATTAAGGGTGCGCGCACTTGACATTTTTGGCATCGCTTAACCATTTCCACTGCTTTCTTGCTCATGGTCGAGCAAAAGAAACCAGCCCTTAGCGTTTTGCTAATCAGCGCTCTTCCTTTGGTATGGTCTCCGCAGCACCCTTCATGGATTTCTTCCAATACACTTCGCCCTTCTTCTTCCGAGATGCATCGTAGGTATGGCCCGAGGTAGGACCTTTTATATAGCTCATCATTAATGCAGCAGAACCTTGCTGCTCTTCGCACAATTTTCATTCTTTCTTGTCTTTCCTTGGGTAATTCTGCCCTTCTTAGGTATGCCAACAAAGGAGTTCGCCAATCTGCCATCTCATTCACCTCCATCACCTGTTTCATGATGCTACTTCGGGCTGCTCCCAGAATCGTTACTGTTCGCGAGCGGCAATCCACTAAGGAGCTTCCCATATCGATAAACACCCTCTGCACATCGTAACTGGCGATTTCCGCTGTGATGACCAACGCGTCATTGTGGGGCGTATGTATCCCATTATAATCCATGGGGCTGAACTGAATGATAGGCCCACTGCCTACAGAGGCAACCTCCTTGAGTTGATGACATCTAGCCTTTCGTGCGTGGGCTTTTCTAGCCTGATTAGAACTTCCGTCGGTTAGTCCCCCTGATATCATGTGGATCACTCCTTTTTTAGCTGGGGGAGCAGCGGGTCCCCGGGGAGCTTCTCTTTTCACCCCTGCCCCTCCTTGGGGCATGGGTGGCTGCCTCCGACCTCCATTTCTCTGTTGATATGTGAACTCCATCAGATGTCCCGCTCGGACCAGCCTCTCGATCTCATCCTTAAGGTGCTTGCATTCGTCTGTTTTATGCCCGTAATCATTGTGGAATCGACAATAAAGATCTGACTTTGGCTGGGTGGGCCTATTAGGGCGAGATGCAGGCCATTCGATGACCCTGCTCATCTTACCCTCAACTGCTTCCAAAACCTGGGCTCTCCTCATTGTTAGTGGGCTGTATTGGTCAAATCTTGGTCGCCTTAGAACGATATCGTTCTTCTTCCGATCTGTTTTCCCCCGTGACATTTCTTCCCGAGGCAAATTTCCTTGAAAGGTGTACTCCTCCCGTTGTATCAATCTGCTGGACCCCTTTTCCCCATCCTCGGGCTTTTCATGCAACTCCTCCATATCCTTCTCGGTTTCCTCCACGTTGATGTACTTCGAGCATCGGGCTAAGACCTCATCGTATGTCTTGGCTGGTTTTTTAGCTAATGAGGTGCGTAACAACCCCGGCCTCAGTCCCTGTGTCAAGGCACTGGTTTTTACCTCTTCTGACGACGAGGGTACCTCCAGACACGCCTTCGTGAATCGGGTCACATAAGCTCTCAGCGCTTCTCCAGAATATTGTTTGATACTGAACAAGGACATGAAGGTCTTTTGGTGCGCCCTGGCGCTGGCAAAATGCGTCAAGAACGCGGAGCTGAAAGTTTTGAAGCTGGTGATTGACCCAGGGGGTATCTGGTGGAACCAATCCTGAGCTGACTCGGTCAGTGTGGCCAAGAATGCCCTGCAACTCACGGCATCCGAATATCTATGTAGTACCGCCATGTTCTCGAATCGGTATAAATGTCGGGTAGGATCTGAGAGTCCATCATAGGTGAAGGTAACAGCCCTAAACCCATACGGGAGCTCGGCCTGTAGTATGCCTTCTGAGAAGGGATGGCCTGGATGACTTTCCATGTCCCTCCCCGCAACCCTCTGTCGCAACTCTTCCAGCTCGTCCTGCATGCTGGATATCAAGGGATCCTGCGTTTTTTCCTGCCTAGATCGCTCCCATATTTTTGGATAACTCTCACCATGTTCTTCTTGCTGATCAATTTCTTCCGGCCCATCCGATAGGATAGGTATTATTTTTCGTGGTACCCTTTGTTTTTCGACCTCCCGGCTCTTCTGGATTGCACTGGCGATTATGTCGGCCAAGGCTTCCTTCGTTAGTGTAATTGTGCTGGGTGCGACTTCTTCTACAGAGGTGGCGTTTGTTTTCTCCAGAGTCGCTTCTCCACCCGCCGCCGCTAGTTCCTCTTCTAGATTTCTGGGTATTAAATCCCCTGTTCTCCTCTGGTTCATTTCTTCTGCCATTACTAACCTCACGTCTCAACTCAAAGTGACTCGATGTCACGTTCCCACAGACGGCGCCACTTGATGTAACCGAGCTGATCGGCCACCAAGAACCGAGTTAATCTTAGAAGTTTAGCTAAGAAAACCCAAGATATATGAAGTACTCTCTTTTATTTCTCTCTCTAAAAAATGCGGTATTCTAAAAGTGTGTCCCCTTTTGAGGAACCCCCTCTCTCCCTTTTATAGGAGGGAGGATGCCTTGTTATCTGAGATGATTCCTGATTCCTAGAGAGAATCCCGGATATCTAGGGATTCAAGCTGCGATTTCCCATCCCTGGATTTCCGGGATTGCGAGGTATGGGCTCTCAATCCCTGGATCTCCGGGATCGGCAAGGTATGGGTTCTCAATCCCTGGATCTTAGGGATTCTGCCAGGTGAGTCAGGATCTTCTTTCCCAAGAGTTCGATGGTTTTTAGGTCGGCTCATCCCTATTCAAATCAGTAGTTTGAGAGACCTTTGAGGTCGGCGACCTGTTATCGGATATCATAGGTCAGCGGGGGCCTCCGAGGTCGGCGCCCTTCTAACAGATATCACAGCTAAATGGGGCCTCCGAGGTCGGCGGGGGCCTCCGAGGTCGGCGCCCTTATAACAGATGTCACAGCTAAATGGGGCCTCCGAGGTCGGCACCCTTTATCTAACAGATTTCACAGCTAAATGGAGCCTCCGAGGTCGGCGACCTTCTAAAGGACCTTGGGGTTGTAATCTCCTTATCTAAGAACCTAGGTCGGACCTTTATTGGTCCGTATTTTAAACCGGGTTTTCAGTGAGCGTACATTCGACGTCCTATCAGCCCAAATGCCCGAAAATCACCATACGACAACGAATAATCAAACCGAAGCTCACAACACGTATAACAACGTTAAATGAACTTAGGAAAACCCCAAACGACAGTTTCGAACGAGATTCGCAAGAACCAAACTCAAGCGCGGAAAAGTCGCTAAAAAGCACGGAACTCAACAAAGCAGCACCGAAACGAACTCGGATGACAAAAAGTGAAGAATTAAATATTCTCCGAATGACGAAACGGTCAAACGCGAGTCGTCAAAACGGACTTCGGCCGAAAAAAGAAATTTACCGAAAATCGAAAATTTGCAGATATTACAATTTGTACCTGTTAAGGTCTGTTCAATTCTTCAGCCTTGTAAATACTTATGTAAAGGATTTACGGCGCTGTAATATTCCTGAATATATCGGGGATGTTACAGAATATGGTATCGGAGCTAAGATTATGGATATCTTGGCAGTTGGGTTAAAATAGGGGTCATTTATGTCTTTTGAAGTAACCGGCCGCGAATAACATCACTGTACTGCCTACGTCTTCGTGCGGGCGGTGGTTGTAAGTTCCTAAACTCTATCTCGTCCTTTGCATGTTATATTTCCTTGTACTTGAGCATTCGAACGATATTGATTCTTGTATATTGAGTATTTATGCTTACAGTATGTTGAGAGGCGGACGTGGACGTGGTCGCGGTCGCGGACGCGGACGAAGGAATGCTGAAAGGGAAGCGTCGCCTTCTAATCAGGCCAGTCATAGCTCAGGCGAGCCACAGAGATCTATCAATAACGAACCGGAACCTGCTGTACCAGAAATTCTTCGTCAGGTGGTGAACCAGATAACTCAGTTCGTCCAGGTCGTGGACCGAATGCAAGTGGCGGTAGGACTACAGCAGGGATAAGAACAACAAAGGATCTCGGACATGGGAAATCGAGGTGCCCGGTGGCTGTAAGAAGTGGTGAAGATGCAACCACCCAAATTCGACGGAATTTCTGAGACTCCCACCTGGGACCATTGGTTGAAGGAACTGGAGAAAATCTTTGCCGGAATTAACTGCCCAGACGACCGGAGAGCCTCTATCGCTCAATACTTTCTGATAGGGGAAGCGTCTGAATGGTGGGAAGCCATCCGGCCTGTAGACCTTGGACAGATTCTAAATTGATGATGGAAGCTCAGTACTGCCCTCTTCCTGTGAGGGAAGCCAAGGTTCGGGAGTTTTTCTCCGCTCAGCCTTCAAATGTTCCGGTATCGCAGGCAATTAAAACGTTTAACCAACAGCTGGCATTTGTTCGACATCTGGTCAGAACAGATGCATAGATGATGATCCATTTCGATATGAGGATGAAACCAGAAATCCATAGGTACATGTCTGGTTTTGAATGTACCACACTCCGTCAATACCAGGATAAGGCGTTGGCGTATGAGATCAAGGAAGCAGCTATGGAGAAATTTTCGGAATCCAAGAAACAGAAAGTCTCTGGTACTTTTACAGAGCACAAGAACAGCAGGCCCCGTAAGGCCCAGTCATCCTTTCACTCTTTCAAGAAACCTCCGCACCCAGTTAGTAGCGGAAAGAACTTCGGAGCGACATCAACTATTACTGATGTTATCAGGAAATGCTTTAACTGTGCCCAGATGGGGCACTATCGACGGAATTGCCCCTACCTGCCGTGACTTGTTTTGATTGTGGACGAGAGGGACATCGGGCAGTGTTCTGTGAAGAGGCTGCAAAGTCTTTTAGAGCCCGTACCCCACGGCAGTATGGAAGCCGGTATCCAACAGACGCAGAAAGTGTTCGATGCCTCAAAATTTTGGCCGCGACGAGGCGGAGGACAATGGGACCGAAAGGGGACATCGAGTGCCGGATCTGCTTCTACGCCTCGTGCATTTAGATGAGGAGGAAAACGATCGTGATGTCTTTGTCGCATCGTGCATCGCCCGCATCCTTTCCCACCGATTAGTGTTTTATTCGATACAGAGCTACGCATTCTTTTATATCTTTGTCTTGTGTAAATCGTTTGAATATTTCCGGTTTTCATACTTGTGAACCTTATGTTGTTGGTTTACCGAGTGGAGAGAGGATTGTCGGGAACTTAGAAACTAGAAATTTCCCTGTATCATTTGGAGGCAGAGAGTGGCTCTCAAATTTGATTGTAATAGAAATGCAAGGAGACGACCTGATACTCGGAGACGATTGGATTAATCGATATGGAGCAATTGTAAACTACCAAAGGAGGAATATCTCGCTGATCGCTGATGATGGTTCCGAAATTCTGTTTGAGGGATGGAAACCGAGAAGCTTAGGAAAATTGATCAAGGTGATGAAAGCTGTCAAATTGTTGAAACAGTGTCGCATCGACATCGGTGCTATGCAATGAAGAAAGAAGACGAAATTGTGGAACTTTCATCCATTCCTGTTGTGAACGAATTTCCAGATGTATTTCCTGACGAGTTACCTGGACTACCTCCACGAAGGGATGTATAATTTACCATTGAGCTGGAACCCGGGACTACACCAATTTCTAAGGCGCCGTATCGTATGGCACCTACTGAGATGTATGAACTGAAAAAGCAGCTGGAGGAATTACTGGACAAAGGCTATATCCAGCCAAACATATCGCCCTGGGGAGTGCCAGTTCTTTTTGTCCGAAAGAAGGATGGATCGCTTCGACTGTGTATCGATTATCGAGAACTGAACAAGATGACGATTAAGAATAAATATCCGTTACAACGGATTGATGATTTATTTGACCAGTTGCAAGGAGCAACAGTATTTTCTAAAGTCGAACTGAGATCAGGATACCATCAGGTGAAGATTAAGGAATCTGATGTTCCAAAGTCAGCATTCAGAACTCGCTACGGACACTATGAGTTTGTAGTGATGCCGTTTGGTCTCACTAATGCACCTGTTGTATTCATGCAGTTGATGAATCGAGTGTTCATCAAATATTTGGATAAATTTGTGGTCGTGTTCATTGATGACATTCTCGTGTATTCTAAGAGCCCGGAAGAACATGCGCTGCATTTGCGGATTGTATTAGAACTTTTGAGAAGCGAGCAACTGTACGCCAAACTCTCTAAGTGTGAATTCTGGATAAAGGAAGTAATGTTCCTCGGCCATGTGGTATCAGCTAAAGGAGTCCGACTAGATCGTCAGAAGATCGAAGCGGTTTTGGATTGGAAGCCTCCAAAGAACGTGAAAGAAGTCCGAAGTTTCTTAGGACTTGCTGGGTATTATCGTCGGTTCGTGGAAGGGTTTTCCAAAATCTCCCGCCCACTTACTCGACTCCAGTAGAAAACTCAAAAGTTTGAGTGGAACGAGTCGTATCAGACTAGTTTTGATGAATTGAAGAGGAGATTGACGACAGCACCAATTTTATCACTTCCACAGGGGACTGGAGGATTCATAGTTTACAGTGATGCTTCGAACCAAGGACTCAGATGCGTATTGATGCAGAATGACAAGGTGATCGCTTATGCTTCACGACAGCTGAAACCTTATGAAGTGAATTACCCAACACATGATTTAGAGCTAGCAGCAGTAATTTTTGCTTTGAAAATCTGGAGGCATTATCTGTACAGGACTCACTGTCAGATCTTTACGGATCACAATAGTCTCAAGTACATCTTCAGTCAGAAAGAGTTGAACATGCGGCAAAGAAGATGGTTAGAACTGATTAAGGACTATGACTTGGAGATTTTGTATCATCGAGGCAAAGCGAATGTAGTGGCCGATGCACTGAGCCGCAAGCCTATTTCTATTCAGATGCTGGAGACGCTGACCTCCCAACTTAGCCTTCAACGAGAGATTATTCGAGAAGGAATTGAAGTGTGGTTACAAACAGTCCAAGGACAACTGTGCGTGATGGAAATAACTTCATCACTAACCGAAGAAATCAAATCTAGAAAGGCAGATGATCCTCTGATGATTCGGTTACGTGATGAAGTGGTCAAGGGGAAGGCCCCCGGATTCCTAATTCATGATGATGGAGTTTTGAGATTCCAGAACCGACTCTGCGTTCCCGATGTCAATGTTCTGAAACAGACGATTATGAAGAAAGCTCACAGTTCGCCCTATTCTATCCACCCGGGCATCAGTAAAATGTATAAGGACTTGAAGCAGAATTTCTGGTGGGGCA
Source organism: Orobanche coerulescens (assembly GCA_033398695.1). Taxonomy (NCBI): domain Eukaryota; kingdom Viridiplantae; phylum Streptophyta; class Magnoliopsida; order Lamiales; family Orobanchaceae; genus Orobanche; species Orobanche coerulescens. The sequence goes on from CM065808.1 coordinate 77,292,200, forward strand.
ACATGAAGAAAAATGTAGCGGACTATGTTTCTAAATGCTTGACTTGTCCGCAGGTTAAGATCAAGCATCAACGGCCTGCCGGAATGTTGAAGCCGCTCCCAATTCCTGAATGGAAGTGGGAGGACATATCGATGGACTTTATCACCAGTATGCCGAGAACCAAGACAGGAATGAGCATGATTTGGGTGATAGTTGATCGTTTAACCAAATCATCTCATTTTCTAGGCATTAAGGACACGTGGAGACCAGAGAGGTTGGCACGAGTATTTATTTCGGAGATAGTTCGATTGCATGGTACGTCGAAGACCATTATTTCTGATCGAGAGGGCCGTTTTGTGTCTCACTTTTGGAAAGCAGTTCATAAGGCCTTAGGGACCGAATTGAACTTCAGTACAGCTTATTACCCGCAGACTGACGGAAAATCCGAGAGGACCATTCAAACGGTGGAGGATATGCTAAGGGCTTGTGCCTTAGATTGGTCAAACGATTGGGAAGTTCATCTACCATTGATTGAATTTACCTACAACAATAGTTGGCATGCTTCCATTAAGATGGCACCATTCAAGGCATTATACGGGAGGAGATGCAGATCGCCCCTATGTTGGGATGATTCATCAGACTTGATCGGAACAGAACCAGAGTTGATCGTGCAGACTCGAGAAAAGATAGACTTGATTCGTGAAAGGCTATTTACCGCCCAGAGTCGCTAGAAATCTTACGCAGACGTACATCGTCGCCTATTGGAGTTCAGTACTGGAGACCACGTACTTTTGAAGGTTTCTCCTACTCGGGGAATATTTCGTTTCGGAAGGAAAGGAATGCTGAGTCCGAGATATATCGGACCATTTGAGATCCTTGAGAGAGTTGGAGAGTTGTCATACAGATTAGCATTGTCGCCGTCATTGTACCATGTTCATAACGTGTTCCACGTATCCCAGTTATGGAGGTATATACCAGATCCCAGTCATATCATTGATTTCGGCGAGATCGAAGTCGCACAGGATGGGACGTTTGAAGAAAGACCGGTCAAGATACTCGAGAGTCGAGTTAAGCAGTTGAGGAACAAACCAATCGTTTTGGTCAAAGTTCAATGGTCACGTCACGGAATGGAAGAAGCCACATGGGAAACGGAAGCTGGTATGAAGTCCAGATATCCCGAGTTATTTTCGTCTTGAGTTTCGGGACGAAACTCCTTTTTAGTAGGAGAGTATGTAATATCCGGATTTATTACTATGTATTTCATCTGTATTCAAACCCTGTATTATTCGGATTTGAGGTTTTGATTATTGGAGTATGATATTTCTTGCATTGTCATCCTTGTACTTAAGTATAACAACATGTAAAATTTCCTCATACAAACTCGTGATAGCGCACGCTAAGAATGTAGCTTAACGCGCGCTATCGGCTATTACTAGCGCACGCTACGTATGTAGAAGTTGCGTGCGCTAGACACTGAATTATTGAGGTAGGCGGCTAGCACATGCGTCAGCCGGGACATGGGTCCAGATAAGATTCCCGCGGATGAACCTGTACAGATTTGGAGTCAACGCTTATTAGCGTGCGCTAAGTATTGTATGCTAGCGTGCGCTAATTAGCTAAAGTGCAGAATATTATAAATGAGACAACAACCTATTTTGGCTTACATTTCCTTCGTCCATTCTTCATTCTTGAGAGGCCAGAGAGCTATAATAATCCTTTTAACACACTTAGAACACATCATATTGATCCTTGTATATTGGTTATCACTTGTGAGTGATCATTGAAGAGAAGTAACACCTTGGAGTGGCACATAACCAACCGGAGTCGGATTCTACCTTGTGGTTCAGTGATTTCGTCATATTAAGGTATGTTGATTCTATCTTCAAACTCTAGATTCGTGTTATTGAGAATAAGATGATCATGTTAGCAAATATTGATCTTCGTGGATGAATTATCCAAAGTACAACATGTTTGGAATATTGAGATGAATAGGCCTTAAGTACCTTGATTATGAACATCATGATTCGAATCTTATTATATTGAACAAGTAGAGGAAGCTTCTATCATTGGTAATCCGAATTTAGTAGGTGTTTTCATAACAATCATGGACTTGACTTTTACATCATTATTGTTAGACGAATCTATAAGGTTGATCATGGAAGGATTTATTTTGTAAAGATGGAACATTATTCAAACTTCAGAGTGATAGTTTTCATTGATATAAAGGTGTTGATATCAACCGTTAAGCCTTCCGAATTATCGCATGAAGAATTGTATTTGAAATGGATTATGGTTTCATAATAGTATACTTATTCTTAAATCCGAAGTTGTTGTTATCCGTAAGATCATTCATAGCCGTATGAACATGATATTCATGGAGGTAACATGAATTAACACTGAGGATTTCATTTGGTTTGATCATGTTGAGGTCCGTCTACTGCCCAGTAGTAAACTGCCATGCACAGTTAGCGCACGCTAAGCTATGTAGATTAACGTGCGCTATCGAGCATGAGTTAACGTATGCTACGTTTGGTACTTAACGTACGTTAGGCCATCAGACGAGTCAGTCGGCTGATCAGTGAGCTACTAACCATGCATAGTTAGCGTATGCTAGGCTTTGTTTTTTGCGTGCGCTATCGAGCAGACTTAACACACGCTACACAGAGTACTTAGCGTGCGCTAAGAAGTTCAGGCAGATTACATTTTATGACCTTTTGGCCATAAATCAAATTGTTAGACATTCGTACGATGTGAGATAAATCATATATTATTTCTTTTGTTAAGGTTTGAGCTTGTTACGTGATTGATTGAGGGGGACGACCTTCGAGTGTTCGTTTTCGTGGAAGTATTATTTTTGTCTTCGAATCGAGGCAAGTACCTTATTTGTTTTGTGTATTGATGTTATACATATTGTCGTGCATGTATGTCGTTGTTGTATGTCCACCTCGTGTTGGTCTGACGGGATCATCGGGGGATCTATGCTAGCGTGCGCTGGATCATCGGATGGGTTTTTCCACCACGGGTTGGTCTGACGGGATCATCGTGGGTTCTAGGCAGTGAACGCTGGATAGACGGAATTACCATGTGTATGTTATGATATCATGTTGTGATTATCAGTTGTGTATATAATTTATGAGTTTCTCGTAAGAGAAGACTCGTTGGTATTTTTGTCGTTTACGTTATTATTCTTCGTGAGATATGAATAATATGTTGTGGTACTTGTACTAGCATCATTGTGCTAACCCCTTCGGGGGTGAACATTTTGTTTATGTTCAGGATCCAGGAGAGCGGGAAAACAACCACTGGAGCTGCATGACGACGAGGGTGCAGAGTGATGTTCCGGCCGGGTGTATTTGACTGTTGTTTGTTGGTTATTTCAATAAGTACTCGAGTACGTAGTCGTTTATGATGAATTTGAATTTGGTGATGTATTAATAAGTTTCTGTTGAATATTTTTATTTTCAGTATTGTCATAACTGTCGTATCTTAATTCAGTTACTTCCATTTATTTGTACATGTTAAGGTCTGTTCAATTCTTCAGCCTTGTAAATCCTTATGTAAAGGATTTACGGCGCTGTAATATTTCTGAATAGATCGGGGGTGTTACATATATTATTAACAATAGTTTTTAGATCCATTGATTTTTTTTTCTAGAATTATGACACAACATACTTTAATAGTAGAATCATAAGAAAATGAATCAATTGAATCTATCATATTTTTAGTCATTCATAGATAATTGTTCAAGCACTGAACCAAAATATTCATATCATATTTTAAATTGTACAGTATGTCTAATCCACAATTATTCAATCAAAATATCATCAAAAGTTATTTTTGAAAAATTCTTTCAATTTTCGTAACTTTCGATCGGTGATAATGTTAATACAATATCAAATTTAAATTTATAGCTTCATACCTCTAGGAAGTCGATCCACCAAAAGAATGGAGAAGGTAGAACCATAGATCCAAAAAGAATTAGATAATATGAGGTAGAACTGTCGTGAATAAATATGTGAAAAAGCTCAAGATAATCGTGCTACTTCGGGAGCAACGATGTGTAATCTTTATGATTATGATAAATCGTAATCATATATCAATCCTGCTACTTCGAGTTAATAGTTGAAACATAATGTTATGCTTCTAATTTGTAATGTGGTTTCGTTATGAAACTTCGAGTTTCAATAATATAATATTCGATACTTCTCAACTTTAAGTTCAAGAATTTTGATATGAATCTTCTGGTTTCAAATCATTATTAAGAAGAACGTCGTGTCCTTCAATTAAACTATGTGAAACTGCAAGTTCATATTTAAATAGTGAATATTATGTGGAACTTTACGTTCTTATCATGTGAAAGCGAAACTACAAGTTTCTGTATAAAGATCTTTAATATTTGACATATCACATGGTCATACTAACATTGAAACTTCAGGTTTCAGAATTTATTCGCGAGATACTTGTAAGACAGATGAAACTTCGGGTTTCAAATTTATTCACGTAATGTTTGTAAAGCATATGAAACTTCGGGTGTCATATTTACTTATCTAGACGTGTATAATTGACATATAACTTAATGTGCTTTACTAATAAAACAGCAAGTGTCAATATAGTTAATATAAATATCATCGGCTACTTGAGGAGCAGATAACATGTTATTTGTATCACTTCGGGAGTACAAATTTTGTAAGAATATTATTTGAATAATTCAGAATCTAAAAAAAAAAGTCAAAACATGAAAGTCGTATATCTCTCTTTCAGATTTCTAAATCATTTTAAAACGTTTAAATCAGACTTCGGATGACTGAGATACGATCAATTTAGTGGACAACAATTGATCACAAACTTCAATTCGGAGCAGCCACTTGATTCTCAATTTAAGCATCGCTACTCTCCGAATCTGAAAAAACTCATAACTTGAAAGTTGTAGAACCTTTTGTTAGCTTTCCAAATCATCCAAGAACACGTCATTCGGAGTTCGTATGAGAGCTATAGAGTCGATTTACTGAACTACAGCAAATCTATATAAAAACACCAAAATAACTCGATTAATATCGATTCTTCAATTTTAGTACACGATGATTGCTCGTCTTGATCATTTTTGAGCATCAATAACGCATATAAAGCATTGAAAACTGCAGGTTACTATTGACCTTTGAATCTTCGGGACCCAAATATTAAATATTATGATATTCAAGATCAAGAAATAATATTAGAACAAGTATATTTGTCAATAGTATTGCAATTAATTGTGCTACTTCTGGAGCAATAATTTTAAGAAATAAAATTACACGATAACAAAATAGTGCAAAATAAAATAAATAAAAATAAAGTGCTTCTTCAAGAGCCCAGATAATATTCTTCAGGAATATTATTTTGTGTTCTTCATCAGGAATTTACACAAAAATTTTTAGATCTCGTAGTGTTCTTGAGGAACACATCATATTCAACTAGGATATGACGAAATAATAATGTATTTGTTCAAGAATCTTTTAACTTAATAATCTTCTGGACTATTAAGAATTGTTAGATCTTGTTTCTTCAGGAAACAACAATTTATCGATTTGATAATAGATTTTTTAGATCATCATATATATTATTTATGTATGATGATAGTGAAATCAGAATAATTAGTAGAGAATATATGAAATATGCATATAATCTACATTAAAATAACAATTATATAATTAAGTCTAAATCTACATATAATCAGAACCTTTTTTTTTGGAAGAAGAAGAAGAATACAGATCTGTAGCCATAGTCATAAGAATACATATCGAGAATAAAACACAAAGAAAATAAAAGAAAATCAGAACACAATTCTACCTTTCTGTGAAAATAGAGTACGTGCGCTAATGAGTAACAGAAAAACATTTTCTTTCTGAGAGAGATCGTGCTGATAACGTGTTATGAACTTGAGAGAAAAAAGAGAAAAATAAAAGAGAAGAAGAATGGAGTGTCTTATTATGAGGGCCAAAGGCCTTTATTTATAGGTACACAATTAGGGTTTAGGGGACATAAATGTCATTCATACATTAATTACAACACATTTTTTAAAATTCTGGTGAAGCTGATTTACTGCTATAATAGCAGTACCCTCTCAACATAAGATTGCAGAAGATTTTAGTGATGATACAGAATACAATTGCAATTTTTTTTATATTTTAGTTTTTGTAATTATTTTCCGTATTTATGTTTGATGTATTTCTACTGTAATAGACAGAAATAAATATTGTACCCCAAATTATATTCCAAATAAAGTTTAGTTAATATTATTTTTATCAGATAAAATTCACCTTTATGTTTTTATTTATAATTGTAATTTTGTAATTTAAGTTCGTACATTACATTCAAGCTGCTTGGATCAATTGGCGTATTGGGATAAGTCTCTCTATATCAGTTTCAGCATTTTCCTTTTAAATTAATTTATCTACATCAAGTAAATTCTTTTAATTTCTACTGTATTTATTGTGAATATGTCAATATTTATCTGTCTCGTAATTTTACCTGTCAATATGAATATGAGCTAAATTTTATATTATAGGGTTAGGATGACTTAAATTAAATACTTGAGCTTATATTAAATTTAAATGTGCCTTCTTTAATTTAAATTGATATTATTCACAAATGCAAAAATAGAGAACGGAAGGAAATATTTTTGCATATCTAAATTTAATTAAAAAGGCTAATTATTAATCCGAAAGGTACTATTTAGCCTAAGAAACTAAATATGAATGCGAAAGGTACTATTTAGTTGGATGAAGTAATTATATTATTTAAATATAAACTTCTGTTAAAATTATTTGTGAATACGAAAGTTATCAAATCATTTTTCCTGAAGATATAATATTTATCTAACTATTAAATCTCACAGTTAACAAATTGATATAATACTCGAGTTATCTATTTAATAATTTGAATCCCTAGAATCTTTATTATCAAAAACAGCATGATTCTATATTAAGTCATTTTTATTCTTACTGCCTTATCTTATTTAAATTATTGTAATTAAAGTTCTTAAATAGAATTTATTTCATGTATTTGTATTTCTGCAAACTAGTTCATATCGGGAAACACAAATTATTTAGAATGTTTAGATTTTTTTTTGTGAATTCATAATTACTGTAATTTTAACAAACAAAAACGGTCCTCAAGTGAAACGACCTTGGTAAACTCATCAACACTACAAATGCCTCGTATACTTGTGAGTCTCTAATTTTACAAGTACATTTTGAGCGAACATTTCCCTCTATTAAAATTTGTAAAGAAATCGATCACCACTATGAAGTCAACCATGACTTCTGGATTCCACAGGGAGTTCGTAATCCTGATAAAAATAGTTGGAGCAGAGTTAAGAATATAAAAAGGCCTTAAATACTTTACTCGGATCATAATTAAACAATCACTAATGAATCTCAAATTATTCTCTGTAGTTAATAAATGAAAAATCTCTCAAAAATGACAATGAACCCACTCACGATTTTACTTGAAAAGAACACTCTTACTGGACCCAACTTTGTGGACTAGCTCCAAAATCTGTGGAGTCCTCAGTATGTAGATGCTGGGCTACGTCTTGGAGGCAAACATCCCACCGGCTCCTGCATGGACCAAGGCTAGTCACGTAGATGTTGAAGCCCATGAGAACCGGGTCAGAGATGATGTCAGGGTTCCAGGTTTCATGATGGCCTCAATGAGCAACAAGATTCAAAGGGACCATGAAAAGATGCCCTATGCAAGAGCGATTCTGGCACATCTTACTGAGCTCTATGGGGAGCACAACCGAACTGCTAGGTATGAGATATCAAAATAGTTGTTTGGTGCTCGGATGAAGGAAGGAGAGAAAGTTGGAATCATGACTTCAAAATGATATCTATGATCGAGAGATTGAAAGCTCTTGATTCTAGAATGCATGCTTCTCTCCATACCAACCTTATCCATCAGTAACTTCCTGACTCCTTCTCTCAATTTGTTTTGAACTTCAACTGCAATCAGATTGCTTGTAACTTGGCTGGGCTAATGAACAGACTGAGTACGGCATAGTCTTAAATGAAGATTAAGCTGAAGGAAACTGCACTTGTAATTTTTTCTAGGTCCCGAAGGTTCAAGAACAACAAGAAAAAGGGCAAGAAGCAGTTCAAGCCCAAATGAGGGGTACATAAAGAAAAGGGCAAGGACCCATCAGTTCCAAAGAGTAAGGGGGCCAAGAATAAAAATGTTTGCCTGAACTGTGAGGAGGCACTGTCCAAAACTTGACCACAATGCGTCTTCTGGTATGGAACAACTAGTTTTGGAAATAAATTGTTCTGTAACTGTTTATTCCACTTCTTGGATACTTGATCCTTGTGCAAGTTCTTACATATATACGATGAATCAGAATCTGGAACGAAGTAAGAATATTGGAGCTGGAGAAGTGATGGTAACAGTTGATAGTTGGCATAATTTCAAGGTTACTGACATCGGACCACTTATGTTGGATTTCAAATCCGATTTTATTATCACTTTAGATGATGTACTTGTTTTGCCCAAAGGGCACAAAAACAGTGTATCAACTCCGGTCATGGACTGTAAGGTATATAATTTCTTTATTAGAGATGGGTCCTGTTGAAGTTATTTTAGAAATAACATGGTTGGTATAGCTATATTACTAAATGGTTTATACCATTTGAATCTAGAGAACAAAACCACCGTGAACACTATAACTATGAAGCGTGATAGGGACGAAACAAACCAAGCACTTAAGTGGCATCTTAGACTTGGCCATGTTGGTCAGACCAAAATTAGTAAAATGGAGAAATATGGACTAATGGGTCCATTTGGATCGGATTCCTATCCAACTTGTGAATCTTGCCTTCAGGGCAAAATGACTAAGTCACCCTTCATAGGACTCTTGAAAGAGCTGCTGAAAAATTTAGATTAATCTATACCGAAGTGTGTGGCCCTTTTGAAGTGGCACAAGACGGATTTTAAGCATTGACCATACTATGTATGAATTCGTGTACCTAATGAAACATAAATCCGAAGCCTTATAAAAATTCAAGGAATTTAAGGCCTTAGTTGAAAACCAAACGGGTCATCATATCAAAACACTTAGGTTGGATCGAGGTGGCCAATATATGAGTAGTCATTTTGATTTGTTCTTAAAACAACTGAGAATAGTGTCATAATTCACTCCTTCATCTACTCCCCAATTAAATGGTGTGTCAGAAAGATGGAACCAAACCTTGTTGGACATTGTTCGCCCCATGCTTAACTATACTGATCTATCGATTTACCTGTGGGTACACTCCTTACTGCTGCACATATCATTAACATATGTCCATCTAAATTCGTTCCTAAGACTCCACATGAGATGGAAAGGTAGGAAACCAAGTCTTAATCACATTAGGATTGGGGATGTCCTGCTTTTGTCAACAAGAGTAAAGTAGAGAAATCAGAAGCTAGGTCTGTGAAGGGTCATTTCACATGATATCCAGGAGATTCTATGGAATATTTATTCTATATGCCTGAAGATCACATGATCATATCATTGCTTTACAAGCACACTTCCTAGAAGATGAGTTCATTCAGTAAGGAGGTATAAGTATAAATATTTCTTTCGAAGAAATAAAAGAAACATCTAATGAGGCACCTGTACAAGATATTGGAATAAAACCTTCTGCAATACAAACACAACCTCACACATCTAATAGAGCTTCTCATTTACCTGAGAGGTATGGATATCTGCATCAAGAGGAACTGGGTGCTCATGAGATGATGAAAAGTAGCCAAGGGAATGATCCCTATACTTATGACCAAACGATGGTAGATATGGACTCCGTGAAGTTGCAAGAGGTTGTGGAGCTGACATAGACTCTATGCATGCTAATCAGGTATGGACTTTACTGGATCGTCCTAAGGGCATACTGTCTATTGGGGATAAATGGATCTTTAAAATAAAGGCTGATGGAGTGGCAAGGTTGAAACTTCTAAGGCCAGACTTGTGGCGAAGGGTTATTCCCAAAGAGAGGGAACCAATTACTTCGAGACCTTTTCGCTTGTATCCATGATAAAATCTATTCGCATGATGCTTGCCAGCCCATTTTGATTATGAAATATGGTAAATGGATGTGAAAACGGCATTCCTAAATGGATACCTCGAGCACGATATCTATATGTAACAACCTAAGGGATTCATATCTAAGGCCAATATTCATAAAGTATGCATGCTTCAGCATGCCATTTATGGACAGAAACAGGCTTGGCGAAGTTGGAATCTTCATTTTGATGAAACAGTCAAAGAGTTTTATTTTGTCAAAAACAAAGAGGAGCCATGTATTTACAAGAAGGTCAGTGGGAGCAAAATTATGTTCTCAGTATTATAGGTAGATGAAATTCTACTCATAGGAAATGATGTAGGAATGTCCAGTTCTGTGAAAGATTAAGTTTCTAATAAGTTCTCGATGAATGACTTGGGAGAAGCCATCTATATTCTAGGTATTTATCTCTACCGGGATAGAGCGAAGATAATGATAGGTCTTTCCCGAGCCCCCCATATAGAGAAGATCCTGAAGCAATTTAGGATAGAAAATTCTAAAATAGGGTTCCTACTTATACAACATGGTGTAAACCTTTCCTTGAAGATGTGTCCTCATAGTGAGGAAGATAAAAAGGAAATGAGCAAGGTACTCTATGCTTCGGCAGTGGGTAGCTCCATGTACGCTATGATTTGCACTAAACCGTACATTGTCTATGCTATGAGCGTATTAAGTCGGTTTAGTCAAATTCAGGGCAGAAACATTGGACTGCTATAAATAATATTCTTAAGTACCTAAAAAGGACTAAATACTTGGTTCTTACATAAGGCGGTGGATAACTTAAAGTGATGGGTTATACAGACTCGGATTTTTCGTGACATATGGATACATAGATATCCACATCAGGGTATATCTTTACTATGAATGGTGGAGCAGTATCTTGGAGAAGTGCAAAGCAAAGTGCGACTGCAATTTCCACATGTCAAGCTGAATATTAGGCAGCCATAGAGGCTGCTAAAGATGCATTCTGGATTAAGAAGTTTATCGAGGAACTTCAAGTGGTTCCTGACTCAGGCCGGCCTATGGCACTATTTTGTGACAACAATGGTGCTGTCGCACAGGCTATGGAGCCTAGGGCTCACCACAATATCGAGCACATTGAGAAAAAGTATCATTTCTGTTAGAGAAATGGTTCAGGAAGGGAACGTTACGTTGCAGAGAATAAACACAGCAAATAACGTTGCTGATCCGCTAACCAAGCCACTATCTCAGAAGGTATTAGAGAGATATCTGGAGAGTAAGGGCATTAGTGGCATCAAGTGCAAGTGGGAGATTGCTAGGAATATGCCGTCAAACTCCACTCAGAGGATGAAAGAGTGAGAGCATTGTATTGTAATTATGAATATTAAAGTAAATAAGGCATTTATTATTTCTATATTATTGTATATCACTGGCATTCTGATTTGGTATATAGAATAACAGTCCTTGCATTTGAGAGCAAACATTTAGAAGATAAAGAGATAATCCCTGGAAGTGTTTATGGCTCAATGCTTAATTGGTTCGCAAGTCGATAAAACTCAACTGGGCAATAAATTTAGAAAAGACTTGTATAATGTGTGCTTTGACATGTAGAGTGTATGTCTTCACTAAAGTCTAGCGGGAGCACACATTATAGGTATGCTAATGAGATTAGTATACTCGAACTCGTCTCATCTCGATTTGATCATATGGATTTCACCCTGGAATTATCAATGACTGAATCAAAAGGTTGTGATAGATATATGTGAACCTTTAACTTGTGGTTTCAGTAGGAGATGTGCTTGTGACATTCAGTTAGTCACCAGAGTAGTTCTGATCCTGTAATATCCACATTTTTCTATTTTTAGTAATTTTCATTTTGGTGTACTTTCAGTTTTTAGCGACTCGTTTGTAATAGTTTTGACATTTTGAGAATGTTTAATTCTGATTGTTTTGACATCAGAGTGTGTTTCGTAGTCGTTTTACTCAATTTCGTGTTTATTGTTACGAAATTTGGTTAACGCAAGTGCACGTTGTCGTAAGCAAGTAATAAAGTGGTAAGAAAGTATCGTTCCCTCGAGGACTGAATCAGTAATTACCGATTTATGCGTATTCTAATTTTATTTAAACTATCGACATTGGAGGCGCATGTAATAATTAAAGAAAATTAATAGAAGAATAAATAGTAAAATTGATTGTTCGAAGGAAGAAGATTAAATAGGGGATTAATCTAGGATTGTGAATCCACCTCGGTTTATCCGAATTACTCTTGATTATATGAATTTAATGATTTCCCAATTTATTGAAGGCGAAGATTGTTAAAATACTCTACCGCCTCTCCCGAGGTTAATAGAATTTTCTAAGGCGAATAACACACTCTATTCCTAGGTGAATTAATTCGACAATAGGCAAAAAGCACGAAATCTTCAGAAAGGCCACGTAATTCCTATGAGTATATTCCTATCTCACAAGATAAAACGGTTCTCACCAATTTTTCCCACCAACTCTCCTCTCCCGATTCGAGTTGCGTAATCAAAACAAATCAATCATAGGCCACATAATTGATAGTAATTAGCACAATTGGGAAAACGCAATAAGAAAGAGAAATATATTTTAATAATGCAAAATCAAAAGTTAATTCGTCAAAACCCCGGTTTCATCAAAATCCTAGAATAGGGTTCTAGCCCGACATCCTAGAAACTAAGAATACTCAAAGAATTAAAGAAAGCATAATAGAAATCAAACGCATTCGAAGAACTTGGATTCCTCCGTTCTCTAGCTTCCGCTCTCTGCTCCTTGGTGTTTTCTGCTTCTCTTCGATACCCTGTCTTCAGACCTTTAATCCATATTTATAACCATCATTCATCTCCAAACGCGTCCTGGAATTAGGTCGAGAACAGGCTCCAAAAATGGCCCAGAAATGCGGCCGAAACAGCATTAACGCCCCGCGGGCCGCGGCTCAGTAAGGTTGTGCCGCGGCCCCTAATGTTCAGCGCCCTATGCCTGGGCGCAAATTTTCTTCATGGGCCGCGGCTTAGTAAGTGCGTGCCGCGGCCCCCGGTACAGTGTGTACCGCCTCATGCTGTCCGTGTGTGCCGCGGCTCAGCTTCATTGTGCCTCGGCGCCTGACCAGAATTTGTCATTTTTGCCCATTTTTCGTCGTTTAGGCTTCCGAACTCTAATTTCCTTCAAAACATATAAAGATAGTGCATCAAAAGATCATTTATGTATATTTAGACTTAAAATGGATATAAAATAATGATAAATAAGCGCATAAAAATACGCCTAACAAATACCCCCAAACTTAAGCCTCTGCTTGTCCTCAAGCAAAAATCAATTTCAAATAAGAAGTATTGTGAATGATCGTGCAAATCCATAGTGCTCAACTTAATCAATACTACACTGAAAATCTCAAAGAATAATACGAGTATCATATTAGTGAGTCACATCACGGACACTGATTCCACAAAGTAACCATTTTTATTGCTAATCAATCGTTCATGAAGAAAATCAAGCTCAAAGATTAACAAGCGTGAATTTAACCGACCGCCAATATGAAGGGTTAAAATAAACAAGCCGACTCGCCCAGCCCCACAGTCTAGTGGCACAAATTCAAGAGTTTCATCGTCAAAAATAATCCTCGGACAGCATTCCCTTATGTATAATCATTATAATGATTCGAGTTAACCACTAGGTTCCAGCTCTCGGGATGTTTCATCGGAATATCCCTAGGGTGGATTTCCATTCTCATGTATTAGGGAACCGTTTGACGTAAAAGACACTCATGAGGCACATGGATGCTTCTAGTTACTAAGTTCCCTTCTACAGCGGAGAAAAAACTCGAATAGCTATTCCCGCATGTCCGATTCAAGGTTGCTGTTTTACGCGAGAGTAAACAACGGGTCACGTGAATACCCCCGGTTACTAGGATTCCCATCATCGGCAAATGCGATATCACTAAACCATTAGTCTGTTTAGGGTTGTCATTTTACGCGAGAGTAAACAACGGGTCACGTGAATACCCCCGGTTCCCATCATAGAGCATGTATAATTTCTCGACTTTTTGGGAAAGACTGTCCGACTCTAAACTCAATTTGAGTGCCAACAAGACTCATGTTACTGGACGACTAACTATGCGAAAAGTATAACCAAACGTATAGACGGCGATTTGAAAACACGTATGTCTCCTTTCTTATACGCTAAAATTTCTACAGTAACGAAAAATTTCAGACCTAAATGAATACTCAACGGAAACAAATATCGCTGACTGCAAACTCGACCAAAACTCAACCGTTTCTTCAAAAAGAAATCAGTATCATATCATCAGTTTTACACAAGGAAGCACGTAAAATTCACGAATGTAAATAAAATCAAGACAAGCAAACAAGCAAGGCTAGCGTCAAAAATCAACGACAAATATCAACGAATAAATAAAAAGCAACTGAAAGTAAGCCCCCCCCAAACTTAGGACGTACATTGACCTCAATGGACACAGATAGTAATATGGAATAAGATAAAAGGTCAAGTACTCCCCTAATGTCAGCTCAGGAACTGGTGCCGGCCTCGTCCAGCGAGGAGGGTGGTGTAGATGGCCTAATTGGTGGGATGAAGGGCCCGTCCGGGTGTAGTATATGGCTCGTCAACGCAGAAAGGTAGTCCTGATGGTAAGCATCCCTCGCTGCCAAACGCCTCTCCTCACATCGATTGGCCCGGCGGGCCTGCTCTCTCATCTCCTCCCGGACTACTGCGAGGAGGCTCTCTCTCTGTCCGCATCTCCTCTCTCAGGGCAGCTAGATGACTCTCTCTATCTCTCCGCATCTCCTCTCTCAGGCTGTCGAACATCGCCTGAAGGTGCTCTCTCTCGGGCGGTGGGGTGGACTCCTCTTGCTCATGTGTCAGAAGAAGAGGCTCGGGGGACTGCTCATGTGCCTCGTCAAGAAGAAATCCTCGTCCCCGAGCATGTGCCGGTGCTCCACCCCACTGGTCAAAGTGAGAAATAATGCGATGATCTATCGGACCCTGGGGTGCTAGCGTTGGCTCATCATCCGACCAAGTCATGCCCGACTGGCGGCATAGAGCGCAAATGAGAGAGGGGTGCTTCAGCCCCGTCTTGGCCCCTCCTTGAATGCACTGAAGGATAGATCGGACCAGATGAGGGGCCACATCGAATATGAGTCTGGTAGTGATAGAATATTGTAGTCGGGCTCGAGAAAGTAAGACCGAGTGTATCTGTGAGGTAGGATCGATTCGTGCACAGAGGAAGTATAGCCAGGCTCGCCCGAGACGACTGAGGTGCGAACTCTTAAAATAGAAGGCTGAAGAACCCGGGGCGCGCATCTCCCAGACGAAACCGGGCTGTGTGAGTGCCTCAAGCAGAGCCTCCCTCGTGAGGCTACTCATACTCCGCGTATACGCCGTCTCGTCCACCACTGGCAACTCGTATAGTCTCCGAATTGCGGTCACGAAAAATCCACAGTTTGGCCTCGAACGACGACCTGAGTCCGAGTATCTGATTGCACATCATCTGCCCTACCCGAATATGTCGCAATAGAGCACTGGCGTAAAACTCCTGGACGATAAAGATCACAGCCGGCTCAGGAGGCGCAGTGAAACGAGTCCACCCCATCTCGTTAATCATCGTCAATAGCTCACCGTCCTGGGGGGCGGGAGTGAATCCCCACTCCGAGATTATCGGTCGAGGCCAGATTTTCTCGTTGAATATTTTGTGAATGTCCGCATCGGAGAATTGATGAGATTCTAAATCGGCTCGTTTTTGTGATGTCTCCCCTCTTGTGGGGGATGATTGTGTCCTAACCCTCGTACTTATCTTCCTTTTTCTAGCCATGGCGAGGTTTCAGAAAAAACAAACACCAGAAATTACACAATTTTTAAGGTAAATTACACCACTCTCGACTTAAGATACGCGGAACGTGAATATAGAGTCGAATGAGCTTGCACCATCATAAGAGGAAGTTAAGGCTGAGCTTTGAAGTTTAAACATGTTGTAAGGGTTGGGGTACAATGTAATCCGATAATCAAATT
This sequence comes from Orobanche coerulescens, assembly GCA_033398695.1. Classification (NCBI taxonomy): domain Eukaryota; kingdom Viridiplantae; phylum Streptophyta; class Magnoliopsida; order Lamiales; family Orobanchaceae; genus Orobanche; species Orobanche coerulescens. The sequence continues at coordinate 77,308,252 of CM065808.1, forward strand.
CGTTGCATATCGTTTTAAAACGTTTGGCTCAAAAATTTTCATTGACGCATTTTATCAAACACCTAGTATGCATGGGTTTAAATAAATAATAAGAATGACAATGGCTTAATCCAATCCCCAACAATAACAACATCAATCGATAGTCATGACAAAACAACAAATAGCAACAACAATCCATAGATAATCAACAAATAACATCAACATTCAATCAATAATCACCATATTCCAACTCAACTTGATAGAACTTTTAAGAAAACTAACAATATATTCAACCCTGAATGAGGAACATTTCCTCACTTTTAATTCTATGTTGTAATTAAGAATCATAGATGAGAGTTACCTTGCTTTGGATTGAAGAATGCAAGAAGAAGAAGAAGTGAATGGGGGTCGTCCGAGTGCTGTGCGAAGAAGGGAGGGAAACTTACCTGTTTGTGTCGGCCGATCGAGTATATGAAGGAGGCCTGGGCGTTTCAACTTCGCAATAGGGCCCGCGACACAGCTTAAGTGATCCGCGACCCAGAGTACAGCCTGCCCGGGCGTTTTTGTTATATCGCCGTGTGCCGCGGCTCAGCGTACGGGTGCCGCGGCTCGTAGTGTAAGTGTGCCGTGGCTCATTTTGTCCATGCCGCAGCACGGAGTATAGTTTCCTGGGCGTTTCTGGGGCATTTGGCATGCCGCAGCTCAGTATAATTTTACCGCGGCTCAGAGGTCTAGTGTGCCACGGCTCAGTAAGTTCGTGCCGCAGCATAGAGTACAGCAAGGTTAGCCCTTTAGCATGGATTTGTGCGTGCCGCGGCTCATTTTGGTTGTGCCGCGGCCCATTGCTGCATTTTTCCCTATGGAGATTCCTGCACAGAATTTTCAAAGGAAAACACCTAGAACGTGATAGATAAGCAATTCCAAGCAAAATGACGAAAAAATAGACTCTTAAAATGCATGAAAACACTGAAAAATAAAAATATACAACTAATACTCGGGTTGCCTCCCGAGAAGCGCTAAGTTTATAGTCTTCAGCCGGACTTTTCTAGCATTCATCCGGCGGTGGATAAGACGACGCTCGTCTTCTGCGCGTCTATTGGATTACCCAAGTAGGCCTTCAACCGCTGCCTATTAACTTTAAATTTACGGTCATCTTTTTGTACTTCCACTGCTCCGTGTGGGAATACTTGAACTACTGTAAACGGTCCCGACCATCGTGAACGCAATTTCCCAGTGAATAACCTTAAGCGAGAATTAAACAACAACACCTCTTAACCCGGGATGAACTCTCGGTGTGGGATGTGCTTATCATGCCAAATATTTGTCCGCTCCTGCTAAAGCTTCGCATTTTCGTATGCATCATGGCGAATTTCCTCCAGCTCATTCAACTGCAAACAACGCTTTTCACCAGCGGATTTAAGATCAAAATTCAATTTCTTTATCACCCAGTATGCACGATGTTCCATCTCTACTGGCAAATGACAACTTTTCCCATAAACCAATCTGTAAGGAGACATCCCGATAGGTGTTTTATATGCAGTACGGTATGCCCAAAGTGCATCATCGAGTTTAAAGGACCAATCTTTTCGAGACGAGCTGACTGTTTTTTCTAAGATCCACTTTAGCTCTCGATTTGATATCTCGACTTGACCGCTCGTCTGGGGATGGCAAGCTGTAGCAACACGATGAGTGACTCCGTATTTTCTCAAGACCGCATCAAGGAATTTGTTGTCGAAGTGAGAACCACCATCACTGATAATAGCATGTGGAGTCCCAAAACGCGTGAAACTATATTTTTTTATAAATTTGATTACGACATTAGACCCATTCGTTGGTAGTGCCACCGCTTCGACCCACTTTGAGACGTAGTCCACTGCTACCAGAATATAGAGATTCTTATTTGATGGAGGAAATGGACCCATGAAGTCGATCCCCCATACGTCGAACAATTCAACCTCAAGTAGGGTGTTCAACGGCATTTCATGTCGTCTTGAGATGTTTCCCGTCCATTGACACCGATCACACGTGGACACAAAGGAGTGAGCATCTTTGAATAATGACGGCCAATAGAGCCCTGATTGTAAGACCTTTGCCGCTGTTCTATTTCTACTAAAATGCCCACCGTAGGGTGATGCATGACAATGATTCAGCACATTGTGGATTTCCTCATCCAGAACACATCTGCGAATGATTTGATCAGGTCATCTTTTAAACAGAAAAGGATCGTCCCACAAATAATACTTAGCATCTGAAATCAACTTCTTCTTCTGATTACGCGAGAGATCATTTGGAATTATTTTGCTCGCCAGATAGTTCACCAGGTCAGCGTACCAAGGTGCGTGTTGCGAACCCAACTTGTAGAGCTGTTCATCGGGAAAGGTTTCCACAATTTGTGGATGACTTTCCCCCTTCTCAAGAGAATTCTCTAATCGTGAAAGATGATCGGCAATAACATTCTCAGTCCCCTTTTTGTCCCGAATTTCCAAGTTGAATTCTTGAAGGAGAAGCACCCACCTAATCAACCTTGGTTTAGCATCCTTCTTCTCCAAAAGGTATTTGATCGCCGAGTGGTCGGTCCACACCACTACTTTCGTCTCCAATAAATACGCCCGAAATTTGTCGAAAGCAAAGATTATAGCTAACAATTCTTTTTCTGTTGTGGCATAATTTCTTTGGGAATCATCAAGAATTCGGCTTGCATAATACACAACGTGGAACACTTTCCCTCGTCTTTGTCCCAAAACTGCCACAATGGCAAAATCACTAGCATCACACATTAACTCGAATGGAAGATCCCAGTCTGGAGCGACTATTACCGGGGCAGTGCTTAGAGCATTCTTCAATAGATCGAAACTTTCTTTACATGACTCGTCAAAATTAAACGGAACATCCTTCATGAGCAAATTGCACAACGACTTCGTGATCTTCGAAAAATCCTTAATAAACCGGCGGTAAAAACCGGCGTGTCCCAAAAAGCTTCTTATCCCTTTTACCGAAGTAGGCGGAGGGATCTTCTCGATTCTTTCAATTTTTGCCCGGTCGACTTCAATTCCATGGGAGGATATTCGGTGGCCAAGTACAATGCCCTCCTGGACCATAAAATGGCACTTCTCCCAGTTCAAGACCAAATTTGTTTCTTCGCATCTTTTTAGGACTTTCTGCAAATTCTGCAAACACATATCAAACGAATCACCGAAAACAGAAAAATCATCCATAAAAATTTCAATGCAATGCTCTACCATGTCAGAAAAAATAGCCATCATACACCGTTGAAAAGTGGCCGGCGCATTACATAAACCAAAAGGCATGCGCCTATAAGCGAAAATGCTGTAAGGACATGTAAACGTCGTTTTTTCTTGGTCTTCTGGGGCTATATAAATCTGATTATACCCAGAATAACAATCAAGAAAGCAATAGAAATCGTGTCCGGCCAATCTATCTAACATTTGATCAATAAAAGGTAAAGGGAAATGGTCTTTTCTAGTGGCTTTATTTGATTTCCTATAATCTATGCACATTCGCCACCCCGTAACAATCCTAGTGGGAATTAATTCATTATTATCATTTTGAATAACCATTATCCCACCCTTCTTTGACACAACTTGGACCGGACTTACCCACTTGCTATCAGAAATAGGAAAGATCATACCTGCGTTGAGGAGTTTTAAAACCTCGACTTTTACCACCTCTTTCATATTTGGATTTAAACGGCGTTGATGCTTCACAGATGGTTTGTAGTCTTCCTCCATCAAAATTTTGTGCATGCAAATGGACGGGCTGATTCCCTTAATATCCGCAATAGAACATCCAAGGGAAGATTTGTACTCCCTCAGAACCCTCAATAATTTCTCCTCTTGATCCCCCGCTAAAGTGGCCGAAAGAATGACTGGCAAGGACTCTTCGGGTACAAAAAATGCATATTTTAAATGAGTCGGCAGCTGCTTGAGTTTCAGCTTTGGGGGTTTCTCAATTGATGGGACGGGTCGAGTTGGTGAACTTCCGAGCTCCTCACATGGCCGACGAGTGAAAAATGGTGGGGAAGCATCCATGTGTCGTACATATGCTACATGCTCTGAATTTAATTCGGAAGCAGACCCAACTAAAACAGACTCTAGTGGAACGGATGGATAATTCTCTCGAAAGGCTCTACTTACACACGAGTTAATGACCTCAACATGGAAACAATTTTCAGCATCACTAGTATATTTTAAGGATCGAAAGATATTGAACGTTACTTTCTCCTCTTGAACTCGTAGAGTAAGCTTCCCTTTTTCCACATCGATCAAAGTTTGGCCGGTTGCCAAAAATGGTCTTCCCAAGATAATTGGGATGTCATGGTCCTCCTCTATGTTGAGCATAATGAAATCGGCCGGAAAGATGAATTTATCGACCTTGACTAAGACGTACTCTATTACTCCCCTCGGATATTTGATAGATCTATCGGCTAATTGTAAAGAGACCGTCGTCGGCTTGGCTTCCCTAATATCCAGCTTCTTAAAAATAGAAAGGGGCATAAGGTTTATGCTGGCTCCAAGATCATATAAGGCTCTTTCAAAGGACGAATTCCCAATGGTACATGGAATAGTAAAGCTTCCCGGATCCCTCAATTTAGGTGGGAGCTTCTTCTGTAGAATAGCACTGCACTCCTCCGTAAATGCTACTGTCTCATACTCCTCGAGCTTTCTTTTGTTTGATAAGATTTCTTTCATGAACTTCACATAACTCGGCATTTGTTCCAAGGCGTCGGCAAATGGAATGTTGATATGGAGTTTCTTGAAGACGTCAAGAAACTTGGAAAATTGCTTGTCCAATTTTTGCTTTTGCATACGTTGTGGGAATGGAATTTGAGGAGTGGGATGAGTAGTCGACACTGCCCTTGGCTTGAGCGCCTCGTCCTTTTCTTTCTCACTGTGGTCAATCTTGTCCTTGTTATTGGTAGGCTGCACTTTCAGCTCCTTTCCGCTTCGTAGATCGATTGCTTGCATGTTTTCCTTGGGGTTCATTTCGGTGGCGCTGGGTAATACACCTTGAGGTCGAGAGGACAATAGATTTGCAATCTGCCCCATTTGTACTTCCATGTTTCGGATGAAGGCGGAATAATTTTGTAAGGTAGTCTCAGTGCGGGTCATGAATTGGCTCGTATTAGCCGCCATTTGAGCAAGAGCATCTTCCAAGGATACCTTTGGTGGTTGAGGGGGCTGCTGTGGGGGCTAGACGAATTGAGCTTGCGGAGGTTTTAAAGCTTACCCGTTCTTCCATGAAAAATTTGGGTGATTTCGCCACGCTTGGTTGTATGTGTTGGAATACGGATTGTTCTGTCGATTCCTGTTCCCCACGAACTGAGCTTGTTCCATCTGAGGTTGCTCGAAATGATTTCCGACTTGGCACTCCACGCTAGGATGAGACCCGTTACACCAATTACATGATTCTGTGGTAACGGTGGTAGGAGCATGTGAAAAAGCTTGCAATTGCTGAGTCAGCGCTGCGACTTGGGCTGATAGTGTAGAGATCGGATCGTTGTCGGAAACTCCCATAACTCGCTTTGGGTTCACTCGTTCGGAAGGCCACTGATAAGCATTTGCAGCCATCGCCTCCAATAGAGAATGAGCTTTCGCCATAGTCTTTCCCATTAACGCTCCTCCAGCGGCTGCATCAACAAGAGTGCATGTAGAGGCACTCAATACATTATAGAATGTCTGAATTTGCAGCCAATCCGGTAGACCATAGTGTGGGCATCTCCTTCGCAAATCCTTGTATCGCTCCTAAGCTTCATGCAGCGACTCCATATCAAATTGCCCGAAAGTAGTTATCTCGTTCCTTAGTCTCGCTGTCTTCGATGGTGGAAAGAACTTAGCCAGAAAGGCTTGTGCTAATTCCGCCCAAGTCGTGATAGAGCCCGACAGTAATGAATTCAACCAAAACTTGGCTTTGTCCCTTAGAGAGAAAGGGAAAAGCCGCAGACGAATAGCATCATCGGTGACATCGTTATTCTTGAAGGTGTCACATATCTCGAGAAATGAAGCGATGTGTGCGTTGGGGTCATCGTTCGCCAGTCCACAAAATTGGCTTGCTTGCACCATCTGAATAATAGCCGGCTTAATCTCGAAGTTGTTCGCTTGGATGGTTGGACGCCGAATCCCCGAAAAGTTTGCATTAATTTGTGGCATTGCATAATCACGGAGTGCCAATGCCAGTTGAGCTTGCTGCATAGGATTGTCTCCTCCGTGATTTTCTGTGTTATCGGCCATGGTGTCTTTTGTCGGTAGCTCACGCTTTTCCTTCTTGTTTTTCCGAAGAGTGCGCTCGAGTTCAGTATCTAAAGGTAATAAGCCTTCGTTACCGAATTTTCTCATGCACTAACCAGAAATTCCTGAAAGGAAAACAAATAAAAAAATTACACAAAAATAAAATAATGTTCAAATTAAGACTAGAAATACTGAAGTCGATATTAGTAAAATAGTCAGTCCCCGACAACGGCACCAAAAAATTGTTACGAAATTTGGTTAAAGCAAGTGCAGGTTGTCATAAGCAAATAATAAAGTGGTAAGAAAGTATCGTTCCCTCAAGGACTGACTCACTAATTACCGATTTATGCGTATTCTAATTTTATTTGAACTATCGAAATTGGAGTTGCATGTAATAATTAAAGAAAACTAATAGAAGAATAAATAGTAAAATTGATTGTTCGAAGGAAGAAGATTAAATAGGGAATTAATCTAGGATTGTGAATCCACCTCGGTTTATCCGAATTACTCTTGATTATATGAATTTAATGATTTCCCAATTTATTGAAGGTGAAGATTGCTAAAATACTCTACCGCCTCTCCCGAGGTCAATAAAATTTTCTAAGGCGAATAACACACTCTCCTATCTCACAAGATAAAACGGTTCTCACCAATTTTTCCCACCAACTCTCCTCTCCCGATTCGAGTTGCGTAGTCAAAACAAATCAATCATAGGCCACATAATTGATAGTAATTAGCCCAATTGGGAAAACGCAATAAGAAAGGGAAATATATTTTAATAATGCAAAATCAAAAGTTAATTCGTCAAAAACTCGGTTTCATCAAAATCCTAGAATAGGGTTCTAGCCCGACATGCTAGAAACTAAGAATACACAAAGAATTAAATAAAGCATAATAGAAATCAAACACAGTCGAAGAACTTGGATTCCTCCGTTCTCTAGCTTCCGCTCCCTGCTTTGGTGTTTTCTGCTTCTCTTCGGTACCCTCTCTTCAAACCATTAATCCCTATTTATAACCATCATTCGTCTCCAAAATGTGTCCGGGAATTAGGTCGAGAATAGGCTCCAAAAACGGCCCAGAAACGCGGCCGAAACAGCATTAATGCCCCGCGGGCCGCGGCTTAGTAAGGTTGTGCCGCGGCCCCTAATGTTCAGCGCCCTATGCCTGGGCGCAAATTTTCTTCATGGGCCGCGGCTCAGCAAGTGCGTGCTGCGGCCCCCGGTACAGTGTGTACCGCTTCATGCTGTCCGTGTGTGTGCCGCGGCTCAGCTTCATTGTGCCGCGGCCCCTGACCAGAATTTGTCGTTTTCGCCCGTTTTCCGTCGTTTAGGCTTCCGAACTCCAATTTCCTTCAAAACATATAAAGATAGTGCATCAAAAGCTCATTTATGCAGATTTAGACTTAAAATGGATATAAAATAATGATAAATAAGCGCATAAAAATACGCCTAACATTTATTAGCACTCTTTCCGGTTTTTGGTTCGTTCGGCATAATCATGGTTCGAAATTGCTGTTTTGTATTTCCCATAAGTTCGTTTAATATTGGGAGTAACGTTGTGAGATTCAGTTTGGTTGTTCGACCTCATATCGTGTTTTTCGAACGTTTTGGGCCGTTTTGTAATTTCCTAAAAATATAGGATAATTAATTTCGTTGTCGTACGCCGAACCATCGGGTAGTCGGAATCGTGTTTTGTTGTAGCGCTTAAGTTCGTCATCTTGAACTCTTTGTATACCAGTCTTCAGGTTTTGTCATCGTAATATTTCGAATCTGTGATATTCTTTCCTAGTATAATCGGCTCTCAACGGTTCTGAACTGCATGAGGCTTACATATGTTATCAGTAATATATAACGTATGTTAGTTTCATCTTTCTTGCATACGTAAAACTTCAGTAGCATAGTTATAGCCTTCAGAGAATAGGGTAGAGACTTCTGCCAGGCCATTATGTACATTACAGACAGGGTGTTCTGTACGCTAAGTGTATAACATACATTAAGTTCCCCTGGCTTACGTACGTTATAGAAGACCGATTTATATACCTAGTTCAGTGTTTTCTCTATGGGTTTCTTCCATTTCTATTCTCTTCCATGAATGGGCCATCTATGGTTCTTCAATATTTCAGTTATCGTGTTCCTTGAGTTTTTGATGTTAATTAACAACATCAAATGGTGTTCTTCGTCGTCGATCCGAGGTATTATCTCTAGAACCCGAATTTTGGGAATTGAGGGTTTTCGTGATTTTGTCCGATTAGCTCCGAATTGTTCTTTAGTTTTCGATGTATATTATTAATCTTCACCGTATTCATATTTTCTCTACGAATTCATGGTAAATTTTAGTATGTTTGCGAAACCGGGAGGGTTTGGTTGCGATCAGTCCTCGTAGTGAGTTTATATGAATTTCCATAATTTATAGGCGGGGCTTCCGGGCGTATTTCAGTTCCCCTTTATAGTTGTAAGGTTGTTGAGAATGGTTTTACGGATCGTTTAGGTTCGGAATAGTCAAGTTTATTCAATCTTGGTCGTGTACCATCTTGGAACAGTCTATCACGTCTCAAAGGCAAGTAATTTTTATGAAGCTTATATTCTTGAATGTGAAAAGTACTATATATGAGTGTGAGAGTTGTACGTTCACTCCGGGAGAGTCCGACGGGCCAGGATCCACGTTTAGTTGGGTCCAAGAACATTGGGGTTGACCACTCCGGGAGGGTCCGATGGGGCCTCAGAGGGATCCAAGCAAGGTTGGGTCCAAGGTTAATCATGAGGATTTTTACTACTCTGTCGTATGATGACGGATTTTTAGTACTTTGGGTCCAAGGTCTAATATCAAGACAAGTGGTAGAACCGGATTCGTCGGATGACGTCAGCGTCACAGCACATGCCAATCGAGCTCCACATCGGTGCACATCTGTAAAAACCGTCCAATAAAAAACCGCCATGTGTCATGCCACGTCAGCACGGCACACACCCAGCACATGCTGTCACATAAGAACCAATAATACAACGCCACATGTCACGCCACGCCAGCTAGGCGCACGCCAGCCACATGCCCGTCCACTGTGTTAGTCGAGGCCCACTCTCATATACAGCGCGTGAGTCACACGCGCCGGACTAGAACCGTCAGATTGGCGCGTCGATCTCATGCGCGCGTGAAAATTTTGCCACGTTAGAGATGACGTAGCGGATCAAATTGTATTGTTTGAAGTGCCTTTCTTTTCCTTTGCCTTTCTTTTGCAGAGTGCGTTGAAAGAAGCAACATTATTGTAAGATAAGAAGATGCTGTAATAATGAGCAACATTTTCCATTTTTTAAAATTTTGGTGAGGCTGATGTACTGCTATAGCAGTACCCTCTCAACATAAGATTGTAGAAGATTTTAGTGATGATACAGAATACAATTGCAATTTTTTTTTATATTTTAGTTTTTGTAATTATTTTCTGTATTTATGTTTTATGTATTTCTACTGTAATAGACAGAAATAAATATTGTACCCCAAATTATATTCCAAATAAAGTTTAGTTAATATTATTTTTATCAGATAAAATTCACCTTTATGTTTTTATTTAAAATTATAATTTTGTAATTTAAGTTCGTACGTTACATTGAAGCTGCTTGGATCAATTGGCGTATTGGGATAAGTTTCTCTATATCAGTTTCAGCATTTTCCTTTTAAATTAATTTATCTACATCAAGTAAGTTCTTTTAATTTCTACTGTATTTGTTGTGAATATGTCAATATTTATCTGTCTCGTAATTTTACCTGTCAATATGAATATGAGTTAATTTTATATTCTATGGTTAGGATGACTTAAATTAAATACTTGAGCTTATATTAAATTTAAATGTGCCTTCTTTAATTTAAATTGATATTATTCACAAATGCAAAAATAGAGAACGGAAGGAAATATTTTTGCAAATCTAAATTTAACTAAAAAGGCTAATTATTAATCCAAAAGGTACTATTTAGCCTTAGGAACTAAATATGAATGTGAAAGGTACTATTTAGTTGGATGAAGTAATTATATTATTTAAATATAAACTTCTGTTAAAATGATTTGTGAATACGAAAGTTATCAAATCATCTTTCCTGAAGATATAATATTTATCTAACTATTAAATCTCACAGTTAACAAATTGATATAATACTCGAGTTATCTATTTAATAATTTGATTCCCTAGAATCTTTATTATCAAAAACAGCATGATTCTATATTAAGTTATTTTTATTCTTACTGCCTTATCTTATTTAAATTATTGTAATTAAAGTTCTTAAATAGAATTTATTTCATGTATTTGTATTTCTGCAAACTAGTTCATATCAGGAAACACAAATTATTTAGAATGTTTAGATTTTTTTTTGTGAACTCATAATTACTGTAATTTTAACAAACAAAAACGGTCCTCAAGTGAAACGACCTTAGTAAACTCATCAACACTACAAACGTCTCGTATACTTGTGAGTCTCTAATTTTACAAGTACATTTTGAGCGAATATTGCCCTCTATTAAAATTTGTAAAGAAATCGATCACCACTATGAAGTCAACCATGACTTCTAGATTCCACAGGGAGTTTGTAATCCCGATAAAAATAGTTGGAGCAGATTTAAGAATATAAAGAGGCCTTAAACCCTTTACTCGGATCATAATTAAACAATCACTAATGAATCTCAAATTATTCTCTTTAGTTAATAAATGAAAAATCTCTAAAAAATGACAATGAACCCACTCACGATTTTACTTGAAAAGACACTCTTACTGGACCCAACTTTGTGGACTAGCTCCAAAATCTGTAGAGTCCACAGTATGTAGATGCTGGGCTACGTCTTGGAGGCGAACATCCCACCGGCTCCTGCATGGACCAGGGCTAGTCACGTAGATGTTGAAGCCCATGAGAACTGGATCAGAGATGATGTCACGGCTCGAGGTTTCATGATGGCCTCAATGAGCAACTGTAACACCCCGAGATATTCGGAATAATTACAGCGCCGTAAACCCTTTAGGTAAGGATTTACAAGGCTAATTAAAAAGAGTGTAAATATAAACCAATCGCACAACTGAAGTTCAAAGACATATTTGAATCAACCGATCAATGAGTTAATTTATACAACCATATCGAAAAGACATTACTAAAACAGACGTACTCGAGTACTAAACGAAACAAGAGGACAAATCACAATAACAATAACATCAATCACATCGCTGAGCCATCTCATCGTCCCGCTTGCATCGTGGTTGTCTCCCCGCTCCTCGGCTACCTGAACATCAAAACAATGTCCACCCCCGAAGGGGTTAGCAAAACGATGCTAGTACAAGTATCATAATACAATAGATCATCAATGCATCATAAAACATGCAAAACGGACTTCCGCTACCGGAATCCAACGATGCGAATCCTCACGATTCCATCAGCACAATACAGGGTAATCCAACATCCAAATACCTTGGTATAGATCCCCATGATGATCCCGTCGGACCAACGCATGGTGGAAAACCCGTCCAGCGATCCAAATACTTCTCAAGATAGATCCCCATGATGATCCGTCGGACCAACGCATGGTGGACATTCGATCCAGCGCCCTCAAGATAGATCCTCATGATCCCCTCGGATCATTTATACCATAACCAATCAACTATGCATATACATATGCATTTTAACATGTTCATCGATACGAACAAATAATCAACCAATATCATGAGAATTTTCAGAAATACATCTCATATTCAACAATATGAACAAAACCACAAGCATGATCAAAGATTCAATATAAATCGAACTCGACATATGATACTTGCCTCGAAAATGGCAAGACGAAATACTTCGATGATCTCAACACACTCGAAGGCCGCCTCCTTCGATCAACGTAATAGGCTCGAACCTTAACAAAAGGAACGGTATACAAATCATCTCAAGTCGAACAATGGTTTAACACCTGCCTACGGCCAAAAGTTCAAACTTAAACAAGCCGCCAGATTGCTTAGCGCGCGCCACGTACTATACGTAACGCACTAAGTCGAGCCGTTAGCGACGCTATCGTATAAGACTAGCGCGGCGCTAGCCACGAATCGGCATCGACTCGGCTGTCTCATAACGTACGCTACGTACGTTTTGTGCGAAAACCGAACCTCGATAGCGCACGTTAACTCACACATGTTAGCGTGCGCTACTTTTGCATGGCAGAATACTGCAAACCGAAAACTGGGTTGAATGATGAAGAACCCATGAATCCTATGGTGATATTACAAGTTATCCTCGGGCATATCATGCTAATAAGGTTTCTGGAAGATTTATGATTATGAAATACCAATATGCGGATAGTTATCTCGATATCACAATTCCTCTACGATCTTCAAGAAATAATCGAAGTTCCATCATCTTACGTTCCAAAACACATGATTCCAACGTATACAACGTATCAACTGGGTAATATCCGATTACTCGATCATAAATCGATTTAAACATGCTTAGGAGTCCTTATAATAAGATGGTTCAAAGGTTCATTCGACATCTAGTACCGATACGTCCAAAGTATCCTTCTAACATGTGATGACCGATTATAAACGAAATACTTGCTATCAAAACATGATTCAAACTTCCTTAGGAACATTACTAATCATTGGTGAAGAATCACCTACCTCAAAGTAGTGAAGAACACGGATGAAAATGAAGCAATCCAACACCCATGGCTTGAACACCAATCTCCAATGGTATATGATCTTCAATCTCGAACTAGGAGGTTGATATGGAGTGTTTGGGACGAATGGAGTTATGTTTCAAGTGCAAGAGTTCGGGTTATGGGGGAAGAAAGGATCAAATCACGAATAGGATGTCAGTCCTATTTATATTAAATGGTTGTTAGCGCGCGCTACACCTGCTCGTAGCGTGCGCTAACGGCTCACAGCCTAAATCAGACTCGGCACTTAGCGTACGCTACGAATATACCAGTAGCGTGCGCTAAGGCGTTGACCCGGCTTTTCCCGAAAGCCGTCCAGTACATCCGACACGATCCGACAGGGTCCCCCGGCCGATCTCACCTACCGCACGTCTCAATCGGCCGACCACACATAGCGTGCGCTACTTACACTCGGTAGCGTGCGCTATAAAACCATGTTAGCGTACGCTACCCTTAGCCTGTAGCGTGCGCTACATGCACAGAATTTCATCCTTTTAAATCACATACACGAAATTATATGCCCGACGGCATCGGATTATGAAATACGGAGAAAAATACTCAGGCAAAAGTACAATCATTACAATATCACACGTTCCAATTACATAACAGAAATCTCGGGTATTACATCCTTCCTCCCTAAAAAGAAGTTTCGTCCCGAAACTTAGGATGAAAACAACTCCGGATATTTAGCCTTCATACTGTCCTCCGTTTCCCAAGTGGCCTCTTCGACTCCATGTCGTGACTATCAGATTTTTAACCAAATGTATTGGTTTATTCCTCAATTGTTTGATCCGCTCTCAAGTATCTTGATTGGTCTCTTCGAAGGTCCCATCACTAGCTATCTCGATCTCGCGAAATCAATAACGTGATCGGGTCCGCACATACTTCCGCAATTGGGATACGTGAAACACATTGTGAACGTGACCAGCCGATGGCGGTAAGGCCAACTCGTATGCTAAATCTCCCACTCTCTCGAGGATCTCGAAGGGTCCGATATATCTCGGACTAAGTTTGCCTCTCCTCCCAAAACGGAAAATCCTCGTGTAGAGACACCTTCATTAGTACGTGGTCTCCAGCCGAACTCTAGAGGGCGACGACGTACATCGGCATAAGACTTCGTCGACTGGGCGTCACAGCCTCTCTCGAATCAAGGCTATCTTCTCTTGAGTCCGAATAATCAATTCCGGTTCCGTCCCGATCAAATCCAAGAATCATCCCAAAGACAGGGGTGATCGCATCTTCTCCCGCATAAAGCTTCAAATGGTGCCATCTTAATAGAAGCATGCCAACTGTTATTATAAGTGAACTCGATCAAGGGCAAGTGAACTTCCCAATCAATCGACCAATCTAATGCACAAGCTCTAAGCATGTCCTCTACTGTCGAATAGTCCTTTCTGATCGACCGTCCGTTTGGGGATGATAAGTCAGACTAAAGTTTAGCTCGGTCCCCAAAGCCCCGTGAATCGCTTTCGTAAGTGTGACACGAAACGACCATCTCGATCCGAAATAATGGTCTTCGGCGTCCGCAATCCGACTATCTCCGCAATAAATAGTCGTGCCAATCTCTCGGTCCCCATGTATCTTTAATTCCCAGAAATGAGCCGCCTTGGTTAGTCGATCAACTACAACCCAAATCATGTTCATTCCCGCTCGTCCTTGGCATACTAGTGATGAAATCCATCGAGATATCCTCCCACTTCCATTCAGGATCGGAAGTGGCTTTAACATTCCGGCAGTCGTTGATGTTCAATCTTAACTCACGACAAGTCAAACACTTCAAACGCACTCCGCCACGTCCTTCTTCATATTTCCCCACCGTAAGTTTTGCTTTAAATCCTTATACATCTTATCACGCCTCGGTGAATAGAATAGGCGCGCCGTGAGCTTCCTTCGTAATAGTCCTTCTCAAATCATCATCATCGGGAACGCAAAGTCGACTCAAATCTCGTAACTCCATCATCTTGTATCACGAATCCCGGGCTTTTCCTTTCTTTACTTCGTCACATAATCGAAGGATCGAGAATCGCTCAATTGTTTAGACTTGATCTCTCGACTAGTGATGAAGTCACCCATCACATAAAGTTGCCCTCGATTCCCGGTGCCCATACTTCAATCCTCGCGGATTAGTTCCCGTTGAATACCGGTTTGGGACGTAAGTGCTTCCAACACTCAAGAGAAACAGGTTTACGGCTCAAAGCATCGCCTACTACGTTTGCTTTCCTGATGATAGAGAATCTCCAAGTCGTAATCCTTGATCAATTCCACCACCTTCTCGCCTCATGTTTAACTCTTTCCGATCAAAATGTACTTGAGGCTCTTATGATCTCAGAAGATCGACAATGAGTGCCGTACAAATAATGTCTCCAAATTTTCAAGGCAAAGACCACACCGCTAGCTCCGCATCATGAGTCGGATAATTAACTTCGTGACGGTTTCAATTGCCGAGAAGCATAAGCAATTACTTTATCCTTTTGCATCAACACACAACCCAAACCCCGATTTGAAGCGTCGTATACCATAAATCCGCTGGGCCTTTCCTCGCGCTAATATAGGTGCCGCCGCCTCTCTTCTTAAGTTCACAAAACCACTGCACTTCTCATTCCACGCGAACTTTTGAGTTTTCTCAGAATAAATGGTGAGCGGACGAGCAATCTTGGAAAATCCCTCTACAAAGCGGCGATAGTATCCAGCAAGTCCTAAGAAGCTTCGGACTTCCTTCACGTTCTTAGGAGCTTCCCATCCCAAGATTGCCACGACTTTCTTCGGGTCCACCTGAACTCCATCGGCTGATATCACATGCCCAAGGAAGGTTACTTCCTTAAGCCAGAACTCGCATTTAGCAAATTTTGCATATAGTTGTTCCTTTCTCAAGATGCTCAAAACCACACGTAAATGATCAGCATGCTCCTCTGCGTCCCTCGAATATATCAAAATGTCGTCAATGAAAACGACCACAAATTTATCCAAGTATTCCAAGAATACCCGATTCATCAATTGCATGAATACCGCAGGAGCATTGGTAAGTCCAAACGGCATCACTACGAATTCATAATGCCCGTACCGGGATCTGAAAGCAGATTTCGGTATATCCGATTCCTTAATTCTCAACTGGTGGTATCCTGATCGCAAGTCAATCTTCGAAAATACCCTTGCCCCTTGCGCTTGATCAAACAAGTCGTCGATCCGAGGTATAGGATACTTATTTTTGATCGTCATCTTGTTAAGCTCCCGTAATCAATACATAGTCTGAGGGATCCGTCTTTCTTCCTGGACAAAGAGAACGGGCGCTCCCAAGGGGAAACGCCGGTTGAATATAGCCCTTCGTAACAATTCCTCCAGCTTGCTTCTTGAGTTCATATATCTCGGTTGGCGCCATGCGGTATGGTGCTCTGGAAATAGGAGCCGCTCCGTGCTCTAGTTCGATAGTGAATTCCACTCCTCTCGCGGAGGTAACCTGTAGTTCGTCAGAAATACATCGGAGAACTCATTCACCACCGAAATGGACGAGAGCTCTACTCCTTCCTCTTTCCTCATGGCATAGCACCAAAGTCCGTGACATCCTTGCTTGATAATTTCACAGCTTTCATTGCCTTGATCAATTTCCCGAGCTTCCTGCCTCCATCCTCGGAATAAGTGTTCGATCCGTCATCGCAATGATGGAAATGACTCTCTCTCGGTAATTCAAAGACAGCTCCATAACGGTTGAGCCAATCATCTCCGAGAATTAAATCGTCACCGCAGATGTCAACCACAATAAGATTCGATGGCCAATCTCTTCCTTCTATAGATACCGGGAAATCCCTAGCTTCTAAGGTTCCCACAATTTTCTCTCCGCTCGGTAATCCCACAACATAAGGTTCACAATTATACAAGCACGAGATGTTCAAACGATTAACACGCTTCAAAGATATAAAAGAATGCGTAGCTCTGAATCGAACAAGACACTAATCGGTTGCAAAAGGATCTCAATCGCACTGATGCAACAAATGTGTTCGATCATCGATTTTCTCATCTCGCATGCACGTGGAGGAACGGACCCAAAGATCGATGCCTCTCTCTTCCCGGGCCGCTTCCGCTGAAATCCACTTTGCCGTCTGTCACACTCGTCTCCTTCGAGACTGAGCCGGAGCGCGAGTACCAAAAGATCGGGTCGCATTCCCACAAAATGTTGCGCGATGTCCTTCCTGTCCACACTCAAACAGTCACAGCAGCGCGAAGCAATCACGTCGAACATGTCCCGCCTTGCCACAGCTTGTAACACTTCTTCCCCGTGTCGAAACTGGGTGCCGCCTTAACTTCTTTCCTCCTCGACTAGGATGCGGAGGTCTCCTGGATGAGTGAAAAGAGGACTGACCCCGGCGGGGCCCACTATTCTTATTCTCCGCGAAGTTGCCTGACACCTTCTGTTTCTTTGCCTCTACCGATTTTTCTACCGCCGCCACTTTCATGTCGTAGGCCAGCGCCTTGTCTTGATACTGTCGCAACGTAGTACACTCGAATCCGGACATGTACTGCTGAATCTCCGGCTTCATCCGCATATCAAAATGAAAAATCTTTTCTGCCTCCGTTCTGACCAAGTGTCGCACACAAGTCAGCTGATGATTGAAAGTTTTAATTACATCTGTCACAGATGCCTCCGAACTCTGTGGTGAGAAAAACTCTCGGATCTTCGCCTCTCTAACCGGACGAGGACAGTACTGTGCTTCCATCATCAACTTGAATTCTGTCCAGTCAGCATTATGCTCCTCTGGTCGAATGGCCTCCCACCAGTCGAAAGCCTCCCCGGTCAAAAGATATTGGGCGACCGGAACCTTCCTATCGTTTGTAAAGTTAATCCCCTCAAAAATCTTCTATAATTCCTTCAGACAATGATCCCACGAAAGCGTCTCAGTGGAACCGTCAAATTTCGGAGGATGCAATTTTACCACCTCGGTAAGCCATTTATCTCCCGATTATCCAGGTTATTCTGCTGTCCCATCGCCGTCTGCATGCGATCCACAACTTGAGCAAACCGGTTTATCTGGCAACCACTCGAAGCACTCCCGCACGTTAGATCTGCATTATTATTTGCCGATCCCTTCCGTCCCCCGGAATGTGAATCCGTTTGGCTAGCGGCTATCTCGTGAGTAGATACCGATTCTTCTTGCCTCGCATTTCCACGTCCGCGTCCACGACGCGGCGTCGCGTCCACGACCTCCTCTCAACATACCGTAAACATAAATACTCAATATCCGTGGCAAACGCGTTCTAAAAGTACATCCATCAATGTTTACAAGACAAGAATTAAATAAAACAAGAGTATTCGAGATTAGGAAACTTACAACCACAAATTAATCGATTTATGCCGCTCAGCAGTTGATGTTACGAACGACCAATAATCAATAACGTAAATGCACCCAACTAACCCGACCGCCAAGATATCCATAAATCTTAGCTCCGATACCATATTCTGTAACACCACGAGATATTCGGAATAATTACAGCGCCGTAAACCCTTTAGGTAAGGATTTACAAGGCTAATTAAAAAGAGTGTAAATATAAACCAATCGCACAACTGAAGTTCAAAGACATATTTGAATCAACCGATCAATGAGTTAATTTATACAACCATATCGAAATGACATTACTAAAACAGACGTATTTAGTACTAAACGAAACAAGAGGACAAATCACAATAACAATAACATCAATCACATCACGAGCCATCTCATCGTCTCCGTTTGCATCGTGGTTGTCTCCCCGCTCCTCGGCTACCTGAACATCAAAACAATGTCCACCCCCGAAGGGGTTAGCAAAACGATGCTAGTACAAGTATCATAATACAATAGATCATCAATGCATCATAAAACATGCAAAACGGACTTCCGCTACCGGAATCCAACGATGCGAATCCTCACGATTCCATCAACACAATACTGAGGTAATCTAATGATCCAGCGCCCTTGGTATAGATCCCCATGATGATCCCGTCGGACCAACGCATGGTGGAAAACCCGTCCAGCGATCCAGCGCCCTCAGCATAGATCCCCATGATGATCCCGTCGGACCAACGCATGGTGGACATTCGATCCAGCGCCCTCAGCATAGATCCTCATGATCCCCTCGGATCATTTATACCATAACCAATCAACTATGCATATACATATGCATTTTAACATGTTCATCGATACGAACAAATAATCAACCAATATCATGAGAATTTTCAGAAATACATCTCATATTCAACAATATGAACAAAACCACAAGCATGATCAAAGATTCAATATAAATCGAACTCGACATATGATACTTGCCTCGAAAATGGCAAGACGAAATACTTCGATGATCTCAACACACTCGAAGGCCGCCTCCTTCGATCAACGTAATAGGCTCGAACCTTAACAAAAGGAACGGTATACAAATCATCTCAAGTCGAACAATGGTTTAAACACCTGCCTACGGCCGAAAAGTTCAAACTTAAACAAGCTGCCAGGATTGCTTAGCGCGCGCTACGTACTATACGTAACGTGCGCTAAGCTGAGCTGTTAGCGTACGCTATCGTATAAGACTAGCGTGCGCTAGCCACGAATCGGCCTGATCGGCCGCCTCATAACGTACGCTACGACGCTTTGTGCGAAAACCGAACCTCGATAGCGCACGTTAACTCACACATGTTAGCGTGCGCTACTTTTGCATGGCAGAATACTGCAAACCGAAAACTGGGTTGAATGATGAAGAACCCATGAATCCTATGGTGATATTACAAGTTATCCTCGGGCATATCATGCTAATAAGGTTTCTGGAAGATTTATGATTATGAAATACCAATATGCGGATAGTTATCTCGATATCACAATTCCTCTACGATCTTCAAGAAATAATCGAAGTTCCATCATCTTACGTTCCAAAACACATGATTCCAACGTATACAACGTATCAACTGGGTAATATCCGATTACTCGATCATAAATCGATTTAAACATGCTTAGGAGTCCTTATAATAAGATGGTTCAAAGGTTCATTCGACATCTAGTACCGATACGTCCAAAGTATCCTTCTAACATGTGATGACCGATTATAAACGAAATACTTGCTATCAAAACATGATTCAAACTTCCTTAGGAACATTACTAATCATTGGTGAAGAATCACCTACCTCATAGTAGTGAAGAACACGGATGAAAATGAAGCAATCCAACACCCATGGCTTGAACACCAATCTCCAATGGTATATGATCTTCAATCTCGAACTAGGAGGTTGATATGGAGTGTTTGGGACGAATGGAGTTATGTTTCAAGTGCAAGAGTTCGGGTTATGGGGGAAGAAAGGATCAAATCACGAATAGGATGTCATTCTATTTATAATAAATGGTTGTTAGCGCGCTACACCTGCTCGTAGCGTGCGCTAACGGCTCACGCCTAAATCAGACTCGGCACTTAGCGTACGCTACGAATATACCAGTAGCGTGCGCTAAGGCGTTGACCCGGCTTTTCCCGAAAGCCGTCCAGTACATCCGACACGATCCGGACAGGTCCCCGCCGATCTCACCTACCGCACGTCTCAATCAGTCTGACCACGCATAGCGTGCGCTACTTACACTCGGTAGCGTGCGCTATAAAACCATGTTAGCGTACGCTACCCTTAGCCTGTAGCGTGCGCTACATGCACAGAATTTCATCCTTTTAAATCACATACACGAAATTATATGCCCGACGGCATCGGATTATGAAATACGGAGAAAAATACTCAGGCAAAAGTACAATCATTACAATATCACACGTTCCAATTACATAACAGAAATCTCGGGTATTACAGCAACAAGATTCAAAGGGACCATGAAAACATGCCCTATGCAAGAGCGATTCTGGCACATCTTACTGAGCTCTATGGGGAGCACAGCCGAACTGCTAGGTATGAGATATCAAAGCAGTTGTTTGGTGCTCGGATGAAGGAAGGAGAGAATGTTGGAATCATGTCTTCAAAATGATATCTATGATCGAGAGATTGAAAGCTCTTGATTCTAGAATGCATGCTTCTCTCCATACCAACCTTATCCATCAGTCACTTCCTGACTCCTTCTCTCAATTTGTTTTAAACTTCAACTGCAATCAGATTGCTTGTAACTTGGCTGGGCTAATGAACAGACTGAGTACGGCATAGTCTTAAATGCAGATTAAGATGAAGGAAACTGCACTTGTAATTTTTTCTAGGCCCCGAAGGTTCAAGAACAACAAGAAAAAGGGTAAGAAGCAGTTCAAGCCCAAAGGAGGGGTACATAAAGAAAAGGGCAAGGACCCAATAGTTCCAAAGAGTAAGGGGGCCAAGAATAAAAATGGTTGCCTGAACTGTGGTGTGCTAGGCCACTGGAGGAGGCACTATCCAAAACTTGACCACAATGCGTCTTCTGGTATGGAACAACTAGTTTTGGAAATAAATTGTTCTATAACTATTTATTTCACTTCTTGGATACTTGATCCTTGTGCAAGTTCTCACATATGTACGATGAATCAGAATCTGGAACGAAGTAAGAAGCTTGGAGCTAGAGAAGTGATGGTAACAGTTGACAGTGGGCATAATTTCAAGGTTACTGACATCGGACCACTTATGTTGGATTTTGAATCCGATTTTATTATCACTTTAGATGATGTACTTATTTTGCCCAAAGGGCACAAAAATATTGTCTCAACTCCGGTCATGAACTGTAAGGGATATCATTTCTTTATTAGTGATGGGTCCTGTTGAAGTTATTTTAGAAATAACATGGTTGGTATAGCTATATTACTAAATGGCTTATACCATTTGAATCTAAAGAACAAAACCACCGTGAACACTAACCAAGCGCTTAAGTGGCATCTTAGACTTGGCCATGTTGGTCAGACCAAAATTAATAAAATGGAGAAAGATGGACTAATGGGTCCATTTGGATCGGATTCCTATCCAACTTGTGAATTTTGCCTTCAGGGCAAAATGACTAAGTCACCTTTCATAGGACTCTTGAAAGAGCTGCTGAAAATTTGGATTAATCCATACCGAAGTGTGTGGACCTTTTGGAGTGGCACAAGACGGATTTTAAGCATTGACCATACTATGTATAAATTCGTGTACCTAATGAAACATAAATCTGAAGCCTTATAAAAATTCAAGGAATTTAAGGCCCTAGTTGAAAACCAAACGGGTCATCATATCAAAGCACTTAGGTTGGATCGAGGTGGCCAATATATGAGTAGTCATTTTGATTTGTTCTTAAAACAACTGAGAATAGTGTCATAATTCACTCCTTCATCTACTCCCCAATTAAATGGTGTGTCAGAAAGATGGAACCAAGTCTTGTTGGACATTGTTCGCCCCATACTTAACTATACTGATCTATCGATTTACCTGTGGGTACACTCCTTACTGCTGCACATATCCTTAACATATGTCCTTCTAAATTCGTTCCTAAGACTCCACATGAGATGGAAAAGTAGGAAACCAAGTCTTAATCACATTAGGATTGGGGATGTCCTGCTTTTGTCAACAAGAGTAAAGTAGAGAAATCGGAAGCTAGGTCTGTGAAGGGTCATTTCACATGATATCCAGGAGATTCTATGGAATATTTATTCTACATGCCTGAAGATCACATGATCATATCATTGCTTTACAAGCACACTTCCTAGAATATAAGTTCATTCAGTAAGGAGGTACAAGTACAAATATTTCTTTCGAAGAAATAAAAGAAACATCTAATGAGGCACCTGTACAAGATATTGGAATAAAACCTTCCGCTATACAAACACAACCTCACACATCTAATAGATCTTCTCATTTACCTGAGAGGTATGGATATCTGCATCAATAGGAACTGGGTGCTCATGAGATGACGAAAAGTATCCAAGAGAATGATCCCTATACTTATGACCAAACGATGGTAGATGTGGATTCCGTGAAGTTGCAAGAGGTTGTGGAAGCTGACATAGACTCTATGCATGCTAATCAGGTATGGACTTTACTGGATCGTCCTAAGGGCATAATGTCTATTGCGGATAAATGGATCTACAAAATAAAGGCTGATGGAGATGGCAAGGTTCAAACTTCTAAGGCCAGACTTGTGGCGAAGGGTTATTCCCAAAGAGAGGGAATCAATTACTTCGAGACCTTTTCACTTGTATCCATGATAAAATCTATTCGCATGATGCTTGCCAGCCAATTTTGATTATAAAATATGGTAAATGGATGTGAAAATGGCATTCCTAAATGGATACCTCCAGCACGATATATATATGTAACAACCTAAGGGATTCATATCTAAGGCCAATATTCATAAAGTATACATGCTTCAGCATGCCATTTATGGACAGAAACAGGCTTGGCGACGTTGGAATCTTCGTTTTGATGAAACAGTCAAAGAGTTTTATTTTGTCAAAAACAAAGAGGAGCCATGTATTTACAAGAAGGTCAGTGGGAGCAAAATTATGTTCTTAGTATTATAGGTAGATGAAATTCTACTCATAGGAAATGATGTAGGAATGTCCAGTTCTGTGAAAGATTAAGTTTCTAATAAGTTCTCGATGAATGACTTGGGAGAAGCCACCTATATTCTAGGTATTCATCTCTATCGGGATAGAGCGAAGATAATGATAGGTCTTTCCCGAGCCCCCCATATAGAGAAGATCCTGAAGCAATTTAGGATAGAAAATTCTTAAAGAGGGTTCCTACCTATGCAACATGGTGTAAACCTTTCCTTGAAGATGTGTCCTCATAGTGAGGAAGATAAAAAGGAAATAAGCAAGGTACCCTATGCTTCGGCAATGGGTAGCTCCATGTACGCTATGATTTGCACTAAACCGTACATTGTCTATGCTATGAGCGTATTAAGTCGGTTTAGTCAAATCTAGTGCAGAAACATTGGACTGCTGTAAAGAAAATTCTTAAGTACCTAAAAAGGACTAAATACTTGGTTCTAACATAAGGCGGTGGAGAACTTAAAGTGATGGGTTATACAGACTCGGATTTTTCGTGATATATGGATGCACAGATGTCCACATCAGGGTATATATTTACTCTGAATGGTGGAGCAGTATCTTGGAGAAGTGAAAAGCAAAGTGCGACTGCAATTTCCACATGTCAAGCCGAATATTAGGAAGCCATAGAGGCTGCTAAAGACGCATTCTAGATTAAGAAGTTTATCGACGAACTTTAAGTGGTTCCTGACTCAGGCCGGCCTATGGCACTATTTTGTGACAACAATGGTGCTGTCGCACAGGCTAGGGAGCCTAGGGCTCACCACAATATCGAGCACATTGAGAAAAAGTATCTTTTTTTGTTAGAGAAATGGTTCAGGAAGGGAACGTTACGTTGGAGAGAATAAACACAGCAAATAGCGTTGCTGATCCGCTAACCAAGCCACTATCTCAGAATGTCTTAGAGAGATATCTGGAGAGTAAGGGCATTTTATACCATATCTAGTGGCATCAAGTGCAAGTGGGAGATTGCTAGGAATATGCCGTCAAACGCCACTCAAAGGATGAAAGAGTGAGAGCATTGTATTGAAATTATGAATATTAAAGTAAATAAGGCGTTTATTATTTCTATATTATTGTATATCACTGGCTTTCTAATTTGGTATATAGAATAACAGTCCTTGCATTTGAGAGCAAACATTTAGAAGATAAAGAGATAAGCCCTGGAAGTGTTTATGGCTCAATGCTTAACTGGTTCGCAAGTCGATAAAACTTAACTGGGCAATAAATTTAGACAAGACTTGTATAATGTGTGCTTTGACATGTAGAGTGTATGTCTTCACTAAAGTCTAGCGGGAGCACACATTATAGGTATGCTAATGAGATTAGTATACTCGAACTCGACTCATCTCGATTTGATCATATAGATTTCACCCTGGAATTATCAATGACTGAATCAAAAGGTTGTGATAGATATATGTGAACCTTTAACTTGGGGTTTCAGTAGGAGATGTGCTTGTGACATTAAGTTAGTCATCAGAGTAGTTCTGATCCTGTAATATCCACATTTTTCTATTTTTAGTAATTTTCATTTTGGTCTACTTTCAGTTTTTAGCGACTCGTTTGTAATAGTTTTGATATTTTGAGAATGTTTAATTTTGATTGTTTTGACATCAGAGTGTGTTTTGTAGTCGTTTTACTAAATTTCGCGTTTATTGTTACGAAATTTGGTTAACGCAAGTGCACGTTGTCGTAAGCAAGTAATAAAGTGGTAAGAAAGTATCGTTCCCTCGAGGACTAACTCACTAATTACCGATTTATGCGTATTCTAATTTTATTTGAACTATCGAAATTGGAGGTGCATGTAATAATTAAAGAAAAATAATAGAAGAATAAATAGTAAAATTGATTGTTCGAAGGAAGAAGATTAAATAGGGAATTAATCTAGGATTGTGAATCCACCTCGGTTTATCCGAATTACTCTTGATTATATGAATTTAATGATTTCCCAATTTATTGAAGGCGAAGATTTCTAAAATACTCTACCGCCTCTCCCGAGGTCAATAGAATTTTCCAAGGCGAATAACACACTCTATTCCTAGGTGAATTAATTCGACAATAGGCAAAAAGCACGAAATCTTCAGAAAGGCCACGTAATTCCTATGAGTATATTCCTATCTCAGAAGATAAAACGGTTCTAACCAATTTTTCCCACCAATTCTCCTCTCCCTATTCGAGTTGCGTAATCAAAACAAATCATTCATAGGCCACATAATTGATAGTAATTAGCACACTTGGGTAAACGCAATAAGAAAGGGAAATATATTTTAATAATGCAAAATCAAAGTTAATTCGTCAAAACCTAGGTTTCATCAAAATCCTAGAATAGGGTTCTAGCCCGACATGTTAGAAACTAAGAATACACAAAGAATTAAAGAAAGCATAATAGAAATCAAACGCAGTCGAAGAACTTGGATTCCTCCGTTCTCTAGCTTCCGCTCTCTGCTCCTTGGTGTTTTCTGCTTCTCTTCGATACCATCTCTTCAGACCTTTAATCCCTATTTATAACCATCATTCGTCTCCAAAATGCGTCCGGGAATTAGGTCGAGAACAGGCTCCAAAAACGGCCCAGAAATGCGGCCGAAACAGCATTAACGCCCCACGGGCCGCGACTCAGTAAGGTTGTGCCGCGGCCCCTAATGTTCAGCGCCCTATGCCTGGGCGCAAATTTTCCTCATGGGCCGCGGCTCAGTAAGTGCGTGCCGCGGGTCCCGATACAGTGTGTACCGCCTCATGCTGTCCGTGTGTGTGCCGCGGCTCAGCTTCATTGTGCTGCGGCCCCTGACCAGAATTTGTCGTTTTCGCCCGTTTTTCGTCGTTTATGCTTCCGAACTCCAATTTCCTTCAAAACATATAAAGATAGTGCATCAAAAGCTCATTTATGCAGATTTAAACTTAAAATGGATATAAAATAATGATAAATAAGCGCATAAAAATACGCCTAACATTTATTAGCACTCTTTCCGATTTTTGGTTCGTTCGGCATAATCTGTTGGGATTCCGAAAATAAAACGAAATACGCAGCGGAAATAAAAACGAATCCCAAACAGGATCGATCAAGTAACGTATATACGAAAAAATAAATACGAAGATAAAGATTCATACCCTTGAAGCCTTTGAAATAAATCTTCGTAAAGTGTAGACGATGATCACGATCCCATCCCGAACACGAAATCCCTTCGTTCCAAGCACCGAAAATTCGAAGCCTCTACTTCACACGCGTCGGAAGTTGCCCGGAAAAATCTACAACACTCCGTTCTATGAAGAACACGGCTAGGAAGTATTGTAGGAATTTGTTCTCTCTTAATTTTTCTTACTTCTTTTCACCTCAAAGATGAACAAAATGAAGAAGGAAAATTTTTCTCCTCCCTCACTTTTTCTCTCACGGCTGGCAGCACAATCTAATGAATGAGTATATATTTTTGTAGTTATCTCTACTCATCTCTTATAATGTAATGATATATATATTATAAAGGAATAATTATTCCTTTACAACTATCATTCACAATTATGTGGGAATCTCAACTCTAAGTGAGTTCCCACACACATGCAAGATCATGCCATGCCATGAGGAGTGGGTGGCCACAAGGAAGTTTCTAGAAAACGAGCCGAGCCACTCGGCTCAGGTAATCGGACGTCACAAACGACTTCGTTAAATACACTCCTTTTAATCATCAATGTATTTATATTAATTAATTAATCTAATTAATTAATTATATCAAATACAAATATATATTTCTCTAAGAAATATAATTTATGAATTAAATTAATTACCCAGAACTTAATTTAAATTCATAAGACCGATATTTGATTTATCCAATAAATCATAATTAGATATCCAATATCTAATATTAATAGAGAGATAATAAATTCACATTTATCCGTCAACGATCCCGATGCGCGACTCGTAGGTCCGTCTCGGTCGGCATTGGGAGGAACCAATGAGTGCGGCAACACTTAGCCACCTAGCGGGCCGCACCGTAAACCCCGATCGAGAACGAATGAAGGGATCATTCCGTAACCATTATGTCGTGAATACTATATACGTATAGACCCTTCATCGATGTCCCGGTCAAGTCTTCGGTCACGGAAAGTCAAACCCTACATCTGACTAAACTCTATACATGTGTTAATGCAAATCAAGACCGACCGATTAATAGTGTATCTAATACGACTATATCGTAATGCTTTGGCCAAAGACTTATGATCTTATTTGCCATTAACCGTATAGACATTCGCCGCTCACTAACAGAGATAGAATCCTTTCTTGGCGTAAGAAAGATCGCTACCCGCCCGTATAGTCCGCACTTCGAGGTCGACTCAAGAATTAAGCAAATGAGTCTAACTACTCTAATGACAAACTAAACGTCACAGCACATCTTCTACCGAACCCTCAAGTCAAAGGTCCACGTATACTATCACAACCTTCGATTCGTCATCGACTCTCCGAGAGTGAATACCGTGTGATCGAATCGAGTATGAGTCGTGTTCGAGTATACTGCCCCACCAATATACTTATAACTATGCTATCAAGACGTGCACACGCCCTAGCATCGCTTATACAAGTCATATTAAAACTTAATGCCCATTTTAAGTTTATTGACTTGCGAACAATTTACGTAAATAAACTTTAAACACTTCCAAGACATTTTCTCTTATCCCATAACGAGAATGGAATGTTCGATTTATTTACATGGACTTCACTTCAATGTTTACCAAGTCAAGAATGCCATTGAAATACAATAAACAGTGAATGAATCGTATTGCCTTTTTATTAATTATTCCATAATTACAAGTATAATGCCCTTACTCTCTCATCCCCTGAGTGGCATTCGAGGGCATATTCCTAACAATCTCCCACTTGCACTCAATGCCACACATCATGGTATCCAATACCCATGCTCTTCAGATGTCTTTCTAAGACGGCCTGAGATAATGGCTTAGTCACGGGTCGAGACATTGTCTTCTGAGTCTACTCTTTCCAATGAAACATATCCTTTTTCCACCATCTCTCGAACGATGTGGTACTTTCTCTCTATATGCTTGGTGTTGTGGTAAGCCCTCGGCTCCTTGGCTTGGGCGACAACTCCATCATTATCACAGAATAGTGATATAGGCAACTCCGCATTAGGCACCACTTGAAGTTCTTGTATAAA
Source organism: Orobanche coerulescens (assembly GCA_033398695.1). NCBI lineage: Eukaryota > Viridiplantae > Streptophyta > Magnoliopsida > Lamiales > Orobanchaceae > Orobanche > Orobanche coerulescens. The sequence goes on from CM065808.1 coordinate 77,336,778, forward strand.
CTTCTGCATCCAAAATGCTTCTTTGCTAGCCTCTGAGGCAGCTTGATACTCTGCTTGGTGTGGAATCTGCAGAGCGGTTTGCTTGGAGCTTCCAAGATATCGCTCCTCCATTGAGAGTAAATAAATACCGGATGTCGACTTAGAGTCGTCATTGTCTCCTTGAAAATCGAATCGGTGAATCCAATCACCTTCGCTTCTCCACCACCATAAGTAAGAACTAAATCTCTAGTTCTTCTTAAGTACTTAAGAATGTTCTTTACGGCACCCAATGTTCCCTTCCCGGTTTGCTTGAAATCGACTTACCATACTCACAGCGTAGGCTAAGTATGGTCTCGTACACAACATAGCGTGCATGAGGCTACCCATCGCCGAGGCATAGGGTACCTTACTCATCTCTCTCTTGTCTTCCTCACTTTGAGGACACATTTTCGTGGTGAGATGAATTCCATGTCGCATGGGAAGGAACCCTCTCTTAGATTCATCCATCTTGAGTCTTCTCAGATTTTATCGATATAAAGGGCTTGGGAAAGTCCTATCATTCTTCGCGGTCTATCTCTGTAAAGATGGATCCCTAGAATATAGGAAGCTTCTCCCAAGTCTTTCATGGAGAACGTTTTAGAAAGCCAAGCTTTCACGGTCTTTGAGCATTGCTATGTTATTTCCTATAAGTAGAATATCATCTACATATAGTACTAAGAACGCAATGTTGCTCCCACCGATCCTTTTGTAAACACACGGTTCCTCCTCATTTCGTTCAAGTCAAAGTCCTTAATCGCTTCACAAATCGAAGGTTCCAACTCCGAGAAGCTTGCTTCGGACCATAAATGGCTCGTTAGCTTACACACTTTATGAATATTAGCTTTGGACACAAAACCTTTAGTCGCTCCATATAGATTTCCTCCTCGAGGTATCCATTTAGAAAAGTCGTTTTGACATCCATTTGCCATATTTCATAATCATAATAAAAGAATGGCAAGCATCATGCGAATCGACTTTATCATAGCTACGGGCGAGAAGGTATCATGATAATCGATTCCTTCCCTTTGGGTATAACCCTTTGCCACAAGCCCGACCTTATAGGCATCAACCTTGCCATCCCCATCGCCTTTCTCTTATAGATCCATTTATTTCCAATAGTCCTCATGCCGCTTGGAAGATCTACTAGAGTCCAGACTGATTGGTATGCATCGAGTCTATCTCGGCTTCCATTGCTTCTTTCCATTTATCGTAGTCTACATCCACTATCGCTTGGTCATAGGTGACAGGTCGTTTTCACCGCTATCGGGTGTGTCGTGGAGACCCGGTTCCTCGACATGTGTATAGCCATACCTCTCGAGTAAGTGAGATACCCTATCGACCTTCAAGTGGAGGTTGTGTTACAATAGGTTCGGTTCTTGATCCCTGATCGATGTCTCCTTAGGAGTTTCATTATGCTCTTCCAAAGAGATATTTCTACCCGAGCCACCTTCCGGAATGAATTCATCCTCAAGGAAGTGTGCTTGTAATGCCACAACGACCCTATGGTCTTCTGGCATGTAGAATAGATAACCCATCGAGTCCTCTGGGTATCCTATGAAACGTCCTTTTATGGACCTCCCTTCCAGTTTGTCCACCTTAGCCTTTTTGACATAGCCGACATCCCCGCATCCTTATGTGATTAAGGCTTGGTTTCATACCCTTCCACATCTCATGGAGTGATAGGAACAGATTTGGAAGGACATCTATTTAGGATATAGGCAATGTTAGTAAGGCATACCCCACAGTAAATAGGTAAATCAGTGTAATTTAACATGGAGCGAACCATGTCCAACAAAGTCCGATTTCTCCTTTCTGAAACACCATTTAACTGTGGGGTTCCTGGAGGCGTGAATTGTGAAACTATTCCAAGTTCCTTAAGGAACTCATCAAACTCAGTGCTCATATATTCGCCACCTCGGTCCGACCGAAGTGCTTTGATATGACATCCAGTTTGTTTTTCAACTAGGGCCTTAAATTCTTTGAATTTAGCAAAGGCTTCAGATTTATGTTTCATTAAGTACACAATCCCATACCTAGTATGATCATCTCGTGAACGTTATGAAATATTGATATCCGTCTCGGGCTACTTCTAAAGCACCACAAACATCGGTATGCACCAATCCAAGTTTATCGGCAGCCCTTTCAAAAGTCCCTGTGAAGGGGAACTTAGTCATTTTGCCTCTAAGGTAAGATTCACAAGTTGGATAGGGTTCTACACCCAATGGACTTAAAAGTCCATCTTTCTCCATTTTCGAACCTTGGTCCGACCAACATGACCAAGTCTAAGGTGCCATTTAAGAGCTTGATTAGTATCTTGCCTACCACGTTTCCTAGTTATAGTGTTCACCTTTGCTTTATTTTGCATGTTCGGATGATATAAACCATTCAACAATGTAGTTGTTCCAACCAATTTATTTCGAAAATAAATTTTACAACCGCCATTGCCAATGAAGAAACAAAATCCTTTCCTGTCCAAGACTGGAATGGATACAATGTTTTTATGCCCCTTGGGCAAAACAAGTACTTCATCTAATGTCAAAATAAAACCGCATTCTAAACCCGTAAGGATTGATCCAATATCGGTTGCCTCGACACTTTGTCCGCTTCCAACAGTGATCATTATTTCCCGACTTCAAGTTTTCTACTGCTCCAGATCCCGATTCATAGTACAAATGTGAGAAGTGGCACCGAATCCGTAATCCATGAAGCGTAATATACAAGAGCGGAACAATTAGTTTCAAAAACAAAAAGTTTCGCACTGATGCGCCATTAATCTTGGGACAAGTCCTTCGCCAAATGCCCACTCACCGCATTCAAGGCATTTGTCCGTAGGTTTTGGATCGCCTACCTTTTGAACCTTTCGGCCTTGCCCTTTCCTTTTGCACCCCTTTCTTGGGTTTGTCCGCTCGTAGGTCTTTTCTTCTTGTTCTTGGACCTCTTAGGCCCGGAAGAAATCACAAGAGCAAATTTCTCTCGCTTAGTCTTCATGTTAGATCACGCCGTCACAGCTTATTCATTAGCCCGGCTAATGTGCATGTAATTTCATTACTTGAAATTCATTACAAAGCTGCGTGAAAGAGTCGTAGAGATTGAAGGATGAGATAAATTTGAAGGGATAAATCCATATTAAAGTTTAGCACCTCGAGCCTCTCAATCATAGAGATCATCTTGAGGACGTGGTCTCCCACTTTCTCCCCTTCTTTCATCCTAGCACCGAACAACCGCTTTGATATCTCATATCTAGCGATCCTACCGTGCTCTCCATAAAGTTCGGTCAAGTGTGCGAGAATCGCCAGCGTAAGTCATTTTCTCGTGCGCTCTCGCAGCCTCATTAGTCATTGAGCCCATCATAAAACCACGGACTAGCACATCATCCTTGACCCAATTCATGGACGTCAATGTCTTCCCGACACCCTAGTCCGGATTGGAGTCGGTGGAATGTCCGCCCAAGACGTATCCCGAGACTCCATACCGAGTACAATCATCGATTCCGCAACTACCAACAAAGTTAGGGCCGCTAGGAGATTCTTTTCAAGTAGTATTGCAAGTGGGTTTTTAGCCATTTTAGAGAGATTCAATTTCGTTTTCTGCAAAGATTTAGACAAGATTAAATTAGTGACTTGTTTAATTATGACCGAGTATAGAACTTAAGGGCTTGTATAATTATTGTCTCGGCTCCCACTAATTATATCCTAATTATACACTCCCAAAATATAAACCTAAAATCAACGTTAGATCGACTTCATAGTGTTCATCAAGTTCTTTATAAATTTTAACAGACGCAACCTATCAGGTTTCTTGCCAATTAATTTCTGTAAAGTGGTGTCTAACACCAACCCGTCTAACGAATGATTTGATCTTCTTTTACCCCTAGTCTTCATGCCCTCAACCTATCAGGTTTCTTGGCAATCCAGACTATCTAAGTTGTTGACCATCAACGTCTATCAGTTTGACTATTGAATCTCACCCGGCAATCTATCAGGTTTCTAGGGGCGAAATTTATCACCAACCGAAGGCATCTAATGCACTCAAGAATTTTTCAACCTCTACCAAATGTACTACCCCGATAACTCGGAAGCATAGCACACCATTTCGGGTATCAATTTTCTACGAGTTTGATGGAGGGTAGGAAACCTCGTAACCTTTTTCAAACTTAGTCATTTGTAGTCGGAGAATTTCGCGATTAATGTTACACTTTGCACATTAATTCATTTATACGCGTTTGTATGTTTGTCAATCATTCAAATGATAAATGTAAAACAAGAACCTAGTTACTACCAACATATAGCTCATGGACCTAATTCCTAAGTACTGGGCCAAGCGAATGACCCAATAAAAAAAAATCTTCGATTCTTCGTCTTCTCGGTCGGTTGTCTTCGGTCTTCTTCATACCCAAAATAATAATTACATCATTGAAAAATTGCATCCTATACAAGTTTTTCTAGTAAATATAAATAGGCTCAAAACGGCCTTTACAACCCAATCGAATCGAACAAATCAAAAACTAAGTCCACGAGCTATATCACCATCACATAAGGATTCCATACAACATGTAATGGCAACGAAATTAAACAATTAATTTTAATATAAATTAATCTAATTAATCTATAAAATTAATCTATTCAATTTCTACTATATTAATCCAATTAATATAAAGTGGCATTAAAATTAAATAATATATTAATCCAATCAATATAAAATTAATCTATTCAATTTTAATGGTATTAATTAAATTAATACTAATAATCATCATTTTAATTCGTTCGAAGTAATCCGGCCAAAAATAATATTCTCGTTTAATTTATTTCCCTTAACTCAAAAATATTCCAAATATTAATTTAGTCAAATTAAAATCCAATTAAAAATTCGGGAAATAATTACAACGAAATATAAACTTAAAGCGAGTCCCGGACAATCCGGTTTAGGCCCGACCAGCGGCCCGATTCAAAATCGGGCCAAAAACCCGAGTGCTGGCCGAGCCATCGCTTTCAGCGGCCAGCGAGCACTCTCGGCTCTGGCCGAGTCATGGCCGAGCACGCTCAGCACTGGCGGCAGGCCAGGCCGATCTTTGCCGGCACCCGCCACGGCCCCGTTTCTTCGTTTTCGCCCGCTTCCAAAAACGTGATGCTACAACGAACAATTTAAAATCTAAAATTATTCCAAATATGATTCTAAATCATAATCATCATCCAAAAGCATTCAAAATGCACAAATAATCGTATATACGATATCATTGACCTCGCTCGATACCACCGTTGGGATTAGAAAATAAAGCGAAATACGCAATGAAATAAAAGCGAATCCCAAACAGGATCGATCAAGTAACGTATATACGAAAAAATAAATACGAAGATAAAGATTCATACCCTTGAAGCCTTTGAAATAAATCTTCGTAAAGTGTAGACGATGATCACGATCCCGTCCGAACACGAAATCCCTTCGTTCCAAGCACCGAAAATTGAAGCCTCTACTTCACACGCGTCGGAAGTTGCCGGAAAAATCTACAACACTCCGTTCTATGAAGAACACGGCTAGGAAGTATTGTAGGAATTTTTTCTCTCTTAATTTTTCTTACTTCTTTTCACCTCAAAGATGAACAAAATGAAGAAGGAAAATTTTTCTCCTCCCTCACTTTTTCTCTCACGGTGGCAAAGACAATCTAATGAATGAGTATATATTTTTGTAGTTATCTCTACTCATCTCTTATAATGTAATGATATATATATTATAAAGGAATAATTATTCCTTTACAACTATCATTCACAATTATGTGGGAATCTCAACTCTAAGTGAGTTCCCACACACATGCAAGATCATGCCATGCCATGAGGAGTGGGTGGCCACAAGGAAGTTTCCTAGAAAACGAGCCAAGCCACTCGGCTCGTGTACCGGACGTTCGTCAAACGACTCCGTTAAATACACTCCTTTTAATCATCAATGTATTTATATTACTTAATTAATCTAATTAATTAATTATATCAAATACAAATATATATTTCTCTAAGAAATATAATTTATGAATTAAATTAATTACCCGGTAACTTAATTTAAATTCATAAGACCGATATTTGATTTATCCAATAAATCATAATTAGATATCCAATATCTAATATTAATAGAGAGATAATAAATTCACATTTATCCGTCAACGATCCTGATGCGCGACTCCGTAGGTCCGTCTCAGCCGGAATTGGGAGGAACCAATGAGTGCGGGCGGACTTAGCCACTTAGCGGGCCGCCAGTAAACCCGGCGAGAACGAATGAAGGGATCATTCCAGAACCATTATGTCGTGAATACTATATACGTATAGACCCTTCATCAGATGTCCCGGTCAAGTCTTCGGGTCACGGTAAAGTCAAACCCTACTGTTGACTAAACTCTATACATGTGTTAATGCAAATCAAGACCGACTGATTAATAGTGTATCTAATACGACTATATCGTAATGCTTTGGCCAAAGACTTATGATCTTATTTGCCATTAACCGTATAGGACATTCGCCCGCTCACTAACAGAGATAGAATCCTTTCTTGGCGTACAGTAAAGACTGCTACCGCCCGTATAGTCCGCACTTCGAGGTCGACTCGGCAATTAAGCAAATGAGTCTAACTACTCTAATGACAAACTAAACGTCACAGCACATCTTCTACCGAACCCTCAAGTCAAAGGTCCACGTATACTATCACAACCTTTCAATTCGTCATCGACTCTCCGAGAGTGAATACCGTGTGGTGAATCGAGTATGAGTCGGGTTGAGTATCTTGGCCCCACCAATATACTTATAACTATGCTATCAAGACGTGCACACGTCCTAGCATCAGTTATACAAGTCATATTAAAACTTAATGCCCATTTTAAGTTTATTGACTTGCGAACAATTTACGTAAATAAACTTTAAACACTTCCAGTACATTTTCTCTTATCCCATAACGAGAATGGAATGTTCGATTTATTTACATGGACTTCACTTCAATGTTTACCAAGTCAAGAATGCCATTGAAATACAATAAACAGTGAATGAATCGTATTGCCTTTTTATTAATTATTCCATAATTACAAGTATAATGCCCTTACTCTCTCATCCCCTGAGTGGCATTCGAGGGCATATTCCTAACATAATCATGGTTCGAAATTGATGTTTTGTATTTCCCATAAGTTCGTTTAACATTGGGAGTAATGTTGTGAGATTCAGTTTGGTTGTTCGACCTCGTATCGTGTTTTTGAACGTTTTGGGCCGTTTTGTAATTTCCTAAAAATATAGGATAATTAATTTCGTTGTCGTACGCCGAACCTTCGGGTAGTCGGAATCGTGTTTTGTTGTAGCGCTTAAGTTCGTCGTCTTGAACTCTTTGTAAATCTGTCTTCAGGTTTTGTCATCGTAATATTTCGAATATGTGATATTCTTTCCCAGTATAATCGGCTCTCAACAGTTCTGAACTGCATGAGGCTTACATACGTTATCAGTAATATATAACGTATGTTAGTTTCATCTTTCTTGCATACGTAAAACTTCAGTAGCATAGTTATAGTCTTCAGAGAATAGGGTAGAGACTTCTGCCAGGCCATTATTTACATTACAGACAGGGTGTTCTGTACGCTAAGTGTATAACATACATTAAGTTCCCTTGGGAACAGTCTATCACGTCTTAAAGGCAAGTAATTTTTATGAAGCTTATATTCTTGAATGTGAAAATTACTATATATGAGTGTGAGAGTTGTACGTTCACTCCGGGAGAGTCTGACGGGCCGGGATCCACGTTTGGTTGAGTCCACGAACATTGGGGTTGACCACTCCGGGAGGGTCCGATGGGGCCTCAGAGGGATCCAAGCAAGGTTGGGTCCAAGGTAAATCATGAGGATTTTTACTACTGTGTCGTATTTTGGATTTTTGCACTTTCGAAAATCATTATCCTATCTTTTGATACTATTGATGCATGTACTTTGAAATTGTAAGATGTATGGATTCATTTTTATTACTTGCACCAGTTATTCCATATCTAATCCCATTTGGAGGAAATACTTTTCATGTATTTCAGGTACGAAGAATGCGAATGGACGAGTACTGGGGCAACACGACGATGATATCTAGGCGTGATACAATGAAGATTTATATTGTTTCCTTCGAGTCAGGTCTTGTCAGTTTATTTTGTCATGAACTATTAGTAGTATTCGAGTACTATATGATCTGTTTTTGTTCTCATTATTTCCATAGGATATTAGGGTCCGTTGTGGATTTGAGTTTTTTATTGGAGTTTCATCGGTTTATCCGATTAATTTGGTCGTGGTTTGTTTTATTAGAAAACTCTTAATGTGTTGACTTGGATTGTATTAAATTTAGCCTTATAGGTCCCACGTAGGGATTCATGGCATTGTGATGTACCCTAAATATCTTGGGGATGTTATAGATTATGGTATCAGAGCCTTAGGTTTATGGATACCTAGGTTGTTGGTCTTTTGGGTCCAGTCGTGTCGTTTTGTAAACACTGTATCGTTGCGCTGCCGTCATCTTAGTACGATCGGTACTCGAAAGTTCTCTTATCCTTCTTATCATCTTTACTGTCTTGTCTTTAGACTTCGTAACATGGGGAACCGGTCGCCATGGTGGTTATATTTTGAATTATGTATTTTTTTCTTTTTCCATCCTTTAGAATGTCAGATGGTAGAGGACGTAGACGCGGTTGCGGTCGAGGGCGTGGCGCAGCCGGTGGTGCGGCCATGTCTCTCAGTTCAAATGCTGGTTCAACTACTCCTACCTTGTCGAATTCAGTTCACCCTAGTACCGATAGTCAGCAGGACCAGACGTCCAATCAAGGGAATTCCGCAGGGAATAATGCACGTCTAGGTGTGGCCACTATATTGCAGCAAATGTCTAACCAAATGGGTCTTTTGACCCAGGCGGTTTAACTCAACAACCCACCTCCTGTGGCGGATACCGGGGAAGAGAAATGGCTAGAGGAAGTGATATGAATGCGCCCTTCTCAGTTCATTGGTGCTACGGACTCAACTGGTGAGGAAAACTGGATTAATGAAATGAATAAGGTTTTTGTGGCAGTGAACTGTCCAGAAGCACGTAAAGTGTCGATTGCTCAATACCTTCTAATGAGAGAGGCTGCTAGCTGGTGGTAGGCAGTCAACCCGAAGGACCATGCAGTTACTTGGGACGAATTTAAAGAATTGATGGAAGCCAAATATTGCATGTGGCCTGTCCAAGAGGCCTGAATCCGAGCCCTCTTCGAGGCTAAACCCCAGGACATTCTCGTATCTCAGGCAATAATCAAGTACAATTAGGAGCTCAACCACGTGAGGGTCAAGTGAGAAAAGAGAGAGATAAAATCCGACACTTTGACATGCTGATGAAGCTGAAAGTTCGACACTACATGGCAGGATTTGCTTTCACTACACTGAAGGAGTATCAGGGCAAAACACTAGCCTATGATATGTCTTTTGCTGCTACAAAGACGGCAAGTGAAGGTAAGAATAAGAAGACCTTCGGTAACTTTTCTGTCGGTAAGAATAACAACCAACAAATGTCACAGTCGGCGAACTACTCATCCGGAAAGTCCTTCCGTACATCTGGAGGCAATCAAAATTTCAGAACCGGCCCTAGTGTTGCCAATCGGGTCGTGATGTGTTTTAACTGTGGCCAACAGGGCCATATCAGCCGTGATTGAAACCTACCTCCTTTGAAATGTTATAGTTGTGGCCAAGCGGGCCACAATGCCACATTTTGTACCAAGGGAGAAAAGACATTTGGGGTTCAGGCATCCGCTCCGACACCTGGAGAACCAAGTGTTAATCATAAGCCATCAGTGGGTCAGCTGTCTCATATTTTTGGTCGGGGGAGAGGACAGGGTCAGTCCCTTAGAAGAAGAGCCTCCAGTGCTGGTTCAGTGCAACCGTGCATTTAAGAGATGAGGAAAGCTGATGATCCAGAGGCTACAATGGCTACAGGTACTGTTTATGCTCTCTCTCATCCAGTTAGAGTGCTTTCGATTCAGGTGCTTCTCATTCGTTCATCTCTTTGGATTGTGTGCGTCGATTGAGTATTGATTGCTTATCTATTTTTGAACCTTTTATGGTTAAATTACCTAGCGGGGATAGAATTGTGGGGTATAGGGAGGCTAGAGACTGTCCGGTGATAATTGCAGAGACGGTGTGGCCTTCGAATTTGATTGTCATGGATATCATTGATAAGGATTTGATTCACGGTAATGACAGGCTTTCTAGACATGGAGCGATAATGAATTATCGCACGAGGGTTATAACGATGTTGGTTGAGGATGATACCGAGCATTCATTTATGGTACACAGAAAGAGAGGTCAAAAACATATAATCAGCGCCATGAAGGCGGCAAACTCATTAGGGAAGGTTGTGTAGGTTACTGGTGTTATGTTGCGAGAGCAGAATACAGGAGAGTCGAACTTTCCTCGATTCCAGTGGTGAACAAGTTCTCGGATTTTTTTCCAGATAATATGCCAGGACCACCTCCGGAACGTGAAATCGAGTTCACAAGTTGATTTAGAACCAAGTGTAGCCCCAATTTCTAAGGCGCCGTATCGTATGGCACCTTCGTAAATGTAGGAGATAAAGAGTCAGTTGGGGGAATTGTTCGAGAAGGGATATATCAGACCTAGCGCCTCACCTTGGTTTGCGCCAGTCTTGTTCGTGAGGAATAAAAATGGTTCACTGCATTTATGTATCGATTATCGGGAACTGAACAAAGTGACCATTAAGAATAAATATCCCTTGCCTCGCATATATGATTTGTTTGACCAGTTATATGGAGCTATGATATTCTCGAAGATTAACTTGAGATCTGGATACTACCAGCTCTGGGTTAAGGAGTCCAACATTCCTAAAACCGCTTTACGCGAAGTTCTCGAAATGTGAATTTTGGTTGAAGGAAGTTATGTTTCTTGGTCACGTAATTTCGGTTGAAGGGGTTCGTGTACACTGATAAAAGATCGAGGTAGTGTTATATTGGGATCTGGCTAAGAATGTGAAGGAAGTTCGTAGCCTTTTTGGGTCTTGCTGGGTACTATCCACGGTTCGTCGAGTGATTCTCTAAACTTGCTCGACCACTTATACAATTACTCCAGAAGTCCAAAAAGTTCGAATGGAACAACGATAGACAATAGAGTTTCGAGGAGCTAAAAAGGCATTTCACTATGGCATCGGCTTTAGCCTTTCCTCAAGGGAAAGATGGGTTTTCGGTTTATAGTGATGCTTCAGGCCAGGGACTCGGTGCGTCCTCATGCAACAAGAAAGGACTATAGCTTTTGCGTCGCGACAGTTGAAACTGTACGAAATGAATTATCCTACGCACGACCTGGAGTCGGCTGCAGTTGTGCTTGCACTAAATATTTGGCGCCACTATTTATACGATTCATCGTGTTGGATTAATATCACGCAAGATTCTGCTGTGGACTAAGCTGGGGGTCTTCACGGAAACAGCCTCCCTACCATAATAAGTAGGGGCATGGTCTGCATACATCTTACCCTCCCCAGACCTTGCTCTGAGCGGGATATACTGGGTATGTTTGGTTTGGTTTGGTTTATCGTGTTGGACTAATAATGACTATAAGAGTTTAAAATACATTTTCAGCCAGAAGGAACTGAATATGAGACAACGTCGTTGGTTAGAATTGATAAAGGATACGAATTGGAGGTCGTTTACCATTCGGGAAAAGCCAATATTGTGGTAGACATATTGATCTAGAAGCCGGTATCACTTTAGATGCTTGAGGTCCTCACATCACAAGTGAAGATTCGACAGGAGTTTATTGAGCAGGGGATTGAGGTATGGATTCAGTAAGTGCAGGGTCAGTTGTATACCCTAGAGATTACTTCGTCCTTAGTTGATGACATCAAAGGGGAGCAGATAAATGACCCAACGATCAGTCAACTGAAGGCAGATATGGAAAAAGGGAAAGCCCCCGGCTTTATGGTCCACGAGGACAGCATTTTGAGATTTCAGGGAAGACACTGCACCCCGAATGATTTAGAGTTGAGGCATAGAATACTCCGAGAAGCCCATGCTACTCCTTACTCCATCCATCCCAGAACGAGTAAGATATATAAATACCTTAATAAGAACTTTTGGTGGAATAATATGAAGAAGGAAGTCACAGAGTTCGAATCACGGTGTTTGACGTGCCAACAAGTCAAAATCGAGCATCAGCGACCAATTGAGCTGTTCAAATCACTTCCTATTCTCGAGCGGAAATGGGAAGATATCTCCGTGGACTTTATCACTGGAATGCCAAGGACAAAAACTAGAATGAATATGATTTAGGTGATCGTTGATCGATTAACCAAGTTGCCACACTTTCTTGATATTAAGGATACTTGGGGACCGGAGAGGCTGGCTCGGGTATTTATAGCGGAGATTGTAAGATTAAACGGTAAACCTTAGACTATTTTTTCAGATAGGGATGGCCATTTTGTGTCGCATTTTTGGCAATCGTTCCATCAGGCTTTGGGTACCAAGTTGAGGTTGAGAACATATTTTCATCCGCAGTCATACGGTGAGACCGAGCAGACGATCCAGACATTATAGGATATGTTGCGAACGTCTGCCCTAGACTTGAGTAGTTATTGGGAGATACATCTACTGTTGATCGAGTTTACTTATAATAATAGTTGGCACGCATCGATCAAAATGGCACCTTTTGAATCACTTTATGGTAGACGGTGTAGATCCCCACTTTGTTGGGATGAGTCTTCGGAGTTAGTTGGGAGGGAGCCAGATATGCTGATGGAAACTAAGGAGAAGATTTCTACCATTTGAGACAGATTGTTGACTGCTCAGAGTCGACAAAAATTCTATGTTGATTTTCGTCTTTGACCCTTGGAGTTCGAAGTGGGAGATCATGTACTACTCATTGTATCGCCGACCAAGGGGGGTTTCTATTTCGGGAAGAAAGGGAAGCTTCGCCCTAGGTATATTGGACCATTTGAAATCCTAGACAGAGTCAGTGAGTTGTCTTATCACTTGGCGCTACCTCCAACTCTGAGTCACACCATTGATTACGGGGATATCGAGATAGCGGATGATATCACGTTCGAAGAAAGGCTGGTGAAGGTCCTTGAACATCGTGAAAAACAACTTCGGCACAAAATCATTCCGTTGGTCAAAGTGCAGTGGTCGAGGCATGGAGTTGAATAAACGACTTGGGAAACCGAAGGTAGCATGCGTGCTAAATACAATAAATTATTTATCTTTTAAGTTTCGGGATGAAACTTGTTTTTAGAGGGGGAGAATGTAATATCCACATTTTTCTATTTTTAGTAATTTTCATTTTGGTGTACTTTCAGTTTTCATCGACTCGGTTATAATGGTTTGTCATATTGAGAATGTTTAATTCTGCATATTTTGACATCCAAGTGTATTTCAGAGTCGTTTTACTCAATTTCGTGTTTATTTACAATCTTTCAGCTTTTTGGTTTGTTTGGCATAATCATGGTTCGAATTGCTGTTTTGTGTTTCCTATAAGTTCTTTAACGTTGGAAGTCGTGTTGTGAGTTTCAGTTTGTTTGACCTTGTATCATGTTTTTCGAACGTTTTGGACCGTTTTGTAATTTCCTAAAAGTTTAGGGTAATTACTTTTGTTGTAATATGCCGAACCTTCGGGTAGTCGGAATCGTGTTTTCTTGTAGTGCTTAAGTTCGTCATCTTAAACTATTTATAAGCGTGTCTTCAAATTTCGTCACGTTTCGATTCTGTGATATTCTTTCCCAGTATAATCGGCTCTCAATAGTTCCGAGCTGCATGAGGCTTACATACATTATCAGTAATACATAATGTACGTTAGTTCATCTTGCTTACGTATGTAAGCGTATGTTATAGACTTCAGAGAATCGGGCAGAGACTTCTGCCAGGCCATTACGTACGTAACAGAAAAGGTGTTATGTACGCTAAGTGTATAATGTACGTTAAGTTCCCATGGCTTACGTACATTATACAAGACCGATTTATATACATGGTTCAGCGTTTTCTCTACGGGTTTCTTCCATTTATTTTCTTTTCCATGAACGGGCGATCATTGGGTGATTTTTAGGGCGATTCCGGTTCTTTAATTTTTCAGCTATCGCCTTCCTTGAGTTTTTGGTGTAGGTTAACAAAATCAAATCGTGTTCTTTGCCGTCGATCCGAGGTACTATCTCTAGAACCCTAATTTTTGGGAATTGGGGGTTTTCGTGATTTTGTCCGATCAGCTCCAAATTGTTCTTTAGTTTTCGATGTATATGATTAATCTTCACCACATTCATGTTTTCCCTACAAACTCATGGTAAATTTTAGTAAGTTTGTGAAATTTAGAGGGTTTGGTTGCGATCCGTCGTCATAGTGAGTTTGTATGAATTTCCATAATTCGTAGGCGGGGCTTCCTGTAACACCCCGAAAATGGCGGCTATTACAGTGTCGTGGACCCCACACCGGGACCCACCAGGCAATATCAAAACATAATGTAAACATCCCATAAATGTGGTACCGAACCACAGAATATTAATCATAACCCCGAGTAGGAGCTTATACAGTAGATATCGACTTATACAAGAGTACACAGGATCCAAATCCGGTAACCATATGGAGATGGAATATACCTCAAAACAATAATAATACAATCGTCCGAATTTATATAAATTGAAAAAGACATGAAATTTCATAGTTTAGACATAACCGACCAACGAAAGACTCGGGTCCCCCGAACTAGCATCCTTCAATAACCTTCTCCGTCATCGTGCTCTTCATGTGCCTTGCCCATGCCTCGACCTGAAATACAAGTATTTCTCCCAAACCACAGGGTCAGCTATACATGATAATAATTCTCATGACATTATACAATTCATATATATACAGGATCTCAAAGAAACAACTGACCACTGAACATACCCCTCGGGCGTATGAACAGTCAGTCCCAAACTGACGGACATATATAATAGTACATGGAATATGAATGACCAATCAAAATGGCTCAAGACGGACGTCACAGTACGCCCGATCCAGAAATGTGTCCGTACATATGTCCACCCCGTATACGGAATCCATAATTTACGTGGTACGATGTACCTAATTAGCCTCATGAACAACGTCTCATGTTCATGGTCCAATGCGGAAACATCCACGCATGGCCCTCATGTGCCCGGCTAAAAATCCTACACATAACTAATCGGCACGCGGATATGACTCCAGAGATGTCACGATGCAACATAAAAATGAAACTCAACAAATTACACATTCATCCGAGAATCGAGAGAACTCGTCGGAGTGACAACAATGCTCAATGAGACCAATGGTATCAGAGGCGATAAACTCGGGAATACAATCCCACCACAAAACGGTAATACGATCAAGAACGACATCACATCATGAATCATAGATTCATAGAGCATTACGTATACACGAAATGTATAATATTCACAAGAATTCAATCATCATTATAACCAAGCAAAATAACTTGCCTCAATTCCGTACACGTGAATAATCCTTCCTCGACGAACGAACGGACGGTATCCTCGACTAATAATACTCACTCGAACAAGCAACCTTGAATGAAATGTAACTCATCCAACAATATATTCATATGATAATGCTATTAATTCATAGGAAACAACATCCGTAACCTTACCCAAATAATTCATCTATCCTAATGAACATTCTATCATTTCATTTACGAATTATATACACCAAGTTCATTTTTAAAAACTGGTTTTACCAAGTTCTTTAGGTTCACCCACATTTACGTCTTCTACTACACAAGGATCGTTGTAAATGAATCCGAACATTATTTCTATAATAACATTATCACCAATAATTGTTATAATCTTCCTAAGAACACTATCAACGTATGATCAACACATTCTTAAATTATCAACACATCCGATTAACTTTGAATATGTTAAAGGTTATAGTTGTGTTCATAAATATCCTTTATCGTCTCCGAACGATTTTAATGTAACTATAATGAAGCTTATGATCATCACCGCTCCAATGATGTTAATAAGTCCAGCAAGATGAGTATGACTCTAATAAACATGATTATTATCATTAAAACATCAAGAACATCTTCATTTTAAGCCTTAACCACTATATTCTTCAATAAGTGTTTAAAAAGCTTAACCATGATCATGTTTTACTTGATTAATTCCACTCTAGGTGTAGTATTCCATATCAATATCATCATTACTACGAACATATATAGCAGGATTGTACAACATACCTCAAGAAATGAGGAACAACCACCAAAACCACAAGAATGCAATCCAACTACAAGAACACACTCCAAACTTCCAACCAATAAGCTCCAATCCAAGTGCCGGGGCTCCAACACAAGATTGGAGGGGCAAAAATCGATTTGGCATGGTAAGGGATCGGTTTTCAGAGGGAGAGGTTGAGTTTGGTTCATGCATAAATGAAAGGCAAGCCATGCCTTTATAATCTGCATTTATTATTACGTATGCTATGGCCAAAGCATAGCGTACGTTAGGAGCATTACATACGTAATCCTGCCGAGGTTACGTACGCAATGAGTCCCCAGAGGCTACTGCCTCAAAACACATGTACCATTACGTACATTGCCCAAATAATGTACGTAAAGCTCACACACATTATGTACGCTAACACATAGCCATTACGTACGTAATGGCCATTGACTAAGCTGTCATAATCGAACCAAGAATCCCGGGCGTGCATGGACCTACACGCTGAAAGGTGAGATGCTGTCTGATACACCACATTACGTACGTTAACATTGAAGTGTTACGTATGTAGCATGCGTAAAGCTAAAATCGTAGTGTACGCTAAGGGCAAAACACATAGCCAAAAAATGAAATTCTCCAAACAACATCTAACAACCAACTATAGAGTGGACGACGACGATAAACAATTCGATATAGTATATCTCTACAATATAATTATTACAATAAATACGGATGTGATACGACAATACTCGAATCATCAAAAAAATACAACAGTAAAGACGAGAATTCAGGCGGATATTACATACTCCCCCCTTAAAAGGAGTTTCGTCCCCGAAACTAAGGGGTAAACAACTCGGGATATCTCTCCTGAATGTTGTTCTCAGTTTCCCACGTAGCCTCCTCGATTCTATGTCTCGACAACTGAATCTTCAACAAGGGAATCGTCTTGTTCCTCAACTATTTGATCCTCCTCTTAAGTATCCGCACAGGACGTTCTTAATAAGAATGATCATCGGCTATCTCGACCTCTCCGAACTGAATAATATGTCTTAGATCAGCCACATACTTTCTCAACTGGGAAACATGAAACACGTTGTGAATCCGACTCAAGGCTGGTGGGAATGCCAGACGATAGGCTAGATCTCCTACACGTTCTAAAATCTCAAATGGACCAATATACCTCGGGCTCAGCTTGCCTCTCTTCCCAAAACAAAAAATACCTCGAGTATGAGACACTTTTACCACTATATGATCACCAACCTCAAACTCAAGTGGTCGTCGACGGTTGTCTACATATGATTTCTGTCGCCTGTGAGCCGTTAATAGACGACTCTTAATCATGGAAATCTTCTCACGAGCTACTAACAACATATAAGGCTCCGTACCAAGGGATTCAAATAAGTCGTCCCAACATAAAGGGGACCTACAACGATGGCCATATAATGCCTCACTAGGCCATCTTAATAGAAGCATGCCAACTATTATTGTAGGTGAATTCCACCAAGGGTAGTTGGGCTTCCCAATCGTACTTACAATCGAGATCACACGCCCTAAACATATACTCCAGAGTTTGAATAGTCCTCTCAGACTAACCGTCGGTCTGAGGATGAAATGACGTACTGAAGTTCAACTGCGTATCCATCGCACGATGAACTGCCTTCCAGAAATGTGACACAAAACGTCCATCACGATCCGATACAATACTCTTGGGAGTACCATGCAGCCTTACAATCTCTTTAATGAATAGCTGGGCCAACCTCTCGGGACCTCACGTATCCTTAATCTCTAAGAAGTGGACTGATTTGGTCAGACGATCCACAATCACCCAAATCGTATTCATACCTTGACGGCTCGTCAGCAAGTTTGTGATAAAATCCATAGACATGTCCTCCCATTTCCACTTAGGAATCGGGAGTGGTTTCAGCACACCTGCTGGTCGTTGATGTTCAATCTTGACCTGCTGATAGCTCAAACATCTCGAAACGAATTCTGCAACTTCCCATTTCATATTACCCCACCAATAATATAGCTTCAAATCCTTATACATTTTATTCGACACCGAGTGAATGGAGTACGTGGTAGCATGGGCCTCCTTTAGAATAGATTTCCTCAACTCTTCATCTGTCGGTACACATACTCGATTCTTGAAGCGTATTAGTCCGTCCTCATGAATCACAAATCCAGGGACTTTCCCCTGACCTACTTCACCCTGAATTCTAGACAAGAACTGGGTTCGTCACCTGTTTCGCCCTGATTATATCGTCAAGGGAAGATGAAATATCAACTATTCAAAGTTGTCCCTGAACATGCTGTAACCAGATCTGAATCTCCGGCCTTATGAACTCTAACTGCAATTCTTTCTGAACTGTCAAGCAGGCAAGCATCTGCTCCTGTACTGTCTTACGACTAAAGGCATCGACAACCACATTTGCTTTGCCCGGATGATAAAGGATCTCGATGTCATAGTCTTTGACTAGTTCTAGCCACCTTCTCTGTCTCTTGTTTAACTCCTTCTGAGTAAAAATGTACTTCAGGCTCTTGTGATCAGTAAAAATTTGACAAGCAACTCCATACAAATAGTGACGCCAGATTTTGAAAGCAAATGCCACGGCTGCTAGCTCTAAATCATGGGTCTGGTGGTCGACCTCTTAAGGTTGCAACTGTCTTGATGCATAGGCAATCACTTTCCCATTCTGCATTAACACACATCCAAGTCCCTATCTCCACGCATCACTATACATCACGAATCCTTCCATTCCTTTTGGTAGAACCAAAACTGGTGCTGAAATCAATCGACTCTGGAGTTCATCAAAACTCTAATGACATGCCTCTGACCACGTAGATCCATATTTCTTCCGTACAAATAACACTGGTGCTCCCCAAGGGGATGCACTAGGTCAAATATAGCCCTTCTCAGTCAACTCCTCAAGCTGGCTCTTCAACTTCTGCATCTCAGTCGGTTCCATACGATACGGTGCTTTGGAAAGTGGGGACGTACTTGGCTCTAACTCAATAGTGAACTCTACCTCACGACGTGGGGGTAAGCCCGACAACTCATCTGGAAATACATCTGGGTAGTCTCTAACTACCGGAATATCGTCCAATTCAACTGGTCGATCTGCTGTCTTGGTTATGTAGCACCAATAACCAACACATCCTTGGTTAAGCAGTTTCACTGCTTTCATTGCGCAGATGACTCTCCCGGAATGACTGGGATTATCACCCTGAAATATACACTCAACACCATCATCAGATGTGACGGTCACTATCCGCTTGCGGACGCTAAGTATGGCATCATAACAATCCATCCAATCGATACCCAAGATCATATCATCTTTAGGTAAATCGACCACAATTAGGTCTAACAACCACTCACGGCTATTCATGCGAATCGGACAGTTCTGCACTTCATGATTCCCAACAATTCTTTTACCATTGGGTAGACCAATCACATAAGGTTCACAATCGGTAACATGATCTAATTGCAAATGACTCAAACAAGAAGCAGATAAAAAAGAGTGTGAAGCACCAGTATCAAAAGAACACAAACGGGCTGAGAGCGGATCTTGAGAGTACCTGCAATCATGTTGGCTTCGGGACCGTTGGCCTTTTTCATCTCATATACTCTGGGTTTTGTAGCTCTGGGAGCAGATGAATCGGCTTGATTTCCACATCCCATCCCTCTGTTTGCCCCGGTAGTTTGATAAGAATCAGAAGGATGTACATGATACTGAACAGAAGACTGGACTGGAGCATGAGATTCTACTAGAGCACGTCCCAGTCCATTCGTACAATAACGAGAACTATGCCCATTCTTCCCACAAGTATGGCATGCGACGGCCGGCTTCGGGCATTTGGAGCTGATGTGCCCCTGTCCCCATAGTTATAGCAAACAAAAGATGAGCTGAGCGCTCAAGAGTGCCATCCGACCGGCTATAGGTGGCCGCTCAGAAGGATTCGGTACAGACTGTGGCTTCCTGAACGTCCCTCAGTTACTAACAGCCTAGGTCTGGTTCGTGGATCTCTTGTTGGAGGATCGTGGCTGCTTCTTGGAAATCTCCTTCGCAGTAAGTTCGTATTCCAGAGCTTTCTCGATGAACTCCGGTAGGGTCGTACAGTGGTGGTTAAGTAACTGCATCATCATTCGAGGTTTAAGCCTCTTAAGGAAATACTTGATCTTATCAGCTTCCGTCCGAACAATCGACGTAGCGAACGGAAGAAGCGCTTGGAATCTCTCGGCAATCGCTAAGACATTCTCGTCCTCATATGGGTCGGGGTTCAGCAACTCTGACAATTTGGCTTCACGGAGTTGGTCTGGATAGTAATGATCCAACATGAGGTTCTTGAATTCTTCCAAAGTACTCACGCCGTCAGTTGGCCTCACAGAAAGCCACCAAATATGGGCACTCTTACTAAGGTAGTAAGCCGCCACAAAAACTCAATTCTCTTCTGGGCATTCCACCACCTCGAACAGCTTCTTGAAATGCTCTATCCAGTATACAATATCAGCAGGCTCAGAGTATCCTTCAAAGGTCGGAGGCCGCTTCCGTGATATGTCGCTAATGATCCAGCTCACGCTTCCGCCGTGTACTGGCGGCGGAGGCTGTTGTCCCTGCTGCTGGCCAGTAGCAGCAGTTCTCTGCATAGCTTCCATCATCTGACCCATTTGGGACATCTAGGCCATCATGCCCTGCATAATCACATAAGGGTCGACATGGGCACCCTCATGTCATTCGGCATGGTGGGACTGGCTGCTAGTAGGCGAATCACTCCCTGCCGAGCTTTGTCCCACACTCAAACGCATATTAGCGCATGGACTCAGGATTCGGCCCCTTCTGTGGCCGCCTCGGCCCCTTCTGTGGCCGCCTCGGCCCCCTCTACCACGGCCCCTCACGTTTGTTTTCATACTGAAAGAATCAAACAATAATCGTAAGAACAGTTCAATATACGTCTTTACGGTCAAATTACAAATTTATGCTAAGTTAATAGCAACAATGAAACTACATATTCGAGAAAATAGTTCATAATGAATTATCGGCACCGCGAGTGCCATACAAAATATCATATTGACATCAAGTCGAAACAATTTCAATCACATAATCAATTTATAATTTTCCTCAGAAAATCAAATAGAGGAATGCCACCACAGATCCTCGAAATACCATGATCAACAAAGAGATGAATTCCGTCATCAATATCATGTCAGTAATTAAATCATGACTCATGAAAACATACCGTATTCGGCTCGTAGGGTCAGGCGCTTGCACAGGTCATACATGGTGCGAAGGTTTCTTGATGCTAATTCAATCCACAGTGACTAAAAAAGAAAACAACTCTCTGATACCATCTTCCGTAACACCCCAAAAATGGCGGCTATTACAGTGCCGTGGACTCCACACCGGGACCCACCAGGCGATATCAAAACATAATTTAAACATCCATAAATATGGTACCGAACCACAGAATATTAATCATAACCCCAAGTAGGAGCTTATACCGTAGATATCGACTTATACAACAGTACACAAGATCCAAATCCGATATAAACCATATGGAGATGGAATATACCCCAAAACAATAATAATACAATCGTCCGAATTTATATAAATTGAAAAATAAATGAAATTTCACAGTTTAGACATAACTGACCAACAAAAGACTCGGGGGCCCCGAACTAGCATCCGTCAATACCCTTCGCCGTCATCGTGCTCTTCCTGTGCCTTGCCCTTGCCTTTCCCTGAAATACAAGTATTTCGCCCAATCCACAGGGTCAGCTATACATGATAATAATTCTCATGACATTATATAATTCATATATATACAAGATCTCAAAGAAACAACCGACCAATGAACATACCCCTCGGGCGTATAAACAGTTAGTCCCAAACTGTCGTACATATCCAATCGTACATGGAATATGAACGACCAATCAACATGGCTCAAGACGAATGTCACAGTACGCCCGATCCGAAAATGTGTCCGTGCAGATGTCCACCCTGTATACGGAATCCAGAATATACATGGGACAATGTACCTAATTAGCCTCACGAACTACATCTCGTGTGCACGGTCCAATGCGAAACATCCACGCATGACCCTCATGTGCCCGGCTAAAAATCCTATATATAACCATTCGGCACGCAGATATGACTCCAGAGTGAAGAGATAAATTCACCACTAGAAGGGGGGTTGAATAGTGGTGATGCGGAATACCGAAATTTCTTGCGAGTAAAAAGAAAATAGTGCGGAATTTAAAGACTCAAGAATTTATAGAGGTTCGGCAACTTGCCTACGTCCTCTCTCCGACTTTCTTTTTCTATTGGCTTAAGAAAAACCACAACCTTAACTCGTCTTCTATCGGTCCGAGTTCACAACCGTTACAATCCGTTTGTCTTCTATCGGTCCAAGCTCAACCTTTCCCTCAATATGAATGATTGTTTATCTAGTGTTCTATAGGAACTAGATAATCCTCACTATACGAATATGGGAGTATAATCCTAACAATGCCGGATCAAAGATCCTAATAACACCGGATTAGTGACTCTTGATTCGTTTCTTTTTCGCTCAAGTGTAAGTGATGCAACACTTACAACCAAATGAAAGAATACAAAGAATAATGGATATTACAATCGAAATCGCTCTTGTATCTTTCTTTTCTCACAACTTGTAATACAATAAAATATATAAATCTGAGCTCAAGAATGCTTTGATTGCTTGTATGCTTGTATGCTTGAATGCTTGAAGTTGTGTGTTTGATACCCAAGTCTTTCGGGTATTTATAGGTGTGAGACATCCTTCAATTTTTGAAAAACATACTATTAGCGTGCGCTAATAGTGCCTTGTAACGTGCGCTAACGGATTTTGACTTGAAATCTCTGAACGGTCACAAAGACTGTTGAAACGGTAAAATACCATGTCTAGCGTGCGCTAGTAATGAAATGGTAGCGTGCGCTAACGCCTGGTCAACTAGTCTTCGATCTTGACTTTGACAATATCCGATTTTCTCTCCAACGACTCTTTATCCAACGGCTAAATTTATGATTAGCGTGCGCTAGCAAGTATGCATAGCGTGCGCTAGCATTAATTAAATCTAACTTTTCCAGATTTCCCGGATCTGCATTGACTCTTGCTTCCAACGGTTGAAATTCAAACGGTAATATGCAGATTCCTTTTAGCGTGCGCTAATGCCTTTCCCTTAGCGTGCGCTACTGAGTTATTTCATTAACGTACGTTACCTTGTGTAGCGTACGTAAAAGCTTTGACGAATTGAGTCCAGTAGCTACTGGACTACTAACCATAATATTGGTAGCGTGCGCTAGAGATGATAAGTAACGTGCGCTATGTCCTCACTTTAGCGTACGTAAGATTATATGTGTAGCGTGCGCAATGTCCAGTTTCTGATTTCCTTCCAGACTTCACTGACCTCTGGAGACTTGCGATAGCGTGCGTTGTATTTCCTGTATAGCGTGCGCTAACTGTAGGTTCTTAGCGTGCGCTAACATTGTATAGCTTGCGTGCGCTATCGATCAGGCGACTTCAATAGGCTGCAGCTGACTTGACTGGTCTGTATATGAATGTCCCGATAGCGTGCGCTACGATATGATGCGTAGCGTGCGCTAGCTCTATTTTGCTCCTTCAAAATACTATCGACCCGAGATTGATCTAATTAAATGTTTTGTATGTAATTATCATCAAAATACATTTTGAGTCAACAATCTCCCCCTTTTTGATGATGTCAAAACATTTAATTAGTACCTGCAAAAACATTTTGAATTTATTCGAATCAAGGTAAACTTGTTCGATATATTAGTAGTTTTTGGAGTATTCTCCCCCTTTTTGACATAAACAAAAGGAACTCCCCCTGAATTGTTGCATTATTAATAAATATTAACGAAAATTACCATTATTCAAGGTGCAATCAACAATACTAGTAAAAAAACAATAACAATACTTGTAAATAGCAAATACTTGTACATAAAAAATGCCAAATGAAGAAATGCGAATTTCATTAAAATAAAACGCAAGGGATACAACGAGTTTTCATGGCAAAAGACATATAGATTGTTCGAACAACAAGTTTCTACATCAAACATCAGAGATCATCAAATCTAAGGATCGGAGGAAGACGAAGGGAAAGGGAACGAGGGGTGTGTGTAACGAATGAACTCGGATAACAGCCCACGAACTTCCCGGACGTCTGAACGCACTTCCCGGACTTCCGAACGCAGAGCCCGAAAATCCTCTCGTATCTCAGCGTGTGAGGTCTCGATGCCCCGCATCCGAGCACAGAGATCACTTTCCTCTTCTTCCGTCACCACATCTCTCATTGGGCGTTTGCCTTTCGACGTAGGCTTCCTTACGAATTCCCCAGTTTGCATTTCTCGAAGGGTATGAGGTCCCCGACGAGTGATCTTTTCTTCGGCAGTGGGCATCCGTGATCCTTTCTCTACTTGGTCATCATCGCGTAGGTACGGAAAAAGAATCCAGCCTCTGTTGGACGTCCGGACGTAGTGCATAGCTTTAAGCAAAGCGTCCGAGATTTCATGTCCGAGAGAGACGGAGACTGCCTTGTCCTTCGACAAGTCGACTTGATGGAAACTGAAAATGGCCGAGAGGATTGAGCCGTAAGGCATTCCAGCCTTGCGAGAACGAGTGGCGTAGTTTTTCGACCGAAACAAGTCTCCCTTCACCTTCATCCAACTGATGATGATGTCGGAGAAATTAACTTTATCGTCGTTGAGAACGCGGTACACTACTTGCTTGTCCACTCCCACTAGTTTGTGCTGCGAATTAACCTTCGGCATAAGGCATTTCGTGAGAGCTACCAAAAGCAGGAGAATATTGACCCCAAAGTCGTTGTTTTCAAAAAAATCGTCCGTTATGTCAATAACGGCCTTCGAGCTCAGAAACTCTTTCACATCTATTTCACCGACTTCATTATCATCGGCCAAGGATTTTCCAGTGCAAATAAAACCATCACAGGGTAAACCAAAAATCTGATACAAAACATCTGAAGAAACTTTCACCCGAGTTCCTCCGACAAGACTTCCTAACACAAGAGCTGAAGACCCTTCACTTTCGGCCACATGAAGGTTGGCATAAAACTCTCGGACGAGTTCAGGAAAGATAGGGTTTTCGCATTCAACAAAACGGGAAATACCGAGCGAGGAGAAGAAATTGGAAATATCAACGTTTACCCGTTCTAGACTTAAGAGATTGAAGAAGTAGCAATTGGTGATGTGTTCTTGAGGAAGTATGTCAAAGAACACCCTCGAGGCGGTGGCGGAGATGAACCGATCCGCATCAAATTGGGCGTTGAGAGGTCGTTTGAGATTGTTGTATTGTTTTCCCATGGCTGTGCGATTCTTGCTCGACATTGATCGGAGAAGGAATTGAAGTTTGGAGAGATCGATTAGCGGCTAGGGTTTTTGCGAAGATGGGAATTTGCAGTCGATTGCGTGCGTTAGAGAGTGTATTGCGTTTTAGGGTTGTACGGCATATATATAGTCAACGATCTTTAAGTTAGCGTACGCTAGGTTTTATAAGATTAGCGTACGTTAGGCTGAAAAGAGAGGCTTACTGGACTGTCCAGTGGAATTCGAAAAGCTTTAATTAGCGTACGCAAGAAGGTAGGGTTTAGCGTACGCTATCGAATGCAGATTTTAGCGCGCGTTAAGAATATGAAGCTAGCGCGCGCTAGCGGGTGATCTGAATCAAGGATTTTGATGTTTTGAGTAGTAAGCTTATTTCAAAAGTTGTCTACATGTCCCATGCCAAGTTGTAAACGAATGGAGTTAAAAGATTCTTCGGGAAGAGGTTTTGTAAAGATGTCAGCAAGTTGATCCTTCGTCCCGACAAAAATTAAACAGATGTCTTTCTTTTGAACCTAATCACGCAAAAAATGATGTCTAATATCTATATGTTTGGTTCGACTGTGCAAAACAGGATTTTTGCTCAAATTAATTGCACTAGTGTTATCACATAAGATAGGGGTATTTTCAAAATGAATGTCGTAGTCGCATAGTTGATTTTTAATCCATAGCACTTGAGCACAGGCGCTTCCTGCAGCGACATATTCGGCCTCAACTGTAGACAATGCTACGCTGGTTTGCTTTTTACTTCCCCAAGATATTAAACAAGATCCAACAAAATGACATGTACCACTAGTACTCTTTTTGTCAATTTTGCATCCGCCGAAATCGGCGTCACTATAGGCAATTAAATTAAAGTCCAAGCAAGAAGGATACCATAGACCTAGTCCAATAGTTCCTTTCAAATAGCTAAAAATGCGTTTACAAGCAATTAAATGTGATTCCTTGGGATTAGCTTGGAATCGAGCACATAGACATGTAGCAAATATTATATCTGGCCTAGATGCAGTCAAATATAGCAAAGATCCGATCATACCTCGATATAGTTTTTGATCTACGGATTTGCCATTTTCATCTTTCTCAAGCTTTAATGATGACGACATTGGCGTAGATATCACCTTGCTATTTTCCATGTTGAATTTCTTGAGGAGGTCGTTTGAGTACTTCGTTTGATGGATAAAAAATCCATCTTCGCATTGTTTGATTTGAAGCCCGAGAAAGAACGTTAATTCTCCCATCATACTCATTTCGAATTCTCCTTTCATAAGATTAGAAAAATCTTGGCACAAGGATTCATTAGTAGCTCCAAAAACAATGTCATCAACGTAAATTTGGCAAACAAGTATATCATCATTTAGTATTTTAACAAACAAGGTATTATCGACTTTGCCTCTTTTATAGTCATTTGCAATTAAAAATTGACTTAAACGATCATACCATGCTCGGGGTGCTTGCTTCAACCCGTAGAGTGCCTTGTTGAGCTTGTAGACATGATCCGGAAAATGATGGTCTTCAAAACCGGGAGGTTGCTTGACATAGACTTCTTCTTGAATGAAACCATTCAAGAATGCACTTTTGACATCCATTTGAAATAGTTTAATCTTCTTATGAGCGGCAAATGCACAAAGCAAGCGAATGGCTTCGAGTCGAGCCACGGGAGCAAAACTTTCTTCGTAATCAAGACCTTCTTCTTGATTATATCCTTGAGCGACCAAACGAGATTTATTTCGAATGGGATAGCCGTCTTTGTCACTCTTGATTTTATGCACCCATTTAGTTCTGATAATTGTTTTATCTTTAGGCGCGGGAACTAAATTCCATACATTATTGTGCTTGAATTGCACAAGCTCCTCTTGCATTGCCATCACCCAACTTTCATCATCGAGAGCTTCGGATATATTCTTGGGAACTATTTCGGATACAAAAGCACAATGAGCCATAAATTCGGTGGTCCTCCTTCGGGTTTGAACACCGTCTTCAATGTTTCCGATCACGAGATCCTTGGGATGGTCTTTGATGTGCCTCCAATCTTTCGGTAAATCAACGATTGTGTTCGTTTCGATTTCCGAAATTTTCTTCACTTCGGGTGAGGGATCCGGAAAGGTACCTGCATCATCAAGATATTCTACCTTTCTCGGGGGTGAGATCATATCATTGAATTTAAAGTGTATGGATTCTTCAACTTTATTCGTTCTAATATTATAGACACCATATGCTTTACTATTAGTACAATAGCCAAGAAAAATTCCGGAGTCGGATTTGGCATCAAACTTGCCCAAGTTATCCTTGCCATTGTTCAAAATAAATACATTGCAACCAAAAGGATGAAAGTAAGCAATATTGGGCTTTTTGCCCTTCCATAATTTATACGGAGTTTTAAGATGAGTTCTACGGACGTGAACTCGGTTAATCACATAGCATGCCGTAAAGATTGCTTCGGCCCAAAAGTATCTTGGAAGAGAGTATTCATTAAGCATTGTCCTCGACATTTCTTCCAAAGATCGGTTTTTCCTTTCAACAACTCCATTTTGTTGAGGCGTTCTAGGAGCCGAAAAATTGTGATTAATACCGTATTTATCACATAAAAGTTCAAACGGGGTGCAATCAAATTCACCTCCGTGGTCGGTGCGAATAGAAATTATGGAGAGGTTTTTCTCATTTGATACCAAACGACACCATTTAGAAAACTCGGAAAATGCATCATCTTTATGAGCTAAAAATCTAACCCAAGTAAATCGAGAGAAATCATCAACAATAACCAAAGTATAAAGTTTACCATTTAAACTAACATGTCTAGATGGTCCAATAAAATCCATATGCACGAGTTCAAGAACTCGACTAGTGGAAACCTCGAATTTTGGTTTAAACGATTCTCGAGTATGTTTCCCTTTAATGCATGATTCACACAAATGTTTTCTATCGAATTTGAGTTTGGGCAATCGACGAGCAAGGTCGTGTCTAGATAAAATAGAAATAATAGGTAGAGAAGTATGCCCCAATTTTCGATGCCATAAATATGCATTGTCATCCAACGTAATAAGGCATTTTTCATTGAATGAACTCTTATCATTAAGATCAACAATATAGATGTTTCCACATCTCAAACCAATGAATGCGATTTTATTATTTCTAAATGCCGTGCAATGCGTTTGCTCAAATAGAATTTTAAAGCCTTCATCACAAAGTTGCGAAACGCTAAGGAGATTATGATGCAAACCTTCAACAAATAGTACTTTGTTGATAGAAGGAGAAGGTTCCTTACCGACTTTGCCGATTCCTTTGATTTTTCCCTTTTGGTTATCTCCAAAGGTCACATGTCCTTGATCTTGATATTCGAGGTCTTCAAATAAGTCCTCGGAGCCGCACATGTGCCTTGAGCATCCGCTATCAATGTACCACTTGTTTTTCCTTGGTGCCGGTACCTACAAAAGTAGAATTTCTCGGTTGTTTCGGTACCCAAGCCCGTTTGGGTCCTCCAAAGTTAACTATGCTTATAGCATTCGGAACAATCGTCCCTTTCGGAACCCATATTTGCTTAACTTTGATAGTCCTTAACTTTGAATGAATATTAACATTGTGAACTCGTTTGAACGGATCTTTGAGTTCTCGGTTTCGGTTTTCTTTATTTTGTCAAGGTTGATAAGGGATTGTTCCCGTTTAAAAGGGTCGAAACCAAGACCGTGTTTGAGCAAGGGCGATTTTTGAATAGATAGGAGCCTTTCGAATTTCTCATTTCCAAGAGTAAATTTGTTCAAAATATATTTTAGCTCCTTTTGAGTTTTTGTTAACTCAATTTTCAAAACATTTTCTTTTTCAAGACATGAAGTATGGTCGGTCTCAATAGTTTTGCCCTTGTTTTGAAGCGAGGAGTTTTCGAGTTCTAGAGATTTTATTTTTCTCTTTAAAGATATATTTAACTTGACCATCTCGTCATACTCTGTATTTAATGATTCAAACGCACTCAACAACTCATCATCTTGATGAACTTCTTGTGAATCACAAAAATCAAAAGAGTCATATTCGTCATCATTGAGTTTAGAGCTTACCTCGATATTGCTTTTGGAGTCGAGGGCCATGAATGCAAGATTTGCGTCTAGAGATCTTTCAATCTCCTCCTCGTCATCACTCCAAGAAGCGATTAGAACCTCCTTCTTTTTGAATCTTTCCATTTGCGGTTTTGAAGAGGATCCTCGGCATTCTTTGGCATAATGACCGGCTTGACCACATTTCCGACAATTATTGTCGAACTTCTTGATAGGAGTGTAGCCACTCTTCTTTTTCTCCGGTTTGCCATCCCGACCAAGAAAACTTCGCCTCTTTTGAATTAGGTTTTTGTACCTTCTAAAGTTTTTGGCATAAAGAGCGAGTTCCTCGTCGTCTTCATCTTCGGCAACATCTTCCTCAACGTCGCTATCAACATTGAATGCGACTACTCTTTCCCGAGGCTTTGGTTTTGTGCCTCTAGACTTGAGAACGATCTCATAATTGATGAGTGACCCGATGAGGGCACTAAATTCGAGCTTGTTGAGATCCTTGGATTCCATGATCGCGGTGACCGTGGCATCCCATTCACGTGGCAACGATCGAAGAATTTTCTTAGCTTTGTCGCTGCTCGATATAGGCTTTCCGAAAGATGCAAGACCGTTTGTTATAGCCGAAAATCGATCCAACATATTTGTGATCGTTTCCTCGTCTTTCATGGAAAATAATTCGTAGTCATGGAGTAACATATTAATTTTGGTCTCATTGACTTGGGTGGTTCCCTCGTGAGTGACTTCGAGAATTTCCCAAATTTCTTTTGCACTTTCATAGGACGATATCCTATTGAGTTCTTCGGGATTGAGAGCGCAATAGAGGAGTTGAGTAGCTCGGGAGTTGACATGCGTGTTTCTCCAATCCTCATCGTTGAATTCTTCGATCTTTTTCAACGATCCATCTTCTTTCTTAGCAAGTTTAGGATCGAGAGCAATAACTTTCCAGATTTCAATATCGTAGGCTCGAACGAAGATCGCCATCTTCTTTTTCCACGTCATGAAATTGGAACCGTCGAAGAAAGGAGGACGGTTGAGAGCATTTCCTTCAATTTGGCCAAGAAGTGCCATTTGCGGATCTTTTTCTCTTAGGTGGTTAAACCTTTAAAAAGAGACCCGCTCCGATACCAACTGAAGAGATAAATTCACCACTAGAAGGGGGGTTGAATAGTGGTGATGCGGAATACCGAAATTTCTTGCGAGTAAAAAGAAAATAGTGCAGAATTTAAAGACTCAAGAATTTATAGAGGTTCGGCAACTTGCCTACGTCCTCTCTCCGACTTTCTTTTTCTATTGGCTTAAGAAAAACCACAACCTTAACTCGTCTTCTATCGGTCCGAGTTCACAACCGTTACAATCCGCTTGTCTTCTATCGGTCCAAGCTCAACCTTTCCCTCAATATGAATGATTGTTTATCTAGTGCTCTATAGGAATTAGATAATCCTCACTATACGAATATGGGAGTATAATCCTAACAATGCCGGATCAAAGATCCTAATAACACCGGATTAGTGACTCTTGATTCGTTTCTTTTTCGCTCAAGTGTAAGTGATGCAACACTTACAACCAAATGAAAGAATACAAAGAATAATGGATATTACAATCGAAATCGCTCTTGTATCTTTCTTTTCTCACAACTTGTAATATAATAAAATATATAAATCTGAGCTCAAGAATGCTTTGATTGCTTGTATGCTTGTATGCTTGAATGCTTGAAGTTGTGTGTTTGATACCCAAGTCCTTCGGGTATTTATAGGTGTGAGACATCCTTAAATTTTTGAAAAACATACTATTAGCGTGCGCTAATAGTGCCTTGTAACGTGCGCTAACGGATTTTGACTTGAAATCTGTGAACGGTCACAAAGACTGTTGCAACGGTAAAATACCATGTCTAGCGTGCGCTAGTAATGAAATGGTAGCGTGCGCTAACGCCTGGTCAACTAGTCTTCGATCTTGACTTTGACAATATCCGATTTTCCCTCCAACGACTCTTTATCCAACGGCTAAATTTATGATTAGCGTGCGCTAGCAAGTATGCATAGCGTGCGCTAGCATTAATTAAATCCAACTTTTCCAAATTTCCCGGATCTGCATTGACTCTTGCTTCCAACGGTTGAAATTCAAACGGTAATATGCAGATTCCTTTTAGCGTGCGCTAATGCCTTTCCCTTAGCGTGCGCTACTGAGTTATTTCATTAACGTACGTTACCTTGTGTAGAGTACGTAAAAGCTTTGACGAATTGAGTCCAGTAGCTACTGGACTACTAACCATAATATTGGTAGCGTGCGCTAGAGATGATAAGTAACGTGCGCTATGTCCTCACTTTAGCGTACGTAAGATTATATGTGTAGCGTGCGCAATGTCCAGTTTCTGATTTCCTTCCAGACTTCACTGACCTCTGGAGACTTGCGATAGCGTGCGTTGTATTTCCTGTATAGCGTGCGCTAACTGTAGGTTCTTAGCATGCGCTAACATTGTATAGCTTGCGTGCGCTATCGATCAGGCGACTTCAGTAGGCTGCAGCTGACTTGACTGGTCTGTATATGAATGTCCCGATAGCGTGCGCTACGATATGATGCGTAGCGTGCGCTAGCTCTATTTTGCCTCTTCAAAATACTATCGACCCGAGATTGATCTAATTAAATGTTTTGTATGTAATTATCATCAAAATACATTTTGAGTCAACACAGAGCTGTCACGATGCAACATAACAAAACTCAACAAATTACAGATTCATCCAAGAATCGAGAGAACTCACTGAAGTGACAACAATGCTCAACGAGACCAATGGTATCAGAAGGCGATAAACTTAGGATTATAATCCCGCCACAAAACGATAATACGATCAAGAACGACAACACATCATGAATGACAGATTCATAGAGCATTACGTATACACGAAACGTATAATATTTACAAGAATTCAATCATCATTATAACTAAGCAAGATAACTTGCCTCAATTCCATAGACATGAATAATCTTTCCTCGACGAACGAATGAATGGTATCTTCAACTAATAATACTCAATCGAACAAGCGACCTTGAATGAAACGTAATGTAACACCCCAAACTAGATGGCTATCACAGTGCCGTGGACCCCCAATTTGTAACACCCCCGATATATTCAGGAATATTACAGCACCGTAAATCCTTTACATAAGAATTTACAAGGCTAAATAAATGAAATGACAATGACAGATACCAAATTATGAAATTACTGAAAATACATTACGACAGTTTCTTGTTCGATACCGAAAATACAAATATCCAAAAGGAGAATATTAATACACCACTAAAATCCAAACATCACAAATTACGACGTACTCGAGTACTTATTAAAATAACCAACAACAAACAATAAACCCGGCCGGAACATCACTCTGCACCCTCGTCGTCATGCAGCTCCAGTGGTTGTTTCCCCGCTCTCCTGGATCCTGAACATAAACAAATGTTCACCCCCAAAGGAGTTCGCACAACAATGTGAGTACAAGTACAATAATTATACAACAGTGATGTAATCAACAATCATCATGACAAGTTTCTCCAATGTGAAATAACAACAACACTTATCACATCACAATAGTCTCAACATATTAATGGTATTCTAACGATCCAGCGCACACAGATATAGATTTCCATGATGATCCCGTCGGACCAACGCATGGTGGAACTACCTGTCCAACGATCCAGTGTACACAGCTATAGAATCCCATGATGATTCCCGTCGGATCAACGCATGGTGGACATTTAATCACAACACATATACACAATACAATCACAATATAATTGTCATAATATAAACAATTCTAATTAGAGTACTTGCCTCGGTTCGATGACAAGAATAAAACTTCCACGAATATCAAAATACTCGAAGGTCGTCCCCTTCGATCAATCACGTTGCTAAGCTCGAACCTTAATAAAATAAATAATATAGAATTCATCTCAAGTCGAACGAACATCTAACAATCCAAATTACGGTCGGAAGTTCTTAAAATGAAATCTGCCTGAACTGCTTAGCGTATGCTAAGCCTGCTCGTTAGCGCACGTAAACAACGAAGTCTAGCATACTCTAACTATGTATCGATAGTCCTCTCTGATCAGCCGACTGACTCACCTGATGACTTAACGTACGCTACGTACCAAATGTAGCATACGCTAAACATGCCCGATAGCGTACGTTAATCTACATAGCTTAGCGTACGCTAAGCGTGCATGGCATCTTCACTATTGGGCAGTAGACTGTTCTACGGTGATGAAACTTACGAACTCCTCAGTGATTAACGTGTGTTATCCATCTACATGCCATGTTCATAAACTTATGAATGATCTTACGGATTCAAACATCTTTGAATTTCAAGGAAATGATTATCCTCACAACTCTTATATTCAACTCGATTATCATTGTCATGTGAAGTCTGGTGATCTCAGGTTGATGCATTATATTCCATTATCATTATCACATTCATACTTCATCTTGAAGGTGAACTAACAATTCCAACTAATACGAAAGGATACAACCTAAGATGATTCTTTCTTGAGTCCTTATAACCAAAAGTGATATCACCTCCAAGTTTATGATCAATATGACAACATAAATCATACGGATAATCAACCTCAGAATGTTCCTCTCCTCATTTGACGTACTAGGATTCCAACTACGAGGTTTTCGACGATGATATCATAAGCATAGTTATTCCGACTTCTAAGCATGATGTTTGTTGAATAATTCATTAATGGAACTCAATATCTTGATACCATGATTCATTTTATTCTTCAAAACACGAATCTAAGGGTGGAGAAAGAATTAACATACCTTAAGATGAAGAAATCACTGAGCCAAAAAGGTAGAATCCAACTTCGGTTGTTTGTGTGCCAATCCAAGGTGCTACTCCATTTGAATGATCAATCACAAGTGGTATCCAATCTTTAATGAATCAAGTAGAGGTGGTCTAAGTGTTTAGGGAGGATATAATGCTCTCTGGTCTCTCAAAAACGAAGGATACTCGAAGAAAATGTAAACCAAGTAAAATGGGTTGCTGTCCCATTTATAACATTTCTGCACATTAGCCGATTAGCGCACGCTATCCTGCTTTCCTTAGCGCACGCTAATAAGCGTTGACTCCAAAACTGTCCAGGTTCGCCCGCGTGAATCTTATCCGGACTCACGTCCGGCTGGCGCATGTGCTAGCCGTCTGGCTCAATAATTGACTGCCTAACCCACGCAATTCTTCATTCGTAGCGTTCGCTAGTTATAGCCGATAACGCACGTTAAGCTACATTCTTAGCGTGCGCTATTACGAGTTTGCATGAGGAATTTTGCATGATGTTATACTTATGTAAAAAGATACAAATGTGAGAAATATCATACTCCAATTATCGAGATCATAATTCCAAATAATACAGGGTTCAAATACAGATGAAATACACAATAATAAATCCGGATATTACACAAATGGGACCCACCACGCGAATAAAAAAATGATATAAATAACATAACTGTAGTACCGAACCACATTATATTACCAATTACTCCGATGAGGAGTTTCAAGTACAATACACCTTGGAATTGTAACACCCCAAAAGGGTGGCCATTACAGTGCCGTGGACCCCACACTGGGACCCACCAAGCGATACCCAAAATACAGATTAAATACACAATACTTGTGATACCGAACCACAATACATAGTACTTACTCCGATTAGGAGTTTACAGTAGCATGGCCAAAGGCCTTATTATACACAGGATCCAAAATACAAGTATAATCCATATGGAGATGGAATATACCTTAAATAGCAATACATTTGTCCACAATTAAAATAAGCGGAAAGATAACATTACACGGTTCGAACAAAACCGGACAACAAAAGACTTGGGCCCCCCGAACTAGTATCTGTCGAACCCTTCGCCATCACCATGATCTTCCCGTGCCTTGCCTTTGCCTCGACCTAAAATACAACACAAGTATTCCTCCCAACACAGGGTCAGATATACATGATAAATGATTTCTCAAGATATTATACAATTCACATATATTAGATTTCAAGGAAAAACATCCCGACTAACGAGCATACCCCTCGGGCGTATGAACGATTAGTCACAAAACGTCGAACACATCCAAATATATAAATGAACTATGAACGACCAAAATAGTACGGCTCAAGATGGACATCACAGTACGCCCGATCCGAAAATGTGTCAGTGCACATGTCCACCCCGTATATGGAATCCAGGATATACGTGGGACAATGTACCTAATTAGCCTCACAAACTATGTCTCGTGTGCACAGTCCAATACGGAAACATCCACGCATGACTATATATGTGCCTGGCTAAAAATGTTACACAATAACCAATCGAAATGCAGATATGATTCCGGATATGTCACGATACTACATGACAACGAATTCAATAAATCACATATCCGATTAAGGATCAAGAAACTCACCGAAATGATAATAAGGATCAATGATATCAACGGTTCAAAAGTGACGAACTTGGGAATGCAATCCCCCGATGAAAACGGAACATCATCAAGAATAATATCAAATCACGGGTCACAAATGTATAAGTGTTTCATATACACGAAACACATAATCATCACAAGAATCCAAACATCATTATAACCAAGCAAGATAACTTGCCTCAATACGGAGATGAGAATAATCCATCCTTGTCGAACGAACGAACAATCGTCAACTTAAAATCGTTTACTCGAACAATCAACCTTGTAAGGGATACAATCCATTCAATAACACATTCTCATAACTATCGATATCTAGTTCAACGAATCGATATCCTAAATCCAATTCGCTTAGTTCAACTATCTTTGTATACATCATAATTAAATTTCAAGGATTCACACTAGCTTCAATTTATTCTCATTATCGGTTATCACCCAAGGTGTTCTCAATTATTCTTATGGTTCAAACGGATGAGAATTTATCAAGAACAATCATCAAGGAGAACTTTGCTAAAATTGATATGCTGGTAGAATTTCTTAAAAAGAACATCAATGGTTTGAAAGATATAATCCAAACAACTATGTTTCATAAAAAAATGATCAAATTAAGGTTACTCAGCGATTATCACCATTCGAATGAATCATGAGTTTGTAAATTATTACTATGTTCATCGGTTATGAGTTCATCTAGTTAGGTTAACGATATAGTCGAGTTATTCATCACAAGATCATCACGAAATCATCATCAAGGTGAATTAAACATCTCTGAACTATAATCTTATGTTGATGTAATTCAAGGTTCAACCAAATCAGATGAAAAAAAACCTAAGTTCATCTAGTTCAAAATTTTCCTAAGCATGATAGTTTGATTCAATATAGTGATAAAAATTCTACAAATATACCTATCTAAAATGAAACCAAGGATTATTATTGTCATAGTGATGTTAATAGTCCAGCAAGGAGAGTGTGTTTCTACTAAACATGATTACCACCATTTAAAACATCAAGAACACATCATGACAAACCTTTAATCACCATATTCATCATTAAGTTGTTAAAAGCTTAACTACAAACATGTTTTGTTTGATTAATTCAACATTAGGTGAAGTATACTTTATCACTAATAGCATAACTACGAAATTATAGAGTAAGATCGTATAACATACCTTCAGAAATGAAGAACAATACACCGAAACCACAAGAATACACTATAAGCTTCAAGAATGACTCTAAACTTCCAATCAACAAGCTCCAAATCAAGATGCAAAGCTCAAACACAAACTGGGAGAAGGTATAATTGGTCTAGTGAGGCAGGGGGGTGATTATAGGGGTGAAAAATCGGAGTTTGGACGTGCAAAATGAAAGGCACAAGTTGTCTTTTTATAACAGCACAGTTCGTTACATACGTTATCACATGTAGATAACGTACGTTAGCAACTTTACGTACGCTACATAAAAAGTGTTACGTACGTAATCTACTACCACATGCTACTGAACTAAAATACGAACATCATTACGTACGTTATGGCTTCGAGCATTACGTACGTAATGTAGGTCAACTAGGCTGCTATAAAAAGGTCAGATATTCGAATCACGCCCGACCCCACACGCAGAACGTTGAGATCGGATAAGACTACAAGCATTACGTACGTAAATAACACCTTATTACATATGTAAAACCCACAATAGAACATACGCTATGCTAAAGGGTTAGCGTACGTTATATACATAATTACTAGCCCAAAAATGCACTTATCTATACAACATCGAGAATTCAATCATAGTACGAGTGATAGTTATTTTCAAGTCTATTACGATACATTCCAACATCAATAAACATTAAACAAATGCAACAAGACTACTATAGTATTGAATTATCCGAATAATACACAGTAGGTAAGAATGTCCGTCGGATATTACATACTCCCCCCTTAAACGGAGTTTCATCCCCGAAACTAAGGGGTAAACAATTCGGGATACCTCTCTTGCATGCTGCTCTCCGTATCCCACGTGGCCTCCTCGACTCCATGTCGTGACCACTGAACCTTCAGTTGGGGAATCATCATGTTCCGCAATTGTTTGATCCTCCTCTCAAGTATCCGTATAGGGCGGTCTTCGTACGAATGATCCTCCGCTATATTGATCTCATCGAACTGAAGTATATTACTCGGATCAGCAACATATTTCCTTAACTGGGAGACATGGAACACGTTATGAACCCGGCTCAGAGCTGGTGGCAACGCCAGGCGATAGGCTAGATTGCCTACTCGATCCAAAACCTCAAACGGCCTGATAAATCTCGGACTCAGCTTGCCTCTCTTCCCAAAACGAAAAACACCTCGAGTACGGGACACCTTCATTAGTACATGGTCGCCAACCTCGAACTCAAGTGGTCGTCGACGATTATCTGCGTAAGACTTATGTCGGCTTTGAGCCGTCAACAAACGACTCCTAATCAGAGCGATCTTCTCACGGGCTGCTAGTAACATATCGGGTTCCGTACCCAAGGATTCAAATGGATCGTCCCAACACAAAGGAGATCTACAACGACAGCCATCCAATGCTTCATAAGGTGACATCTGAATCGAAGCGTTCTAGCTATTATTATAAGTGAATTCCACCAAAGGTAGTTAGGCCTCTCAATCATCCTTCCAATCAAGAACGCATGCCATTAACATATCCTCTAGAGTCTGGATAGTCCTATCAGTTTGACCATCATTCTTCGGATGAAATGCCGTGCTGAAGTTCAATTACATACCCATTGCATGATGAACTTCTTTCCAAATATGTGACACGAATCGCCCGTCACGATCTGATATAATAGTCTTGGGGGTCTTTGATAAATAGCTGGGCCAATCTCTCGGGTCCCTACATGTATTTAATCTCCAAAAAGTGGGCTGATTTGGTCAGACGATCCACAATCACCCAAATCGTATTCATCCCTCGTCGACTCGTCGGGAAGCTAGTGATAAAATCCATCGATATGTCCTCCCATTTACACTCGGAAATCGGGAGCAGTTTCAGCATTCCTGCGGGTCGCTGATGCTTAATATTAACTTGTTGACAGGTTAAACACCTCGAAACGAACTCTGCAACTTCACGTTTCATACTCCCCCACCAATAATATTGCTTCAAATCCTTATACATTTTGCTAGACCCCGGGTGAATGGAGTACGGGGTAGCATGGGCTTCTCTCAGGATAGAGTTCCTTAATT
Organism: Orobanche coerulescens; assembly: GCA_033398695.1. Lineage (NCBI taxonomy): Eukaryota > Viridiplantae > Streptophyta > Magnoliopsida > Lamiales > Orobanchaceae > Orobanche > Orobanche coerulescens. Next base: position 77,376,079 of record CM065808.1, read on the forward strand.
CCTCGCCTGCAGGTACACAAACTCGATTCCTGAAGTGTATCAATGCATCCTCGTGGATCACAAATCCAGGGGCTTTCCCTTGAGTTACTTCATCCCGAAATCGAGATAAGAATGGGTCCGTAACCTGCTTCAATCTAATTATATCCTCAAGGGACGATGAAATCTCAAGTGTGCAGAGTTGTCCCTGAATATGCTGTGACCAGACTTCAATTTCCGGACTCACCAACTCTAACTGCAATTCTCTCTGAACTGTCAAGCGGGCAAGCATCTCCTCCTGTACTGTTTTACGACTCAAAGCGTCGGCAATTACATTTGCTTTGCCCGGATGATAAAAGATCTCGATATCATAGTCTTTAATGAGTTCTAGCCACATTCTCTGCCTCATGTTTAACTCCTTCTGAGTAAAAATGTTCTTCAAGCTCTTGTGATCGGTGACAGGTAACTCCATACAGATAGTGACGCCAGATTTTTAAAGCAAACACCACGGCTGCAAGTTCCATATCATGGGTGGGGTAGTTGACCTCGTATGGTCATAGCTGCCTTGATGCATAGGATATCACCTTCCTGTTCTGCATTTGTACACATCCAAGGCCCTGTTTAGACGCGTCACTATACACCACGAATCCTTCCGTTCCTTTCGGTAGAACCAAAATAGGTGCCGAAATCAACCGACTCTTGAGTTCATCAAAACTCCACTGACATGCTTCTGACCATAAATACTTCTTATCCTTCCTTAACAGGTTAGTCATTGGTTGTGCAATCTTGGAAAACCTTCCACGAACCGTCGGTAATAACCTGCTAGTCCCAAAAAACTGCGTACTTCCTTCACGTTCTTTGGTGGTAGCCAGTCTTGGATAGCTTCTATCTTCGGCGGGTCTACTCGCACCCCATCAGCTGATATCACATGTCCGAGAAAGATAACTTCATGCATCCAGAACTCACATTTAGAAAATTTCCCATAAAGCTATTCCCGCCTCAAAGCATCGAGAACCAGATGGAGATGATGCTCATGCTCTTCATGGTCACGAGAGTAAATCAGAATGTCATCGATAAAAACTACTACAAAGCAATCTAGATAATTAATAAAGACCCGATTCATCAACTCCATAAATACTGTCGGTGCATTAGTCAGTCCAAAAGGCATCATTACGAACTCATACTGCCCATAGCGAGTACGAAAAGCGGTCTTCGAAATGTCAAACTCACGAATCCTCAGCTGATGGTAACTGGACCTCAAGTCTATCTTAGAAAACACAGCAGTCCAATGAAGCTAATACAATAAATCATCAATACGCGGCAATGGATATTTGTTCTTAATGGTTACCATGTTCAGCTCATGATAATCAATACACAGATGCAGAGATCTATCTTTCTTCCGTACAAATAATACTGGTGCTCCCCAAGGGGACGCACTAGGTCGAATATAGCCTTTCTCCATCAAATCCTCAAGTTGGTTCTTCAACTCCTGCATCTCAGTCGGAGCCATATGATATGGTGCTTTCGAAAGTGGGGACGTACCTGGATTTAATTCAATATTAAACTCTACATCACGATATTGAGGTAAGCCTGGCAACTCATCTGGAAATACGTCTGGGTAGTCTCGGACTACCGGAATATCGGCCAATTCGGCTGGTCGATCTGCTGTTTTGGTCATGAAACACCAATAGCCAATACACCCCTGATTAAGCAGTTTCACTTCTTTAATAGCGCTGATGACTCTCTTGGAACGGCAGGATTGTCACCCTGAAAAGTACACTCAACACCATCGTCAGATGTGACGGTCACTGTTTTCTTGCGGACACTAGGTATGGCATCATGACGATCCATCCAATCGATACCCAAGATCACATCATCTTTAGGTAAATCGAGCACAATTAAATTCGATAGCCACTCTCGATCGTTTATGCGACCTGATACCCTGCACTTCACGATTCCCAACAATTCTTCTACCATTGGGTAGACTAATTATATAAGGTTCACAATTGGTAATATGATCTAATTGTAAACGACTCGAACAAGAAGCAGATAAAAAGGAGTGTGAAGCACCAGTATCAAAAAGAACACAGACAGGCTGAGATCGGATCTCGAGAGTACCTGCAATCATGCTGGCTTTGGGATCGTCGGCCTTCTTCATCTCATACACTTTGGGTTTTGCAGCCCCGGTACCAGATGTACCAGCTTGATTTCCATGGCCCATCCCTCTGTTTGCCCCAGTAGTCTGATAAGAAGTGGACGGAGGTATGCGGTCCTGGACGAAAGACTGAACTGGAGCATGAGGTGCTACTGGAGTACGTCCTGGTCCACTCCTACAATAACGAGCACGATGTCCATTCTTCCCACAAGTATGGCATGCAACGGCCGGCCTCGGGCATTTAGAATTGATGTGCCCCTAGTCTCTATAGTTATAGCACAAAGCAGATAGGCTGACCGCACGAGGTTGCGTTCCAAATGGCTTTGACGCCATGGGTTGCCGTTCAGAAGGATTTGGCACTGGTTGGGGCCTCTTGAATGTTGCGCGGTTGCTGTCAGTCTTGTTCTGGTTTCTGAATTTCTTATTGTTGGACTGCGGTTGTTTCTTGGAAATCTCCTTTGCAGTAAGTTCGTACTCCAGAGCTTTCTCGATGAACTCTGGTAGGGTCATACAATGATGATTCAGCAGTTGCATTCTCATTCGGGGTTTAAGCCTCTTGAGAAAATATTTGATCTTATCGGCCTCCGTTCGGACAATCGTCGCGGCAAAAGGAAGAAGTGCCTGGAATTTCTCAGCAACAGATAGTACATCATCATCTTCAGACGGGTCTCGATTCAGCAATTCTGATAGTTTGGCCTCGCGGAGAGGACCCGAATAGTAATGGTCTAGCATGAGATTTTTAAATTCCTCCCAAGTACATACGCCATCAGCTGGCCTCACCGAAAGCCACCAGGTGTGGTCGCCCTTGTCAAGGTAGTAAGCTGCTATGGAGACGCGATTCTCTACTGGACAGTATACCATATCAAATAATTTCTCGAAGTGTTCAATCCAATGCACGATATCAGCAGGCTCAGAGGAGCCTTCAAATGTCGGGGTCGCTAGCGAGAGATGTCGCTGATGATCCAACTCACCGGTCCGCCATGTACAGGAGGTGGCCCCTATTGCTGGTCGGTCGTAGCTCTCTGCATAGCTTCCATTAACTGACCCATCTGGGTCATCTGAGCCATCATGCCCTACATCACAACGTAAGGATCAACACGCACATCCTCGCGTCCAATGTGGTGCGATTGGTCCCTAGAAGGTGAATCACTGCCTGCAGAACTATGCTCTGCATTCGCATTCCTATTGGCTCGTGGTATCGGGATTCGACCCCTTCCGCAGCCTCGTCCCCCTCTGCCATGGCCTCTCAGATTTCTTTCCATATTGAAAGAATCAATTCATAATGATAACCATAAGTGCACTTCATGATATCAATCAAAATTCATGCTAAGTTAATAGCAACAAAGAATTACATATTCAAGAAAACAGTTCATAATGAATTATTGACACTACGAGTGTCACACAGAATATCATATCGACGTTGAGTCGAACAATTTCAATCATATAATCAATCCATAATTTACTTCGAATTATCAATCAGATAAATCCTGCCACAAATCCTCAAAATATCAAGATCAACAAAGAGATCTATTCCAATATCAATATCATGCCAGTAATTAAATGATGGCTCGTAGAGTACATACCGCATTTGGCTCGTAGGATCAGGCGCTTGCACAGGTCACACGTGACACGAAGGTCTCTTGATACTAGTTCATTCCACAATGACTCTTAAAAAAATCGACTTATACCATCTTCTCGTAATACCCTAAAAAGGCGGCCATTACAGTACCGTGGACCCCACACTGGGATCCACCAGGCGATACCCAAAATTCTGATTAAATACACAATACTTGTGATACCGAACCACAATACATAGTACTTACTCCGATTAGGAGTTTACAGTAGTATGGACAAAGGCCTTATTATACACAAGATCCAAAATACAAGTATAATCCATTTGGAGATGGAATATACCTTAAATAGCAATACATTTGTCCACAATTAAAATAAGCGGAAAGATAACATTACACGGTTCGAACAAAACCGGACAACAATAGACTTGGGCCCCCCGAACTAGTATCATTCGAACCCTTCGCCATCACCATGATCTTCCCGTGCCTTGCCTTTGCCTTGACCTAAAATACAACACAAGTATTTCGCCCAACACAGGGTCAGATATACATGATAAATTATTTCTCAAGATATTATACATTTCACATATATTAGATTTCAAGGAAAAACATCCGACTAACGAACATACCCCTCGGGCGTATGAACGATTAGTCACAAAACGTTGAACACATCCAAATATATAAATGAACTATGAATGACCAAAATAGTACGGCTCAAGATGGACATCACAGTACGCCCGATCCGGAAATGTATCAGTGCACATGTCCACCCCGTATACGGAATCCAGGATATACGTGGGACAATGTACCTAATTAGCCTCACGAACTACATCTCGTGTGCACAAGATAATACTAAACATCCACAGATGACTATATATGTGCACGGCTAAAATCCTACACAATAATCTATCTAACGCAGATATGATTCCGGATATGTCACGATAAAACATGAAAACGAATTCAATAAATCACATATCCGATTAAGGATCAAGAAACTCACCGAAATGACAATAAGGATCAATGATAGCAACGGTTCAAAAGTGACGAACTTGGGAATGCAATCCCCCAATGAAAACGGAACATCATCAAGAATAATATCAAATCACAGGTCACAAATGTATAAGTGTTTCATGTACACGAAACGCATAATCATCACAAGAATCCAAACGTCATTATAACCAAGCAAGATAACTTGCCTCAATACGGAGACGAGAATAATCCTTCCTTTTCGAACGAACGAACAGTCCTCGACTTAACATCGGTTACTCGAACAATCAACCTTGTAAGGGATACAATCCATTCAATAACACATTCTCATAACTATCGATATCTAGTTCAACGAATCGATATACTAAATTCAATTCGCTTAGTTCAACTATCTTTGTATACATCATAATTAAATTTCAAGGATTCACACTAGCTTTAATTTATTCTCATTATCAGTTATCATTCAAGGTGTTCACGATTATTCGTATTGTTCAAACGGATGAGAATTTATCAAGAACAGTCATCAAGGAGAACTTTGCTAAAATTGATATGCCGGTAGAATTTCTTAAAAACAACATCAATGTTTTGAAAGTTATAATCCAAACAACTATGTTTCATAAAACATTGATCAAAATGAAGGTTACTCAGCAATTATCATCGTTCGAACAAATCATGAGTTTGTAAAATTATTACTATGTTCATCAGTTATGAGTTCACCTAGTTAGGTTAACAATATAGTCGAGTTATTCATCACAAGATCATCACGAAATCATCATCAAGGTGAATTAAACATCTCTGAACTATAACGTTATGATGATGTAATTCAAGGTTCAACCAAATCAGATGAAAAAAACTTAAGTTCATCTAGTTCAAAATCTTCCTAAGCATGATATTTTGATTCAATATAGTGATAACAATTCTACAAATCAACCTATTTAAAATGAAACTAAGGATTATTATTGTCATACTGATGTTAATAGTCCAGCAAGGAGAGTGTGTTTCTACAAAACATGATTAGCACCATTTAAAACATCAAGAACACATCATGACAAACCTTTAATCACCATATTCATCATTAAGTTGTTAAAAGCTTAACTACAAACATGTTTTGTTTGATTAATTCAACATTAGGTGAAGTATACTTTATCATTAACAGCATACCTACGAAATTATAGAGTAAAATCGTATAACATACTTTCAGAAATGAAGAACAATACACCAAAACCACAAGAATACACTCTAAGCTTCAAGAAGGACTCTAAACTTCCAATCAACAAGCTCCAAATCAAGATGCAAAGTTCAAATACAAATTGGGAGAAGGTATAATTGGTCTAGGGAGCCAGGGGGATGATTATAGGGGTGAAAAATCGGAGTTTGGACGTGCAAAATGAAAGACATGAGTTGTCTTTTTATAACAGCACAGTTCGTTATGTACGTTATCACATGTAGATAACGTACGTTAGCAACTTTACATACACTACACAAAAAGTGTTACGTACATAATCTACTATCACAGGCTACTGAACTAAAATACAAACATCATTACGTACGTTTTGGCTTGGAGCATTATGTACGTAATGTAGGTCAACTAGGCTGCTACAGAAAGGTCAGATATTCAAATCGCGCCCGACCCCACACGCTGAAAGTTGAGATCGGATAAGACTACAAGCATTACGTACGTAAATAACACCTCCTTACGTTTGTAAAACCCACAATATAATGTATGCTATGCTAAAGGGTTAGCGTACATTAAACACAGAATTACTAGCCCAAAAATGCACTTATCTATACAACATCGAGAATTCAATCATAGTGCGAGTGATAGTTTTTTTCAAGTCTATTATGATATATTCCAACATCAGTCAACATTAAACAAATGCAACAAGACTACAATAGTATTGAATTATCCGAATAATACACAGTAGGTAAGAATTTTCGTCGGATATTACAGGAATACAGAATACATATACATTTCATATGAAGATGAAATATACAACATTGAATAAAATGAAAGTCCAAATGGAAACTGCAGCAGAAAATATATATGAAGAAAACATGAATAACTAAAAGGACTGGGCCCCCTACTAGTATCATGGGGACTCCTCGCCATCACCATGCTCTTCCCGTGCCTTTGCCTTGCCATGACCTAAAAACAACATCCCAACGTGGTCAGTTACACAAAACAACAATCCTCAAGAGTTGAACAGATACAATAATCACATATCTTAGTTATGAAATCAAGTTGGAAAGAGGGTCATCATTGTAACACCCCAAAAAGGCGGCTATTACAGTGCCGTGGACCCCACACTGGGACCCACCAGGCGATATCCAAAACAGATTAAATTAATATTATTTGTGATACCGAACCACAATGAATAGTCATTACTCCGATTAGGAGTTTATCAAAAATATGGCCAACGGCCTTATAATACACAGGATCCGAAAAACAAGTATAAACCATATGGAGATGGAAAATACTTCAAATGTCAATACAACTGGATATCAATTTAAATGAAGCAGGAAATAAAATAACATAACATGGTTTAACATAACTGGACAACAAAAGATGTGGGGCCCCCGAACTAGTATCCTTCGAACCCTTCGCCATCAACATGCTCTTCTCGTGCCTTGCCTTTGCCTCGACCTAAAATACAATACAAGTATTTTGCCCATAACACAGGTCAGATATACATGATAATCAATTCTTCCGACATTATACAATTCACATATATAGATTTCAAGGAAAACATTCCGACTATTAATCATACCCCTCGGGCGTATGAAACAATCAGTCACAAATCGTCGAACACATCCAATCATACATGGACTATGAACGATTAACAATATAGCTCAAGATGGACATCACAGTACGCCCGATCCGGAAATGTGTCCGTGTACATGTCCACCTCGTATACGGAATCCAGAATATACGTGTGACGATGTACCTAATTAGCCTCACGAACTACGTCTCGTGTGCACAGTACAATGCGGAATAATATCCACGCATGACTATATATGTGCCTGGCTAAAAATCCTACACAATGACCAATCGGAACGCAGATATGATTCCGGATATGTCACGATACAACATGACAACGAATTCAATAAATCACATATCCGATTAAGGATCAAGAAAAACTCACCGAAGTGAAAATAAGACCAACGAGATCAACGATTCAAAGCGACATACTTGGGAATGCAACCCCATGAAGAAAATGGAATAACATCGAGGACAATGTCAAATCACGGCAAACATTACATGAAAAATTCATACATATGAAATATATAACCATCACAAGAATCTAATCATCATTATAACCAAGCAAGATAACTTGCCTCAATACGAAGACGAGAATAGTCCTCTTCTTGTCGGAACGGACGAACGGTCCTCGACTAATATTGTTTACTCGAACAATCAACCTTAAACGAAATACATTTTACTCAATAACATATTCGTATAATTATCAATATAAGATTAGTAAGACGTCATCCTACAATCTTTTAGAATAGTTTGTTATTTCCACTTATCGAAGCCTTATGTCGTGAGTTCTTTTAACATCATTACAACCATAAAAATCGGTTTACAATACTTTTACCGAATGTTCACATGGTTCATCATAAACAAGAGGTCTATCAAGGGTATGTTGAATAACCAATTATGATGTTAAGATCATATTATGATGATTAAACTTTCCAAAACATTAAAACGTTGAAAGGTAAAATCTGCACATTTATGATCATCCTCCTCTCATCTAAATTGAATATTAAGCTTACAACAAGGTTATTAGTTATGAGATTACACCATATTTATGAAGGTTATCAAAATCTTTCTTTACAAGGCTGGACGATCCATTAACATCATGATGAATTCACCAACTATCTAGTATGATGATCAAAGTATTCTAAGTTCTCAACACATTAGATTAATGAAAAGTTGTTGTTGTTGGTTTCACCAATATCCTTAACCATTCAAAACCTTGCTGAGCTAAACATAAGGAGAATATGATTCTTAAGAAATCTGAGTAAGAAGACATCCTTCTACTTCTAACATGGCCAAGTTCTTCCCAATGTAAGTGAAAACTTAAAATGGTGTTTAATCAATTTATGATAACAACTCTATTAGTTAAATCTAATTACGGTGAAGTTAACTAATTCAAAGGTATTCTACTGAGCTAAATTCGTCCAACAAGATGAGCATGATAGTTACAACATGGTTAGAATCACTATATCATCAAGAACACATCCATCTCAAACCCTCATTTATCATATTCATCAAAACTGTTAAAAAGGTTGGATTAAAACTATGTTTTACTTGATTAATCTACTCTAGGTGAAGTATAATTCGTTATTAACATCAACATATGAAAATAATACAGAGAGGAAAGTACACCTACCTCCAGAAATGAAGAACAACTTCAATGCTATGAGAAAATATACTCCAAGCTCAAGAACACCTCCTAATCTCCAAGGAAATGAGCTCCACTCCAAGATTTTAGGCTTAGAAGCAAGTTGGGGGAGGTTGATATCGGTTTGGGAGTGCAGAGGGACGATATATGGAGAGAGAATCGGTTTGGAGTTGTGAAGAAATGAAAAACAGGCTGGTCCTATAAATAGACTGTACAGACTTAGCGCACGCTATCGGGACAGTTTAGCGTACGCTAACACACTTACGTACGCTAACCGGTCGATATTACGTACGTAAGCGGCTTACAGTGGCTACTGTCTTAAATTCGCAGGTCGCTAGCGCACGCTAATTAAAAAGGGGTTATGCACGATAATAAAAGTTGACTCTGGCCGACATGACAGCTCAGACATTACTCACATGCATGCCAACGGCTAAGGAGTTCACGTGCTGAAGTCAACTGATGCCAGATTCCCTCTTAGCGTATGAAACAGAGGAAACATTACGCACGCTAAGGCACAGGATTAGCGTACGTTAATCATACTATGTAGCGTACGCTACATCAACAGAAAAATTCGAAAATGCAACTCTCCAATTAACATCGAATCATCACATAAGAAATGAAATAACAACGATATGAAATTCAAATCTATAATACCTCAACATAATACTAAATGCAACGATTCATGATAATCAGATTATCCGAATAATACAATGACAGGTAAAAACAAAAAATAACAGTCGGATATTACAATCATAGTACACCCGAATGGGTTATGCAAGTACACATGTAGCCGAGTGTTCGGAAAACCCGCATAAAAACACGCACTTATGCCTAATTAGTCTCACAAAGGCACGTTACTGTGTGCACGGTCCAATGTGCCGGATTACCCGCATAACACATGACCATAGTGTGCCTGACTAAAAATTCCACACATATATCACCCGGCAATGCAATACGATCCCGGTAGGTCACAAGAACAAAAGCGATCACAATGAATGATAATGAATAGAAATCCGACAAGGGCCAAGAATGACACCGTGGTGAATTAATAACACAATGAGTGATAGCTCAAATAAAATGATTAGAACCGTCGTTCCTCGTGAATTAAGTGATTAGTTTGATAATTACAAGTCTCAACATGATTGATATACTATGAATGAATTATATGTATGAATGAACAACAACGAAAGGAGTGATTGTCCTTTTAACTGAGCAAGAATTAACTTGCCTGGAATGAGAGGAAAAGGTACGAGCGCCGAAGTACCAAGGTTGAAGGGAAACGACAACTCCGAACCTAGACAAGTTCATAATCAACTATCAATAACCCATCGGTAGAAAATTAAGTTGGAATCCACCCGAAAATACTACCCGCGATACATGTTTTCCAATAAGAAAACCTCTAGATGGTGAATCACACTCAACCATCCCAAAATACTCAACAATTCTGTAAAATACACCAATAAATTAGTAGGAACACATGTATCCAAGGTAGACAATCCATACTCAATATTTTCCAACACAATAGCAAGCTAACTCGAAGAGATCAGAAAGAAAACCCCCAAATCCCCAAATTCTAGGGTTAAACAAAGTTTACCTTGATTTGGAGTAGTGGAGAGGATTAAACGTTGAATAATCCGAACTAGACTAAAAAAAAAAGGCGAAAAGGCTCACACACTCTTTTTGTTTTATCTTTCCTAAAAATAAAGAGATGCTTTTACAATTTTACTCTGCGGCCTAACTATTTCTTGTCAATCCAATAGGATATAAGAATTTAGTAGAGTCCCCACAAATTCGTACCTGTCAAAAATATACACCAGTTGCAGTTTTTATTAAGCATATATAATACTGTTCTCTCCAGTTCAAAGTCGGACAGATAGTGTATTTTTGATATATTTTAGGTAATAATTAATGTAAGTAATTATCATATATATATATGATAAAGATCGAAAAATAAAAAATATTGATTGTGAGTGTGTGATTGAGATTAAAAAGTGAAAAATATTGTTTGATTTGATTGTGTAAAAGTAATAAATGTAAAAATTTTAAACGGACAAAAAAATAAGTGTAAAGTTTTGAACGAGACGGAAGTAGTATATATTTACTTTCCTACTTGTATAAGTAGTATTTATCGCAATAAATGATTATTATACCTAACTAGTTTTCTTTTGTTCATCAGATCTAATCACCCAACTAATTAGTATTGATGTTTGCTTTTGATTGCAACACTATTTTTCTACACTATTTTGTTATACCATTTTCGAGCGTAATTTATTTTATTAGCATGAAGATAAATATTAATATGTAAAATATTGTTGTATTGTCTCAATGCGTATTTTCGAATTAATTTTTGGAGTCTAAAAGTGTGAAAAGATACAACTAATAATGAAGTGTAAACGGGATGAAACAGGCCACGGTGACACTGCGAGACCTGCACGGATACAAGTCGGGTTGGGTCGAAGGCTCGTGCTTGTACGGACAGTCTGTGCAGGGTCGGTCGGAGGGGAGTAATCTCCTGTTTGACTTTGATTCTATTTTCTTGTGTGTTTTAAGTTGTTTATGATTTATAAATATATAAACAAAGAAGAAAAAGACGTGTGTTATTAGAGCCAAAGTACAAAATCTTCCATCCCCACTTACACATACACGACCGAGACCTAGAAAAAGTTCTTAAGAGTTTTTCATATTATTTTATATTTTAAACTAACACATCAATACGATTAAAGAACTGTTGTCTGGATACCGGTAGGAGGACGACACCTCAAGTCTTAAAGATAGTTCCACAAGAACGAAAGCTATATCTACACACGCGACAAATATATATATATATATATATATATATATATATATATATATATATATACGTATATATATAAAGAGAGAAAGAGAGAGTTTCGATTCACCTAGACTGTGTGGATGTGATTCTTGTTTGTTTTGATAATTCAGCCAAAACAGTTTTGATCAAACCCCGCAAACACTAAATTATGTTTCCAGATTTGAAAAAAAAAAGCAATTGTTGATCTGGTACGTGTATAGAAGGTAGATTCTACAACTCGCCATGTAGTCGAAGATGGTGTCTAGGTTCAACAACCACTCTTCTATTGTTGCTGGTCCCTCACGACCAAGAAAGACGGGCGACTTGAAATTATTGAACCGCTTGATAACTTGAGCTTGAGCTTTCTCATGATTATTAGACGGTAAAATGGTTGCGCCTTGAAGTAAAGTGGCCAATCCAGCCAAAAGCTGATCTTGGGTGGGTTGAGCGTTGCGGTTTCCTCGGTTAGCCATGAATCTGCCAACGAGTTGTAAAACCCATTGGTCGACGCAGTGCGAGAAATAAAAAATGAGAATATAGGTAGAACGCATAGGAAGAACTCATGAGTTTTTATGCCACTTATGCGAGGGAATTAGGTTTTGCCATATTTAAGAGATCCATAAAAAATGTAACGGGATGGTGTCATATGTGATTCTTCAGTGTACTCGTCGCACCAAGCACAAGAGCAAATCAAGCAACCTACTTAAGATGCGGACAACCTCCAAAACTGATTGCAAAGCAAAGGTTACGGCACTTTGTAGCCCTGTTGGAACATGGTTGGTGAGAATAGTTGAACTTAATCATAATCATGAAATGAGTCCAAGTAAATCCCGATCTTACAAGTGCAATAGGCACATTGAGTCAAATGTGAAAAAAGGACTTCTTTTAAATGATAAAGCTGGGATTCCAATGAACAAGAGTTTTAATTCAATTGTGGTTGCATCGTGGGGTCACAAACATGTTCCATTTACGGAGAGAGATGCCAGAAATTATGTGAGACAAGTTAGGCATTTACAACTTGTCGAAGGTGATGCTAATGCGATGTATAATTATTTTGAGAAAATGCAATCTGACAATTCCGACTTATACTAGCTGATGGATTTGGATGACGAAGGTTGATTAAAGAATATTTTCTAGGCAGATGCAATGAGTAGGGCAGCATTCAAAGAATTTGGTGATGTTACATTTGATACAACATATATATGAACAAATATGACATGCCATTTACGCCTTTCGTAGGGGTTAATCATCATGGGCGCCTTTAGTGATTTTTGTTAGGCGACTTTTGTATTCAGGTGACTTTTTATTAAGTGACTTTTGTATTCAGGAAATTTTTATTTTAAATGATGAACAACACTTCTTGATATTTTTTGTTATGGAACGACAGGTTGAAACATTTGATCCTTAAATAGCAGTTTTGAATGATTGTTAAATAGCGCAGTTTGAATGTAACAAAATAGGGACAATAACAAAATAACACTACATTACACAAATTACAACAGATACAATTGATGGTTCTTCAATTCTTGCCATAAAGTCTTATGGCCATATTACAAAAACAAAAGCAAACAAAAAATACAAAAATGTTCTTCCTTTAGTAGGTGCTTTTGACAATTGCAACTCCATTTCGTAAACGTTTGTCTTTAATATGTTAATCTCCATACATAGTCATGTTCTTTGTGATGAAGATTTGCCAATTCAACCTCTATGTTTTTCAAAGATGTCCCTCTTACTTTTTATGACTTCTTTGCCTCTACTGCAAATTTCATCATCATGCTAACAAAAAAAATTGCAACCACCATTATCCTACAACAACCAACCATACTGATCAATTTTCATTTTATAGAGACAATGTCATGTGAAAATTTGGCTTCTTACCCGATGTTGTTTGCAAGCCCAAAACCTCCTTCCCGGATTCTTATCTTCCATGAAACTCTAATAATGACCATTCCTCCACAATTACATATGGTGAAATTTTGTAGAGCTAGATGAATAAATGCTTGATGTCATGAATCGAAGTTGTCGTAGTTATCTGTTTCACAACAAATAACCGACGAAGATAAATTGAATCCACGTAAAATCCACATTGAACATTGAACCGAAAAAAAAGAAAATAAAAGAATCCAAAGAAAATAAAATGAATCCTGAACTGAACACTAATTCTATCTCAGAAAAAAAGACACTGAACTAAAGGGAGAGAGGTTAAGAGAGACCCAAGAGTACCTCGCTGCGACTCGAGGGAGGGAGAGAGCAACCCACGAGCGACCGATAGCGAACCCTAAACCCGAAATCGGGAAACCCGACAGCGAGAGAAGTAGGCCAAGAGATGGAGGAGGGAGAGAGAGTTGCGGGGGAAGGATTTGGTGAGGGTGTTGACGGGATTTTTTGGATTGGGGGGTGGGGGGAGGAATTCCGAGAGAGGTAGGAGTTGAGGGGGAGAGTCTGGGAGGGAGAGAGAGAGAAAGGAAAAGTTGAGAATGGGGGAGAAGAACACCCGTGTTAGATTTGGGTTCGGATCTGGTGCAGTACAGCACCATGCTGTGCACAGATCCACCGTCGGATCACACACGCAAACACACACACCCATGCGGGTGTGTGTAATCTAATGGTGGGGTGCAGCACAGCATGGTGCTATACTGCACTGGATCCCCTTCCGGTAGATTTTGGGTGTGTTTTTATTGTGGGATCCACTGGGTGTTGCTGAGGTGTTGGCCAAAGGTGTTGATGTATCATTTTCCTTTTATTTATTGTGATCATTATTCTTTTACTTTGATTGGTCCATCCTTATTCTCCTTTTTGAGCCAGTTTTCATTTGGTCATGACCCCTTTTTTATGGTCTAAAATTCTTCTGTTTGTTGAGTCTGAATTATCTTAAGCTAACACGTCTAGTTAAAATTCAGCCCGTTTACTTTCCAGTTCAGTCCAATAACCGTGATTATTTTGAATTTATTTTTGGCCCCAAATTCTTAAATGTTAATTCATAATTAATTAATTTTAATATTTAAATTATCTCTTTATAAATTACTATTAAATTATCAGTAGATAAAAACGTGAATCTTGAGGAGTGCATTTTTGATGAGTCCGTGTTGCATTTATTAAGGTGGGTGCTAAATCATTTCCAACTCAAAAATTTGTTTTATGCCATATGGGCAAAACATTACTTAAACTCTGATTTTATTTGTACTATGTGAAGTAAGTTGCGTAGATATAAAGTTCGTTGAGAAATGTTTGAATTATTTTATGATGCCAACATGACTATCATTTATGAAATATTATGATTCGTAATATATTTGATGTGATATCGATCAGCCTTGACGACAAAAGAGTCTTATGTGGTCGGAAAAGAATGAATTATTGTCATGTGCACAGTGATTAAAAAATAAAGTCTATGATTACTTGTGAATCTAAACTTGAAAAGATGTATTCCACGCTATCCTTGACTCTAAAAGAGTGTTGTGTGGATGGAAAATAATATGTTCTGTGATTGTCTTGACGTCAAAAGGGCATTGTGAGTTCAGAATAACAAAGTATGTGTTCTATAGCCTTGACACCTATAGAGTCTTCTGAATCTAGAATACCAAAGTTGCATCTCATACTACCCTTCCCACCTAAAGAGTCTTGTGTGGATGGGATAATGCTTATTATCTATTTTCATTCGATATTTCACTTGGGCAGATAAATAAAAGAATCCCGTATTGCCACCACTAAATATGTTAAAGATTACTCACCCCTTGAAAATATTTCCAGGTCAGTGAGTTTAAAGCAGCATGGAGGTTTTAGACGATGCTGAGAGTCAAGAACACACATAAAGAAATTACAGAGCTTTGTTTAATTTTATTTCGCTTATTAGTAGTACCTTTGAAGAATTTGATTTTGGTAAATTTCTTAAGGTTAAGAGTTTGTTTGATTTTTCGCGATCTTTAATGACGATGTGCTGATTTTTCGGAAAAATTTATACTTAGTTTTTTCGTCCTTGACTTGCTTCCGCAAATCATGTACATTAAGGATATCACTTTAGATCAACTATTTAGTGTGTCACACCGCCAAAATTATGCCCCGAGTTTCACATCACCGCATAGAGTACCAATCTCGGAGCACACAATAATTTCTCCATATCAAGTACCTAATATTATTATCAAGGTAATTATCTAAACTTGTGCCTATTTCAATTCTATCTATGTCCTCTGAAGAATTCGCCATGATATTTCTCAATGTAGAAGGGATGGGATATTTTGGAATCTTTTTTGGGGTATATGGGTACTTGTGCTCTTTATCTCCCATGTTAGTTTGTGGTAGATGAGAACGCGAGAGAAGTTGGTATCTCTCACGAGTCGGAGAAAACTATGTGACGGTCCTTAAGGAGTCACATGATTATTGATAGTTGATACTTTTGGTCGTTACCAGATTCCCTAATGAGAGTACAAAAGTATCTCAGCAGTTCATTGTTCTTCCATGCCTTCACCCGTTCAGCGGTTCAATTTTCTTCCATGAAAAATTCAAGCCTACTACAAGCACTATAAATAGTATTTGACTCAAGAGTCGAAATATGTGGAGAAAGATCATGATAATATGGAGGTGAACTATATTGATATCCCTCCCCTCACCATCACGGACAAAGCTTAGCATTTGTATGTTGCTGACTTTGAATAGATCATCGTGGCTTGACTAGTTTTACGCTTTGGTTTATGATTGTTTTGTTTTTAGTTTCATTTTGAAAATTATTTTGGGATTTCCTATGAATCTGATAAAGTTGGTCATGATGCATAAAATTATATTAGTTTCATTACTTTGATTGTGCAAGGACGCGAATTCTATTTTTTCGCTCAAAGGGCATGTTTGGTTTGGTTTTACAAAATAATTGCTCATTAAAGAATTACTTGGTTCATTTAATGCATTTGAGTGAATTTTGTCTATACTTTTGATCATGACTAGGTGCATCCTCCTTGTTATTTATTTAGACTTTCAAAAGTTAAACAAAATCAGTAGCTTTTAAACAGACTTAGCTGTAACGACATTCCTACTTTCTCTGCAAGTCTACCAAGTTGGAGATACTAAAAGGATCATTGGGCGAGATAAAAATCAAACATCCCCCTACATTTTAACACGTTCAGACGCGCCTAAGGATGTCATTTCCATGTTTTCTTCATCAACGCTTATGCCATTGAAGATGGCTTCAACCTTGTTAATCACTCAAACCTAGTGAAACACCAAAATAACAACTATAAATGACCACTACGATCTGATTTTAATGAGATAGAAAGTACACGATCTATAAATGGAAATATACAGAAGTCTTGTTTCCATAACAATTGACCATTCATCCATAGCCTCCCTAACATAGTAATTAATCCTGATTTAGAGAACAAAGGTCAAGCTGCAAAGAAATTATTACCAAAGTTTGTGCTAACTTTGATTCCAACCGACATGGCTGATTATTACAAACTCCAAGTTATTGAGTTTTCTGTATGTATTTTAACACAGAGCTAATCGAGTTTTATGTCTTACTGTAGGTGCCTCATGGCGAAATTAAGTGTCTTGTTGATAGCGGAACAATTCACACTATTCTTCGAAATAGGTAACTATTTACGAATATTGTGTCATACATATACTTTGTGACAATAATGACTGGTTCCTTCCAAGTCATTCAAGGGATGGGATCTATTCATTTCTTACTAATGGTACTCATGTTGTTGGCCACAATATAAAATTTTACAGCTTAGAAGGGGGGTTGAATAAGTTGTTTTTTTTCTAAGTTAGTCTACGTAGCGGAAATCTGAAACTAAGTTGCTGTAAATACAGCAACTGGATCGTCTCCTATAGCTTGATGCTTACAGGGTTTTCAAGATAAGTATACTAAAATCACACAGGCAGTAAGAAAATAATAAATACAGTAAGTAAAGACACACAGTTTAATATGGCTTGAGGTAAACCCCTTTACGTCCACATGTCCTCCACACAGGAGTAAATAGTTTATTAAAATCAAGGCATATACAATTGTATGATTTAACTAAACTCCTCGCTGTATCATTCACATAAATTGATACAACCGATAGTAGATTTGGTCGTTCCCATAGATTGACTTGGGCTTCTTCAACTTGCTTCTTCTCACACAGATTCAAGCTTCGTCCTATATTCTATTCGTCCCACACAGGTCGGAATATTTTACTTAGTCTGTACATGGCTAAGGAACTCAATAGTAAGTATTTGGATTATCACGAATCGAACAACAGTTGTAGGCTTGGTAAGTTTTTACTGTGGATGTGCTGTTCATTGTTGAGGACTTGTATATTTCTTCACTTAACATATTGTTGTATGCTTAAGTAAATATATTGATCTTATAAGCTTGATGTTTAGATTTCAGTTCTCAGTAGAATGAATTATTCAATTCTTCAGTTCGTCAGTTGTTCTTCAGTATTACTGTTCCGAGCAATGTCCTCATGCTTAGTTTATTTATAACCTTGGAAATAGATCCGTTATAAATGTAGTCATTGGTCGGTTGATGAGATTGAGACAACTCTGATTGGCAGATTCAAAATATTTGAATTGAAGGTGATTCGTATTTAACGCTTCAGACATTATCCGTGTAAAATGCTCTTCTGTCGGCCGTATTAAATATTGTTCAGTTAGCATTAGATGCTATTTTAAAACCGTGAATATTTTATGAATAAAGAAAGTTTGTTCCACAAAAATTTAAATTTCCTTCTCAGTCCTATTGGTTTTGTGTTTTACTTTTCCCAAGTAAATCACAAAACCAACTTCTCCTATGTAAAACACAAACCCAACTTTTCCTAAGTAAAACAAAAAAAAAAAAACTCCTAAGTAAAACACCTACAACATTATTTACTGTAGCCAACTTCTCCTCTTGATGTATCTTGAAGGCTTAGTTGTAGGATTTCTCTTATAGGATCAATTTATGGTGTTGCGCTCTATGATATTGTGCTGTAGGGACTGGCTGTAGGATGCATTTATCAAAACACAATTTTCCCAATAATTTCCCCCTTTTTGATAATGCCAAAATCCCTAACAACATGAGACTCTCTCAAGTATTCTACCAAATGATCTGGACTTCGATACTTGGACTAAAATCTGAACTGCTCGCAGGCAAGTTCCAAAATTATAAATCCTACAGGACTAAGTATATTACAACTTAAATTAAGATTGGCTCGTAGGTGCAATCTTATATGAAGTAATCCTACTTGAATACAACTTAATCTATAAACTGTTCATAGACAAGTTCTTACAGCGTGAGACTTATCAAGGTTTTATACTTGGTGAATATTTTAATATAAATCGTAATCAAAACGGTAATTAATGATCACGAGCTATAATATTTTGAGGTAAAATAATAATTTCATTGATAATTTGGATTATAGTGCTGTTTAAAATAGAAGTAGTACACCAGAGAGCAAACAGGAAGGAAAATAAATACAACTATCAGAAGTTATCCCCTATTGTAACACCCGAGATATTCGAATAATTACAGCCGTAAACCCTTTAAGTAAGGAATTACAAGGCTAATTAAAAGAAATGTAAATATAATCCAATAATACCACAAAAGTTCAAAATACAAAACCGGTTCCAACTGATCCATTGAGTTAATTAATACAACCATATTGAAATGATATTAATAAGACACGCGTACTCGAGTACTGAAAATGAACCAAGAAGACAAATCACAGTGACAACAAACATCACTGAGCCCCTTCGTCGTCACGTCGGTACTGTGGCTATTTCCCCGCTCCTCGGCTACCTGAACATCAAAACAAATGTCCACCCCCGAAGCGGTTAGCAAAACGATGCTAGTACAAGTATCATATTAAACAAATCAGATATGCAGCAACAATGCATAAAAAAATACACAACCCGGACTTCCGCTACCGGAATCCGAAAATGCGAATCCACAAGATTCTATTAACACAGTATGGGTATTCCAATGATCCAGCACCCTCAGCATAGATCCCAAGATGATCCCGTCGGACCAACACGAGGTGGAAAAACCCGTCCAATGATCCAGCGCCCTCAGCCTAGATCCCAAGATGGTCCCGTCGGACCAACACGAGGTGGACATCCAATCCAGCGCCCTCAGCATAGATCGTACAACATACACAAACATAACTCATGCATTCATATATGCAAAATCGCTATGTCCATCAACATGAACATACAAAACTAGATAACGAATATCATGACAATTCAACGAAATAAATCCCCTGTTCAACAACATGAATAAACCACATGTATGCTCAAAATACCAATATTAACAAATTACGATACTTGCCTCAAAGATGGCAAGAACTAATCACTCCAATGATATCAACACACTCGAAGGCCGCCTCCTTCGATCAACGTAGCAAGCTCGAACCTTAACAAAAGAAATAATATAGAATTCATCTCAAGTCGTACGAATGTCTAACAATCCGGTCTACGGCCGAAAGCTCTTAAAATGTATTCTGTCTGAACTACTTAGCGTACGCTACGTATTCTACATAACGTGCGCTAAGCCTGCTAGTTAGCGTACGTAAACGACGAAGTCTAGCGTACGCTAGCTATGTACTGACAGTCCTATCTGATCAGCCGACTGACTCGACTGATGACATAACGTACGTTACGTACCAAACGTAGCGTACGTTAACTCATTCCTGATAGCGCACGTTAATATACATATCTTAGCGTGCACTAACCGTGCATGGTAGTTTACTACTGGGTAGCAGACTTGATCTAATGGTGATGAAACTCATGAAATCTTCAGTATTTAATACATGTCATCTCCATGCATATCATGCTCATACGGTTTATGAATGATCTTCACGGATTAAACGACTTCGAGATACAAGGATACGTATAATCTTCTCAACACCATAATTCATCTTGATCTTCAAGAAAATATCCTAGGTTCAATTCATTCTATGTCCCAAAACGTATAATTCCATTATGTAAAAACATAAGAACTTGATAATCTCCATAACTGGTCATAATCGGTTTGAAGCTTCATGAATATGCTAGGAGTTCAAACACTAAAAGGTTCAATGGTTTTATACGATGAAGAAGTACCGAAACATCGAAAATATCCTTCTAACACATGATGTTCGACTACATACGAATTTAACTGAGTATATAATCCCAAATCATGATCAAAACATCCTTCAGAATACTACTTAAATTGGTGAAGAATCACCTACCTCAAAGTAGTGAAGAAATTGGAGGAACTTGAAGAAATCCAACACCGAGGGCTTGAACACCAATATCCAATGATCTACAATCTTCAAACTCGTGCTAGGATGATGATATGAGAGGTTGAAGATGGAGGAGGTAACTCTCTAAGTCTAAGAATTCGGATTTGTGAAGTGAAAAAGTCTGAAAAATGAAAAAGGGTGTTGTCCTATATATAGAAAATGGTTATTAGCGCGCGATAGTCCATATCTGTAGCGTGCGCTAACGGCCATACGAAGCTTACTGACCTCACTGTACTCAACATTTAGCGTGCGCTATCCTCATATCAGTAGCGTGCGCTACCGCGTTCACTCGGCTTTTCCCAAAAGCCGTCCAAGTTCATCCCGACATGATCCGAACAAGATCCACGGCTGATCTCACCTACCACCCTGTCTTAATCATGTTGACTATGTATAGCGTGCACTAAGGTTCATACATAGTGTGCGCTACGAACCCAATTTAGCATACGCTATGGTAAGTCGATAGCGTGCGCTACATGTGCAAAAATCACCACTTAAAACACATTCATGCAATCATGCGCTCAACAACACTGGATCATGAAATACGGAGAATAATACTCAGAACAAAATTCAACAAATATAATATCACAAGGTTCAAATACACATAAGAAATCTCGGGTATTACATCCTCTCTCCCTAAAAAGAAGTTTCGTCCCGAAACTTAAGATGAAAACAACTCTGGATACCTAGTCTTCATATTGTCCTCCGTTTCCCAAGTGGCCTCTTCAACTCCGTGTCGTGACCATTGTACTTTAACTAAGGGTATTGGTTTATTCCTCAATTGTTTGATCCGACTCTCAAGTATCTTGTTTGGTCTCTCTTCGAAGGTGCCGTCATTAGCTATCTCGATCTCATCGAACTCAATGATATGACTGGGATCTGGTACATACTTCCGCAATTGGGATACGCGAAACACATTGTGAATGTGACTCAGCGATGGCGGTAAGGCCACCCTATATGCTAAATCCCCAACTTTCTCGAGGATCTCAAATGGTCCGATATATCTCGGACTTAGCTTACCCTTCCTCCCAAAATGGAAAATTCCCCATGTAGGAGACACCTTCAATAGTACGTGGTCCCCAATGTCGAACTCTAGCGGGCGACGACGCACATCTGTATAAGACTTCGCCGACTCGGGCGATCAACAGTCTTTCCCGAATCAAAGCTATCTTCTCTTGAGTCTGAACTATCAATTCTGGTTCCGTTCCGATCAAGTCTGAAGAATCATCCCAGCATAAGGGTGATTAGCATCTTCTCCCGTACAAAGCTTCAAATGGTGCCATCTTAATAGAAGCATGCCAACTATTGTTATGCATGAATTCAATCAACGGCAAGTGAACTTCCCAATCAGTTGACCAATCCAAAGCACAAGCTCTAAGCATGTCTTCTACTGTTTGTATAGTCCTTTCGGACTGACCGTCCGTTTGAGGATGATAAGCCATGCCAAAGTTCAGCTTGGTCCCTAAAGCCCTGTGAACTGCCTTCCAGAAGTGCGACACAAAGCGACCATCTCGATATGAAATAATGGTCTTCGGCGTCCCATGCAATCTGACTATTTCTGCAATAAACACTCGTGCCAATTTCTCGGGTCCCCACGTGTCTTTAATTCCTAGGAAATGAGCCGACTTGGTTAGTCGATCAACTATAACCCAAATCATGTTCATTCCCGTCTTGGTCCTTGGCATATTGGTAATGAAATCCACCGAGATATCCTTCCACTTCCACTCAGGGATTGGAAGCGGCTTTAACATTCCGGCAGGTCGCTGATGTTCAATCTTAACCTGCTGACAAGTCAAACACTTCGAAACGTACTCTGCTACGTCCTTCTTCATATTTCCCCACCAGAAGTTTTGTTTTAGATCCTTATACATCTTACTGCTGCCCAGGTGAATAGAATAGGGAGCGCTGTGAGCTTCCTTCAAAATTGTCCGTCTCAAATCATCATCATCGGGAATGCAAAGTCGACTCTGAAATCTCAGAACTCCATCATCTTGTATCACGAATCCTGGGGCCTTTCGTTTCTTTGCTTCGTCACATAACCTAAGGATCACAGAATCATTCAACTGCTTAGATTTGATTTCCTCGACTAGTGACGAAGTCAGTTCAATCACATATAGTTGCCCTTGGATTCCTGGTGACCATACTTCAATCCCTTCGCGGATCAGTTCTCGTTGAATGCTGATTTGGGACGTAAGTGCTTCCAACACTCGAAGAGAAACAGGTTTACGGCTCAATGCATCATCTACTACGTTTGCTTTGCCCGGATGGTAGAGAATTTCCAAGTCGTAATCCTTGATCAATTCCAGCCACCTTCTCTGCCTCATGTTTAATTCTTTCTAACTGAAAATGTACTTGAGGCTTTTATGATCTGTAATGATCTGACAATGAGTGCCGTATAAATAATGTCGCCAAATTTTCAAGGCAAAGACCACAACTGCTAACTCCAGATCATGAGTCGGATAATTAACTTCGTACGGTTTCAACTGTTGAGAAGCATAGGAAATCACCTTATCCTTTTGCATCAACACACATCCCAGACCCTGATTTGAAGCATCGCTGTATACCATGAATCCATCAGTTCCATCTGGTAACGCTAATATAGGTGCTGTCGTCAGTCTCTCCTTAAGTTCATCAAAACCAGCCTGGCATTTCTCATCCCACGTGAACTTTTGAGTTTTCTGTAACAGCTGAGTGAGCGGACGAGCAATTTTGGAAAATCCCTCTACAAAATGGCGATAATATCCAGCAAGTCCTAAGAAGCTTCGGACTTCTTTCACGTTATTAGGAGCTTCCCATTCCAAGATTGCTTCGACTTTCTTCGGGTCCACTTAAACTCCGTCAGCTGATATCACATGCCCAAGGAAGGTTACTTCCCTAAGCCAGAACTCACATTTGGAAAGCTTCGCATAAAGCTGTTCATTCCTCAAGGTGCTCAAAACCACACGCAAATGCTCGGCATGCTCCTTTGTGTCTTTCGAATAAATCAAGATGTCATCAAAGAAAACGACCACAAACTTATCTAGGTATTCTAAGAATACCCGATTCATTAATTGCATAAATACCGCAGGAGCATTGGTAAGTCCGAATGGCATCACCACGAATTCATAGTGCCCGTACCGGGATCTGAAAGCAGATTTCGGTATATCCAATTCCTTAATTCTCAAATGATGATATCCTGATCGCAAGTCAATCTTCGAGAATACCCTTGCCCCTTGCAGTTGATCAAACAAGTCATCGATCCGAGGTATAGGATACTTGTTCTTGATCGTCACCTTGTTTAGCTCCCTGTAATCAATACATAATCGGAGGGATCCATCTTTCTTCCGGACAAAGAGAACGAGTGCTCCCCAAGGAGAAACGCTAGGTTGAATGTAACCTTTCTGCAATAATTCCTCCAGTTGCTTCTTTAGTTCATACATCTCGGTTGGCGCCATAAGGTATGGTGCTCTGGAAATAGGAGCGGCTCCAGGCTCTAATTCGATATTGTACTCCACTTCTCTCAGCGGAGGTAACCCAGGTAGTTCGTCAGGGAATACATCTGAGAATTCATTCACAACTGGAATAGACGAGAGCTCTACTCCTTCTTCTTTCTTCATGGCAGAGCACCAAAATCCGTGACAACCCTGCTTCAGTAATTTAACTGCTTTCATCGCTTTGATCAATTTTCCCGAGCTTTCTGGTCTCCATCCTCTGAATAAGTGTTCATATCCGTCATCAGCAATGATAGAAATGACTCTTTCGGTAATTCAAAATAGCTCCATAACGGTTGAGCCAATCGTCTCCGAGAATTAAATCGTCACCATGGATGTCAACTACAATAAGATTCGATGGCCAATCTCTCCCTCCTATAGACACTGGAAAATATCTAGTTTCTAGGGTTCCCACAATTCTCTCTCCGCTCGGCAAACCCACAACATAAGGTTCACAATCAAATAAACACGAGATTTTCAAACGATTTACACAGTTCAATGATATGAAAGAATGTGTAGCTCCTGAATCAAATAAGACACTAACTGGTTGCAAAAGGATCTGAATCGTACCTGATGCAACAAAGTTGTTACGATCGCCGATTTCCTCATCTCGTCAGGCACGGAGGAACGGACCCGGCCTTTGGATGTCTCTCTCTTCCCAACATTCTGCTGCTGAAATCCACTCTGCTGCGTCTGGTTCACACTTATCTCCTTCGGAACTGGTGCTGGAGTGCGAGTACAAAATGATCTAGTTGCAACCCCACAGAAAGCCGCACGGTGCCCTTCTTGCCCACAATCGAAACAAGTCACAGAAGATGTGGGGCAATCACGTCGAATATGCCCTGCTCGACCACAATTATAGCATTTCTTTGATGCGTCCGAAACTGCTGATGTTGTCCGGAACTTCTTTCCACCTCTAGAAGGATGTTGAGGTTTCCTAGATGAATAAAATGAAGACTGGCCCTTGCGGGGCCCACCACTCTTGTTTTCCGAGAAGTTGCCGGACACTTTCTGCTTCTTTGCTTCCATCGATTCTCCACCGCCGCCTCTTTCATGTCGTAGGCCAGCGCTTTGTCTTGATACTGTCGCAACGTAGTACACTCGAATCCAGACATGTACTGCTGAATCTCCGGCTTCATCCGCATATCGAAATGAAAAATCTTTTCTGCCTCCGTTCTAGCCAAGTGTCGCACACAAGTCAGCTGATGATTAAAAGTTTTGATTATGTCTGTCACCGATGCTTCCGAACTCTGTGGTGAGAAAAACTCTCGGATTTTTGCCTCTCTAACTGGACGAGGACAATATTGTGCTTCCATCATTAGTTTGAATTCCGTCCAGTCAGCATTATGATTCTCATGTCGAATAGCTTCCCACCAGTCAAAAGCCTCCCCAATCAGAAAATACTGGGCAATAGGAACTTTCCGGTACTCGGGGCAGTTAATACCCGCAAATATCTTCTCTAACTCCTTTAGCCAATGATCCCAAGTAAGTGCCTCAGCAGATCCGTCAAATTTTGGCGGGTGCAATTTGACCACCTTAGCAAGCCATCTGTCTCCTCGGTTATCCTCGTGGTGCTGCTGTCCCATCGCCGTCTGCATGCGGTCAACTACCTGAGCGAACTGGTTTATCTGAGCCACAACCTGTTGAAGCACTCCCGGCATGTTAGGATCCACGTTATCATTCGCTGATCTCTGCTGTCCTCCAGAATGGGAATCGGTTCGACTAGCCGATAATTCTGGGGTAGTTGCGGAATCCGCCTGTCTCATTTTACCACGTCCGCATCCACGACCGCGTCCACATCCACGTCCTCCCCTCAACATACTGTAAACACAATTACTCAATATCCAGGACAAAATTTTCAAAAATAAAGCCCGTCAATACTCACAAAACAGAAATTAAGTAAAACAGTAGTATAAGAGATTAGGAGACTTACAACCACGGTCCACATGACGACTTTGGCTGAACATTGATGTTACGAACGACCCGTAAATCAAATAACGTAAACAGACTCAACTAAAACCCAACTGCCAAGATATCGACGAATCTTAGCTCTGATACCATATTCTGTAACACCCCGAGATATTCGGAATAATTACAGTGTCGTAAACCCTTTAAGTAAGAATTTACAAGGCTAATTAAAAGAAATGTAAATATAATCCTATAATACCACAGAAGTTCAAAATACAAAACCGGTTCCAACTTATCCATTGAGTTAATTAATACAACCATATCGAAATGATATTAATAAGACACGCGTACTCGAGTACTGAAAATGAACCAAGAAGACAAATCACAGTGACAACAAACATCACTGAGCCCCTTCGTCGTCACGTCGGTACTGTGGCTGTTTCCCCGCTCCTCGGCTACCTCAACATCAAAACAAATATCCACCCCCAAAGGGGTTAGCAAAATGATGCTAGTACAAGTATCGTATTAAACAAATCAGATATGCAACAACATTGCATAACAAAATACACAACCTGGACTTCCACTACCGGAATCCGACAATGCGAATCCACAAGATTCTATTAACACAGTATGGGTATTCCAATGATCCAGCACCCTCAGCATAGATCCCAAGATGATCCCGTCGGACCAACACGAGGTGGAAAAAACCCATCCAATGATACAGCGCCCTCAGCCTAGATCCCAAGATGATCCCGTCGGACCAACACGAGGTGGACATCCGATCCAGCACCCTCAGCATAGATCGTACAACATACACAAACACAACTCATGCATACATATATGCAAAATCGCTATGTCTATCAACATGAACATAGAAACACTAGATAATGAATATCATGACAATTCAACGAAATAAATCCCCTGTTCAACAACATGAATAAACAACATGTATGCTCAAAATACCAATATTAACAAATTACGATACTTGCCTCAAAGATGGCAAGAACTAATCACTCCAATGATCTCAACACACTCGAAGGCCGCCCCCTTCGATAAACGTAGCAAGCTCGAACCTTAACAAAAGAAATAATATAGAATTCATCTCAAGTCGTACGAATGTCTAACAATCTGGTATACGGCCGAAAGCTCTTAAAATGTATTATGCCTGAACTACTTAGCGTAAGCTACGTATTCTATGTAACGTGCGCTAAGCCTGCTAGTTAGCGTACGTTAACGACGAAGTCTAGCGTACGCTAGCTATGTACTTGTGATCTATCGATCACCGGTGACTCGGATCGATGACATAACGTACGTTACGTACCAAACGTAGCGTACGTTAACTCATTCCCGATAGCGCACGTTAATATACATATCTTAGCGTGCGCTAACCGTGCATGGCAGTTTACTACTGGGTAGCAGACTTGATCTAATGGTGATGAAACTCATGAAATCTTCAGTGTTTAATACATGTCATCTCCATGCATATCATGCTCATACGGTTTATGAATGATCTTTACGAATTAAACGACTTAGAGATACAAGGATACGTATAATCTTCTCAACACCATAATTCATCTTGATCTTCAAGAAAATATCCTAGGTTCAATCCATTCTATGTCCCAAAACGTATAATTCCATTATGTAAAAACATAAGAACTTGATAATCTCCATAACTGGTCATAATCGGTTTGAAGCTTCATGAATATGCTAGGAGTTCAAACACTAAAAGGTTCAATGGTTTTATACGATGAAGAAGTACCAAAACATCGAAAATATCCTTCTAACACATGATGTTCGACTACATACGAATTTAACTGACTAGATAATCCCAAATCATGATCAAAACATCCTTCCGAATATTACTTAAATTGGTGAAGAATCACCTACCTCAAAGTAGTGAAGAACAAAGAAATCCAACACCGAGGGCTTGAACACCAATCTCCAATGATCTACAATCTTCAAACTCATGCTAGAATGATGATATGAGAGGTTGAAGATGGAGGAGGTAACTCTCTAAGTCTAAGAATTCGGATTTGTGAAGTGAAAAAGTCTGAAAAATGAAAAAGGGTGTTGTCCTATATATAGAAAATGGTTATTAGCGCGCGCTAGTCCATATCCGTAGCGTGCGCTAACGGCCATACGAATTTTACTGACCTCACTGTACTCAACATTTAGCGTGCGCTATCCTCATATCAGTAGCGTGCGCTACCGCGTTGACTCGGCTTTTCCCGAAAGCCGTCTAGGTTCATCCCGTCATGATCCGACCAAGATCCGAGGCTGATCTCACCTACCACCCTGTCTTAATCATGTTGACTACGTATAGCATGCGCTAAGGTTCATACATAGCGTGCGCTACGAACCCAATTTAGCGTACACTACGCTAAGTCGATAGCGTTCGCTACATGTGCAAAAATCACCACTTAAAACACATTCATGCAATCATGCGCTCAACAACACCGGATCATGAAATACAGAGAATAATACTCAGATCAAAATGCAACAAATACAATATCACAAGGCTCAAATACACATCAGAAATCTCGGTTATTACACCTATAATGCTGATGCTTCCAAGACTTCCGAGAGGGGTCATGCTCGGTTCCTTTCAACTAGTTGACTAGGGAGTCTCTGACTCGATCCTTGTAGATGTTTCTTCCTTCGTGGGATACGTCGTAGGCGATAATCCAGTCTTTTGGGTGAGTTATTGTAATATCCGCAATTTCAAATTTCGGTAATTTTCTTTTTTCGGAGGAAGTTTGTTTTGAAAACTCTATCATGACCGTTTCGTCATTCCGAGAATGATTAATTCTGCACTTTTTGTCATCCGAGTTCGTTTCGGTATCGTTTTGTTGAGTTCTGTGTCCTTAATCGACTTTTTCACGTGGGAGTTCGACTTTGTAAAGTCACCATTAATTCTTGGAAACTCCAAAATTTCTGAATCTTTGCAAAATTATAGAGTATCAAGTTAGCTTTCCAATGGTTCAAACGGTGAGTCAATCGGAGTCCAGACGAGGGAGTTATGGTCGAAATAGCTAAGACTACACGATGTGCCTTTTTCGTGTTGGAGTGGGCTGTACCGTGTGCCGCGGCACACTTCAGCTGTGCCGCGGCACTAAGATGATTCCTGGGCATTTTTCTTGGCCCTGGGCCGCGGCACACTCATCCTGTGCCGCGGCACACGGGCTTTTTCTGCGTTTTTTAGCAGATTTTCGAGGAGAAAACTTCATTTTTCTCCTCTCTTCTTCCTCCTTCCATCTAGGGCGATTTGTGGGCGATTTTTGGGCGATTTGAGTGCTTCCAAACTTTTAGAGATCATCCACCTCAAGTCTTGTTGTAGATTTTCGACCTCTACTTGAATCCTTCATCCAAATCAAGGTATTTTGGCTTGAACCCTTGTTTTTGTAGATTTGGGGATTTTCCTTTTTGATTTCGATTTCAATCCGTTTTTGATCAATTAATTGTTGTATAAACGTTGTTTTGAACTTGTTCTACGGATTGGATACTCGTATCTTTGGTTTGTTCGACCCGAGGGGTGATTTCTTTGTTCTTGAAGGGTCTTGAACATTTAATGTTCGATTAAATGTTCGAATGAGTTTCCTTTGATAGTTTGTTGGGATTTCCGTTGTTTTCGGCCTTGATTCTCGTCGTAATCATGTTTTATTATTCATTACGGAGGATTATAGGTGCTCAATGATTCCGATGTTCAATTCCGTTGGTGATTGATGATTCATGTGGTGTTTTCCCGTAGTAATTTCGGTGCTATCGCGTTCTAGATAGTGTTCGGGAAATTGAGGGCTACCCGGCCGTATCCGTTCATTTTCCATTGCTCGTGATATCGAGGCAAGTACCTTGTCCATACTATTCTTGTTTTGTGAATATGATAATTGGTGATCGTCCTTATATATTTGTTTGATTGTTTAAAACGAGTTTTCAAAAGATTTGGTTAGCCTTGTTAAAGGCCCTCTTTCAAAATCGTGTGTGTTTTGTGATTGGTGTGTTTCTCGAATGAGTATGCGAATCTTATGAACATGTTTGGTGTTTATGATGCACTTGGTATTTGCGTGTGGACGTATATTATTTCATTTCGGTGCATTTTGGTTGACGTGTTGTTTTACTAAGTGTTTGATGCCTCTGGGTGAATTGTTTGGATATCCTCGGTGTGATATGTTACTCGTGCTTGAGTTTGATTCGCTAGCCAGCTCGGGAGGGTCCTTCGAGGCCTCGAGTGGGATTCGTGGCTTCGTCCCGGTCCTAGGTGACGTGTGGTGCTTGAGTATTTCGCTAGCCAGCTCGGGAGGGTCCGACGGGATCATGGAGTGGGATTTGTGGCTTCGACCCGGTCCTAGGCGATGCGAGTACTGTGTTTTGTGAATGTGTTTGCTCACCTCGGGAGGGTTCGACGGGACCACGGAGGGAATTCCAATGGCTTCGACCTGGGTTCACGAGTGAAACTTCACCGCTACGTGTATATATTTTGTGATTGTTTTTCGCTCACCTCGGGAGGGTCCGATGGGATCATGGAGGGAGTCCAATGGTATAGCCCTGGATTCACGAGTGCGGTTGCTTATGTTTTGTGAATGTGTTTGCTCACCTCGGGAGGGTTCGACGGGGCCACGGAGGGAATTCCATTGGCTTCGACCTGGATTCACGAGTGAAACTTCACGGGTGCGTGTGTATTTTATGTCCGTCGAGGACGCATGACGTGGGCTTTTAACCTTGTGTATTATGGTTGGTTTTATTTGCGAAAACAAAACCTTTGGGCTGTGACCCTGTTGATTTTTGGAAAGCGAAGGATTCGGTAATCCTAAATTGTTTCCTATTAAAACTCTCGATGGCAATTCAAACTGTTTTATAAATAGTTTTCCCTTGCTTTGTGACCTTTCGGTTTTTAGAATGTTTTACCAAACTCTTGCCTCGGGAAGTACTTTTCGTCACGTTTGGATTTTTGAGGATTCCTGATTATTATTGTTCTTGGAACTTGTATTGTATGGCTCGTATTTTTGCACTTGTACTTGCACTAGCAAAACAGTGGAGTTTTGCTAACCCCCGAGTATTCGGGGGGTGGATGTCTATTTTTGCATTCAGGTTTTGGAGCATAGCACAGGGTCGGCACGAAGGATGATGAAAGATGAACGATACTAATCACACGAGGATCCGTTGATGTCGGATTGGTCTAGTTGTATTTTCTTTTCCGCGGTAGTATCTTTTCCCCGTTGTACGGGAGTTTATTGTATTTTGACCCCTGCGTGGGTATGTGTTTGGAATTGAGTTGTAAGTATTTATTGAAAGACCAAGTCGGTCTACTGAGTCATTTTAGCCTTAAAGGCGATGTTTAGATGTTTGATTTAGTTATCAGCCTGGTAGATCCTCGAGGAGAGGGTCTACGGCGTGTAATATCCCTGAGTGGATTGGGGGTGTTACATAAATGGTATCAGAGCTTAGGTTGTGGAAACCTAGGCTGTCGGGTCAGTGGTGTCTGTTGAGTTTTGTCTTGTCGGATTATGTCTGACTAAGTCGTGTCGCGACGCGTCGTCTGAGTTTGTTGGTCGTGATTAGTATCGTGGGCGATCATCATCTTCGTGCGACTTGTGGATGTAAGTCTCCCTTCTTTGTGTTGTGCCTCGTGTGACACGAGCTATTTTTATGATTATTTGTTAAGTGATGGAATCCTCTTATGGATTTTGATTTCTTGATATGTGGTTATTTGACCCTCATATTTTGTTCTTATGAGGAGTAGTGTTGCTGGATTGTGCATGTTGAACTGTATTTCTTTTATCCGCTGCGTGAGTTCTTTTGTAATGACTTTCGGTATTTTACCGACCGAGTTTTATTTCGATAACCGATTCCCTTAACCGAGTTTTTGGCATTATGGCCTTGATCGCTTTGGCGAAATTCTTATGACGGTATTTAGTATTTTGTAAATGGCTTTCGTGAGTTTTTGAAATATTACCGTCATCGGCCTTTTTGGCGTTTTTGTAAATGGTTTTTAGCCTGGTGAGTTCCGGCGCGGGACCCACGGCGCTATAATATTTTGTGTAATTACCTGAAATTTTTGGGCATTCTAGCCCATTGAATTATCTTTGAAAACTTGAGTATCTTAGAAAATAAATTTCGAGACGTACTTTTAAAATGAATTATTTTCTCGCAGTACTTTCAAGGTGCCTTCTAGTGCCGCAATATGTTTCAAAATTACTCCAATTGAGGACCAAAATGTTTTGAGATATTTTCAATGTTTTAGAAACACTTTTATTTAGACCCGAGGGTCGAATATTCTGAAAGCTTTTCACTAAAAGAAAGTGTCCTCATTTTTACCAAATGTGAAATGGTTCTCCAAAGTCTCGATAACAATGTTTCACGTTTGTACTTTTTGAAGGGTGATACTCAAGATCAACCGGTGTTCTTCTAAATTATTTTCAAAATGAGGTTTCCGTTTTTTTTAAAAACCTATCCATTCCCGTTTGAGGGCTGGGTATGTATGTATGATGTTCGCGTTGTCATTATGATGTTTACTCCCGAGTATGATCGAATTGGCGGTGTGAGCGTTGAGTCGCTTTCCACACATTTGTTGTGCTAGCCCCCTGTGAGAGGTGGGATGTTGGTGTTGAATGTTGTCGTCTCGTGGTGATTTCTGTGTTGTCGCGCATGTGCGAGCTGTTAGAGCTTGGGTTGGTATGGCCGTGTGCATCGGTGATCGTTCCGTTATGTGTCGGTTGTTTAATGTCTTGTTACCTTGCTCCTGTTTTTGTGAATTTCGTGGATGAGGTCGGGGGTAATACCCGTACTATTTTGACTTCTGTATTTTCTCTTTCTCCAGTCTATCGATTCGCTCATGTTCGTTGAAACTTTATGAAATTGTTCTGTATTTCGGTTTCATCGTCCGAACGAACTGTGATCTTGTTGTGGGTCGATCTGGTTATCGTTGTGACTTTTTCGAGTTCGGTTCGATTCTTGTGAACCTTGTTCGGAAGTGACATCATTTGGTTCTATTAGTTCTTTTATTTGAAGTGGATCGGATTTGGAACTCCTGTGTTTTCGACTCTGTCGACTCGTTTATGCTCGTTAACATTTTCTGAACTTTCCCTGTCCCTTGCTTTTGTTGATCGGACGAGTGCGGTATTGTTTCGGAATAACTCGTTTGTCGTTGTGATTTTTTTCGATTGTTATTTCCCTTTCCTGTGGATCTTATGTGAGTGCACATTTTGTTGTTTTTACCGGATCATGTTTCGTCTCGAGTAGAGATGTGAACTTCGGAGTTGTCGGTTGAACCTTATTGTTCTTCGTGATCCGAACAGGATTATTCGATTTTTTTTTGTTGACTCGATCGTTGTGGTTCGATCATTGATTGTTCGGTTTTTTGTTAATCTCGTTTCGTGATTGTTGAACGTTCAGACTCCTTCGTAATTCCCTTAAGTTCGGGAAATTAGTCTCGTTTTCGATCTTCCAACCCTTGGGCGGTGGAATTCCGTATTGGTTCCGCGATTGGCTCGCGTTTCGATTGATGTACCGTTGGGTTGGTCAATCATACTGACTTTCGTTCGTTGTGTTTTGTGATTGTCGGATAATTGACTTGGCTATATTAGCCGTTTGATGACGCTTGTCATTTGTTGGTTTTATTATATCCCTAACGGCGACGTTGTGTTGGTCGTCGTGGAGCGTGTTTTCACACCGTATGTCTCTTTGCGTTTCTTGCAGCGTTTCGCCGTTGGGCGCGAGTTTTCTGTTTTTGGTGTATCTCGTTGAGTTTTCCTGGTGGGTATATTTATCCCCCCTACTTGTTTTAAGTTTCGGGACGAAACTTCTTTTAAGGAGGGTAGAATGTAATATCCGCAATTTCGAATTTCGGTAATTTTCTTTTTTCGGAGGAAGTTTGTTTTGACAACTCTATCATGACCGTTTCGTCATTCCGAGAATGATTAATTCTGCACTTTTTGTCATCCGAGTTCGTTTCGGTGTCGTTTTGTTGAGTTCTGTGTCCTTAATCGACTTTTTCACGTGGGAGTTCGACTTTGTAAAGTCACCATTAATTCTTGGAAACTCCAAAAATTCTGAATCTTTGCAACATTATAGAGCATCAAGTTAGATTTCCAATGGTTCAAACGGTGAGTCAATCGGAGTCCAGACGAGGGAGTTATGGTCGAAAAAGCTAAGACTACACGATGTGCCTTTTTCGTGTTGGAGTGGGCTGTACCGTGTGCCGCGGCACACTTCAGCTGTGCCGCGGCACTAAGATGATTCCTGGGCGTTTTTCTTGGCCCTGGGCCGCGGCACACTCATCCTGTGCCGCGGCACACGGGCTTTTTCTGCGTTTTTTAGCAGATTTTCGAGGAGAAAACTTCATTTTTCTCCTCTCTTCTTCCTCCTTCCATCTAGGGCGATTTGTGGACAATTTGTGGGCGATTTGAGTGCTCCCAAACTTGTAGAGATCATCCACCTCAAGTCTTGTTGTAGATTTTCGACCTCTACTTGAATCCTTCATCCAAATCAAGGTATTTTGGCTTGAACCCTTGTTTTTGAAGATTTGGGGATTTTCCTTTTTGATTTCGATTCCAATCCGTTTTTGATCAATTAATTGTTGTATAAACGTTGTTTTGAACTTGTTCTACGGATTGGATACTCGTATCTTTGGTTTGTTCGACCCGAGGGGTGATTTCTTTGTTCTTGAAGGGTCTTGAACATTTAATGTTCGATTAAATGTTCGAATGAGTTTCCTTTGATAGTTTGTTGGGATTTCCATTGTTTTCGGCCTTGATTCTCGTCGTAATCATGTTTTATTATTCCTTACGGAGGATTATAGGTGCTCAATGATTCCGATGTTGAATTCCGTTGGTGATTGATGATTCATGTGGTGTTTTCCCGTAGTAATTTCGGTGCTATCGCGTTCTAGATAGTGTTCGGGAAATTGAGGGCTACCCGTCCGTATCCGTTCATTTTTCCATTGCTCGTGATATCGAGGCAAGTGCCTTGTCCATACTATTCTTGTTTTGTGAATATGATAATTGGTGATCGTCCTTATATATTTGTTTGATTGTTTAAAACGAGTTTTCAAAAGATTTGGTTAGCCTTGTTAAAGGCCCTCTTTCAAAATCGTGTGTGTTTTGTGATTGGTGTGTTTCTCGAATGAGTATGCGAATCTTATGGACATGTTTGGTGTTGATGATGCACTTGGTATTTGCGTGTGGACGTATATTGTTTCATTTCGGTGCATTGTGGTTGACGTGTTGTTTTACTAAGTGTTTGATGCCTCTGGGTGAATTGTTTGGATATCCTCGGTGTGATATGTTACTCGTGCTTGAGTTTGATTCGCTAGCCAGCTCGGGAGGGTCCTTCGAGGCCTCGAGTGGGATTCGTGGCTTCGTCCCGGTCCTAGGTGACGTGTGGTGCTTGAGTATTTCGCTAGCCAGCTCGGGAGGGTCCGACGGGATCACGGAGTGGGATTTGTGGCTTCGACCCGGTCCTAGGCGATGCGAGTACTGTGTTTTGTGAATGTGTTTGCTCACCTCGGGAGGGTTCGACGGGACCACGGAGGGAATTCCAATGGCTTCGACCTGGGTTCACGAGTGAAACTTCACCGCTACGTGTATATATTTTGTGATTATTTTTCGCTCACCTCGGGAGGGTCCGATGGGATCACGGAGGGAGTCCAATGGTATAGCCCTGGATTCACGAGTGCGGTTGCATATGTTTTGTGAATGTGTTTGCTCACCTCGGGAGGGTTCGACGGGGCCACGGAGGGAATTCCATTGGCTTCGACCTGGATTCACGAGTGAAACTTCACGGGTGCGTGTGTATTTTATGTCCGTCGAGGACGCATGACGTGGGCTTTTAACCTTGTGTATTATGGTTGGTTTTATTTGCGAAAACAAAACCTTTGGGCTGTGACCCTGTTGATTTTTGGAAAGCGAAGGATTCGGTAATCCTAAATTGTTTCCTATTAAAACTCTCGATGGCAATTCAAAGCTTTTATAAATAGTTTTCCCTTGCTTTGTGACCTTTCGGTTTTTAGAATGTTTTACCAAACTCTTGCCTCGGGAAGTACTTTTCGTCACGTTTGGATTTTTGAGGATTCCTGATTATTATTGTTCTTGGAACTTGTATTGTATTGCTCGTATTTTTGCACTTGTACTTGCACTAGCAAAACAAAGGAGTTTTGCTAACCCCGAGTATTCGGGGGTGGATGTCTATTTTGCATTCAGGTTTTGGAGCATAGCACAGGGTCGGCACGAAGGATGATGAAAGATGAACGATACTAATCACACGAGGATCCGTTGATGTCGGATTGGTCTAGTTGTATTTTCTTTTCCGCGGTAGTATCTTTTCCCCGTTGTACGGGAGTTTATTGTATTTTGACCCCTGCGTGGGTATGTGTTTGGAATTGAGTTGTAAGTATTTATTGAAAGACCAAGTCGGTCTACTGAGTCATTTTAGCCTTAAAGGCGATGTTTAGATGTTTGATTTGGTTATCAGCCTGGTAGATCCTCGAGGAGAGGGTCTACGGCATGTAATATCCCTGAGTAGATTGGGGGTGTTACAGTTATCCAGTCACCCTTCAGATTCTTAGCCTTCAGTTTGATTTGCTGAGGGAGCTTTCCTTCTGATAGGAGCCTTGAGAAATCCTTTGCAGCATCCTCAAGAGTTTTGAAGTGATTGAACATGGAAAATTCTCTGATAACAGTACAAAAGTATCTCAGCAGTTCATTGTTCTTCCATGCCTTTACCCCTTCAGCTGACGACTACTTCTCTGTAGGGAGTGGGATCTCAGTGCGCTTTTGGACTGTATTTTTCCCTAAAAAATTGGGATCCTGGAACTCGGGACGAGAACCAGTTATCCTGTATCCTCGTTCTCCTTAACCTGGCCCGGGTCCGGCCAGTCTTTCGATGGCTGCAACAACACTGTCATCCACGATGGCTTCCATCTCTTTATCCTTCCCCATCCTCCATCTGCTTCTAACCTCACGAGCCTCTTCCCCCTTTGACCTTACCATGAATATCTCGAAGAATATACATCGATCCAGCCTGCTTGTCTTTAAGATCTTTCACTGAGTCCACTAGACTAGCGACCACTATTTTTAAGGTCGCAATTTTCTGATCATAAGCAGTGAGTTTCGATCCAATGTACTCGAAGGAGGCGATCGTCTTAGCTTCCACAACTCTCAGTTTTTTTTGCTCTTGCTTCTGGATTCTCTCCTGATGATGCTTAAGCTGGTTGAGCGCCTGCCATAAGGCGTTCGGCATGAGGAGGAATGCTTCTTCGATATCCTGCACAACTCGTTGTAGCTTTGGGAGTTCATCCTGAGCACTCTCGCGTATCCAGTCAAGCTCCTTACCGATATCATATAGGGATTTGACGGCATCCTATAGGAATACGGTTTGGCTACCGATTTGCTGAAGTTGCTCGATTCTAGCTTCAGTATAGGGAGATGGAGATGAACGAATTTGGAGTCAAAGGGCTCTCCTAGTTGTTTTAGAATGACATTGTGGTTGGCTTCTGGGGTCCGTCATCAGCTTGGAAATCCTCATCTGATTCGGATGGTGATCCTGTAAGGATTGGAGTTGATACCTGTTCGGGAGCAGGAACCTCGAATATTTCCACTGTTGTTGCTTTTTGGGAGACAGAAGGGACTGATTCGTCCTACCTCTCTTGGGTGTCTGTGTCCTGTATGCAGAGAGGCGATTCCTCCTACGGCTCTTAGTTTTACATTGCTCAGAATGGACTGAATCCTTCTGTTGGATGGCACGGGATCCATATTCTCCAGTTGGAGGGATTGATTCCTCCTAAGAGGGAGATGATGGTTTCTCCGGTTGCATGTCTGGTGCAGCTGGATCATATGAAGTCCCTTGGGCCTCGACAGCTTTGGACTTAGCAAACTCTTCCTCACGGATCATTCCCAAACCTATTTGAAGGGCATCATCATCGCCATCTGAGTCGGGATTTGAGTGATGGCTGGGCTCCGAGTCTTGTCATCAGATTGTGTATTCCATTTCAATAGGGCCCTTTCTTTAGCCATATAATAATGTGATCAGATCATGGCAAGAGGGATTATCCCATCTGATTAGGACCTCGACATTCTGGGTGCTCGTGATTTCCAGGACAAACAACTCTTCCTACTTCCAGTCTTTCTAGTTGTACATGGAGTCGCATGGGGCGACCCTGTATGCTTACCATTCTTTGAAGCATTCAAAAGATTTATCTATATGGACTTGGAGATCTATCTGATTAATTATGTCGGTGGGGGAGAGACTCCGAACACTAGAGGGTTTTAATGTTCGTTCGAGATCCTCTACAGGTATGGGAGCCTGTTGAGGAGAGGGATACCTAACAGGATGGGATTCCCTATTTGGAGAGGGACTCCTTAAATGGGTAGGGGCCCTATTAGGAGTGGTGGTTGTCGGATGGAAAGGGGCAGCTCATTCACCAGTTCCTTCTAACTTGACAAATGACTAGTCATCTGTCATAGCTATCACAGGCTCAGGAACTGCTGTAGGAGCAGTCAGTATATCTTGCATAGGGGTTGTGCCTTGTGGGTAAAATACTGCAGCAGATGGTGTAGTAGGCGGAACTGCCTCAGTGACCGCTGTAGTCACTTGAGGTGCTGGAGGAATAGCTTTCGAATTGGAAGACTTCTTAGTCTTTTTCATCTTCTTCTCGATAGCTGTAGGGGAGCTGCTGTCGGGGACAGATCAGTTTTTGCTGACTATCTTTTTCTTGCTATCATCAACCTTGAACTTCACAGAGTGATCGGTAATGCCACAAGGATAACTCGACATGTTAGAGATAAGCGACTGGGCATGTTGGCAAGTAGAGTCGCCTTGTTGAATGCGATAGACTTGGAACCACCTAAGAACTTTTCAGCAAGGATCTTCTTGGAAGTAGGTGGCTGCTGTATGCCACAGCAAGTCAAGATGTAGTTCAAAATCAGGCCAAAAGACTTTCTTGCATAATCTGGTTTGTAATCTTCAAGATGTTTAAATATCACCTGGCACCAGTTAACTTTCTCTTCGGACATGATGGCGACCATCATACGGAATATCAGGTTGGTGCACATCTCGAAAGCTCCAATGTGATTCTCCACAATCCTGCAATAGAAATCGTGAAGATAAAGGTAGGGGACGCTGAAGTTCTTCTTGTGACAAGAGATATGCACTTGAAATTGCAGAGAGTTTCCAGTGAACAAGTTCCAGTAGGCCTCTAGCAGATCTTCAGAGCCAAAGGTTTCCAATTCCTCCAAAGATAGTACATCAGAGGGAAATTTGTACAGTTTTTCAAAGAGTTCCTGATTAATGGAGGTATCCTTCTCCTGCACAGTGTTAACAATGGCAGTAAGGGCAAAGCCCTTCTTCTCAGATGCATAACGGAATTCAGCATCCAGGAAATATTCTTCTATGATCTGTTCATCGTAGTTTTCAGGGTGAAGATTACCCAATTCGTACAGACCGGTTTACTTGATGCGACATATGACCAAGTTAATCATAGGCATATCTTCGTCCTTTGAGATTATGTGCTCTTGAAGAACAGATCGGGCAAAGATTCGTTCATTGATTGTCATATCCTTCTTCTTCTTCAGAGAGAGAGATGAAGTTTGAAAATAAGACGTTTTTGCAGAGAGAATAGATGGAAAGATTAAAGTTATATAAGCTATATTTTGTAGGCTCGTTAATATGCATAAAGCTTAAAGAGTAAGTAGATCAGCATACTGGCCCTTTTATATGTTGTAGGCTCGCTAATATGTTGTAGGCTCTTTTTGTTCCTAAATGCCCTTTTGGTTCCTATGACTGCTTGATGGGTTGGTCTAGGGACTAGGTACGACACATTTTTCTTTCGAAACCATTGAGTTCTTCTTCCATTGAAGTGATCTAGTGTGAATTATTAAGAGCCTCATTAGTCGAAGCAGGTTCAGATTGTGCTAAGAATACAGCTAGAGTTCACATGGAAAGTCTTCTAAGTTCACCTTGGGATTTCCATACAGGGAATTGAGACTTTTCATAACTGGATTGTGTATATTCTCGCGCACAGAGTACAGTTCCTTGTGTACTCTGTATATTTTTTTAGGTGGATACAGCAACAACAATATCACCAATTATCAGCTCGTGATGATGATCTCATACCAGCTATTTGATGACCCCTTAGGGACACCTTTTTTGGTGTATTTAGGTACAAGTATTAATGGTGAGAGGGTGTAGGAATGGCACTGGACAACGAGCAGCCGTGATATTGTCTCGAGTTACTGATGTTGTTTTAGTTGTTTTGGTCTTATTTTGTATAAGTACTCCCGAGTACTATTCTTATTGATATTACGCCCTGTGTGGGCTTGGGAACTGTCTTGGAGTTTGTTATTTGTATGTTGAGTAGGTTGTGACGGTCGTCATGTTCGACCTTGCTGATTTTGATATTGGGGATATGTTGTATTGTCGTCCATGTCGATGGACGTGTGTTATTTTTGTTTTATGTTCGACCTTATTAGTCATTGTGTGTGTAAGTGGGTTAAACACGTCTTGCCTGACTTGCAAATGGCTCTCGATTTTGGAATAAATAATTTTTACAAATGAGTTTAGATATAATGTATGAATGATGTGGATATATAGCTTAAAGTGATAGGCTAGATGTGGGACTAACGCGTTTGTGTGGAGGCCAAGTTATTGTCACATATTCATTATGTTGTCATTCTCATTGGAGGTTTTTGGATTTCGTTCCCAAATTTGTGTTTCATGATTTAGAGTTTTTCATAGCTATATGATATCACTTTCGTGCAAGACGATAGCGCTTAGATCCAGATGTTGCATACATACATAATCACTTCATGTCTTTCTGTACTTCTGTGTTGTGGCTATCGTTCAGAGATGTTTCGGAGCTGCTGAATTCTTCTTGTTGTTCAACAACATGTTTACGGTCGTTGAGTCGTGGGTTAGGGCGAAAATTTTCTTTTGCTACGGCCCTATGTTTCTTCAGTTACGGCCGTAACTTCCATCTGTTACAATCATGGTTCCTGTATTCGTTTAGTTGTGCTAAGTAGATATTCTTGTTATGTTACTATCTGTTGTCATAGGTTGTTACGTTGCGCTCAGTAGCTATTTTTGGTATGTTGTTATGCAATGTTATGTTTCATTGTACTGATCAGTTATATGTTTAGTATGCCGATAGGTGAATGCCGAGGTCGTGGTCGTAACCATGAGTGTGTGATATGACTAGTTCGTTGTCGAGCACCAATCAGTGCACTAGAGATGGTCGTGAATATCAGTCGCGTGAACAAAGGCAAACAACTGGAGGTAATGTTGATATTGGCATCACCACCATTCTTTAGCAGGTGGCAGCCATATTGGCGCAGATGAATCAGGGTGGGCATCGGAATGAGCTTCCAAACATGGATAACAGAGCTAGTAAGCGGATCCAAACCGTGATGAGAATGCATCAGCATCATTTTGCGGGTTTCTCTGATTCGTTAGGTTAGGAGAACTAGCTCTTATAGTTGGAGAGAACGTTTGGTGTTATAGCTTGTCTTGATGAGATGACGGTACCTATTGCCTAGTACTTTCTCGATAAGGAAGCTGCATACTGGTGGGAAGCCGTAGCGCCTAGAGACCATGCAACCACTTGGGCTGAGTTCAATACTGCCATGGAGGCAGAGTATTGTCTGTTGCCAGTCCGAGAGTGCAGGATTGTTCGGTTTTTCCCAATTACGCCCCAGGATGTATCGCTATCCCAGGCTATAGTCGATTATAATCCATAGCTTTGTTATGTTTGTGCACAAGTGAGAAGCGAAACAGTTAAGATTCATTACTTTGATAGGCATATGAAACCTTGTGTTCGGAAAAACATGGCTCCTCTTATGTGTACCACTTTGAAGGAGTATCAAGATCGAGCATTAGCATCTGAGATGACTCTATCGTCGACAGAGCCTATATCCGAGGCAAAGAAGCAGAATACTTCTGGTGATTCATCGGGAAGTAAGAAAACTAGGGTTTCTAAACCCCAACCCTCATATCGATCGTTTGTGGTGTTCGAAATAAAACATAATGGAAGTGAAGTTTGAATAATTTGAATAAAGCATTTTATGCATCCACGAGCCCAAAATTAGGCATGTTAATTAATTAATTA
Organism: Orobanche coerulescens; assembly: GCA_033398695.1. Taxonomy (NCBI): domain Eukaryota; kingdom Viridiplantae; phylum Streptophyta; class Magnoliopsida; order Lamiales; family Orobanchaceae; genus Orobanche; species Orobanche coerulescens. The sequence goes on from CM065808.1 coordinate 77,418,684, forward strand.
CTAAGACTAATGAGCAATTTCAATACTATTTATTATTTATTATAAAATTTTGTTGGTAAACTAAATATCCTAATCTAGATCAAAATATCATAGGATATTTACCTTTTGAAGCGAAGTGGTTGCTTCTTTGATTTCTTCCTCAAAATCCTCTAGAGTACATCCTCGCCTTCATTCGGACGTTGTGTGGGCAACGAGCTACCGAATCTTGCTTGAACTTCAACTTGGATCGACAAATTTCTCTTTTCAAGAGTCTCACAATTTCCTCTCTATTTTTCTGAGTATGTTTGGTATTTTCGAAAAATTATTGTGTTATCTAAATTTTATAACAAAGACACAAGTCAAAATCTACTATTAAACACAGTTAGAAAAAATAAACTTCTTGGCCTTGTGAAGTAATAATCGCCCAATCCCCCCCTTAGAAGTCATATTTATAAGGTTTGGACTACTATATGGATCTTTAAGAGGATTAGGTTAGGATCCTAGTATAACACAATCTTCCATATTAAGCCCTTCTTATTATGATTGAGTTTATCAATTCAATCAACTGAAGAATTAATACTTCCTACCCAAATCCCAATTATGAAATTAGGCTCTTTGTTTAAATATATTATTTCCCGTGTTTAATATATCGAATGCCCATTAATTAATTTATGTTATTGACAACTTTAATTAATTAATTGCTTATCCAAGAGTAGTACCACTTGAACCTCATTATTATATCAGAATTAAATCCAGCTGCAGGGTTTAATATAATAATCATTATCAAGCTCCTCACGGGGACATCATCAACCTGCACGAGTAGGAACATGATTTGTAGTCATAATAATAATTGTCATATAAATAATATTATTGTCGAAGATACGAAGCATATTGAGTTAATCACTGTGACTTTCACCCATGGTAAATCAGAGGAATATATATTATAGTTACACAATTAAATATAATATACTTAGAATTAAAAATAATAATTATCCGAGATTTACATTCTTCTTTACAGTCAGTGTAGAAACTATATCACTGCGATCGAGTTCAACGTATACAAAATACGCTAATGCATGCTAATAGTCAATACAAACTAATCTCAAATATACATTACAACATTTCTTATTTTATGTCTAATAATTATATAGGTTGTGAATTATGATATTATTTTATAAAGCACCGATAATGTGATCTTCCGTTTGACACCGATACACCATATTATCTACAATATAAAATAATTAGACATTTCATCTGCATGACCATAACGTGAATAAATATGCAAAACATGTGATTAAATGTAATTTATACCCTCATAGGTAGTTATAGAAAAATAAGGTGATACAAACATAAAGTATGTTTTGTATTATACAACCCTAATAATATCCCACTTATACTCAACATATGCTTTTAAGTATACTACTCTTTACATAGTTATCTCCCACTTATACTGAAAGCAATGCTTTCATACACCGTAATCGCATTCCTTCCACATGACCTTCAAAAACTTTTGTTGGAATATTTATTCCACATATTAATAAATTATGTTGTGATGATTAAGTTGCTAAACAACACAAAACAACATAAAGGCGAAGCAAAATGACGAAGCACACGAAGACGCAAAAAGTTGCAATCTAGACTGCATTAGCGCATGCAAAACATCTAGACTGCATTAGCGCACGTAAAAAGTGGCACACGAGATCGGCAGGATTGTCACCCTGAAAAGTACACTCAACACCATCGTCAGATGTGACGGTCACTGTTTTCTTGCGGACACTAGGTATGGCATCATGACGATCCATCCAATCGATACCCAAGATCACATCATCTTTAGGTAAATCGAGCACAATTAAATTCGATAGCCACTCTCGATCGTTTATGCGAATCGGACAGTCCTGCACTTCACGATTCCCAACAATTCTTCTACCATTGGGTAGACTAATTATATAAGGTTCACAATTGGTAATATGATCTAATTGTAAACGACTCGAACAAGAAGCAGATAAAAAGGAGTGTGAAGCACCAGTATCAAAAAGAACACAGACAGGCTGAGATCGGATCTCGAGAGTACCTGCAATCATGCTGGCTTTGGGATCGTCGGCCTTTTTCATCTCATACACTTTGGGTTTTGCAGCCCCGGTACCAGATGTACCAGCTTGATTTCCATGGCCCATCCCTCTGTTTGCCCCAGTAGTCTGATAAGAAGTGGACGGAGGTATGCGGTCCTGGACGAAAGACTGAACTGGAGCATGAGGTGCTACTGGAGTACGTCCTGGTCCACTCCTACAATAACGAGCACGATGTCCATTCTTCCCACAAGTATGGCATGCAACGGCCGGCCTCGGGCATTTAGAATTGATGTGCCCCTAGTCTCTATAGTTATAGCACAAAGCAGATAGGCTGACCGCACGAGGTTGCGTTCCAAATGGCTTTGACGCCATGGGTTGCCGTTCAGAAGGATTTGGCACTGGTTGGGGCCTCTTGAATGTTGCGCGGTTGCTGTCAGTCTTGTTCTGGTTTCTGAATTTCTTATTGTTGGACTGCGGTTGTTTCTTGGAAATCTCCTTTGCAGTAAGTTCGTACTCCAGAGCTTTCTCGATGAACTCTGGTAGGGTCATACAATGATGATTCAGCAGTTGCATTCTCATTCGGGGTTTAAGCCTCTTGAGAAAATATTTGATCTTATCGGCCTCCGTTCGGACAATCGTCGCGGCAAAAGGAAGAAGTGCCTGGAATTTCTCAGCAACAGATAGTACATCATCATCTTCACACGGGTCTCGATTCAGCAATTCTGATAGTTTGGCCTCGCGGAGAGGACCCGAATAGTAATGGTCTAGCATGAGATTTTTAAATTCCTCCCAAGTACATACGCCATCAGCTGGCCTCACCGAAAGCCACCAGGTGTGGTCGCCCTTGTCAAGGTAGTAAGCTGCTATGGAGACGCGATTCTCTACTGGACAGTATACCATATCAAATAATTTCTCGAAGTGTTCAATCCAATGCACGATATCAGCAGGCTCAGAGGAGCCTTCAAATGTCGGGGTCGCTAGCGAGAGATGTCGCTGATGATCCAACTCACCGGTCCGCCATGTACAGGAGGTGGCCCCTATTGCTAGTCGGTAGTAGCTCTCTGCATAGCTTCCATTAACTGACCCATCTGGGTCATCTGAGCCATCATGCCCTACATCACAACGTAAGGATCAACACGCACATCCTCGCGTCCAATGTGGTGCGATTGGTCCCTAGAAGGTGAATCACTGCCTGCAGAACTATGCTCTGCATTCGCATTCCTATTGGCTCGTGGTATCGGGATTCGACCCCTTCCGCGGCCTCGTCCCCCTCTTCCATGGCCTCTCAGATTTCTTTCCATATTGAAAGAATCAATTCATAATGATAACCATAAGTGCACTTCATGATATCAATCAAAATTCATGCTAAGTTAATAGCAACAAAGAATTACATATTCAAGAAAACAGTTCATAATGAATTATTGACACTACGAGTGTCACACAGAATATCATATCGACGTTGAGTCGAACAATTTCAATCATATAATCAATCTATAATTTACTTCGAATTATCAATCAGATAAATCCTGCCACAAATCCTCAAAATATCAAGATCAACAAAGAGATCTATTCCAATATCAATATCATGCCAGTAATTAAATGATGGCTCGTAGAGTACATACCGCATTTGGCTCGTAGGATCAGGCGCTTGCACAGGTCACACGTGACACGAAGGTCTCTTTATACTAGTTCATTCCACAATGACTCTTAAAAAAATCGACTCTGTCATACCATCTTCTGTAATACCCTAAAAAGGCGGCCATTACAGTACCGTGGACCCCACACTGGGATCCACCAGGCGATACCCAAAATTCTGATTAAATACACAATACTTGTGATACCGAACCACAATACATAGTACTTACTCCGATTAGGAGTTTACAGTAGTATGGACAAAGGCCTTATTATACACAAGATCCAAAATACAAGTATAATCCATTTGGAGATGGAATATACCTTAAATAGCAATACATTTGTCCACAATTAAAATAAGTGGAAAGATAACATTACACGGTTCGAACAAAACCGGACAACAATAGACTTGGGCCCCCCGAACTAGTATCATTCGAACCCTTCGCCATCACCATGATCTTCCCGTGCCTTGCCTTTGCCTTGACCTAAAATACAACACAAGTATTTCGCCCAACACAGGGTCAGATATACATGATAAATTATTTCTCAAGATATTATACATTTCACATATATTAGATTTCAAGGAAAAACATCCGACTAACGAACATACCCCTCGGGCGTATGAACGATTAGTCACAAAACGTTGAACACATCCAAATATATAAATGAACTATGAATGACCAAAATAGTACGGCTCAAGATGGACATCACAGTACGCCCGATCCGGAAATGTATCAGTGCACATGTCCACCCCGTATACGGAATCCAGGATATACGTGGGACAATGTACCTAATTAGCCTCACGAACTACATCTCGTGTGCACAGTACAATACGGAAACATCCACAGATGACTATATATGTGCCTGGCTAAAAATCCTACACAATAATCTATCGGAACGCAGATATGATTCCGGATATGTCACGATACAACATGAAAACGAATTCAATAAATCACATATCCGATTAAGGATCAAGAAACTCACCGAAATGACAATAAGGATCAATGATAGCAACGGTTCAAAAGTGACGAACTTGGGAATGCAATCCCCCAATGAAAACGGAACATCATCAAGAATAATATCAAATCACAGGTCACAAATGTATAAGTGTTTCATGTACACGAAACGCATAATCATCACAAGAATCCAAACGTCATTATAACCAAGCAAGATAACTTGCCTCAATACGGAGACGAGAATAATCCTTCCTTGTCGAACGAACGAACAGTCCTCGACTTAACATCGGTTACTCGAACAATCAACCTTGTAAGGGATACAATCCATTCAATAACACATTCTCATAACTATCGATATCTAGTTCAATGAATCGATATACTAAATTCAATTCGCTTAGTTCAACTATCTTTGTATACATCATAATTAAATTTCAAGGATTCACACTAGCTTTAATTTATTCTCATTATCAGTTATCATTCAAGGTGTTCACGATTATTCATATTGTTCAAACGGATGAGAATTTATCAAGAACAGTCATCAAGGAGAACTTTGCTAAAATTGATATGCCGGTAGAATTTCTTAAAAACAACATCAATGTTTTGAAAGTTATAATCCAAACAACTATGTTTCATAAAACATTGATCAAAATGAAGGTTACTCAGCAATTATCATCGTTCGAACAAATCATGAGTTTGTAAAATTATTACTATGTTCATCAGTTATGAGTTCACCTAGTTAGGTTAACAATATAGTCGAGTTATTCATCACAAGATCATCACGAAATCATCATCAAGGTGAATTAAACATCTCTGAACTATAACGTTATGATGATGTAATTCAAGGTTCAACCAAATCAGATGAAAAAAACCTAAGTTCATCTAGTTCAAAATCTTCCTAAGCATGATATTTTGATTCAATATAGTGATAACAATTCTACAAATCAACCTATTTAAAATGAAACTAAGGATTATTATTGTCATATTGATGTTAATAGTCCAGCAAGGAGAGTGTGTTTCTACTAAACATGATTAGCACCATTTAAAACATCAAGAACACATCATGACAAACCTTTAATCACCATATTCATCATTAAGTTGTTAAAAGCTTAACTACAAACATGTTTTGTTTGATTAATTCAACATTACGTGAAGTATACTTTATCATTAACAGCATACCTACGAAATTATAGAGTAAAATCGTATAACATACTTTCATAAATGAAGAACAATACACCAAAACCACAAGAATACACTCTAAGCTTCAAGAAGGACTCTAAACTTCCAATCAACAAGCTCCAAATCAAGATGCAAAGTTCAAATACAAATTGGGAGAAGGTATAATTGGTCTAGGGAGGCAGGGGGATGATTATAGGGGTGAAAAATCGGAGTTTGGACGTGCAAAATGAAAGACATGAGTTGTCTTTTTATAACAGCACAGTTCGTTATGTACGTTATCACATGTAGATAACGTACGTTAGCAACTTTACATACACTACACAAAAAGTGTTACGTACGTAATCTACTATCACAGGCTACTGAACTAAAATACAAACATCATTACGTACGTTTTGGCTTGGAGCATTACGTACGTAATGTAGGTCAACTAGGCTGCTACATAAAGGTCAGATATTCGAATCGCGCCCGACCCCACACGCTGAAAGTTGAGATCGGATAAGACTACAAGCATTACGTACGTAAATAACACCTCCTTACGTATGTAAAACCCACAATATAACGTATGCTATGCTAAAGGGTTAGCGTACATTAAACACAGAATTACTAGCCCAAAAATGCACTTATCTATACAACGTCGAGAATTCAATCATAGTGCGAGTGATAGTTTTTTTCAAGTCTATTATGATATATTCCAACATCAGTCAACATTAAACAAATGCAACAAGACTACAATAGTATTGAATTATCCGAATAATACACAGTAGGTAAGAATTTTCGTCGGATATTACAGGAATACAGAATACATATACATTTCATATGAAGATGAAATATACAACATTGAATAAAATGAAAGTCCAAATGGAAACTGCAGCAGAAAATATATATGAAGAAAACATGAATAACTAAAAGGACTGGGCCCCCTACTAGTATCATGGGGACTCCTCGCCATCACCATGCTCTTCCCGTGCCTTTGCCTTGCCATGACCTAAAAACAACATCCCAACGTGGTCAGTTACACAAAACAACAATCCTCAAGAGTTGAACAGATACAATAATCACATATCTTAGTTATGAAATCAAGTTGGAAAGAGGGTCATCATTGTAACACCCCAAAAAGGCGGCTATTACAGTGCCGTGGACCCCACACTGGGACCCACCAGGCGATATCCAAAACAGATTAAATAAATATTATTTGTGATACCGAACCACAATGAATAGTCATTACTCCGATTAGGAGTTTATCAAAAATATGGCCAACGGCCTTATAATACACAGGATCCGAAAAACAAGTATAAACCATATGGAGATGGAAAATACTTCAAATGTCAATACAACCAGATATCAATTTAAATGAAGCAGGAAATAAAATAACATAACATGGTTTAACATAACTGGACAACAAAAGATGTGGGGCCCCCGAACTAGTATCCTTCGAACCCTTCGCCATCAACATGCTCTTCTCGTGCCTTGCCTTTGCCTCGACCTAAAATACAATACAAGTATTTTGCCCATAACACAGGTCAGATATACATGATAATCAATTCTTCCGACATTATACAATTCACATATATATATTTCAAGGAAAACATTCCGACTATTAATCATACCCCTCGGGCGTATGAAACAATCAGTCACAAATCGTCGAACACATCCAATCATACATGGACTATGAACGATTAACAATATAGCTCAAGATGGACATCACAGTACGCCCGATCCGGAAATGTGTCCGTGTACATGTCCACCTCGTATACGGAATCCAGAATATACGTGTGGCGATGTACCTAATTAGCCTCACGAACTACGTCTCGTGTGCACAGTACAATGCGGAATAATATCCACGCATGTCTATATATGTGCCTGGCTAAAAATCCTACACAATGACCAATCGGAACGCAGATATGATTCTGGATATGTCACGATACAACATGACAACGAATTCAATAAATCACATATCCGATTAAGGATCAAGAAAAACTCACCGAAGTGAAAATAAGACCAACGAGATCAACGATTCAAAGCGACATACTTGGGAATGCAACCCCATGAAGAAAATGTAATAACATCGAGGACAATGTCAAATCACGGCAAACATTACATGAAAAATTCATACATATGAAATATATAACCATCACAGGAATCTAATCATCATTATAACCAAGCAAGATAACTTGCCTCAATACGGAGACGAGAATAGTCCTCTTCTTGTCGGAACGGACGAACGGTCCTCGACTAATATTGTTTACTCGAACAATCAACCTTAAACGAAATACATTTTACTCAATAACATATTCGTATAATTATCAATATAAGATTAGTAAGACGTCATCCTACAATCTTTTAGAATAGTTTGTTATTTCCACTTATCGAAGCCTTATGTCGTGAGTTCTTTTAACATCATTACAACCATAAAAATCGGTTTACAATACTTTTACCGAATGTTCACATGGTTCATCATAAACAAGAGTTCTATCAAGGGTATGTTGAATAACCAATTATGATGTTAAGATCATATTATGATGATTAAACTTTCGAAAACATTAAAACGTTGAAAGGTAAAATCTGCACATTTATGATCATCCTCCTCTCATCTAAATTGAATATTAAGCTTACAACAAGGTTATTAGTTATGAGATTACACCATATTTATGAAGGTTATCAAAATCTTTCTTTACAAGGCTGGACGATCCATTAACATCATGATGAATTCACCAACTATCTAGTATGATGATCAAAGTATTCTAAGTTCTCAACACATTAGATTAATGAAAAGTTGTTGTTGTTGGTTTCACCAATATCCTTAACCATTCAAAACCTTGCTGAGCTAAACATAAGGAGAATATGATTCTTAAGAAATCTGAGTAAGAAGACATCCTTCTACTTCTAACATGGCCAAGTTCTTCCCAATGTAAGTGAAAACTTAAAATGGTGTTTAATCAATTTATGATAACAACTCTATTAGTTAAATCTAATTACGGTGAAGTTAACTAATTCAAAGGTATTCTACTGAGCTAAATTCGTCCAACAAGATGAGCATGATAGTTACAACATGGTTAGAATCACTATATCATCAAGAACACATCCATCTCAAACCCTCATTTATCATATTCATCAAAACTGTTAAAAAGGTTGGATTAAAACTATGTTTTACTTGATTAATCTACTCTAGGTGAAGTATAATTCGTTATTAACATCAACATATGAAAATAATACAGAGAGGAAAGTACACCTACCTCCAGAAATGAAGAACAACTTCAATGCTATGAGAAAATATACTCCAAGCTCAAGAACACCTCCTAATCTCCAAAGAAATGAGCTCCACTCCAAGATTTTAGGCTTAGAAGCAAGTTGGGGGAGGTTGATATCGGTTTGGGAGTGCAGAGGGACGATATATGGAGAGAGAATCGGTTTGGAGTTGTGAAGAAATGAAAAAGCAGTGGTCCTATAAATAGATCAGAGACTTAGCGCACGCTATCGGGACAGATTTAGCGTACGCTAACACACTTACGTCGCTAACCGGTCGATATTACGTACGTAAGCGGCTTACGGGCTCGTCTTAAATTCGCAGGTCGCTAGCGCACGCTAATTAAAAAGGGGTTATGCACGATAATAAAAGTTGACTCTGGCCGACATGACAGCTCAGACATTACTCACATGCATGCCAACGGCTAAGGAGTTCACGTGCTGAAGTCAACTGATGCCAGATTCCCTCTTAGCGTATGAAACAGAGGAAACATTACGCACGCTAAGGCACATGATTAGCGTACGTTAATCATACTATGTAGCGTACGCTACATCAACAGAAAAATTCGAAAATGCAACTCTCCAATTAACATCGAATCATCACATATGAAATGAAATAACAACGATATGAAATTCAAATCTATAATACCTCAACATAATACTAAATGCAACGATTCATGATAATCAGATTATCCGAATAATACAATGACAGGTAAAAACAAAAAATAACAGTCGGATATTACAATCATAGTACGCCCGAATGGGTTATGCAAGTACACAAGTAGCCGAGTGTTCGGAAAACCCGCATAAAAACACGCACTTATGCCTAATTAGTCTCACAAAGGCACGTTACTGTGTGCACGGTCCAATGTGCCGGATTACCCGCATAACACATGACCATAGTGTGCCTGACTAAAAATTCCACACATATATCACCCGGCAATGCAATACGATCCCGGTAGGTCACAAGAACAAAAGCGACCACAATGAATGATAATGAATAGAAATCCGACAAGGGCCAAGAATGACTCACCGTGGTGAATTAATAACACAATGAGTGATAGCTCAAATAAAATGATTGGAACCGTCGTTCCTCGTGAATTAAGTGATTAGTTTGATAATTACAAGTCTCAACATGATTGATATACTATGAATGAATTATATGTATGAATGAACAACAACGAAAGGAGTGATTGTCCTTTTAACTGAGCAAGAATTAACTTGCCTGGAATGAGAGGAAAAGGTACGAGCGCCGAAGTACCAAGGTTGAAGGGAAACGACAACTCCGAACCTAGACAAGTTCATAATCAACTATCAATAACCCATCGGTAGAAAAATAAGTTGGAATCCACCCGAAAATACTACCCGCGATACATGTTTTCCGATAAGAAAACCTCTAGATGGTGAATCACACTCAACCATCCCAAAATACTCAACAATTCTGTAAAATACACCAATAAATTAGTAGGAACACATGTATCCAAGGTAGACAATCCATACTCAATATTTTCCAACACAATAGCAAGCTAACTCGAAGAGATCAGAAAGAAAACCCCCAAATCCCCAAATTCTAGGGTTAAACAAAGTTTACCTTGATTTGGAGTAGTGGAGAGGATTAAACGTTGAATAATCCGAACTAGACTAAAAAAAAAAGGCGAAAAGGCTCACACACTCTTTTTGTTTTATCTTTCCTAAAAATAAAGAGATGCTTTTACAATTTTACTCTGCGGCCTAACTATTTCTTGTCAATCCAATCGGATATAAGAATTTAGTAGAGTCCCCACAAATTCGTACCTGTAAAAAATATACACCAGTTGCAGTTTTTATTAAGCATATATAATACTGTTCTCTCCAGTTCAAAGTCGGACAGATAGTGTATTTTTGATATATTTTAGGTAATAATTAATGTAAGTAATTATCATATATATATATATATATGATAAAGATCGAAAAATAAAAAATATTGATTGTGAGTGTGTGATTGAGATTAAAAAGTGAAAAATATTGTTTGATTTGATTGTGTAAAAGTAATAAATGTAAAAATTTTAAACGGACAAAAAAATAAGTGTAAAGTTTTGAACGAGACGGAAGTAGTATATATTTACTTTCCTACTTGTATAAGTAGTATTTATCGCAATAAATGATTATTATACCTAACTAGTTTTCTTTTGTTCATCAGATCTAATCACCCAACTAATTAGTATTGATGTTTGCTTTTGATTGCAACACTATTTTTCTACACTATTTTGTTATACTATTTTCGAGCGTAATTTATTTTATTAGCATGAAGATAAATATTAATATGTAAAATATTGTTGTATTGTCTCAATGCGTATTTTCGAATCAATTTTTGGAGTCTAAAAGTGTGAAAAGATACAACTAATAATGAAGTGTAAACGGGATGAAACAGGCCACGGTGACACTGCGAGACCTGCGGATACAAGTCGGGTTGGGTGAAGGCTCGTGCTTGTACGGACGATGCAATGCGAGTCGGTCGGAGGAGTAATCTCTGTTTGACTTTGATTCTATTTTCTTGTGTGTTTTAAGTTGTTTATGATTTATAAATATATAAACAAAGAAGAAAAAGACGTGTGTTATTAGAGCCAAAGTACAAAATCTTCCATCCCCACTTACACATACACGACCGAGACCTAGAAAAAGTTCTTAAGAGTTTTTCATATTATTTTATATTTTAAACTAACACATCAATATGATTAAAGAACTGTTGTCTGGATACCGGTAGGAGGACGACACCTCAAGTCTTAAAGATAGTTCCACAAGAACGAAAGCTATATCTACACACGCGACAAATGTATATATATATATATATATATACACGTATATATATAATGAGAGAAAGAGAGAGTTTCGATTCACCTAGACTGTGTGGATGTGATTCTTGTTTGTTTTGATAATTCAGCCAAAACAGTTTTGATCAAACCCCGCAAACACTAAATTATGTTTCCAGATTTGAAAAAAAAAAGCAATTGTTGATCTGGTACGTGTATAGAAGGTAGATTCTACAACTCGCCATGTAGTCGAAGATGGTGTCTAGGTTCAACAACCACTCTTCTATTGTTGCTGGTCCCTCACGACCAAGAAAGACGGGCGGCTTGAAATTATTGAACCGCTTGATAACTTGAGCTTGAGCTTGCTCATGATTATTAGACGGTAAAATGGTTGCGCCTTGAAGTAAAGTGGCCAATCCAGCCAAAAGTTGATCTTGGGTGGGTTGAGCGTTGCGGTTTCCTCGGTTAGCCATGAATCTGCCAACGAGTTGTAAAACCCATTGGTCGACGCAGTGCGAGAAATAAAAAATGAGAATATAGGTAGAACGCATAGGAAGAACTCATGAGTTTTTATGCCACTTATGCGAGGGAATTAGGTTTTGCCATATTTAAGAGATCCATAAAAAATGTAACGGGATGGTGTCATATGTGATTCTTCAGTGTACTCGTCGCACCAAGCACAAGAGCAAATCAAGCAACCTACTTAAGATGCGGACAACCTCCAAAACTGATTGCAAAGCAAAGGTTACGGCACTTTGTAGCCCTGCTGGAACATGGTTGGTGAGAATAGTTGAACTTAATCATAATCATGAAATGAGTCCAAGTAAATCCCGATCTTACAAGTGCAATAGGCACATTGAGTCAAATGTGAAAAAAGGACTTCTTTTAAATGATAAAGCTGGGATTCCAATGAACAAGAGTTTTAATTCAATTGTGGTTGCATCGTGGGGTCACAAAAATGTTCCATTTACGGAGAGAGATGCCAGAAATTATGTGAGACAAGTTAGGCATTTACAACTTGTCGAAGGTGATGCTAATGCGAGGTATAATTATTTTGAGAAAATGCAATCTGACAATTCCGACCTATACTAGCTGATGGATTTGGATGACGAAGGTTGATTAAAGAATATTTTCTAGGCAGATGCAATGAGTAGGGCAGCATTCAAAGAATTTGGTGATGTTACATTTGATACAACATATATATGAACAAATATGACATGCCATTTACGCCTTTCGTAGGGGTTAATCATCATGGGCGCCTTTAGTGATTTTTGTTAGGCGACTTTTGTATTAGGTGACTTTTTATTAAGTGACTTTTGTATTCAGGAAATTTTTATTTTAAATGATGAACAACACTTCTTGATATTTTTTGTTATGGAACGACAGGTTGAAACATTTGATCCTTAAATAGCAGTTTTGAATGATTGTTAAATAGCGCAGTTTGAATGTAACAAAATAGGGACAATAACAAAATAACACTACATTACACAAATTACAACAGATACAATTGATGGTTCTTCGAATTCTTGCCATAAAGTCTTATGGCCATATTACAAAAACAAAAGCAAACAAAAAAAATACAAAAATGTTCTTCCTTTAGTAGGTGCTTTTGACAATTGCAACTCCATTTCAGAAACGTTTGTCTTTAATATGTTAATCTCCATACATAGTCATGTTCTTTGTGATGAAGATTTGCCAATTCAACCTCTATGTTTTTCAGCATGTCCCTCTTACTTTTTATGACTTCTTTGCCTCAACTGCAAATTTCATCATCATGCTAACAAAAAAAATTGCAACCACCATTATCCTACAACAACCAACCATACTGATCAATTTTCATTTTATAGAGACAATGTAATGTGAAAATTTGGCTTCTTACCTGATGTTGTTTGCAAGCCCAAAACCTCCTTCCTAGATTCTTATCTGTCCATGAAACTCTAATAATGACCGTTTCCTCCACAATTACGGACATGGTGAAATTTTGTAGAGCTAGATGAATAAATGCTTGATGTCATGAATCGAGTTGTCGTAGTTCTCTATTTCACAACAAATAATCGACGAAGATAAATTGAATCCACAGAAAATCCACACCGAACATTGAATGAAAAATAAGAAAATAAAAGAATCCAAAGAAAATAAATTGAATCCTGAACTGAACACTAATTCTATCTCAGAAAAAAAGACACTGAACTAAAGGGAGAGAGGTTAAGAGAGACCCAAGAGTACCTCGCTGCGACTCGAGAGAGGGAGAGAGCAACCCACGAGCGACCGATAGCGAACCCTAAACCCGAAATCGGGAAACCCGACAGCGAGAGAAGTAGGCCAAGAGATGGAGGAGGGAGACAGAGTTGCGGGGGAAGGATTTGGTGAGGGTGTTGACGGGATTTTTTGGATTGGGGGGTGGGGGGAGGAATTCCGAGAGAGGTAGGAGTTGAGGGGGAGAGCCTAGGAGGGAGAGAGAGAGAAAGGAAAAGTTGAGAATGGGGGAGAAGAACACCCGTGGTAGATTTGGGTTCGGATCTGGTGCAGTACAGCACCATGCTGTGCACAGATCCACCGTCGGATCACACACGCAAACACACACACCCATGCGGGTGTGTGTAATCCAATGGTGGGGTGCAGCACAGCATGGTGCTATACTGCACTGGATCCCCTTCCGGTAGATTTTGGGTGTGTTTTTATTGTGGGATCCACTAGGTGTTGCTGAGGTGTTGGCCAAAGGTGTTGATGTATCATTTTCCTTTTATTTATTGTGATCATTATTCTTTTACTTTGATTGGTCCATCCTTATTCTCCTTTTTGAGCCAGTTTTCATTTGGTCATGACCCCTTTTTTATGGTCTAAAATTCTTCTGTTTGTTGAGTCTGAATTATCTTAAGCTAACACGTCTAGTTAAAATTCAGCCCGTTTACTTTCCAGTTCAGTCCAATAACCGTGATTATTTTGAATTTATTTTTGGCCCCAAATTCTTAAATGTTAATTCATAATTAATTAATTTTAATATTTAAATTATCTCTTTATAAATTACTATTAAATTATCAGTAGATAAAAACGTGAATCTTGAGGAGTGCATTTTTGATGAGTCCGTGTTGCATTTATTAAGGTGGGTGCTAAATCATTTCCAACTCAAAATTTGTTTTATGCCATATGGGCAAAACATTACTTAAACTCTGATTTTATTTGTACTATGTGAAGTAAGTTGCGTAGATATAAAGTTCGTTGAGAAATGTTTGAATTATTTTATGATGCCAACATGACTATCATTTATGAAATATTATGATTCGTAATATATTTGATGTGATATCGATCAGCCTTGACGACAAAAGAGTCTAATGTGGTCGGAAAAGAATGAATTATTGTCATGTGCACAGTGATTAAAAAATAAAGTCTATGATTACTTGTGAATCTAAACTTGAAAAGATGTATTCCACGCTATCCTTGACTCTAAAAGAGTGTTGTGTGGATGGAAAATAATGTGTTCTGTGATTGTCTTGACGTCAAAAGGGCATTGTGAGTTCAGAATAACAAAGTATGTGTTCTATAGCCTTGACACCTATAGAGTCTTCTGAATCTAGAATACCAAAGTTGCATCTCATACTACCCTTCCCACCTAAAGAGTCTTGTGTGGATGGGATAATGCTTATTATCTATTTTCATTCGATATTTCACTTGGGCAGATAAATAAAAGAATCCCGTATTGCCACCACTAAATATGTTAAAGATTACTCACCCCTTGAAAATATTTCCAGGTCAGTGAGTTTAAAGCAGCATGGAGGTTTTAGACGATGCTGAGAGTCAAGAACACACATAAAGAAATTACAGAGCTTTGTTTAATTTTATTTCGCTTATTAGTAGTACCTTTGAAGAATTTGATTTTGGTAAATTTCTTAAGGTTAAGAGTTTGTTTGATTTTTCGCGATCTTTAATGACGATGTGCTGATTTTTCGGAAAAATTTATACTTAGTTTTTTCGTCCTTGACTTGCTTCCGCAAATCATGTACATTAAGGATATCACTTTAGATCAACTATTTAGTGTGTCACACCGCCAAAATTATGCACCGAGTTTCACATCATCGCATAGAGTACCAATCTCGGAGCACACAATAATTTCTCCATATCAAGTACCTAATATTATTATCAAGGTAATTATCTAAACTTGTGCCTATTTCAATTCTATCTATGTCCTCTGAAGAATTCGCCATGATATTTCTCAATGGAGAAGGGATGGGATATTTTGGAATCTTTTTTGGGGTATATGGGTACTTGTGCTCTTTATCTCCCATGTTAGTTTGTGGTAGATGAGAACGCGAGAGAAGTTGGTATCTCTCACGAGTCGGAGAAAACTATGTGACGGTCCTTAAGGAGTCACATGATTATTGATAGTTGATACTTTTGGTCGCTACTGCATTCCCTAATGAGAGTACAAAAGTATCTCGGCGATTCATTGTTCTTCCATGCCTTCACCCGTTCAATGGTTCAATTTTCTTCCATGAAAAATTCAAGCCGACTACAAGCACTATAAATAGTATTTGACTCAAGAGTCGAAATATGTGGAGAAAGATCATGATAATATGGAGGTGAACTATATTGATATCCCTCCCCTCACCATCACGGACAAAGCTTAGCATTTGTATGTTGCTGACTTTGAATAGATCATCGTGGCTTGACTAGTTTTACGCTTTGGTTTATGATTGTTTTGTTTTTAGTTTCATTTTGAAAATTATTTTGGGATTTCCTATGAATCTGATAAAGTTGGTCATGATGCATAAAATTATATTAGTTTCATTACTTTGATTGTGCAAGGACGCGAATTCTATTTTTTCGCTCAAAGGGCATGTTTGGTTTGGTTTTACAAAATAATTGCTCATTAAAGATTTACTTGGTTCATTTAATGCATTTGAGTGAATTTTGTCTATACTTTTGATCATGACTAGGTGCATCCTCCTTGTTATTTATTTAGACTTTCAAAAGTTAAACAAAATCAGTAGCTTTTAAACAGACTTAGCTGTAACGACATTCCTACTTTCTCTGCAAGTCTACCAAGTTGGAGATACTAAAAGGATCATTGGGCGAGATAAAAATCAAACATCCCCCTACATTTTAACACGTTCAGACGCGCCTAAGGATGTCATTTCCATGTTTTCTTCATCAACGCTTATGCCATTGAAGATGGCTTCAACCTTGTTAATCACTCAAACCTAGTGAAACACCAAAATAACAACTATAAATGACCACTACGATCTGATTTTAATGAGATAGAAAGTACACGATCTATAAATGGAAATATACAGAAGTCTAGTTTCCATAACAATTGACCATTCATCCATAGCCTCCCTAACATAGTAATTAATCCTGATTTAGAGAACAAAGGTCAAGCTGCAAAGAAATTATTACCAAAGTTTGTGCTAACTTTGATTCCAACCGACATGGCTGATTATTACAAACTCCAAGTTATTGAGTTTTCTGTATGTATTTTAACACAGAGCTAATCGAGTTTTATGTCTTACTGTAGGTGCCTCATGGCGAAATTAAGTGTCTTGTTGATAGCGGAACAATTCACACTATTCTTCGAAATAGGTAACTATTTACGAATATTGTGTCATACATATACTTTGTGACAATAATGACTGGTTCCTTCCAAGTCATTCAAGGGATGGGATCTATTCATTTCCTACTAATGGTACTCATGTTGTTGGCCACAATATAAAATTTTACAGCTTAGAAGGGGGGTTGAATAAGTTGTTTTTTTTTCTAAGTTAGTCTACGTAGCGGAAATCTGAAACTAAGTTGCTGTAAATACAGCAACTGGATCGTCTCCTATAGCTTGATGCTTACAGGGTTTTCAAGATAAGTATACTAAAATCACACAGGCAGTAAGAAAATAATAAAGACAGTAAGTAAAGACACACAGTTTAATATGGTTTGAGGTAAACCCCTTTACGTCCACATGTCCTCCACACAGGAGTAAACAGTTTATTAAAATCAAGGCATATACAATTGTATGATTTAACTAAACTCCTCGCTGTATCATTCACATAAATTGATACAACCGACAGTAGATTTGGTCGTTCCCATAGATTGACTTGGGCTTCTTCAACTTGCTTCTTCTCACACAGATTCAAGCTTCGTCCTATATTCTATTCGTCCCACACAGGTCGGAATATTTTACTTAGTCCGTACATGGCTAAGGAACTCAATAGTAAGTATTTGGATTATCACGAATCGAACAACAGTTGTAGGCTTGGTAAGTTTTTACTGTGGATGTGTTGTTCATTGTTGAGGACTTGTATATTTCTTCACTTAACATATTGTTGTATGCTTAAGTAAATATATTGATCTTATAAGCTTGATGTTTAGATTTCAGTTCTCAGTAGAATGAATTATTCAATTCTTCAGTTCGTCAGTTGTTCTTCAAGATACTGTTCCGAGCAATGTCCTCATGCTTAGTTTATTTATAACCTTGGAAATAGATCCGTTATAAATGTAGTCATTGGTCGGTTGATGAGATTGAGACAACTCTGATTGGCAGATTCAAAATATTTGAATTGAAGGTGATTCGTATTTAACGCTTCAGACATTATCCGTGTAAAATGCTCTTCTGTCGGCCGTATTAAATATTGTTCAGTTAGCATTAGATGCTATTTTAAAACCGTGAATATTTTATGAATAAAGAAAGTTTGTTCCACAAAAATTTAAATTTCCTTCTCAGTCCTATTGGTTTTGTGTTTTACTTTTCCCAAGTAAATCACAAAACCAACTTCTCCTATGTAAAACACAAACCCAACTTTTCCTAAGTAAAACAAAAAAAAAAAAAAAACTCCTAAGTAAAACACCTACAACATTATTTACTATAGCCAACTTCTCCTCTTGATGTATCTTGAAGGCTTAGTTGTAGGATTTCTCTTATAGGATCAATTTATGATGTTGCGCTCTATGGTATTGTGCTGTAGGGACAGGCTGTAGGATGCATTTATCAAAACACAATTTTCCCAATAATTTCCCCCTTTTTGATAATGCCAAAATCCCTAACAACATGAGACTCTCTCAAGTATTCTACCAAATGATTGTTGAACGTCGATACTTGGACTAAAATCTGAACTGCTCGCAGGCAAGTTCCAAAATTATAAATCCTACAGGACTAAGTATATTACAACTTAAATTAAGATTGGCTCGTAGGTGCAATCTTATATGAAGTAATCCTACTTGAATACAACTTAATCTATAAACTGTTCATAGACAAGTTCTTACAGCGTGAGACTTATCAAGGTTTTATACTTGGTGAATATTTTAATATAAATCGTAATCAAAACGGTAATTAATGATCACGAGCTATAATATTTTGAGGTAAAATAATAATTTCATTGATAATTTGGATTATAGTGCTGTTTAAAATAGAAGTAGTACACCAGAGAGCAAACAGGAAGGAAAATAAATACAACTATCAGAAGTTATCCCCTATTGTAACACCCGAGATATTCGGAATAATTACAGCGCCGTAAACCCTTTAAGTAAGGAATTACAAGGCTAATTAAAAGAAATGTAAATATAATCCAATAATACCACAAAAGTTCAAAATACAAAACCGGTTCCAACTGATCCATTGAGTTAATTAATACAACCATATTGAAATGATATTAATAAGACACGCGTACTCGAGTACTGAAAATGAACCAAGAAGACAAATCACAGTGACAACAAACATCACTGAGCCCCTTCGTCGTCACGTCGGTACTGTGGCTATTTCCCTGCTCCTCGGCTACCTGAACATCAAAACAAATGTCCACCCCCGAAGCGGTTAGCAAAACGATGCTAGTACAAGTATCATATTAAACAAATCAGATATGCAGCAACAATGCACAAAAAAATACACAACCCGGACTTCCGCTACCGGAATCCGAAAATGCGAATCCACAAGATTCCATTAACACAGTATGGGTATTCCAATGATCCAGCACCCTCAGCATAGATCCCAAGATGATCCCGTCGGACCAACACGAGGTGGAAAAACCCGTCCAATGATCCAGCGCCCTCAGCCTAGATCCCAAGATGGTCCCGTCGGACCAACACGAGGTGGACATCCAATCCAGCGCCCTCAGCATAGATCGTACAACATACACAAACATAACTCATGCATTCATATATGCAAAATCGCTATGTCCATCAACATGAACATACAAACACTAGATAACGAATATCATGACAATTCAACGAAATAAATCCCCTGTTCAACAACATGAATAAACCACATGTATGCTCAAAATACCAATATTAACAAATTACGATACTTGCCTCAAAGATGGCAAGAACTAATCACTCCAATGATATCAACACACTCGAAGGCCGCCTCCTTCGATCAACGTAGCAAGCTCGAACCTTAACAAAAGAAATAATATAGAATTCATCTCAAGTCGTATGAATGTCTAACAATCCGGTCTACGGCCGAAAGCTCTTAAAATGTATTCTGTCTGAACTACTTAGCGTACGCTACGTATTCTACATAACGTGCGCTAAGCCTGCTAGTTAGCGTACGTGAACGAAGTCTAGCGTCGCTAGCTATGTAATCGACAGCTCTATCGATCGGCCGACTCGGATCGATGACATAACGTACGTTACGTACCAAACGTAGCGTACGTTAACTCATTCCTGATAGCGCACGTTAATATACATATCTTAGCGTGCACTAACCGTGCATGGTAGTTTACTACTGGGTAGCAGACTTGATCTAATGGTGATGAAACTCATGAAATCTTCAGTATTTAATACATGTCATCTCCATGCATATCATGCTCATACGGTTTATGAATGATCTTTACGGATTAAACGACTTCGAGATACAAGGATACGTATAATCTTCTCAACACCATAATTCATCTTGATCTTCAAGAAAATATCCTAGGTTCAATTCATTCTATGTCCCAAAACGTATAATTCCATTATGTAAAAACATAAGAACTTGATAATCTCCATAACTGGTCATAATCGGTTTGAAGCTTCATGAATATGCTAGGAGTTCAAACACTAAAAGGTTCAATGGTTTTATACGATGAAGAAGTACCGAAACATCGAAAATATCCTTCTAACACATGATGTTCGACTACATACGAATTTAACTGAGTATATAATCCCAAATCATGATCAAAACATCCTTAAGAATACTACTTAAATTGGTGAAGAATCACCTACCTCAAAGTAGTGAAGAAATTGGAGGAACTTGAAGAAATCCAACACCGAGGGCTTGAACACCAATATCCAATGATCTACAATCTTCAAACTCGTGCTAGGATGATGATATGAGAGGTTGAAGATGGAGGAGGTAACTCTCTAAGTCTAAGAATTCGGATTTGTGAAGTGAAAAAGTCTGAAAAATGAAAAAGGGTGCTGTCCTATATATAGAAAATGGTTATTAGCGCGCGCTAGTCCATATCTGTAGCGTGCGCTAACGGCCATACGAAGCTTACTGACCTCACTGTACTCAACATTTAGCGTGCGCTATCCTCATATCAGTAGCGTGCGCTACCGCGTTCACTCGGCTTTTCCCGAAAGCCGTCCAAGTTCATCCCGACATG
The DNA here is from genome assembly GCA_033398695.1 of Orobanche coerulescens. NCBI lineage: Eukaryota > Viridiplantae > Streptophyta > Magnoliopsida > Lamiales > Orobanchaceae > Orobanche > Orobanche coerulescens. Next base: position 77,440,094 of record CM065808.1, read on the forward strand.
ATCCGAACAAGATCCACGGCTGATCTCACCTACCACCCTGTCTTAATCATGTTGACTATGTATAGCGTGCACTAAGGTTCATACATAGTGTGCGCTACGAACCCAATTTAGCGTACGCTACGGTAAGTCGATAGCGTGCGCTACATGTGCAAAAATCACCACTTAAAACACATTCATGCAATCATGCGCTCAACAACACTGGATCATGAAATACGGAGAATAATACTCAGAACAAAATTCAACAAATATAATATCACAAGGTTCAAATACACATAAGAAATCTCGGGTATTACATCCTCTCTCCCTAAAAAGAAGTTTCGTCCCGAAACTTAAGATGAAAACAACTCCGGATACCTAGTCTTCATATTGTCCTCCGTTTCCCAAGTGGCCTCTTCAACTCCGTGTCGTGACCATTGTACTTTAACTAAGGGTATTAGTTTATTCCTCAATTGTTTGATCCGACTCTCAAGTATCTTGTTTGGTCTCTCTTCGAAGGTGCCGTCATTAGCTATCTCGATCTCATCGAACTCAATGATATGATTGGGATCTGGTACATACTTCCGCAATTGGGATACGCGAAACACATTGTGAATGTGACTCAGCGATGGCGGTAAGGCCACCCTATATGCTAAATCCCCAACTTTCTCGAGGATCTCAAATGGTCCGATATATCTCGGACTTAGCTTACCCTTCCTCCCAAAATGGAAAATTCCCCATGTAGGAGACACCTTCAATAGTACGTGGTCCCCAATGTCGAACTCTAGCGGGCGACGACGCACATCTGTATAAGACTTCTGTCGACTCTGGGCAGTCAACAGTCTTTCCCGAATCAAAGCTATCTTCTCTTGAGTCTGAACTATCAATTCTGGTTCCGTTCCGATCAAGTCTGAAGAATCATCCCAGCATAAGGGTGATTAGCATCTTCTCCCATACAAAGCCTCAAATGGTGCCATCTTAATAGAAGCATGCCAACTATTGTTATGCATGAATTCAATCAACGGCAAGTGAACTTCCCAATCAGTTGACCAATCCAAAGCACAAGCTCTAAGCATGTCTTCTACTGTTTGTATAGTCCTTTCGGACTGACCGTCCGTTTGAGGATGATAAGCCATGCCAAAGTTCAGCTTGGTCCCTAAAGCCCTGTGAACTGCCTTCCAGAAGTGCGACACAAAGCGACCATCTCGATATGAAATAATGGTCTTCGGCGTCCCATGCAATCTGACTATTTCTGCAATAAATACTCGTGCCAATTTCTCGGGTCCCCACGTGTCTTTAATTCCTAGGAAATGAGCCGACTTGGTTAGTCGATCAACTATAACCCAAATCATGTTCATTCCCATCTTGGTCCTTGGCATATTGGTAATGAAATCCACCGAGATATCCTTCCACTTCCACTCAGGGATTGGAAGCGGCTTTAACATTCCGGCAGGTCGCTGATGTTCAATCTTAACCTGCTGACAAGTCAAACACTTCGAAACGTACTCTGCTACGTCCTTCTTCATATTTCCCCACCATAAGTTTTGTTTTAGATCCTTATACATCTTACTGCTGCCCAGGTGAATAGAATAGGGAGCGCTGTGAGCTTCCTTCAAAATTGTCCGTCTCAAATCATCATCATCGGGAATGCAAAGTCGACTCTGAAATCTCAGAACTCCATCATCTTGTATCACGAATCCTGGGGCCTTTCGTTTCTTTGCTTCGTCACATAACCTAAGGATCACAGAATCGTTCAACTGCTTAGATTTGATTTCCTCGACTAGTCACGAAGTCAGTTCAATCACATATAGTTGCCCTTGGATTCCTGGTGACCATACTTCAATCCCTTCGCGGATCAGTTCTCGTTGAATGCTGATTTGGGACGTAAGTGCTTCCAACACTCGAAGAGAAACAGGTTTACGGCTCAATGCATCATCTACTACGTTTGCTTTACCCGGATGGTAGAGAATTTCCAAGTCGTAATCCTTGATCAATTCCAGCCACCTTCTCTGCCTCATGTTTAATTCTTTCTAACTGAAAATGTACTTGAGGCTTTTATGATCTGTAAAGATCTGACAATGAGTGCCGTATAAATAATGTCGCCAAATTTTCAAGGCAAAGACCACAACTGCTAACTCCAGATCATGAGTCGGATAATTAACTTCGTACGGTTTCAACTGTTGAGAAGCATAGGAAATCACCTTATCCTTTTGCATCAACACACATCCCAGACCCTGATTTGAAGCATCGCTGTATACCATGAATCCATCGGCCCATCCGTAACGCTAATATAGGTGTCAGTCTCTCCTTAAGTTCATCAAAACCACTGGCATTTCTCATCCCACGTGAACTTTTGAGTTTTCAGAATAATTGAGTGAGCGGACGAGCAATTTTGGAAAATCCCTCTACAAAACGGCGATAATATCCAGCAAGTCCTAAGAAGCTTCGGACTTCTTTCACGGTATTAGGAGCTTCCCATTCCAAGGTTGCTTCGACTTTCTTCGGGTCCACTTAATCTCCGTCACCGATATCACATGCCCAAGGAAGGTTACTTCCTAAGCCGTAACTCACATTTGGAAAGCTTCGCATAAAGTCGTTTCATTCCTCAAGGTGCTCAAAACCACACGCAAATGCTCGGCATGCTCCTTTGTGTCTTTCGAATAAATCAAGATGTCATCAAAGAAAACGACCACAAACTTATCTAGGTATTCTAAGAATACCCGATTCATTAATTGCATAAATACCGCAGGAGCATTGGTAAGTCCGAATGGCATCACCACGAATTCATAGTGCCCGTACCGGGATCTGAAAGCAGATTTCGGTATATCCAATTCCTTAATTCTCAAATGATGATATCCTGATCGCAAGTCAATCTTCAAGAATACCCTTGCCCCTTGCAGTTGATCAAACAAGTCATCGATCCGAGGTATAGGATACTTGTTCTTGATCGTCACCTTGTTTAGCTCCCTGTAATCAATACATAATCGGAGGGATCCATCTTTCTTCCGGACAAAGAGAACGGGTGCTCCCCAAGGAGAAACGCTAGGTTGAATGTAACCTTTCTGCAATAATTCCTCCAGTTGCTTCTTTAGTTCATACATCTCGGTTGGCGCCATAAGGTATGGTGCTCTGGAAATAGGAGCGGCTCGAGGCTCTAATTCGATATTGAACTCCACTTCTCTCAGCGGAGGTAACCCAGGTAGTTCGTCAGGGAATACATCTGAGAATTCATTCACAACTGGAATAGACGAGAGCTCTACTCCTTCTTCTTTCTTCATGGCAGAGCACCAAAATCCGTGACAACCCTGCTTCAGTAATTTAACTGCTTTCATCGCTTTGATCAATTTTCCCGAGCTTTCTGGTCTCCATCCTCTGAATAAGTGTTCATATCCGTCATCAGCAATGATAGAAATGACTCTTTCGGTAATTCAAAATAGCTCCATAACGGTTGAGCCAATCGTCTCCGAGAATTAAATCGTCACCATGGATGTCAACTACAATAAGATTCGATGGCCAATCTCTCCCTCCTATAGACACTGGAAAATATCTAGTTTCTAGGGTTCCCACAATTCTCTCTCCGCTCGGCAAACCCACAACATAAGGTTCACAATCAAATAAACACGAGATTTTCAAACGATTTACACAGTTCAATGATATGAAAGAATGTGTAGCTCCTGAATCAAATAAGACACTAACTGGTTGCAAAAGGATCTGAATCGTACCTGATGCAACAGCAGTGTTCTGATCGTCAGATTTCCTCATCTTGTACAGGCACGGAGGAACGGACCCAGCACTGGATGTCTCTCTCTTCCCAACATTCTGCTGCTGAAATCCACTCTGCTGCGTCTGGTTCACACTTATCTCCTTCGGAACTGGTGCTGGAGTGCGAGTACCAAATGATCTAGTTGCAACCCCACAGAAAGCCGCACGGTGCCCTTCTCGCCCACAATCGAAACAAGTCACAGAAGATGTGGGGCAATCACGTCGAATATGCCCTGCTCGACCACAATTATAGCATTTCTTTGATGCGTCCGAAACTGCTGATGTTGTCCGGAACTTCTTTCCACCTCTAGAAGGATGTGGAGGTTTCCTAGATGAATAAAATGAAGACTGGCCCTTGCGGGGCCCACCACTCTTGTTTTCCGAGAAGTTGCCGGACACTTTCTGCTTCTTTGCTTCCATCGATTCTCCACCGCCGCCTCTTTCATGTCGTAGGCCAGCGCTTTGTCTTGATACTGTCGCAACGTAGTACACTCGAATCCAGACATGTACTGCTGAATCTCCGGCTTCATCCGCATATCGAAATGAAAAATCTTTTCTGCCTCCGTTTTAGCTAAGTGTCGCACACAAGTCAGCTGATGATTAAAAGTTTTGATTATGTCTGTCACCGATGCTTCCGAACTCTGTGGTGAGACAAACTCTCGGATTTTTGCCTCTCTAACTGGACGAGGACAATATTGTGCTTCCATCATTAGTTTGAATTCCGTCCAGTCAGCATTATGATTCTCATGTCGAATAGCTTCCCACCAGTCAAAAGCCTCCCCAGTCAGAAAAGACTGGGCAATAGGAACTTTCCGGTACTCGGGGCAGTTAATACCCGCAAATATCTTCTCTAACTCCTTTAGCCAATGATCCCAAGTAAGTGCCTCAGCAGATCCGTCAAATTTTGGCGGGTGCAATTTGACCACCTTAGCAAGCCATCTGTCTCCTCGGTTATCCTCGTGGTGCTGCTGTCCCATCGCCGTATGCATGCGGTCAACTACCTGAGCGAACTGGTTTATCTGAGCCACAACCTGTTGAAGCACTCCCGGCATGTTAGGATCCACGTTATCATTCGCTGATCTCTGCTGTCCTCCAGAATGGGAATCGGTTCGACTAGCCGATAATTCTGGGGTAGTTGCGGAATCCGCCTGTCTCATTTTACCACGTCCGCATCCACGACCGCGTCCACATCCACGTCCTCCCCTCAACATACTGTAAACACAATTACTCAATATCCAGGACAAAATTTTCAAAAATAAAGCCCGTCAATACTCACAAAACAGAAATTAAGTAAAACAGTAGTATAAGAGATTAGGAGACTTACAACCACGGTCCACATGACGACTTTGGCTGAACAGTGATGTTACGAACGACCCGTAAATCAAATAACGTAAACAGACTCAACTAAAACCCAACTGCCAAGATATCGACGAATCTTAGCTCTGATACCATATTCTGTAACACCCCGAGATATTCGGAATAATTACAGTGTCGTAAACCCTTTAAGTAAGGATTTACAAGGCAAATTAAAAGAAATGTAAATATAATCCTATAATACCATAGAAGTTCAAAATACAAAACCGGTTCCAACTTATCCATTGAGTTAATTAATACAACCATATCGAAATGATATTAATAAGACACGCGTACTCGAGTACTGAAAATGAACCAAGAAGACAAATCACAGTGACAACAAACATCACTGAGCCCCTTCGTCGTCACGTCGGTACTGTGGCTGTTTCCCCGCTCCTCGGCTACCTGAACATCAAAACAAATATCCACCCCCGAAGGGGTTAGCAAATTGATGCTAGTACAAGTATCATATTAAACAAATCGGATATGCAACAACATTGCATAACAAAATACAAAACCTGGACTTCCACTACCGGAATCCGACAATGCGAATCCACAAGATTCCATTAACACAGTATGGATATTCAAATGATCCATCACCCTCAGCATAGATCCCAAGATGATCCCGTCGGACCAACACGAGGTGGAAAAAACCCATCCAATGATACAGCGCCCTCAGCCTAGATCCCAAGATGATCCCGTCGGACCAACACGAGGTGGACATCCGATCCAGCACCCTCAGCATAGATCGTACAACATACACAAACACAACTCATGCATACATATATGCAAAATCGCTATGTCTATCAACATGAACATAGAAACACTAGATAATGAATATCATGACAATTCAACGAAATAAATCCCCTGTTCAACAACATGAATAAACCACATGTATGCTCAAAATACCAATATTAACAAATTACGATACTTGCCTCAAAGATGGCAAGAACTAATCACTCTAATGATCTCAACACACTCGAAGGCCGCCCCCTTCGATAAACGTAGCAAGCTCGAACCTTAACAAAAGAAATAATATAGAATTCATCTCAAGTCGTACGAATGTCTAACAATCCGGTATACGGCCGAAAGCTCTTAAAATGTATTATGCCTGAACTACTTAGCGTAAGCTACGTATTCTATGTAACGTGCGCTAAGCCTGCTAGTTAGCGTACGTTAACGACGAAGTCTAGCGTACGCTAGCTATGTACTGACAGTCCTATCTGATCAGCCGACTGACTCGACTGATGACATAACGTACGTTACGTACCAAACGTAGCGTACGTTAACTCATTCCCGATAGCGCACGTTAATATACATATCTTAGCGTGCGCTAACCGTGCATGGCAGTTTACTACTCGGTAGCAGACTTGATCTAATGGTGATGAAACTCATGAAATCTTCAGTGTTTAATACATGTCATCTCCATGCATATCATGCTCATACGGTTTATGAATGATCTTTATGGATTAAACGACTTAGAGATACAAGGATACGTATAATCTTCTCAACACCATAATTCATCTTGATCTTCAAGAAAATATCCTAGGTTCAATCCATTCTATGTCCCAAAACGTATAATTCCATTATGTAAAAACATAAGAACTTGATAATCTCCATAACTGGTCATAATCGGTTTGAAGCTTCATGAATATGCTAGGAGTTCAAACACTAAAAGGTTCAATGGTTTTATACGATGAAGAAGTACCAAAACATCGAAAATATCCTTCTAACACATGATGTTCGACTACATACGAATTTAACTGACTAGATAATCCCAAATCATGATCAAAACATCCTTCCGAATATTACTTAAATTGGTGAAGAATCACCTACCTCAAAGTAGTGAAGAACAAAGAAATCCAACACCGAGGGCTTGAACACCAATCTCCAATGATCTACAATCTTCAAACTCATGCTAGAATGATGATATGAGAGGTTGAAGATGGAGGAGGTAACTCTCTAAGTCTAAGAATTCGGATTTGTGAAGTGAAAAAGTCTGAAAAATGAAAAAGTGTGTTGTCCTATATATAGAAAATGGTTATTAGCGCGCGCTAGTCCATATCCGTAGCGTGCGCTAACGGCCATACGAATTTTACTGACCTCACTGTACTCAACATTTAGCGTGCGCTATCCTCATATCAGCAGCGTGCGCTACCGCGTTGACTCGGCTTTTCCCGAAAGCCGTCCAGGTTCATCCCGTCATGATCCGACCAAGATCCGAGGCTGATCTCACCTACCACCCTGTCTTAATCATGTTGACTACGTATAGCATGCGCTAAGGTTCATACATAGCCTGCGCTACGAACCCAATTTAGCGTACGCTACGCTAAGTCGATAGCGTTCGCTACATGTGCAAAAATCACCACTTAAAACACATTCATGCAATCATGCGCTCAACAACACCGGATCATGAAATACAGAGAATAATACTCAGATCAAAATGCAACAAATACAATATCACAAGGCTCAAATACACATCAGAAATCTCGGTTATTACACCTATAATGCTGATGCTTCCAAGACTTCCGAGAGGGGTCATGCTCGGTTCCTTTCAACTAGTTGACTAGGGAGTCTCTGACTCGATCCTTGTAGATGTTTCTTCCTTCGTGGGATACGTCGTAGGCGATAATCCAGTCTTTTGGGTGAGTTATTGTAATATCCGCAATTTCAAATTTCGGTAATTTTCTTTTTTCGGAGGAAGTTTGTTTTGACAACTCTATCATGACCGTTTCGTCATTCCGAGAATGATTAATTCTGCACTTTTTGTCATCCGAGTTCGTTTCGGTATCGTTTTGTTGAGTTCTGTGTCCTTAATCGACTTTTTCACGTGGGAGTTCGACTTTGTAAAGTCACCATTAATTCTTGGAAACTCCAAAAGTTCTGAATCTTTGCAAAGTTATAGAGTATCAAGTTAGCTTTCCAATGGTTCAAACGGTGAGTCAATCGGAGTCCAGACGAGGGAGTTATGGTCGAAATAGCTAAGACTACACGATGTGCCTTTTTCGTGTTGGAGTGGGCTGTACCGTGTGCCGCGGCACACTTCAGCTGTGCCGCGGCACTAAGCTGATTCCTGGGCATTTTTCTTGGCCCTGGGCCGCGGTACACTCATCCTGTGCCGCGGCACACGGGCTTTTTCTGCGTTTTTTAGCAGATTTTCGAGGAGAAAACTTCATTTTTCTCCTCTCTTCTTCCTCCTTCCATCTAGGGCGATTTGTGGGCGATTTTTGGGCGATTTGAGTGCTGCCAAACTTTTAGAGATCATTCATCCAAATCAAGGTATTTTGGCTTGAACCCTTGTTTTTGAAGATTTGGGGATTTTCCTTTTTGATTTCGATTCCAATCCGTTTTTGATCAATTAATTGTTGTATAAACGTTGTTTTGAACTTGTTCTACGGATTGGATACTCGTATATTTGGTTTGTTCGACCCGAGGGGTGATTTCTTTGTTCTTGAAGGGTCTTGAACATTTAATGTTCGATTAAATGTTCGAATGAGTTTCCTTTGATAGTTTGTTGGGATTTCCGTTGTTTTCGGCCTTGATTCTCGTCGTAATCATGTTTTATTATTTCTTACGGAGGATTATAGGTGCTCAATGATTCCGATGTTGAATTCCGTTGGTGATTGATGATTCATGTGGTGTTTTCCCGTAGTAATTTCGGTGCTATCGCGTTCTAGATAGTGTTCGGGAAATTGAGGGCTACCCGGCCGTATCCGTTCATTTTTCCATTGCTCGTGATATCGAGGCAAGTACCTTGTCCATACTATTCTTGTTTTGTGAATATGATAATTGGTGATCGTCCTTATATATTTGTTTGATTGTTTAAAACGAGTTTTCAAAAGATTTGGTTAGCCTTGTTAAAGGCCCTCTTTGAAAATCGTGTGTGTTTTGTGATTGGTGTGTTTCTCGAATGAGTATGCGAATCTTATGGACATGTTTGGTGTTGATGATGCACTTGGTATTTGCGTGTGGACGTATATTGTTTCATTTCGGTGCATTGTGGTTGACGTGTTGTTTTACTAAGTGTTTGATGCCTCTGGGTGAATTGTTTGGATATCCTCGGTGTGATATGTTACTCGTGCTTGAGTTTGATTCGCTAGCCAGCTCGGGAGGGTCCTTCGAGGCCTCGAGTGGGATTCGTGGCTTCGTCCCGGTCTAGGTGACGTGTGGTGCTTGAGTATTTCGCTAGCCACCGGGAGGGTCCGACGGGATCACGGAGTGGGATTTGTGGCTTCGACCCGGTCCTGGCGATGCGAGTCGTGTTTTGTGAATGTGTTTGCTCACCTCGGGAGGGTTCGACGGGACCACGGAGGGAATTCCAATGGCTTCGACTGGTTTCACGAGTGAAACTTCACCGCTTCGTGTATATTTTTTGTGATTGTTTTTCGCTCACCTCGGGAGGGTCCGATGGGATCACGGAGGGAGTCCAATGGTATAGCCCTGGATTCACGAGTGCGGTTGCTTATGTTTTGTGAATGTGTTTGCTCACCTAGGGAGGGTTCGACGGGCCACGGAGGGAATTCCATTGGCTTCGACTGGATTCACGAGTGAAACTTCATGGGTGCGTGTGTATTTTATGTCCGTCGAGGACGCATGACGTGGGCTTTTAACCTTGTGTATTATGGTTGGTTTTATTTGCGAAAACAAAACCTTTGGGCTGTGACCCTGTTGATTTTGGAAAGCGAAGGATTCGTAATCCTAAATTGTTTCCTATTAAAACTCTCGATGGCAATTCAAACTGCTTTATAAATAGTTTTCCCTTGATTTGTGACCTTTCGGTTTTAGAATGTTTTACCAAACTCTTGCCTCGGGAAGTACTTTTCGTCACGTTTGGATTTTTTGAGGATTCCTGATTATTATTGTTCTTGGAACTTGTATTGTATGGCTCGTATTTTTGCACTTGTACTTGCACTAGCAAAACAGTGGAGTTTTGCTAACCCCCGAGTATTCGGGGGGTGGATGTCTATTTTTGCATTCAGGTTTTGGAGCATAGCACAGGGTCGGCACGAAGGATGATGAAAGATGAACGATACTAATCACACGAGGATCCGTTGATGTCGGATTGGTCTAGTTGTATTTTCTTTTCCGCGGTAGTATCTTTTCCCCATTGTACGGGAGTTTATTGTATTTTGACCCCTGCGTGGGTATGTGTTTGGAATTGAGTTGTAAGTATTTATTGAAAGACCAAGTCGGTCTACTGAGTCATTTTAGCCTTAAAGGCGATGTTTAGATGTTTGATTTGGTTATCAGCCTGGTAGATCCTCGAGGAGAGGGTCTACGGCATGTAATATCCCTGAGTGGATTGGGGGTGTTACAGTTATCCAGTCACCCTTCAGATTCTTAGCCTTCAGTTTGATTTGCTGAGGGAGCTTTCCTTCTGATAGGAGCCTTGAGAAATCCTTTGCAGCATCCTAAAGAGTTTTGAAGTGATTGAACATGGAAAATTCTCTGATAACAGTACAAAAGTATCTCAGCAGTTCATTGTTCTTCCATGCCTTCACCCCTTCAGCTGACGGCTAATTCTCTGTATGGAGTGGGATCTCAGTGCGCTTTTGGACTGTATTTTTCCCTAAAAAATTGGGATCCTGGAACTCGGGACGAGAACCAGTTATCCTGTATCCTCGTTCTCCTTAACCTGCCCGGTCCGCCATCTTTCGATGGCCGCAACAACACTGTCATCCACGATGGCTTCCATCTCTTTATTCTTCCCCATCCTCCATCTCGCTTCTAACCCGACGAGCCTCTTCCCCTTTGACCTTACCATGAATATCTCAAGAATATACATCGATCCAAATTGCTTGTCTTTAAGATCTTTCACCGAGTCCACTAGACTAGCGACCACTATTTTTAAGGTCGCAATTTTCTGATCATAAGCGGTGAGTTTCGATCCAATGTACTCGAAGGAGGCGATCGTCTTAGCTTCCACAACTCTCGCTTTTTTGCTCTTGCTTCTGGATTCTCTCCTGATGATGCTTAAGCTGGTTGAGCGCCTGCCATAAGGCGTTCGGCATGAGGAGGAATGCTTCTTCGATATCCTGCACAACTCGTTGTAGCTTTGGGAGTTCATCCTGAGCACTCTCGCGTATCCAGTCAAGCTCCTTACCGATATCATATAGGGATTTGACGGCATCCTATAGGAATACGGTTTGGCGACCGATTTGCTGAAGTTGCTCGATTCTAGCTTCAGTATAGGGAGATGGAGATGAACGAATTTGGAGTCAAAGGGCTCTCCTAGTTGTTTGAGAATGACGTTGTGGTTGGCTTCTGGGGTCCGTCATCAGCTTGGAAATCCTCATCTTATTCGGATGGTGATCCTGTAAGGATTGGAGTTGATACCTGTTCGGGAGCAGGAACCTCGAATATTTCCACTGTTGTTGCTTTTTGGGAGACAGAAGGGACTGATTCGTCCTACCTCTCTTGGGTGTCTGTGTCCTATTGTACAGGAGAGACTGATTCCTCCTACTGGCTCTTAGTTTTCGCCTGTTCTGTAGAATGGACTGAATCCTTCTGTTGGATGGCACGGGATCCATATTCTCCAGTTGGAGGGATTGATTCCTCCTAAGAGGGAGATGATGGTTTCTCCGGTTGCATGTCTGGTGCAGCTGGATCATATGAAGTCCCTTGGGCCTCGACGGCTTTGGACTTAGCAAACTCTTCCTCACGGATCATTCCCAAACCTATTTGAAGGGAATCATCATCGCCATCTGAGTCGGGATTTGAGTGATGGCTGGGCTCCGAGTCTTGTCATCAGATTGTGTATTCCATTTCAATAGGGCCCTTTCTTTAGCCATATAATAATGTGATCAGATCATGGCAAGAGGGATTATCCCATCTGATTAGGACCTCGACATTCTGGGTGCTCGTGATTTCCAGGACAAACAACTCTTCCTACTTCCAGTCTTTCTAGTTGTACATGGAGTCGCATGGGGCGACCCTGTATGCTTACCATTCTTTGAAGCATTCAAAAGATTTATCTATATGGACTTGGAGATCTATCTGATTAATTATGTCGGTGGGGGAGAGACTCCAAACACTAGAGGGTTTTAATGTTCGTTCGAGATCCTCTACAGGTATGGGAGCCTGTTGAGGAGAGGGATACCTAACAGGATGGGATTCCCTATTTGGAGAGGGACTCCTTAAATGGGTAGGGGCCCTATTAGGAGTGGTGGTTGTCGGATGGAAAGGGGTAGCTCATTCACCAGTTCCTTCTAACTTGACAAATGACTAGTCATCTGTCATAGCTATCACAGGATCAGGAACTGCTGTAGGAGCAATCAGTATATCTTCCATAGGGGTTGTGCCTTGTGGGTAAAATACTGCAGCAGATGGTGTAGTAGGCGGAACTGCCTCAGTGACCGCTGTAGTCACTTGAGGTGCTGGAGGAATAGCTTTCGAATTGGAAGACTTCTTAGTCTTTTTCATCTTCTTCTCGATAGCTGTAGGGGAGGTGCTGTCGGGGACAGATCAGTTTTTGCTGACTATCTTTTTCTTGCTATCATTAGCCTTGAACTTCACAGAGTGATCGGTAATGCCACAAGGATAACTCGACATGTTAGAGATAAGCGACTGGGCATGTTGGCAAGAAGAGTCGCCTTGTTGAATGCGATAGACTTGGAACCACCTAAGAACTTTTCAGCAAGGATCTTCTTGGAAGTAGGTGGCTGCTGTATGCCACAGCAAGTCAAGATGTAGTTCAAAATCAGGCCAAAAGACTTTCTTGCATAATCTGGTTTGTAATCTTCAAGATGTTTAAATATCACCTGGCACCAGTTAACTTTCTCTTCGGACATGATGGCGACCATCATACGGAATATCAGGTTGGTGCACATCTCGAAAGCTCCAATGTGATTCTCCACAATCCTGCAATAGAAATCGTGAAGATAAAGGTAGGGGAGGCTGAAGTTCTTCTTGTGACAAGAGATATGCACTTGAGATTGCAGAGAGTTTCCAGTGAACAAGTTCCAGTAGGCCTCTAGCAGATCTTCAGAGCCAAAGGTTTCCAATTCCTCCAAAGATAGTACATGAGAGGGAAATTTGTACAGTTTTTCAAAGAGTTCCTGATTAATGGAGATATCTTTCTCCTGCACAGTGTTAACAATGGCAGTAAGGGCAAAGCCCTTCTTCTCAGATGCATAACGGAATTCAGCATCCAGGAAATATTCTTCTATGATCTGTTCATCGTAGTTTTCAGGGTGAAGATTACCCAATTCGTACAGACCGGTTTACTTGATGCGACATATGACCAAGTTAATCATAGGCATATCTTCGTCCTTTGAGATTATGTGCTCTTGAAGAACAGATCGGGCAAAGATTCGTTCATTGATTGTCATATCCTTCTTTTTCTTCAGAGAGAGAGATGAAGTTTGAAAATAAGACGTTTTTGCAGAGAGAATAGATGGAAAGATTAAAGTTATATAAGCTATATTTTGTAGGCTCGTTAATATGCATAAAGCTTAAAGAGTAAGTAGATCAGCATACTGGCCCTTTTATATGTCGTAGGCTCGCTAATATGTTGTAGGCTCTTTTTGTTCCTAAATGCCCTTTTGGTTCCTATGACTGCTTGATGGGTTGGTCTAGGGACTAGGTACGACACATTTTTCTTTCGAAACCATTGAGTTCTTCTTCCATTGAAGTGATCTAGTGTGAATTATTAAGAGCCTCATTAGTCGAAGCAGGTTCAGATTGTGCTAAGAATACAGCTAAAGTTCACATGGAAAGTCTTCTAAGTTCACCTTGGGAGTTCCATACAGGGAATTGAGACTTTTCATAACTGGATTGTGTATATTCTCGCGCACAGAGTACAGTTCCTTGTGTACTCTGTATATTTTTTTTAGGTGGATACAGCAACAACAATATCACCAATTATCAGCTCGTGATGATGATCTCATACCAGCTATTTGATGACCCCTTAGGGACACCTTTTTTGGTGTATTTAGGTACAAGTATTAATGGTGAGAGGGTGTAGGAATGGCACTGGACAACGAGCAGCCGTGATATTGTCTCGAGTTACTGATGTTGTTTTAGTTGTTTTGGTCTTATTTTGTATAAGTACTCCCGAGTACTATTCTTATTGATATTACGCCCTGTGTGGGCTTGGGAACTGTCTTGGAGTTTGTTATTTGTATGTTGAGTAGGTTGTGACGGTCGTCATGTTCGACCTTGCTGATTTTGATATTGGGGATATGTTGTATTGTCGTCCATGTCGATTGACGTGTGTTATTTTTGTTTTATGTTCGACCTTATTAGTCATTGTGTGTGTAAGTGGGTTAAACACGTCTTGCCTGACTTGCAAATGGCTCTCGATTTTGGAATAAATAATTTTTACAAATGAGTTTAGATATAATGTATGAATGATGTGGATATATAGCTTAAAGTGATAGGCTAGATGTGGGACTAACGCGTTTGTGTGGAGGCCAAGTTATTGTCACATATTCATTATGTTGTCATTCTCATTGGAGGTTTTTGGATTTCGTTCCCAAATTTGTGTTTCATGATTTAGAGTTTTTCATAGCTATATGATATCACTTTCGTGTAAGACGATAGCGCTTAGATCCAGATGTTGCATACATACATAATCACTTCATGTCTTTCTGTACTTCTGTGTTGTGGCTATCGCTCGTAGATGTTTTGAGTCTGAATTCTTCTTGTTGTTCAACAACATGTTTACGGTCGTTGAGTCGTGGGTTAGGCGAAAATTTTCTTTGCTACGGCCCTATGTTTCTTCATTACGGCCGTAACTTCCATCTGTTACAATCATGGTTCCCGTATTCGCTTAGTTGTGCTAAGTAGATATTCTTGTTATGTTACTATCTGTTGTCATAGGTTGTTACGTTGCGCCGTAGCTATTTTTGGTATGTTGTTATGCAATGTTATGTTTCATTGTACTGATCAGTTATATGTTTAGTATGCCGATAGGTGAATGCCGAGGTCGTGGTCGTAACCATGAGTGTGTGATATGACTAGTTCGTTGTCGAGCACCAATCAGTGCACTAGAGATGGTCGTGAATATCAGTCGCGTGAACAAAGGCAAACAATTGGAGGTAATGTTGATATTGGCATCACCACCATTCTTCAGCAGGTGGCAGCCATATTGGTGCAGATGAATCAGGGTGGGCATCGGAATGAGCTTCCAAACATGGATAACAGAGCTAGTAAGCGGATCCAAATCGTGATGAGAATGCATCAGCATCATTTTGCGGGTTTCTCTGATTCGTTAGGTTAGGAGAACTAGCTCTTATAGTTGGAGAGAATGTTTGGTGTTATAGCTTGTCTTGATGAGATGACGGTACCTATTGCCTAGTACCTTCTCGATAAGGAAGCTGCATACTGGTGGGAAGCCGTAGCGCCTAGAGACCGTGCAACCACTTGGGCTGAGTTCAATACTGCCATGGAGGCAGAGTATTGTCTGTTGCCAGTCCGAGAGTCCAGGATTGTTCGGTTTTTCCCAGTTACGCCCCAGGATGTATCGCTATCCCAGGCTATAGTCGATTATAATCCATAGCTTTGTTATGTTTGTGCACAAGTGAGAAGCGAAACAGTTAAGATTCATTACTTTGATAGGCATATGAAACCTTGTGTTCGGAAAAACATGGCTCCTCTTATGTGTACCACTTTGAAGGAGTATCAAGATCGAGCATTAGCATCTGAGATGACTCTATCGTCGACAGAGCCTATATCCGAGGCAAAGAAGCAGAATACTTCTGGTGATTCATCGGGAAGTAAGAAAACTGGGGTTTCTAAACCCCAACCCTCATATCGATCATTTGTGGTGTTCGAGATAAAACATAATGGAAGTGAAGTTTGAATAATTTGAATAAAGCATTTTATGCATCCACGAGCCCAAAATTAGGCATGTTAATTAATTAATTACTAAGACTAATGAGCAATTTCAATACTATTTATTATTTATTATAAAATTTTGTTGGTAAACTAAATATCCTAATCTAGATCAAAATATCATAGGATATTTACCTTTTGAAGCGAAGTGGTTGCTACTTTGATTTCTTCCTCAAAATCCTCTAGAGTACATCCTCGCCTTCATTCGGACGTTGTGTGGGCAACGAGCTACCGAATCTTGCTTGAACTTCAACTTGGATCGACAAATTTCTCTTTTCAAGAGTCTCACAATTTCCTCTCTATTTTTCTGAGTATGTTTGGTATTTTCGAAAAATTATTGTGTTATCTAAATTTTATAACAAAGACACAAGTCAAAATCTACTATTAAACACATTAGAAAAATAAACTTCTTGACCTTGTGAAGTAATAATCGCCCAATCCCCCCCTTAGAAGTCATATTTATAAGGTTTGGACTACTATATGGATCTTTAAGAGGATTAGGTTAGGATCCTAGTATAACGCAATCTTCCATATTAAGCCCTTCTTATTATGATTGAGTTTATCAATTCAATCAACTGAAGAATTAATACTTCCTACCCAAATCCCAATTATGAAATTAGGCTCTTTGTTTAAATATATTATTTCCCGTGTTTAATATATCGAATGCCCATTAATTAATTTATGTTATTGACAACTTTAATTAATTAATTGCTTATCCAAGAGTAGTACCACTTGAACCTCATTATTATATCAGAATTAAATCCAGCTGCAGGGTTTAATATAATAATCATTATCAAGCTCCTCACGGGACATCATCAACCCGCACGAGTAGGAACATGATTTGTAGTCATAATAATAATTGTCATATAAATAATATTATTGTCGAAGATACGAAGCATATTGAGTTAATCACCGTGACTTTCACCCATGGTAAATCGTAGGAATATATATTATAGTTACACAATTAAATATAATATACTTAGAATTAAAAATAATAATTATCCGAGATTTACATTCTTCTTTACAAATGCAGTAAACTATATCATCGATCGAGTTCAACGTATACAAAATACGCTAATGCATGCTAATAGTCAATACAAACTAATCTCAAATATACATTACAACATTTCTTATTTTATGTCTAATAATTATATAGGTTGTGAATTATGATATTATTTTATAAAGCACCGATAATGTGATCTTCCGTTTGACACCGATACACCATATTATCTACAATATAAAATAATTAGATATTTCATCTGCATGACCATAACGTGAATAAATATGCAAAACATGTGATTAAATGTAATTTATACCCTCATAGGTAGTTATAGAAAAATAAGGTGATACAAACATAAAGTATGTTTTGTATTATACAACCCTAATAATATCCCACTTATACTCGACATATGCTTTTAAGTATACTACTCTTTACATAGTTATCTCCCACTTATACTGAAAGCAATGCTTTCATACACCGTAATCGCATTCCTTCCACATGACCTTCAAAAACTTTTGTTGGAATATTTATTCCACATATTAATAAATTATGTTGTGATGATTAAGTTGCTAAACAACACAAAACAACATAAAGGTGAAGCAAAATGACGAAGCAGACGAAGACGCAAAAAGTTGCAATCTAGACTGCATTAGCGCACGCAAAACATCATAGGCTAGCGCACGCTAACGGGAAGTCATCTACATATCAGCCAAGCTCGAAATTACCTGAAGTGAAGTCATCTGATGAGGATAGCGCACGCTACACCTTACACATAACGCACGATATTGAGTTCATATTACCTTTGTGAATATATTCAAATACAGAATAGCGCACGCAAGAGATGATATTTAGTGCACGCTAAATATCAGTTTGAATCAAGTCAATCAGAATGTTGGAAAGATTCGGCAGAAAGTCAAGTATCAAACGGGTAGTTTGACAAGTGAAGGCAATGGATATATTACGTTAACGCACGCTACTCAATCACGGTTAACGTCCGCTAAGTGAGTCAGATAACGTACGTAACACAAAGAATATAATGTACGCTAAAGTTGAAATGAAGCTACTGGACTGAAACTGGAACAAACTAGTGCACGTTAAAGATTAAGCCTAGCGCACGCTAATTAGTCAAAATAGACGAACGGCTAGTTTGGTGGATGAAGTCTATAAATACCACATCTTTGGTATTATTCCATAAAACAACTTCAAGCAAGAGATACATTGATTACTTATTCATATTGATATTATTGTTGTTGCAATATTGAGCTTATATTGTTAGTTTTAGTGTTTATACATTCAACATTATACATGAGACGTCAAAGAAAAGATACGTTTGGATTCGGTGTTATTAGGATCAAGGATCCGGCATTGTTAGAATCGCAATCGCTATCTTAGTGAGGTTTATCTAGTACCAATAGAAAGCTAGAGTGGTTGATTCCTTGTCCAATAGAAAAGGAAAATGGTTTTACTCAGACCGATAGAAGACGAGCTTGTAACTGTAATCCCTCGACTGATAGAAGAGAGGCGTAGAGGTTTTGATCTTATTCCTATAGAAAAAGATACATCGAGAGAGGACGTAGGTTTCGTTAATAGCCGAACCTCTATAAATCCTTGTGTGATTTATTTTCCGCAATTTATTTATGCTTCCGCACAAATGGAGAAAATAACCGATGTTATACCAACAATTGGTATCGGAGAGGTACTCCTATAAGCTTCTTTTCATCCGAGGAGAAAAGATCCAATGGCGTTTCATCTTGCTCCCGTCGAAGGCCTTGCTCTCAATCGACCACCATTTTTTGATGGCTCAAACTTCATGACGTGGAAGAAGAAGATGTCTATATTCATCCGAGCATATGACATCGATCTTTGGAAGGTGATTTGTCTTGGTCCTAAAATTCCGACGAATTCCAACGGTACGCTTAAAACTTTCAAAGAATATGACGATTCCGATTGGAAAAAGGTAACTCAACTTCTTTATTGTGCCTTAAATCCGGAAGAACACAACCGAATATCATCGTGTGATAGTGCCAAAGAAATTTGGAAAATGCTTGAGGTAACACATGAAGGTACATCTCAAGTCAAGAAGACGAAGATAAACATGCTCCTTCATGAGTACGAATTATTCCAAATGAAGGACGACAAATCCATCACTATAATGCTCGACCGCTTTTCGGTCATCACTAATGGATTAGCATGTTTCGGAAAACTACTTTCGAGTAGTGAGAAAGTAAAGAAAATTCTCCAATCACTACCTCGAGAATGGGACGGTACGGTGACGACAATAATGGAATCTAAAGATTTAAATAATCTTGATTTTAGTGCTCTCGTTGGTTTTCTTATCAACTACGAGATTGTTCTAAAATCTCTGAATGCCAAACCAAAACCGAATGAGAGGTCAATAGCCATGAAGGCTAAAATATCAAGAAAGGAAGAAGAAATTCCGGTGGACGAAAGCTATGAAGAATCGGCATATTATGCCAAGAATATTAATAAGTTCCAACACTTATTAAACCGGAGAAAGAAGGATATCCAAGCGGGCGAATCTAAGAAATTCGACAACACATGTCGATTATGTGATAAACGAGGCCACTTTGCTAAGAAATGTCGAGTAAAACAAAAGGAAGTCTTAGTTGCAACATGGAGTGACGAAGATCCTGATGATGATTTCATGAATCAAAATAATCTCGCACTCATGGCCCGGAGTTCATTCGACGACAGCGACGTCAAAAGCCAAGTAAGTAATTCTTACGACGAACTTTTTGAAGCTTTCGAGTTATTACATACCGATTATCAAAATGCTTTAAAAGAAATTAAATCCCTTCAATTTAAAAATAAATCATTGGAAAATGAGAATTCCAAAATTCTAGAAAAGGGAAAATTTGTTGAGATCGATCATTTAACGAGAATATCTTAAAGAATGATATTTTTAAAGTTCATACCGACTTCAAAAATTTAACGAAGAAATTTTCACTCGGAAACGAGAAATTTGAAAACATGCTCTCACTTCAAAAATACACATTAAATAAAGAGGGGTTAGGATTCAAACCGCGTTCTAACAACGAATCCGTAAATTTCAAAATACCTCGGTGTGAAAAATGTTTAAAAATTGGGCACCATATTTCAAACTGCAAATGCCCAAGACGGACGATTAAAATTAAACAGATTTGGGTTCCTAAAGGAACAATTATTTCAAATATCGTCTATGTTTCAAATAAAAAGCCAACTATAGGTTGTATCCCCAAAAATTAATTTTTAACAATTGATATTTTACAAAGGGGGAGATATTACTTTCAGGGGGAGTTTATACCCTTGTTAATGCATATTCATTAATTGATTTCATGCATATTTATATTTAATTGGTATCCTCTATATTTTTTTACACTTTTTGCTGAATACAAAAAGGGGGAGAAGAAGGTGAATCGGATAAAATGAAAGGAGGAGAAAAATAAAAATCGAAGAAGTCGAAAAGGAGAAGAAAACATACAAAAAGGGGGAGAAACGATGGAGTTGAAAAAGAAAGGATTGGAGAAACTAATGAAACGATCAAAGCCGAAAACTTTGAAACGTACATAGATATATATTTTTATTTTTGCAGGTTTTATCCAATTCAAGAACTGTTTTGTAATCATCAAAAAGGGGGAGATTATTGGAATATTTATTCCCCATATTAATAAATTATGTTTTGATGATTAATTTGCTAAACAAAACAAAACAACATAAAGGCGAAGTAAAACGACGAAGCAAACAAAGATGCAAAAAGTTACAATCTGGACTGCATTAGCGCACGCAAAACATCATAGGCTAGCGCATGCTAACGGGAAGTCATCTACATATCAGCCAAGTTCGAAGTTACCTGAAGTGAAGTCATCTGATGAGGATAGCGCACGCTACACCTTACACCTAACGCACGCTATCGAGTTCATATTACAGTTGTGAAGATATTCAAACACAGAATGACGTATGCAATGAAGTCAGTATTAGCGCATGCAAGAGATGATATTTAGCGCACGCTAAATATCAGTGTGAATCAAGTCACTCAGAACGTTGGAAAGATTCGGCGGAAAGTCAAGTATCAAACGGATAGTTTGACAAGTGATGGCAACGGATGCATTACGTTAACGCACGCTACTCAATCATGGTTAACGTATACTAAGTGAGTCATATAACGTACGTAACACAAAGAATATAACGTATGATAAAGGAGAAACGAAGCTACTAGACTGGAACTGGAATAGCCTAGCGCATGCTAATTAGTCAAAACAGACTAACGGCTAGTTTGGTGGATGAAGGCTATAAATACCACATCTTTGGTATTATTCCATACAACAACTTCAAGCAAGAGATACATTGATTACTTATTCAAATTGATATTATTGTTGTTGCAATATTGAGCTTATATTGTTAGTTCAAGTGTTTATATATTCAACATTATACATGAGAGGTAAAAGAAAAGATACGATTGGATTCGGTGTTATTAGGATCAAGGATCCGGCATTGTTAGAATCACAATCGCTATCTTAGTGAGGTTTATCTAGTACCAATATAATGCTAGAATGGTTGATTCCTTGTCCAATAGAAAAGGAAAATGATTTTACTCGGACCGATAGAAGACGAGCTTCTAACGGTAATCCCTCGACCGATAGACGAGAGGCGTAGAGGTTTTTATCTTATTCCTATAGAAAAAGATACATCGAGAGAGGACGTAGGCTTCGTTAATAGCCGAACCTCTATAAACCCTTGTGTGATTTATTTTCCGCAATTTATTTACGCTTCCGCACAAACAGAGCAAATAATCGATATTATACCAACAACTTTTGAGGGTAAACCTTTCGTGAAAGGATCAGCAAGATTATCTTCTGATGCAACCTTAGCCACAACTACGTCTCCTTCCTTTACGAAGTGTCATATGATATGTTACTTGCGGTTGATATGTTTAGTTGCCTTATAGGCTCGTAGTTCCATCGAATTTGTGACTGCACCGGTCTAATCACAGTAAAGTGTAATACCCTTTTGCAAATCGAGAATCACATCTAAGTCCTGCAGGAAGTACTTGAGCCATACCGCCGCTCTGTCTGCCTCAGAGGTTACCATGTACTCGGCTTCCATGGTAAAATCTGAGATGCATTTCTGCTTCACACTCCTCCAACTAATGGCTCCACCTCCCAGAGTCAACATATAACCTGAAGTAGACTTGGAGTTTTCTTTGTCTAATGAAAAATACGAGTTACTATAACCCACTGGACATAGGTCACCTGATTGATATACCAGCATGTACTCCCTAGTCCCTCTCAGGTACTTGAATATATGCTTGACAGCAATCTAGTGTCTTGGTCTAAGGTCTGACTAATATCTAGCAGCCATACCTACAGCATGACAGATATGTGGTCTAGTGCAAAGCATAGCATATATGAGGCTTCCCACTGTTGACGCATAACAGACCAACATCATGTCATCTATCTCCTTTTTTGTCTAAGCACAACATCATTTTCTTCCGATCACAAAAGATCCTGATCCCAATTATGTGTCCTACTTTTCCAAAATCCTTTATATCGAACTGCTCAGACATCCATACCCGTAGGTCCGACAACTCTTTCACGTTGTTTCCAATCAGAAGGATATCAACTAAATACAGTACAAAAATACCAACACATTTCCATCGTATTTCTTATACACACAACTCTCACTTGGGCATTGGACGAATACATATTACTGGACAACCTTGTCAAATCGAGCGTTCCAAGATCTAGATTCTTGCTTAAGTCCATAAATGGATCTCTTAATCTTGCATACTAAGTTCTCCTCTCTTTCAGCAATGATCCCTCTGATTGACGCATATAGATCTCCTTGTCTATACTGCCATTCACCAATGCAATCTTGACATCCATTTATCAAATCTCCAGATCCAAATACACAACTATATCTAAAAGAATTTGGATTGACTTAAGCATGGCTACCGGCAAAAAGGTCTTATCATAATCGATGCCCTCCTTCTGAGTATAACCTTTCGCTACAAGCCTTGCTTTGAAGATTTCAACCTTTCCGTCACTTCCTTTCTTTTAGTTGTAGACCCATTTACATCTAATGGCTTGTACCCCACCACGTAGTTCTACTAGCTCCCACACTTGATTGGAATCCATCGATCCAATTTCTGATTCTACTTCTACTTTCCTAAAGTCAACACCTTTATCTTGGATTGCCTCTATGTAAGTCTAGGTATCTGATTCATCTTTGTCTGAGACTGAGTCCGAAGACTTTCCTATGCCTATGAATCATTTCGGTTGACGAACAACTGTTCCACTACGATGATGCAAATCTTGAGTTGGTGTAAAAGTCTCAAAATCAATACGTGGTGCAGTGTTAGTTGGTTCTTGCACGATTGGTATAGATGGAATCTCGCCCCTCAACTCTTCCAGAATTATTTCGCTCATGGGCTTGTGACTAATCACATCATCCTCTTACAGGAATCAGGAATTGGTGCTAACAATGGCCTTCTGATCCTAGGGACTAGAGAACAAGCCACCTTTCATTCTCTTAGGGTATCCTACAAACACTTGTACCTCTGTATGAGGTGCCAATTTATCAGCATCCTTATTCAGCACATGTTCCGGAGTACTCCAAATCCGAACATGTCCAAGACTGGGCTTCCGCCCACTCCACAATTCTGTGGCTGTTTTTGGAACTTATTTCGAAGGCACCAGGTTTAGTATGTAAATCTGAGTAACTCATCATTGATCTAACCATTTCTAAAAAGAGTTCTGTTCTTTATTTTAGCAACACATTCTGTTGTGGAGTTCCCGACATTGCGAGCTGGGACAAAATCCCCTTAGTTGCCAAGAAATTCTAAAACTACCACTAAGGTATTTGCCACCACGATCAGATTGTAGTGACTTGATATTCTTCCCATGATGCTTCTCCATTTCAGCCTTGAAATTTCTGAACTCATCAAAGGCTTCAGACTTGCATCGCACCAAATAGATGTATCCATATCTCGAATAATCATTTATAAACGTGATGAAGTATTCGAAACCACCCCTAGCCTGGATTTTCGTTAGACCATGTCTCTGGGTGCCTAGATATCCACCGTAAGCCTTGCATAGCACATGATAAGACTGCTCATATACGAGCATGATGAGGAGAAACGAGAAGAAGGAAATAAAGACCCACATACATCAGTATGAACCAATTCCAACATATTCTGAGCACGATTTCCTTTGATTTTAAAAACCCTTTTGGTCATTTTTCCTTCCAGACAAGATCCACAAATTGGAAATAACTCAACTTGGAGGATATCTAATGGGCCATCATCTATCAATATCTGAATCATGCTGATGTTTACATGATCTAACCATAAATTCCACGGATATATTTGGTTTATGCTTGAAGGTTTTTCTCCTTTTAGGTATAGACAAAAAGTTAAGAAATTTATGTAACACCCCAAACTAGGCGGATATTACAGTGCCGTGGACCCCCGACTGGGACCCACTAGGCGAATGAAAATGAATGAATTACACAGGGTAAATGTAGTACCGAACCACATTACAACAATAATTACTCCGATGAGGAGTTTCATACAACACATCCAGGATAATACAGAATACATGTATATTTTATTTGGAGATAAAATATACAACATTGAGTGAAATGAGTATTCAAACGGAATGTCTGCAACGGAATAAATGAAGGAAACATAAATGACTGAAAAGGCTGGGTCCCCCTTCTAGTATCATTGGGACTCCTCGCCGTCAATGTGCTCTCCCCGTTCCTTTGCCTTGCCATGACCTGAAAAACAATATCCCCAAACGGGGTCAGTTACACAGAACAACAATCCTCAAGAGTTGAACAAACACAATCATGTATATGTTGTATAAACCACAAGTTCGATCAAAAATGAATCGGTTAGATTATAACCCAATCTTGTTGAAAACATACGCAATCAAACATGCTGTATGAATCAACTAACAGCACGGCTCAAAGGGTGGCGCCACACTACGCTCGGGATGGAAATGTGTCCGTGCACAAGCCACCAACGAGTATCGATCGAATAC
This sequence comes from Orobanche coerulescens, assembly GCA_033398695.1. Taxonomy (NCBI): domain Eukaryota; kingdom Viridiplantae; phylum Streptophyta; class Magnoliopsida; order Lamiales; family Orobanchaceae; genus Orobanche; species Orobanche coerulescens. The sequence goes on from CM065808.1 coordinate 77,465,063, forward strand.
ACGTGTGGTCTTGTACCTAATCAGTCTCATGAAGCAATCGACTCGTGTGCACAGTCCAATGTGAGGCCAACAACCAACACACGACTTAAATGTGCCCGACATGAAAATCCTACACATACCAATCGGCACGCCAGTATGACCCGGAATGCCACGATATAAGAAAAGTGACATCGAAAATGAATAATGACTCACCGAGATGAAATGATAGTGAAATGAATGATAGCTCAATGAAATGATTGGAACCGTCGTTCCTTGTGACTGAGGTGATTAATTGACAATGACAAGTTTTGATACGGTTAATACAATGATGAATGAGTCAACAAAAGGAATGAATATCCTTTTATCCGAGTAAGAATTAACTTACTCAACACCGGTGACAATTATCCTTCCACGAACAACGTCCTAATTGAGATATCGGTCGCTCGAACAACCTTGAATAACACAATCACCAACAATCCGTTCAACATACGAATCAAACACGAATATAACGAACTCAAAACGTCGATACGATTAAACCAAGTTCATTGGGGCATTATATCGAACACTTTGTGGCCAACTTCGATTATTTATAACCAAACTTCAAAAATACCAACATCAAATCCACAAGAAGTGTTTCAAACCAACAAAACATCTTCAATACGATCAATAATCCATTATGAATATCCAAAATCGTGATTTCAACAACAATTAATCGAAAACCCCCAAATCCAACACAATATTCAAAGTGTTCTTGAATAATCCTTCAATAATCTGATGAATAATCAAACATGTCCATAATCATGCGTATATCAATTCAGACAACATGATTTTAACATCCAAAACATCATATCTCAATACAAAATCGAAATCCAAGATGTTGAAGAAATTACCTCTTGAAGATCCAAGCACTTTGATCCGAAGAACACGCGTTAGATCGAGTATCTGGGCTTCACGATCGAAAGGAAATGAAGAAAATCTAACCCTCAAGTGATGGATGAAGAAAAGTTTCTCCCCTCAAGCTCTCTCTCTCTCGTATGAAGGTGAAGAAGTGAACAAATGATCTGATTTTGCTAAAAAAACGCAATTATAGAGTTGACTGCCCTGTGTGCCGCGGCCCAGCCGAAGTGTGCCGCGGCACAGGGCCAAAACTGTAGGTCACAAGTCGTCCAGGAATAAGTCTAGAGGGGGGGTGAATAGACTTATTGAAACTCTTAAACTCTTTTTCTCAAAGAGTGAGTTTCTTCAGCTGATAGGTAAACAAATAACTTGGAGTCGTTTGTTCTTAATACGTGCGGAAGTCAGCTGATGACGAATATAAAACAACTAATGAAACACTTAACAATGAATGCAGCAGTTAAAGTATGATGCTCTAAAACAGTAAAGTACGCAGGCAATTATAGTGGTCTCAGAGGTGGGGTAATCCTCTACTAATCCACTTTTCTCCAAACCAGTTGGAGATGAATTCACTATAATTCTCAACCAGTGATAAATATTACAGTGATTCAACCAAACTACAACAGCTTCCAACCAGTGGAAATCCGTGCCATTGTAACACACTTGACTGCCTTGCACCTCTTGATCCTCGATCCTTGGATGCCTTTACAGTCTCGAACTTCAACCAGTGAAGTACCCCGAACTCAGGATTATAGACACGAGTTTTTGTCTTCTCCAACTAAGAGCTTCTTCAAGTATGAACTTTTTAGAACCGCTCTTTTCACGATGCTGTATTTTGCTTTTAGATAGCTAGAATGCTTTGATCGCTTTTTGATTAGCCATTGTAGTAGCATTTCAGCGAAGGGCTTGCAGTGCGTTCTTACATATTGTGGCAGAGTTGAGAATTAAGTTGGCAGTGGGACTTGAGCGAATGGTAGTACCTCGAGTTGGCTTTGCAATTGGGCGAATGGTAGCACCCTGGTTGTATGGTTTCTGTCGGTGATGTTCGAAGGCTTTGTTCGGTGCGAGTTGTTGGCATTAGTTACTCCAGCGAATGGTAGTAACCGAGTTAGGACGTGTTTGATGACTATATTAATTCTCTGCGAGTACGGTTGGCAGTTGGTTAATGTGAGGCGAACATCCTCATCGGTAAATTGCGGACGCGCGAGTAACGGTGTTGGTGCAATCCAATCAGAATTGGTGTTAACCTTTTTGCGGGCTTATTAGACATCTTGATCTCCTAGAAGGAGACATGCCGGTGAGCCGAGTGGTGTGCAGCAGCCACGTCTGCCAAGTTGCAGCCATGTTTGCGTAGCGCCGTAGATTGAGAGGTGATTTGGGTTTGAGACCTATTTGGGCGAGAACTTCAGTGCGAGAAACTGCCACAGCACGTTCAGGTGCAAAGCTTGGGCTTAATCTTAGTGTGCACAAGCGCCACAGCACTTGAGGTGCATTGGTTACTGAGAGTTTGGATTGTTATGCTCAAAGCGCTTTCGCACATGAGGTGCAATCGTAACACAGCCACCACGGAAGTTGCAAGAGTGGAGTGTTCAGTATTCCTGGTTCGAGTCGGGCAGATATGAGAATGGGCATGCTCCAAGTGTGGTGTTGCATGTCCCAGCAGTCTATGAGGGAAAAGTGATTTGGGTCTGACCTCCAACATGAGTGGGGGAGGGCCAGACTCTCGGGTCGAAATGGGCTGATTCGAGAATGATGTTCCTTAAGGGGATTCCAAAGCCTAGAGTATGGGCTCTGTGGTTGAGGGATTTTCTGAAATGGACTGAGTTATATGGAACATTGGGCTCCTTGGTTATCGAGGAGGTGTGTCCATCCTGGACACACATGTGAGTGATTTCGAGATGGCTATTCTTGGAAGTAATTTGGAAACCAATAAATGGGAACTATTGGTCTAAGGATTTATGATGGGAGCAAGCTGAATGAGGTGTACTCGTACAGAGTTCACAATCGTGCGTTGAGCAATAAGGCCAGATGGACAGGTTACGAGTTAGTCCAGATGGCCTGGGTTCGTGTCTTGATCTGAGTCAGAGGGCCAGCGAGACCAACCCGCGAGTTTTCGTCACGCCAGGATGAAGGCCGGTGACGCGGTGTGCCGAGAGTTAGGCATCACCTTCGAGCGGGGGAGGGTGCGTTGATCACGCGTACAGCCTTCAAGCTCCTTGCCGTAGAAGTGCGGTGGCCTGAGGGCTGAGAGTTTAGTGATCTGTGTGCAGCCGTGTAGGCCTCTTTCTACTTGTGCTAGATGGCACTTGTCTTACAAAGTTTCAGATTGGGTTTGGCTTGTCCTTGATAGAATTCGGAATCCATATTATGGGGTATGGTTAGTAAGGATTTTTGAGAGGGCAGCCGCGGTGGTATTTGAGCGGAGCGCAAGGCTCCTTTGGATGGGTTCTTGGTGTTAGTAAGCACTCTTATAAGTATCATGTACTCCAGACATTCAGGTAAATCGACCCGGTTTAATTCGGAGAACTTGTCGCTAGTCTCGGACTTGACAATGAGGGAGTAGCTTGATTTGAGCTAGAGTGGCAATCTAACACCATCGGTGGGTTTTTCGTTATATCGAGGCATGGAGAGAATGATTCCTGCCAAGATATGAGTTGGTGTGCGCCGAAGAGAGGAAACATCCGGGAGGAAATGGAGGTAGAGTGTCGGGTTCGTTGCACAAGTATTTTCATGATGAGATGGGCAGCGCATGTACATAGAGCAGGTTGGATGTGCATGCGTTGACGAGAACATCAACGGATCGAGAGGGGGAGGATGTCACAGGGCGCTTTCCATATTATTCGGAGTACCCGGGATTGCCCCTGACTTACAAAGGATTATGTTGGATAGTCGCCCTGCGACACGAATAAGGTTGGGGACGTGCGACAGTGGTCGGCGTTCGGAGTGTGTCCGTGCGCGAGCAGGACATTGAGTCATTGAGAAGAGGGCTTTAAGAAAATACTTTCGTGGAATGCTTGGAATGGGGAGTTCCTTGGAGTGTTGGGAAGGTCTCCACCAAGTTTGACAGCTAGACAGTTCCGTTTGAGTAGCGAACGATGCGAAGGATCAAGATGCTGCAGTGCAGTGGCATTGTAGTAGTTTCAGAATATTGCAGAGGCAATTCCTCACTCCTAGAGTATCGGATGGGGCTGAAAATTTGAGGACTTATAGATAATGTCATAAGCTACTCTAAGGTTCAAGTGGATAAGGATTTGGAGTTCGTATGAGGGATTTACACCCGATGTGTTTCCTCGGCCAATCAATGTCTAGTGCAATTACAAGGGAATATTTGTCTAAGCCTATTATAGGGGGGACAGTCCTTAGATGGGCAATGGTGGGCAAGCGGCCAGTATTCCTCCTGCTGTCGAGCACCAAGCGTGCAATCTTCCTAGAGGTAAGGGGGGCCTCTAGGGAGCCAACTCTAAGCATTCGAAGTGTGCGAGGAGTTCCCAAGCGAGTTGGAAATCGTTAGGGCGGCATAGGACCCATGTGGTCTGCGTTGGGCTTAAGGTTGGCATGGAGGATCTAGTGTGACCGGAGGGATGCCGTCGGCCATATAACACTTCCTCTATGTCGATTGGGCAATCGAGGCACTCACTTAAATCATACGCCTCGTGAGCTTACTCGTAAGCATTAGCTATCGGTTCCGGTTATGCTGCGGGGGATCCTTGGCTCGTACATGTCGTTGCGAGACAACATCACATTGCGGATTAAAGGCAATATGTCGGTATGCGAAGTAGTCCCAAACATCGTGAGGGGCAAATATCTATTGATGGCATGAATCTAAGCCAAGATCTAAAAGGTTGTCCGTCTCGGGTGAGGTACTCTCAAGGTCGCCAAGGTACTGCACCTAGGAAGTCCCGAATGAGTGTCGAGCATGAGGAATTGCACTTCGGGCGTGCGATTGACCCTTAGTGCCGAGTGCCATTGCGGGTAAAGCTTGAAGGGTATGAGATACCGGCCCTTAGTTGGTCGGAGGCAAAGGACAGGCAGGTGCCTAGCGTTTTACACAGCACAATGGACCAGTGCATGATATCTCTAATGTTGGTACTATATGAAATCTCGTTGATGGTATCCGGACAGAGACTCGGAAGTCTCCTAGGTGCACGGGTGATTCGTGATCCGCTGCACGAATTCGACGGCCTGAACCTCAGAGAGCCGCACCCCGTGACACAAGTTCTGGGTTGAATCAGGGAGAGAGTTCCGAGAGATCAGAGTGTTGGCCGTGAATCTGAGTTCATAGAGGAAAAAATCAGATAGTTGGAGAGTTTTCCAAGTGCAGGCAGCCTTCTATTTATAGGAGCTGGGATGCCTTGTTTCCTGGCAGGCGATCGCCTTTTATGTAATATAATATGGGGCGATCGTCTTTAAGTCACATGGGTTGTCTGCCTAAAGTCCAAGGCTGCTGCTGGCAGCCAGCTGTGCAGTCCAATGAGGAGCCAGCACGCATCCAGAGTTGCTGTCACGGGCGGTCCCACTGATACCTTTCGGCGGGCTTGTCGGTAGGTGGAAAGATGCTGACAGGCAGTGGTCAACTATCCATGTGCTGCAGCGCCGTTTCCCGATCTGCATGTGGGCCTTGTCCCGAGCTTCGGCCTTTGCCGACCTGACGATCATTGGCTTCGCGCATCGGCCCTTGCCGACTGGACGATCGATGGCTTCGCGTGGCATGAGGAGGTCGCCACCTGGTAGGTCGCTGGAAGTCGGTCGCCAAGTACCGAGAGACGATCGCCTTAGATGTCGATCGCTCGGCACCGAGACTTGTCCTGGGACCTTTGGCCGGCAGTTCTACCTTGGCTGGGGGGCTCTGGCTAGGTCGCCCGGTCTCTGAGGCGATCGCCGGTCGAGGCATATAATTCTCGACACAACAATTGCCCCACAGCTTGCTCCGATGTTGAAGACATGGGGCGAGGTGGTTCTTGCTGGCGATCGTGTAGGATGAGGACGGGCGATCCGTTGAGCTGACTTTGGATTCGGACTTGGGCGATCTGGTCGATTGGCTAGCTATCTTTCGGTCTTGTACCTGCAAAAACCAACATTGTCGATCCCTCGTAGAAACTTGATTGTTTCGTCGCTGAGGAACCGTGCACAGTTGTGGAGTTCGATGGACCGACTCCATGACCGTGTCTTATGCGCGAACGACATTGTCTGTCTCGTGACTCATTTTATTATGAGGGTCCTCTGTTAGGCTGCGCCTTGCCTCGTATTTAAACGAAGGGCGTGCGGTCTTGGTCTAGAGGAGTCCTTACGCGGGGCATCGTCGGATTAATCAACTCCACTTCCGCGGCTTGTTAGCTCTGCTTCCACCTCGGCCCGCCATGAAGATGGCGAACCTCGACGGTGTACGTTGAGATGGGGGTAGTGATGCGTCGCATTGTCCGGGTTCACCATGTTAGATGATGAACCTTTGAGGGCGAGCGATCATGTCCACTGATTGACTTGGAGGGTCCTTCGACTACGCCCGCCTCGTATTTAAACGAAGGGCGAGCGATCTCAGCCTAGAGGAACCTTGCATGGCCTAAGCAGTCGGTTCCATAGACCTCCAGGACCATGGCTGCATTCTTCCACCTCAGGTCGTCATGTTAAATGCCGACCTTCGACGGTGTACGTTGTGCGGTGGAGGCGACCTCGTGCGTAGTCCACAATGTTAGATGATGAACTGTAGGTGGCGAACGAGTCCTCCAGTTCCGGTGATGTTGCTTGATACTGGCTATCGGGCTGGAAGACTGGAGATCGTCGTTCGGGTGCCGATCGTGCCGCTCATAGGCTAAGAAGAAACCTTTGCCTGGCCAGAAAGTCTGCAGCTGTCTTTCGTAAGATGCCTGAACATAGGCAAAAGACCATGGAATCCTCCTAGGACCGCGTAGAGGGCGATCTCATCTCTTATGGGCTCGCCGTTGAGGATGATCTCGTCTACCCGATCGATGTAGTCCGAGTCGGACTCTTCTTCCCCTTGCCTAATCTGCATCATGCGATGGGGACCTTCTGGCCGAGCGACCCTGGTGGCGAAGTACTCTGTGAAGTCGTTCGCCAGTTGGTTAAAGGAGCTGATGGATCGAGGCGGCAATGAGGTGTACCACCTGTGGGCAAGGTCGTCCAGCGTCAGAGGGAACATTCGGCACCTGGTCGCGTCTAATGCCCCACACCCGGTCATGTAGATGTTGAACTTTCTCAGGTGAGTTTCGGGGTCTGATCTCCCCTCGTAAATAGGTGTTTGCGGAGGATCGATCTTATGCTGCATGGGGGCGAGCTCGATGTGACCGCGAGCGGTTCGCTCGGCCCGACGATCTTGCTCTTGGCGCCTGCCCCAGATTCCAGGATCGCCTTCATGTCGTCGAGATGGCGCTGCATCGTGGCCATCGCTGTAGCTTGGTCGCTCGTGGATTGGCTTTTGGAGCGGGAGCCGAGGCGGTCGTGTACCGATCTCCTGACTCCGCTGCTGCCGAACTCGGCTCTTTGGCGAGGGGGAGCCAGATGGCTGGCCTGCCTTCTGGGAGTTGGAGCTGAACTCCTGGTGACGGACTCGAGCTCCGTCGTCTCGTGGCTGGGGCCCGACTGCCCCGGTCGCCATGACAGGTTGCTGCCTAGGCGATCAAAAACAGAGGTGCCCCGACTGGCGAGCGCCTCTTCTTGCGAACGGGAGCCTCCTGGCGATCGCTTGGTCAGCAACGCCTTGTACTTCCGTTTGGTCATCCGGCAGATGGCCGAGGGGGTGATAGCGGGCGGCACGTCGAGAGCACTCCGTCTCTCCTGTAGGATGGCCATGGCCTCCTCGATCTGTTCTGCGGTTTGGAACTGATCGAGCGAGAGGCTCGGGCCATCCCCCAGGGGCGGGATCGAGCGTCTCGGACCGCGGCAGCTGCCCTCCGCCATCGGCTGTGGCTCGGACTGAGATGGAAGGAGGCGTCTGGCGGATCGGCCAGCGGCTTTCTTCGATGAGGAGGCAGAAGTCATGATTCTGAAAGTTTTCTCTGAAGAACAGTGAGTGTTTCTTCAGGTATATGCCCCAGAGAACAGTGAGTGTCCTTCGAGATGGTAGGAATAAAATTGAGGGTTAGATGCCCTCCTTCTAGCGCCAATTGTTGTTGCCCGAAATATTATCCGAAGATAGATATTGCTGGAATGGTCGAGCAACAACAAATTCCGAGAGCACGTCTGAGGGGGTGTGAAAAACACAAGATTTGCCGGGTTTGTTAGGCCCGGGCTTGAATGCTCTCACGAGATGTTATTAATACAAATATTCATGGATATAAGTACTAATGTGAAAATCTAAATACAATGAGTGTAAAAGACCCTATTTATCCAGCTCTTGAGCGAAGCTTTGGTGTTCTTGCTCTCTGCCGATCGTCTTCCGTGTAGGAGATGCTTAGAGAGAAGAAAGAACCAAGAGATATTTGTTGCCAAGAGTAAGAATACCAAGTTCTGGGTTGAATCAGGGAGAGAGTTCCGAGAGTTCAGAGTGTTGGCCGTGAATCTGAGTTCAGAGAGGAAAAAATCAGATAGTTGGAGAGTTTTCCATGTGCAGGCAGCCTTCTATTTATAGGAGCTGGGATGCCTTGTTTCCTGGCGGGCGATCGCCTTTTATGCAATATAATAAGGGGCGATCGTCTTTAAGTCACATGGGCTGTCTGCCTAAAGTCCAAGGCTGCTGCTGGCAGCCAGCTGTGCGGTCCAATGAGGAGCCAGCACGCGTCCAGAGTTGTTGTCACGGGCGGTCCCACTGACACATTTCGGCGGGCTTGTCGGTTGGTGGAAAGATGCTGACAGGCTGTGGTCAACTATCCATGTGCTGCAGCGCCTTTTCCGGATCTGCATGTGGGCCTTGTCCCGAGCTTCGGCCTTTGCCGACCTGACGATCGTTGGCTTCGCGCATCGGCCCTTGCTGACTGGACGATCGATGGCTTCGCATGGCATGAGGAGGTCGCCACCTGGTCGGTCGCTGGAAGTCGGTCACCAAGTACCGAGAGACGATCGCCTTAGATGTCGATCGCTCGGCACCAGGACTTGTTCTGGGACCTTTGGCTGGTAGTTCTACCTTGGCTGCGGGGCTCTGGCTAGGTCGCCCGGTCTCTGAGGCGATCGCCGGTCGAGGCGTATAATTCTCGACACAACAGAACGTATTGGTTCAAGTATCGGACAACCTGTAAATATTAAAAAATCAAAATCCATGATCGTTAGCAAAATAAATAGCATTTAAATAAGTATTGGGGCGTTACAATCCTCCCCCTTTTAAAAAATTTCGTCCTCGAAATTGATCTTCGTAAAGAACTTTGAAAATCTGTATCAAACTTTGTATGAGTATTTTCATCAATAACTTTAAAAATATTGTGTCAGCAAAAATCACTTTGAAACCTTTCTTTGAAATCATATTTTGTCCCTTTCGGATAATATTTAAACTTTCACATATCCTTTCAAATATTTTGCCGACACAATCATTCTATACTCATACCAAAAATTTTAAGTTTTCATAAAAGAGTGAATACTTGAAAACATTACCTCGGAGTCGACGTTGGGCAGCAGCGATGAACCACATATTCTCCCGAAAATACAATCATGCCGTAATTATTCATTATGATTTTAAAAATAAGAAAGTTTTGAAATATCTTGTTTTGTATAAGTAAATCTTTTTTTTTTAAACCTCCTTAACTATATAGTCCCATACCTATACAGTCTTGGAATACCTCTCGTTCTGGTGAGAATTCGGTTCAGTCATGTCCCCCTCCGCCTAGAAGCCTTGCCAGAAGCCGCTCGTTGTCCGTGCCCTTTTTCTTATTGCACCTGCGATCACTCCCCTTTCTCGGAGCCGCTCATTGTCCGTGCCCTTTTTTATTGCACCAGCGATCACTCCCAGCCCTCGTCGGCCCCGGGTGTCACATGTTCACCAGCTTCCGCTTGGTTCATCCCCAAATCTCACCGTATTGAGAGAGGTCTTGCTCCGATACCACCTGTAACATACCGCACTAACTACCTAACTTACACTATCTTATATCCTATTAGTACTTATAAATTACGGTCAAATTTCGACAGAGTTTCCCCTAAACTAGTACATATCCCATACCTGTGACATAAAACCAACACAAGTATCATACAGAGACATCTAGTCTCAATCCGAATCAAACTCATGACATCAATATCCCCGTAGCTATAACTACAAGAGATTAGTAAACAACAAAACTTCGAGCTTCCCAAATCACTCATTTATTTTACATTACGATATTTAAACAACCTCGCAGGTTAAACAAACATACTAAGTGAACTTAAAGTACCCATCACACCATCAACGACACTCGAACATATAAGTACATTACTGCAATACATATTTATAAAGTAAGGTTCACAAACAAGGACGGAAATATGTTAAGCCCATGGTTAAGCCCGACAGGTCGTCATCCATGTACGTCGACCCTCAGCAACAGTGGAACTCCAACTCATCCAGCGAGGGAACATACTCAAGCATCAGAATTACCTACAATGCATAAACTGCGTGAGCTAAAGCCCAATAAGTAGAAATCATGCATGTTATGTATCGTGTCTGATGCAACGTATGACATATGATTATCAATGAGAAACTCTTAAAATCATTTTCTTATCCTTGGGCCCATTGAACCACGTACTAGGCACCGGAATGAACTCAATATCATATCATATCATGAGGCATGCATCTACCATGCCAAACATATAAGGCATGCATCTACCACACCAAATATATCGTGAGAACATGCATCTACCATGTCTCACCCATGATATAAGCACGCATCTATCGTGCTAAACATATCGTAAAAGCATGCATCTACCATGCCTCGGTGCTCTAGCAGCGGCCAAGAAAACATTTTTCTTTTCTTTCTTTCCATGATCGTACCATGCATGCAGACACTAGTGAGTATCCTGTTATGCATGCATGTGGAGATGCTAGTGGATGTTATGATCATGTAAGGTGCAACCATTAAGCATAATACATATCAATCATCCAATACAATACACTCTCAAGATATCACCAAGTTTACAAACAATACTATGTTTATGCATTGTAGTTGCAGATGGATTTCTACTTACCTTGATCGGGTAATACCCTTACGTTTATACCAATAAGGGTGGTTGTGATAATATATCTTCAGAACCTGTTTCAAGGAATGTGTTTAAAGGATTTACATACCACATACAAGGTTTAACTCTCTTCATATCGAAAGGGTTTACCACTTCCTATGTAGACGCGTAATCGGTTTTCTACGTATTTTATGTCTATTAATCGACGTATACCATCCCATTAACCAATCAATTTTGGACTTATAATTCACTAATGAATCTATTAGTCTCTGTTTATAAATTTCATTCAACTCTCACAACTTAAAATTTTAAGGTTTTATAACAAACACTTGATTAAGAGAGTTTATCAAAGTCTTGTCATAATCAGATTTTGTTTTGCTTATAACCACTATAATATAAGTTGAATTTGCACCAATTTTTGACATAATATCCCTAATATACTTAAGAATAAGTATACTGAAACTCCTGACCCTTAAACATACGGATCAAGTAACATATACTATTAATTCCAAAAGGTGGCAGAATTGATTCCTTTATTGCCTTAGTGAGTTTTAAGCCTTATAAATCCATATTAAACACAAGGGTTTGCCATGGATGAATTCTTAACATCATTATAACATGTATAAGAACATATACAAGTTCTCACATCTTCGAAATAGCTAAGAAACATAGCAAGAATAAGGAAGAAACAAAGGAAACTCACCTTGATTGTCAAAGGAATTGAGGTGTTGATGTTTTTGATGATTTCTTCTTGAATTTTTGGTGAATTTTCGAAGTGTGGAGCTTCTTGTTCGTGTACAGACTGTAAATTAGGGTTGAGGGTCGGATTTATCCATCAACCAAGGGTGTCAAGTCGGTTATGAAGGTGAAATGTCCAAAATACCCTCGAATGACTACTAGAGACTAGGATTGAAATAATTGATCGATTCAAGTAGTTATGATCCGGTTCTTGGAGTGATTGAACCGGTTCCTAGTAGAAATTGACCTCATTTAGGTTATGGATGATCTTTAAAATGGTTTAGTAGAAGTTTAGGGTGTATTTTTATTGCTTAAACTCGATTACCCATGCGAACAATGTTGAAAATGCTAGTGAATGACTTTATTGTCAAACTTTCTAAAACTTCAGAAATGCGACACTGTAGGTAAGAATGGAAGGAATAATTTATAAAAATATAATTAATATGATAAACTAAAAGATAAGTTCAATTCCTACCGCAGTAGGAACGAATGAGGTATAGACAGATCACAGTATTTTACAGATGTTAACAGATACAATCATAAATTGTATACTATTAGGTATTGACAAGAATCAAAGGCACTTGACACGTGTTAGTTTATTGAATGATGGTTATCCACTTGAATCGTCAATTTAAAGTGACCCACTACACGCGCGGACTAAAATCTCGAGATAAGCTAGTTAACTCCGATAGACACGTTAGTGATACCTTTATGACTTCTTGGCTTACCACGTGTACTCAGAGTTTTATAGGATCTTTACATATATTTTATTTTCGTATTAGAAATAATATGAATAACGTAACTTAGTTCCGTAACATATACCACGATAGTGTTTTAGACTTTAGTTCAAATGTTTAGCACATTTCTATTATAGTGAAATTAACTATAAGATCAAATGAACCATGAAACGTCAAATAATCCAAATAACACATAATTGACATGTTATGCATGAATCATATTGCCCAAGTGAGTAGTGTTAAGCTCGAGTATCACATCCTCCCCTCCTTATAACTATTTCGTCCCCGAAATTTAACTTACCTGAAAAGATCAGGGTATTTAGCCCTCATTTTATTTCTCTCTCCCAAGTGGCTTCTTCTACAAGTTGATTTCTCCCCAATACTTATTTAAATGCTAACGATCATGGATTTTGATTTTTTAATATTTACAGGTTGTCTGATACTTGGACCGATACGTTCTGTTGTTCGGCGATTAATACGCCTCGATAGGCGATCGGCATCACGATCAGAGAAGCCAACCTTGGGAGACATACTCTGGACAAACGCCTAGAGTTCGGCACATTAAGGCGACCGTCTTTTGGTACCCAGCGATCGTCTTTTGATATCTGACGATCGTCTTTAATGAGCGAACCAGAGGCGATCATCTCGTGCCACGTATGGATCCAGCATCCGTCAAAGTCGTCGAAGACCGAATCTTGGACGGTGGCCTACGTGCGGATCTTCAAAGGATACCGACAGATAGGACCTTTGACTCCAGCCTGTCACCTACCACACCTACCGACAAGGCCGCCGAAAGGTACAAAGTGGGTCCTCCCCGGACAGCGACTCAAGACGCGTGCTGGCTTCCCATTGGTTCGCCCAGCTGGCCACCAGCAGCGACCTCGGACCTCAAGGGAACAGGCCCACGTGACGGGACGATCGGCCATCTTATTTTAATATAGAAAACAGCGGTCGCCCGCGATCGCCTGAGGAGTCCCAACTACCTTGTCCCCTATAAATAGAGAACTCACTGCAATGGCCAAAGGGACGCGAATTTACTACGAATCCAGTGCAAAATACATACAAAAGAGAGAATCAAAGACTCTTTTGGAAACCACTTACATATTCATAGTGATATTCATACACATTCATCATATATCCCAAGCAAGAACTCACAGATTTATCTATCTGGTTCTTCCGGCAATCTACGCGCTCTAAAGCCTAGATAACTAGAAGTCTTTACACTCCTTGTAATAGATTCTAACATTAATATTTGTACTCGATAGTATATGTATTAATAACATCTCGCGAGAGCATTCAAGCCCGGGATTAACAACCCCGACAAATCTTGTGTTATCTATTTTCTCACGGAAGTGTTCTCGCATTTGTCTGTTACTCGATCATTCCAGCAATATTATCTCCGGATAATATTTTGGGTAACAACAATTGGCGCTAGAGGAAGGGCAACTAAACCTTCATTTTTATTCCTACCGTCTCGAAGAACACTCACTGTTCTCCGGACATATACTTGAAGAAACACTCACTCTTCTTCAATAGAAAAACCTTCAGAAAATGACATCTGCAACGACCTCCAAGAGAGCCATCCTAAGATCCGTCGGAAATCTCGTTCCGGCCTGGACCGAATCCCAGCCCACGACGGAAGGCGACCTGGCGACGCTAGGCTCTCACTCCCGCCCCCGAGGGACGGTTCTAGCCTCTCACTCGATCAGTTCCAGACCACGGAACAGATTGAGGAGGCTATAGCCATCCTCAGGGAGCGACAGAAGGCTAATGGCTCGCCCACCGTCACTCCGTCAGCCATCCGCCGGGCAAGCAAACGGAAGCTCAAGGGGATCTATGTTGAGAAATAGATAGAAAGCCCCGAGCCACAGGAGAAGGCTCTCGTAAGGCGGGACGATTCCGTCTTCAGCCGTCTGGGGAGCGATCCCTCATGGCGACCGGGGCACTCAGGCCCCAGTCGGGAGACATCGGTATCCGAATCCTTTACCAGGAGTTCGGCATATCCGACTCCCAGGAGACAGGCCGGTCAGCGAGCCCTTGCTCGCCCGAGGAAGGAACCCACTGGCAGGGAGCTCGTCATTCACCACGGGGCTAGGGGATCAGTGCACGATCGCCTTGGTTCGTGCTCTGAGAGCCAATTGGCGAGCAGTCAGGCGACGGCGATGGCCGCCATGAAACGCCAGCTTGACGAGATGAAGGCGCTCCTGGAAAATGGGGCAAGCGCCAGGAGATCGATCGCCGGGATAAATGAACCACTCGCGGTTCAGATCGAGCTCTCCCTGGTTCAACCAAAGATCGCTCCCCCACAAACGCCTCTATATGAGGGGAGGTCGGATCCGGAAACCCACCTGAGCAAATTCCGGATCTACATGACCGGATGCGGAGCCTCAGATGCGACGAAATGTCGAATGTTCCCGTTAACTCTGGGCGATCACGCCCACAGGTGGTACATCTCACTACCATCTCGCTCAATTAATTGCTTTGAGAAGCTGGCGAATGACTTCACGTCGTACTTCGCCGCCAAAGTCGCTCGCCCGGAAGGTCCCCACCACATGATGAAAATCAGGCAGGGGAAGGACGAATCAGATGAGGATTACATCGACCGGGTAGACGAGATAGTCCTCACCGGTGAGCCCATCAGCGACGAGCTCGCTCTCCACGCAGTCCTGAGCGGATTCCACGGACGCTCGCCCATGTTCAGGCACCTCACAAAGGATATTTCCCCGACCTATATGGTCTTCCGCGTCAGAGCCGCCGATTTTCTAGCCAGACAGAGGATGCTCTCCCTCCGTTTGGGCGAGGAACCCTCCGGAGAAGGGAAGACACCTTCCCATGTCGAGAAGAAGGCGGTCGCCAAGCCCAGAAAGGCGGTCGCGAAGCCGCCTGGTGAGTTAAAAGCCTTCGAGGATGTGGAGGTCCACCTTCTCCACAACCTCAACTTATCTCCGGCCCACATCTTCAACGCAATCAAAGGTCGCGAGTGGCTCTACAAACCAAAGCCGATAAGGGACCACGGTCATCTAGACCGCAGCAAATTCTGTGCATACCACAAGAGTCCCGGCCACAACACAAGCCAATGCCGCGACCTCCTCAGGCAACTCTGGCGACTGTTTGAGGACGGCAAATTGGACAACTTGGTCACCAAGCCAGAACCTAGGACGGAGAGAGCCAGAGGGCGCGAACGCCAACCAAACGAAAGAATTCCTCCTAATCCGATCGCCAGAATCGAGCATGAGCCAGAGTACTCTGATGAGTCGATCCCTCCGATCAACCCTTGCGGTCAGATCAACATGCTTCAAGGAGGAGGTGGAAGCCTCAGGGGCCTTTCCCCAGTTTCCACCCTGTCAAACAGAAAGCGAAAAGCCGAGCTGAGGGCGTTCGCCGAAGTCCATGTTGTGGTACCTCCGGAGCCGACCATCTCTAAAGACGCGCTCATCACCTTTTCCAACAAGGACAGGGAGGGAATGCAATGTCCCAAAGAGGATGCACTAGTGATCTCCGCTTGTATCCTTGGGAAGACGGTCAATTGCGTGCTGGTCGACAATGGGAGTTTTTGCAACATCATATTCAAATCCGCCCTAGACCAACTCGGCAACTTAACCAAATTCATCAAGCCTTTCGACACCGTGCTCCAAAAGGGTTCGGCGACAACACAGTCCAAGCCTACGGGAGGATCAAGCTCTCCGTCGAGCTAGTATGCTTTTATGATCGCAAGGTTAGGATTACTAGGAACCTAAGTTTTGTAATCATAGATAGGCCCAGCATCTATAATGGGTTCCTAGGTCGCCCCTTTTTAGAAACCTTTGAGGCAGTCGCCTCATCTTTCTTTATCAGATCAAATTCCCACCGCGATGGGACGGTGTGCATCAGTAAAAGGAGATCAGCTAATGGCAAAAAGATGTTTGAATTACTCCTATGTTGTTACTTCTTTCAATACTTCCCATACTATATGTAACATTGAAGCGATCGACGACCGACCCATGGAGATCGACAAGCCGAGCACATCGTACCAACCCGACTCAGGGGACGCCATCTCTCATCAATTGACGGACGACATCGAGCCAAGGATCTATTTCGATCCAAGTCTCGACATCGATCCAAGGACCGAGTCCGGAGATCGCACCAAACGAGAGGCGACCGTCCCTGTCGAAGAGTTGGAAAGCATTACGATGGATCCGGTTCATCCAGAACGGGAAGTACAGATCGGCGCAAGCATCGACCACGAATTAAAGGGAGATCTGATCAACTTGCTACGTAGGAACATCGGAGTCTTTGCCTGGTCGCATCAAGATATGGTTGGCATAAGTCCCGAACACGCTTGCCATTATCTGAAGATCGACCGGGCAATGAAGCCTGTTCACCAGAAGCGTAGGAAGTTCGGTCCCGAGAAATACGCGGCGCTCGACATAGAAGTCCAGAAGTTACTCAACAACAAATTAATCGGAGTAGCCACAGACGAACCACAGTGGGTCGCCAACGCGGTGCTCGTCAAAAAGCCAACTGGCTCCTGGAGGTTATGCATTGACTTCACCGACCTCAACGCGGCATGTCCAAAAGATCACTTTCCGATGCCTCATATTGATCACTTGGTCGATAGTACGACAGGTTGCGAAATGATGTCATTTATGGATGCCTTCGCCGGGTATCATCAAATCCCAATGGCGGATAAAGACATAAAACACACATCTTTCCACACAGAAAAAGACATATACTTTTGGGTCCGAATGCCGTTCGGCTTGAAAAACGCAGGGGCGACCTACCAGCGATTAGTCAACAGAATGTTCGCTAATCAGATCGGCAAGACCATGGAGGTCTACATTGACGATATCGTAGTCAAAAGCCTCAAGAAGGAAGATCACCTCAACGATCTCGCCGAGACGTTCGCCATCCTTGAGAAGTTTAACATGAAGCTGAACCCCAAGAAATGCAACTTCAGGGTGGGCTCCGGGAAGTTCCTGGGGCACATCGTGAGCCAAAGGGGGATCGAGGCGAACCCCACCAAGATACAGGCGATCCTTGACATGCAGGAACTACGAAACATCATGCAGGTGCAACGCCTCACAGGTTGTTTAGCCGCCCTCAACCGTTTCATATCACGGCTCGGCGATAAAAGCAAGCCTTTCTTCGCAACCATCAAGAACAAGAAGTTCGCATGGACGAAGGAAAGCCAGATAGCGTTCGCCAAAATAAAGGAATATCTATCTAACCCCCAGATCCTGGCAAAGCCGATCCCCGGTGAGAAACTATTCCTTTACCTGGCAGCCTCGAAGGTCGCACTAAGTGCCGTTCTGGCGCGAGCGGAGGGACAAGCCCACTTGCCGATCTACTATGTTAGTCAAGCACTCCACGACGCTGAAACATGTTATACATCATTGGAAAAGATCGCCTACGCCCTTGTCATGAGTGTTCGTAAGCTGAGGGCTTACTTCTTCGATCACCATGTGGAAGTCCTAACAACTCTACCTCTAAGGCAAGTCCTACAACGACCGGACACCAATGGGCGACTCCTCAAGTGGTCGCTGGAGATCGCCCAATACGGTATCACTTACGCTCCTCGCACGGCGATCAAAGGCCAAGCTCTGGCGGACTTCGTGGTGGAATTAACTTTCCCTCACAATCCGACCCAGATCGGCCGACCTGCCTGGAAATTATATGTGGATGGCTCGGCGACCAATTCGCGAGCAGGGGCAGGGATTGTCCTCATCAGCCCCGACGGACAAAGTTTCACAAATGCTGTACGTTTCGGTTTTCGTTCGACCAACAATAAAGCTGAATACGAAGCTTTGGTAGGCGGGCTCGATCTAGCCCTCGCCCTAGATGTTCGTCGCCTCCATATCTTCATGGACTCCCTTTTGGTCGTGAACCAAATCAAGGGAGAATATGAGGCGCGCGGCGAACAGATGGTCAAATACCAAGAGCTGGTCGCCGAAATGTGCACAAAATTTGAAGAAGTGCTAATCGAACAAGTCCCGAGAGAGCACAACTCCCAGGCCGAGGCTCTTTCCAAACTAGCATCATCGGATGGGGCAGCCGACTTCTCCAATATTCAAATCACAAAGTCAGCAAGGCCGGCGATCGACAGAAGCCTGGTTACCACGATTGCCATCGCCGAGTAGAACTGGATGACTCCGTTCATCAAATACTTAAAGGACGGAACGGTCCCTGACGACCGTGTTAAGCTCGCCAACTCTAGCTCCGTGCGACCAAATATACCCTATTGGACGACCAGCTTTACAAGCGAGCCTTCAGCCTTCCCCTCCTCAAGTGTATTACACTGGAGGAAGGTCGGCTCGTTTTAGCCGAGATCCATGATGGGATTTGCGGAAACCATGCGGGCGGGCGAGCTCTCATCCATAAGACAACCAGGCAAGGTTTTTTCTAGCCGTCACTTCAGAAGGATGCGATCGCCTATGCCAGATCGTGTCACAGGTGCCAGATAATGGGCCCAAACATCAAACTCTCCCCCGAACAGCTCACCTCCATGTACAGCCCTTGGCCATTTGCGCAATGGGGCATCGACCTTATTGGTCCCCTGCCGACGGCTCCAGGGGGCTGTAAATTTGCTATCGTAGGGGTCGACTATTTCACAAAGTGGGCAGAGGCCGAGCCACTAAACAAGATCAGCCAGGAGCAGGTGATCAAGTTTATCTGGAAAAACATCATATGCCGATTCGGTCTGCCCCAGGCCATCATCTCCGACAATGGAAAATAATTCGACGGCCTAGAAGTCATGCAATTCTGTGAAAAGTGGGGAATCAAAAGGTTATTCTCAACGCCCTATCACCCTCAGACGAACGGGCAGGTAGAGGCAGTGAATAAGATACTCAAACACACGATTAAAGCGCGACTCGAATCCAGGCAAGGACGATGGGCGAGCGAGCTCCCAGACATTTTGTGGTCCTACCGAATGACAACCCGTAATTCAACCGGCGAAACCCCATTCGCCCTCGCCTTCGGAACAGAAGTGGTGATTACTTCAGAGATCGCCGTCCTCAGCCATCGAACCGAACAGGAGATAACGACCGACAACGATGTGGCCCGACGAATCGACCTAGACATGCTCGAAGAACGACGGCTGACCTCAGAAATGAAGAACACAATCCACAAAAGGAGAGCCGATAAGTTCTTCAATTCAAAGGTCAAAGAAAGAAGGTTTCAAGTGGGCGATCTCGTCCTCAAGAAGATCCAAACCCACACAGGCGTTTTCGGTCCGAACTGGGAAGGACCTTTCAGAGTATCCAGATGGCTAACTAAAGGAGCCTACGAACTGGAACATCCTGACGGCACTCCGGATCAATACCCCTGGAACGCCGTGCATCTGAAAAATACTACCAGTGATAGTTTTGTATTCAATTTCAATGATGTACAAGGAATATAATGAGATTTTTTCCTATCCCATCTATTCTGGCGATCGCCCCACCAGGCATATCGCATACCGCCGACGATCGTTGATCCCGACGATCCGAGGTAAAATCAATGCAGCCATGGTCCTGGAGGTCGATGGAACCGACATCTTCGCCCATGCAAGGTCCCTTTGGGCTGAGATCGCCCGCCCTTCGTTTAAATAAGAGGCCGGCGTAGCCGAATGACCCTTCAAAATAATCAGTAGACACGATCGCACGTCCTCAAGGTACATCATTTAACATGGTGAACCCGGACAATGCGACGTGCCACTACCCCCGTCTCAACGTACACCGTCGAGGGTCTCCATATTCATGGCGGGCCGAGGTGGAAGCAGAGCCGACAAGCCGCGGACGTGGAGTCGAATAAGCCGACGACGCCCCACGTAAGGACTCCTCCAGACCAAGATCGCCCGCCTTTCGTTTTAACGCAGGGCAGGCATAGCCTAACGGAGGACCCTCACAAAAAGTGAGTCGCGGGATACACAATATCCCTCGCACACAAAGACACGATTGGGGAGGTCGGTCCATCGAACACCCCAACCGTACATGATAGCTCGCCAGACAAACTAGTTTTTGTTTGCTTACTTACAATTAGTAAACAAAAATAAGGGGGCAGAGATAGGTCGAGCTAATCCCAAGTACGATCGAACAAAAAGGAACCACGCACGATCGGCTTCGCTCAAACACACGCAGGACGATTGGAGTCGTTCGACAAAAATTACAAGTAAGAATTCCGATTCAAAATATATCAGTGCTTTCAACACTCAGACAATCGGTCGGATGAACAAAACGTCAAAAAAAATCATACACGTACTTGTAAAAATTGCACGCAAACATTCAAAGGCGATCGTATGTAAAGAGACAGTATGGAAGGAGGAATATTTTATTCGTAACGCAAGTTTCGTACATTACGGGGCCCGAAGACATTACAAAAGGAAAGCAAAAAAGTACAAGTTACAGAGGAAAACAAAAATGTCTCTCAAGGCCCCACCGGCTGGTCATCGCCCTCAGGTTGCGGATCGGCTTGGGCCCCCCCATCGGCCTCGGGATGAATGAGTTTACCGGTATACCAACTCATGTCAATCCCGAAGTCGACAAAGTCAAGGATCGGCAAGGAGAACTCCGGGTGTAGAGGATGCTCGAGGGCATAGGATTTGAAGCTCTCCATCACGGGACCGATCTCGATCCCTGCCTTTTTGGCGGCTCGAACAGCGTCAGCATAGGCCAAGTAATAAGCGAACTCACCAACGAGCGCAACGTTGAGGTAGGGATCGGCCTCAATCGCCTTCAGCTGCCCCTTCAAATCCACGTCCGTCTTCTCAGCCTCCGCCAGCTCGACCACCTTGGCGGCATTCTCACCCTTGGCCTTCTCCAGCTCCTTCTTCGCCACCTCCAGCTCACCGCTGAGCCGATCCACCATCGCCTTCAGCCCGGCTGCCTCCTCCTGCGAAGCCGCATACTTCTGGCGGGTTTCCTTCTCCTTATCACGGGACCGGTCGGCAGCCTCCTTAGAGCGGCTCAGCTCCTGCTTCAATCGGTCAACGTCCTGTTTAGCCCTTTTGGCCGTCTCCTCATACTCCTTCTCCATAGACTGGATCCGGTTGGCAAACTCAATATTTTTGTTCCGGGCGGCCTCGAGGTCGCTATGGAGACGAGTAGTGGAGGGTCGCCCCTCAAAATCCCTAGCGGCTTGGACGACCATCGTCGCCGTCTGGAGAGCCAGGGCAAGGGTCGCCTGCATGGCATCTCGGATCGGCGGCAGCGATCGCATCAAGATCGGTCGTCCAGGCCTTGGGCAGAGAGGTGATAGCCTGCTGGATGTAAGTGGGGACGTCGAGAGATGTTTGCGGAGCCTTGCTCGACAAAAAGTCCAGCACCATAGGAGCGACGTCCGGGTCGGCAAGACGAACCCTGCAGCACAAACCAAAGAAACCAAAGAGTTAGCCTATACCTTGCCCAGAATGCCTAACTCAGAAAATTTTGATCCTTTCTTACCTGTTGACCAGCTCGGGATCACGTCCAAAATAAGGCTTGCCCCGAGAGGTTTCCGCCTCGGCGATCGCCACCTTCTTCATCGAGCCGCCAGATGACCGGGAGGCGGGGACCGAAGGCCTAGGGCCTGATCGCTCCATCATCGGGATGGCAGAGATAGGAGCCGCAGCAACCGGAGGCTCAAGAATGGATACATCCGCCTCAGAAATCGACGGGGACTCCTCCGACCTCCGCCTCTTGTGGCGCTGAAGCTGTTCCTCTCCCTGAACCACCGGATCGGCGACTGGCACCTCGGCAGGCCTCGTCACCAGGGCAGGGCGAGACGTCGTCGCAGGAACGCGACCAGTCTTCTTACCCAAGTGAAGGCGACCGATGAGTCCCGGGTTTGACATGGCGATCTCTGGCGGTGGCTCGGCAAATCGGGGAAAATGAACCTCTGTCAAAAAAAGAGATACAAACAAGTTAGACAACAACTTAAACGATACGACCTTCTGGAGACGATCGTCAAGCAAGGTAGCACCACTTAATCTCATACCTGGAACTTTCAAGTGACAGGGGAAGCAGAACAATCGAGCCCCCAACCAATGAGCTTCGTTACCAAGCGAGCGAACGTCAATAAAGGAGTCCGGAAAGGCACGGATCCGCTCCCAAACGATCAATAAATCGAATGGAAGGTCGCCGATCGCTGGAACGAGAGGTCGTGGAAAAAGAAAACAAAATTAGATCAGTCCAAGACAAGCTCAATCAAGGGGAGAGTTAAAATCCTTACTCGGATTCCTCTCCCGGAAAGTGGTGGGGATCTCCAACTCCTCATTCGGCCTGTCACTCGATGCCGATCGCCACGCCCCGCTGACCCAGCACCATTTAGCCAGGTCACCCCTGGTCTTATTCGGCATACCGAGGACCACTTTCCCCATTCGGCCTTGGATATGATTGCCGCCGATCGACCCTTTCTGCGCGGCCAGTTTAAACAGATAATTCATCTCCAGCGCAGTAAGGAGGCGGAACAACCGGTGACTGCCAAACAATGTCAACGTGCAGATGATCAGTAGCCAAGCGTTCGGCGTCAGTTGAAGAGGCGCCAAATTCCAGGCAATCAGCAAGTAGGAGACGGCGAATGGCAGAGGAAATCGCAGACCGGCCTCCATAATCATCTCGCTGACGGCAACCATATCCTTGGGCGGTTGGTCGGTACGTTCATTCTCCGAGGGCACGTGCAAGGAAACGTCAGAGGGGATGTGATATTTGGCCCTCCAACGGCTCAGGTCTTTCTTAGTCGCCGTACTCCGGATCTTTCCAAGAGTCCACGGAGACGGGACGGCGGCCTGAAAAACCGTCCGCTTCACATGTTCGTAAGGGTGAGCGGCGGAGTAGGCTTCGAAGTCGAATTCCGGACAGGGTACGGCGATCGCTTCCATCATCTGAGCAAAAGCCACATAGGCAGGGCCGAATCTACTCTCTCGTTCCCAGGCCGCCCGCACCAAATCATCCTCATCCAACGGTGAGCCCCCCTGCTCCGCCGTCGCCGCCGTCCTCGCCACTTCGGCCTCGTTGAAAAGTTCTTCGAGTTCTGCGGGTGCAATCCCCGCACGAATAGCTTCAACGGCCGTCTCCATATCCACTCCAACGGGAATCTCCTCCCGTTCAGGCAACGGTGCGGCAGCGGAAGAACTTCCAGTCTCGAAGGTTTTGGATCCTCCCGACATATTAGAATGTAAAGGGAGAGAGAAGGTTAATTTTTCTTACCTAGAGAAAAGAAGAAGATCGGCACAAGAAGCTCCAGAAATTTTTGCAGAGTTTCGGCTATGGATGCAAGGATGCGTAAAAAGTGAAGGAGAAGAAGCCCTGGCCCTTTTATAGATGGAGACGGGGGTCTAAATGCAAATAGGAGAAATCTCAAGGGCTGGATCGCAACCGCCACGTGGGGACGCATTAAATGCTGCCCTCGAATCCCGCGTACGCGTCTTTTCGAGGGCATGCCAACCGACAAGTCCGACAAACCGTCGGACTCCCCCAACAGCGATGCGACGCGTGTCCCTGCCACTTTTAGAAAGCCCGCCTTCATTTCCCGCTGCTCCCGGCGCGAAAGGAGATCGTCCAGATTTGAATTCAGATCGGCTGATCGGCTAAACATTGGCGATCACCAACAGTGCCACCTCACCCCGTGTTTTCAACATCGAGGCGAGCCGGGGGGCAATTGTTGTGCGGCGATTAATACGCCTCGATAGGCGATCGGCATCACGATCAGAGAAGCCAACCTTGGGAGACATACTCTGGACAAACGCCTAGAGTTCGGCACATTACGGCGACCGTCTTTTGGTACCCAGCGATCGTCTTTTGATATCTGACGATCGTCTTTATTGAGCGAACCAGAGGCGATCATCTCGTGCCACGTATGGATCCAGCATCCGTCAAAGTCGTCGAAGACCGAATCTTGGACGGTGGCCCACGTGCGGATCTTCAAAGGATACCGACAGATAGGACCTTTGACCCCGGCCTGTCACCTACCACACCTACCGACAAGGCCGCCGAAAGGTACAAAGTGGGTCCTCCCCGGACAGCGACTCAAGACGCGTGCTGGCTTCCCATTGGTTCGCCCAGCTGGCCACCAGCAGCGACCTTGGACCTCAATGGAACAGGCCCACGTGACGGGACGATCGGCCATCTTATTTTAATATAGAAAACGGCGGTCGCCCGCGATCGCCTGAGGAGTCCCAACTACCTTGTCCCCTATAAATATAGAACTCCCTGCAATGGCCAAAGGGACGCGAATTTACTACGAATTCAGTGCAAAATACACACAAAAGAGAGAATCAAAGACTCTTTTGGCAACCACTTACACATTCATAGTGATATTCATACACATTCATCATATATCCCAAGCAAGAACTCACAGATTTATCTATCTGGTTCTTCCGGCAATCTACGCGCTCTAAAGCCTAGATAACTAGAAGTCTTTACACTCCTTGTAACAGATTCTAACATTAATATTTGTACTCGATAGTATATGTATTAATAACATCTCGCGAGAGCATTCAAGCCTGAGATTAACAACCCCGGCAAATCTTGTGTTATCTATTTTCTCACGGAAGTGTTCTCGCATTTGTCTGTTACTCGATCATTCCAGCAATATTATCTCCGGATAATATTTTGGGTAACAACACGTTCCTAGCATAAAATGAAGGACTTAAAAGGAAAAGATTTCAAAATAAATTATAAGGATCATTTTTAGAATTTATGAAAGTGATTTCGAAAAGTTCGGATGATTTTGATACGATAAAATATTCATCACAGAACACTTATACTTCAAAAATATTATTAAATTATTTTATTATTATTATCGAAAATCCGTGCCGAGCATATCAAATATTTAACTCCGGTGAGTCCGTAACAGGTCGGAAAATCGAATTTGGACACAGGGAAGGGGTCGAAACGGCCGAGCCAAGTTGACGGACATCTGCCGGTCACCGCCGGACACGCCTACCGACAGATGCCGGTCACGGCCGACAGAAGCTTGTAGGCCAGCTATCCGGATAGGGTCGGTCATGACCGACAGAAGCCTCTCGGCCAGCTGTCCGGATAAGGCCGGTCACGACCGAAAGAAGATTCTCGGCACTGTCTGGATAAGGCTGCTGAGCTGTCCGGGTAAGTATTGATTTTTAACCGAATTTGAACCACTATTTATACATGTTCCCGGACGTGTTTTTGTACATATCATATATCGTTTTGAAGCTGTAAACCTCTATTTTAAAACGCCCGTAACATATTTCCCTTACAAAAACTTAAATGCCCTCAAAAAGCCCGATCAAATAGATATCTCAAATCTGACAGTTTTTCAAAGGTGTTTGATAAAAGTCCCCAAAGAGATTTCAGATTTTACACCATGGCCGGAAATATGAAAAAGTATTTTCAAGTGCTAGGAGCAGCGTATCCGGGATCCAAGAAGGACAACCGAGCCAAATTCAAAGGAAGATATTTCAAGATTTCAGCAAACGAGGTGAGGTTATACTGTTTTAATACGTTACGGTCATCGTTGTGTTGTGTAACATGACGACCCGCGAGGGGTCGAAAGAATGAAATAAATCCGAGACGGGTCTCACACAGATAAGAATGTTTTATGTGCATTACACAACATGATTTTGATGATTTATAAGGGTTTAATCTCACTGAGCATGCTCGCGTACTCACACCTCGTCATTTATGTTTTTCAGGCTAAGGAATCGACGAACGGGACAAGCAGAAGATGAATACATACTCCCAACATGACGAAGTTCTAAATAATAAAAGATGTTGTCGCCGTAATTATTATTATTTTTACGAAATACTTGATGTTCTTCAACGAATATAATTTCAACGGACTATGTCCGAATATTTGATTTCCCATGTTTTTGTAAAACTGTACTGATGGTTGAATAAACGAGTTTTATTGAAGATTTACTGACTAAAATGCTTCCGCAAATACTCTGAATTTATATAAATTTTTTTAGGAAAAAAAATGAGCTGTGTAACGTTCTTTTTAATTAAGAAAGACAGGGCGTTACATACGAACGCTTCGCAACCCCAGATCTTTAGTAAAGACAAGTTTGGTCTCTTACCAGTCCATTTCTCAAATGGTGTCTTTTCAACTGCTTTAGATTGAACACTGTTAAGGGTGAATGCTGTTGTTTCTAAGGCATGGCCCCAAAATAATACTGGAAGCTCTGTTCGACTCATCATGGATCGAACCATATCTAGTAAAGTTCGATTCCTCCTCTCAGACACTTCGTTATGCTGAGGTGTTCCGGGAAGAGTAAGTTGTGAAACAATTCCACAGCTCCTAAGACGATCATCAAATTCTTGGCTCAAGTATTCGCCATCTTGATCCGATCGAAGGGCCTTAATTGTCCTGCCAAGTTGATTCTCTACTTCATTCTGGAATATTTTGAACATTTCAAAAGATTCATGTTTATACTTCATAAGATAAATATATCCACTTCATTCTGGAATATTTTGAACATTTCAAAAGATTCATGTTTATACTTCATAAGATAAACATATCCATATCGGCTAAAATCATCGATAAATGTAATGAAGTATTGCTATCTGCCTCTGGCATGAGTGCTAAGAGGTCCACATACATCAGTGTGTATTAGGCCTAATAGATCACTAGCCCTTTCTCCATGACCGGTGAAAGGATTCTTCATCATTTTGTCCAATAAACAAGATTCGCATGTCCCATATGATTCATAGTCAAAAGAGTCTAAAAGTCCATCATTATGGAGTTTAGAAATGCGTTTCTCATTTATGTGACCAAGTCGACAACGCCATAAGTCAGTCGGATTAGAATTATTGAGCTTAGGTTTCTTGGATGCAATGTTATAGACTTCCAAAGTGTCGGACTCATCTAGATCAATATTGTAAAGGCCAGTATATAACTTTGCAGTGCCATAAAGCAAGTCATCAAAGAAAATACGAATAATATTATTCTTAATAAGAAAACTGTAACTTTCAAAATCTAATGTAGAAACTGAAATAATATTCCTATTCATAGCAGGAACATAATAGCAATTGTTCAAAACCTACAAAAGCCCATTAGGTAAAACTAGATCATAAGTTCCTACGGCTAGTGCAGCAACTCTAGCTCCATTCCTGACTCTTAGATCCACTTCCCCTTTCTTCATCTCTCTACTACTTCTCAACCCCTTCACATTTGTACAAATGTGAGATCCACATCCAGTATCCAATACCCAGGAGTTAGAAGTAGATAAGTTAACTTCTATAACAAATATACCTGTGGTAGTCCCACTACCCTTGGTATGATTTAGCTCTTCCAAGTAAACCTTGCAATTTCTTTTCCAATGTCCTGGTTTATTGCAATGATGGCAATTTCCATCTTTGGGAGCTTTATGTCACGGGGTTATACTTGCGCCTCGCTAAGTCCTCTCCGTGCGGCACTATCTTAGGTTGTCTCAAGCCTAAGTAGTAAGCCTATCAACACACACAAGATTACTAGGAAGGAAATTAAGGAAATGCTTGGGGAAGATTCTCTTATTGCACTGTAGCAAATCAGATTTCTCAAGGTGTGTTACAAATGAGCCCCAATGGGGTATTTATACTAATCCTCCTAGGCTAACAAATTACCAACAAAACATTACTATTCCAAGTATTTACAAGAATGCCATCATCTAGAAAGATCTATACAATTCTAGGTAATTCTAAGAAGTCTTCTTGGAGTCCCCAGACTCCTCTGGAACGTCCGGCCCGACCTGACCCGAAGTGTCCCGGCCCGGCCCGACCAAGGCCCGATTCGGCCCGTAGCAATCCGACCCGATTTCTGACCTTCTGGAACCCTATTTGACCTTCTGGAATTGGTTGGTCTCCATCTTGAAGCTTCTAGGGTCTTCTTTCTGAAGATTGGGTTCCTCGGCTTTTCAATGTCTACTGCTGTCACAAGGCTTTTTCCGTCTAAGCCTATTATAGGGGGGGTAGTCCTCTGTGAGCTTGGCCCGGTCCATGCACGCGCGCGAGCATGCTGCGCGCCCGTCCGGCAGGCTTCGGCCGGATGCTGTGCGATGCCTGCTGCCTTAAGGTGGGGCGTGACAATCTCCCCCACCAAAGTCGTGACCGTCCTCGGCACGATGCTGTCCCGATATTCTTAAATCTTCTGCCGGAATTGCCAGAGGTGATTCTCGTGTTCCCAACTATTTTCAGCGTCTGGGAGTCCCTTCCAATGCACAAAGAACTCGGTGTATGTGTAATATCCGCAATTTTCGATTTTCGGTAAATTTCTTTTTTTCGGCGGAAGTCCATTTTGACGACTCGCTCATGACCGTTTCGTCATTCCGAGAATGATTAATTCTGCACTTTTTGTCATCCGAGCTCGTTTCGGTGTCGTTTTGTTGAGTTCCGTGCTTTTTAGCGGTTTTTCCGCACTTGAGTTCGATTCTTGCGAATCTCGTCCGAAACTGTTGTTTCGACTTTCTCGTAAGTTCATTTAATGTTATTATTCATGTTGCAAGCTTCGTTTTGGTTATTCGATCACGTATCGTGATTTTGGGGCGTTTTGGGCCATTTTCGTAATTTCCCAAAGTTTGGGGTAATTACTTTCCGTTGTCGAATTTCGAGCCTTCGGGTAGTCGGAATCGTGTGTTCTATTAGTGCTCGGATTCGTCTTTTCGAGTACTTCGTAACCGTATCTTCGATTCGTACTCAGGTTCGGGTTTCGGGTCGTTCGGGCCGTCGGAGTTGGTCGGCGAGTCATGGCGGGCATGCTCGGGCGAGCCACTGCCGAGTAACGTGCGGTAGTGACCGGCGATTACGTGCGTAGGACGGTTACGTCGTAAGGCCCCGGCGTGCGTGCGTAACGTTAGGCATTTTCCAGCAGGAGTTCGGCCATGGCGATTCGTCGTAAGCCATGTGTCACGGCAAACTTGATCCGTCGAGTTATGCCGTGCGCCCCTTAGCAACTCGATCCTTAGGCCACTAAGGCGGGCTTTCCCAACCCTTGCCGGTTAAGTGCGGAAGATTGAAGTATTTTAGAGAGAAAGTTAGAGAGAGAAAGCTGCTCTTTAGAAAGGAACTTTTATTGCTCAACTTCGGATGATGTACAAATGAGGGCTTGGAGCTCCTTTTATAGGTCTCCATCTACATCTTCTAGAATATACAAGAATCTACAAGTATCTAGAACATACAAGAGATTACAAGTCAATCTACGACCTTCTAATCCTTTCTATGATCATTAGGAGGGCTTCCTAATGTTACAACATCTATCAAGTAAATACTAGAATTCGGAGAAGAGTCTCGACCCTTCTAGAAGCTTCCATAGCCAAAGTGTGACAATTCTCCCCACGAGTCTTGACGTCCCGTCAAGGTTTTGCCTTGTATGCTTCAATTTCGGTTTTGAATTGCCACAAGTCTTGCTCCTTTTCCCACGAAGCTTCGTTGTCTGCAGTAAACCTCTCCATTACTAAGTACTCCGTCCAAATGGTGTTCCCGCTTTCCAACTTGTCGATCCGCCAGGATTTCTTCGATTTCCTTCTCAAAGGACACTGTGTGAGCAGGCGGGGCTCGATCTGACTTATTTCGAGTTGGGTCTTCCTCATCCTTGAAGTATGGTTTCAAAAGACTCACATGGAAGACCGGGTGAATTTTGAAGTCATTAGGAAGATTGAGCCGATAGGACCGCGTTCCGACCTTCTTTACTATCTCAAAGGGTCCTTCATACCGCCGTGTCAAGCCTTTGTGCACTTAACGGATCGCCTTGACGTTTCTTCCGATCATTCGGACCAACACTTGGTCCCCTACTTGAAATTCCCTCGGACGGCGCTTGTCGTCCGCCCATTTCTTCATTCGCTTGGCAGCTTTAGTCAGATATGCCCTTGCTATGTCATGTTCCTCGTTCCAACCTTTAGCAAGTTTGTACGCTGCCGGACTCGCACCTTCGTATTTCCGGACTAGTTCTTGGGGTGTCGTCGGTTGTTGCCCCATCACTAGCTCAAATGGACTTCGTTGGGTGGACTCGTTACGCTGCAAGTTGTAAGAGAATTGTGCAATATCAAGTAAACGAGCCCAGTCGGACTGGTTGGCACTTACAAAGTGTCGGAGATAAATCTCCAGCAAATGATTTACTCGTTCAGTTTGGCCATCCGTTTGGGGGTGAAAGCTTGTCGAGAAGTGGAGGTTTGACCTCCTCAACTTGAATAGCTCCCTCCAAAACTTTCCTGTGAATCGCGGGTCTCGGTCGCTTATGATGCTCCGAGGAACTCCCCAGTACTTTACCACATGTTTCAAGAATAGTCGGGCAGCTTCCTCGGCCTTACAATCCTTTGTTGCCGGTATGAATGTCCCATACTTGGAGAACCGATCAACTATCACCATAATGGACCCGCATCCTTCCGACCTCGGTAGTGCCGATATAAAGTCCATCGTAAGACTGTCCCATGGACGTTCGGCAATAGGCAATGGCTCTAGCAGTCCTGCCGGTTTACTTTGTTCCACCTTGTCTTGTTGGCAGACCAAGCAGGTCTTTACGTAGGCGTTCACGTCGTCCTACAAGTTAGGCCAGTAAAATGACTGCTCAACAAGCGCTTTAGTACGAAGAGTACCTGGGTGTCCCGCCCATTTCGAGTCATGGCACTCCTTCAGCACTTCCCTTCTAAGGTTGTCCCACCGGGGTACATACAACCTATCTCCAACAGTGAAAAGTAAGCCATTCTCTTGCCAGAACTTCCTTGTCTTGCCCTCCTTTTCCAGTTCCACCAGATTCTTGGCCAAGGGGTCTTGGGAAATACCATCTCTTATCCGGTCGGCAAGGTCGCACTGCACTTGGGTGATAGATGCCAGTGAGGCCTTCCGACTTAAAGCATCCGCAACAACGTTCGTTTTTCCTGGCTTATATTCCATAGAATAATCAAATTCAGCCAAGAAGTCTTGCCACCGGGCTTGCTTCGGGGTGATCTTATTTTGATTTTGGAAATAGCTAGTCGCCACATTGTCCGTCTTGATCACGAAATGACTCCCGAGCAAGTAGTGTCTCCACGTACGAAGACAATGGATTATCGCCGTCATTTCCTTGTCATGGACCGGGTACCGCCGTTCCGTCTCGTTTAGCTTCCGGGACTCGTATGCAACAGGATGCCCATCCTGCATTAAGACTCCTCCAATGGCATAGTCGGAGGCATCCGAGTGTAACTCAAAAGGCTTTGTGTAGTCCGGAAGTTTCAGCACTGGGTCGTTCATGACAGCCACCTTCAGATCTTCGAAGGATGCTTGGCACTCATCCGTCCAATCCCATACAACCTTCTTCTTGAGTAAGTTTGTTAATGGCGTAGCCCTCGCCGAATATCCATCAATAAATCGCCGATAGTAGTTTACCAAGCCTAAGAACGACTGAAGCTCGGAGACGTTCTGAGGAGGCTCCCACTCGGCAATGGCCTGCACTTTCTTTGTGTCCATTAAAATCATTCCTTTTTTTACCTTGTGCCCCAAGAACATTACCTCCGTTTGGGCAAACGAGCATTTTTCCAGTTTTACGTATAGTTCGTTCTCCCTCAGGACTCGGAACACTTTCCGTAGATGTTCGGCGTGTTCATTCAAGGACTCGCTGTATATCACTATGTCATCCAGGTACACAACAACAAACTTGTCCAAGAATGGATGGAATATCTTATTCATGAGAGTGCAGAAAGTCGCAGGAGCATTAGTCAAGCGAAAGGGCATAACCAAAAACTCAAATGAACCATACCTCGTCACGCAGGTTGTTTTCGGTTCGTCTCCTTCCGCGATACGGACTTGCCAATACCCCGACCGCAAGTCTAGTTTTGAGAACCACTTTGCCTTCCCCAAGCGGTCGAATAGGTCAGCCACCAACGGTATTGGGTATTTGTTCTTAATAGTAACCTTGTTAAGCGCCCGGTAGTCAATGCACATCCGCAAGCTACCGTCTTGTTTCTTCTGGAATAGCACCGGGGCGCCATAAGGAGCTTTGGAAGGACAAATATAGCCAGCATCAAGTAAATCCTTCAACTGCCTTCGAAGTTCTTCCAACTCTGGGGGAGCCATCCGGTACGGCCCCATTGCAGGAGGTTTCGCCCCCTGTTCCAGCTCAATCTCGTGATCTACCTCCCGCCTCGGTGGTAACTTTTTGGGCAACTCGGGAGGCATCACGTCCTTAAATTCGGCCAGCACTTCACCGATTTCTGCCGGGACTTCCTTCCCGACGATTGGGTCCTCCGTCTTTAGGGTAGCAAGATATGTCTCTTGCCCCTTCTTACACCCTTTTGAAACCTGCATAGCCGACAACATACGGGACTCGAGCTTTCCACGTAATAATGGAATTTCAAATGTTACCTTGTTCGGCGTTATGCTCAGAATTTGGGCATCTTGGATGGTCACCATCTTCATCCTTTCCAGGAATTCCATGCCTAGTACCATCCGATAGTCATCCATTCGGACCACTGTCAAGTCAAGCTTGCCTTGCCAATCCGCCAGCTGGACCGGGACTTGCTTAGCCACGCCAATTATGGGTCTTGATGGTGTGTTCACTGTTTTCATCCATCCCATTTCTTTAGTAACTCTTACACCCAGTCGGACCGCTTCGTCCTTGGCTAGGAAGTTGTGAGTGGCTCCCGTGTCTACTAAGGCCTTTGTGATTCCCTTATTTATCCTTGCCTCCACATACATGAGACCATTCCTGACCTTTTCCGCCTTGGGTACCATCACGGTTTCTTCCTTTGCCTTCATTGCATTAAGGAGTTGCATCGACCCCATCTGCATTTCTTCGGCCCGTTCCTCCTGTTGGCTTATTATGGCATTTAGTGCTTTCTTCTTCGGGCACTCCTGGATGAAGTGTGGACCCCCGCATAAGAAGCACTCTCTCTTCTTGACTTCATGGGTCTTTTCTTTCCCTTTGAAGGTTGGCTTGTATCCCGTCTTGTGAGGCCTGTCTCCCCCACCTTTTTCCTTGCCTCCCTTCTTGTCCTTTCGCTGCGCGAAGTCCTTTCGGAACTCTACAATTTCTTCGGCCGCAGCAATTGCTTCCGACAGGTCTTGGACCTTCTGCCTTCTCAGCTCAAGAGCTGCCCAGGACTGCAACCCGTCCAAGAAATAGAACAACCGATCCTTGTCCGACATTTCGGGAAGTTCCAACATGAGTGAGGAGAACTCATTGACATAATCCTTCACACTCCCCGATTGTTTCAGGCCACGCAGCTTCTTCATGGCCAGGCTCTCGGCGTTCTCCGGATAGAACTGCTTTTTCAAGTCCGCCTTGAATTCTTCCCAAGTATCTATCCGGCATGTCCCTCGTGCAATGTCTTGATGGCGCCGTCTCCACCATAAGGCAGCGTCATCACTTAGGTACAAGATCGCCGACTTGATCTTGTCCTCGTCATCCCTTATGCGTATTGCATCCATATAGGTTTCGAGAGACCAAAAGAAATTATCAAGTTCTTTGGCATTACGCTTACCTGAGTACTTTGGAGGTTCTGGTGCCCGAATGCGCGGTACTTCCCTTGCCATGGTGCCACCTGCCACGGCTGCCTTGCACAATGCACAGTCCTCCTCGGTCTTATCCATCCGTGCGGTCAGTTCTTCCCGCAATTTGGCTACCTCGCCAAGAAGTGTCGACTTTAACTCGTTAAGAGCAAGCAACACCTTGTCCTCGATTCCACTGGCATTTTCTTCTAGGACATCCATCCGTTCGATGGTTTCTCCAACAGCCACCTCGATCTTGGTCATCCTTACTTCCATCGAGGATGCAAAATCTCGGGACTTGTCCCTACCACCTTTCTTGGTCTTGCGAGCATCATCGCCAGCATTGTTCCCTTCGACCATGTCATTGCTTTCCGCTCATTCTCTCACTTTACCAACAAACCGGGCTCCGATACCACGTGTCACGGGCAAACTTCAGTCCGTCGAGTTATGCCGTGCGCCCCTTAGAAACTCAGTCCTTCGGCCACTAAGGCAGGCTTTCCCAACCCTTGCCGGTTAAGTGCGGAAGATTGAAGTATTTTAGAGAGAGAAAGTTAGAGAGAGAAACTGCTCTTTAGAAAGGAACTTTTATTGCTCAACTTCGGATGATGTACAAATGAGGGGCTTGGAGCTCCTTTTATAGGTCTCCATCTACATCTTCTAGAATATACAAGAATCTACAAGTATCTAGAACATACAAGAGATTACAAGTCAATCTACAGCCTTCTAATCCTTTCTATGATCATTCCGGAGGGCTTCCGGAATGTTACAACATCTATCAAGTAAATACTAGAATTCTGGAGAAGAGTCTCGACCCTTCTAGAAGCTTCCATAGCCAAAGTGTGACACATGGCCGGTTACGTACGTAACCCGGCCGGCAGTCAGCCTATTTAAGGCCTGGCAGCGTTTTTTCTTCAGCCATTTTCTCATTCTTTCTTCCCGTACGCGGCTGTGGGTGTGTGAATCTTCTAGAGATGTTGTTGGACAATGAATCCATGAAGTTTTGAGGTTCATATCATCAATCATCCGTCCTATAACATCCTCCGATCTACTGACCAGTCGATTTCCTAGAAATCTAGTTTTGGGGAAATTGGGTGTTTTGGTTGTTTTCATCCGTTTAATCCGATTTAACTTAGGATTATTATGTATTGATGAATATTTAGATGTATTATATCATTTCCTTTATTATTCCATGGTTGGATCGTATCGATTCGTTGCTTGAGTCGAGTTCTTGACCGACGCCTTGAAGGTGTCCGGTAAAATGTCTTAGAGGGGTTTTCGGGCGTTCTACGATTATTCTTCCTCGTATGATCGATGATTTATTGATTGTATGATGTTAGGGTCGTGTTTCTTGAGAAGAAACCGTGTTGAACCCTTTCGTTCGTCGTCGTCTTCCGTTTCGATAGCATTGGGCGTTTCGAAGCTTTCCGGTTGAGCCGTGTTCGTCGGGATACTTGCGTGCCGATTTTGAGGCAAGTACCTTGACCATACTATTCTTGTTTTGTGAATATGATAATTTGTGATCGTGTTTATATATTTGTTTGATTGTTTAAAACGAGTTTTCAAAAGATTTGGTTAGCCTTGTTAAAGGCCCTCTTTCAAAATCGTGTGTGTTTTGTGATTGGTGTGTTTCTCGAACGAGTATGTGAATCTTATGGACATGTTTGGTGTTGATGATACACTTGGTATTTGCGTGTGGACGTATATTGTTTCATTTCGGTGCATTGTGGTTGACGTGTTGTTTTACTAAGTGTTTGATGCCTCTGGGTGAATTGTTTGGATATCCTCGGTGTGATATGTTACTCGTGCTTGAGTTTGATTCGCTAGCCAGATCGGGAGGGTCCTTCGAGGCCTCGAGTGGGATTCGTGGCTTCGTCCCGGTCCTAGGCGACGTGTGGTGCTTGTGTTGTTTTGTGATATGTTATTTGTGCATGATTGATTCGCTAGCCAGCTCGGGAGGGTCCTTCGAGGCCTCGAGTGGGATTCGTGGCTTCGTCCCGGT
Source organism: Orobanche coerulescens (assembly GCA_033398695.1). NCBI lineage: Eukaryota > Viridiplantae > Streptophyta > Magnoliopsida > Lamiales > Orobanchaceae > Orobanche > Orobanche coerulescens. Next base: position 77,500,840 of record CM065808.1, read on the forward strand.
CCTAGGTGACGTGTGGTGCTTGAGTATTTCGCTAGCCATCTCGGGAGGGTCCGACGGGATCACGGAGTGGGATTTGTGGCTTCGTCCCGGTCCTAGGCGATGTGAGTACGTGTTTTGTGAATGTGTTTGCTCACCTCGGGAGGGTTCGACGGGACCACGGAGGGAATTCCAATGGCTTCGACCTGGGTTCACGAGTGAAACTTCACCGCTACGTGTATATATTTTGTGATTGTTTTTCGCTCACCTCGGGAGGGTCCGTGGGATCACGGAGGGAGTCCAATGGTATAGCCCTGGATTCACGAGTGCGGTTGCTTATGTTTTGTGAATGTGTTTGCTCACCTCGGGAGGGTTCGACGGGGCCACGGAGGGAATTCCATTGGCTTCGACCTGGATTCACGAGTGAAACTTCACGGGTGTGTGTGTATTTTATGTCCGTCGAGGACGCATGACGTGGGTTTTTAACCTTGTGTATTATGGTTGGTCTTATTTGCGAAAACAAAACCTTTGGGCTGTGACCCTGTTGATTTTTGGAAAGCGAAGGATTCGGTAATCCTAAATTGTTTCCTATTAAAACTCTCGATGGCAATTTAAACTGTTTTATAAATTGTTTTCCCTTGATTTGTGACCTTTCGGTCTTAGAATGTTTTACCAAACTCTTGCCTCGGGAAGTACTTTTCGTCACGTTTGGATTTTTAAGGATTCCTAGTTATTGTTATTTGTGAAATGTGAATTGTATGGCTCGTATTTGCACTTTGTTCTTGCACTAGCAAAACAGTGGAGTTTTGCTAACCCCCGAGTATTCGGGGGGTGGATGTCTATTTTTGTATTCAGGTTTTGGAGCCTAGCACAGGGTCGGCACGAAGGATGATGAAAGATGAACGATACTAATCACACGAGGATCCGTATGATGTTATTGGTTTAGTTGTATTTTATTTCCAAGTAGCTTTTCTTTCCCGTGTACGGAGTGTGTTGTATTCGACCTGCGTGGGCATGTATTGTAATTGAGTTGTATGTATTTATTGAAAGGCCAAATCGGTCTACTGAGTCTTTTTAGCCTTAAAGGCATTGTCGAGTTGTTCGTTTGTTGTTACCATCCTGGTAGATCCTTGAGGAAAGGTTCTACGGCGTGTAATATCCCCGAGCGGATCGGGGTGTTATGAATGGTATCGAGCTTAGGTTGTGGAAACCTAGTCGTCGGGTCGATGGTGTCTATTGAGTTTTTGTCTCGTCGGATTTTATCCGATCGAGTGTCGCGACGCTGTCGTCTGAGTTGGTTGGTCGTGATTAGTATCGTGGGCGATCATCATCTTCGTGCGACCTGTGGATGTAAGTCTCCCTTATTTGTGTTGAGCCTCGTGTGACACGAGCTATTTTTATGATTATTTGTTAAGTGACGGAATCCTCTTATGGATTTTGATTTCTTGATACGTGACTATTTGACTCTCATATTTCGTTCGTATGAGGAGTATTGTTGCTGGACTGTGCATGTCGAACTGTATTTCTTTTATCCATTGTGAGTTCTTTTGTAATGGATTTCGGTATTTTACCGACTGAGTTTTATTTCGAAAACCAATTTCCTTAATCGGGTTTTTAACATTATGGCCTTGATCATTTTGGCGAAATTCTTATGACGGTATTTAGTATTTTGTAAATGGCTTTTGTAAGTTTTTGAAATATTACCGTCATCAGCTTTTTGACGGTTTTGTAAATGGTTTTTAGCCTGGTGGGTTCTGGCGTGGGGCCCACGGCGTTATAATGTTCCGTGTAATTACCTGAAATTTTCGGGCATTCTAGCCCATTGAATTATCCTTGAAAAACTTGAGTATCTTAGAAAATAAATTTCGAGACGTACTTTTAAAATGAATTATTTTCTCGTGGTACGTCCAAGGTGCCACAATATATTTCAAAATTCTTCTAACTCGAGGACCAAAATGTTTTGAGATATTTTCAAATGTTTTATAAACACTTTTACTTAGACCCGAGGGTCGAATATTCTGAAAGTCTTTCACTAAGAGAAGGTGTCCTCATTTTTGTTCAAACGCAAGACGATTTTCAAAGTCTCGATAACAATGTTTGCACTACTTTTTGTAAAGTGATACTCAAGATCAACTGGTGTTTCCAAACTATTTTCAAAAGGTGGTTTTCGTTTTTAAAACCCATCATTTCGTGCTTGTGGTCGGACAAAGTGTGTATGATGTTGGTATTGTTGTTAGGGTGTTAGCCCTCCGAATTGTGATTGAATTGGTGGTGTGAACGTTGAGTCGTTCGCCACGCATATGTTTTGTTAGCCCGTTGTGGGAGGTGTGGTGACGATCTTTAATGTTGTCATTTCGTAGTGGCTTGCGTGTTATCGCACCTGTGTGAGCTGTTAAAGCTAGGATTTTTATGCGTTTATGCACATTGGTGATCGTTTCATGATGTATATGGTTGTGTACTGGCTATCGTTTGGGCCGTTGTAATCATCGAACGATGCCGTTGTTGTGATTTTTGTATGCGTTGATATGCTATGCTGAGTTGGCATCTCCGGTATGTTGTTTTGCGGTGTTAGTTCCATTGTATCTAGCATCTGTATTTTCGGTATGCCGAGCCGAGACGTTTCAACCATGATGTGCCGGGGCATGCACGTGTAAATTGTCCTTCTCGTCGGTAACACATTTCAAGTGTGGACTCGAGGGACACCGAATTCAGTTTTGTGAAATGGCTACCGAGACTTTCGGAGTTCGCGCTTCAGCACAGTCATCGGAATCGGCTTTGAGAGGCCTTCGAAGGATGTTTCTATCGGTTGCTTGTTGTGTCGTCACCTTGATTTCGCTGTTGTGAGTTGCGGGGGCGACCTTCTTTTATAAGAGGTCGAATGTAGTACCCGTGTTGTTTTTAGACTCCTGCATTTTCTCTTTCTCGATTCTATCGACTCGCTCGTGTTCGTTGATACTTACTGAACTTGTTCTGTATTTCGGTTTCATTGATCGGACGAGGTGTGATCTTGTTTTGGGTCAATCTGGTTATCGCTGTAACTTTCCGAGTTCGGTTCGATTCTTGTGAACCTTGTTCGGAAGTAACATCTTTTGGTTCTACTAGTTCTTTTATTCGAAGTGGACTGGATCTTGAACTTTTGTATTTTCGACTGCGACTCGCTTATGTTCGTTGACGTTTTCGAGCTTGTCCTGCCCCTTGCTTTTGTTGATCGAGCGAGTGTGGTATTATTTCTAATAACTCGTTTGTCGTTGTGACTTTTCTATTGCTATTACCTTTCCTGTGGATCTTATATGAATGCACATCCTGTTGTTTTCACTGGATCATATATTGTCTCGAGTCGAGATGTGAACCTTGGGGTTGTTGTTTGAATTTTATTATCCTTCGTATTTCGGACATGATTGTTCGATTTTTGTTGTCTCGATCATTTGTTTGTTCGGTTTTGTTCTCGTTTTGTGATTGTTGAGCGTTCAGACTCCTTCCTAATTCCCTTAAGTTCGGGAAATTAGTCTCGTTTTCGATCTTCCAACCCTTGAGCGGTGGAATTCCGTATTTGTTCAGCGATTGGCTCGCGTTTTGATTGATGTACCGTTGGGTTGGTCAATCGTATTGATTTTCGTTCGTTGTGTTTTGTGATTGTTCGGATAATTGACTTGATTGTATTATCCATTTGATGACGCTTGTGACTTGTTGGTTCTATTATATCCCTAACGGCGACGTTGTGTTGGTCGTCGTGGAGCGTGTTTTCACACTGTATATTCCGTTGCGTTGTATGTAATGTTTCGCCGTTTGGCATTAGTTACGCGTTTCTTGCGTATCTCAGTGAGTTTTCCTGGCGGGATATTGCTTCTCCCTACTTGTTTTAAGTTTCGGGACGAAACTTCTTTTAAGGAGGGTAGAATGTAATATCCGCAATTTTCGATTTTCGGTAAATTTCTTTTTTTCGTCGGAAGTCCGCTTTGACGACTCGCTCATGACCGTTTCGTGATTCCGAGAATGATTAATTCTGCACTTTTGTCATCCGAGCTCGTTTCGGTGTCGCTTTTGTTGAGTTCCGTGCTTTTAGCGGTTTTCCGCACTTGAGTTCGATTCTTGCGATCTCGTCCGAAATCGTTGTTTCGACTTTCTCGTAAGTTCATTTAATGTTATTATTCATGTTGCAAGCTTCGGTTTGGTTATTCGATCACGTATCGTGATTTTGGGGCGTTGGGCCATTTTCGTAATTTCCCAAAGTTTGGGGTAATTACTTTCCGTTGTCGAATTTCGAGCCTTCGTAGTCGGAATCGTGTGTTCTATTAGTGCTCGGATTCGTCTTTTCGAGTACTTCGTAACCGTATCTTCGATTCGTACTCAGTTCGGGTTTCGGGTCGTTCGGGCCGTCGGAGTTGGTCCCGCCGAGTCATGGCCGGGCATGCTCGCCAGCGCCCGCCGAGTAACGTGCGGTAGTGACCGGCGATTACGTACATAAGGCCGGATTACGTAAGGCCCTGGCCGGTAACGTACGTAACGTTCCGGCATTTTCCAGGCAGGGAGTTCGGCCATGGCCGGTTACGTACGTAAGCCATGGCCGGTTACGCACGTAACCCGGCCGGCAGTCAGCCTATTTAAGGCCTGGCAGCGTTTTTTCTTCAGCCATTTTCTCATTCTTTCTTCCCGTACGCGGCTGTGGGTGTGTGAATCTTCTAGAGATGTTGTTGGATAATGAATCCATGAAGTTTTGAGGTTCATATCATCAATCATCCGTCCTATAACATCCTCCGATCTACCGACCGCCGATTTCCTAGAAATCTAGTTTTGGGGAAATTGGGTGTTTTGGTTGTTTTCATCCGTTTAATCCGATTTAACTTAGGATTATGATGTATTGATGAATATTTAGATGTATTATATCATTTCCTTTATTATTCCATGGTTGGATCGTATCGATTCGTTGCTTGAGTCGAGTTCTTGACCGACGCCTTGAAGGTGTCCGGTAAAATGTCTTAGAGGGGTTTTCGGGCGTTCTACGATTATTCTTACTCGTATGATCGATGATTTATTGATTGTATGATGTTAGGGTCGTGTTTCTTTCGAAGAAACCGTGTTGAACCCTTTCGCTCGTCGCCGTCTTCCGCTTCGATAGCATTGGGCGTTTGAAGCTTTCCGCTGAGCCGTGTTCGTCGGGATACTTGCGTGCCGATTTTGAGGCAAGTACCTTGCCCATACTATTCTTGTTTTGTGAATATGATAATTGGTGATCGTCTTTATATATTTGTTTGATTGTTTAAAACGAGTTTTCAAAAGATTTGGTTAGCCTTGTTAAAGGCCCTCTTTCAAAATCGTGTGTGTTTTGTGATTGGTGTGTTTCTCGAACGAGTATGTGAATCTTATGGACATGTTTGGTGTTGATGATACACTTGGTATTTGCGTTTGGACGTATATTGTTTCATTTCGGTGCATTGTGGTTGACGTGTTGTTTTACTAACTGTTTGATGCCTCTGGGTGAATTGTTTGGATATCCTCGGTGTGATATGTTACTCGTGCTTGAGTTTGATTCGCTAGCCAGCTCGGGAGGGTCCTTCGAGGCCTCGAGTGGGATTCGTGGCTTCGTCCCGGTCCTAGGCGACGTGTGGTGCTTGTGTTGTTTTGTGATATGTTATTTGTGCATGATTGATTCGCTAGCCAGCTCGGGAGGGTCCTTCGAGGCCTCGAGTGGGATTCGTGGCTTCGTCCCGGTCCTAGGTGACGTGTGGTGCTTGAGTATTTCGCTAGCCAGCTCGGGAGGGTCCGACGGGATCACGGAGTGGGATTTGTGGCTTCGTCCCGGTCCTAGGCGATGTGAGTACGTGTTTTGTGAATGTGTTTGCTCACCTCGGGAGGGTTCGACGGGACCACGGAGGGAATTCCAATGGCTTCGACCTTGGTTCACGAGTGAAACTTCACCGCTACGTGTATATATTTTGTGATTGTTTTTCGCTCACCTCGGGAGGGTCCGTGGGATCACGGAGGGAGTCCAATGGTATAGCCCTGGATTCACGAGTGCGGTTGCTTATGTTTTGTGAATGTGTTTGCTCACCTCGGGAGGGTTCGACGGGGCCACGGAGGGAATTCCATTGGCTTCGACCTGGATTCACGAGTGAAACTTCACGGGTGTGTGTGTATTTTATGTCCGTCGAGGACGCATGACGTGGGTTTTTAACCTTGTGTATTATGGTTGGTCTTATTTGCGAAAACAAAACCTTTGAAATTTGTGACCCTGTTGATTTTTGGAAAGCGAAGGATTCGGTAATCCTAAATTGTTTCCTATTAAAACTCTCGATGGCAATTTAAACTGTTTTATAAATTGTTTTCCCTTGATTTGTGACCTTTCGGTCTTAGAATGTTTTACCAAACTCTTGCCTCGGGAAGTACTTTTCGTCACGTTTGGATTTTTAAGGATTCCTGGTTATTGTTATTTGTGAAATGTGAATTGTATGGCTCGTATTTGCACTTTGTTCTTGCACTAGCAAAACAGTGGAGTTTTGCTAACCCCCGAGTATTCGGGGGGTGGATGTCTATTTTTGCATTCAGGTTTTGGAGCATAGCACAGGGTCGGCACGAAGGATGATGAAAGATGAACGATACTAATCACACGAGGATCCGTATGATGTTATTGGTTTAGTTGTATTTTATTTCCGCTGCAGTTTTCTTTCCCCGTTGTACGGGAGTGTGTTGTATTCGACTGCGTGGCATGTATTGTAATTGAGTTGTATGTATTTATTGAAAGGCCAAATCGGTCTCATCGAGTCTTTTTAGCCTTAAAGGCATTGTCGAGTTGTTCGTTTGTTGTTACCAGCCTGGTAGATCCTTGAGGAAAGGTTCTACGGCGTGTAATATCCCTGAGCGGATTGGGGGTGTTACAGAATGGTATCAGAGCTTAGGTTGTGGAAACCTAGGCTGTCGGGTCAGTGGTGTCTATTGAGTTTTTGTCTCGTCGGATTTTATCTGACTGAGTCGTGTCGCGACGCGTCGTCTGAGTTGGTTGGTCGTGATTAGTATCGTGGGCGATCATCATCTTTGTGCGACCTGTGGATGTAAGTCTCCCTTATTTGTGTTGAGCCTCGTGTGACACGAGCAATTTTTATGATTATTTGTTAAGTGACGGAATCCTCTTATGGATTTTGATTTCTTGATACGTGACTATTTGACTCTCATATTTCGTTCATATGAGGAGTATTGTTGCTGGACTGTGCATGTCGAACTGTATTTCTTTTATCCGCTGTGAGTTCTTTTGTAATGGATTTCGATATTTTACCGACTGAGTTTTATTTCGAAAACCAATTTCCTTAATCGGGTTTTTAACATTATGGCCTTGATCATTTTGGCGAAATTCTTATGACGGTATTTAGTATTTTGTAAATGGCTTTTGTAAGTTTTTGAAATATTACCGTCATCGCCTTTTGACGGTTTTGTAAATGGTTTTTAGCCCGTGGGTTCTCGCGTGGGGCCCACGGCGTTATAATGTTCCGTAATTACTCAAATTTTCGGGCATTCTAGCCCATTGAATTATCCTTGAAAAACTTGAGTATCTTAGAAAATAAATTTGAGACGTACTTTTAAAATGAATTATTTTCGTGGTACGTCCAAGGTGCCACAATATATTTCAAAATTCTTCTAACTCGAGGACCAAAATGTTTTGAGATATTTTCAAATGTTTTATAAACACTTTTACTTAGACCCGAGGGTCGAATATTCTGAAAGTCTTTCACTAAGAGAAGGTGTCCTCATTTTTGTTCAAACGCAAGACGATTTTCAAAGTCTCGATAGCAATGTTTGCACTACTTTTTGTAAAGTGATACTCAAGATCAACTGGTGTTTCCAAACTATTTTCAAAAGGTGGTTTTCGTTTTTAAAACCCATCATTTCGTGCTTGTGGTCGGAGAAAGTGTGTATGATGTTGGTATTGTTGTTACGGTGTTAGCCCTCCGAATTGTGATTGAATTGGTGGTGTGAACGTTGAGTCGTTCGCCACGCATATGTTTTGTTAGCCCGTTGTGGGAGGTGTGATGACGATCTTTAATGTTGTCATTTCGTAGTGGCTTGCGTGTTATCGCACCTGTGTGAGCTGTTAAAGCTTGGATTTTTATGCGTTTATGCACATTGGTGATCGTTTCATGATGTATATGGTTGTGTACTGGCTATCGTTTGGGCCGTTGTAACCATCGAACGATGCTGTTGTTGTGATTTTTGTATGCGTTGATATGCTATGCTGAGTTGGCATCTCCGGTATGTTGTTTTGCGGTGTTAGTTCCATTGTATCTAGCATCTGTATTTTCGGTATGCCGAGCCGAGACGTTTCAACCATGATGTGCCGGGGCATGCACGTGTAAATTGTCCTTCTCGTCGGTAACACATTTCAAGTGTGGACTCGAGGGACACCGAATTCAGTTTTGTGAATTGGCTACCGAGACTTTCGGAGTTCGCGCTTCAGCACAGTCATCGGAATCGGCTTTGAGAGGCCTTCGAAGGATGTTTCTATCGGTTGCTTGTTGTGTCGTCACCTTGATTTCGCTGTTGTGAGTTGCGGGGGCGACCTTCTTTTATAAGAGGTCGAATGTAGTACCCGTGTTGTTTTTAGACTCCTGCATTTTCTCTTTCTCGATTCTATCGACTCGCTCGTGTTCGTTGATACTTACTGAACTTGTTCTGTATTTCGGTTTCATTGATCGGACGAGATGTGATCTTGTTTTGGGTCAATCTGGTTATCGCTGTAACTTTCCGAGTTCGGTTCGATTCTTGTGAACCTTGTTCGGAAGTAACATCTTTTGGTTCTACTAGTTCTTTTATTCGAAGTGGACTGGATCTTGAACTTTTGTATTTTCGACTCTGTCGACTCGTTTATGTTCGTTGACGTTTCTGAGCTTGTCCTGCCCCTTGCTTTTGTTGATCGAACGAGTGTGGTATTATTTCGGAATAACTCGTTTGTCGTTGTGACTTTTCTATTGCTATTACCTTTCTTGTGGATCTTATATGAATGCACATCCTGTTGTTTTCACTGGATCATATATTGTCTCGAGTCGAGATGTGAACCTTGGGGTTGTTGTTTGAATTTTATTATCCTTCGTATTTCGGACATGATTGTTCGATCATTTGTTTGTTCGGTTTTGTTCTCGTTTCGTGATTGTTGAGCGTTCAGGCCCCTTTCTAATTCCCTTAAGTTCGGGAAATTAGTCTCGTTTTCGATCTTCCAACCCTTGAGCGGTGGAATTCCGTATTTGTTCAGCGATTGGCTCGCGTTTTGATTGATGTACCGTTGGGTTGGTCAATCGTATTGATTTTCGTTCGTTGTGTTTTGTGATTGTTCGGATAATTGACTTGATTGTATTATCCATTTGATGACGCTTGTCACTTGTTGGTTCTATTATATCCCTAACGGCGACGTTGTGTTGGTCGTCGTGGAGCGTGTTTTCACACTGTATATTCCGTTGCGTTGTATGTAATGTTTCGCCGTTTGGCATTAGTTACGCGTTTCTTGCGTATCTCAGTGAGTTTTCCTGGCGGCATATTTCTTCTCCCTACTTGTTTTAAGTTTCGGGACGAAACTTCTTTTAAGGAGGGTAAAATGTAATATCCGCAATTTTCGATTTTCGGTAAATTTCTTTTTTTCGGCGGAAGTCCGTTTTGACGACTCGCTCATGACCGTTTCGTGATTCCGAGAATGATTAATTCTGCACTTTTTGTCATCCGAGCTCGTTTCGGTGTCGTTTTGTTGAGTTCCGTGCTTTTTAGCGGTTTTTCCGCACTTGAGTTCGATTCTTGCGAATCTCGTCCGAAACTGTTGTTTCGACTTTCTCGTAAGTTCATTTAATGTTATTATTCATGTTGCAAGCTTCGGTTTGGTTATTCGATCACGTATCGTGATTTTGGGGCGTTTTGGGCCATTTTCGTAATTTCCCAAAGTTTGGGGTAATTACTTTCCGTTGTCGAATTTCGAGCCTTCGGGTAGTCGGAATCGTGTGTTCTATTAGTGCTCGGATTCGTCTTTTCGAGTACTTCGTAACCGTATCTTCGATTCGCACTCGTGTTCGGGTTTCGGGTCGTTCGGGCCGTCGGAGTTGGTCCCGCCGAGTCATGGCCGGGCATGCTCGGGCCAGGCCACCGCCGAGTAACGTGCGGTAGTGACCGGCGATTCGTACATAAGGCCGATTCGTCGTAAGGCCACGGCCGGTAACGTGCGTAACGTTCGGCATTTTCAGGCAGGAGTTCGCCATGGCGATTACGTACGTAAGCCATGGCGATTACGCACGTAACGTGGCCGATCGGCTTATTTAAGGCACAGCGGCGTTTTCTTGACCATTTTCTCATTCTTTCTTCCCGTGCGCGTGGGTGTGTGAATCTTCTAGAGATGTTGTTGGACAATGAATCCATGAAGTTTTGAGGTTCATATCATCAATCATCCGTCTATAACATCCTCCGATCTACTGACCAGTCAGATTTCCTAGAAATCTAGTTTTGGGGAAATTGGGTGTTTTGGTTGTTTTCATCCGTTTAATCCGATTTAACTTAGGATTATTATGTATTGATGAATATTTAGATGTATTATATCATTTCCTTTATTATTCCATGGTTGGATCGTATCGATTCGTTGCTTGAGTCGAGTTCTTGACCGACGCCTTGAAGGTGTCCGGTAAAATGTCTTAGAGGGGTTTTCGGGCGTTCTACGATTATTCTTACTCGTATGATCGATGATTTATTGATTGTATGATGTTAGGGTCGTGTTTCTTGCGAAGAAACCGTGTTGAACCCTTTCGTTCGTCGTCGTCTTCCGTTTCGATAGCATTGGGCGTTTCGAAGCTTTCCGGTTGAGCCGTGTTCGTCGGGATACTTGCGTGCCGATTTTGAGGCAAGTATCTTGCCCATACTATTCTTGTTTTGTGAATATGATAATTGGTGATCGTCTTTATATATTTGTTTGATTGTTTAAAACGAGTTTTCAAAAGATTTGGTTAGCCTTGTTAAAGGCCCTCTTTCAAAATCGTGTGTGTTTTGTGATTGGTGTGTTTCTCGAACGAGTATGTGAATCTTATGGACATGTTTGGTGTTGATGATACACTTGGTATTTGCGTGTGGACGTATATTGTTTCATTTCGGTGCATTGTGGTTGACGTGTTGTTTTACTAAGTGTTTGATGCCTCTGGGTGAATTGTTTGGATATCCTCGGTGTGATATGTTACTCGTGCTTGAGTTTGATTCGCTAGCCAGCTCGGGAGGGTCCTTCGAGGCCTCGAGTGGGATTCGTGGCTTCGTCCCGGTCCTAGGCGACGTGTGGTGCTTGTGTTGTTTTGTGATATGTTATTTGTGCATGATTGATTCGCTAGCCAGCTCGGGAGGGTCCTTCGAGGCCTCGAGTGGGATTCGTGGCTTCGTCCCGGTCCTAGGCGACGTGTGGTGCTTGTGTTGTTTTGTGATATGTTATTTGTGCATGATTGATTCGCTAGCCAGCTCGGGAGGGTCCTTCGAGGCCTCGAGTGGGATTCGTGGCTTCGTCCCGGTCCTAGGTGACGTGTGGTGCTTGAGTATTTCGCTAGCCAGCTCGGGAGGGTCCGACGGGATCACGGAGTGGGATTTGTGGCTTCGTCCCGGTCCTAGGCGATGTGAGTACGTGTTTTGTGAATGTGTTTGCTCACCTCGGGAGGGTTCGACGGAACCACGGAGGGAATTCCAATGGCTTCGACCTGGGTTCACGAGTGAAACTTCACCGCTACGTGTATATATTTTGTGATTGTTTTTCGCTCACCTCGGGAGGGTCCGTGGGATCACGGAGGGAGTCCAATGGTATAGCCCTGGATTCACGAGTGCGGTTGCTTATGTTTTGTGAATGTGTTTGCTCACCTCGGGAGGGTTCGACGGGGCCACGGAGGGAATTCCATTGGCTTCGACCTGGATTCACGAGTGAAACTTCACGAGTGTGTGTGTATTTTATGTCCATCGAGGACGCATGACGTGGGTTTTTAACCTTATGTATTATGGTTGGTCTTATTTGCGAAAACAAAACCTTTGGGCTGTGACCCTGTTGATTTTTGGAAAGCGAAGGATTCGGTAATCCTAAATTGCTTCCTATTAAAACTCTTGATGGCAATTTAAACTATTTTATAAATTGTTTTCCCTTGATTTGTGACCTTTCGGTCTTAGAATGTTTTACCAAACTCTTGCCTCGGGAAGTACTTTTCGTCACGTTTGGATTTTTAAGGATTCCTGGTTATTGTTATTTGTGAAATGTGAATTGTATGGCTCGTATTTGCACTTTGTTCTTGCACTAGCAAAACAGTGGAGTTTTGCTAACCCCCGAGTATTCGGGGGGTGGATGTCTATTTTTGTATTCAGGTTTTGGAGCCTAGCACAGGGTCGGCACGAAGGATGATGAAAGATGAACGATACTAATCACACGAGGATCCGTATGATGTTATTGGTTTAGTTGTATTTTATTTCCGCTGCAGTTTTCTTTCCCCGTTGTACGGGAGTGTGTTGTATTCGACCCCTGCGTGGGCATGTATTGTAATTGAGTTGTATGTATTTATTGAAAGGCCAAATCGGTCTACTGAGTCTTTTTAGCCTTAAAGGCATTGTCGAGTTGTTCGTTTGTTGTTACCAGCCTGGTAGATCCTTGAGGAAAGGTTCTACGGCGTGTAATATCCCTGAGCGGATTGGGGGTGTTACAGAATGGTATTAGAGCTTAGGTTGTGGAAACCTAGGCTGCCGGGTCAGTGGTGTCTATTGAGTTTTTGTCTCGTCGGATTTTATCTGACTGAGTCGTGTCGCGACGCGTCGTCTGAGTTGGTTGGTCGTGATTAGTATCGTGGGCGATCATCATCTTCGTGCGACCTGTGGATGTAAGTCTCCCTTATTTGTGTTGAGCCTCGTGTGACACGAGCTATTTTTATGATTATTTGTTAAGTGACGGAATCCTCTAATGGATTTTGATTTCTTGATACGTGACTATTTGACTCTCATATTTCGTTCGTATGAGGAGTATTGTTGCTCGACTGTGCATGTCGAACTGTATTTCTTTTATCCGCTGTGAGTTCTTTTGTAATGGATTTCGGTATTTTACCGACTGAGTTTTATTTCGAAAACCAATTTCCTTAATCGGGTTTTTAACATTATGGCCTTGATCATTTTGGCGAAATTCTTATGACGGTATTTAGTATTTTGTAAATGGCTTTTGTAAGTTTTTGAAATATTACCGTTATCAGCTTTTTGACGGTTTTGTAAATGGTTTTTAGCCCGGTGGGTTCTGGCGTGGGGCCCACGGCGTTATAATGTTCCGTGTAATTACCTGAAATTTTCGGGCATTCTAGCCCATTGAATTATCCTTGAAAAACTTGAGTATCTTAGAAAATAAATTTCGAGACGTACTTTTAAATTGAATTATTTTCTCGTGGTACGTCCAAGGTGCCACAATATATTTCAAAATTCTTCTAACTCGAGGACCAAAATGTTTTGAGATATTTTCAAATGTTTTATAAACACTTTTACTTAGACCCGAGGGTCGAATATTCTGAAAGTCTTTCACTAAGAGAAGGTGTCCTCATTTTTGTTCAAACGCAAGACGATTTTCAAAGTCTCGATAACAATGTTTGCACTACTTTTTGTAAAGTGATACTCAAGATCAACTGGTGTTTCCAAACTATTTTCAAAAGGTGGTTTTCGTTTTTAAAACCCATCATTTCGTGCTTGTGGTCGGAGAAAGTGTGTATGATGTTGGTATTGTTGTTAGGGTGTTAGCCCTCCGAATTGTGATTGAATTGGTGGTGTGAACGTTGAGTCGTTCGCCACACATATGTTTTGTTAGCCCGTTGTGGGAGGTGTTATGACGATCTTTAATGTTGTCATTTCGTAGTGGCTTGCGTGTTATCGCACCTGTGTGAGCTGTTAAAGCTTGGATTTTTATGCGTTTATGCACATTGGTGATCGTTTCATGATGTATATGGTTGTGTACTGGCTATCGTTTGGGGCGTTGTAATCGTCGAACGATGCCGTTGTTGTGATTTTTGTATGCGTTGATATGCTATGCTGAGTTGGCATCTCCGGTATGTTGTTTTGCGGTGTTAGTTCCATTGTATCTAGCATCTGTATTTTCGGTATGCCGAGCCGAGACCTTTCAACCATGATGTGCCGGGGCATGCACGTGTAAATTGTCCTTCTCGTCGGTAACACATTTCAAGTGTGGACTCGAGGGACACCGAATTCAGTTTTGTGAATTGGCTACCGAGACTTTCGGAGTTCGCGCTTCAGCACAGTCATCGGAATCGGCTTTGAGAGGCCTTCGAAGGATGTTTCTGTCGGTTGCTTGTTGTGTCGTCACCTTGATTTCGCTGTTGTGAGTTGCGGGGGCGACCTTCTTTTATAAGAGGTCTAATGTAGTACCCGTGTTGTTTTTAGACTCCTGCATTTTCTCTTTCTCGATTATATCGACTCGCTCGTGTTCGTTGATACTTACTGTACTTGTTCTGTATTTCGGTTTCATTGATCGGACGAGGTGTGATCTTGTTTTGGGTCAATCTGGTTATCGCTGTAACTTTCCGAGTTCGGTTCGATTCTTGTGCACCTTGTTCGGAAGTAACATCTTTTGGTTCTACTAGTTCTTTTATTCGAAGTGGACTGGATCTTGAACTTTTGTATTTTCGACTCTGTCGACTCGTTTATGTTCGTTGACGTTTCTGAGCTTGTCCTGCCCCTTGCTTTTGTTGATCGAACGAGTGTGGTATTATTTCGGAATAACTCGTTTGTCGTTGTGACTTTTCTATTGCTATTACCTTTCCTGTGGATCTTATATGAATGCACATCCTGTTGTTTTCACCGGATCATATATTGTCTCGAGTCGAGATGTGAACCTTGGGGTTGTTGTTTGAATTTTATTATCCTTCGTATTTCGGACATGATTGTTCGATTTTTGTTGTCTCGATCATTTGTTTGTTCGGTTTTGTTCTCGTTTCGTGATTGTTGAGCGTTCAGGCTCCTTCCTAATTCCCTTAAGTTCGGGAAATTAGTCTCGTTTTCGATCTTCCAACCCTTGAGCGGTGAAATTCCGTATTTTTTCAGCGATTGGCTCGCGTTTTGATTGATGTACCGTTGGGTTGGTCAATCGTATTGATTTTCGTTCGTTGTGTTTTGTGATTGTTCGGATAATTGACTTGATTGTATTATCCATTTGATGACGCTTGTCACTTGTTGGTTCTATTATATCCCTAACGGCGACGTTGTGTTGCTCGTCGTGGAGCGTGTTTTCACACCGTATATTCCTTTGCGTTGTATGTAACGTTTCGCCGTTTGGCATTAGTTACGCGTTTCTTGCGTATCTCAGTGAGTTTTCCTGGCGGGATATTGCTTCTCCCTACTTGTTTTAAGTTTCGGGACGAAACTTCTTTTAAGGAGGGTAGAATGTAATATCCGCAATTTTCGATTTTCGGTAAATTTCTTTTTTTCGGCGGAAGTCCGTTTTGACGACTCGCTCATGACCGTTTCGTCATTCCGAGAATGATTAATTCTGCACTTTTTGTCATCCGAGCTCGTTTCGGTGTCGTTTTGTTGAGTTCCGTGCTTTTAGCGCTTTTCCGCACTTGAGTTCGATTCTTGCGAATCTCGTCCAAACTGTTGTTTCGACTTTCTCGTAAGTTCATTTAATGTTATTATTCATGTTGCAAGCTTCGGTTTGGTTATTCGATCACGTATCGTGATTTTGGGGCGTTTTGGGCCATTTTCGTAATTTCCCAAAGTTTGGGGTAATTAATTTCCGTTGTCGAATTTCGAGCCTTCGGGTAGTCGGAATCGTGTGTTCTATTAGTGCTCGGATTCGTCTTTTCGAGTACTTCGTAACCGTATCTTCGATTCGTACTCAGGTTCGGGTTTCGGGGTCGTTCGGGCCGTCGGAGTTGGTCCCGACCGAGTCAAGGCGGGCATGCTCGGGCCAGCCACTGGCCGAGTAACGCGGCGGTAGTGACCGCGAGCTACGACGTAAGGCCGGTTACGTCGTAAGGCCACGGCCGTAACGACGTAATGCCCGGCATTTTCGAGCAGGAGTTCGCCATGGCGATTACGTCGTAAGCCATGGCGATTACGTGCGTAACACGGCCTGATCACCTATTTAAGGCTCCAGCGGCGTTTTTCTTCAGCCATTTTCTCATTCTTTCTTCCCGTACGCGGCTGTGGGTGTGTGAATCTTCTAGAGATGTTGTTGTACAATGAATCCATGAAGTTTTGAGGTTCATATCATCAATCATCCGTCCTATAACATCCTCCGATCTACTGACCAGTCGATTTCCTAGAAATCTAGTTTTGGGGAAATTGGGTGTTTTGGTTGTTTTCATCCGTTTAATCCGATTTAACTTAGGATTATGATGTATTGATGAATATTTAGATGTATTATATCATTTCCTTTATTATTCCATGGTTGGATCGTATCGATTCGTTGCTTGAGTCGAGTTCTTGACCGACGCCTTGAAGGTGTCCGGTAAAATGTCTTAGAGGGGTTTTCGGGCGTTCTACGATTATTCTTCCTCGTATGATCGATGATTTATTGATAGTATGATGTTATCGTCGTGTTTCTTGCGAAGAAACCAAGATGAACCCATTCGTTCGTCGCCGTCTTCCGTTTCGATAGCATTGGGCGTTTCGAAGCTTTCCGGTTGAGCCGTGTTCGTCGGGATACTTGCGTGCCGATTTTGAGGCAAGTACCTTGCCCATACTATTCTTGTTTTGTGAATATGATAATTGGTGATCGTCTTTATATATTTGTTTGATTGTTTAAAACGAGTTTTCAAAAGATTTGGTTAGCCTTGTTAAAGGCCCTCTTTCAAAATCGTGTGTGTTTTGTGATTGGTGTGTTTCTCGAACGAGTATGTGAATCTTATGGACATGTTTGGTGTTGATGATACACTTGGTATTTGCGTGTGGACGTATATTGTTTCATTTCGGTGCATTGTGGTTGACGTGTTGTTTTACTAAGTGTTTGATGCCTCTGTGTGAATTGTTTGGATATCCTCGGTGTGATATGTTACTCGTGCTTGAGTTTGATTCGCTAGCCAGCTCGGGAGGGTCCTTCGAGGCCTCGAGTGGGATTCGTGGCTTCGTCCCGGTCCTAGGCGACGTGTGGTGCTTGTGTTGTTTTGTGATATGTTATTTGTGCATGATTGATTCGCTAGCCAGCTCGGGAGGGTCCTTCGAGGCCTCGAGTGGGATTCGTGGCTTCGTCCCGGTCCTAGGTGACGTGTGGTGCTTGAGTATTTCGCTAGCCAGCTCGGGAGGGTCCGACGGGATCACGGAGTGGGATTTGTGGCTTCGTCCCGGTCCTAGGCGATGTGAGTACGTGTTTTGTGAATGTGTTTGCTCACCTCGGGAGGGTTCGACGGGACCACGGAGGGAATTCCAATGGCTTCGACCTGGGTTCACGAGTGAAACTTCACCGCTACGTGTATATATTTTGTGATTGTTTTTCGCTCACCTCGGGAGGGTCCGTGGGATCACGGAGGGAGTCCAATGGTATAGCCCTGGATTCACGAGTGCGGTTGCTTATGTTTTGTGAATGTGTTTGCTCACCTCGGGAGGGTTCGATGGGGCCACGGATGGAATTCCATTGGCTTCGACCTGGATTCACGAGTGAAACTTCACGGGTGTGTGTGTATTTTATGTCCGTCGAGGACGCATGACGTGGGTTTTTAACCTTGTGTATTATGGTTGGTCTTATTTGCGAAACCAAAACCTTTGGGCTGTGACCCTGTTGATTTTTGGAAAGCGAAGGATTCGGTAATCCTAAATTGTTTCCTATTAAAACTCTCGATGGCAATTTAAACTGTTTTATAAATTGTTTTCCCTTGATTTGTGACCTTTCGGTCTTAGAATGTTTTACCAAACTCTTGCCTCGGGAAGTACTTTTCGTCACGTTTGGATTTATAAGGATTCCTGGTTATTGTTATTTGTGAAATGTGAATTGTATGGCTCGTATTTGCACTTTGTTCTTGCACTAGAAAAACAGTGGAGTTTTGCTAACCCCCGAGTATTCGGGGGGTGGATGTCTATTTTTGCATTCAGGTTTTGGAGCCTAGCACAGGGTCGGCACGAATGATGATGAAAGATGAACGATACTAATCACACGAGGATCCGTATGATGTTATTGGTTTAGTTGTATTTTATTTCCGCCATAGCTTTTCTTTCCAGTACGGAGTGTGTCAGATTCGACTGGCAGGCATGTATTGTAATTGAGTTGTATGTATTTATTGAAAAGCCAAATCGGTCTACTGAGTCTTTTTAGCCTTAAAGGCATTGTCGAGTTGTTCGTTTGTTGTTACCAGCCTGGTAGATCCTTGAGGAAAGGTTCTACGGCGTGTAATATCCCTGAGCGGATTGGGGGTGTTACAGTATGGGGCCACGCCCCTTCGTCGAACGTCCCGATGTGAAATGATCTCAGCTACTTCCTTATCGAAGGAAGTAATCACGGCAGTAGGTGCTCGGTGTGACTGAGCTCGGCCCGGATCCCCCATGTCCTGATGGTAAGGCTTCAGTTGGCTAACATGAAAGACCGGGTGTATCTTTATCTTCGGCGGTAGTTCTACTCGATAGGAAACTGTCCCAACACGCCGCTCGATCTTGTAGGGTCCCTCGTATCTTCGGATAAGCCCCTTATGCACAGCCCGAAATGCTTTAAATTGATGCGGGAGAAGTTTCACCATAACTAAGTCGCCTTCATTGAACTCGACCGCTCGTCGCTTGAGATCGGCCCATTTCTTCATCTTCTTGGCTGCCTTGTCCAGTGATGCTCGAGCCAGGTCCGATTCCTCCTATAATGACTTAGCAAAGGTATATGCTGCGGGACTCTGTCCCGTGTATCCGGTGGCAATATTGTTCGTTGTCGCCGGTTGTCTCCCTGTAGCGAGCTCGAATGGGCTGCGTCCCGTTGATTCACTCTTCTGCAAATTGTATGAGAATTGGGCCGTGTCTAAGAGTTTGGCCCAGTCCCGCTGATTGGCACTCACATAGTGCCGCAAGTAGCACTCAAGCAGTGCGTTAACTCGTTCTATCTGCTCGTCCGTCTGTGGGTGGAAACTTGTTGAGAATGCTAAATTCGAGCCCAATAGCTTGAAAAGTCCCGACCAAAACTTTCCTGTGAAATGTGGGTCTCGGTCACTCAAGATTGTCCTTGGAATGCCCCAATGTTTTACCACATGCTTTAAGAACAACTTAGCCATCTCCAGAGCCGTTACGTCCGCCGGTGCTGGAATAAAGGTTGCGTATTTTGAGAACCTGTCCACCACAACTATGATCGACCCGTACCCATCCGATTTAGGTAAATCCGAAATAAAGTCCATTGAAACGCTTTCAAAAGGATGTTCCGGTATGGGTAATGGTTGAAGTAGTCCACCAGGTTGTTGTTGTTCCACCTTGTCTTGTTGACATACAAGACATGTCCGGACGTATGCCTCAACGTCCTCTCGCATCCTGGG
This sequence comes from Orobanche coerulescens, assembly GCA_033398695.1. Lineage (NCBI taxonomy): Eukaryota > Viridiplantae > Streptophyta > Magnoliopsida > Lamiales > Orobanchaceae > Orobanche > Orobanche coerulescens. The sequence goes on from CM065808.1 coordinate 77,520,264, forward strand.
CCAAAAGTAGGAATTGTCATTTAAAGCCATTGTACGGTGCATACCTGGGTGTCCAGCCCATAGTGTGTCGTGGCATTCCTTCATGATGTCCCTCCGTAAGTTCCCCCATTTGGGCACGTACAAACAATTGCCTTTGGTAAAGAGTAGCTCGTCTCGTTCCTGCAACTGCCTTGTCTTGCCGCTCCTGGCAAGTTGCATGATGTTTTCTGCGAAAGGGTCCTGCCTCAGTCCCTCGCGTATGCGGTCCTTGATGCTTCCCTCGGCCTTGGTCAAGGCTGCAAGCTCGGCCTTCCGGCTTAATGCATCGGCTACTCGGTTAAGTACTCCCGGCTTATACTCCAGGGTATAATCGAACTTAGCTAGGAATTCCTGCCATCTTGCTTGCGTTGGCGTGAGCTTCTTCTGGGTTTAAAAATAACTTTTGGCTACGTTGTCTGTTCGTACCACAAACTTGCTCCCAAGTAAATAATGCCTCCAGGCTCTAAGGCAATGAACCATGGCGGTCACCTCCTTCTCATGTACCGAGTACCGTCTCTCGGTGTCATTCAATTTTCTGCTCTCATAGACAACGGGATGCCCTAGCTGCATCAAAACTCCTCCGATGGCATAATCAGATGCATCGGTATGAACCTCATATGCCTTGGCATGGTCTGGCAAGGCAAGAACTGGCTGCTCCGTCACTTTGCCTTTGAGTCGCTCAAAGGCCTCTCGGCACTTATCCGTCCACTCCCATTTGTGGTCCTTCTTCAATAGGTCCGTTAATGGTGGTGCTATCCGAGAGTATCCCTCGATGAACTTCCGGTAGTAGTTCACGAGTCCCAGAAATGATCGGAGTTGGGTTATGCTGGTCGGCGGCTCCCAATCTCGAATGGCTTTCACTTTGGCCTCGTCCATCATTATGCGGCCATCCTTGATACTGTGCCCCAGAAAAGTCACTTGATGTTGGGCGAATGAGCACTTCTCCAACTTTGCATAAAGTTCATTGTCCCGCAATGCTTGGAACACCTGTCGCAAGTGTTCTACATGCGCCTCCATCGATGATGAGTAAATGACAATATCATCCAAATAAACGACAACAAACTTGTCTATGTATGGTTGAAATACCTTGTTCATCAGTGTGCAAAAGGTCGATGGGGCGTTTGTAAGCCCGAACGGCATCACAAGGAAATCAAACAACCCATACCTGGTCGCCATGGCTATCTTGGGTTCGTCTCCTTCGGCTATCCGGACCTGCCAATATCCGCATCTTAGTTCGATCTTTGAAAAGTATTTGGCACCTCCCAGTTGGTCGAACAACTCTCCAATGAGTGGAATGGGATACTTGTTGCGAACCGTCAGCTTGTTGAGTGCCCTATAGTCCACGCACATACGCAAGGATCCATCATGCTTCTTTTGGAACAAAACGGGGGATCCATAAAGAGATTTGGATGGTTGGATCATCTTGGAATCCAACAACTCTTTCAATTGCTTTTGCAGCTCCTTAAGTTCCGGTGGTGACATCCTATAGGGTGTCCTCGAAGGTGGCTTCGCATCGGAAATAAGTTCAATTTTGTGGTCCACATCCCATCTGGGCGGCAACTTCTTAGGTAGTTCCGCGGGCATCACGTCCTGGAACTCCTCCAAAACGGCTTGAACTTCCTTTGGTACGTCCTTCCCTTCAATATCGTTTCCATCATCAGGAACGTAAAATGCAGCGAAGGTCTCTTCCTGCTTCCGAAGTCCTCGACTAAGTTGCATGGCTAAGGGTGCTTGTCCCCTTCGCTTCCCTCTTGGCCGGAATGGCCTATGTCCTGTCGGAGTCCAAAATGACTAAGGAATCAGAAAATGGAAGAATGCAAGCCCGTACCTGATCGAACCATTGTAACCCAAGAACCAAATCGTAGTCATCCATGGTCACTACAGTGAAGGTGATCATTCCCTGCCAGTCACCTATCTTTGCTTTCACTCCTCGTGTTTCGCCGGTCACCGGTTTAGCATGGGTGTTCACTGTCTTGATCGATCCATTAGTTGGAGTGACGGTAAGTCGTAAGGCTTTGGCTACGCCGTCCCGCATGAAGTTGTGCGTAGCTCCTGTATCCACTAAGGCTTTGATGTGTGTGCCTCCGATCAAGGCATCCACAAACATAGACCCCTTCCTGGGTCCCTTCGCCGGCTCCACAACGGCTTTGACAGCATTGAGCAAACTCAATGAGCCCATGTGCGCACCGTCCGCATCCTCAGTATCTGTGGTCTCTTGAATGGTTGTGACCTTCTTCCTCCGAAATGGGCAATCGTACTTCAGTTAGAGGTACTATGACAAATGTGACAACCTCTCGGCTTATCGGTCTCGTCTACTGGTTGCTTGCCCGAGTATTTGTTTGGCCTGAACCTTGATGGGCGGTCTCCCCCACCTTTGCCTTTATCTGTGCGTAAAGTCCTTGTCTTATCACTGGTTTTCAACTCCCTTAAGCCCTCGGCCACAGCAATGGCAGTCGCCACGTCCTGGACATTTCACCTTTCCAACTCTTGCCTCGCGAGAAGCTTGAGTCCGTCCATAAATGCAAACAGCTTGTCGGTCGCCGTCAAGCTTGGTATCTCCAGCACAATTTCTTGGAACTCCTTGACATAGTCTTTGATAGTACGAGTGTGGCTAAGTCTCTTTAGCCTGCCCCGAGCCTCGAACTCCACATTCTCGGGATAGAATTGCCTCTTCAATTCGGCCTTGAAGTCTTCCCAAGAAGCCATCCTGCACGCACCACTCTCAATGTCGCCCTGCTTGGTCCGCCACCACAGTACGGCTATGTCGGCTAAGTATAAGGGCGCCGTCCGTAACTTGGTGTCATCATATCAAATGTTTGAGGCACCAAAGTACTACTCCAGGTTCCACAAGAAATTGTCAATCTCCTTGGCGTTTCTCGATCCGTTGAACTTCCCTGGACTTGGGATGTCAATTCGTGCGGGTGTCGCACCCACATGTCCTTCTCCATTGGCAATCGCCCTCTTCACTGTTGCCATCTCCGTCTTGAGAACCTCCATGCTCTCTTGCATGGCCAAGATCATGGCCCGAAAATTGGCCAACTCCTGCTTCATGTCCCCATCACAAGCATTGATAGTAGAAAGAACATGGTTGTGCAGCTCCTCACCAGCTTCTTCCAAGTCATCCACCCTCTTCGCAACCTCATCGTAGACCTCCTCCAGTCGAGTCACTCGGCTTTCCATGGCAAAGAATCCGGCCGATGCACTTATCTCTGCCCTTCTTGGTCTTCTCGGCCTGAGTGTTGGGTTGGGTAACGTCGGATGATTGTGCCATCTTACTCCTTGCACGATCAGCTAGCAATCTTCGAAAATCCGCCTTGGTTGTCTCAACCTTGGCTCTGATACCAACTGTCACGGGGTTATACTTGCGCCTCGCTAAGTCCTCTCCGTGCGGCACTATCTTAGGTTGTCTCAAGCCTAAGTAGTAATCCTATCAACACACACAAGATTACTAGGAAGGAAAGTAAGGAAATGCTTGGGGAAGATTCTCTTATTGCACTATAGCAAATCAGATTTCTCAAGGTGTGTTACAAATGAGCCCCAAGGGGGTATTTATACTAATCCTCCTAGGCTAACAAATTACCAACAAAACATTACTATTCCATGTATTTACAAGAATGCCATCATCTAGAAAGATCTATACAATTCTAGGTAATTCTAAGAAGTCTTCTTGGAGTCCCCAGACTCCTCTGGAACGTCCGGCCCGACCTGACCCGAAGTGTCCCGGCCCGGCCCGACCAAGGCCCGATTCGGCCCGTAGCCATCCGACCCTATTTCTGACCTTCTGGAACCCTCTTTGACCTTATGGAATTGGTTGGTCTCCATCTTGAAGATTCTAGGGTCTTCTTTCTGAAGAGTGGGTTCCTCGGCTTTTCAATGTCTACTGCTGTCACAAGGCTTTTTCCGTCTAAGCCTATTATAGGGGGGGTAGTCCTCTGTGAGCTTGGCCCGGTCCATGCACGCGCGCGAGCATGCTGCGCGCCCGTCCGGCAGGCTTCGGCCGGATGCTGTGCGATGCCTGCTGCCTTAAGGTGGGGCGTGACATTTAGCCTTGAAAGATGGCTTAGTAGAGTCTTTAGATTTGGCATCTTTTGCCTTACCCTTGCCCTTGCCTTTGTTTTTAAAGGACTTTCCTTTGCTGACCATCAGCACATGGCTTGGTTTTCTCTTAATATTCTGCTCAGCCGTTTTAAGAGTCCCATGCAGCTCAGCAATGGACTTATCCATCTCATTCATATTATAGTTCACAATGAACTGACCGAAACATTCGGGCAATGAGTTTATGATCACATCCGTGGAGTGCTCCTTAGAAAGTAGAAAACCAAGCCTTTTAAGATGATCAATATATCCTTTCATCTTGAGCACATGAGCGCTGACAGATGTCCCCTTAACCATCTTGCAAGCATACAAGTCTTGAGAGGTCTCATACCTCTCTTGCCTAGAATGCTTCGAGAAAGTTTCCTTGAGGTGAGCATTTAGCTCATAAGCTTCCATTTCCTTCAGATTCTTCTAAAGTTCTGGACAAATGGTGGCCAACATAAGACAACTCACATCAATGGAATCATCACAATGTTTCTTCCATTTGTCTTTTGTTGCTTTGTTTGCATTATCAGCTGGCTCATCGGGAATTTCTTCCTCAAGAACATACAGATTTCTTTCTTGCTTGAGAACTATTCTCAAGCTCCGGATCCAATCCAAATAGTTGCTGCCGTTTTCTTTTAGCTTGTCCTTCTCAAGGATGGATCGCAGTGAAATGGTGGATGTTTTGTTTGATGCCATTCTACAAAATTCAATATGCAAAATATTTAATCACATTATTTTATTTCTCGAAAAATACTCCCACTAAAACAAAGTGCCCTCAATTTACAACATTTGTAATTTTAGTGGGCTAAGATCCCATTTCGCACAATCCTAAACTCAGATTTGGCATGACGCCTAGAATTGTGCTACTTTAGGTGGATAACTCTTTATTGATTACATCATATGTAAATCTTAGATTATATCATGGGATTTAGCATCGTATGGCCAAGCATGTTATAATCCCATCTTATGCCTTAAGGTTCAAAACTATTTTGATTTTCAAATTCATTAAATATATAGGTATCACCATTACCTATCCTACCTTACTAAGATAATCCGAGCGCCCAGCTTTGGCATGACCCACTCGTGATGATCGAAGTCTTGATAGGTGTTTTTAAAATGAACAACATTTTAAAATTTTAACGAGGGATTTTTATCCTATGTTAATGTCTATGTTTGCTAACATACATCTAAACATACATAACATCACATACATGCATAAATTTAAACATACATCGCATCACATGACAATAAAAGCATAGGACCGTGTATAGCATGACCATAATCCTAACGTGATTTTCATGAGCCAACATGAAAATCACAAAGGTCAATCTAAAGGGTTAAATATGGTCTTCATTGATCTTCCCAACTCCTTGGAACGTCATACGCGATCAATTTGCTCCTCGAGTCCGTCCTTCTCGTCCTTCTTGTCTTCATTACATTAATGAAATTTAATACTACACTAGTAAATTAAATTACAAGAAGTGCAAATGACACGCAGGCTGTAAAATAATAAATAATTTAAATAGACGACTCGCAGGCCGTAAAACCAATTATAATTAAACGACACGTAGGCCGTAAACCCAACCCATAAAGAAATAAATTATCCAATCACATTGGTCAATTTATGGTCCTGCCATACACCATACACATACCATAAATAATTATCAAATAATTAATAAAGCATGTAATATACTAAATAATCAATCAGTCTGACAATCAGACAATAAATTAAAACTGTGTCAAAAATTAACAATCTGGATCCCTAGCCCATATGGCCGAGCGCGCATCTCCTCTCACGGCCGCACGGGTTCAAATCCCGGTGGCTGCAAAAATGCATTTTCCAAACATTAATTTTGATTTTTCAAAAACAGGGGTCAAGTAGAAAATCAGTGAACAAGATTTACAAAAAGGTGCCCAAGCCAAGATGGTCTGGGCGCGGCCTTCGGCTTGAGCCAACGCGGGTTCGAAACCCTTGGCTGCAGTATAATTTTGCTATTTTACCGCGCGCCGTGTCCTGGCTTCGACTCGACCCGACCCTAATCTCGCCCGAATTGTCAGACTGTTCCGCACGCTTCCGGGATGAGCTTATGCAAAAAACAGTCCAGAAAATTATTTTTGACGATCCAATTTAATCAGATTAAATCAGAAAAATAATTTTATAAAATCTATATTTTATAAACATAATCAAGAACATAATTTACACATAAACATGTTCTACATAAACAATTAAATTACTTGCAAGTTGGCTCCGATACCACTATTGAGCTTTCAATGCATCGAATACAAAATAATCGGAGTAAAAACGCGGCAGAATAATAAATATGAAAACTCAATTTAGGATCTCATGCAGTAATTTAATTGTTTGATTAAAGGGTAAATCGAATTACCTTAATCTGATTGAACAGTTCTAGGATCTCCTTCCTCTTTTGGTGATCGACACACGAACAATTACACAAGACGGATTGCTAGATCCTTACGAATAATATTGATAAATAGTACAACACAAATTCCTTACTAGAAGGATTGTACTATTGATCAAGATCAACTAAGTGAAGAGGATTAGACGACCGACTTTGTTCTCCTACAGTAGGAAGTAGAGGGCCGGTTTTTTCTTGTTCTTGAATGTGGCGATTTTTAGGTGTTTTCTTATGACGCCTCCTTGTCATAGATCTCTTATTTATACTAAGTAATCCCTAGATTCAAGAATCTAGTATTTGCTTAGTTACCCTCATCTTTATTAAATAATACAATATATATATAATATCCAATATTATATATTACTTATTATTTAATATCCTCATAAATATAATATCCAATATTATATTTATTATTCCCAGTTGATATTTATTCCTGCTTGTCTATAATTATCGTACGTGTGACCCAAAAGGCTTATATTATGTTGGAAATTATTTAATAAGGTATTAAATAATAAATCATAAGCGTCCTCTAGCAAGATATTATGATTACCCAAATAATATAAGTTAATAGTCCATTAAATCTTTTAACGTGTCAAATCCCTTTGTCACGCGATATCATATTTCAACTAAGTCATGGAGTCTGTCATACTTATTTATGTTCAAATGCTTTCTCGATCTTAAGTAGACTGATTGAATCAAATGACTCTTCATTTGAGCATGGCCATGCATTTCCTTCAGTCCTACTTATCGAGGGGACCAGCAGATATCTCTATCACTTAAGAGAGGGACAAATCCCCATCTTGATTATTCATTGCCCTCTACATGACTCCCACTAATCCCGATCGCTAACCTTTATGATCACCATGTTTCAGATGACGTTGGACTACGTCAAGGCATAGCAGTTATCATGTTGGACTCTATGATGATCTCAGGTTCAAGGATTTATTGACATACTGTTATATTGAGATTCACTTATGACATTTCCATGAAGTGATCTCAATGCGGGTCTGTCCAGTATTAGTTCTCCAACCAATACCCATAAGATTGATCCGTACCATACGCATAATCATCCGATGATTATCAATCAAGCTTATACTAGTATATTAATCACTTGAGTCTCTACTCAACGCGATTGTACCAGGGACATTTGAATAATCTTATTATTCGTGAATAACTATTATTCAATTATTATAATATTAAAACATGCACACATTATAATAATCAACGAGAAATAAATGATATCAAATAACTTTATTTATATGTGACAATTATAAATCTAGGCACATCAAATGTCCTAGAGCACTTATCCTAACAATATAACGTTGCAACATCTATGTTATAACGTATGCTAAAGACTTGGAGTTTGAATTTCAATTCGAACCGTTGATTTGCCAATGATGTCATCTAGTAAGTCATCATATCCAACGGCTATCGGAAGACCTCATAACATACGCTACTGTTGAAGATAACATACGCAAAGGATGAGCAAAATGCTACTACCCAGTTCAGAGTTACTATTACGTATGCTAAGAGAGCAAGCAACGTACGCTATATGGGATTACGTAGGCAACACACACTGCATAACGTACACTAAAATGGTTCACTATTACAATGGGAAAGAGACCCCAAAATGCTATAAATAGAAGCATTTGGAGATGATGGAATACACAAGAATATACAAGTAATTACAGAGCATATCAAGCTATTGCATCATTCTCTTACACTATGAAAGATAATATTGATACGAGGAGAATTGTTCTAACAATCTTCTACATACATTCTTGTATCACCTTGAGATTATTATTTGTAAACAATATCTTTTACATTTGTGTGAGTTGTCTTGTATCCTGAAAACAAGATAGATTTTAGTTGAGGTTATTCTTGAGCCCGAAAATCAAGAAACTATAAGTTTGGCACTAATCTTAGAAAGTTCTATTGACAAGAGTTGGCACTAAACTAGAAAGTGCATTCAAGTTTTGAGAAAAGTCCTAGTCGATATCACTAGGTAAGGGACATAGGCTGGTTGATAGCCGAACCTCTTGAGCGATATCTTGTCTCTTTATTTCCACACTTCATTTTTACTTCTTATACTTTCTTCTGCAACAAAAGAGTTCAAAATTTTACTCCGCACTATTCAACCCCCTTCTAGTGGCGTTACCAATCCAAAGGATTGAGTCCAATGACTGTCCCACGCCTATGAATCGTTCCGGTTGACGAACAACCCTCCCACTATAACGAAGCAAATCCTGAGTTGGTGTAAAAGTCTCAAAATTGATATGTGGTGCAGCGTTAGTTGGCGCTTGTATGACTAGTACAGATGGAGTCTCACCCCTCAACTCTTCTAGAATTATTTTGCTCAAGAGCTTGTGACTAATCATATAATCCACTTCCAAGAATTGGTCATTGGTGCTAACAATAACCTTGTGATCCTGGGGATCATAGAACAAGCCACCCTTCATTCCCTTAGAGTATCCTACAAAGTACCTCTACGAGATGCCAACATATCAACTTCCTTATTCAGTAGATGTGCTGGAGTACCCCAAATCCTAACATGTCCGAGACTGGGCTTTCACCCACTCCATAGTTCTGTTGGTCTTTTTGGAACTGATTTCGAAGATAAATCAAAATAACTCGTCATTGACTTAACCATTTCTAGAAGAGTTCTGTCCCTTCTCTCAGCAATACCATTTTGATGTGGAGTTCCCAGCACAATGAGCTATGACGAAATCCCCTCATTTGCCAAGAAATCTAATAACTCTCCACTAAGGTATTCGCCACCACGATTAGATCGTAGTGACTTGACTCCACCCATGACGCTTATCCGTTTCATCCTTGAAATCTCTGAGCTTTTCAAAGGCTTCAGACTTACATCGCATCAAATAATGTATCTATATCTTGAATAATCAACTATAAATGTGATGAAGTATTCGAAACCACCCCTATCCTGGATGTTAATTAGACCACATACATCTGTATGAACCAATTCTAACACATTCTGAGTACGGTTTCCCTTGGTTTTAAAAACCCTTTTAGGTCATCTTACCTTTCAGACAGGATTCACAAATTGGAGGTGACTCAACTTGGAGGTTATCCAATAGGCCATCATCTACCAATCTTTGAGTTCTTCTAAGATTTACATGACCTAACCGTAGATGCTGTAATACCCGTACTTTTTTTGACTGTTTGACCTTGCCGTTTTTCTTATTTCGTCGCTCTATAAACTCTTGGTGATATTCTCGATATTGTTATAGAGTTTCGTATCTTGTTGGATCGCAATCGTGTTGTTTAGACCTTGCGGAAGTGTTCTGGGTCAGAGAAATAGCGCACGCTAGGCCTAGGCTAACGCACGCTAATCCTGCTTGAGTAGCGCATGCTAGCTTGGAGACGTAGCGCGCGCTAAGGGACCCCAAATCGGAACCAAGAACTCATACTACTGGATCGCGTTAACATGTGCTAGGAGTTCGTTAACGCACACTATTAGTGGTCAGTAGCGCGCGCTAACATCCGTCCGTAGCGCACGCTAATGGGCTGGTTGGCAGAGGCAGTGAGGTTGTCATGTTTTCTGGACTATCAAGTAACGTACGCTAGTCTTCGGATAGCGCACGTTGTAAGAGCTGCGTAGCGCACGCTAAGCCATAGCGGTAGCGCACGCTAAGCCATAGCGGTAGCGCACGCTAAGACTCGAGCAGGGCAGAGGATAGTAGGTTCTGGACTCCAGTTTCTGGACACCATTTTTGGCTAGCGCACGCTAAGATAAGGCGATTAGCGCACACTAATGGGGCCATAAAAAGCCACTGAACTACCCGGTGACCTCGCTAGCGCACGCTAATAATCGAGGCATAGCGTGCGCTAGACTGGGCGAGTATATATTGGATAGTTGACTTCCATTTCGTCATTTTTCATTCTCTTCACTCATTTTCGACAGGAGAAGCTCGGGAGAGGCAATTTTGGGCGATTAGAAGCAATCCATCTTCAAACATCAACATCTTTGGTTGGAGAACAAGGAGTACACAACATCTAATCCACTCTATCGTCCAAATCAAGGTAAAAATCCTTAGAACCCTATTTTTTGGGAATTTTGGGGTTTTTCCTAGATTTGCCCGATTTATCCGTTTTGAAGCTTGAGAACCTTGAAATTATGATATATCTATCCCATATACATGCCTTTCCTATGATTTTATGGATTGATTAGTGTTGTGTTCGGACTTGTGAGGGTTTGGGTGCTTTTCCAACCTCTAGTTGTTTACCCTTGTATTTTCGTGAATCGTAAATGGGTTTCAGGAGTTTCTTCATGAATTATGAGTATGGATTATTGATTATCATATCCCTTACGAATCGTTTAGGTCCTGGAAGCGCATTCTTGGACCTACCGAACTCATACTCTTTTCTGCTCAATTTCTCGATGTCTCAAAGGCAAGTATATATTTATGATTATACGTTCTCGACTTTGAAAGTAAGATATATGAATGGTATGATTGTTTATATCCACTCTGGGGTGGGCCGACAGGTCCCCTGAGGGTTTCGTAGCCTTTGGTGCGATTCCACGGATAATTTGTGCTAACCACTCTGGGGCGGGCCGACGAGTCCCCTAAAGGTTCCGTAGCCTGTGGTGCGGTTCCACGGTTGATCATGTATGTATTGATGTGATGCTATGAAATTTAGTTATTCCATAATACTAGTCTTGAATTGATGAATTGACGGTTACCTTTACTTTATGGTCAAGGAGTATTGTGTTTCATACTTGATATACTTGCACTAGCTATTCGACGGCTAACCCCTTTATGGGGGAAATACTTTTTATGTATTTCAGGTTCCAGGAGAGCGGATAGGCCGGTATCGTGTCGGCATGAAGATGATGGGCAAGCGTGATACTGTGTCTTATCTCCGGATATGTTTTGTGTTCCTCCATTCAGTGTTGTTGTACTGGAATGGTTATTGAATACTGGAGTATTGTTTGTTTTCAGTCTTCCTTGATGTTCCGGCCTGTGTTGCCGAGGTTTTGCTTTTGTACTGTAATGTATTTGGATACATTGGACATGGTTTGAATACCCTTTTTATCGTCTTTCATTCCGTTGTATTTGGACTTTCTCGTTCAAGTTTTATAGTTCCGCGTATAGTTAGCCTTGTGGGTCCCACGGAGGGGTTTACGGAAATGTAATATACCCTGAATAACTTGGGGGTGTTACAGAATATGGTATCGGAGCATAGGTCTATGGATACCTAGGATGTCGGTCTTTTGGGTCGATTGAGTCGTCAGTATCACTACTCTGCCATCATCACAGTGTGACCGGTACTTGTAAGACCTCTTACTCTTCTGGAGTTTCCTTATTCGTTTTGCTTCGATTTTTGGTATTTTTGAGAATCTGTCACTTCGATGACGTACGATTGAATTGTACTTACGTGCATTGTGTGTTCTTCAATATGTTAGCTGGTAGGGGCCGTGGCCGTGGTCGTGGCCATGGACGTGGACGAGGACGTGGCGCGACCGTTTCCCTCAGTTCTGTTGCGGGGTCAACCAACCCCAGTTTATCCAACTCGGTGCATCCGGACACCGAAAGTCAGCATGACCAGTCGACTGGCCAGGGGAACAGCGCGGACGTTGGAGTTGTGAATGTACTTCAACAATTGGCTAACCAGATGACCATTTTAGCCCAAACCGTTCAACTGAATAATCCGAACCCGAACGCGGATGCCTTGCTTCAGAATGTAATCCGTATGCACCCTCCACAGTTTGGCGGTGCCACAGACCCTTTAGGTTGGGAAGATTGGCTAGCGGAGTTGGAGAAAATTTTTGAAGCGGTTGATTGCCCCGAAGTGAGGAAAGTACCGATTGCTCAGTATTTCCTCACCAAGGAGGCCGCTACATGGTGGAAAGTCATCAAGCCACAGGATCGTGTTGCCACGTGGGATGAATTTAAAGAGCTTTTGGAGGCCAAGTGTTGTCCTTGGCCGGTGCGAGAGGGCCGAATTCGAGCCTTTTTCGAGGCTAAACCGCAAAATATTCCCGTTTCGCAAGCAATTGTAGAGTACAACCAACAATTGATCCACGTGAAGGATCAAGTGCGAAACGAGTGTGCTAAGATTTGTTATTTTGATATGCAGATGAATATGGACTTACGACGGTAGATGGCCGGATTTGCTTGCACCACACTGAAGGAATATCAGGACAGAGCTTTAGCCCATGATATGTTAAGCCCTGACAACGATACCACTGAAGAATCGAAGAAGTAGAAGATCGCGTGAAATTTTTCTGTCTCTAAGAGTGGCAACTTCCAGAGGTCACAGACGGCTAACCATTCTACCGGACAGTCGTCACGTTCTGCTAAAGGAAAGAGGGGTTTCCCTTCTGCTCCGGGCACCACAAATCGCATGGTGACTTGCTATAATTGTGTTCGTCCAGGCCATGTTAAGTTAGAATGCAATTTTCCACCGTTGAAGTGTCACAGTTGCGGACAGATGGGACACAGAGCGGCTTATTGTTCCAAACCAAATCAGACTTTGGTCACTCGGGCTTCTGCCCTAGCACCACTTGACCAAGGCGTTAATCAGCGGCAATCTATTGGTCAATCTCAGCAGAATTACGGCAGGGTCCGGGGATGGGGTCAGAACGCTGGAGGGGGAAACTCTAGAATCGATTCGGTACAACCATGAGTCTATATGATGCATCGAATAGATGAACCTGATGCGGCGGTGGCTTCAGGTACCATTCATATTTTATCTCATCCAGTCTGTGTGCTTTTTGATACGGGTGCTACACATTCTTTTATTTACTTGGAGTGTGTACGCCGTTTGAATATAACTTGTATGACTGCTTGCGACCCCTTCATTGTGAAACTACCTAGCAGGGATAGAATTGTGGGAAAACGGGATATTAAAGATTTTCCGGTGATTATATCCCGTATGGAATGGTTATCGAATCTGATTGTAGTTGATATGGTAGGCGAGGACGTGATCCTCGGCGAGGATTGGCTTGATAGTCACCAAGCGATTATGAATTACCGTACTAAGGTTATCACCATGATGACTAAAGACGGATCCGAGTACTCATTTTTGGGACGTAAGTCGGGCCAATCCAAGTTACTTATCAGCGCCATGAAGGCCGTAAAACTTTTGAATAAAGGTTGTACGGGCTATTAGTGTTATGCCTAGAAAACGTAAGGGAACGAAGTCGATTTCTCTTCGATTCTGGTTGTTAATGAGTATCCCGATGTTTTTCCGGATGATCTCCCGGGATTACCACCAGATCGGGAGATAGAATTTTCTATGGACTTAGATGCGGCTCTGATTTCTTAGGCACCTTATCGAATGGCACCTTCCGAGATGCAAGAATTAAAGAATCAGTTGGGAGAACTTCTGGAAAGAGGGTACATCAGACCGAGCGCTTCGCCTTGGGGCACGCCTATTCTTTTTGTGAGGAAGAAGGATGGTTCACTACGTTTGTGCATCGACTACCGTGAGCTGAACAAAGTAACCATCAAGAACAAGTACCATTTGCCTCGTATAGACGATTTATTTGATCAGTTGCAGGGGGCTGCAGTTTTATCGAAAATTGATTTAAGATCAGGGTATTATCAACTCAGGGTGAGAGAGTCCGACGTTCCGAAGACGGCATTTTGGACGAGATATGGGCATTATGAATTTGTAGTTATGCCTTTTGGGTTGACTAATGCACCGACAGTATTCATGCAGTTAATGAATAAGATTTTCGGCGAGTATCTCGATAGGTGTGTGGTCGTCTTTATTGACGACATTTTGATCTATTCTCGAGATAAAGAAGAACATGCCCAACACTTGCGTTTGGTACTAGATATTTTGAGAACCGAGCACCTCTATGCAAAATTCTCAAAATGTGAGTTCTGGTTGGAGGAAGTTATGTTTCTCGGCCATATGATTTCGGCCGAAGGGGTTCGTGTAGACCCGTAGAAGATTGAGGCAGTGCTAGAATGGGCATCGCCTAAAAATGTTAAGGAAGTTCGTAGCTTTTTGGGCCTTGCTGGGTATTACCGTTGGCTTGTCGAGGGGTTCTCGAAACTCGCTCGGCCGCTTATGAAATTACTCCAGAAAACAGAAAAGTTTGTTTGGACGATGGAGAGACAACAGAGCTTCGATGAGCTGAAGAGACGTTTGACTTCAGCTCCGATTTTAGCTTTACCATATGGTAATGAGGGCTTTGCGGTTTATAGTGATGCTTCGGGTCAAGGTCTTGGCTATGTGCTTATGCAGCATGATAAGACGATAGCTTTTGCGTCATGACAATTAAAGCCGTATGAGATGAATTATCCTACTCACGATTTGGAGTTGGCCACAATTGTCTTCGCACTTAAGATTTGGCGGCATTACTTGTATGGTTCTCCGTGTCGGATTTATACCGATCACAAGAGCCTGAAGTATATTTTCAGTCAGAAAGGGCTGAATATGAAACAGAGACATTGGTTAGAGTTGATAAAGGATTACGATATGGAAATTCTTTACCACCCCGGAAAAGTCAATGTCGTCACGGATGCTTTGAGCTGCAAATCGGCATCTCTTCAAATGCTCGAGGTTCTTACATCTCAGACGAAGATTCATCAGGATTTAATCGAGCAAGGGATATAAGTTTGGCTTCAACGAGTACAAGGACAGTTGTGTACTCTCGAAATTACTTCGACCTTGGTTAACGACAACAAAGGGAAACAGTAGAGTGACCCGATGATCTCTCAACTGAAGGAAGATGTAATTAAAGGAAAAGTTCCTGGCTTTATGGTTCACGAGGATAGTATTCTGAGATTTCAGGGCAGGTTTTGTGTTCCGAATGATTTAGAGTTGAGGCAGAGAATTCTCCGAGAAGCCCATGCTACGCCTTACTCAATCCAAACCGGAACGAGTAAGATGTATAAGGACTTGAAACGAAATTTTTGGTGGAACAACATGAAGAAGGATGTCGTGGAATTTGTGCTACGGTGCTTGATGTGTCAACAAGTCAAGATCGAACATCAACGACCAGCGGGGTTGTTGAAGCCGCTTCCCATTCCCGAGTGGAAGTGGGAAGACATCTCTATAGATTTCATCACTTGCATGCCGAGAACTAGGGCCGGGATGAATATGATTTGGGTAATCGTCGATCGGTTGACCAAGTCTGCACACTTATTGGGTATTAAGGATACTTGGGGACTGGATAGTTTGGCTCGAAATTTTATAGCTGAGATCGTAAGATTGCACGGTGCACCCAAGACCATTGTTTATGATAGAGACGGTCGTTTCGTATCGCATTTTTGGCAGGTCGTTCATCAGGCATTGGGTACTGAGTTGAGATTGAGCACGTTCTTTCATCCTCAGTCAGACGGTCAGACAGAGAGGACGATTCAGACATTGGAGGATATGTTGCGAGCTTGTGCCTTAGACTGGAGTAATGATTGGGAGCTTCACTTACCGTTAATCGAGTTTGCCTACAATAATAGTTGGCATGCGGCGATCAAAATGGCACCATTTGAGGCACTTTATGGTAGGCGATGTAGGTCGCCATTATGTTGGGACGAGGCTTCGGAGCTAATTGGAATGGAACCGGATATGTTGATGGAGACTAAGGAAAAGATTTCTATTATCCGGGATCGGTTGCTGACTGCCCAGAGCCATTAGAAATCTTATGCTGATACTCGTCGTCGACCTCTGGAGTTCGAAGTGGGGGATCATGTATTACTCAATGTGTCACCGACTAGAGGGGTTTTCCACTTCGGGAAAAAGGGGAAACTTAGTCCGAGGTATATAGGACCTTTCGATATCTTGGATAGGGTTGGAGATTTAGCTTATCTCTTGGCGTTGCCTCGAGCTTTAAGTCACGTCCATAGTGTTTTTCATGTGCCTCAGTTGAGAAAGTACGTGCCGGATCCGAGCCACGTTATTGACTATAGTGAGATTGACGTAGCCGAGGATATTAACTTTCCGGAGAGACCCATGAAGATCCTTGAGCGTCGCGAGAAACAACTTCGGCATAAGACCATTCCACTGGTTAAAGTGCAATGGTCGAGACATGGAGTCAAGGAGGCAACTTGGGAAATGGAAGAGAAGATGCGGTCGGAGTACCCCGAACTTTTTATTTCTTATGTTTCGGGACGAGAATGTAATACCCATACTTTTATTGACTATTTGACCTTGCCGTTTTTCTTATTTCGTCGCTCTGTAAATTCTTTGTGATGTTGTCTATATTGTTATAGAGTTTCGTATATTGTTGGATCACAATCGTGTTGTTTAGACCTTGCGGAAGTGTTGTGGGTCAGAGAAATAGCGCACGCTAGGCCTAGGCTAACGCACGCTAATTCTGCTTGAGTAGCGCACGCTAGCTTGGAGCCGTAGTGCGCGCTAAGGGACCAGTCAGGTCAGAACCAGTAACTCATACTGCTTTCTGGACTGGCAGTTAACGCGGGCTAGGAGTTCGTTAACGCACGCTATTAGTGGTCAGTAGCGCGCGCTAACATCCGTCCATAGCGCATGCTAATGGGCTGGTTGGCAGAGGCAGTGAGGTTGTCAGGTTTTCTGGACTATCAAGTAATGTACGCTAGTCTTCGGATAGAGCACGCTGTAAGAGCTGCGTAGCGCACGCTAAGCCATAGCGGTAGCGCACGCTAAGACTCGAGCAGGGCAGAGGACAGTAGGTTCTGGACTCCAGTTTCTGGACACCATTTTTGGCTAGCGCACGCTAAGATAAGGCGATTAGCGCACGCTAACGGGGCCGGCAGAAGCCACTGGACTACCCGGTGACCTCGCTAGCGCACGCTAATAATCGAGGCGTAGCGTGCGCTAGACTGGGCGAGTATATATTGGACAGTTGACTTCCATTTCGTCATTTTTCATTCTCTTTACTCATTTTCGATGGGAGAAGCTTGGGAGAGGCGATTTTGGGCAATTGGAAGCGATCCATCTTCAAACGTCAACATCTTTGGTTGGAGAACAAGGATTACACAACATCTAATCCATTCTATCGTCCAAATCAAGGTAAAAATCCTTAAAACCCTATTTTTTGGGAATTTTGGGGTTTTTCCTAGATTCGTCTGATTTATCCGTTTTGAAGCTTGAGAACCTTAAAATTATGATGTATATATCCCGTATACATGCCTTTCGTACGATTTTACGGATTGGTTTGTGCCGTGTTCGGACTTGTGAGAGTTTGGGTGATTTTCCAACCTCTAGTTGTTTACCCTTGTATTTTCGTGAATTGTAAACGGGTTTCGGGAGTTTCTTCATGAATTATGAGTATGGATTATTGATTATCATATCCCTTACAGATCGTTTAGGTGCCGGAAGTGCGTTCTTGGACCTACCAAACTCATACTCTTTTCCGTTCAATTTCTCGATGTCTCAAAGGCAAGTATATATTTATGATTATACGTTCTCGACTTTAAAAGTAAGATATATGAATGGTATGACTGTTTATATCCACTCTGGGGCGGGCCGATAGGTCTCCTGAGGGTTTCGTAGCCTTTGGTGCGATTCCACGGATAATTTGGGTTAACCACTCTGGGGCGGGCCGACGGGTCCCCTGTGGGTTCCGTAGCCTCTGGTGTGGTTCCACGGTTGATCATGTATGTATTGACGTGATGCTATGATATTTAGTTATTCCGGAATACTAGTCTTGAATTGATGAATTGACGGTTACCTTTACTTTATTGTTGAGGAGTATTGTGTTTCATACTTGATATACTTGCACTAGCTATTCGACGGCTAACCCCTTTATGGGGGAAATACTTTTTATGTATTTCAGGTTCCAGGAGAGCGGATAGGCCGGTATCGTGTCGGCATGAAGATGATGGGCAAGCATGATACTGTGTCTTATCTCCGGTTATGTTTTGTGTTCCTCCATTCAGTGTTGTTGTACTGGAATGGTTATTGAATACTCGAGTATTGTTTGTTTTCAGTCTTCCTTTATGTTCCGGCCTGTGTTGCCGAGGTTTTGATTTTGTACTGTAATGTATTTGGATACATTGGACATGGTTTGAATACCCTTTGTATCGTCTTTCATTCCATTGTATTTGGACCTTCTCGGTCAAGTTTTATAGTCCCACGTATGGTTAGCCTTGTGGGTCCCACGGAGGGGTTCACGGCGCTGTAATATACCCTGAATAACTTGGGGGTGTTACAGATGCCACAGATATGTTTACTTTATGCTTGAAGGTTCTTTTCTCTTTTTAGGTTTTGACAAAGAGTTAAGCAATTTATGTTTAAATATGGGAGTTTGTGCAGCATTAATGACATACAGTCATCAGTATAGATACCTTTGCAAACATATTCACCGTTTCTTCTAATAATAGCATCACCATCAGAAGAAACTGAATGACCATCACAACTCAATTTAGAAGCCGAAACTAAATTCATTCAAAAATCTATTACCAATAATACATTATTAAAGACTAATATTTTATCATTAATCTTCAAGTGCACGACTCTCACTGTAACAGCCATAAGACTGGAATAATCACCCCAGTTGATGGTGATCTCGCTCTCACTAAGTTGCTTGGTTACCTGAAAACCATGCGAGTCAAAGCAAGCATAATTAGTGGAGTCTGAATCTACTATCCACGTAGTGGAAGAAAAAACTGCCAAACATTTTTTTACTACTAATGCACGAGATATATCTTTCTTAAGAGCAGGGGAATCCGCTTTGAAATGTCCTTTCTGACCGCACTTGTAGCATTTTCCCTTTGGATTTTTATTCCCCTCAGGCTGATGATCCTTGCTTTTCACTTTGAGAGTTGCCACTTGCTTCTGGACCACTTGTTTCTATTGTGATTCGGTGACTAAAAATGAGATACACAGTGGAGAATAAAACGGTCCAACCGGATAAAACCAAACCCCAAAAACGGGTCGATGAAGCATCGTATAAATGAATATAAAATAATGAAGATAAAATTAAGAGATCATATCCTCGTAGACCTTTGATAATATTTTCTTGAATGAAAAACTCCCGAGCAAAACTTTGATCGTCTATGGTCACCAACACGAACATGAATCTGATTCCTTCTAGCTTCATGAATGATCAAACACCGAATATGCCGAGTGTCTCTATGTTATCACGCGCCGGATATTGATAATATATCAATTCGTTCCCAAAGAACAAGGCTAGGAATTGATACAGTATTTTTCTTCTCTTCTCTTCTTCATTTTCTTCCTCTCCAAGATGAACAAGAAAACAAGGAAGAATTTTCTCTCCTCCCTCAAAGAAGCTCACGGCTGGAATGTTGCAAGTGTGTGTGTGTGTGTGTGTGTTCAACTTGTACAACATATCTCACTTGATATAATATATAAAGTTAATATCACATCTTAGCTTCATTTTGTCAATAAATGAGACATGCTCCACCACACCCCACAACACATGAAGAGAACACCAAGAAGGCACATAGAAGGTAAGGAGGGATGGAAGGGGGGGCAGCCCAGTTTGGGTTGGTGAGAAAATGAGCCGAGCCACTCGGTTCGTGTACCGGATGTTCGCGTGTCTAGTCCGTTAAGTACAACTTCGTTTTATCGCAAATGTATTTATACTTAATTAATTAATCCAATTAATTAATTTTATCAAATAAAAAATTATAATAATATATTTTCAAGAAATAATTATTTATGAATTAAATTAATCACCCAGTAATTAATTTCAATTCACTAGACCGCATGATTTATCAAATAAATCAAATTAGATATCGAATATCCAATATTAATAAATAGAGAATGAATACATATTTTATTCATCAAATATCCTTCTGCAGGACTCCATAGGTCCGTCTAGTCGGCAATGGGAGGTACCAAGTAGTAGGGTAACACTTAGCCAGTCTAGTGCTCCGTACCGTAACCCAACTAAGAACGAATGATCGGATCATTCCAAAACCATTATGTAGTGAATACTGTATACATATAAACCCTTTAATCATATGTTCCGGTCAAGTATTAGGGTCACAGTAAACCCAAATCAGGAAGTGGAAGTTAATAGAATTGAATTATATATTCTATTGTTATTTGTTTCTAGTTATTTCTTTGTATTTTTTCAGGTTAATTATGTCGTTGCCGCCGTTAAATACCGACGGAACCATTCTATTGGAAAGTTCATCCGCATCTAAGCGGACATTGGATGTTCCATCACAAAGTACAGGATCAAAACGCGCTCGTCAATTCGATACTCCGAATAAGGTAGAATCTAATCAAACTCCCTCACATAGAGTAGAGGACGACGATGTTGTAGAGGTACAATCAATGGAAGAAAAATCTAAAGATGATTCAAGATCGAAACTAAAATCGATTTATTGGGATCATTTTGAGAGAGTCAAAAATGTATCCACTGGAAAATATAAAGCGGTGTGTAAAAATTGTCAAAAAAAACTTGTTGGGGACACTAACTTGGGAACATCCCATCTACGTAAACATTATGACTAATGTGTTTTAAGGAAAACACGAGACATACGACAAGCAATCATAAATCCTAAGCAAGGCAATGAGGGTAAAACAATTCTTACTAATTACACATTTGATCAACAAGAAGCAAGAATGTCGCTGGGAAAGATGATAATATTCCATGAATATCCTCTCCAAATAGTGGAGGATCATGGCTTTAGAGAGTTTTGTAATAAGTTACAACCTTTGTTTAAGCATGTGTCTAGAAATACGGTGAAAGCAGATGTTTTGAAAATTTATGAGCATGAAAAAGGGAAGACTAAGGAGTTGCTTTGCAAAAATGTGAGTAGGTTTTCAGTCACTACTGATATGTGGACATCTTCAAATAAGAAGAGGGGGTTCATGGCTGTTACTGTACATTTCATTGACAACTCGTGGAATTTACAAAGTTGAATTGTGAGGTAGATTTTATAAATTTAAAAGTTTATGTAATTTTAAATATTGTAATGTTAATATTGTAATTTTAATTGTGTTTGCCTTTTTGATAGGGTCATTAATGTGCCTTGCCCTCATACATCAGATGTACTCTCTGAAGCTTTGATGGAGTGTCTAATGGATTGGAACATTGATCGTAAGTTGACCACCCTAACTGTAGATAATTGTTCGACAAATGATGCTATGATTAATATCTTGTTAGATGATATGCCTTCTTCTAGTACTTTGTTGTTGGGTGGAAAATTATTTCATATGCGATGCTCGGCCCATATTTTGAATTTGATTGTAAAAGAAGGACTGGAAGTCATTCGTAATGGGATTGAGAGGGTAAGGGATAGTGTTGCCTATTGGACGGCGACACCAAAAAGATGTGAAACATTTGAAGTTGTATGTCATCAATTAAAAATCCCTTGTAAAAAGAAGTTAACCCTTGATTGTAAAACTAGGTGGAATTCCACATATTTGATGCTTCAAAGTGTTCTACCTTTTAAGGATGTGTTTGTAAGATTGAGTCGTAAAGACCTTCAATACAAATCATTGCCTAGTGAAGATGATTGGTTATTGGCTAGTGAAATATGCACTAGGTTGGAATTATTTTATGAAGCCACGGAGTTGTTTTCTGGAACCAAGTATACCACTATTAATCTTTTCTTTCCAATGATTTGCGAAATAAAAAGAGCAATGATAGAATGGGAGTCATCTATATATGATGAAGTTAAAATGATGGCGAAGAAGATGGAAGGCAAGTTTAATAAATATTGGTGTGAGATTCATGGAGTCATGGCGTTAGGATTTATTTTAGATCCTAGGTTCAAAATGAAGGGAATCGAATTTTATTTTCCTAGACTATTCGATGTGGATGTGGCCTTGCTTGAGATTGGAAAAGTGCGTAGCCTTGCATTTGATATTGTAAAAGAATATCAAGAGAGTGGAAGTAGTGGTGAAGGGGCGAGTTTGAGTGTTTCATCATCTCAATCTCAAAAAAGTGGGAGTGAGCGTATAATCGATGATTATGATTTGTTTGTTTCAAGTTCAATCTCTTCTAATGATCTTGTTAAGTCGGAGATGGATTACTACTTGGAAGAACCGGTCATACCTAGGGTTGAATGCTTGGATATATTGGCTTGGTGGAAGTCAAATTCACCAAAATATCCCACTTTGAATAAGATAGCTAGAGATGTGTTAGCTATACCCGTTTCCACCGTTGCATCGGAGTCCGCCTTCTCAACAAGTGGGAGGTTCCTAACTCCACATCGAAGTAGGCTACACCCAAAAACATTAGAAGCATTAATGTGCGCGCAAGATTGGTTATGGACGGATGTACAAGGTAAAAACATGATACTTCACTATTTAATTTTTTAAGTGGTTTAGTTATCTTCAATTTTCTTTTAAGTTGACTTGTGACAGTAAATAGTTTTTTTCTTTAATGTATGTAGTCGACTCTTCTACGGCGTCTTCATTTACCAGAGCATCGCTAAATGAAGAATTTGATTATGATGTTGAAGAAGAGGTATTGTAAAATCTTAAATATTAATTTTACTTTAAATTAAAAATAAAAAACTTGACTTTTATGTAAATTAATTTGCTCTTTGTTTTATTTTAGGATGAACTTGATATATCGGATGCAAGTGCATATGGACAGGGATAATATGGAAGACGAGGACAATGATGGAATGCCTGCATCAACGCATCGTTTTGCTAAAAATTATTACACTGTTGGGTTTTTAAAGATTTGTTGTTGGTATGAATGTCCCTCTGCTAGTCTGCTATGGTGTAATATTACTCAAGAATTGTGTCAGTTTATTTTATATGTATGGGTCCTTTGTCTTTGTGAAAGTTTGTTGTATGTTGTATGGTGTGCTTGTTTTGGCTGCTGTATGGTGTCATTTGATTATCCTTGTAAGGACTGAAATCATCAATCACTTTCTTGTGCACTTATATATCTAAATTGTGTTGCTCAAATTTACTTGTTCAAGGTAATGTTAATTTTAAAAAAAAGGTAATGTTAATTTTTGGGTACCCGGCGGGTACCTAGACCCGGCCCCGGACGGGTCTGGATCCACCCGATCCGTAAATATTCGTGCCTGGGTCCAGGGCCAGTTTCAGATTTCGGGTCCGGGTCCAGATACCTATGAATCTGGCCCCGCCCCGACCCGTTGCCATCCCTAATCAACACCACTCCACCCAGTGAGACTAACTCCACCATTCGGCAGAGAGCAAGAGAGAGGGAGAGAAACTAATTTTCTTGAGGTTGTTCTTCATCTTTGCGATAAGAAATAAGCAAGAAAAATTAGAGAGAAAATTCCTACGATAACGTCCTAGCCGTTTTCTTGAAGAATGGAGTTTCGTTGAATCTTTCCGGGCAACATCCGATGTGTGTGAAGTAGAAACATTGTACTTTCGGTGTTTGGGACGAAGGGATTTCGTGCTCGTGCTCAATTTCGTGATCATCATCAACTTACAAAGATATAATCAAAGGCTTTAAAGGTATGGGACTTTGATCCTTTTGTCTTCATTTGATTTTTTTCATATGTACATACTTGATCGATCCTGTTTGAGATT
The DNA here is from genome assembly GCA_033398695.1 of Orobanche coerulescens. NCBI lineage: Eukaryota > Viridiplantae > Streptophyta > Magnoliopsida > Lamiales > Orobanchaceae > Orobanche > Orobanche coerulescens. Next base: position 77,544,182 of record CM065808.1, read on the forward strand.
CTTTATATTGAGTTTTATTTTTCCGCTGCGTACTCGATTTTGTATCTAGAATCCCAACAGTGGTATCGGAGCGAGGTCTTGCGATCGTATATACGATATTTAGCATTTGGAATGCTTGATTTGATGTTTTATGATTTGGAATCATATGATAATCGTAGATATTTTATTGTTCGTTGTAGTAATATTTTTTCGTGATTTTATGTTAAGATATAAATCAGGTTTTTCTTAGAAATATGAATTATATAAATAAAATGAAGATCAGAAATAACAGGATTTTAGAAATATACCCAAAAACGAGTTGTATGCCGTCATTGGATGATAAATCATACAACATCCAAGTGCCGCCGAGCGCTACTACATACAACCTTGTAGGTTGTCGAGCGCTGCTGCATACAGCCATGTAGGTTGTCGAGCGATGTTGCATACAGCAATGCAGGGTGCCGGGCTGTATCCTACAGCTGTCGGGCATTGGGTCTCATTTTTAGTATATTTTCGAAAATTGATTTTTCCAATATTAAATCATTAAATTTGGAAAATTCATAGAAAATATTTAAGGGTTTACTATGGACGAAATTAAATTGTTGATTATTATGAATTAATTGGATTAAGTAACACCATTGCATGTTGTATGGAATGCCTTATGTGATGGTGATATAGATCGCGGACTTAGTTTTTATTTGTTCGATTCGATTGGGTTGTAAAGGCCATTTTGAGCCTATTTATTTTTACTAGAAAATTTGAATAATATGCTGCTTTTTTCAATGATGTAATTATTTATTTTGGCTATTACGAAGATCGAAGACAACCGACCGAGAAGACGAAGAATCGAGACTGTATTTTTTTCCTTTATTGGGTCATTCGCTTGGCCTAGTACTTAAGAAAAGATCCATGAGCTATATGTTGGTAGTAACTAGGTTGCTATTTACTGTTTTTCATTTTGAATGATTGACAAACTCAAACGCGCTTATAAATGAATTAATGTGCAAAGTGTAACCTTAGTCGCGAAATTCTCCCGACTTCAAATAGACTAAGTTTGAAAAGGTTACGAGGTTTCCTACCCTCCATCAAACTCGTAGAAAATTGATACCCGAGCCGGTATGCTATGATTCCGAGTTATCGGGGTAGTACATTTGGTAGAGGTTGATAAATTCTTGAGAGCATTAGATGTCTTTGGTTGGTGATAAATTTCACCCCTAGAAACCTAATAGGTTGCCGGGAGAGATTCAATAGTCAGACTGATAGACGTTGATGGTCAACAACTTAGATAGTCCGGATTGCCAAGAAACCTGATAGGTTGAGGGCATGAAGACTAGGGGTAAAAGAAAATCGAATCATTCGTTGGACGGGTTGGTGTTGTACACCACTTTACAGAAATTAATAAGCAAGAAACCATACAGATTGCGTCGGTTAAAATTTGTAAAGAACTCGATCACCACTAAGAGGTCGATCTAACCATGACTTCCGGGTTATAACATTGGAGTGTGTAATTCCGATAAAATTAGTGGGAGCCAAGACAAGAATTATACAAGCCCTTAAATTCTATACTCGGTCATAATAAAAAAAAGTCACTAATTCAATCTTGTCTAAACCAATATAGAGAACCCACTTGCAATACTACTTGAAAAGAATCTCCCAACTGGCCCCAACTTTGTTGACTGGTTGCATAATCTGATGATTGTACTCCGCATGCAGTCTCTGGGATACGTCATAGAGGCGGACATTCCACTGATTCCAATCGAGACTAGGGGAAATCAGGAAGAAATTGACGTCCATGAAAAATGGGTCAAGGATGATGTGCTGGTCCTCGGCTTTATGATGGGCTCAATGACTAATGAGCTGCAAAGAGCGCACGAGAAAATGACTTATGCTAGGCAGATTCTCGCACACTTAACCGAGCTTTATGGAGAGCACAGTAGGACTGCTATATATGAGATATCAAAGCAGTTATTTAGTGCTAGGATGCAGTTTGTAATGAATGTCAACTGTAATGAAATTTCGTGTACATTAGCTGGGCTAATGAACAAACTGGTGACGGCACAGTCTAACATGAAGACTAAGCCGAGGGAGGCTGCTCTTGTGATTTCTTCTGGTCCTCGGAGGTCCAAGAACAAGAATAAAAAGACCTACGAGCAGTATAAACCCAAGAAAGGGGTACAGAAAGGCAAGGGCAAGGCCCCAAAGGTTCAGAAAATAAGCGGTCCCAAACCTACGGACAAATGTCTTGAATATGGTGAGCTGGGCCACTGGCGTAGGACTTGTCCCAAGATCAATGGCGCATCAGGTATGGAAATTTTTGTTTTTGAAACCAATTGTTCCGCGACTATATATTCTGCTTCATGGATTCTGGATTCAGGTGCTACTTCTCAAATTTGTACTATGAATCAGGATCTGGAATGAAGTAGGCAGCTTGAAGCTGGGGAAGTGATGGTCACTGTCGGAAGTATACAAAGTGTCGAAGTAACTGATATTGGATCACTCCTACTGGGTTTGGAATCCGGTTTTATTTTGACATTAGATGAAGTACTGGTTTTGCCCAAGGGGCATAAAAACATTGTATCCATTCTAGTCTTGGACCGGAAAGTATTTGCTTTCTTCATTGGCAATGATAGTTGTACAATTTATTTTCGAAATAAAATTGTTGGTAAAGCTACATTGTTGAATGGTTTATATCATCTAAACTTTCAAAATAAATCGGCAGTGAACACTATAACTAGGAAACGTGGCAGGCATGATACTGATCAAGCTCTTAAGTGGCATCTTAGACTTGGTCATGCTGGTCAGACTAAAGTTCACAAAATGGAGAAAGATGGACTTTTAAGTACATTGGGTGAAGAACCCTATCCAACTTGTGAATCCTGCCTTAAAGGCAAGATGACTAAGTCCCCCTTCACAGGGATATTTGAAAGGGCTGCTGAGAAACTTGGGTTGGTACATACCGATGTTTGTGGTGCTTTAGAAGCAGCCCGAGATGGATATCAATATTTCATAACGTTCACAGATGATCATACTAGGTATGGGGTTGTGTATTTGATGAAACATAAATCCGAAGCCTTTACTAAATTCAAGGAATTTAAGGCCCTAGTTGAAAAACAGACTGGATGTCATATCAAGGACTTTGGTCAGACCGAGGTGGTGAGTATATGAGCACCGAGTTTGATGAGTTCCTTAAGGAACATGGAATAGTTTCACAATTCACGCTGCTAGGAACCCCACAATTAAATGATGTTTCAGAAAGGAGAAATCGGACTTTGTTGGACATGGTCCACTCCATATTGAATTACACTGAATTACCAATTTACCTATGGGGGTACGCCTTACTTACCGCGGCCTATATCCTTAATAGATGTCCTTCCAAATCCATTCCTATTACTCTGCATGAGATGTGGAAGGGTAAGAAACTAAGTCTTGATCACATAAGGATTTGGGGATGTCCAGCCTATGTCAAGAAGGCTAAGGTGGACAAACTGGAAGCGAGGTCCGTCAAGGGATGTTTCATTGGATACCCAGAGGAATCGATGGGTTATCTATTCTACATGACAAAAGACCATAGGGTCGTCGTGGCTATACAAGCGCACTTCCTTGAGGATGAATTCATTCAGGAAGGTGGATCGAGTAGAAATGTTTCTTTGGAAGCGCATAATGAAAGTCGTAAGAAAACATCTGATCAGGAATCACAAACCAAACCTATTGTAACACAACCTCCACTTCGAAGGTCTGATAGGGTGTCTCAATTACCTGAGAGGTGTGGCTATACACATGTTGAAGAACTGGGTCTCTACGACGTACCTGATAGCCGTGAGGATGACCCTGTCACCTATGACCAAGTGATAGTCGGTGTGGACTCCAATAAATGGCAAGAAGATATGGAAGCTGAGATAGACTCGATGCATGCCAATCAGGTCTGGACTCTAGTAGATTTACCAACTGGCATGAAGCCTATTAGTAGTAAATGGATCTATAAAAGGAAGACTGATGGGGATGTCAAGGTTGATGCCTATAAGGCCAGACTTGTGGCAAAGGGTTTTACCCAAAATGAAGGAATTGATTATCATGATACCTTCTCGCCCGTAGCTATGATCAAGTCGATTCGCATGATGCTTGCCATTGCTGCCCATTACGATTATGAAATATGGCAAATGGACGTCAAAATGGCTTTTCTAAATGGATACCTCGAGGAGGAAATCTACATGTAACAGCCTAAGGGTTTTGTGTCCAAAGCTAATATTCATAAGGTGTGTAAGCTGCAACGATCCATTTATGGGATGAAGCAAGCTTCTCGGAGTTGGAACCTTCGATTTGACGAAGCAGTCAAGGACTTTGACTTCGTGCAAAAAGAGGAGGATCCATGTGTTTACAGAAAGGTCAGTGGGAGCAACATTGCGTTTGTAGTACTATATGTAGATGATATTATACTTATGGGAAATAACGTAGCAATGCTCAGCACTGTGAAAGCTTGGCTTTCTAAATGTTCTCCGTGAAAGACTTGGGAGAAGATTCCTATATTATAAGGATCCATCTCTATAGAGATAGACCGCGAAGAATGATAGGATTTTCCCAAGCCCTATATAGATAAACTCGTGAGAAGATTCAAGATGGATAATTCTAAAAGAGGGTTCTTCCCCATGCGACATGAAATTCATTTCACAAAGAAAATGTGTCCTCAAAGTGAGGAAGACAAAAGAGAGATGAGTAAGGTACCCTATGCCTCGGCAGTGGGTAGCCTCATGTACGCTATATTGTGCACGAGACTGGACTTAGCCTACGCTGTTAGTGTGGTAAGTCATTTTTAAGAAAACTCGGGAAGGGAACACTGGACTACCATCAAGAACATTCTTAAGTACTTGAAGAACTAGAGATATGGTTCTTACTTACGGTGGTGGAGAACTGAACGTGCTTTGATTCATGGATTCTGATTTTCAAGGAGACAAGGACGACTCTAAGTCGACATCTGGGTATTTGTTTACTCTCAATGGAGGAGCAGTATTGTGGAGAAGCTCCAAGCAAAGCGCTAGTGTAGATTCCACCTGCCAAGCAGAGTACCAAGCTGCCTCAGAGGCTGGCAAGGAAGCATTTTAGATGCAGAAGTTTGTGCAAGAACTTCAAGTGGTGCCTAATACGGAGCTGCCTATATCACTATTCTGTGATAATGATGGAGTTGTCGCCCAAGCCAAGGAGCCAAGGTCTCACCATAACACCAAGCATATAGATAGAAAGTATCACATCGTTCGGGACATGGTTGAAAAAGGATATGTTTCGTTGCAAATAGTAGATACAGAAGACAATGTCTCTGGCCCGCTGACAAGGCCGTTATCTCAAAATGTCTTGGAAAGACATCTAAAGAACATGGGTATGGGATACCATGATGAATGGCATTGAGTGCAAGTGGGGGATTGTTAGGAATATGCCCTCGAATGCCACTCAGGGGATGAGAGAGAAGTGGCACTGTAATTACAATTATGGAATAATTAATAAAAGGTAATATGATTAATTCATTATTTATTGTATTTCAAATGCATTCTTGATTTGGTAAACATTGAAGTGTAGTCCATGTAAATAAGAGCGAACATTCCACTCTCGTTATCGGATAAGATAAAATGAGTTGGAAGTGTTTAAAGCTTATTTACATAAACCGTTCGCAAGTCGATAAACTTAATTGGGCATTAACTTTTGAGTAAGACTTGTACAACTGATGCTAGGACATGTGCATGTCTTGATAACATAGTTATAAGTATATTGTGTAATATCCGCATTTTTCTTTCCCTTGTAATTGTATTTCCGGTGTAATTCTCGATTTTAGTGACCCTTGAGTATCCTTCAGTGTAACTTTTCCGTTATATTTTGATCTGATTCTCGTAATTGTTGTGCGGAACCGCCGTTTCGGGGTTGCCGTGGATTCATTCTATGCTATGATGCGTTTTGAGGTGTTCCGTTTGACGTTTCGTTCATATTCCGGTATTTTGGGTCGTTTATATTCTGTATCTAGCGCACGCTAAATTTCCTGTATAGCGCACGCTAGATATCCATTAGTAGCGCACGCTACGTTTAATTCGTAGCGCACGCTAACGATTTAGCACTGGGAGTGGCAGTTTAACTCCCAGGCCTCTGGACTATCGGATTAGCGCACGCTATCTTGTCTAGCGCACGCTAATGCCGGGAGACTAGCGCACGTTAAGTTGTTCGATGGCGCGCGCTAGTGTATTTGTCGATCTTGGGCGGTTTACTCCGAACTCAATCGGATGCTAGTTAGCGCACGCTACGCTGGTATGGTAGCGCACGCTAACGGTCGTGAGGTTTGGGCGGTTAGCTCGGACTCGGCGATGTTCGTAGCGCACGCTATTGGTCGATAGCGCGCTACCGAGAGGTTATTAGCGCACGCTACGCATGTATGGTAGCGCACGCTAACGCCAAAAAGCCACGGATCGACGCTAACAGGAGGGTTTGTAACCCTATCCCGTTAGCGCACGCTAACCTTGAGGTCTTAGCGTGCGCTAACACTCCCTGGCTATATAAACCAGGGAGTTGACCGAGATAATCACAGTTTTTCATTTCTCTCCTTCTTCCGGGGCCGAGCGACTCCAGAGGCGATTTGAGGCGATTTTCTTCTTCCAATCACTTCAGAGGTTCTTGTGCTTGAGTTCTTGGTGTAAGACTAACATCATCCACTTGTGTTTCTCATCCTAAATCCAAGGTAATCTCTTAGAACCCTACTTTTGGATAATTTGGGGGTTTTGGGATTTTCTTCCGATCCGTTCCGTTTCGTTGATGGATTCATGATGAATATGATTAATCTTGTTGGTATTCTTGGTTTCCCTACGGATTCATGGTATATTTCGTGATTTTTACGGAATCGAGAGGGTTCGGTTGTGGTCCGCCCTCGTTGTTGTTTATATACGAATATACATGAATCGTAGGCGGGTTTTCGGGTGTATTCCATTTCCATAATCGTTTAGAAGTGGTTGTGATTGTGCTATTCAAATCGTTAGGTTCATTTTCGTCGGTTCCTCGCGGTCGTGCTTGATTCTCCGTTTCGTCGTGTCATCATCTATTTAATCAAGGCAAGTATCCTTATGAACTACAATCTTGACATAGTAGTTTTGTATGAGAAATTGTGTGTGTGTATGCTCACTACGGGTTAGACTCGACGGGGTCTCGGTAGGGTTCCACGAAGCTGTGGGACCACGAGCTTGCTTTTAACCACTGTGGGCTAGATCCGACGGGGTCTCGGCAGGGATCCACGAAGCTGTGGGTCCGCGGTTAATTGTGGTGCATTTTTACAAATGTGATTTTATTATGGCATTTCCGGAAATGAGTGTTTTGGAAACTATGATTTCTTGATGGCATGCATTACTATATGTGTAAGATGTAAAATGTTCATTTGGTTACTTGTACTAGCGTAATTTCTAACCCCTCTGGGACCCGTTTTGGGGAAATTCGTTTTATGAATTTCAGTCGGAGTTCATCGAGACGAGCGGGCGCTGGACCAGTACACGGATGATGGTCGTGCGTGATGATGGTGCACGAGGGATGTTTTAGTGTCTTTTACCTTTTTGTCTTTTGTGGTTTTGAACTAATAGTTGTACTCGAGTACTTAAGGGGTTCTTGTTCGTTTGGATTGTATTGTTGCTTATTATGTTGTGTTGGATGATGATGTTATATTGACCGGTTGAACCGGGTGGATTGTTCTGTTTGCGTCTTTATGACATGGTGTTGTCCTGTCGTTTATGTGAGTTGATGAGTATGATGCTGTTCAGCCTGGTGGGTCCCATATAGGGATTCACGGCGCTGTAATATACCTCGAATATCTTGAGGGTGTTACAGAAAATGGTATCAGAGCACTAGGTTTATAGATACCTAGGCTTGTCGGTTTATTGTGTCTTGTGGTTTTTGTTATGCACATCATCGTCACGCTGCCATGATTCCGGTACTACCAGTGTCCGTAAGTTTTTCCTTCCTCTGTTCATTATTTCCTTGTATCGTACCTTTGATACTCGACTTGTGATTGTTCTTTTCTTGTACTGATCATCGTATGGCTTTTGCTACTTATTTAACTCCAGTATGGATGCTGGAAGAGGTCGTGGTCGCGGTCGTGGTCGTGGACGCGGCCGGGGACGTGGGGCAGCCGGTGGGGCGGCCACGTCACAGTCTTCGGGAGCCGGCAGTACCGGCGACCGTCATAGCCATGCTTCTTCTCAGGAGCGTGCCGATCTTGGTATTGTGGTCGTTATGCAACAGGTGGTGAATCAAATGGCGGCAATAGCTCAGGCGGTTCAGAACCCGGATCAGGCCCATGCTAATCGGGGCGGAGCGGACCGATGGCTCCAAGATGTCATCAAGATGCATCCTCCTCAGTTTTCGGGAGCTTCAGACCCGATTGGCTGGGAAGGGTGGATCAAGGAGATATCTAAGGTCTTCGTTGCCACTAACTGCCCCGAGGAACGTAGAGTCCCTATTGCTCAATACTTTCTCACGGGGGACGCTACGGATTGGTGGGAGGCCGTTGGGCCCAAAGACCATGCTGCTTCATGGGCTGAGTTTCAAGAGCTGATGGAGGCTGAATATTGCCCGTGGCCAGTCAGACAGGCTCGGGTACATGCTTTTTATGATGCTCAACCACGGGATATCCCCGTAGCTCAAGCTATTGCTGATTTTAACAAAGAGTTGGGTTATGTGAAGACCCAAGTTGTCGAGGAGAGTGACAAGATTTTCCATTTCTCCAGACGGATGAAGTTGCCGATTCGGGACTATATGTCGGGGCTCGTATGCACTACATTGAAGGATTATCAGAGTAGGGCCCTTGCTTATGATATGTCTGTGACGGCGAGTGAGGCGGCCCGCGAGAGTAAGAAGCAGAAGTCCGTTGGGAACTTTTCGGGCCACAAGAGTGGGGGTCAGCAGAGATCCCAATCTGCTAACTTCCCCGCGGTGGTCCACTCGTTCACTGGGGTCCTCGTGAAACTACCAGTGCTCCTTTTCGTGATGTGAAGTGTTTCAATTGTGGTCGTACGGGCCACATCAGTCGTGTTTGTCCGAACCCTTTGCTGACGTGTAATCAGTGTGGCCAGTCGGGTCACAAAGCTGCTTTCTGTGCTGAGAGGGAGAAAATCCTTGGTGCCCGGGCTTCAATCCCAGCGCCTAGGGAACCAAGTGTGAATCAGGGATCGTTTGCTCCTCAATCTCCGCCGAGTGCTAGTCGGGGGAGAGGTCGGGGTCAGCCCTCAAGAGGGGGAGCTTCTAGTGTTGGCTCCGCCCACCCGCGTGTCTATGAGATGCGGAGAGCCGATGATCCAGCGGCTACCGTAGCGACAGGTACCGTTTATATTCTTTCTCATCCTGTCAGTGTGCTTTTCGATTCTGGTGCTACGCATTCGTTCATATCTCTGGATTGTGTGCGCCGTTTGAGTCTCGACCGTTTGATGCCTTGTGAGCCCTTCATCGTTAAGCTTCCTAGCGGTGATAGGATCGTTGGTGATCAGGAGGTTCGAGACTGTTCTGTGTTTATTTGTGAGAGGGCTTGGCCCTCTAATCTTATTGTTGTGGGTATTGAGGGTGAGGACTTAATTCTCGGGGATGATTGGCTCGGCGGCATGGTGCAATCATGAACTACCGCACGAGAATCATCACCATGTTGGCCGATGATGGCAAGAGCACTCTTTCGCCGGGCGAAAGAGGGGGAACGGCTTCGTTATTAACGCCTTGAAGGCGATGAAACTCTGCGAAAGGGATGTATTGGTTATTGGTGCTATGCCTTGAAGGCGGAAAGTGGTGGAGTCGAGCTTTCGTCGATTCCAATCGTTAATGAATTTCCGATGTTTTCTGACGAGTTCTGGGATTGCCACCGGATCGAGAGGTCGAGTTCACTATAGAGTTAGAGCCGGGTGCGGCTCCTATTTCAAGGCACCCTATCGCATGGCACCTTGAGAGATGTCCGAGTTGAAGAAGCGATTGAGTGAGCTTCTTGAGTCGGGGTATGTTCGACCGAGTGCCTCGCCTTGGGGCGCACCGGTCCTGTTTGTGCGAAAGAAGGATGGTTCGCTACGTTTGTGTATCGACTATCGCGAACTAAACAAGGTGACCATCAAGAACAAGTATCCTTTGCCGAGAATTGATGACTTGTTCGATCGATTGCGTGGAGCTGCGGTATTCTCGAAAATTGATTTGAAATCGGGGTACTATCAGCTCCGGGTGAGAGAGTCTGATGTGCCGAAAACAGCCTTTCGGACGAGGTACGGACATTATGAGTTCGTAGTCATGCCTTTCGGGTTAACTAATGCGTCGGCGGTGTTCATGCAATTGATGAACAAAGTTTTTATCGAGTATTTGGATAAGTGTGTCGTCGTCTTTATTGACGATATTCTTATTTATTCGAGGAACGAGGAAGAGCATGCCCATCATTTGCGGATAGTATTAGACATTTATAGGACCGAGCAACTCTATGCAAAGTTCTCGAAATGTGAATTCTGGCTGAAGGAAGTGATGTTTTTAGGTCACGTGATTTCAGCCGAGGGGGTTCGTGTGGATCCGCAGAAGATTGAGGCCGTATTGGATTGGGCACCGCCCAAGAATGTGAAGGAGCTCCGTAGTTTCTTGGGTTTGGCTGGCTACTACCGTAGGTTCGTAGAGGGTTTCGAATCGGCCCGGCCACTTACGCAGCTTGCTCCGTAATCAGAAGTTAAATGCGGAATGACGAGAGGCGATCGAGTTTTGAGGAATCAAGAAGCGTTTGACTTCAGCCCCAGCTTTGGCGTTGCCATGTGGCAACGAGGGTTTTGCCGTTTATAGCGATGCTTCGGTCGTGGTCTTGGGTGTGTATTAATGCAAAGACGGCAATACCATTGCCTATGCGTCGAGACAGTTGAGTCCGTATGAGCCGAACTACCCTACTCATGATTTGGAGTTAGCGGCAATCGTTTTTGCGCTCAAGATTTGGCGTCACTATCTTGTCGGCTCCACATGTCGATTTTTACCGATCATAAAAGTAAAATACATATTTACTCAATGAGAGTTAAATATGAGGCAGAGGAGGTGGTTAGAGTTGATTAAGGATTATGACCTCGAAATCCTTTATCATCCGGGCAAGGCGAACGTCGTGGCCGACGCCTTGAGTCGGAAACCAGTTGCGTTGCGAACGCTTGAGATCCTTACATCTCAGTCTGAGCTTCGGAGGGCCTTGATCGAGTTAGATGTTGAGGTCTCGTTGCCGGGAGCTATCGGGCAACTTTGTGCTTTAGAGATTTCGTCATCCTTGATCGACGAAATTAAGCTGAAGCAATCAGAGGATCCGATGATTACTCAAATCCGAGAGAATGTTCTTAAGGGAAAGTCTCCTGGGTTTGTGATTCACGAGGATGGTATTTTGAGATTTCAGAGTCGGCTTTGTGTGCCGAACGACTCAGAGTTGAGACAGAATATTTTACGGGAGGCCCACGCTACACCTTATTCCGTTCATCCTGGTTCGAGTAAGATGTACAAGGACCTGAGAAGAAATTTCTGGTGGAATGATATGAAGGATGAGGTCGCACAGTTTGTAGCGAGATGTTTGACTTGTCAGCAGGTCAAAATCGAGCATCAGCGACCGGCTGGGTTATTGCAGTCACTTCCCGTTCCGGAATGGAAATGGGAAGATATATCGATGGATTTCGTTACGAGTTTGCCGAGATCGAGGTCGGGCATGAATATGGTATGGGTGATTGTTGATCGTCTGACCAAGTCGGCACATTTTCTGGGCATCAAGGACACTTGGGGCCCGGAGAAGTTAGCTCGTGTGTTTATCGCGCAGATTGTGAGACTTCACGGTACTCCGAAGTCTATTGTTTCGGATCGTGACGGCCGTTTTGTATCGCACTTCTGGCAGGCGGTGCATAAGGCGTTGGGTACCCGGTTGCGTTTGAGTACCTCTTTTCATCCCCTGTCAGATGGACAGTCGGAACGCACTATCCAGACGCTCGAGGACTTGTTGCGTGCCTGTGCTCTCGATTGGAGTAGTGACTGGGAGGAACATTTGCCGCTGATCGAATTCACGTACAACAACAGTTGGCACGCGTCGATTCGGATGGCACCGTATGAGGCACTTTACGGGCGGCGATGTCGATCACCGATTTGTTGGAATGAGGCGTCCGATTTGGTCGGGACCGAGCCGGATGTCGTTTTAGAGACGAGGCGGAAGATAGAGTTAATTCGGGAACGGATGTTGACTGCCCAGAGTCGACAGAAGTCGTATGCCGACGTCCTTCGTCGACCTTTGGAATTCGAGGTGGGAGACCATGTTTTGCTAAAGGTGTCGCCGACGAAGGGAGTTTTTTGTTTCGGGAAGAAAGGGAAGTTGAGTCCGAGATTTATCGGCCCCTTCGAGATCCTCGAGCGAGTAGGTGGGTTGGCATACCGTTTGGCGTTACCTCCGGCCTTGAGTCATGTTCATAGCGTTTTCCATGTTTCCCAGTTGAGGAAATATGTCCCGGATCCTAGTCACATCATCGATTATGGAGAGATTGATGTCGCCGAAGATGTTACTTTCGAAGAGCGCCCTTTGAAGATTTTGGAGCATCGTGAGAAACGATTGAGGCATAAGACCATACCTTTGGTCAAGGTGCAGTGGTCGAGACACGGTGTCGAGGAGGCAACTTGGGAAACCGAGGATAGCATGCGTGCTAGGTACCCCGAGTTGTTTGTTCCTTAAGTTTCTGGACGAAACTTATTTTTAGAGGGGTAGAATGTAATATCCGCATTTTTCTTTCCCTTGTGATTGTATTTCCGGTGTAATTCTCGATTTTAGTGACCCTCGAGTATCCTTCAGTGTAACTTTTCCGTTATCTTTTGATCTGATTCTCGTAATTGTTGTGCGGAACCGCCGTTTCGGGGTTGTCGTGGATTCATTCTATGCTATGATGCGTTTTGAGGTGTTCCGTTTGACGTTTCGTTCATATTCCGGTATTTTGGGTCGTTTATATTCTGTATCTAGCGCACGCTAAATTTCCTGTATAGCGCACGCTAGAAATCCGTTAGTAGCGCACGCTACGTTTAATTCGTAGCGCACGCTAACGATTTAGCACTGGGAGTGGCAGTTTAACTCCCAGGCCTGTGGTCTATAGGATTAGCGCACGCTATCTGGTCTAGCGCATGCTAATGCCGGAGACTAGCGCACGTTAAGTTGTTCGATGGCGCTAGTGTGGCTTGTCGATCTTGGGCGGTTTACTACCGAACTCAATCGAGAGGCTAGTTAGCGCACGCTACGGCTGGTATGGTAGCGCACGCTAACGGGTCGAGGTGAGGTTTGGGCGGTTGGCTCTTGGACTCGGTGATGTTCGGGTAGCGCACGCTATTGGTCGATAGCGCTCTGGGAGGTTATTAGCGCACGCTACGCATGTATGGTAGCGCACGCTAACGGCCAAAAACAGCTTCGGGTGGGACGCTAACGGGAGGGTTTGTAACCTATCCGTTAGCGCACGCTAACCTTGAGGTCTTAGCGTGCGCTAACACTCCCCAGCTATATAAACCAGGAGTTGGCCGAGATAATCACGCTTTTCATTTCTCTCCTTCTTCCGGGCCGAGCGACTCAGAGGCGATTTGAGGCGATTTTCTTCTTCCAATCACTTGAGGTTCTTGTGCTTGAGTTCTTGGTGTAAGACTAACATCATCCACTTGTGTTTCTCATCCTAAATCCAAGGTAATCTCTTAGAACCCTACTTTTGGATAATTTGGGGGTTTTGGGATTTTCTTCCGATCCGTTCCGTTTCGTTGATGGATTCATGATGAATATGATTAATCTTGTTGGTATTCTTGGTTTCCCTACGGATTCATGGTATATTTCGTGATTTTTACGGAATCGAGAGGGTTCGGTTGTGGTCCGCCCTCGTTGTTGTTTATATACGAATATACATGAATCGTAGGCGGGTTTTCGGGTGTATTCCATTTCCATAATCGTTTAGAAGTGGTTGTGATTGTGCTATTCAAATCGTTAGGTTCATTTTCGTCAGTTCCTCGCGGTCGTGCTTGATTCTCCGTTTCGTTCGTGTCATCATCTATTTAATCAAGGCAAGTATCCTTATGAACTACAATCTTGACATAGTAGTTTTGTATGAGAAATTGTGTGTGTGTGTATGCTCACTACGGGTTAGACTCGACGGGGTCTCGGTAGGGTTCCACGAAGCTGTGGGACCACGAGCTTGCTTTTAACCACTGTGGGCTAGATCCGACGGGGTCTCGGCAGGGATCCACGAAGCTGTGGGTCCGCGGTTAATTGTGGTGCATTTTTACAAATGTGATTTGATTATGGCATTTCCGGAAATGAGTGTTTTGGAAACTATGATTTCTTGATGGCATGCATTACTATATGTGTAAGATGTAAAATGTTCATTTGGTTACTTGTACTAGCGTAATTTCTAACCCCTCTGGGGACCCGTTTTGGGGAAATTCGTTTTATGAATTTCAGGTCAGGTTCATCGAGACGAGCGGGCGCTGGACCAGTACACGGATGATGGTCGTGCGTGATGATGGTGCACGAGGGATGTTTTAGTGTCTTTTACCTTTTTGTCTTTTGTGGTTTTGAACTAATAGTTGTACTCGAGTACTTAAGGGGTTCTTGTTCGTTTGGATTGTATTGTTGCTTATTATGTTGTGTTGGATGATGATGTTATATTGACCGGTTGAACCGGGTGGATTGTTCTGTTTGCGTCTTTATGACATGGTGTTGTCCTGTCGTTTATGTGAGTTGATGAGTATGATGCTGTTCAGCCTGGTGGGTCCCATATAGGGATTCACGGCGCTGTAATATACCTCGAATATCTTGAGGGTGTTACAGAAAATGGTATCAGAGCACTAGGTTTATAGATACCTAGGCTTGTCGGTTTATTGTGTCTTGTGGTTTTTGTTATGCACATCATCGTCACGCTGCCATGATTCCGGTACTACCAGTGTCCGTAAGTTTTTCCTTCCTCTGTTCATTATTTCCTTGTATCGTACCTTTGATACTCGACTTGTGATTGTTCTTTTCTTGTACTGATCATCGTATGGCTTTTGCTACTTATTTAACTCCAGTATGGATGCTGGAAGAGGTCGTGGTCGCGGTCGTGGTCGTGGACGCGGCCGGGGACGTGGGGCAGCCGGTGGGGCGGCCACGTCCACGATCTTGAGGCCGCGATCTGGCGACCGTCATAGCCATGCTTCTTCTCAGGAGCGTGCCGATCTTGGTATTGTGGTCGTTATGCAACAGGTGGTGAATCAAATGGCGGCAATAGCTCAGGCGGTTCAGAACCCGGATCAGGCCCATGCTAATCGGGGCGGAGCGGACCGATGGCTCCAAGATGTCATCAAGATGCATCCTCCTCAGTTTTCGGGAGCTTCAGACCCGATTGGCTGGGAAGGGTGGATCAAGGAGATATCTAAGGTCTTCGTTGCCACTAACTGCCCCGAGGAACGTAGAGTCCCTATTGCTCAATACTTTCTCACGGGGGACGCTACGGATTGGTGGGAGGCCGTTGGGCCCAAAGACCATCTTTGCTTCATGGGCCGAGTTTCAAGAGCCGATGGAGGCTGAATATTGCCGTGGCGATCGGGACAGCTCGGGTACATGCTTTTTATGATGCTCAACCACGGGATATCCCCGTAGCTCAAGCTATTGCTGATTTTAACAAAGAGTTGGGTTATGTGAAGACCCAAGTTGTCGAGGAGAGTGACAAGATTTTCCATTTCTCCAGACGGATGAAGTTGCCGATTCGGGACTATATGTCGGGGCTCGTATGCACTACATTGAAGGATTATCAGAGTAGGGCCCTTGCTTATGATATGTCTGTGACGGCGAGTGAGGCGGCCCGCGAGAGTAAGAAGCAGAAGTCCGTTGGGAACTTTTCGGGCCACAAGAGTGGGGGTCAGCAGAGATCCCAATCTGCTAACTTCCCCGCCGGCGGTGGTCCAGCTCGTTCCGCTGGGGGTCCTCGTGAAACTACCAGTGCTCCTTTTCGTGATGTGAAGTGTTTCAATTGTGGTCGTATGGGCCACATCAGTCGTGTTTGTCCGAACCCTTTGCTGACGTGTAATCAGTGTGGCGGTCGGGTCACAAAGCTGCTTTCTGTCTTTGAGAGGAGAAAATCCTTGGTGCCGGGCTTCAATCCCAGCGCCTAGGGAACCAAGTGTGAATCGAGGATCGTTTGCTCCTCTATCTCCGCCGAGTGCTAGTCGGGGAGAGGTCGGGTCGACCCTCAAGAGGAGCTTCTAGTGTTGGCTCCGCCCACCCGCGTGTCTATGAGATGCGGAGAGCCGATGATCCAGCGGCTACAGTAGCGGCAGTACCGTTTATATTCTTTCTCATCCTGTCGGTGTGCTTTTCGATTACGGTGCTACGCATTCGTTCATATCTCTGGATTGTGTGCGCCGTTTGAGTCTCGACCGTTTGATGCCTTGTGAGCCCTTCATCGTTAAGCTTCCTAGCGGTGATAGGATCGTTGGTGATCGGGAGGTTCGAGGCTGCTCATGTTTATTTGTGAGAGGGCTTGGCCCTCTAATCTTATTGTTGTGGGTATTGAGGGTGAGGACTTAATTCTCGGGGATGATTGGCTCGAGCGGCATGGTGCAATCATGAACTACCGCACGAGAATCATCACCATGTTGGCCGATGATGGCACGAGCACTCTTTCGCCGGGCGAAAGAGGGGGAACCAGAAACTCGTTATTAACGCCTTGAGGCGATGAAACTCCTGCGAAAGGGATGTATTGGTTATTGGTGCTATGCCTTGAAGGCGGAAAGTGGTGGAGTCGAGCTTTCGTCGATTCCAATCGTTAATGAATTTCCTGATGTTTTCTGACGAGTTCTGGGATTGCCACCGGATCGAGAGGTCGAGTTCACTATAGAGTTAGAGCCGGGTGCGGCTCCTATTTCAAGGCACCTATCGCATGGCACCTTCGAGAGATGTCCGAGTTGAAGAAGCGGTTGAGTGAGCTTCTTGAGTCGGGGTATGTTCGACCGAGTGCCTCGCCTTGGGCGCACCGGTCTGTTTGTGCGAAAGAAGGATGGTTCGCTACGTTTGTGTATCGACTATCGCGAACTAAACAAGGTGACCATCAAGAACAAGTATCCTTTGCCGAGAATTGATGACTTGTTCGATCGATTGCGGGGAGCTGCGGTATTCTCGAAAATTGATTTGAAATCGGGGTACTATCGGCTCGGGTGAGAGAGTCGATGTGCAGCGACCTTTCGGACGAGTACGGACATTATGAGTTCGTAGTCATGCCTTTCGGGTTAACTAATGCGTCGGCGGTGTTCATGCAATTGATGAACAAAGTTTTTATCGAGTATTTGGATAAGTGTGTCGTCGTCTTTATTGTGATATTCTTATTTATTCGAGGAACGAGGAAGAGCATGCCCATCATTTGCGGATAGTATTAGACATTTATAGGACCGAGCAACTCTATGCAAAGTTCTCGAAATGTGAATTCTGGCTGAAGGAAGTGATGTTTTTAGGTCACGTGATTTCAGTAGGGGTTCGTGTGGATCCGAGAAGATTGAGGCCGTATTGGATTGGGCACCGCCCAAGAATGTGAAGGAGCTCCGTAGTTTCTTGGGTTTGGTGGCTACTACCGTAGGTTCGTAGAGGGTTTCTCGAAGCGGCGGCCACTTACGCGATTGCTCCGAAATCCGAGAAGTTAAATGCGGAATGACGAGAGGCGATCGAGTTTTGAGGCTGAAGAAGCGTTTGACTTCAGCCCGATTTTGGCGTTGCCATGTGGCAACGAGGGTTTTTGCCGTTTATAAGCGATGCTTGGTCGTGGTCTTGGGTGTGTATTAATGCAGCACGGCAATACCATTGCCTATGCGTCGAGACAGTTGAGTCCGTATGAGCTGAACTACCCTACTCATGATTTGGAGTTAGCGGCAGTCGTTTTTGCGCTCAAGATTTGGCGTCACTATCTTGTCGGCTCCACATGTCAGATTTTTACCGATCATAAAAGTCAAATACATATTTACTCAATGAGAGTTAAATATGAGGCGAGAGGAGGTGGTTAGAGTTGATTAAGGATTATGACCTCGAAATCCTTTATCATCCGGGCAAGCGACGTCGTGGCCGACGCCTTGAGTCGGAAACCGATTGCGTTGCGAGCGCTTGAGATCCTTACATCTCGATCCCGAGCTTCGGAGGGCCTTGATCGAGTTAGATGTTGAGGTCTCGTTGCGGGAGCTATCGGGCAACTTTGTGCTTTAGAGATTTCGTCATCCTTGATCGACGAAATTAAGTGGCAATCGGAGGATCCGATGATTACTCAAATCCGAGAGAATGTTCTTAAGGGAAAGTCTCACGGGTTTGTGATTCACGAGGATGGTATTTTGAGATTTCGAGTCGGCTTTGTGTGCCGAGCGACTCGAGTTGAGATAGAATATTTTACGGAGGCCCACGCTACACCTTATTCCGTTCATCTGGTTCGAGTAAGATGTACAAGGACACGAGAAGAAATTTACAGTGGAATGATATGAAGGATGAGGTCGCACGGTTTGTAGCGAGATGTTTGACTTGTCGTGAGGTCAAAATCGAGCATCGGCGACCGGATGGATTATTGTGCGATCACTTCCGTTAGGAATGGAAATGGGAAGATATATCAATGGATTTCGTTACGAGTTTGCCGAGATCGAGGTCGGGCATGAATATGGTATGGGTGATTGTTGATCGTCGACCAAGTCGGCACATTTTACGGGCATCAAGGACACTTGGGGCCCGGAGAAGTTAGCTCGTGTGTTTATCGCGCGCATTGTGAGACTTCACGGTACTCAAAGTCTATTGTTTCGGATCGTGACGGCCGTTTTGTATCGCACTTCGCGGGCGGTGCATAAGGCGTTAGGTACCGGTTGCGTTTGAGTACCTCTTTTCATCCTGTCGGATGGGCGGTCGGAGCACTATCCAGACGCTCGAGGACTTGTTGCGTGCTGTGCTCTCGATTGGAGTAGTAGTGGGAGGAACATTTGCCGATCGAATTCACGTACAACAACGGTTGGCACGCGTCGGTCGGATGGCACCGTATGAGGCACTTTACGGGCGCGATGTCGATCACCGATTTGTTGGAATGAGGCGTCCGATTTGGTCGGGACCGAGCCGGATGTCGTTTTAGAGACGAGGCGGAAGATAGAGTTAATTCGGGAACGGATGTTGGCGCCCAGTCGGCGAAGTCGTATGCGGCGTCCTTCGTCGACCTTTGGAATTCGAGGTGGGAGACCATGTTTTGCTAAAGGTGTCGCCGGCGAAGGGAGTTTTGTTTCGGGAAGAAAGGGAAGTTGAGTCGAGATTTATCGGCCCCTTCGAGATCCTCGGCGAGTAGGTGGGTTGGCATACCGTTTGGCGTTACCTCGGCCTTGAGTCATGTTCATAGCGTTTTCCATGTTTCCCGATTGAGGAAATATGTCCGGATCCTAGTCACATCATCGATTATGGAGAGATTGATGTCGCCGAAGATGTTACTTTCAAGAGCGCCCTTTGAAGATTTTGGAGCATCGTGAGAAACGATTGAGGCATAAGACCATACCTTTGGTCAAGGTGCGGTGGTCGAGACACGGTGTCGAGGAGGCAACTTGGGAAGCGAGGATAGCATGCGTGCTAGGTACCCGAGTTGTTTGTTCCTTAAGTTTACGGACGAAACTTATTTTTAGAGGGTAGAATGTAATATCCGCATTTTCTTTCCCTTGTGATTGTATTTCCGGTGTAATTCTCGATTTTAGTGACCCTCGAGTATCCTTGAGTGTAACTTTTCCGTTATCTTTTGATCGATTCTCGTAATTGTTGTGCGGAACCGCCGTTTCGGGGTTGTCGTGGATTCATTCTATGCTATGATGCGTTTTGAGGTGTTCCGTTTGACGTTTCGTTCATATTCCGGTATTTTGGGTCGTTTATATTCTGTATCTAGCGCACGCTAAATTTCCTGTATAGCGCACGCTAGAAATCCGTTAGTAGCGCACGCTACGTTTAATTAAATAGCGCACGCTAACGATTTAGCACCGGAGTGGCTGTTTAACTCCCTGGCCTCTGGACTATCGGATTAGCGCACGCTTTCTTGTCTAGCGCATGCTAATGCCGGGTGACTAGCGCACGTTAAGTTGTTCGATGCGCGCGCTAGTGTATTTGTCGATCTTGGGCGGTTTACTACGAACTCAATCGGATGCTAGTTAGCGCACGCTACGCTGGTATGGTAGCGCACGCTAACGGGTCGTGAGGTTTGGGCGGTTGGCTCTTGGACTCGGCTGATGTTCGGGTAGCGCACGCTATTGGTCGATAGCGCTCTGGGGAGGTTATTAGCGCACGCTACGCATGTATGGTAGCGCACGCTAACGGCAAAACAGCCACGGTGGGACGCTAACGGGAGGGTTTGTAACCTATCCCGTTAACGCACGCTAACCTTGAGGTCTTAGCGTGCGCTAACACTCCACAGCTATATAAACCGGGGAGTTGGCCGAGATAATCACGATTTTCATTTCTCTCCTTCTTAGGGCGAGCGACTCGGAGGCGATTTGAGGCGATTTTCTTCTTCCAATCACTTGAGGTTCTTGTGCTTGAGTTCTTGGTGTAAGACTAACATCATCCACTTGTGTTTCTCATCCTAAATCCAAGGTAATCTCTTAGAACCCTACTTTTGGATAATTTGGGGGTTTTGGGATTTTCTTCCGATCCGTTCCGTTTCGTTGATGGATTCATGATGAATATGATTAATCTTGTTGGTATTCTTGGTTTCCCTACGGATTCATGGTATATTTCGTGATTTTACGGAATCGAGAGGGTTCGGTTGTGGTCCGCCCTCGTTGTTGTTTATATACGAATATACATGAATCGTAGGCGGGTTTTGGTGTATTCCATTTCCATAATCGTTTAGAAGTGGTTGTGATTGTGCTATTCAAATCGTTAGGTTCATTTTAAATCGTTCCTCGCGGTCGTGCTAGATTCTCCGTTTCGTTCGTGTCATCATCTATTTAATCAAGGCAAGTATCCTTATGAACTACAATCTTGACATAGTAGTTTTGTATGAGAAATTGTGTGTGTGTGTATGCTCACTACGGGTTAGACTCGACGGGGTCTCGGTAGGGTTCCACGAAGTGTGGGACCACGAGCTTGCTTTTAACCACTGTGGGCTAGATCCGACGGGGTCTCGCGAGGATCCACGAAGGCGTGGGTCCGGTTAATTGTGGTGCATTTTTACAAATGTGATTTGATTATGGCATTTCGGAAATGAGTGTTTTGGAAACTATGATTTCTTGATGGCATGCATTACTATATGTGTAAGATGTAATATGTTCATTTGGTTACTTGTACTAGCTTAATTTCTAACCCCTCTGGGGACCGGTTTTGGGGAAATTCGTTTTATGAATTTCAGTCGGAGTTCATCGAGACGAGCAATGGACCAAGACACGGATGATGGTCGTGCGTGATGATGGTGCACGAGGGATGTTTTAGTGTCTTTTACCTTTTTGTCTTTTGTGGTTTTGAACTAATAGTTGTACTCGAGTACTTAAGGGGTTCTTGTTCGTTTGGATTGTATTGTTGCTTATTATGTTGTGTTGGATGATGATGTTATATTGACCGGTTGAACCGGGTGGATTGTTCTGTTTGCGTCTTTATGACATGGTGTTGTCCTGTCGTTTATGTGAGTTGATGAGTATGATGCTGTTCAGCCTGGTGGGTCCCATATAGGGATTCACGGCGCTGTAATATACCTCGAATATCTTGAGGGTGTTACAGAAAATGGTATCAGAGCACTAGGTTTATAGATACCTAGGCTTGTCGGTTTATTGTGTCTTGTGGTTTTTGTTATGCACATCATCGTCACGCGCCATGATTCCCGTACTACCAAAGGTCCGTAAGTTTTCCTTCCTCTGTTCATTATTTCCTTGTATCGTACCTTTGATACTCGACTTGTGATTGTTCTTTTCTTGTCGATCATCGTATGGCTTTTGCTACTTATTTAACTCCGGTATGGATCTTTGGAAGAGGTCGTGGTCGCGGTCGTGGTCGTGGGCCGGCCGGGGCGTGGCGGCCGGTGGGGCGGCCACGTCACGCGATCTTGAGGCCGGCGATCTGGCGACCGTCATAGCCATGCTTCTTCTCGGGAGCGTGCCGATCTTGGTATTGTAGCCGTTATGCAGCAGATGGTGAATCAAATGGCGGCAATAGCTCGGGCGGTTCGAGCCGGATCGAGCCCATGCTAATCGGGCGGAGCGGACCGATGGCTCCAAGATGTCATCAAGATGCATCCTCCTCGGTTTTGGGAGCTTGGACCCGATTGGGTAGGAAGGGTGGATCAAGGAGATATCTAAGGTCTTCGTTGCCACTAAGCGCCCAGGAACGTAGAGTCCCTATTGCTCAATACTTTCTCACGGGGGCCTACGGATTGGTGGAGGCCGTTGGGCCCAAAGACCATCTTTGCTTCATGGGTGAGTTTCAAGAGGCGATGGAGGTGAATATTGCCGTGGCGATCAGACAGGCTCGGGTACATGCTTTTATGATGCTCAACCACGGGATATCCCCGTAGCTCAAGCTATTGCTGATTTTAACAAAGAGTTGGGTTATGTGAAGACCCGAGTTGTCGAGGAGAGTGACAAGATTTTCCATTTCTCCGAGACGGATGAAGTTGCCGATTCGGGACTATATGTCGGGGCTCGTATGCACTACATTGAAGGATTATCGAGTAGGGCCCTTGCTTATGATATATGCAGCGGCGAGTGAGGCGGCCCGCGAGAGTAAGAAGCGAAGTCCGTTGGGAACTTTTCGGGCCACAAGAGTGGGGGTCGGCAGAGATCCCAATCTGCTAACTTCCCGGCGGTGGTCAGCTCGTTCAGGGGTCCTCGTGAAACTACCGGTGCTCCTTTTCGTGATGTGAAGTGTTTCAATTGTGGTCGTCGGGCCACATCGGTCGTGTTTGTCCGAACCCTTTCGACGTGTAATCGGTGTGGCGGTCGGGTCACAAAGGCGCTTCTGTCTCTGAGAGGGAGAAAATCCTTGGTGCCCGGGCTTCAATCCCAGCGCCTAGGGAACCAAGTGTGAATCAGGGATCGTTTGCTCCTCAATCTCCGCCGAGTGCTAGTCGGGGGAGAGGTCGGGGTCAGCCCTCAAGAGGGGGAGCTTCTAGTGTTGGCTCCGCCCACCCGCGTGTCTATGAGATGCGGAGAGCCGATGATCCAGCGGCTACCGTAGCGACAGGTACCGTTTATATTCTTTCTCATCCTGTCAGTGTGCTTTTCGATTCTGGTGCTACGCATTCGTTCATATCTCTGGATTGTGTGCGCCGTTTGAGTCTCGACCGTTTGATGCCTTGTGAGCCCTTCATCGTTAAGCTTCCTAGCGGTGATAGGATCGTTGGTGATCAGGAGGTTCGAGACTGTTCTGTGTTTATTTGTGAGAGGGCTTGGCCCTCTAATCTTATTGTTGTGGGTATTGAGGGTGAGGACTTAATTCTCGGGGATGATTGGCTCGAGCGGCATGGTGCAATCATGAACTACCGCACGAGAATCATCACCATGTTGGCCGATGATGGCACCGAGCACTCTTTCGCCGGGCGAAAGAGGGGGAACCAGAAACTCGTTATTAACGCCTTGAAGGCGATGAAACTCCTGCGAAAGGGATGTATTGGTTATTGGTGCTATGCCTTGAAGGCGGAAAGTGGTGGAGTCGAGCTTTCGTCGATTCCAATCGTTAATGAATTTCCTGATGTTTTTCCTGACGAGTTACCGGGATTGCCACCGGATCGAGAGGTCGAGTTCACTATAGAGTTAGAGCCGGGTGCGGCTCCTATTTCGAAGGCACCCTATCGCATGGCACCTTCAGAGATGTCCGAGTTGAAGAAGCAGTTGAGTGAGCTTCTTGAGTCGGGGTATGTTCGACCGAGTGCCTCGCCTTGGGGCGCACCGGTCCTGTTTGTGCGAAAGAAGGATGGTTCGCTACGTTTGTGTATCGACTATCGCGAACTAAACAAGGTGACCATCAAGAACAAGTATCCTTTGCCGAGAATTGATGACTTGTTCGATCAGTTGCAGGGAGCTGCGGTATTCTCGAAAATTGATTTGAAATCGGGGTACTATCAGCTCCGGGTGAGAGAGTCTGATGTGCCGAAAACAGCCTTTCGGACGAGGTACGGACATTATGAGTTCGTAGTCATGCCTTTCGGGTTAACTAATGCGCCGGCGGTGTTCATGCAATTGATGAACAAAGTTTTTATCGAGTATTTGGATAAGTGTGTCGTCGTCTTTATTGACGATATTCTTATTTATTCGAGGAACGAGGAAGAGCATGCCCATCATTTGCGGATAGTATTAGACATTTATAGGACCGAGCAACTCTATGCAAAGTTCTCGAAATGTGAATTCTGGCTGAAGGAAGTGATGTTTTTAGGTCACGTGATTTCAGCCGAGGGGGTTCGTGTGGATCCGCAGAAGATTGAGGCCGTATTGGATTGGGCACCGCCCAAGAATGTGAAGGAGCTCCGTAGTTTCTTGGGTTTGGCTGGCTACTACCGTAGGTTCGTAGAGGGTTTCTCGAAACTGGCCCGGCCACTTACGCAGTTGCTCCAGAAATCCGAGAAGTTCGTCTGGAATGACGAGAGGCAGTCGAGTTTTGAGGAACTGAAGAAGCGTTTGACTTCAGCCCCAGTTTTGGCGTTGCCATGTGGCAACGAGGGTTTTGCCGTTTATAGCGATGCTTCGGGTCAGGGTCTTGGGTGTGTATTAATGCAGCACGGCAATACCATTGCCTATGCGTCGAGACAGTTGAGTCCGTATGAGCTGAACTACCCTACTCATGATTTGGAGTTAGCGGCAGTCGTTTTTGCGCTCAAGATTTGGCGTCACTATCTTGTCGGCTCCACATGTCAGATTTTTACCGATCATAAAAGTCTGAAATACATATTTACTCAGCGAGAGTTAAATATGAGGCAGAGGAGGTGGTTAGAGTTGATTAAGGATTATGACCTCGAAATCCTTTATCATCCGGGCAAGGCGAACGTCGTGGCCGACGCCTTGAGTCGGAAACCAGTTGCGTTGCGAACGCTTGAGATCCTTACATCTCAGTCTGAGCTTCGGAGGGCCTTGATCGAGTTAGATGTTGAGGTCTCGTTGCCGGGAGCTATCGGGCAACTTTGTGCTTTAGAGATTTCGTCATCCTTGATCGACGAAATTAAGCTGAAGCAATCAGAGGATCCGATGATTACTCAAATCCGAGAGAATGTTCTTAAGGGAAAGTCTCCTGGGTTTGTGATTCACGAGGATGGTATTTTGAGATTTCAGAGTCGGCTTTGTGTGCCGAACGACTCAGAGTTGAGATAGAATATTTTACGGGAGGCCCACGCTACACCTTATTCCGTTCATCCTGGTTCGAGTAAGATGTACAAGGACCTGAGAAGAAATTTCTGGAATGATATGAAGGATGAGGTCGCACAGTTTGTAGCGAGATGTTTGACTTGTCAGCAGGTCAAAATCGAGCATCAGCGACCGGATGGATTATTGCAGTCACTTCCCGTTCCGGAATGGAAATGGGAAGATATATCAATGGATTTCGTTACGAGTTTGCCGAGATCGAGGTCGGGCATGAATATGGTATGGGTGATTGTTGATCGTCTGACCAAGTCGGCACATTTTCTGGGCATCAAGGACACTTGGGGCCCGGAGAAGTTAGCTCGTGTGTTTATCGCGCAGATTGTGAGACTTCACGGTACTCCAAAGTCTATTGTTTCGGATCGTGACGGCCGTTTTGTATCGCACTTCTGGCAGGCGGTGCATAAGGCGTTGGGTACCCGGTTGCGTTTGAGTACCTCTTTTCATCCCCTGTCAGATGGACAGTCGGAACGCACTATCCAGACGCTCGAGGACTTGTTGCGTGCCTGTGCTCTCGATTGGAGTAGTGACTGGGAGGAACATTTGCCGCTGATCGAATTCACGTACAACAACAGTTGGCACGCGTCGATTCGGATGGCACCGTATGAGGCACTTTACGGGCGGCGATGTCGATCACCGATTTGTTGGAATGAGGCGTCCGATTTGGTCGGGACCGAGCCGGATGTCGTTTTAGAGACGAGGCGGAAGATAGAGTTAATTCGGGAACGGATGTTGACTGCCCAGAGTCGACAGAAGTCGTATGCCGACGTCCTTCGTCGACCTTTGGAATTCGAGGTGGGAGACCATGTTTTGCTAAAGGTGTCGCCGACGAAGGGAGTTTTTTGTTTCGGGAAGAAAGGGAAGTTGAGTCCGAGATTTATCGGCCCCTTCGAGATCCTCGAGCGAGTAGGTGGGTTGGCATACCGTTTGGCGTTACCTCCGGCCTTGAGTCATGTTCATAGCGTTTTCCATGTTTCCCGATTGAGGAAATATGTCCGGATCCTAGTCACATCATCGATTATGGAGAGATTGATGTCGCGAAGATGTTACTTTCAAGAGCGCCCTTTGAAGATTTTGGAGCATCGTGAGAAGCGATTGAGGCATAAGACCATACCTTTGGTCAAGGTGCGATGGTCGAGACACGGTGTCGAGGAGGCAACTTGGGAAACCGAGGATAGCATGCGTGCTAGGTACCCCGAGTTGTTTGTTCCTTAAGTTTCTGGACGAAACTTATTTTTAGAGGGGTAGAATGTAATATCCGCATTTTTCTTTCCCTTGTGATTGTATTTCCGGTGTAATTCTCGATTTTAGTGACCCTCGAGTATCCTTCAGTGTAACTTTTCCGTTATCTTTTGATCTGATTCTCGTAATTGTTGTGCGGAACCGCCGTTTCGGGGTTGTCGTGGATTCATTCTATGCTATGATGCGTTTTGAGGTGTTCCGTTTGACGTTTCGTTCATATTCCGGTATTTTGGGTCGTTTATATTCTGTATCTAGCGCACGCTAAATTTCCTGTATAGCGCACGCTAGAAATCCGTTAGTAGCGCACGCTACGTTTAATTCGTAGCGCACGCTAACGATTTAGCACTGGGAGTGGCAGTTTAACTCCCAGGCCTCTGGACTATCGGATTAGCGCACGCTATCTTGTCTAGCGCATGCTAATGCCGGGAGACTAGCGCACGTTAAGTTGTTCAGTAGCGCGCGCTAGTGTGACTGTCCAGTACTGGGCGGTTTACTACTGAACTCAATCAGATGCTAGTTAGCGCACGCTACGCTGGTATGGTAGCGCACGCTAACGGGTCAGGTGAGGTTTGGGCAGTTGGCTCCGGACTCGGCCGATGTTCGGTAGCGCACGCTATTGGTCGATAGCGCGCGCTACGGGAGGTTATTAGCGCACGCTACGCATGTATGGTAGCGCACGCTAACGGCCAAAAACACGCTTCGGATCGACGCTAACAGAGGGTTTGTAACCTATCCCGTTAGCGCACGCTAACCTTGAGGTCTTAGCGTGCGCTAACACTCCCTCGCTATATAAACCAGGAGTTGGCCGAGATAATCACGCTTTTCATTTCTCTCCTTCTTCCGGGGCCGAGCGACTCCAGAGGCGATTTGAGGCGATTTTCTTCTTCCAATCACTTCAGAGGTTCTTGTGCTTGAGTTCTTGGTGTAAGACTAACATCATCCACTTGTGTTTCTCATCCTAAATCCAAGGTAATCTCTTAGAACCCTACTTTTGGATAATTTGGGGGTTTTGGGATTTTCTTCCGATCCGTTCCGTTTCGTTGATGGATTCATGATGAATATGATTAATCTTGTTGGTATTCTTGGTTTCCCTATGGATTCATGGTATATTTCGTGATTTTTATGGAATCGAGAGGGTTCGGTTGTGGTCCGCCCTCGTTGTTGTTTATATACGAATATACATGAATCGTAGGCGGGTTTTCGGGTGTATTCCATTTCCATAATCGTTTAGAAGTGGTTGTGATTGTGCTATTCAAATCGTTAGGTTCATTTTCGTCAGTTCCTCGCGGTCGTGCTTGATTCTCCGTTTCGTTCGTGTCATCATCTATTTAATCAAGGCAAGTATCCTTATGAACTACAATCTTGACATAGTAGTTTTGTATGAGAAATTGTGTGTGTGTGTATGCTCACTACGAGTTAGACTCGACGGGGTCTCGGTAGGGTTCCACGAAGCTGTTGGACCACGAGCTTGCTTTTAACCACTGTGGGCTAGATCCGACGGGGTCTCGGCAGGGATCCACGAAGCTGTGGGTCCGCGGTTAATTGTGGTGCATTTTTACAAATGTGATTTGATTATGGCATTTCCGGAAATGAGTGTTTCGGAAACTATGATTTCTTGATGGCATGCATTACTATATGTGTAAGATGTAAAATGTTCATTTGGTTACTTGTACTAGCGTAATTGCTAACCCCTCTCGGGACCCGTTTTGGGGAAATTCGTTTTATGAATTTCAGGTCAGGTTCATCGAGACGAGCGGGCGCTGGACCAGTACACGGATGATGGTCGTGCGTGATGATGGTGCACGAGGGATGTTTTAGTGTCTTTTACCTTTTTGGCTTTTGTGGTTTTGAACTAATAGTTGTACTCGAGTACTTAAGGGGTTCTTGTTCGTTTGGATTGTATTGTTGCTTATTATGTTGTGTTGGATGATGATGTTATATTGACCGGTTGAACCGGGTGGATTGTTCTGTTTGCGTCTTTATGACATGGTATTGTCCTGTCGTTTATGTGAGTTGATGAGTATGATGCTGTTCAGCCTGGTGGGTCCCATATAGGGATTCACGGCGCTGTAATATACCTCGAATATCTTGAGGGTGTTACATATTGGTGGGACCAGTGTACTCGAACACGACTCATACTTGATTCAGTCATGCGGTATTCATCACTCTTGGAGAGTCGATGACGACTCGAAAGGTTGTGATAGTATATGTAGACCTTTGACTTGAGGTTTCAGTAAGAGATGTACCTGTGTCATCTAGTTTGTCATTAGAGTAATTAGATCCATTTGCTTAATCACTGGGTCAACCTCGAAGTGCGGACTATACGGGCAGGTAGTAGTCTTTACTGTACGCTAAGAAAGGATTCTATCTCCTGTTAGTGAGCAGGCAAATGTCCTATACGGTTAATGGCAAATAAGATCATATGTCTTTGGCCAAAGCATTCTGTTCTAGTGGTATTGGATACACTAGGAATCAGTCGGTCTTGATTTGCATTAACATATGTATACTGTCTAGTCAACAATAGGGTTTGACTTTATTGTGACCCGAAGACTTGACCGGGACATTTGATGAAGGGTCTATACGTATATGGTATTCACGACAAAATGATTCTGGAATGATCCCTTCATTCGTTCTCGGTTGGGATTTACAGTGCGGACCGCTGGGCTGGCTAAGTGCTGCCCGCACTCATTGGTTCCTCCCAATGCCGGTTGAGGCGGACCTACAGAGTCGCGCATCAGGATCGTTGATGGATAAATATGAATTTACTATCTCTCTATTAATATTAGATATTGGATATCTAAATTATGATTTATTGGATAAATCAAATAGCGGTCTTATGAATTTAAATTAAATTACTCGAGAATTAGTTAAATTCATAAATTATATTTCTTAGAGAAATATATTTGTATTTGGCATACTTAATTAATTGGATTAGTTAGTTAGCATAAATACATTGGTAATAAAATGGAGTGTATTTAACGGAGTCGTTTGACAAACGTCCAGTACACGAGCTGAGTGACTCGGCCCATTTCCAAGCACTTTCCTCGTAGGCTGCCCCCTTCCCCCTCTCCACATAGGTTGTCTTTTTGTTGTTGGTAGATGGTGATGACTTTCCACTTTATTCCATATATGGTGTTAGGTGTAGATTTTTTTAATTATTATATCTCATCATTTTGTCTTGTGATGAGAATATAATACATATCAACACCACTCCACCGAGTGAGACTTACACCACCATTCGGAAGAGAGCAAGAGAGAGGGAGAGAAAATAATTTTCTTGAGGTTGTTCTTCATCTTTGATATAAGAAATAAGCAATAAAAATTAGAGAGAAAATTCCCACGATAACTTCCTAGCCTTGTTCTTGAAAAACAGAGTTTCGGTGAATTTTTCCCGGCAACATCCGACGCCTGTGAAGTAGAGACATCGCACTTTCGATGTTTGGGATGAAGGGATTTCGTGCTCGTGCTCGCATTCGGGATCATCATCAACTTACGAAGATATTATCAAAGGCTTCAAATGTATGGGACTTTGATCCTTTTGTCTTCGTTTGATTTTTTTCATATATACGTTACTTGATCGATCCTGTTTGGGATTCTTTATATTAAATTTTATTTTTCCGATGCGTACTCGATTTTGTATCTGGATTCCCAACATCTAATTCATTTCAGATCCTAATTCATTGTACAAATGTGAGAACCCGCACCCGAATCAAGTATCCAAGAAGTAGAATATACTTCTGAACAATTTTTCCAAAACCAGTAGTTACGTACCTTAAGGCGCATTACGGTCAAGCTTTGGATAGTACCTCCTCCAGTGGCCTAGCTCACTGCAGTTGAGGCATACATCCATTTTCTTGCCCCCCTTGCTCTTTTGAACCAATTGCTTTGCCTTATCGCTCTTAGCTATTGGACCTAACTGCTTTTCGTTCTTTTTCTTCCTATTCTTGGACTTCCAAGTCCCAGAAGAAATCATAAGTGCAGCTTCTTTAAACTTTGTCTTCATATGAGACTAGGCGATCGTCACGGTTGTTCATTAGCCGAGCTAAGTTATATGTAATCTCATTGCAGTTGAAGTTCATGACAAATTGGGAAAAGAAGTAAGGAAGTGATTGCAGGATAAGGTCAGTTTGGAGAGATGCATGCATCTAAAAATCAAGAGCTTCTAATCTCTCAATCATCGAGATCATCTTGAGGACATGGTCCTCAACTCTCTCTCCTTACTTCATC
Source organism: Orobanche coerulescens (assembly GCA_033398695.1). NCBI lineage: Eukaryota > Viridiplantae > Streptophyta > Magnoliopsida > Lamiales > Orobanchaceae > Orobanche > Orobanche coerulescens. Next base: position 77,574,971 of record CM065808.1, read on the forward strand.
CTGGCATCGAATAATTGCTTCGATATCTCATATCTAGCAGTTCGACTATGCTCTCCATAGAGCTCAGTCAGGTGTGCTAAGATGGCTTTCGAAGAGGTCATCTTTTCATGGGCATGTTGAAGCTCATTAGTCATTGAGCCTAACATGTAGCCGCGCACTCTCATGTCATCTTTTACCCACTTGTCATGTACATTGACTTCTTCTTGATTGGATCGGGTTCTTGCAGGAGCCGCTGAGATATCCGCCTACAAGATATATCCCAGCATTTCCATAGTGAGGACAATCCTCAAGTTCCGAAGCCAGTCCACATAGTTTGGACCAGTCAGGGCGTTCTTTTCAAGTAATATAGCGAGTGGGTTCATTATCATTTTGAGAGATATTTGTTAACTGCAGAGAATAATTTAAGATTCGTTAGTGATTGTTTAATTATGATATGAGTAAAGAATTTAAGAACTTTCTTTATTCATAACTCGGCTCCCACTTTTTTATCAACATTTACACACTCCACTGTAAAATTCAGAAGTCACGGTTGACTTCACAGTGGTGATCGAGTTCTTTACAAAGTTTAATAAAGGGCAACCCATTCGGTTTCTATGTCTAACACCAACCCCTCTAATGGATGATTCGATCTTCTTTTATCCTGAGTTCACTTGCCCTCAACTCATACGGTTTCTATGGCTCGCTGAACTATATAAGTTTAAACTGTCAATTTATATTAGTCTAATAATTGAATCTCACCCGGCAACCCATACGGTTTCTAGGGGTTTGATTTGTCACAACCAAAACCATATAATGCTCTCTAGGAATTTATCAACCCTTTCCAAAAATATTACCCCAACATACTCGGAAGAATAATACTTCGATTTATATTTTAATTTTCCATGAGTTTGATGGAGGGTAGGAAACCTCGTAACCTTTATAGCTAATTGTTTGTAAGTGGGAGTTTAACGCGATTATATGTTACACTTTGCACAGTAATCCATTTTTAAGCAAGGTTTGTCGGTTTGTTTGTTTGTCATATAATATGAAAAAAATACACAACCTAAAACTAGCAAGATGCAGTTCATGGATCGTTCCTAAGTACCGAGTCATCATTGACTCGATAAAAATACAAGTAATCTAATTACAAGTCATGAATCTTTATCTTCATGGCAGTTCATCCTCGGCTCTTCGTCATAGCTAATTTATCACAATAATAAAATTTGCATCCTATACAAATTTACCAAAAAAAATTGGCTAAAAACGATCATTACAACCTCATCGAATAAAGATTCAATAAACTAAGTCCATGAACTACATAAACATTCAAATAATAATGCAACTATTACATTAAAATAAATGGCAAAAATAAATAATTTAAATATTGATCCAATCAATATAAAATTAATACATCTATAAGAACTAATCCAATTAATTCCCTAAACCGTTAATATCAATTTTTTTCGGACGAAAATTAATATTTCAATAATTAATTCCCTTAAAAAATAAAATTACCATAATTATATTTTAGTCAAATTAAATTTAATTTAATTTGCGGGAAATTAATTTATCGAAAAAAATATAAAAATTGAAATTAAATCTAATTTAATTTGCGGAAACACAAGGCCCGGGCCAACCTCATGGCCGTAGGGGGCCGACTAGCCCAAGATCGCTCGGCCACGCTCGCTCTTTTGGCAGTGACTTGCTGCCGGGCGATCCCGGCACTTGAGCCGCCGTCCGGCTATTTTTTCGGCTCGTCTATTCGTCCCGAATCCAAAAATAATATTTTTTTTAATTTTTATTACACAATTAAATCAGATTTTCAAAAGAGAAATAGATTTATATTATAATATAAAATCATGAAAAATAATTTTTAGATGAACAATTAAATATTAACCATTAAAACAATTATGATTCTAAATCATAAAAAAATAAATAAGCATTCAAAATGCAAATGTTGAATATATGATTGCATAGACCTCGCTCTGATACCACTGTTGTGATTCGGTTATTAAAATCGAGATATGCAGTGGAAAATAAACCGGTTCAATCGGATAAAACCAAGCCCCAAAAATGGATCGATCAAGCATTGTATAAATATATATAAAATGACGAAGATAAAATTAAGAGATCATACCCTCGTAGACCTTTGATAATATCTTCTTGAAAGAAAAATTCTCGAGCAATGCTTTGATTGTTTCTGGTCACCAACACGAACACGAATCTGATTCGTTCTAAATTGATGAATGATCAAACACCGAATATGCCGAGCGTCTCTATGTTACTACGCATCGAATATTGATCGGAAAATAATATATCAATTCATTCTCAAATAACACGGCTAGGAATTGATGTACTATTTTTTCTTCTCTTTTCTTCTTCCTTTTCTCTCTCCAAGATGAACAAGAAAACAAGGAAAAAATTCTCTCCTCCCTCAAAGAAGCTCACGGCTGGAATGTTGCAAGTGTGTGTGTGGGTTTTCAACATGTAAAACCTCTCATTTGATATGATGATATATAAAGATAATGGAAATAGATCATATGAAAACTAATTACCTTGTGAAATCTAGAAACTTTTATAGGTCATTGATATTAGTGATCTAACGGCTGTAGATGAGTAGAATTATATGCATTTATGTATTTTTTTTATTGCATTATTTGTTGCATATACTAGCGACCGACTTGATGCAACAAATAATAACATATATGCAATGAAATTACTTAATAATGCAATTGGTTTCTAGATTTCACCATTAAGAGTGTTTCCACCATAGTCAATCCCAATAAGATAAGATCACATCTTATCTTTATTTTGTCAACAAATGAGACATGTTCCACCGCACCGCACAACACATGAAGACAACACCAAGAAGTCACATGGAAGGTGAGGAGGGAGAGAATGGGGGAGGCCCTCTTTGGGTTGGTGAGAAAATGAGTCGAGCCACTCCGTTCGTATACAGGACGTTCGCGTGTCTAGTCCGTTAAGTACATTTTATTTTATCTCGAATGTATTTATACTTAATTAATTAATCCAATTTATTAATTTTATCAAAATACAAAATTGTAATAATATATTTTCAATAAATAATTATTTATGAAATTAAATTAATCACCCGGTAATTAATTTCAATTCACTAGACCGCATGGTTTATCAAATAAATCAAATTAGATACCTAATATCCAATATTAATGAAGAGATAATAAATACATATTTTATCCATCAAATATCCTTATGCGTGACTCTGTAGGTCCATCGTAGTCGGAAATGGGAGGAACCAAAGAGTACGGGCAACACTTAGCCAGTCTAGTGCTCTGTACCGTAACCCAACTAAGAACGAATGATCGGATCATTCCAAAACCATTATGTTGTGAATACTGTATACGTATAAACCCTTCAATCCTATATCCAGGTCAAGTATTAGGGTCACGGTAAAGTCAAACCTTATTGTAACTTGACTCTATACATTTGTTAATACGAATCGAGATCACCGAGCTCTCGTGTATCAAATACAACTAGCTATAAATGCTTTGGCCAAATACTTATGATCCCATTTGCCATTAACTGCATAGGACATTTACCTACTCACTTACAGGAGAAAAAATGTCTATCTTGGTATTCAGTAGAGACTGCTACTTGCGCATTAAGTTGCATTTCGAGGTTGATCTCACCAACCGGTGATTGGATCGAACTACTATAATGACTAACTTAATGTCACAAGCATATCTCCTACTGAAACCTCAAGTCAAAGGTTCACGTATACCTATCACAACCATTCAATTCGGTCATTGACAATCCTGGAGTGATATCCATGTGACCGAATCGAGGTGAGTCGTGTTCGAGTATACTAATCCTATTAGCATACCTATAACATGTGCTCCTACTAACCGTTAGTGAAGACATGCACTATACATGTCAAAGTACATGTTATACAAGTCTCGTCTAAACTTACTGCCCAATTAAGTTTTATCGACTTGCGAACCAATTAAGCATTCGAGCCCTAAACACTTCAAGTGCCTATCTCCTTATCTCCATAAGGGGTGGAATATTTGCTCTCAAATGCAAGGACTATTATTTTATATACCAAATCACAATACCTGTGATATATAATAATATATGCCTGATTTAATATAATATTCATAATTATAATACAATGCTCTCACTCCCTCATCCTCCGAGTGGTATTTGAGGGCATATTCCTGACAGTTTCTTCTTCTTTCCCATTTGGGTTTAGAAGTTGAAACCCCAGTTGCCGCAAGAACTTGATACCCTTGCCTGAGAAGACATTCCACAGCTTGAAACCCTATCAGCAATTCCTCCAAGGTATACTCCTACGATTCATATTGAGGTTTAGGCGGAAATGTTCAAAGCTCCTAGGTAAGGTGCCTAGGATGATATCGACCTGCCTTTACGCATCGATAGTAGCCAAGTTCATTTACATTAGAAATCATCTTTAGAATATGATCCCTTACCGGGGTTTCTTCAGGTACCTGGGTCATAATCAAGACCCTCATAGATTTTTGCCTAGCTGCCCGGTTCTAATTACCAAACATATCGCCACGATTTTGCAACATTTTCGCGGCCATGCACATACTCTGATGCTGATGCAGCAATACATTTGCTAAAGAAGCTAAGAAGTAACAGTGAGCCGTCTCATCAGATATCTTCCATTTACGGTATTCTTTCACCTCATCATGTGTCGAATACGCATCTGGTTCCAATGGTGTAATATCCGAAATTTCTACTACCATTGTTTAATATTATTTTATCCGAGTTATAATGTACATCGTGGAATCTGTACAGTATAGATAAAATAAATGAAGGACTGAGATGTCAGTATCGGTATAATTGTCGTACTTGGTCGACAATTGTATTAGAGGATATTGTGTATCATATGAGAATATTATTGGAAGGAGTATGTGTATTCAGTATGCCATATATTCATATTTTGCATGTCGAGACGTTGGACAAGAATAGCTAAAAATGGCTAAATGTAACATCATTAGCGCACGCTAATAATCAGGAGTAGCGCATAATATCGTGCAGGTTTAGCGCATGCTACGGAAATAACTTAGCATACGCTAGTGAAGAACAGCTCAGAGGGAATCTATGTGTGGACCAGGCCACTTTCGGCGCATGTTCTGATAAGTCAACGGATGTTTGTAATGTAGTACTAGTGCACGCTAAACCCTAAAGGTTAGCGCACGCTAATGGAAAATTGGACAAAAAGGAATCTTATCCTCGTCAGCACTTTCGGCATGTGGACCAGTCTTCGGAGCATATAGACAAACGAGTCAACTGATATTAGCGCACACTAAATGCAAGGACTTGCGTACGCTAAGACAGTGTAAGTTACGTACGCTAATGCATGGGCATTACGTATGTAAGCTCATGTACGAAGCCAGACATTAGTCTCTGGACTGCGATAGCGCACGCCAACAAAGGTCAGTTAGCGCTGTTGCGCACGCTAAATATGAGATGTTAGCGCATGCTAGTAATGCAGTCTATATAAGGGACAGACGGGTATTATGAAGCATTTCGTCCATTCTTTCACCTTCAGTCGATAGAGAGAGCTTTGGGAGGTTCTTGAGGTTCCCAAACACGGTGAGGTGGTGATCTTTAACAAGATTAAGATAGAAATCATGGATTAAAGCTTTGTTCTTGAAATCATTGGTGATTCTTGGAAATGGATTCAACCTTGGAAATCAATACATTCCTTCATAAAGGTAATCACTCTTCATCTTTAGACTTCATTTTGGATTGAATGTTGATGTTCTTGAGTTGATGATTATTACATAAACAAATTTGACAAGCATGATTATGAGATGGATTACCGGAGTATGATGATATTAATATGATTCGTGTGGTTTGAATTATGTAGTTCGTTTTCTTGAGATAAGTTGGTGAATCCTTCTTCTCCTTTGCAGATGTTGATATCATTAAAACTCTGTAATGTTAGATTAAGGGAGTGTTGTTAAGGTTCTTGGTGTTCATGATGTTGATATTTGCGAAAGAAGATGATATTTGAATAGAATTGAATTAAGGGTTGGATGATTACTTATATGTTAAAGGATATCGGATATTGTTGTTTTGATAGCTTTGAACATGATTCAGTATCACTTAGTGTTCTTAAAATCGCCATAAGTTGATCGGTATCTAAAAAACATGCATCTGTACAGCATTAGCGAACGCTATGTTTACTGACTAGCACGCGCTAACGGGAGCAACTTAGCGCACGCTACGTTAAGTGATTAACGTGTGCTAAGAAGGCAGAAAGTGCAGTATTTTCGTGTTGTGGTTCTAAATTCGTGATCGTTTTAGTTGGTTTGATCAGACTTGTGGTTAACCGAGATATTGTTGAGCCGTTGGGTTTGTGAATTGGTTTTATCGATTGTTGATTGTTGTCGAACTTGTTGTTTATCGATTATTGTAACAGGTTGAGATTATTGATCGGTGTTTATAACCGTATGTTTCGGTCGTGTTCGAGTATGTTCGTGAATGGCGTTGGTCAGGGCCGAGGAGCTAGTAGACAAAGACAATGAGATTAGTGACGGCTTCATCATCGTTGTATCGGTATCGAGGTAAGTTATTACTTGCTCATTTTATAGTATTTAATGAATGGATTCCATTTCACTTGTGTATAATTCGTATAGCAATGTTTATAATCGTAATCATAGGAGATTTGGGATTATAAATCGTATTCGAGTTTTGGGAATCTAAATCATAATGTATATGATTTACTTTTGTTATTGGTATACTTGTATATCGAGGATATATTGTGATACAGACGAAGATATGAATTATCTGCAATCCGTGATACTTTGGACCGTCGAGTATTGAGGATAATGGTTCGTTATGGTTTAGACATTGAGATCGTTTTTGAAGGACTCTAGGCAAGTACTCTAATCATTTTTATCATTTGTGTCGATCATGTCGTGATACATTCGTGTATTGTTGTTGTCATGCATTTGTGCATTGTTATTGTCGTGTATTGTGTACTGTTGTTTTGTGCAGTTGTGCATTGTTATCATATGTCCACCTCATGTTGGTCCGACGGGATCATCGAGGGATCTATGCTAGCGTGCGCTAGATCATCGGACGGGTTTTCCACCTCGGGTTGGTCTGACAGGATCATACAGACAAACGAGTCAACTGATATTAGCGCACGCTAAATGCAAGGACTTGCGTACGCTAAGACTGTGTAAGTTATGTACGCTAATGCATGGGCATTACGTACGTAAGCTCATGTACGAAGCCAGACATTAGTCTCTGGACTGCGATAGCGCACGCTAAGAAAGGTCAGTTAGCGTTGTTGCGCACGCTAAATATGAGATGTTAGCGCACGCTAGTAATTCAGTCTATATAAGGGACAGACGGGTATTATGAAGCATTTCGTCCATTCTTTCACCTTCAGTCGATAGAGAGAGCTTTGGGAGGTTCTTGAGGTTCCCAAACACGGTGAGGTGGTGATCTTTAACAAGATTAAGATAGAAATCATAGATTAAAGCTTTGTTCTTGAAATCATTGGTGATTCTTGGAAATGGATTCAACCTTGGAAATCAATCCATTCCTTCATAAAGTAATCACTCTTCATCTTTAGACTTCGTTTTGGATTGAATGTTGATGTTCCTGAGTTGATGATTATTACATAAACAAAGTTGACAAGCATGATTATGAGATGGATTACCGGAGTATGATGATATTAATATGATTCGTGTGGTTTGAATTATGTAGTTCGTTTTCTTGAGATAAGTTGGTGAATCCTTATTCTCCTTTGCAGATGTTGATATCATTAAAACTCTGTAATGTTATATTAAGGGAGTGTTGTTAAGGTTCTTGATGTTCATGATGTTGATATTTGAGGAAGAAGATGATATTTGAATAGAATTGAATTAAGGGTTGGATGATTACTTATATGTTAAAGGATATCGGATTTCGTTGTTTTGATAGCTTTGAACATGATTCAGAATCACTTAGTGTTCTTAAAATTGCCATAAGTTGATCGGTATCTGAAAAACATGCATCTGTACAGCATTAGCGCACGCTATGTTTACTGCCTAGCACGCGCTAACGGGAGCAACTTAGTGCACGCTACGTTACGTGATTAACGTGCGCTAAGAAGGCAGAAAGTGCAGTATTTTTGTGTTGTGGTTCTAAATTCGTGATCGTTTAAGTTGGTTTGATCAGACTTGTGGTTAACCGAGATATTGTTGAGCCGTTGGGTTTGTGAATTAGTTTTATCGATTATTGATTATTGTCAAACTTGTTGTTTATCGATTATTGTAATAGGTTGAGATTATTGATCGGTGTTTATAACCATATGTTGCGGTCGTGTTCGAGTATGTTCGTGAATGGCATTGGTCAGGGCCGAGGAGCTAGTAGACGAAGACAATGAAATTAGTGACGGCTTCATCATCGTCAGACGGTATCGAGGTAAGTTATTACTTGCTCAGTTTATAGTATCTAATGAATGGTTTCCATTTCATTCGTGTATAATTCGTATAGCAATGTTTATAATCGTAATCACAGGAGATTTGGGATTATAAATCGTATTCAAGTTTTGGGAATTTAAATCATAATGTATATGATTTACTTTTGTTATTGGTATACTTGTATATCGAGGATATATTGTGATAAAGACGAAGAAATGAATTATCTGCAATCCGTGATACTTTGGACCGTCGAGTATTGAGGACAATGGTTCGTGATGGTTTAGACATTGAGATCATTTTTGAAGGACTCGAGGTAAGTACTCTAATCATTTTTATCATTTGTGTCGATCATGTCGTGATACATTCGTGTATCGTTGTTGTCATGCATTTGTGCATTGTTATTGTCGTGTATTGTGTACTGTTGTTTTGTGCAGTTGTGCATTGTTGTCATATGTCCACCTCGTGTTGGTCCGATGGGATCATCGGGGGATCTAGGCAGTGAACGCTGGATCATCGGATTGCCATGTATTGTTGTTGTGCATATGTATATTGTGGGTTTGCCATAAGTATACATTGTCGTTATTGTTGTGATCATATTGACGTTGTCATATGAGTATGCATTTGTAGGTCTTGCGTTAGGACCATGTTCGTATGTTGTGTTGATCTGATCTCGGATTAGACTGACGTGATGGTAATGGTATTTCGTATCTTGAGGTATGTTCCGTATTTCCTTGATAGTTGTCTTTGATGGACAATCGATTATCGTATTGGAATTGTCGACGTCATCCGATGGATTGAATTGGCCAGAGTTGGTATAATTTCCGTATCGCGAGTTATGATCATATTTTGAGAACCTTGGGTATTGTTGAGATACCGTACAGATATTTCGGTATTATCTTAATGTGTTGTTAAGGATACGAATCGTGGATTTTCGTAAAGTTATGACAATAAGATTAAATTGGTCTTATTCTTACTTAGTATTTCCATTGATATGTAATTATTGACGTGATGTGATGGTTATCATTGTTGGGTATTATGGCTGACCCCGTCGTGGGCTTTCTTTTTAGGTTCTTGGATTATCAAGCTTGTAGCGGTCATGAAGAGATGAGCTTACCGGAGGATACTGGCTAGGACATGTATTTGTGTATTGAGTCTCTGATCAGTTGTTGTATTCTGCTGCTAGAGTATTTTAATTGTTTGTCTTTATCCGCTGCGTGAGTATTTTTAAATGGCCTTTTGGTATCTGGTAACCTAGGTTACTTTGGCAATCATTTTCTAAATCTATTCTGTCGGTACGTGTAAGCGATAGCTTAACGTATGTTTTTAAACTATTGAGCTTTGGCATTTCGGGCCATGTGGTTTCAAATGAGATTTTACGACGGTTTGATAAACGGGTTTTATTAAGTCTTCAAATGTTTTTAAAAGACAGTACCGTCGTTAGCCTCTTGGGCATTTGTAAATATTTGCGAAAATTTCCTTCAGCCTTGTGGGTTCCATCTCGGGGCCCACGGCGCTGTAATATTCCTAGATGGCTCTGGGGGTGTTACAAATGGGCATTCCTTAGTTAGAACAAGATTGTGTTCTTAGCAGTTAGGACAATGTTTAAATTACGTTTCCAATCAGCAAAGTTAGTATCATCTAGTTTGTTCTCTTTGAAGATTACAGCAAATGGATTGGAAGGCATCTGAGATAAAATTAAAAACATTCATCACATAATGCATAGCAAAATATTTTGAAAACCCCAAAATACAATATATATGCTAGCAACCAACACCTCGAAAAAAAACATATGCAAGCCACGATCATGTGGACGTTTAGACACGTATTTTTCAAGTAGAGTTTTACGTCTTTAATTTTACCATCTAGTCAATTTATGTTATGACAAGTAAAATTAGTTGGTTCCTCTTGTCCATATGTTAATTAACATAGAGTCCGATGGTGAGCTTATTAATTAATACACCTAAGTGAACACCATGATTTAACAACCTTAAAATATTGTCTTTTAAATAATAGTCCTACAGATGGAGAGGTCCTATCATAAAAAAATAATATTTACCTTTTGTTATCATTTGAAATTTAAAACAAATGAACCCATAATTAGCACATCCAATATGGAGGAAGACACTAATGTCAACGTGCATACAAATTATTTCACAATTTAAATTAATTGTGGAGGCCAATTTGATTTTTTTTTTAAAAAAAAAACTATTTTAATCACTTAGTTATTTTAGCCATAAAGTTTTTAATTCTATCATCCTAACATGCAAGAAATATATCACGCATACATTCATACATATCATACACCCAAAAGAATAAAAACTAGTAAATAAAATATTGGATAATTAAATTCAATTATCATGGCTTTTATTCCTCGTTTTGAATAATGATAAAATCTTCGGCTCGATATCTCCCACTGCTTCAAGCATCTCATTACCTCTGTAATACTCGGATTTTTGTCATGTATTTTCATCCGTATTTTAATCTGGTGGTAGTTGATTTTGTCGTACAATTAATCAAAGTATGATTTTCCGTACCAGAATACAAATGTTCATGAATGTATGTTGTAAAGGATGTTAATTCATGCATGTGTTTGCATGAATTAGTGCACGCTAATATACAGACTTAGCGTACGCTACACTTGAGCATTAGCATACGTTATGTCGTTAAGATAGCACGCTATGTGAAATCAACATGATTGAGACAATATCAGTAGGTGGGATTGTATCACGGATTTGATAAGGATGTGTCGGATGAACCTGGACGGCTTTTAGAAAAGTTAAGTCAACGGTGTTTAGCGTACGCTACATATTATAGTTAACGCACGCTAAAGCCATGGACAGTAGAGGCAGTAAGCTCCGCGAGGTCGTTAGCGTGCGAATGCTGAGAGTTAGCGTATGCTAAATATAACACTTAACGTACGTAATGGCTGTATAACATACGTAAGGCCGAGGACAGAAAGTTACAGTGTGTTGTGAGCCCGTTAGCACACGCCAAAGGGTGAGGATAACATACGCTACATGTCATTTTCTATAAAAGGACAGCAACCCTTTCATTTCTTTCACTCGTTTTGTCCGAACTCCACCTCTCTCAGACATCCCAGACTTATATAACCACTATATCAGCCTCTCAATCGGATTTTAGAGATCACAGAACATCTTGTAGTAGTGTTCAAGCATCTGACGTTGAGTTCTAATGATTGTTTCGTCGTTTACTCCGTAGTAAGGTATGTCGATACTTCACCTAACTGGAATTCATGTTCTTAATGATGTATGAGCATGTTACTGAGAATATGGAGTTTATTACTATCATGATAAATCGAACACCATGTTTAGGAGGATTGGAATGGACGAACTTAGTTTTCCCGTTGATATAAGTTGAGCCTTGATTATGCCATATGCCTTTGATGATGATTTCGAGATATTCAAATATTGAACAACTTGTTAATATTATCACTTATATTAGAGGAATTCATGAAGATAAATATAGAGGATGTCCGTCAAGTATATTCATGTCTTGTAAGAATTGTTTGGATTCGATAAATCTTCATATGGATGGTTAAGACAATGTGATTATGTTAAAGGACGATCGTTTTGAACATAGAACCTTAAAACCAAGAACTACTTCGCTGGAGAACGGAAATCCTTGTGATGATTTACTTAGAACTCGATTGATTGTGTCCATCCTTATTATGAATCGTAGATTAATCAAACCATACTTTAGAGTTAATAATCGAGATTGGAGTATAGATTGTAATGACTTGCATACCCTTGAATTGTAGCCTTCAACATTTTATCTCTGTTATGATCATTTGATTCGCTTGAAGTATGTTATTAGTCCGACTTAGCGTTCATTGAATAATTGAACCGTGAACCGGCCTTGCGTAGGATGTTAACTAGGCCATAGTTTAGGATGTTAGATGTTCATACGTTAGTTTTGTGACGTAAGTTGGACTCTTTGTTATTTCTTTTTGTATAAGGCCCGAGCTTTGCAAAGTGATTGATCGAATGGGTGACCTTCGAGCATATTGACGTTCGTTGAAGTATCTAGTCCTTGTCGTCTTTTAAGGCAAGTACTTTAAGTATGTTTATCCGTGTTGATGTCATTTATGTTGTCATGCATATGTGTTGTAGTTGTTTGTCCACCCCGTGTTGGTCTCATGGGATCATATTGGGATCTATGATGTGTGCACTAGATCGTTGGATGGGTTTTCCACCAGGTGTTGGTCCGACGGGATCATTATGGGCATCTATGATGTGCGCGCTGGATCGTTGGATTTCCATGAGTATGTTGTGATTATCACATTGTTTAATGCATTGATAGTCTTCTCGTGGAGAGGCTTATCGTTGTTGTGTTGTTCTTGTTGATACTGCATTAATTTTCACGTGTTGTCTAATAATCTGTGTCGTATAATTATTGTACTTGTACTAGCATCATTTTGATAATCCCTTCAGAGGTGGATATGTGTTTTATGTTCAGGACCCAGGAGAGCCGGAAAACAACCACAGGAGCTACATGACGACGGGGGTGCTGAGTGATGTTAACAGTCCGGAGAGTCCTTTCAATTGTGTTGTGTTTTAATAAGAACTCGAGTATGTTTTTGCTTTGTATTGTTTTAATGGTATTGTATTATTTACTGTTTGGTGATGGTCTTTTTGTTCTTTTGAAAATCGGTATGTAATAAATTTTACTGTTGGTATTTAATAATGTTGTTTTAAATTCTCAGCCTAGTAAATTCTTACATAAAGGATTTACGGCGTTGTAATAATCCTAAATATCTCGGGGTGTTACAGAATATGGTATCGGAGCTAAGATTTATGGATATCTTGGCAGTCGGGTTAATTTTAGGGTCCAGATATGTCGTTTGGTTAACCGGCCGTGAATAACATCACTGTACCGCCTACGTCTTCATGCGAGCTGTGGTTGTAAGTTTTCTAAAACTTGATTATTATCCTTCAATGTTATGCCCTTTTGAGATAACTAAATGTAGAACGATATTGTTTCTCGTATATTGAGTATGTATGCTTACAGTATGTTGAGAAGAGGTCGTGTACGTGGACGCGGATGCGCAAATGCTGAGAGATAAGCTTCACCCTCTATCCCTGGTTCCATGTCAAATCAGGCTGATCTCAGTTCTGACGAGCAACAGGAATCTGTCAAAAATAATCGAGAGGAAGCTGTAGAGGGAAATGATAATACTGTTGTTCCCAACGTACTTCGACAGGTGGTTAACCAGATGACCCAATTCGCTCAAGTAGTGGACAGAATACAGACGGCGATAGGTCTACGACCAGGGGAAGGACAACAGGGCATCCCAGACTTGGGGTATCGAGGAGACAGATGGCTACAAGAGGTGTCGAAGATTCATCCACCAAAATTCGATGGTTTCTATGAAACGCCGACATGGGATCACTGGCTGAGGGAGTTAGAGAAAATATTTGCAGGAATTAACTGTCCGGATGATCGAAGAACCCCTATCGCTCGATATTTTCTAACTGGAGAAGCATCCAAATGGTGGGAAGCTATCCAAGATATTGACCATGATGCTGATTGGGGAGAGTTCAAGCTAATGATGGAAGCTCACTACTGTCCTCGTCCGTTTCGGAAGCTAAAGTCCAAGATTTATTCTCCCCGCAACCTGAGGATGTACCTCTGGCTCAAGAAATTAAGACCTTTAATGAACAATTGGCATTTGTTCGACACCTTATCAGGACCCATGCAGAAATGATGTTTCATTTTGACATGAGGATGAAACCGGAGATACAAAGATATATGTCAGGATTTGAATGTACCACTCTCCGCCAGTATCAAGATAAAGCTTTGGCATACGAGATGAAAGAAGTAGCTATGGAAAAGTTTTCCGAGTCTAAGAAGCATAAAGTTTCTGGTGGTTTCGCAGAGCACAAGAGTAGTGGGGCCCGTAAATTCCAATCATCTTTTCACTCGTTCAGTAAGGCCATGCATCCATATAAACGAGGAAAGAATTCCAGGCCGGCACCCGCTTTTAATGATGCAGCTAGGAAATGCTTCAACTGTGGTCGATCAGGGCATCTTTGGTATGACTGTTCATTTCCTTTGGTAGCGTGTTATGAATGTGGACAAGAAGGGCATAGTGTGATGTTCTGCTTATATGCTACTAGATCTTATGGATCTCATACTTCACAATTGGCTCAGAAAGAGACGAGTGTCCCTCAAACTCAGCAGAGTGTTCAGCCACACCAAAATTTTGGTCGGGGAAGAGGCAGAGGACAATATGACCGGAAGGAAGCATCGAGTGCTGGGTCCGTTCCTCCGTGCCTTTATGAAATGAGGAGGGCAAATGATCAAAGTATAGATGTTGCATCAGGTACGATTCAGATTCTTTCGCAACCAGTTAGCATTTTGTTCGATATCGGAGCTACACATTCGTTTATATCACTGTCTTGTGTAAATCGTTTAAAAATTTCTTGTTTTCATGAATTTGAGCCTTATATTGTGGGCTTGCCAAGTGGGAAAATAATTGTGGGGAATTTAGAATCTAGGAATTTCCCTATATCAATCGGAGGCAAAGATTGGCCTTCAAATCTGATCGTGGTAGAAATTCAAGGAGATGATCTGATTCTCGGAGATGATTGACTTAACCGTTACGGAGCTATTATGGACTACTAGAATAGGAATATATCGATGATAGCTGAAGACGTTTCCGAATTCTTATTCGAAGGGTGGAGACTAGGAAGCGTAGGGAAAGTGATTAAAGCAATGAAGGCTCTCATACTACTGAAACGAGGTTGTGCCGGATACTGGTGTTATGCGATGAAGAACGAGAAATGAATATTAAGACTTTTTGTTGGGATTCGGTGATTAAAAATAAGTTACGTAGCGGAAACTAAACCGGTCTAACTGGTAAAAAACCGAACCCCTAAACGGATCGATCAAGCATCGTATAAATAGATATAAATTGACGAAGATAAAATTAAGAAGTCATACCCTCGTAGACCGTTGATAATATCTTCTTGATTTCGAGTACGAACACAAATCCAATCGAACGAGCTTTTGGAAATTCCCGAGTACTGAAAGCACCGTGCCTCTACGTATCACGCGTTGGAAGATGACCGAAAAATATTTCTATCAACTTATACTCTAAGTATACGGCTAGAAGTTGATAGAATTAGCTTATATATATTTTACAAATACTCTAAGTATTTATAGCAATTATTTTCTCTCAAAGTACACTTAGAAATCAAATGTATAAAGCTTGAAAATAACCTCTCTCTTTTTCCCTCAAAACTCACTGCCAAGCCTTTATCATGGAATGAAGATGATGTTTGTTTTATAACAAAGTGTGCACCCCACATGCCTTACCCCATCAAAATATTATATACACCAAGTGTATAAAATATAACACCATAATAATCAAGTGTCCCACAAAACAAATAAATACACCACAACATCATGTGATAATGTGGGGGACGGCAAGTGATGATTATTTGGAGTTGGTTCGTTTCGGTCCGTGAAACGGACCCTCGTGTATCTAATTTGATAGATAAACCTTGGTACGTTTCAATATAATACAATTAATTAATCTAATTAATTATTTATATTAAAAATAAATTCTATAAAAAATAATATGAATATATTAATTACCCATTAATTTATTTAATTCATGAGACCAATTTAATTTATCCAATAAATTAAATTGGACATCCAATGTCCAATATTAACCAAGAGAGAATAAGCTAAATATAATTTGTTGTCCTGTGCCGCAACTCTGTAGGTTCGTCTCAGTTAGCATTGGGAGGAACCAATGAGTGTTAACACCACTTAGTCAGGCTCGTGGCCTACACCGTAACCTAACTGAGAACGAATGATAGGATCATTCCAAAACCATTACGTCGTGAATACCGTATACGTATAAACCCTTCAATCATATATCTCGGTCAAGTATTAGGGTCACGGTAAAGTCAAACCCTATTGTAACTTGACTCTATGCATTTTGTTAATGCAAACCGAGATCACCGAGCTCTCGCGTATCAAATACAACTAGCTCTAACTACTTTGGCCAACGACTTATGATCTCATTTGCCATTAACCGCATAGGACATTTACCTGCTCACTAACAGGAGAAAGAATCCTATCTTGGTATTCAGTAGAGACTGCTACTTGCCTACTAAGTTGCATTTCGAGGTTGACCCCACCAACCGGCGATTGGATCGAACTACTCTAATGACTAACTTAATGTCACAAGCACATCTCCTACTGAAACCTCAAGTCAAAGGTCCACGTATACCTATCAGAACCTTTCGATTCAGTCATTGACAATCCCTGAGTGATATACATGTGACCGAATCGAGGTGAGTCGTCTTCGAGTATTCTAATCTCATTAGCATACCTATAGCATGTGCTCCCACTAACCCTTAGTGAAGACACATACTCTACATGTCAAAGTACACGTTATACAAGTCTTATCTAAACTTACTGCCTAGTTATGTTTTATCGACTTGCGAACCAGTTAAGCATTCGAACCCTAAACACTTCCAGTGCCAATCTCCTTATCTCCATAAGGAGTGGAATGTTTGCTCTCAAATGCAAGGACTATTATTTTATATACCAAATCACAATGCCCGTGATATACAATAATATAGAAATAAATAATGCCTTATTTAATATTCATAATTACAATACAATGCTCTCACTCTCTCATCCTCTGAGTAGCATTCAAGTGCATATTCTTAACACTTTCGTCTATTCCTATTGTAAACGAATTTCTGGATGTGTTCCCTGAAGAATTACCTGGATTACCTCCACATTGAGACGTAGAGTTTACCATCAAATTGGAATCGGGAGCCACACCTATTTACAAGGCACCGTATCGTATGGCACCCACTGAGTTGTATGAGTTGAAAAAGCAACTTGAAGAATTGTTGGACAAAGGTTATATTCAACCAAGCATTTTGCCCTGGGGTTCACCAGTCATATTCGTTCAAAAGAAAGCGGATCACTTCGGTTGTTCATTAATTACCGAGAGCTAAATAAAGTGACGATCAAGAATAAGTACTCATTGCCTCGAATTGATGATTTGTTCGACCAGTTGCAAGGAGAGACAGTATTCTCGAAGATCTATTTGAGAAATGGATACCATCAATTGAGGATTAAAGAATCCAATGTTCCAAAGTCAGCATTTAAGACCCGCTACGGGCACTATGAATTTGTGGTAATGCCATTCGGTCTCACCAATGCGCCTGCCGTATTTATGAAATTGATGGACCGAGTATTCATAGAGTACTTGGATAAATTCGTAGTTGTCTTTATCAATGATATTTTGGTTTACTAAAAGAGTCCGGACGAGCATGCGGAACACCTACGGTGTGTGTTGAACCTCTTGAGAAATGAACAGTTGTACGCCAAACTTTCTAAATGTGAATTCTAGTTGAAGGAAGTAATGTTCCTTGTTCATATAGTATCAGAAGAGGGAGTTCGAGTAGATCTACATAAAGTCGAGGCAATCACACAATGGGAGTCTCCTAAGAATGTGAAAAACGTCGGGAGTTTGTTAGGAGTTGATGGGTACTATAGTCAGTTCATGGAAGGGTTTTCTAAAATCACCCACCCACTCACTAGATTGTTGCAGAAAACCCAAAGGTTCGAATGGAACGAGAAGTGTCAAGTCAGTTTTGATGAACTCAAGAAGAGGTTGACGACAGCCCCAATTTTATCGATACCACAGGGAATTAGAGGGTTCATGGTTTCCAGTGATGCTTCAAATTAGGGTCTCGGTTGTGTACCAATGTAGAATGATAGGGTAATCGCTTATGCCTCATGTAATACCCGTACTTTATATTGATTGTTTGACCTTGCCGTTCTTCATCTTTTGTCACTCTGTAAACACTTTGAGATGTTGTCGGTGTTGATTTAGAGTTTCGTACCTTGTTTGGATCATGATTGTGTTTCTTGGACCTTTCGGCAGTGTTCTGGGTCAGGGAGATAGCGCACGGTAGGCCTAGGCTAACGCACGCTAATTCTACTTGAGTACCGCACGCTAGCTTTGAGCCTTATCACGCTAACGTTCCGAGCATGGTAGAGGCAGTAGCTAATTCTGCCCTCTGTACCAGCAGTTAGCGCACGCTAGGAGTTCACTAGCACCTGCTATTCATGTTCATTAGCATGCGCTAACATAGTCCGTAGCGCATGCTAACGAGCTGGGTCGGCAGAGGCAGTGAGGTGTTCATACTTTTTGGACTACTAGGTAACATACGCTAGGCAGCGGCTAGCGCACGCTATGAGTGTAGTGTAGCGCGCGCTAGTGCCCTTTAGTAATGCACGCTAGTGGAGTGAGAGTGAACTGGGACTTTGTATGGACACCAGTTAGCACACGGTAAGGCTTGGTAGCACGTGCTAACATCACAGGTCAGTAGCCACTAGACTACCGGGTGACCCCGTTAGCGCATGCTAACCTTTAAGCTTAGCGCACGCTAAGCTAACGCAGTATATAAGGGGGCAGTCAACCCCTGCACTTGTCATTTCACATCATTTTCACTTATTCTGATCGGGAGAGCTCGGGAGAGGCGATTTGTGGTGATTTGAGCTGGTCCTTCTTCAACAATCATCATCTTGAGTTGGATAACAAAGATTTCACAACACTTAATCCATTTCCATCTTCCAAATCAAGGTAAAAATCCTTAGAACCCTGATTTTGGGAATTTTTGGGATTTTCTTAGATTCGTTCGATTTATCCGTTTTGGAGCTTGAGAACCTTGAGATTCTGATGTATATACCCTGTACCCATGTTTCCCCTACGATTATATGGATTGTTTTGTACCTTGTTCGGACATAAGAGGGTTTGGGTGATTTTCCAACCTCTAGATGTTTACCCTTGTAGTTTCGTGAATCTTAGGCGGGTTTCGGGAGTTTCTTCGTGTGAGAGTATGGATTATTGATTATCGTATTCCTTGCGAATCATTTAGGTGCCGGAAGTGCATTCTTGGACCTACCGTACTTATACTCTTTTCCTTTCGATTTCTCGATGTCTCAAAGGCAGGTATATATTTATGATTGTACGTCCTCGACTTTGAAAGTAAGATATATGATTGGCATGATTATTTATATCCACTCTGTGATGGGCCGACGGGTCCTCTGAGGGTTTCGTAGCCTCTGGTGCGCCGCAGATATTTTGGGTTAACCACTATGGGACAGACCGATGTTAGGCATATTTTTATGCGCTTATTTATCATTAGTTTATATCCATTTTGAGCCTAAAAATGCATAAATGAGCTTTTAATGCACTATTCTTATATGTTTTGCAGGAAATTGGAGTTCGGAAGCCTAAACGACGAAAAATGGGCGAAAATAGCAATTTTTGGTCATGAGCCGCGGCACAAGGATGCTGAGCCGCGGCACACGCACGGCCCCAGCGAAGCCCCAAGCGGACTGTACCCTGAGCCGCGGCACAAGGATGCTGAGCCGCGGCCCAGGAAGAAAAATAGCGCGCCCAGGTATGCGCTGAAGGTTAGGGGCCGCGGCACAACTTAAGTGAGCCGCGGCCCACAGGGCGGTTTTGCTGAGACTTCCGCGTTTATTGTGGGGATTCATGAACTGTTTTAGCTATTAACTATCTAATTCGAATAGGGATATATCGAGTTAATAATTCTTAGTATTTTCTATCGACCTTGGGAAAGGCTTTAGAATAATTTAGGAATTCGTGGCTTACAATCAATTGAATAAAGGTGAACTGAATTAAATAAACATCACACCTGATTGTTTGAGGGGAAAATCATAATCCAACGCCATTATTATTTTTATTTTTATTATTACTATTATTATTTATTTTTCTGCAATTAGTTTAGAAATAAATTCTATATAATTGTTCTTCAAATAAAATTACGAGTCGACTATATTTTGGTACTTAGTGAAATCAGTCCTCGAGGGAATGATATCTTACTTATCACTTTATTACTTATTGACACCGTGCACTTGCGGCATAGTGTGAGGGATTTCCTCACAACAAGTTTTTGGCGACGTTGCTTATGTTTTGTGAATGTGTTTGCTCACCTCGGGAGGGTTCGACGGGGCCACGGAGGGAATTCCATTGGCTTCGACCTGGATTCACGAGTGAAACTTCACGGGTGTGTGTGTATTTTATGTCCGTCGAGGACGCATGACGTGGGTTTTTACCCTTGTGTATTATGGTTGGTCTTATTTGCGAAAACAAAACCTTTGGGCTGTGACCCTGTTGATTTTTGGAAAGCGAAGGATTCGGTAATCCTAAATTGTTTCCTATTAAAACTCTCGATGGCAATTTAAACTGTTTTATAAATTGTTTTCCCTTGATTTGTGACCTTTCGGTCTTAGAATGTTTTACCAAACTCTTGCCTCGGGAAGTACTTTTCGTCACGTTTGGATTTTTAAGGATTCCTGGTTATTGTTATTTGTGAAATGTGAATTGTATGGCTCGTATTTGCACTTTGTTCTTGCACTAGAAAAACAGTGGAGTTTTGCTAACCCCCGAGTATTCGGGGGGTGGATGTCTATTTTTGCATTCAGGTTTTGGAGCCTAGCACAGGGTCGGCACGAAGGATGATGAATGATGAACGATACTAATCACACGAGGATCCGTATGATGTTATTGGTTTAGTTGTATTTTATTTCCGCTGCAGTTTTCTTTCCCCGTTGTACGAGAGTGTGTTGTATTCGACCCCTGCGTGGGCATGTATTGTAATTGAGTTGTATGTATTTATTGAAAAGCCAAATCGGTCTACTGAGTCTTTTTAGCCTTAAAGGCATTGTCGAGTTGTTCGTTTGTTGTTACCAGCCTGGTAGATCCTTGAGGAAAGGTTCTACGGCGTGTAATATCCCTGAGCGGATTGGGGGTGTTACAGTATGGGGCCACGCCCCTTCGTCGAACGTCCCGATGTGAAATGATCTCAGCTACTTCCTTGTCGAAGGAAGTAATCACGGCAGTAGGTGCTCGGTGTGACTGAGCTCGGCCCGGATCCCCCATGTCCTGATGGTAAGGCTTCAGTTGGCTAACATGAAAGACCGGGTGTATCTTTATCTTCGGCGGTAGTTCTACTCGATAGGAAACTGTCCC
The DNA here is from genome assembly GCA_033398695.1 of Orobanche coerulescens. Classification (NCBI taxonomy): domain Eukaryota; kingdom Viridiplantae; phylum Streptophyta; class Magnoliopsida; order Lamiales; family Orobanchaceae; genus Orobanche; species Orobanche coerulescens. The sequence goes on from CM065808.1 coordinate 77,596,439, forward strand.
AACACGCCGCTCGATCTTGTAGGGTCCCTCGTATCTTCGGATAAGCCCCTTATGCACAGCCCGAAATGCTTTAAATTGATGCGGGAGAAGTTTCACCATAACTAAGTCACCTTCATTGAACTCGACCGCTCGTCGCTTGAGATCGGCCCATTTCTTCATCTTCTTGGCTGCCTTGTCCAGTGATGCTCGAGCCAGGTCCGATTCCTCCTATAATGACTTAGCAAAGGTATATGCTGCGGGACTCTGTCCCGTGTATCCGGTGGCAATATTGTTCGTTGTCGCCGGTTGTCTCCCTGTAGCGAGCTCGAATGGGCTGTGTCCCGTTGATTCACTCTTCTGCAAATTGTATGAGAATTGGGCCGTGTCTAAGAGTTTGGCCCAGTCCCGCTGATTGGCACTCACATAGTGCCGCAAGTAGCACTCAAGCAGTGCATTAACTCGTTCTATCTGCTCGTCCGTCTGTGGGTGGAAACTTGTTGAGAATGCTAAATTCGAGCCCAATAGCTTGAAATGTCCCGACCAAAACTTTCCTGTGAAATGTGGGTCTCGGTCACTCACGATTGTCCTTGGAATGCCCCAATGTTTTACCACATGCTTTAAGAACAACTTGGCCGTCTCCAGAGCCGTTACGTCCGCCGGTGCTGGAATAAAGGTTGCGTATTTTGAGAACCTGTCCACCACAACTATGATCGACCCGTACCCATCCGATTTAGGTAAATCCGAAATAAAGTCCATTGAAACGCTTTCAAAAGGATGTTCCGGTATGGGTAATGGTTGAAGTAGTCCACCAGGTTGTTGTTGTTCCACCTTGTCTTGTTGACATACCAGACATGTCCGGACGTATGCCTCAACGTCCTCTCGCATCCTGGGCCAAAAGTAGGAATTGTCAATTAAAGCCATTGTACGGTGCATACCTGGGTGTCCAGCCCATAGTGTGTCGTGGCATTCCTTCATGATGTCCCTCCGTAAGTTCCCCCATTTGGGCACGTACAAACGATTGCCTTTGGTAAAGAGTAGCTCGTCTCGTTCCCAGAACCGTCTTGTCTTGCCGCTCCTGGCAAGTTGCATGATGTTTTCTGCGAAAGGGTCCTGCCTCAGTCCCTCGCGTATGCGGTCCTTGATGCTTCCCTCGGCCTTGGTCAAGGCTGCAAGCTCGGCCTTCCGGCTTAATGCATCGGCTACTCGGTTAAGTACTCCCGGCTTATACTCCAGGGTATAATCGAACTTAGCTAGGAATTCCTGCCATCTTGCTTGCGTTGGCGTGAGCTTCTTCTGGGTTTGAAAATAACTTTTGGCTACGTTGTCTGTTCGTACCACAAACTTGCTCCCAAGTAAATAATGCCTCCAGGCTCTAAGGCAATGAACCATGGCGGTCACCTCCTTCTCATGTACCGAGTACCGTCTCTCGGTGTCATTCAATTTTCTGCTCTCATAGGCAACGGGATGCCCTAGCTGCATCAAAACTCCTCCGATGGCATAATCAGATGCATCGGTCTGAACCTCATATGTCTTGGCATGGTCTGGCAAGGCAAGAACTGGCTGCTCCGTCACTTTGCCTTTGAGTCGCTCAAAGGCCTCTCGGCACTTATCCGTCCACTCCCATTTGTGGTCCTTCTTCAATAGGTCCGTTAATGGTGGTGCTATCCGAGAGTATCCCTCGATGAACTTCCGGTAGTAGTTCACGAGTCCCAGAAATGATCGGAGTTGGGTTATGCTGGTCGGCGGCTCCCAATCTCGAACGGCTTTCACTTTGGCCTCGTCCATCATTATGCGGCCATCCTTGATACGGTGCCCCAGAAAAGTCACTTGATGTTGGGCGAATGAGCACTTCTCCAACTTTGCATAAAGTTCATTGTCCCGCAATGCTTGGAACACCTGTCGCAAGTGTTCTACATGCTCCTCCATCGATGATGAGTAAATGACAATATCATCCAAACAAACGACAACAAACTTGTCTATGTATGGTTGAAATACCTTGTTCATCAGTGTGCAAAAGGTCGATGGGGCGTTTGTAAGCCCGAACGGCATCACAAGGAAATCAAACAACCCATACCTGGTCGCCATGGCTATCTTGGGTTCGTCTCCTTCGGCTATCCGAACCTGCCAATATCCGGATCTTAGTTCGATCTTTGAAAAGTATTTGGCACCTCCCAGTTGGTCGAACAACTCTCCAATGAGTGGAATGGGATACTTGTTGCGAACCGTCAGCTTGTTGAGTGCCCTATAGTCCACGCACATATGCAAGGATCCATCATGCTTCTTTTGGAACAAAACGGGGGATCCATAAAGAGATTTGGATGGTTGGATCATCTTGGAATCCAACAACTCTTTCAATTGCTTCTGCAGCTCCTTAAGTTCCGGTGGTGACATCCTATAGGGTGTCCTCGAAGGTGGCTTCGCATCGGAAATAAGTTCAATTTTGTGGTCCACATCCCATCTGGGCGGCAACTTCTTAGGTAGTTCCGCGGGCATCACGTCCTGGAACTCCTCCAAAACGGCTTGAACTTCCTTTGGTACGTCCTTCCCTTCAATATCGTTTCCATCATCAGGAACGTAAAATGCGTGAAGGTCTCTTCACCTTCCGAAGTCCTCGACTAAGTTGCATGGCTAAGGGTGCTTGTCCCCTTCGCTTCCCTCTTGGCCGGAATGGCCTATGTCCTGTCGGAGTCCAAAATGACTAAGGAATCAGAAAATGGAAGAATGCAAGCCCGTACCTGATCGAACCATTGTAACCCAAGAACCAAATCGTAGTCATCCATGGTCACTACAGTGAAGGTGATCATTCCCTGCCAGTCACCTATCTTTGCTTTCACTCCTCGTGTTTCGCCGGTCACCGGTTTAGCATGGGTGTTCACTGTCTTGATCGATCCATTAGTTGGAGTGACGGTAAGTCGTAAGGCTTTGGCTACGCCGTCCCGCATGAAGTTGTGCGTAGCTCCTGTATCCACTAAGGCTTTGATGTGTGTGCCTCCGATCAAGGCATCCACAAACATAGACCCCTTCCTGGGTCCCTTCGCCGGCTCCACAACGGCTTTGACAGCATTGAGCAAACTCAATGAGCCCATGTGCGCACCGTCCGCATCCTCAGTCTCCGTGGTCTCTTGAATGGCTGTGACCTTCTTCCTCCGAAATGGGCAATCGTACTTCAGTTAGAGGTACTATGACTAATGTGACAACCTCTCGGCTTATCGGTCTCGTCTACTGGTTGCTTGCCCGAGTATTTGTTTGGCCTGAACCTTGATGGGCGGTCTCCCCCACCTTTGCCTTTATCTGTGCGGAAAGTCCTTGTCTTATCACTGGTTTTCAACTCCCTTAAGCCCTCGGCCACAGCAATGGCAGTCGCCACGTCCTGGACATTTCGCCTTTCCAACTCTTGCCTCGCGAGAAGCTTGAGTCCGTCCATAAATGCAAACAGCTTGTCGGTCGCCGTCAAGCTTGTTATCTCCAGCACAATTTCTTGGAACTCCTTGACATAGTCTTTGATAGTACGAGTGTGGCTAAGTCTCTTTAGCCTGCCCCGAGCCTCGAACTCCACATTCTCGGGATAGAATTGCCTCTTCAATTCGGCCTTGAAGTCTTCCCAAGAATCCATCCTGCACGCACCACTCTCAATGTCGCCCTGCTTGGTCCGCCACCACAGTACGGCTATGTCGGCTAAGTATAAGGGCGCCGTCCGTAACTTGGTGTCATCATATCGAATGTTTGAGGCACCAAAGTACTACTCCAGGTTCCACAAGAAATTGTCAATCTCCTTGGCGTTTCTCGATCCGTTGAACTTCCCTGGACTTAGGATGTCAATTCGTGCGGGTGTCGCACCCACATGTCCTTCTCCATTGGCAATCGCCCTCTTCACTGTTGCCATCTCCGTCTTGAGAACCTCCATGCTCTCTTGCATGGCCAAGATCATGGACCGAAAATCGGCCAACTCCTGCTTCATGTCCCCATCACAAGCATTGATAGTAGAAAGAACATGGTTGTGCAGCTCCTCACCAGCTTCTTCCAAGTCATCCACCCTCTTCGCAACCTCATCGTAGACCTCCTCCAGTCGAGTCACTCGGCTTTCCATGGCAGCAATCCGGTCGACAGACTTATCTCTGCCCTTCTTGGTCTTCTCGGCCTGAGTGTTGGGTTGGGTAACGTCGGATGATTGTGCCATCTTACTCCTTGCACGATCAGCTAGCAATCTTCGAAAATCCGCCTTGGTTGTCTCAACATTGGCTCTGATACCAACTGTCACGGGGTTATACTTGCGCCTCGCTAAGTCCTCTCCGTGCGGCACTATCTTAGGTTGTCTCAAGCCTAAGTAGTATTCCTATCAACACACACAAGATTACTAGGAAGGAAAGTAAGGAAATGCTTGGGGAAGATTCTCTTATTGCACTATAGCAAATCAGATTTCTCAAGGTGTGTTACAAATGAGCCCCAAGGGGGTATTTATACTAATCCTCCTAGGCTAACAAATTACCAACAAAACATTACTATTCCATGTATTTACAAGAATGCCATCATCTAGAAAGATCTATACAATTCTAGGTAATTCTAAGAAGTCTTCTTGGAGTCCCCAGACTCCTCTGGAACGTCCGGCCCGACCTGACCCGAAGTGTCGGCCCGGCCCGACCAAGGCCCGATTCGGCCCGTAGCCATCCGACCCTATTTCTGACCTTCTGGAACCCTCTTTGACCTTATGGAATTGGTTGGTCTCCATCTTGAAGATTCTAGGGTCTTCTTTCTGAAGAGTGGGTTCCTCGGCTTTTCAATGTCTACTGCTGTCACAAGGCTTTTTCCGTCTAAGCCTATTATAGGGGGGGTAGTCCTCTGTGAGCTTGGCCCGGACCATGCACGCGCGCGAGCATGCTGCGCGCCCGTCCGGCAGGCTTCGGCCGGATGCTGTGCGATGCCTGCTGCCTTAAGGTGGGGCGTGACATTTAGCCTTGAAAGATGGCTTAGTAGAGTCTTTAGATTTGGCATCTTTTGCCTTACCCTTGCCCTTGCCTTTGTTTTTAAAGGACTTTCCTTTGCTGACCATCAACACATGGCTTGGTTTTCTCTTAATATTCTGCTCAGCCGTTTTAAGCATCCCATGCAGCTCAGCAATGGACTTCTCCATCTCATTCATATTATAGTTCACAATGAACTGACCGAAACATTCGGGCAATGAGTTTATGATCACATCCGTGGAGTGCTCCTTAGAAAGTAGAAAACCAAGCCTTTTAAGATGATCAATATATCCTTTCATCTTGAGCACATGAGCGCTGACAGATGTCCCCTTAACCATCTTGCAAGCATACAAGTCTTGAAAGGTCTCATACCTCTCTTGCCTAGAATGCTTCGAGAAAGTTTCCTTGAGGTGAGCATTTAGCTCATAAGCTTCCATTTCCTTCAGATTCTTCTAAAGTTCTGGACAAATGGTGGCCAACATAAGACAACTCACATCAATGGAATCATCACAATGTTTCTTCCATTTGTCTTTTGTTGCTTTGTTTGCATTATCAGCTGGCTCATCGGGAATTTCTTCCTCAAGAACATACAGATTTCTTTCTTGCTTGAGAACTATTCTCAAGCTCCGGATCCAATCCAGATAGTTGCTGCCGTTTTCTTTTAGCTTGTCCTTCTCAAGGATGGATCGCAGTGAAATGGTGGATGTGTTGTTTGATGCCATTCTACAAAATTCAATATGCAAAATATTTAATCACATTATTTTATTTCTCGAAAAATACTCCCACTAAAACAAAGTGCCCTCAATTTACAACATTTGTAATTTTAGTGGGCTAAGATCCCATTTCGCACAATCCTAAACTCAGCTTTGGCATGACGCCTAGAATTGTGCTACTTTAGGTGGATAACTCTTTATTGATTACATCATATGTAAATCTTAGATTATATCATGGGATTTAGCATCGTATGGCCAAGCATGTTATAATCCCATCTTATGCCTTAAGGTTCAAAACTATTTTGATTTTCAAATTCATTAAATATATAGGTATCACCATTACCTATCCTACCTTACTAAGATAATCCGAGCGCCCAGCTTTGGCATGACCCACTCGTGATGATCGAAGTCTTGATAGGTGTTTTTAAAATGAACAACATTTTAAAATTTTAACGAGGGATTTTTATCCTATGTTAATGTCTATGTTTGCTAACATACATCTAAACATACATAGCATCACATACATGCATAAATTTAAACATACATCGCATCACATGACAATAAAAGCATAGGACCGTGTATAGCATGACCATAATCCTAACGTGATTTTCATGAGCCAACATGAAAATCACAAAGGTCAATCTAAAGGGTTAAATATGGTCTTCATTGATCTTCCCAACTCCTTGGAACGTCATACGCGATCAATTTGCTCCTCGAGTCCGTCCTTCTCGTCCTTCTTGTCTTCATTACATTAATGAAATTTAATACTACACTAGTAAATTAAATTACAAGAATTGCAAATGACACGCAGGCCGTAAAATAATAAATAATTTAAATAGACGACTCGCAGGCCGTAAAACCAATTATAATTAAACGACACGTAGGCCATAAACCCAACCCATAAGGAAATAAATTATCCAATCACATTGGTCAATTTATGGTCCTGCCATACACCATACACATACCATAAATAATTATCAAATAATTAATAAAGCATGTAATATACTAAATAATCAATCAGTCTGACAATCAGACAATAAATTAAAACTGTGTCAAAAATTAACAATCTGGATCCCTAGCCCATATGGCCGAGCGCGCATCTCCTCTCACGGCCGCACGGGTTCAAATCCCGGTGGCTGCAAAAATGCATTTTCCAAACATTAATTTTGATTTTTCAAAAACAGGGGTCAAGTAGAAAATCAGTGAACAAGATTTACAAAAAGGTGCCCAAGCCAAGATGGTCTGGGCGCGGCCTTCGGCTTGAGCCAACGCGGGTTCGAAACCCTTGGCTGCAGTATAATTTTGCTATTTTACCGCGGCCAGCGTGTCCTGGCCTGACTCGGACCCGACCCTAATCTGCCCGAATTGCTGTACTGTTCCAGAACAGTTCTGGACAGCAGTTTATGCAAAAAACAGTCCAGAAAATTATTTTTGACGATCCAATTTAATCAGATTAAATCAGAAAAATAATTTTATAAAATCTATATTTTATAAACATAATCAAGAACATAATTTACACATAAACATGTTCTACATAAACAATTAAATTACTTGCAAGTTGGCTCCGATACCACTGTTGAGCTTTCAATGCATCGAATACAAAATAATCGGAGTAAAAACGCGGCAGAATAATAAATATGAAAACTCAATTTAGGATCTCATGCAGTAATTTAATTGTTTGATTAAAGGGTAAATCGAATTACCTTAATCTGATTGAACAGTTCTAGGATCTCCTTCCTCTTTTGGTGATCGACACACGAACAATTACACAAGACGGATTGCTAGATCCTTACGAATAATATTGATAAATAGTACAACACAAATTCCTTACTAGAAGGATTGTACTATTGATCAAGATCAACTAAGTGAAGAGGATTAGACGACCGACTTTGTTCTCCTACAGTAGGAAGTAGAGGGCCGGTTTTTTCTTGTTCTTGAATGTGGCGATTTTTAGGTGTTTTCTTATGACGCCTCCTTGTCATGGATCTCTTATTTATACTAAGTAATCCCTAGATTCAAGAATCTAGTATTTGCTTAGTTACCCTCATCTTTATTAAATAAAACAATATATATATAATATCCAATATTATATATTACTTATTATTTAATATCCTCATAAATATAATATCCAATATTATATTTATTATTCCCAGTTGATATTTATTCCTGCTTGTCTATAATTATGGTACGTGTGACCCAAAAGGCTTATATTATGTTGGAAATTATTTAATAAGGTATTAAATAATAAATCATAAGCGTCCTCTAGCAAGACATTATGATTACCCAAATAATATAAGTTAATAGTCCATTAAATCTTTTAACGTGTCAAATCCCTTTGTCACGCGATATCATATTTCAACTAAGTCATGGAGTCTGTGATACTTATTTATGTTCAAATGCTTTCTCGATCTTAAGTAGACTGATTGAATCAAATGACTCTTCATTTGAGCATGGCCATGCATTTCCTTCAGTCCTACTTATCGAGGGGACCAGCAGATATCTCTATCACTTAAGAGAGGGACAAATCCCCATCTTGATTATTCATTGCCCTCTACATGACTCCCACTAATCCCGATCGCTAACCTTTATGATCACCATGTTTCAGATGACGTTGGATTACGTCAAGGCATAGCAGTTATCATGTTGGACTATATGATGATCTCAGGTTCAAGGATTTATTGACATACTGTTATATTGAGATTCACTTATGACATTTCCATGAAGTGATCTCAATGCGGGTCTGTCCAGTATTAGTTCTCCAACCAATACCCATAAGATTGATCCGTACCATACGCATAATCATCCGATGATTATCAATCAAGCTTATACTAGTATATTAATCACTTGAGTCTCTACTCAACGCGATTGTACCAGGGACATTTGAATAATCTTATTATTCGTGAATAACTATTATTCGATTATTATAATATTAAAACATGCACACATTATAATAATCAACGAGAAATAAATGATATCAAATAACTTTATTTATATGTGACAATTATAAATCTAGGCACATCAAATGTCCTAGAGCACTTATCCTAACAATATAACGTTGCAACATCTATGTTATAACGTATGCTAAAGACTTGGAGTTTGAATTTCAATTCGAACCGTTGATTTGCCAATGATGTCATCTAGTAAGTCATCATATCCAACGGCTATCGTAAGACCTCATAACATACGCTACTGTTGAAGATAACATACGCAAAGGATGAGCAAAATGCTACTACCCAGTTCGGAGTTACTATTACGTATGCTCAGAGAGCAAGCAACATACGCTATATGGGATTACGTAGGCAACACACACTGCATAACGTACACTAAAATGGTTCACTATTACAATGGGAAAGAGACCCCAAAATGCTATAAATAGAAGCATTTGGAGATGATGGAATACACAAGAATATACAAGTAATTACAGAGCATATCAAGCTATTGCATCATTCTCTTACACTATGAAAGATAATATTGATACGAGGAGAATTGTTCTAGCAATCTTCTACATACATTCTTGTATCACCTTGAGATTATTATTTGTAAACAATATCTTTTACATTTGTGTGAGTTGTCTTGTATCCTGAAAACAAGATAGATTTTAGTTGAGGTTATTCTTGAGCCCGAAAATCAAGAAACTATAAGTTTGGCACTAATCTTAGAAAGTTCTATTGACAAGAGTTGGCACTAAACTAGAAAGTGCATTCAAGTTTTGAGAAAAGTCCTAGTCGATATCACTAGGTAAGGGACATAGGCTGGTTGATAGCCGAACCTCTTGAGCGATATCTTGTCTCTTTATTTCCACACTTCATTTTTACTTCTTATACTTTCTTGTGCAACAAAAGAGTTCAAAATTTTACTCCGCACTATTCAACCCCCTTCTAGTGGCGTTACCAATCCAAAGGATTGAGTCCAATGACTGTCCCACGCCTATGAATCGTTCCGGTTGACGAACAACCCTCCCACTATAACGAAGCAAATCCTGAGTTGGTGTAAAAGTCTCAGAATTGATATGTGGTGCAGCGTTAGTTGGCGCTTGTATGACTAGTACAGATGGAGTCTCACCCCTCAACTCTTCTAGAATTATTTTGCTCAAGAGCTTGTGACTAATCATATAATCCACTTCCAAGAATTGGTCATTGGTGCTAACAATAACCTTGTGATCCTGTGGATCATAGAACAAGCCACCCTTCATTCCCTTAGAGTATCCTACAAAGTACCTCTACGAGATGCCAACATATCAACTTCCTTATTCAGTAGATGTGCTGGAGTACCCCAAATCCTAACATGTCCGAGACTGGGCTTTCACCCACTCCACAGTTCTGTTGGTCTTTTTGGAACTGATTTCGAAGATAAATCAAAATAACTCGTCATTGACTTAACCATTTCTAGAAGAGTTCTGTCCCTTCTCTCAGCAATACCATTTTGCTGTGGAGTTCCCAGCACAATGAGCTATGACGAAATCCCCTCATTTGCCAAGAAATCTAATAACTCTCCACTAAGGTATTCGCCACCACGATTAGATCGTAGTGACTTGACTCCACCCATGACGCTTATCCGTTTCATCCTTGAAATCTCTGAGCTTTTCAAAGGCTTCAGACTTACATCGCATCAAATAATGTATCTATATCTTGAATAATCAACTATAAATGTGATGAAGTATTCGAAACCACCCCTATCCTGGATGTTCATTAGACCACATACATCTGTATGAACCAATTCTAACACATTCTGAGTACGGTTTCCCTTGGTTTTAAAAACCCTTTTAGGTCATCTTACCTTTCAGACAGGATTCACAAATTGGAGGTGACTCAACTTGGAGGTTATCCAATAGGCCATCATCTACCAATCTTTGAGTTCTTCTAAGATTTACATGACCTAACCGTAGATGCTGTAATACCCGTACTTTTTTTGACTGTTTGACCTTGCCGTTTTTCTTATTTCGTCGCTCTATAAACTCTTGGTGATATTCTAGATATTGTTATAGAGTTTTGTATCTTGTTGGATCGCAATCGTGTTGTTTAGACCTTGCGGAAGTGTTCTGGGTCAGAGAAATAGCGCACGCTAGGCCTAGGCTAACGCACGCTAATCCTGCTTGAGTAGCGCATGCTAGCTTGGAGACGTAGCGCGCGCTAAGGGACCAGTCAGGTCAGAACCAGTAACTCATACTACTTTCTGGACTGGCAGTTAACATGTGCTAGGAGTTCGTTAACGCACACTATTAGTGGTCAGTAGCGCGCGCTAACATCCGTCCGTAGCGCACGCTAATGGGCTGGTTGGCAGAGGCAGTGAGGTTGTCATGTTTTCTGGACTATCAAGTAACGTACGCTAGTCTTCGGATAGCGCATGTTGTAAGAGCTGCGTAGCGCACGCTAAGCCATAGCGGTAGCGCACGCTAAGCCATAGCGGTAGCGCACGCTAAGACTCGAGCAGGGCAGAGGATAGTAGGTTCTGGACTCCAGTTTCTGGACACCATTTTTGGCTAGCGCACGCTAAGATAAGGCGATTAGCGCACACTAATGGGGCCAGAAAAAGCCACTGAACTACCCGGTGACCTCGCTAGCGCACGCTAATAATCGAGGCATAGCGTGCGCTAGACTGGGCGAGTATATATTGGATAGTTGACTTCCATTTCGTCATTTTTCATTCTCTTCACTCATTTTCGACAGGAGAAGCTCGGGAGAGGCAATTTTGGGCGATTAGAAGCAATCCATCTTCAAACATCAACATCTTTGGTTGGAGAACAAGGAGTACACAACATCTAATCCACTCTATCGTCCAAATTAAGGTAAAAATCCTTAGAACCCTATTTTTTGGGAATTTTGGGGTTTTTCCTAGATTTGCCCGATTTATCCGTTTTGAAGCTTGAGAACCTTGAAATTATGATATATCTATCCCATATACATGCCTTTCCTATGATTTTATGGATTGATTTGTGCTGTGTTCGGACTTGTGAGGGTTTGGGTGCTTTTCCAACCTCTAGTTGTTTACCCTTGTATTTTCGTGAATCGTAAATGGGTTTCAGGAGTTTCTTCATGAATTATGAGTATGGATTATTGATTATCATATCCCTTACGAATCGTTTAGGTCCTGGAAGCGCATTCTTGGACCTACCGAACTCATACTCTTTTCTGCTCAATTTCTCGATGTCTCAAAGGCAAGTATATATTTATGATTATACGTTCTCGACTTTGAAAGTAAGATATATGAATGGTATGATTGTTTATATCGACTCTGGGGTTGGCCGACAGGTCCCCTGAGGGTTTCGTAGCCTTTGGTGCGATTCCACGGATAATTTGGGCTAACCACTCTGGGGCGGGCCGACGAGTCCCCTGAAGGTTCCGTAGCCTGTGGTGCGGTTCCACGGTTGATCATGTATGTATTGATGTGATGCTATGAAATTTAGTTATTCCATAATACTAGTCTTGAATTGATGAATTGACGGTTACCTTTACTTTATGGTCGAGGAGTATTGTGTTTCATACTTGATATACTTGCACTAGCTATTCGACGGCTAACCCCTTTATGGGGGAAATACTTTTTATGTATTTCAGGTTCCAGGAGAGCGGATAGGCCGGTATCGTGTCGGCATGAAGATGATGGGCAAGCGTGATACTGTGTCTTATCTCCGGATATGTTTTGTGTTCCTCCATTCAGTGTTGTTGTACTGGAATGGTTATTGAATACTGGAGTATTGTTTGTTTTCAGTCTTCCTTGATGTTCCGGCCTGTGTTGCCGAGGTTTTGCTTTTGTACTGTAATGTATTTGGATACATTGGACATGGTTTGAATACCCTTTTTATCGTCTTTCATTCCGTTGTATTTGGACTTTCTCGGTCAAGTTTTATAGTTCCGCGTATAGTTAGCCTTGTGGGTCCCACGGAGGGGTTTACGGAAATGTAATATACCCTGAATAACTTGGGGGTGTTACAGAATATGGTATCGGAGCATAGGTCTATGGATACCTAGGATGTAGGTCTTTTGGGTCGATTGAGTCGTCATTTGTCCACAGTATCACTACTCTGCCATCATCACAGTGTGACCGGTACTTGTAAGACCTCTTACTCTTCTGGAGTTTCCTTATTCGTTTTGCTTCGATTTTTGGTATTTTTGAGAATCTGTCACTTCGATGACGTACGATTGAATTGTACTTACGTGCATTGTGTGTTCTTCAATATGTTAGCTGGTAGGGGCCGTGGCCGTGGTCGTGGCCATGGATGTGGACGAGGACGTGGTGCGACCGTTTCCCTCAGTTCTGTTGCGGGGTCAACCAACCCCAGTTTATCAAACTCGGTGCATCCAGACACCGAAAGTCAGCATGACCAGTTGACTGGCCAGGGGAACAGCGCGGACGTTGGAGTTGTGAATGTACTTCAACAATTGGCTAACCAGATGACCATTTTAGCCCCAACCGTTCAACTGAATAATCCGAACCCGAACGCGGATGCCTTGCTTCAGAATGTAATCCGTATGCACCCTCCACAGTTTGGCGGTGCCACAGACCCTTTAGGTTGGGAAGATTGGCTAGCGGAGTTGGAGAAAATTTTTGAAGCGGTTGATTGCCCCGAAGTGAGGAAAGTACCGATTGCTCAGTATTTCCTCACCAAGGAGGCCGCTACATGGTGGAAAGTCATCAAGCCACAGGATCGTGTTGCCACGTGGGATGAATTTAAAGAGCTTTTGGAGGCCAAGTGTTGTCCTTGGCCGGTGCGAGAGGGCCGAATTCGAGCCTTTTTCGAGGCTAAACCGCAAAATATTCCCGTTTCGCAAGCAATTGTAGAGTACAACCAACAATTGATCCACGTGAAGGATCAAGTGCGAAACGAGTGTGCTAAGATCTGTTATTTTGATATGCAGATGAATATGGACTTACGACGGTAGATGGCCGGATTTGCTTGCACCACACTGAAGGAATATCAGGACAGAGCTTTAGCCCATGATATGTTAAGCCCTGACAACGATACCACTGAAGAATCGAAGAAGTAGAAGATCGCGTGAAATTTTTCTGTCTCTAAGAGTGGCAACTTCCAGAGGTCACAGACGGCTAACCATTCTACCGGACAGTCGTCACGTTCTGCTAAAGGAAAGAGGGGTTTCCCTTCTGCTCCGGGCACCACAAATCGCATGGTGACTTGCTATAATTGTGTTCGTCCAGGCCATGTTAAGTTAGAATGCAATTTTCCACCGTTGAAGTGTCACACTTGCGGACAGATGGGACACAGAGCGGCTTATTGTTCCAAACCAAATCAGACTTTGGTCACTCGGGCTTCTGCCCTAGCACCACTTGACCAAGGCGTTAATCAGCGGCAATCTATTGGTCAATCTCAGCAGAATTACGGCAGGGTCCGGGGATGGGGTCAGAACGCTGGAGGGGGAAACTCTAGCATCGATTCGGTACAACCATGAGTCTATATGATGCATCGAATAGATGAACCTGATGCGGCGGTGGCTTCAGGTACCATTCATATTTTATCTCATCCAGTCTGTGTGCTTTTTGATACGGGTGCTACACATTCTTTTATTTACTTGGAGTGTGTACGTCGTTTGAATATAACTTGTATGACTGCTTGCGACCCCTTCATTGTGAAACTACCTAGCAGGGATAGAATTGTGGGAAAACGGGATATTAAAGATTTTCCGGTGATTATATCCCGTATGGAATGGTTATCGAATCTGATTGTAGTTGATATGGTAGGCGAGGACGTGATCCTCGGCGAGGATTGGCTTGATAGTCACCAAGCGATTATGAATTACCGTACTAAGGTTATCACCATGATGACTAAAGACGGATCCGAGTACTCATTTTTGGGACGTAAGTCGGGCCAATCCAAGTTACTTATCAGCGCCATGAAGGCCGTAAAACTTTTGAATAAAGGTTGTACGGGCTATTAATGTTATGCCTAGAAAACGTAAGGGAACGAAGTCGATTTCTCTTCGATTCTGGTTGTTAATGAGTATCCCGATGTTTTTCCGGATGATCTCCCGGGATTACCGCCAGATCTGGAGATAGAATTTTCTATGGACTTAGATGCGGCTCTGATTTCTTAGGCACCTTATCGAATGGCACCTTCCGAGATGCAAGAATTAAAGAATCAGTCGGGAGAACTTCTGGAAAGAGGGTACATCAGACCGAGCGCTTCGCCTTGGGGCACGCCTATTCTTTTTGTGAGGAAGAAGGATGGTTCACTACGTTTGTGCATCGACTACCGTGAGCTGAACAAAGTAACTATCAAGAACAAGTACCCTTTGCCTCGTATAGACGATTTATTTGATCAGTTGCAGGGGGCTGCAGTTTTATCGAAAATTGATTTAAGATCAGGGTATTATCAACTCAGGGTGAGAGAGTCCGACGTTCCGAAGACGGCATTTTGGACGAGATATGGGCATTATGAATTTGTAGTTATGCCTTTTGGGTTGACTAATGCACCAACAGTATTCATGCAGTTAATGAATAAGATTTTCGGCGAGTATCTCGATAGGTGTGTGGTCGTCTTTATTGACGACATTTTGATCTATTCTCGAGATAAAGAAGAACATGCCCAACACTTGCGTTTGGTACTAGATATTTTGAGAACCGAGCACCTCTATGCAAAATTCTCAAAATGTGAGTTCTGGTTGGAGGAAGTTATGTTTCTGGGCCATGTGATTTCGGCCGAAGGGGTTCGTGTAGACCCGCAGAAGATTGAGGCAGTGCTAGAATGGGCATCGCCTAAAAATGTTAAGGAAGTTCGTAGCTTTTTGGGCCTTACTGGGTATTACCGTTGGCTTGTCGAGGGGTTCTCGAAACTCGCTCGGCCACTTATGAAATTACTCCAGAAAACATAAAAGTTTGTTTGGACGATGGAGAGACAACAGAGCTTCGATGAGCTGAAGAGACGTTTGACTTCAGCGCCGATTTTAGCTTTACCATATGGTAATGAGGGCTTTGCGGTTTATAGTGATGCTTCGGGTCAAGGTCTTGGCTATGTGCTTATGCAGCATGATAAGACGATAGCTTTTGCGTCATGACAATTAAAGCCGTATGAGATGAATTATCCTACTCACGATTTGGAGTTGGCCACAATTGTCTTCGCACTTAAGATTTGGCGGCATTACTTGTATGGTTCTCCGTGTCGGATTTATACCGATCACAAGAGCCTGAAGTATATTTTCAGTCAGAAAGGGCTGAATATAAAACAGAGACATTGGTTAGAGTTGATAAAGGATTACGATATGGAAATTCTTTACCACCCCGGAAAAGTCAATGTCGTCACGGATGCTTTGAGCTGCAAATCGGCATCTCTTCAAATGCTCGAGGTTCTTACATCTCAGACGAAGATTCATCAGGATTTAATCGAGCAAGGGATATAAGTTTGGCTTCAACGAGTACAAGGACAGTTGTGTACTCTCGAAATTACTTCGACCTTGGTTAACGACAACAAAGGGAAACAGTAGAGTGACCCGATGATCTCTCAACTGAAGGAAGATGTAATTAAAGGAAAAGTTCCTGGCTTTATGGTTCACGAGGATAGTATTCTGAGATTTCAGGGCAGGTTTTGTGTTCCGAATGATTTAGAGTTGAGGCAGAGAATTCTCCGAGAAGCCCATGCTACGCCTTACTCAATCCAAACCGGAACGAGTAAGATGTATAAGGACTTGAAACGAAATTTTTGGTGGAACAACATGAAGAAGGATGTCGTGGAATTTGTGCTACGGTGCTTGATGTGTCAACAAGTCAAGATCGAACATCAACGACCAGCGGGGTTGTTGAAGCCGCTTCCCATTCCCGAGTGGAAGTGGGAAGACATCTCTATAGATTTCATCACTTGCATGCCGAGATCTAGGGCCGGGATGAATATGATTTGGGTAATCGTCGATCGGTTGACCAAGTCTGCACACTTATTGGGTATTAACGATACTTGGGGACTGGATAGTTTGGCTCGAAATTTTATAGCTGAGATCGTAAGATTGCACGGTGCACCCAAGACCATTGTTTATGATAGAGACGGTCGTTTCGTATCACATTTTTGGCAGGTCGTTCATCAGGCATTGGGTACTGAGTTGAGATTGAGCACGTTCTTTCATCCTCAGTCAGACGGTCAGACAGAGAGGACGATTCAGACATTGGAGGATATGTTGCGAGCTTGTGCCTTAGACTGGAGTAATGATTGGGAGCTTCACTTACCGTTAATCGAGTTTGCCTACAATAATAGTTGGCATGCGGCGATCAAAATGGCACCATTTGAGGCACTTTATGGTAGGCGATGTAGGTCGCCATTATGTTGGGACGAGGCTTCGGAGCTAATTGGAATGGAACCGAATATGTTGATGGAGACTAAGGAAAAGATTTCTATTATCCGGGATCGGTTGCTGACTGCCCAGAGCCATTAGAAATCTTATGCTGATACTCGTCGTCGACCTCTGGAGTTCGAAGTGGGGGATCATGTATTACTCAATGTGTCACCGACTAGAGGGGTTTTCCACTTCGGGAAAAAGGGGAAACTTAGTCCGAGGTATATAGGACCTTTCGATATCTTGGATAGGGTTGGAGATTTAGCTTATCGCTTGGCGTTGCCTCGAGCTTTAAGTCACGTCCATAGTGTTTTTCATGTGCCTCAGTTGAGAAAGTACGTGCCGGATCCGAGCCACGTTATTGACTATAGTGAGATTGACGTAGCCGAGGATATTAACTTTCCGGAGAGACCCATGAAGATCCTTGAGCGTCGCGAGAAACAACTTCGGCATAAGACCATTCCACTGGTTAAAGTGCAATGGTCGAGACATGGAGTCAAGGAGGCAACTTGGGAAATGGAAGAGAAGATGCGGTCGGAGTACCCCGAACTTTTTATTTCTTATGTTTCGGGACGAGAATGTAATACCCATACTTTTATTGACTGTTTGACCTTGCCGTTTTTCTTATTTCGTCGCTCTGTAAATTCTTTGTGATGTTGTCTATATTGTTATAGAGTTTCGTATATTGTTGGATCACAATCGTGTTGTTTAGACCTTGCGGAAGTGTTGTGGGTCAGAGAAATAGCGCACGCTAGGCCTAGGCTAACGCACGCTAATTCTGCTTGAGTAGCGCACGCTAGCTTGGAGCCGTAGTGCGCACTAAGGGACCAGTCAGGTCAGAACCAGTAACTCATACTGCTTTCTGGACTGGCAGTTAACGCGCGCTAGGAGTTCGTTAACGCACGCTATTAGTGGTCAGTAGCGCACGCTAACATCCGTTCATAGCGCATGCTAATGGGCTGGTTGGCAGAGGCAGTGAGGTTGTCAGGTTTTCTGGACTATCAAGTAATGTACGCTAGTCTTCGGATAGAGCACGCTGTAAGAGCTGCGTAGCGCACGCTAAGCCATAGCGGTAGCGCACGCTAAGACTCGAGCAGGGCAGAAGACAGTAGGTTCTGGACTCCAATTTCTGGACACCATTTTTGGCTAGCGCACGCTAAGATAAGGCGATTAGCGCACACTAATGGGGCCAGAAAAAGCCACTGAACTACCCGGTGACCTCGCTAGCGCACGCTAATAATCGAGGCATAGCGTGCGCTAGACTGGGCGAGTATATATTGGACAGTTGACTTCCATTTCGTCATTTTTCATTCTCTTCACTCATTTTCGACAGGAGAAGCTCGGGAGAGGCAATTTTGGGCGATTATAAGCAATCCATCTTCAAACATCAACATCTTTGGTTGGAGAACAAGGAGTACACAACATCTAATCCACTCTATCGTCCAAATCAAGGTAAAAATCCTTAAAACCCTATTTTTTGGGAATTTTGGGGTTTTTCCTAGATTCGTCTGATTTATCTGTTTTGAAGCTTGAGAACCTTAAAATTATGATGTATATATCCCATATACATGCCTTTCCTATGATTTTACGGATTGATTTGTGCTGTGTTCGGACTTGTGAGGGTTTGGGTGCTTTTCCAACCTCTAGTTGTTTACCCTTGTATTTTCGTGAATCGTAAATGGGTTTCAGGAGTTTCTTCATGAATTATGAGTATGGATTATTGATTATCATATCCCTTACAGATCGTTTAGGTGCCGGAAGTGCGTTCTTGGACCTACCAAACTCATACTCTTTTCCGTTCAATTTCTCGATGTCTCAAAGGCAAGTATATATTTATGATTATACGTTCTCGACTTTGAAAGTAAGATATATGAATGGTATGACTGTTTATATCCACTCTGGGGCGGGCCGATAGGTCTCCTGAGGGTTTTGTAGCCTTTGGTGCGATTCCACGGATAATTTGGGTTAACCACTCTAGGGCGGGCCGACGGGTCCCCTGTGGGTTCCGTAGCCTCTGGTGTGGTTCCACGGTTGATCATGTATGTATTGACGTGATGCTATGATATTTAGTTATTCCGGAATACTAGTCTTGAATTGATGAATTGACGGTTACCTTTACTTTATTGTTGAGGAGTATTGTGTTTCATACTTGATATACTTGCACTAGCTATTCGACGGCTAACCCCTTTATGGGGGAAATACTTTTTATGTATTTCAGGTTCCAGGAGAGCGGATAGGCCGGTATCGTGTCGGCATGAAGATGATGGGCAAGCATGATACTGTGTCTTATCTCCGGTTATGTTTTGTGTTCCTCCATTCAGTGTTGTTGTACTGGAATGGTTATTGAATACTCGAGTATTGTTTGTTTTCAGTCTTCCTTTATGTTCCGGCCTGTGTTGCCGAGGTTTTGATTTTGTACTGTAATGTATTTGGATAGATTGGACATGGTTTGAATACCCTTTGTATCGTCTTTCATTCCATTGTATTTGGACCTTCTCGGTCAAGTTTTATAGTCACACGTATGGTTAGCCTTGTGGGTCCCACGGAGGGGTTCACGACGCTGTAATATACCCTGAATTACTTGGGGGTGTTACAGATGCCACAGATATGTTTACTTTATGCTTGAAGGTTCTTTTCTCTTTTTAGCTTTTGACAAAGAGTTAAGCAATTTATGTTTAAATATGGGAGTTTGTGCAGCATTAATGACATACAGTCATCAGTATAGATACCTTTGCAAACAGATTCACCGTTTCTTCTAATAATAGCATCACCATCAGAAGAAACTGAATGACCATCACAACTCAATTTAGAAGCCGAAACTAAATTCATTCAAAAATCTGTTACCAATAATACATTATTAAAGACTAATATTTTATCATTAATCTTCAAGTGCACGACTCTCACTGTAACAGCCATAAGCCTGGAATAATCACCCCAGTTGATGGTGATCTCGCTCGCACTAAGTTGCTTGGTTACCTGAAAACCATGCGAGTCAAAGCAAGCATAATTAGTGGAGTCTGAATCTACTATCCACGTAGTGGAAGAAAAAACTGCCAAACATTTTTTACTACTAATGCACGAGATATATCTTTCTTAAGAGCAGGGGAATCCGCTTTGAAATGTCCTTTCTGACCGCACTTGTAGCATTTTCCCTTTGGATTTTTATTCCCCTCAGGCTGATGATCCTTGCTTTTCACTTTGAGAGTTGCCACTTGCTTCTGGACCACTTGTTTCTATTGTGATTCGGTGACTAAAAATGAGATACACAGTGGAGAATAAAACGGTCCAACCGGATAAAACCAAACCCCAAAAACGGGTCGATGAAGCATCGTATAAATGAATATAAAATAATGAAGATAAAATTAAGAGATCATATCCTCGTAGACCTTTGATAATATTTTCTTGAAAGAAAAACTCACGAGCAAAACTTTGATCGTCTATGGTCACCAACACGAACATGAATCTGATTCCTTCTAGCTTCATGAATGATCAAACACCGAATATGCCGAGTGTCTCTATGTTATCACGCGCCGGATATTGATAATATATCAATTCGTTCCCAAAGAACAAGGCTAGGAATTGATACAGTATTTTTCTTCTCTTCTCTTCTTCATTTTCTTCCTCTCCAAGATGAACAAGAAAACAAGGAAGAATTTTCTCTCCTCCCTCAAAGAAGCTCACGGCTGGAATGCTGCAAGTGTGTGTGTGTGTGTGTGTGTGTTCAACTTGTACAACATATCTCACTTGATATAATATATAAAGTTAATATCACATCTTAGCTTCATTTTGTCAATAAATGAGACATGCTCCACCACACCCCACAACACATGAAGAGAACACCAAGAAGGCACATAGAAGGTAAGGAGGGATGGAAGGGGGCATTGATTTGGGTTGGTGAGAAAATGAGCCGAGCCACTCGGTTCGTGTACCGGATGTTCGCGTGTCTAGTCCGTTAAGTACAACTTCGTTTTATCGCAAATGTATTTATACTTAATTAATTAATCCAATTAATTAATTTTATCAAATAAAAAATTATAATAATATATTTTCAAGAAATAATTATTTATGAATTAAATTAATCACCCAGTAATTAATTTCAATTCACTAGACCGCATGATTTATCAAATAAATCAAATTAGATATCGAACATCCAATATTAATAAATAGAGAATGAATACATATTTTATTCATCAAATATCCTTCTGCAGGACTCCATAGGTCCGTCTAGTCGGCAATGGGAGGTACCAAGTAGTAGGGTAACACTTAGCCAGTCTAGTGCTCCGTACCGTAACCCAACTAAGAACGAATGATCGGATCATTCCAAAACCATTATGTAGTGAATACTGTATACGTATAAACCCTTTAATCATATGTTCCGGTCAAGTATTAGGGTCACAGTAAACCCAAATCAGGAAGTGGAAGTTAATAGAATTGAATTATATATTCTATTGTTATTTGTTTCTATTTATTTCTTTGTATTTTTTCAGGTTAATTATGTCGTTGCCGCCGTTAAATACCGACGGAACCATTCTATTGGAAAGTTCATCCGCATCTAAGCGGACATTGGATGTTCCATCACAAAGTACAGGATCAAAACGCGCTCGTCAATTCGATACTCCGAATGAGGTAGAATCTAATCAAACTCCCTCACATAGAGTAGAGGACGACGATGTTGTAGAGGTACAATCAATGGAAGAAAAATCTAAAGATGATTCAAGATCGAAACTAAAATCGATTTATTGGGATCATTTTGAGAGAGTCAAAAATGTATCCACTGGAAAATATAAAGCGGTGTGTAAAAATTGTCAAAAAAAACTTGTTGGGGACACTAACTTGGGAACATCCCATCTACGTAAACATTATGACTGATGTGTTTTAAGGAAAACACGAGACATACGACAAGCAATCATAAATCCTAAGCAAGTAAATGAGGGTAAAACAATTCTTACTAATTACACATTTGATCAACAAGAAGCAAGAATGTCGCTGGGAAAGATGATAATATTCCATGAATATCCTCTCCAAATAGTGGAGCATCATGGCTTTAGAGAGTTTTGTAATAAGATACAACCTTTGTTTAAGCATGTGTCTAGAAATACGGTGAAAGCAGATGTTTTGAAAATTTATGAGCATGAAAAAGGGAAGACTAAGGAGTTGCTTTGCAAAAATGTGAGTAGGTTTTCAGTCACTACTGATATGTGGACATCTTCAAATAAGAAGAGGGGGTTCATGGCTGTTACTGTACATTTCATTGACAACTCGTGGAATTTACAAAGTTGAATTGTGAGGTAGATTTTATAAATTTAAAAGTTTATGTAATTTTAAATATTGTAATGTTAATATTGTAATTTTAATTGTGTTTGCCTTTTTGATAGGGTCATTAATGTGCCTTGCCCTCATACATCAGATGTACTCTCTGAAGCTTTGATGGAGTGTCTAATGGATTGGAACATTGATCGTAAGTTGACCACCCTAACTGTAGATAATTGTTCGACAAATGATGCTATGATTAATATCTTGTTAGATGATATGCCTTCTTCTAGTACTTTGTTGTTGGGTGGAAAATTATTTCATATGCGATGCTCGGCCCATATTTTGAATTTGATTGTAAAAGAAGGACTGGAAGTCATTCGTAATGGGATTGAGAGGGTAAGGGATAGTGTTGCCTATTGGACGGCGACACCAAAAAGATGTGAAACATTTGAAGTTGTATGTCATCAATTAAAAATCCCTTGTAAAAAGAAGTTAACCCTTGATTGTAAAACTAGGTGGAATTCCACATATTTGATGCTTCAAAGTGTTCTACCTTTTAAGGATGTGTTTGTAAGATTGAGTCGTAAAGACCTTCAATACAAATCATTGCCTAGTGAAGATGATTGGTTATTGGCTAGTGAAATATGCACTAGGTTGGAATTATTTTATGAAGCCACGGAGTTGTTTTCTGGAACCAAGTATACCACTATTAATCTTTTCTTTCCAATGATTTGTGAAATAAAAAGAGCAATGATAGAATGGGAGTCATCTATATATGATGAACTTAAAATGATGGCGAAGAAGATGGAAGGCAAGTTTAATAAATATTGGTGTGAGATTCATGGAGTCATGGCGTTAGGATTTATTTTAGATCCTAGGTTCAAAATGAAGGGAATCGAATTTTATTTTCCTAGACTATTCGATGTGGATGTGGCCTTGCTTGAGATTGGAAAAGTGCGTAGCCTTGCATTTGATATTGTAAAAGAATATCAAGAGAGTGGAAGTAGTGGTGAAGGGGCGAGTTTGAGTGTTTCATCATCTCAATCTCAAAAAAGTGGGAGTGAGCGTATAATCGATGATTATGATTTGTTTGTTTCAAGTTCAATCTCTTCTAATGATCTTGTTAAGTCGGAGATGGATTACTACTTGGAAGAACCGGTCATACCTAGGGTTGAATGCTTGGATATATTGGCTTGGTGGAAGTCAAATTCACCAAAATATCCCACTTTGAATAAGATAGCTAGAGATGTGTTAGCTATACCCGTTTCCACCGTTGCATCGGAGTCCGCCTTCTCAACAAGTGGGAGGTTCCTAACTCCACATCGAAGTAGGCTACACCCAAAAACATTAGAAGCATTAATGTGCGCGCAAGATTGGTTATGGACGGAAGTACAAGGTAAAAACATGATACTTCACTATTTAATTTTTTAAGTGGTTTAGTTATCTTCATTTTTCTTTTAAGTTGACTTGTGACAGTAAATAGTTTTTTATCTTTAATGTATGTAGTCGACTCTTCTACGGCGTCTTCATTTACCAGAGCATCGCTAAATGAAGAATTTGATTATGATGTTGAAGAAGAGGTATTGTAAAATCTTAAATATTAATTTTACTTTAAATTAAAAATAAAAAACTTGACTTTTATGTAAATTAATTTGCTCTTTGTTTTATTTTAGGATGAACTTGATATATCGGATGCAAGTGCATATGGACAGGGATAATATGGAAGACGAGGACAATGATGGAATGCCTGCATCAACGCATCGTTTTGCTGAAAATTATTACACTGTTGGGTTTTTAAAGATTTGTTGTTGGTATGAATGTCCCTCTGCTAGTCTGCTATGGTGTAATATTACTCAAGAATTGTGTCAGTTTATTTTATATGTATGGGTCCTTTGTCTTTGTGAAAGTTTGTTGTATGTTGTATGGTGTGCTTGTTTTGGCTGCTGTATGGTGTCATTTGATTATCCTTGTAAGGACTGAAATCATCAATCACTTTCTTGTGCACTTATATATCTAAATTGTGTTGCTCAAATTTACTTGTTCAAGGTAATGTTAATTTTAAAAAAAAAGGTAATGTTAATTTTTGGGTACCCGGAGGGTACCTAGACCCGGCCCCGGATGGGTCTGGATCTACCCGATCCGTAAATATTCGTGCCTGGGTCCAGGGCCAGTTTCAGATTTCGGGTCCGGGTCCAGATACCTATGAATCTGGCCCCGCCCCGACCCGTTGCCATCCCTAATCAACACCACTCCACCCAGTGAGACTAACTCCACCATTCGGCAGAGAGCAAGAGAGAGGGAGAGAAACTAATTTTCTTGAGGTTGTTCTTCATCTTTGAGATAAGAAATAAGCAAGAAAAATTAGAGAGAAAATTCCTACGATAACGTCCTAGCCGTTTTCTTGAAGAATGGAGTTTCGTTGAATCTTTCCGGGCAACATCCGATGTGTGTGAAGTAGAAACATTGTACTTTCGGTGTTTGGGACGAAGGGATTTCGTGCTCGTGCTCAATTTCGTGATCATCATCAACTTACAAAGATATAATCAAAGGCTTTAAAGGTATGGGACTTTGATCCTTTTGTCTTCATTTGATTTTTTTCATATGTACATACTTGATCGATCCTGTTTGAGATTCTTTATATTGAGTTTTATTTTTCCGCTGCGTACTCGATTTTGTATCTAGAATCCCAACAGTGGTATCGGAGCGAGGTCTTGCGATCGTATATACGATATTTAGCATTTGGAATGCTTGATTTGATGTTTTATGATTTGGAATCATATGATAATCGTAGATATTTTATTGTTCGTTGTAGTAATATTTTTTCGTGATTTTATGTTATGATATAAATCAGGTTTTTCTTAGAAATATGAATTATATAAATAAAATGAAGATCAGAAATAACAGGATTTTAGAAATATACCCAAAAACGAGTTGTATGCCGTCATTGGATGATAAATCATACAACATCCAAGTGCCGCCGAGCGCTACTACATACAACCTTGTAGGTTGTCGAGCGCTGCTGCATACAGCCATGTAGGCTGTCGAGCGATGTTGCATACAGCAATGCAGGGTGTCGGGCTGTATCCTACAGCTGTCGGGCATTGGGTCTCATTTTTAGTATATTTTCGAAAATTGATTTTTCCAATATTAAATCATTAAATTTGGAAAATTCATAGAAAATATTTAAGGGTTTACTATGGACGAAATTAAATTGTTGATTATTATGAATTAATTGGATTAATTAACACCATTGCATGTTGTATGGAATGCCTTATGTGATGGTGATATAGATCACGGACTTAGTTTTTATTTGTTCGATTCGATTGGGTTGTAAAGGCCATTTTGAGCCTATTTATTTTTACTAGAAAATTTGAATAATATGCTGCTTTTTTCAATGATGTAATTATTTATTTTGGCTATTACGAATATCGAAGACAACCGACCGAGTGTAATATCCGGAATTTCCACTACTGTTGTTTAAGATTATTTTATCCGAGTTATGTTGTACATCGTGGAATCTATACAGTATGGGTAAAATAATTGAAGGACCAAGACATCTGTATTGGTATAATTGTCGTACTTGGTCGACAATTGGATGTAAGAAGTATATGTATTCAGTATGCCGTATGTTCGTATTCTGTATGTTGAGACGATTGGACAAGAATAACTGAAAATGGCTAAGTGTAACATTATTAGCGCACGCTAATAATCAGGAGTAGCGCACGCTATCGTGCAGGTTTAGCGCACGCTACGGATATAAGATAACGCACGCTAATGCAGTCAGATCGGAAGGAATCTGCGTGTGGACCAGGCCACTTTCGGCGCACGTTATGATAAGTCAACGGATGTTGTAATGTAGTGTTAGCGCACGCTAATGCATGTTGATTAGCGCACGCTAACTATATATGGGACAAAAAGGAATCTTATCCTCGTCAGCACTTTCGGCGTGTGGACCAGTCTTCGGAGCATACAGACAAACGAGTCAACTATGAGTAGCGCACGCTAAGGTAAGACACTTGCGTACGCTAAATAGAGGCATTTACGTACGCTATTGCATGGGCATTGCGTACGTAAATCACTTCATGCAAGAAGACGATTTGCCTGCAGATCGCGATTGCGCACGCTAACAAAGGTCGATTAGCGCACGCTAAAGGCCGTAGCGCACGCTAAACATAAGGTTTAGCGCACGCTAATGTATTCTATATAAGGGACAAACGGGTATTATGAAGCATTTCGTCCTTTCTTTCACCTTCAGTCGATAGAGAGAGTTTTGTGAGGTTCTTGAGGTTCCCAAACACGGTGAGGTGGTGATCTTTAACAAGATTAAGATAGAAATCATGGATTAAAGTTTTGTTCTTGAAATCATTGGTGATTCTTGGAAATGGATTCAACCTTGGAAATCAATCCATTCCTTCATAAAGGTAATCACTCTTCATCTTTGGATTTCGTTTTGGATTGAATGTTGATG
Source organism: Orobanche coerulescens (assembly GCA_033398695.1). NCBI lineage: Eukaryota > Viridiplantae > Streptophyta > Magnoliopsida > Lamiales > Orobanchaceae > Orobanche > Orobanche coerulescens. Next base: position 77,623,077 of record CM065808.1, read on the forward strand.
TTCTTGAGTTGATGATTATTACATAAACAAGTTGATAAGTATGATTATGAGATGGATTACCGGATTATGATGATGTTATTGTTGATATGAAGATATTGATATGATTCTTGTGGTTTAAATTGTGTTGTTCGTTTTCTTGAGATAAGTGGATTAATCCTTCTCCTAAGTTTCGGATGTTGATGTTATTTTTGATGATTACTCCCTGTAATGATAGATTATGAAAGTGTTGTTACGTTCTTAATGTTTCATGACGTTGATATTGAGGAAGATGATATATGGATATAGAACTTGGATTATAAGTTGGATGATTGTTTATATGTTAAAGGATATCGGATTTCGTTGTTTTGATAGCTTTGAACATGATTCAGAATCACTTGGTGTTCTTGAAATCGCCATAAGTTGATCGGTATCTGAAAAACATGCATTTGTACAAAGATTAGCGCACGCTTACGTTCTTGCCTAGCGCGCGCTAACGGAGCAACTTAGCGCACGCTACGTTAGGTGATTAACGTGCGCTAAGAAGGCAGAAAGTGCAGTATTTTCGTGTTGTGGTTGTAAATTCGTGCTGGTTTGAGTAGGGTTGATCTGACTAGTGTTTAATCGAGATATTGTCGAGCCGTTGGGTTTGTAAATTGGTTTTATCGATTGTTAATTGTTGTCGAACTTGTTGTCTATCGATTACTGTAATAGGTTGAGAATATTGATCAGTGATTACAACCGTGTGTTGCGGTCAAGCTCGAGAATGTTCGTTGATTGCTTTGGTCGGGACCGAGGAACTTGTAGATGACGGCAATGGTTTTGCAATGACTTCCTCGTCATTGTATCGGTATCGAAGTAAGTTATTACTTACTCAGTTTATAGTATTTAATGAATGGTTTACGTTTCATTCGTTTATAATTCGTATAACAATGTTTATAATCGTAATCACAGGAGACTTGAGATTATAAATCATATTCGAGTTTTGGGAATCTAAATCATAATGTATATGATTTACTTTTGTTATTGGTATACTTGTATATCGAGGATATATCGTGATAAAAACGGAGATATGAACTATCTGCAATTCGTGATACTTTGGACCGTCGAGTATTGAGGATAATGGTTCGTGATGGTTTAGGCATTGAGATCATTCTTGAAGGACTCGGGGCAAGTACTCTAATCATTTTTATCATTTGAGTCGATCATGTTGTGATACATTCGTGTATCGTTGTTGTCATGCATTTGTGCATTGTTGTTGTCGTGTATTGTGCATTGTTGTTTTGTGCAGTTGTGCATTGTTGTCATATGTCCACCATGCGTTGGTCCGATGGGATCATCATGGGAATCTATAGCTGTGTGCGCTGGATCGATGGACAAGAAATGCCACCATGCGTAGGTCCGATGGGATCAACATGGGAATCTATAGCTGTGTCTTGTTGGATCGTTGGATTACCATATGTTGTTGTTATTGTGCATATGTATATTATGGGTGGCCATAAGTATACACTGTCGTTATTGTTGTGATCATATTTACGTTGTCATATGAGTATGCATTTGTAGGTCTTGTGTTAGGACCATGTTCGTATGTTGTGTTGATCTGATCTCGGATTAGACTGACGTGATGGTGATGGTATTTCATATCTTGAGGTATGTTCCGTATTTTCTTGGTACTTGTCTTTGATGGACAATTGATTATCGTATTGGAATTGTCGATGTTATCCGATGGATTGAATTGGCCAGAGTTGGTATAATTTCCGTATCGCGAGTTATGATAATGTTTTGAGAACCTTGAGTATTGTTGAGATACCGTACAGATATTTCGGTATTATTTTAATGTGTTGTTAAGGATACGAATCGTGGATTCTCGTAAAGTTACGACGGTAAGATTACATTGGTCGTATTCTTACTTAGTATTTCCATTGATATGTAATTATTGATGAGATGTGATGGTTATCATTGTTGGATATTATGGCTGACCCCGTCGTGGGCTTTCTTTTTAGGTTCTTGTATTATCAAGCTTGTAGCGATCGTGGAGAGATGAACTTCCCGGAGGATACTGGCAAGGGCATGTATTTGTGTTTTGAGTTTCTGATCAGTTGTTGTATTCCGCTGCTAGAGTATTTTAATTGTTTGTCTTTATCCGCTGCGTGAGTATTTTTAAATGACCTTTTTGGTATCTGCTAACTTAGGTTACTTTGGCAATCATTTTCTAAATCTATTCTGTCGGTACGTGTAAGCGATAGCTTAACGTATGTGTTTTTTAAACTGTTGAGTTTTGGCATTTTGGGCCTTGTGGTTTCAAATGAGTTTTTACGACGGTTTGATAAACGAGTTTTATAAATCTTCGAATGTTTTTAATAGATAATACCGTCGTTAGCCTCTTGGGCATTTGTAAATGTTTGCGAAAATTTCCTTCTGCCTTGTGGGTTCCATCTCGGGGCCCACGGCTACTAATATTCTGTTCGGATGCGGGGTGTTACGAATGGTATCGGAGCTTAGGTTGAGAAAACCTAGGCAGTCGAGTCGAGTTGGGTCGTGTTTCTGTCGCGTCATTTGAGTTGTCGATTGAAAAATATTGGAGCCGTGATTTTTGTTGTTCACTCGGGCTTATGCGTTGTGCGATTTGCCAGTGTAGTACTGGTCTTGTTATAAACTTTTCCAAATAGTATTAACGTGTTTCTTCAGATAGAGCTGTGTTGTTTTCTCGAGTTGAACTGATTTTGCAAAAAGTGTGTTTTGAAAATATCTGTGTCGAGTATTTTCTTGAGTCGAGACATGTGCCAGTATCACGGGGAATCATCGGCTTCACGATCTGTAAGTATTTGGATTTTTAAATTTCATCGAGATTTATTGCCGTTCTAAGTTGATATGCTTTGAGATTCAGCAGAATATTATTCATTACAGTATAAGGTGACAGAGTTGGGACAGATTGATGATCTTGAGAAGTTATGATTTTGGAAATCAATATGTCGATTAAGTTTTGGAACGGAGTTTTGCATTTGGGAGAAATATTGTGGATTGTTCAGGAGAACATGTAGTCATGTTAGTTCATTTTGAGATATATGAACTGTTTTTGAGCATTTAAAAATGATACTTTTCAAAATGAATGTTTTACAGATGTTTTACCGTAAACGATTTTTGGGCCGAGACCTAATAGATTTTTGAAATTGTTTTATAACTCAGGACTTGGGGTCCGAAAAAGAGTTTCCTACTTTTTAAACTTCTTGTAATGCGGAACGAGATACGGTGAGACCCTAATATTTCAAAAGACTTTCTGCTTTTCTTAAAAACTCCCGAGACTTGTAAAACACTTTATCAATCGTTTATCTATGTCGTTCTGCCTTTCGGGTTCTCGATTAGTTGTTCAAAAGAAACTTCTGGAAGTCTTTTCTTTGTGTTGATTTGTTTCAATGCATTGTCATAGCATAATTGAGGTGATCCAGGATGGAAAATGATTGGCGTTGCGAGTCATATGTGGAAAAAAGGAGTTTTTGTCGGAGTCTATACATTGAGATTTTGGATTCTATCGTGTAGTTTTCTGATGGCATATCAGTGGGATTTGTGATGAGCCGGATTGGTATATAGGAGTACGGATGTGGTCAATCATTTGCATAGTTTTCATTTTAAAACTTCGAAATCATGTGGATTCGAAGGAAACTGTTATCAAATACTTGGCACCAGCGAGCCAGTTTATTTTTCGAGAATTGATTTGGTGGTCTTACCTGTAATATCCGCAATTTTCGATTTCCGGTAATTTCTTTTTTTTCGGCGGAAGTCTGTTTTGACGACTCGCTCATGTCCGTTTCGTCATTCTGAGAATGATTAATTCTACACTTTTTGACATCCGAGTTCGTTTCGGTGTCGTTTCGTTGAGTTCTGTGCTTTTTAGCGACTTTTCCGCACTTGAGTTCGATTCTTGCGAATCTCGTCCGAAACTGTTGTTTCGAATTTCCCGCAAGTCCGTTTAACTTTGTTAGACGTGTTGTGAACTTCGGTTTGGTTATTCGATCACGTATCGTGATTTCCAAGCGCTTGGGCCATTTTGTAATTTCTTGAAAGTTACGGGTATCCGTATCTGTAATTGTCGCCTCGACCCGTTTCTTGGTCGCGTATGACTAATTATGGTATTACGCTTTCATTTCGAAGTCGTTATGTTGTCCGCGAACTTTTCGCCGTGTTCGTTCCGTGCGTTTTAAATCGGGTCGCCGAGCCACAGCGGTTCTGGGAGGCCCGGACGGCTGCGGGGCTGGCCGGACGGTTGCGGATCGCCGGACGATTGCAGGCACCGGCCGGACGGTGCGGCGAACCGCGTAGCGCACGCTTCTGGCCGGAAAGGCTGCGCGACGCTAACCGGCAGTGTAGCGCCACGCCGCGGTGGCCTAGCGTCTGTTCTCGGGCACAGGCGATGGGGTTTCGAGGTTCGGACTCGGTCGGGATCGGCAGTAGCGCACGCTACGCCCGGCGTAGCGCGCGCTAGTCGGCAGCGTAAGCGCCTGTGTCGGCCGGCTAGCGTCGTTACACTGGCCGGGCGATTCGATCCGGTGGCTCTTGGGCCAGTCGGCTAGCGCGCAGTATCCGGCCGTAGCGCACGCTAGCGGGAGTTGGGTCGACATGTTCGGTCGGCAGGTTGGTCGGTGATGCCGGGTCGTGTGGGCCCTGGCCGAGGGTGCTCGGCCGATCTGCCGATAGCGCACGCTAGTCCGGGAAGGCTAGCGCACGCTAGTCTGGCCAGTATAAATATGGCTGAGCAGTCACATTTCACTTCGTTTTTCATTTCCTTCCTTCTCCGTCCGCGAATGGCGATTCATGGGCGACGAAGCCATGTTGTTTAACAACAAATCCATGAAGTCCTTGAGTTCATAACATCAATCGATCGTCCGTTATCAACCTTTGATCCAGCGAATCAAGGTAATTTTCCTTAGAACCCTAATTTCGTGAATTTGGGGATTTTTGCATTTTCGTCCGATTCGTTCCGTGTTGTTGATTAATTCATGATGGGTATGATTAATCTTGATAGTATTCTTGTGTTAACATCATTTAATCCATTGTTCTTCGTCGAATCGAAGTATAATTCTTGATTTCCTTCGAATTGACTTTTTGAGGGATTTGTCCCCGATCTCGTTTTTCATCCGTTTTCGATGGATCGATTATGGTTAAATGATGTTGTTAAACATATTCTATGGATTATATATCCATATTTCAACTTGGAATTCCGTTTTCGGGTTTTGACGGAACGAATCGTGTTCTTGGCCGTTTTGGGGGAAATCCGTGAACTTTCGTCATCCGTTCTTTGAATTCAACGGCTTTGAGTCGTGTTATGGAATTCATTTCATTGTTATTATTTGTCCTTCGTAGTTTGTGAACGTGAGTTGGCGTTCGGTAGAGTCGGCGGGTTCGTAGTCGGTTCGGGCCAACCTACTTCGGTCGATTCTCCGCGATGTTCTTATTCGAGGCAAGTACCTTGCCCATACTATTCTTGTTTTGTGAACGTGATAATTGGTGATCGTCTTTATATATTTGTTTGATTGTTTAAAACGAGTTTTCAAAAGATTTGGTTAGCCTTGTTAAAGGCCCTCTTTCAAAATCGTGTGTGTTTTGTGATCGATGTGTTTCTCGAACGAGTATGTGAATCTTATGGACATGTTGGTGTTGATGATGCACTTGGTAATTGCGTGTGGACGTATATTGTTTCATTTCGGTGCATTGTGGTTGACGTGTTGTTTTACTAAGTGTTTGATGCCTCTGGGTGTATTGTTTGGATATCCTCGGTGTGATATATTACTCGTGCTTGAGTTTGTTAGCTAGCCAGTGCGGGAGGGTCCTTCGAGGCCTCGTGCGGGAATCTATGATATTACTCTGTTCCCAAGGCGATGCTTATGTTGTGATTTGTTTAGCTAGCCAGTGCGGGAGGGTCCTTCGAGGCCTCGTGCGGGAATCTATGATATTACTCTGTTCCCAAGGCGATGCTTATGTTGTGATTTGTTTAGCTAGCCAGTGCGGGAGGGTCCTTCGAGGCCTCGTGCGGGAATCTATGATATTACTCTGTTCCCAAGGCGATGCTTATGTTGTGATTTGTTTAGCTAGCCAGTGCGGGAGGGTCCTTCGAGGCCTCGTGCGGGAATCTATGATATTACTCTGTTCCCAAGGCGATGCTTATGTTGAGATTTGTTTAGCTAGCCAGTGCGGGAGGGTCCTTCGAGGCCTCGTGCGGGAATCTATGATATTACTCTGTTCCCAAGGCGATGCTTGTGCATGATTACGTTGTGTTGATTTTATGTCCGTTGAGGACACGTGATGTTGGGCTCTGGCCCTATGAATTGTTGTTGGTTTTCTATTTGCGAAAACAAAACATTTGGGCTATGACCCTATTGATTCTTGGAAAGATATGGATTTGATATCCCTAATTTGATTTCTATTAAAACTCCCGAGGGTATTCTAAACCATTTTGCAAACCATTCTCGTTATTTGTGATCTTTCGGATTTGGAAAGTTTTACTCAAACTCGTGCCTCAGGAAGTACTCTTCGTTACGTTTGGAACCTTGACGATTTTCTGATTATTATTGTTCTTGAAATTTTTATTGTATGGCTCGTATTTTGCACTTGTACTTGCACTAGCGAACGGTGGAGTTTGCTAACCCCAGTATTCGGGGGTGGATGTCTATTTTGCATTCGGGTTTTGGAGCATAGCACGGGTCGGCACGAAGGATGATGAAAGATGAACGATACTAATCACACGAGGATCTGTGACGTCGTTTTGGTCTAGTTGTATTTTCTTTTCCGGCAGTATCTTTTCCCCGTTATGCGGGAGTTTATTGTATTTTGACCCTGCGTGGGTATGTGTTTGGAATTGAGTTGTATGTATTTGTTGTAAGACCAAATCGGTCTACTGAGTCATTTTAGCCTTAAAGGCGAGGTTTAGATGTTTGATTTTAGTTATCGGCTGGTAGATCCTCGAGGAGAGGGTCTACGGCGTGTAATATCCCCGAGCGGATTTGGGGTGTTACATAAATGGTATCGAGCTTAGGTTGTGGAAACCTAGGCTGTCGGGTCGATGGTGTCTATCGAGTTTTTGTCTCGTCGGATTTTATCCGATCGAGTCGTGTCGCGACGCGTCGTCCGAGTTTGTTGGTCGTGATTAGTATCGTGGGGCGATCATCATCTTCGTGCGACACAGTGGTCGTAAGTCTCCCTTCTTTGTGTTGTGCCTCGTGTGACACGAGCTATTTTTATGATTTATTTGCTAAGTGTGAGAATCCTCTTATGGATTTTGATTTCTTGATACGTGACTATTTGACTCTCATATTTCTTTCATGTGAGGAGTAGTTGCCGGATTGTGCATGTTGGACTCTATTTCTTTTTTTTCCGCCGCGTGAGTTCCTTTGTAATAGCTTTCGGTATTTTACCGATCAATTTTATTTCAAAATCGATTCCTTTAACCGAGTTGTTGGCCTTGACCGTTTTGACGGTAGTTGGGTGTTTTCAAATGATTTTGTGAGTTTTGATAAGTACTACCGTCATCGACCTTTTGGGCATTCTAACCCATTGAATTATTTTTGAAAACCTTGAGTATCTTAGAAAAATTGAAATTCGAGACGTACTTTTAAAGCGAATTATTTTCTTGCGGTGTTTTCAAGGTGTTTTCTAATGCCGCAATACATTTCAAAAATTTTCGGTTGAGGACCAAAAATATTTTGAGATATTTTCAAATGCGATTGCTTAGACCCTAGGGTAGAATTATTTTGTAATTTTTTCACTAAAGGAAAGGTGTCCTCATTTTTGTTCAAACGCAAGATGATTTTCAAAGTCTCGATAATGGTGTTTGTACTACTTTTTGTAAAATGATGCTCAAGATCAACTGTTGTTTCCAAACTGTTTTCAAAAGGTGGTTCTCGTTTTTAAAACCTATCATTCCTGTTTGCGGACCGGAAATGCGTGTATGGTTTTCGAACTTTCGTTACGGTGTCAACCCCGAATTGTGATTGAATTGGTGGCGTGAGCGTCGAGTCGTTCGCCACGCATATGTTTTGTTGGCCCTCTGTGAGAGGTGTGAACTGGTGTTTACTGTTTATCGCCTCGTGGTGATTGCGTATTGTCGCACTAGTGTGGGTTGTTAAAGCCTGGATTTTTATGCGTTATACACATGGGTGATTGTTTCATGATGTTTGTGATTGTGTGATGGCTGTCGTTCGGGATGTTGTAATCTTCGAATGATGCCGTTGTTGTGATTTTTGTATGCGTTGATATGTTATGCTGAGTTGGCATCTCCGGTATGTTGTTTTGCGGTGTTTTGATCCATTGTATTGAGCATTTATATTTTCGGTATGCCGAGCCGAAGCGTTGCAATCGTGATGTGCCGGGGCATGCACGTGTAAATTGTCCTTCTCGTCAATAACACATTTCAAGTGTGGACTCGAGGGACACCGAATTGATTTTGTGAATTGGCTACCGAGACTTTCGGAGTTCGCGCTTGGACAAGTATCGAATCGGCTTTGAGAGGCCTTCAAGGATGTTTCTCGGTTGCTTGTTGTGTCGTCACCTTGATTTTCTTTGTTGTGAGTTGCGGGCGACCTTCTTTTATAAGAGGTCGAATGTAGTACCCGTGTTGTTTTTAGACTTCGTATTTTCTCTTTCTCCATCTATCGATTCGCTCGTGTTCGTTGATCTCGAACTTGTTTTGTATTTCGGGTTCATCATTCGAGCAGTGTGATCTTGTTTTGGGTCAACTGTTATCATTGTCACTTTCCGAATTCGGTTCGATTCTTGTGAACCTTGGTCGGAAGTAACATCTTTGGCTCTACTAGTTCTTTTATTCGAAGTGGTGGATCTTGAACTTTTACATTTTCGACTACGACTCGCTTATGTTCGTTGACATTTACGAGCTTGTCCTGCTCCTTGCTTTTGTTGATCGAACGAGTGTGGTGTTATTTCGAATAACTCGTTGTCGTTGTGACTTTTCAATCGCTATTCCCTTTCTGTGGATCTTCGGCAATGCATGTCTTGTAGTTCTCACCAGATCATCCTGGGAGTTGTTGTTTGAACTTTATTGTTCTTTGTGATTCGAACATGATTCTTCGATCTTTGTTGTCTCGATCGTTGTGGTTTGATCGTTTGATTGTTCGGTTTATATTGACCTCGTTCCGTGATTGGCGAGCATTCAGACTCCTTCGTAATTCCCTTCAGTTCGGGAAATTAGTTTCGTTTTCGATCTTCCATCCCTTAGGCGGTGGGATTCCGTGTTTGTTCAGCGGTTGACTCGCGTTTTGATTGATGTACCGTTGGGTTGGTCAATCATATTGATTTTCGTTCGTTGTGTTTTATGATTGTCGGATAATTGACTTGCCTATATTATCCGTTTGATGACGCTTGTCACTTGTTGGTTTTTATTATATCCCTAACGGCGACGTTGTGTTGGTCGCCGTGGAGCGTGTTTTCACGCCGTATACCCCTTTGCGTTGTTTGTAACATTTCGCCGTTGGGCGTTAGTTACGCATTCTTGTGTATCTCGTTGAGTTTTCCTGGCGGAATATTTCTTCTCCCTACTTGTTTTAAGTTTCGGGACGAAACTTCTTTTAAGGAGGGTAGAATGTAATATCCGCAATTTTCGATTTCCGGTAATTTCTTTTTTTTTTTCGGCGGAAGTCTGTTTTGACGACTCGCTCATGTCCGTTTCGTCATTCTGAGAATGATTAATTCTACACTTTTTGACATCCGAGTTCGTTTCGGTGTCGTTTCGTTGAGTTCTGTGCTTTTTAGCGACTTTTCCGCACTTGAGTTCGATTCTTGCGAATCTCGTCCGAAACTGTTGTTTCGAATTTCCCGCAAGTCCGTTTAACTTTGTTAGACGTGTTGTGAACTTCGGTTTGGTTATTCGATCACGTATCGTGATTTCCGGGCGTTTTGGGCCATTTTGTAATTTCTTGAAAGTTACGGGTATCCGTATCTGTAATTGTCGTCTCGACCCGTTTCTTGGTCGCGTATGACTAATTATGGTATTACGCTTTCATTTCGAGTCGTTATGTTGTCCGCGAACTTTTCATCGTGTTCGTTCCGTACGTTTTCGGAAATCGGGTCGTCGAGCCCTGGCGGTTGCGGGACTGGCCGGACGGTTATGGATCGGCCGGACGGTTATGGATCAGCCGGACGATTGCAGGCACCGGCCGGACGGTGCGGCGAGAACCGCGTAGCGCACACTACGGCCGGAAGGCTGCGCACGCTAACCGGCAGTGTAGCGCACGCCGCCGGGTGGCCTAGCGTGCCTTCTCGGGCACAGGCGATGGGGTTTCGAGGTTGGACTCGGTCCAGATCGGCGAGTAGCGCACGCTACGCCGAGCGTAGCGCGCGCTAGTCGGCGGCGTAGCGCCGCCGTCGGCCGGCTAGCGTCGTTACTGCCGGGCGATTCGATCCGGATGGCTCGGGCCAGTCGCGCTAAGCAGCATCCGGCCGTAGCGCACGCTAGCGGGAGTTGGGTCGGCAGTTCGGTCGGCGGGGTTGGTCGGTGATGCCGGGTCGTGTGGGCCCACGGCCGAGGTGCTCGGCCGATCAGCCGATAGCGCACGCTAGTCCGGGAAGGCTAGCGCACGCTAGTCGGCGATATAAATATGGTGGCGATCACATTTCACTTCGTTTTCATTTCCTTCCTTCTCCGTCCGCGAATGGCGATTCATGGGCGACGAAGCCATGTTGTTTAACAACAAATCCATGAAGTCCTTGAGTTCATAACATCAATCGATCGTCTGTTATCAACCTTTGATCCAAATAATCAAGGTAATTTTCCTTAGAACCCTAATTTCGTGAATTTGGGGATTTTTGCATTTTCGTCCGATTCGTTCCGTGTTGTTGATTAATTCATGATGGGTATGATTAATCTTGATAGTATTCTTGTGTTAACATCATTTAATCCATTGTTCTTCGTCGAATCGAAGTATAATTCTTGATTTCCTTCGAATTGACTTTTTGAGGGATTTGTCCCCGATCTCGTTTTTCATCCGTTTTCGATGGATCGATTATGGTTAAATGATGTTGTTAAACATATTCTATGGATTATATATCCATATTTCAACTTGGAATTCCGTTTTCGGGTTTTGTGGAAGGAATCGTGTTCTTGGCCGTTTTGGGGGAAATCCGTGAACTTTCGTCATCCGTTCTTTGAATTCAACGGCTTTGAGTCGTGTTATGGAATTCATTTCATTGTTATTATTTGTCCTTCGTAGTTTGTGAACGTGAGTTGGCGTTCGGTAGAGTCGGCGGGTTCGTAGTCGGTTCGGGCCAACCTACTTCGGTCGATTCTCCGCGATGTTCTTATTCGAGGCAAGTACCTTGCCCATACTATTCTTGTTTTGTGAACGTGATAATTGGTGATCGTCTTTATATATTTGTTTGATTGTTTAAAACGAGTTTTCAAAAGATTTGGTTAGCCTTGTTAAAGGCCCTCTTTCAAAATCGTGTGTGTTTTGTGATCGATGTGTTTCTCGAACGAGTATGTGAATCTTATGGACATGTTGGTGTTGATGATGCACTTGGTAATTGCGTGTGGACGTATATTGTTTCATTTCGGTGCATTGTAGTTGACGTGTTGTTTTACTAAGTGTTTGATGCCTCTGGGTGTATTGTTTGGATATCCTCGGTGTGATATATTACTCGTGCTTGAGTTTGTTAGCTAGCCAGTGCGGGAGGGTCCTTCGAGGCCTCGTGCGGGAATCTATGATATTACTCTGTTCCCAAGGCGATGCTTATGTTGTGATTTGTTTAGCTAGCCAGTGCGGGAGGGTCCTTCGAGGCCTCGTGCGGGAATCTATGATATTACTCTGTTCCCAAGGCGATGCTTATGTTGTGATTTGTTTAGCTAGCCGATGGGAGGGTCCTTCGAGGCCTCGTGCGGGAATCTATGATATTACTCTGTTCCCAAGGCGATGCTTATGTTGTGATTTGTTTAGCTAGCCAGTGCGGGAGGGTCCTTCGAGGCCTCGTGCGGGAATCTATGATATTACTCTGTTCCCAAGGCGATGCTTATGTTGAGATTTGTTTAGCTAGCCAGTGCGGGAGGGTCCTTCGAGGCCTCGTGCGGGAATCTATGATATTACTCTGTTCCCAAGGCGATGCTTGTGCATGATTACGTTGTGTTGATTTTATGTCCGTTGAGGACACGTGATGTTGGGCTCTGGCCCTGTGAATTGTTGTTGGTTTTCTATTTGCGAAAACAAAACATTTGGGCTATGACCCTATTGATTCTTGGAAAGATATGGATTTGATATCCCTAATTTGATTTCTATTAAAACTCCCGAGGGTATTCTAAACCATTTTGCAAGCCATTCTCGTTATTTGTGATCTTTCGGATTTGGAAAGTTTTACTCAAACTCGTGCCTCGGGAAGTACTCTTCGTTACGTTTGGAACCTTGACGATTTTCTGATTATTATTGTTCTTGAAATTTTTATTGTATGGCTCGTATTTTGCACATGTACTTGCACTAGCAAAACAGTGGAGTTTTGCTAACCCCCGAGTATTCGGGGGGTGGATGTCTATTTTTGCATTCAGGTTTTGGAGCATAGCACAGGGTCGGCACGAAGGATGATGAAAGATGAACGATACTAATCACACGAGGATCTGTTGACGTCGTTTTGGTCTAGTTGTATTTTCTTTTCCGCTGCAGTATCTTTTCCCCGTTGTACGGGAGTTTATTGTATTTTGACCCCTGCGTGGGTATGTGTTTGGAATTGAGTTGTATGTATTTGTTGTAAGACCAAATCGGTCTACTGAGTCATTTTAGCCTTAAAGGCGAGGTTTAGATGTTTGATTTTAGTTATCAGCCTGGTAGATCCTCGAGGAGAGGGTCTACGGCGTGTAATATCCCTGAGCGGATTTGGGGGTGTTACATTACCAAAATTTATGTTTTGAGTTTTGAAATTTTTGAAAGAACTTTCGAAAATTTGTCTCCTTGACAAGATTATATGATTTCAAATTGGTTTTGAAAATGTGATTGATGTACATACGCATTTAATGCATAATGCATATCGTGGTGAAGTTCTGAATGAGATTCACGAACTGGATAAGACATCAGTATGGTATGAGGAAAAGAGATTCGAACTTTAGTATGGTAGTTTGATTATCCAATGATGATCGGTTGATTTATCGGATAAGAGAAATATCTTTGCGTGTTGCGAGTTCGGGTACATCATGTAATTTTGGAACTATGGGTTTTATGAAACCGGACATATGTGCTATGTGATGGTAGTAGCACGATTTTACCAAGTGATTTTGAATGATTTCTTTTATAAGTGTAGATTTAGGGATGGTGACCCCATCTTTGGTTGTTTTGGATATTGAGTGGTCGTTCCCACTCCATGTATGATTGGATATGTTTGTGGGTATGTGATTGGTTTGTCGTTTTGAGAATGCTATTCTTTCGTGGTTCTGTGTTGACCGTGTTGGAGTTTATCATGGTGATGACATTCTCGATTGCGTTTCGACCTTTGGATTGGTCATATTAGAGTTCATCATGTCAATGATATTCTCGATTAATTTATGGGTTGATCATTGCTGGTAATCATCTGATCGTTCAGATTTTGTGTTGATATTTCGGGATTCGTTGCCATTGTGTTGGGCAGTTGTTTCACAGATGTATCATGTATTATTGATTTGTATCAGGATTTGGACTTGATTGTGTAATCAAGCAGACAGGATTTGAAACGGATAGATTATTTCTTCCGAAGATGTTATATTTTTGTTGAGATCCATGGAATTGTGATCGTAAGCGTGTTGAAGCTTTACAGTGAAGTCACTTGCTAGCATCTCAGGAGAGCGTCGACTTGGCGCATATGTAAGTATGCTATTTTAGTTATTCGGTAATAATGATGATTGATCGTTGTCGTGATGGTTTCGGGATATTTTGGTTGAACGATTTGTTTGTTTTTATGACGGATTGCAAGTTCCGAGGACGAAACTTATTTTAAGTGGTGTAGTATGTAATATCCGGAATTTCCACTACTGTTGTTTAAGATTATTTTATCCGAGTTATGTTGTACAGCGTGGAATCTGTACAGTATGGGTAAAATAATTGAAGGACCAAGACATCTGTATTGGTATAATTGTCGTACTTGGTCGACAATTGGATGTAAGAAGTATATGTATTCAGTATGCCGTATGTTCGTATTCTGTATGTTGAGACGATTGGACAAGAATAACTGAAAATGGCTAAGTGTAACATTATTAGCGCACGCTAATAATCAGGAGTAGCGCACGCTATCGTGCAGGTTTAGCGCACGCTACGGATATAAGATAACGCACGCTAATGCAGTCAGATCGGAAGGAATCTGCGTGTGGACCAGGCCACTTTCGGCGCACGTTATGATAAGTCAACGGATGTTGTAATGTAGTGTTAGCGCACGCTAATGCATGTTGATTAGCGCACGCTAACTATATATGGGACAAAAAGGAATCTTATCCTCGTCAGCACTTTCGGCGTGTGGACCAGTCTTCGGAGCATACAGACAAACGAGTCAACTATGAGTAGCGCACGCTAAGGTAAGACACTTGCGTACGCTAAATAGAGGCATTTACGTACGCTATTGCATGGGCATTGCGTACGTAAATCACTTCATGCGATAAGGCAGTTGCCTGCGATCGCGATAGCGCACGCTAACAAAGGTCAGTTAGCGCACGCTAAGGCCGTAGCACACGCTACACATAAGGTTTAGCGCACGCTAGTAATGTATTCTATATAAGGGACAAACGGGTATTATGAAGCATTTCGTCCTTTCTTTCACCTTCAGTCGATAGAGAGAGTTTTGTGAGGTTCTTGAGGTTCCCAAACACGGTGAGGTGGTGATCTTTAACAAGATTAAGATAGAAATCATGGATTAAAGTTTTGTTCTTGAAATCATTGGTGATTCTTGGAAATGGATTCAACCTTGGAAATCAATCCATTCCTTCATAAAGGTAATCACTCTTCATCTTTGGATTTCGTTTTGGATTGAATGTTGATGTTCTTGAGTTGATGATTATTACATAAACAAGTTGATAAGTATGATTATGAGATGGATTACCGGATTATGATGATGTTATTGTTGATATGAAGATATTGATATGATTCTTGTGGTTTAAATTGTGTTGTTCGTTTTCTTGAGATAAGTGGATTAATCCTTCTCCTAAGTTTCGGATGTTGATGTTATTTTTGATGATTACTCCCTGTAATGATAGATTATGAAAGTGTTGTTACGTTCTTAATGTTTCATGACGTTGATATTGAGGAAGATGATATATGGATATAGAACTTGGATTATAAGTTGGATGATTGTTTATATGTTAAAGGATATCGGATTTCGTTGTTTTGATAGCTTTGAACATGATTCAGAATCACTTGGTGTTCTTGAAATCGCCATAAGTTGATCGGTATCTGAAAAACATGCATTTGTACAGCATTAGCGCACGCTACGTTTACTGCCTAGAGCGCGCTAACGGGAGCAACTTAGCGCACGCTACGTTAGGTGATTAACGTGCGCTAAGAAGGCAGAAAGTGCAGTATTTTCGTGTTGTGGTTGTAAATTCGTGCTGGTTTGAGTAGGGTTGATCTGACTAGTGTTGAATCGAGATATTGTCGAGCCGTTGGGTTTGTAAATTGGTTTTATCGATTGTTAATTGTTGTCGAACTTGTTGTCTATCGATTACTGTAATAGGTTGAGAATATTGATCAGTGATTACAACCGTGTGTTGCGGTCAAGCTCGAGAATGTTCGTTGATTGCTTTGGTCGGGACCGAGGAACTTGTAGATGACGGCAATGGTTTTGGTAACAGCTTCCTCGTCATTGTATCGGTATCGAAGTAAGTTATTACTTACTCAGTTTATAGTATTTAATGAATGGTTTACGTTTCATTCGTTTATAATTCGTATAACAATGTTTATAATCGTAATCACAGGAGACTTGAGATTATAAATCATATTCGAGTTTTGGGAATCTAAATCATAATGTATATGATTTACTTTTGTTATTGGTATACTTGTATATCGAGGATATATCGTGATAAAAACGGAGATATGAACTATCTGCAATTCGTGATACTTTGGACCGTCGTGTATTGAGGATAATGGTTCGTGATGGTTTAGGCATTGAGATCATTCTTGAAGGACTCGGGGCAAGTACTCTAATCATTTTTATCATTTGAGTCGATCATGTTGTGATACATTCGTGTATCGTTGTTGTCATGCATTTGTGCATTGTTGTTGTCGTGTATTGTGCATTGTTGTTTTGTGCAGTTGTGGATTGTTGTCATATGTCCACCATGCGTTGCTCCGATGGGATCATCATGGGAATCTATAGCTGTGTGCGCTGGATCGCTGGACAGGTAATGCCACCATGCGTTGGTCCGATGGGATCATCATGGGAATCTATAGTTTGTGTCTTATTTGGATCGTTGGATTACCATATGTTGTTGTTATTGTGCATATGTATATTATGGGTGGCCATAAGTATACACTGTCGTTATTGTTGTGATCATATTTACGTTGTCATATGAGTATGCATTTGTAGGTCTTGTGTTAGGACCATGTTCGTATGTTGTGTTGATCTGATCTCGGATTAGACTGACGTGATGGTGATGGTATTTCATATCTTGAAGTATGTTCCGTATTTTCTTGGTACTTGTCTTTGATGGACAATTGATTATCGTATTGGAATTGTCGATGTTATCCGATGGATTGAATTGGCCAGAGTTGGTATAATTTCCGTATCGCGAGTTATGATAATGTTTTGAGAACCTTGAGTATTGTTGAGATACCGCATGTATATTTCGGTATTATTTTAATGTGTTGTTAAGGATACGAATCGTGGATTCTCGTAAAGTTACGACGGTAAGATTACATTGGTCGTATTCTTACTTAGTATTTCCATTGATATGTAATTATTGATGAGATGTGATGGTTATCATTGTTGGATATTATGGCTGACCCCGTCGTGGGCTTTCTTTTTAGGTTCTTGGATTATCAAGCTTGTAGCGATCGTGGAGAGATGAACTTCCGGAGGATGCGGCAAGGGCATGTATTTGTGTTTTGAGTTTCGATCGGTTGTTGTATTCATTGCTAGAGTATATTAATTGTTTGTCTTTATCCACTGCGTGAGTATTTTTAAATGACCTTTTTGGTATCGGTAACTTAGGTTACTTTGGCAATCATTTTCTAAATCTATTAAGCCGATGCGTGTAGCGATAGCTTAACGTATGTGTTTTTAAACTGTTGAGTTTTGGCATTTTGGGCCTTGTGGTTTCAAATGAGTTTTTACGACGGTTTGATAAACGAGTTTTATAAATCTTCGAATGTTTTTAATAGATAATACCGTCGTTAGCCTCTTGGGCATTTGTAAATGTTTGCGAAAATTTCCTTCTGCCTTGTGGGTTCCATCTCGGGGCCCACGGCGCTGTAATATTCCCGTTCGGATCTGGGGGTGTTACACCGAGAAGACGAAGAATCGAGACTGTATTTTTTTCCTTTATTGGGTCATTCGCTTGGCCTAGTACTTAAGAAAAGATCCATGAGCTATATGTTGGTAGTAACTAGGTTGCTATTTACTGTTTTTCATTTTGAATGATTGACAAACTCAAACGCGCTTATAAATGAATTAATGTGCAAAGTGTAACCTTAATCGCGAAATTCTCCCGACTTCAAATAGACTAAGTTTGAAAAGGTTACGAGGTTTCCTACCCTCCATCAAACTCGTAGAAAATTGATACCCGAGCCGGTATGCTATGATTCCGAGTTATCGGGGTAGTACATTTGGTAGAGGTTGATAAATTCTTGAGAGCATTAGATGTCTTTGGTTGGTGATAAATTTCACCCCTAGAAACCTAATAGGTTTCCGGGAGAGATTCAATAGTCAGACTGATAGACGTTGATGGTCAACAACTTAGATAGTCCGGATTGCCAAGAAACCTGATAGGTTGAGGGCATGAAGACTAGGGGTAAAAGAAAATCGAATCATTCGTTGGACGGGTTGGTGTTGGACACCACTTTACAGAAATTAATAAGCAAGAAACCTTACAGATTGCGTCGGTTAAAATTTGTAAAGAACTCGATCACCACTAAGAGGTCGATCTAACCATGACTTCCGGGTTATAACATTGGAGTGTGTAATTCCGATAAAATTAGTGGGAGCCAAGACAAGAATTATACAAGCCCTTAAATTCTATACTCGGTCATAATAAAAAAAAGTCACTAATTCAATCTTGTCTAAACCAATATAGAGAAACGAAACTATATCTCTCTAAAAATGGCTAAGAACCGACTTGCAATACTACTTGAAAAGAATCTCCCAACTGGCCCCAACTTTGTTGACTGGTTGCATAATCTGATGATTGTACTCCGCATGGAGTCTCTGGAATACGTCATAGAGGCGGACATTCCACTGATTCCAATCCAGACTAGGGGAAATCAGGAAGAAATTGACGTCCATGAAAAATGGGTCAAGGATGATGTGCTGGTCCTCGGCTTTATGATGGGCTCAATGACTAATGAGCTGCAAAGAGCGCACGAGAAAATGACTTATGCTAGGCAGATTCTCGCACACTTAACCGAGCTTTATGGAGAGCACAGTAGGACTGCTAGATATGAGATATCAAAGCAGTTATTTAGTGCTAGGATGCAGTTTGTAATAAATGTCAACTGTAATGAAATTTCGTGTACATTAGCTGGGCTAATGAACAAACTGGTGACGGCACAGTCTAACATGAAGACTAAGCCGAGGGAGGCTGCTCTTGTGATTTCTTCTGGTCCTCGGAGGTCCAAGAACAAGAATAAAAAGACCTACGAGCAGTATAAACCCAAGAAAGGGGTGCAGAAAGGCAAGGGCAAGGCCCCAAAGGTTCAGAAAATAAGCGGTCCCAAACCTACGGACAAATGTCTTGAATATGGTGAGCTGGGCCACTGGCGTAGGACTTGTCCCAAGATCAATGGCGCATCAGGTACGGAAATTTTTGTTTTTGAAACCAATTGTTCCGCGACTATATATTCTGCTTGATGGATTCTGGATTCAGGTGCTACTTATCAAATTTGTACTATGAATCAGGATCTGGAATGAAGTAGGCAGCTTGAAGCTGGGGAAGTGATGGTCACTGTCGGAAGTATACAAAGTGTCGAAGTAACTGATATTGGATCACTCCTACTGGGTTTGGAATCCGGTTTTATTTTGACATTAGATGAAGTACTGGTTTTGCCCAAGGGGCATAAAAACATTGTATCCATTCTAGTCTTGGACCGGAAAGGATTTGCTTTCTTCATTGGCAATGATAGTTGTACAATTTATTTTCGAAATAAAATTGTTGGTAAAGCTACATTGTTGAATGGTTTATATCATCTAAACTTTCAAAATAAATCGGCAGTGAACACTATAACTAGGAAACGTGGCAGGCATGATACTGATCAAGCTCTTAAGTGGCATCTTAGACTTGGTCATGCTGGTCAGACTAAAGTTCACAAAATGGAGAAAGATGGACTTTTAAGTACATTGGGTGAAGAACCCTATCCAACTTGTGAATCCTGCCTTAAAGTCAAGATGACTAAGTCCCCCTTCACAGGGATATTTGAAAGGGCTGCTGAGAAACTTGTGTTGATACATACCGATGTTTGTGGTGCTTTAGAAGCAGCCCGAGATGGATATCAATATTTCATAACGTTCACAGATGATCATACTAGGTATGGGGTTGTGTATTTGATGAAACATAAATCCGAAGCCTTTACTAAATTCAAGGAATTTAAGGCCCTAGTTGAAAAACAGACTGGATGTCATATCAAGGACTTTGGTCAGACCGAGGTGGTGAGTATATGAGCACTGAGTTTGATGAGTTCCTTAAGGAACATGGAATAGTTTCACAATTCACGCTGCTAGGAACCCCACAATTAAATGGTGTTTCAGAAAGGAGAAATCGGACTTTGTTGGACATGGTCCACTCCATATTGAATTACACTGATTTACCAATTTACCTATGGGGGTACGCCTTACTTACCGCGGCCTATATCCTTAATAGATGTCCTTCCAAATCCATTCCTATTACTCTGCATGAGATGTGGAAGGGTAAGAAACTAAGTCTTGATCACATAAGGATTTGGGGATGTCCAGCCTATGTCAAGAAGGCTAAGGTGGACAAACTGGAAGCGAGGTCCATCAAGGGATGTTTCATTGGATACCCAGAGGAATCGATGGGTTATCTATTCTACATGAAAAAAGACCATAGGGTCGTCGTGGCTATACAAGCGCACTTCCTTGAGGATGAATTCATTCAGGAAGGTGGATCGAGTAGAAATGTTTCTTTAGAAGCGCATAATGAAAGTCGTAAGAAAACATCTGATCAGGGATCACAAACCGAACCTATTGTAACACAACCTCCACTTCGAAGGTCTGATAGGGTGTCTCAATTACCTGAGAGGTGTGGCTATACACATGTTGAAGAACTGGGTCTCTACGACGTACCTGATAGCCGTGAGGATGACCCTGTCACCTATGACCAAGTGATAGTCGGTGTGGACTCCAATAAATGGCAAGAAGATATGGAAGCTGAGATAGACTCGATGCATGCCAATCAGGTCTGGACTCTAGTAGATTTACCAACTGGCATGAAGCCTATTAGTAGTAAATGGATCTATAAAAGGAAGACTGATGGGGATGTCAAGGTTGATGCCTATAAGGCCAGACTTGTGGCAAAGGGTTTTACCCAAAATGAAGGAATTGATTATCATGATACCTTCTCGCCCGTAGCTATGATCAAGTCGATTCGCATGATGCTTGCCATTGCTGCCCATTACGATTATGAAATATGGCAAATGGACGTCAAAATGGCTTTTCTAAATGGATACCTCGAGGAGGAAATCTACATGTAACAGCCTAAGGGTTTTGTGTCCAAAGCTAATATTCATAAGGTGTGTAAGCTGCAACGATCCATTTATGGGATGAAGCAAGCTTCTCGGAGTTGGAACCTTCGATTTGACGAAGCAGTCAAGGACTTTGACTTCGTGTAAAACGAGGAGGATCCATGTGTTTACAGAAAGTTCAGTGGGAGCAACATTGCGTTTTTAGTACTATATGTAGATGATATTATACTTATGGGAAATAACGTAGCAATGCTCAGCACTGTGAAAGCTTGGCTTTCTAAATGTTCTTCGTGAAAGACTTGGGAGAAGATTCCTATATTATAAGGATCCATCTCTATAGAGATAGACCGCGAAGAATGATAGGATTTTCCCAAGCCCTATATAGATAAACTCGTGAGAAGATTCAAGATGGATAATTCTAAAAGAGGGTTCTTCCCCATGCGACATGGAATTCATCTCACAAAGAAAATGTGTCCTCAAAGTGAGGAAGACAAAAGAGAGATGAGTAAGGTACCCTATGCCTCGGCAGTGGGTAGCCTCATGTACGCTATATTGCGCACAAGACTGGACTTAGCCTATGCTGTTAGTGTGGTAAGTCATTTTTAAGAAAACTCGGGAAGGGAACACTGGACTACCATCAAGAACATTCTTAAGTACTTGAAGAACTAGAGATATGGTTCTTACTTACGGTGGTGGAGAACTGAACGTGCTTTGAATCATGGATTCTGATTTTCAAGGAGACAAGGACGACTCTAAGTCGACATCTGGGTATTTGTTTACTCTCAATGGAGGAGCAGTATTGTGGAGAAGCTCCAAGAAAAGCGCTAGTGTAGATTCCACCTGCCAAGCAGAGTACCAAGCTGCCTCAGAGGCTGGCAAGGAAGCATTTTGGATGCAGAAGTTTGTGCAAGAACTTCAAGTGGTGCCTAATACGGAGCTGCCTATATCACTATTCTGTGATAATGATGGAGTTGTCGCCCAAGCCAAGGAGCCAAGGTCTCACCATAACACCAAGCATATAGATAGAAAGTATCACATCGTTCGGGAGATGGTTGAAAAAGGATATGTTTCGTTGCAAATAGTAGATACAGAAGACAATGTCTCTGGCCCGCTGACAAGGCCGTTATCTCAAAATGTCTTGGAAAGACATCTAAAGAACATGGGTATGGGATACCATGATGAATGGCATTGAGTGCAAGTGGGGGATTGTTAGGAATATGCCCTGGAATGCCACTCAGGGGATGAGAGAGAAGTGGCATTGTAATTGCAATTATGGAATAATTAATAAAAGGTAATATGATTAATTCATTATTTATTGTATTTCAAATGCATTCTTGATTTGGTAAACATTGAAGTGAAGTCCATGTAAATAAGAGCGAACATTCCACTCTCGTTATCGGATAAGATAAAATGAGTTGGAAGTGTTTAAAGCTTATTTACATAAACCGTTCGCAAGTCGATAAACTTAATTGGGCATTAACTTTTGAGTAAGACTTGTACAACTGATGCTAGGACATGTGCATGTCTTGATAACATAGTTATAAGTATATTGGTGGGACCAGTGTACTCGAACACGACTCATACTTGATTCAGTCATGCGGTATTCATCACTCTTGGAGAGTCGATGACGACTCGAAAGGTTGTGATAGTATATGTAGACCTTTGACTTGAGGTTTCAGTAAGAGATGTACCTGTGTCATCTAGTTTGTCATTAGAGTAATTAGATCCATTTGCTTAATCATTGGGTCAACCTCGAAGTGCGGACTATACGGGCAGGTAGCAGTCTTTACTGTACGCTAAGAAAGGATTCTATCTCCTGTTAGTGAGCAGGCAAATGTCCTATACGGTTAATGGCAAATAAGATCATAAGTCTTTGGCCAAAGCATTCTGTTCTAGTGGTATTGGATACACTAGGAATCAGTCGGTCTTGATTTGCATTAACATATGTATACTGTCTAGTCAACAATAGGGTTTGACTTTATTGTGACCCGAAGACTTGACCGGGACATTTGATGAAGGGTCTATACGTATATGGTATTCACGACAAAATGATTCTGGAATGATCCCTTCATTCGTTCTCGGTCGGGATTTACAGTGCGGACCGCTGGGCTGGCTAAGTGCTGCCCGCACTCATTGGTTCCTCCTAATGCCGGTTGAGGCGGACCTACAGAGTCGCGCATCAGGATCGTTGATGGATAAATATGAATTTACTATCTCTATTAATATTAGATATTGGATATCTAAATTGTGATTTATTGGATAAATCAAATAGCGGTCTTATGAATTTAAATTAAATTACTCGAGAATTAGTTTAATTCATAAATTATATTTCTTAGAGAAATATATTTGTATTTGGCATACTTAAGTAATTGGATTAGTTAGTTAGCATAAATACATTGGTAATAAAATGGAGTGTATTTAACGGAGTCGTTTGACAAACGTCCAGTACACGAGCTGAGTGACTCGGCCCATTTCCAAGCACTTTCCTCGTAGGCTGCCCCCTTCCCCCTCTCCACATAGGTTGTCATTTTGTTGTTGGTAGATGGTGATGACTTTCCACTTTATTCCATATATGGTGTTAGGTGTAGATTTTTTTAATTATTATATCTCATCATTTTGTCTTGTGATGAGAATATAATACATATCAACACCACTCCACCGAGTGAGACTTACACCACCATTCGGAAGAGAGCAAGAGAGAGGGAGAGAAAATAATTTTCTTGAGGTTGTTCTTCATCTTTGATATAAGAAGTAAGCAATAAAAATTAGAGAGAAAATTCCCACGATAACTTCCTAGCCTTGTTCTTGAAAAACAGAGTTTCGGTGAATTTTTCCCGGCAACATCCGACGCCTGTGAAGTAGAGACATCGCACTTTCGATGTTTGGGATGAAGGGATTTCGTGCTCGTGCTCGCATTCGGGATCATCATCAACTTACGAAGATATTATCAAAGGCTTCAAATGTATGGGACTTTGATCCTTTTGTCTTCGTTTGATTTTTTTCATATATACGTTACTTGATCGATCCTGTTTGGGATTCTTTATATTAAATTTTATTTTTCCGATGCGTACTCGATTTTGTATCTGGATTCCCAACATCTAATTCATTTCAGATCCTAATTCATTGTACAAATGTGAGAACCCGCACCCGAATCAAGTATCCAAGAAGTAGAATATACGGTTACAGAACAATTTTTTCCAAAACCAGTAGTTACGTACCTTAAGGCGCATTACGGTCAAGCTTTGGATAGTACCTCCTCCAGTGGCCTAGCTCACTGCAGTTGAGGCATACATCCATTTTCTTGCCCCCCTTGCTCTTTTGAACCAATTGCTTTGCCTTATCGCTCTTAGCTATTGGACCTAACTGCTTTTCGTTCTTTTTCTTCCTATTCTTGGACTTCCAAGTCCCAGAAGAAATCATAAGTGCAGCTTCTTTAAACTTTGTCTTCATATGAGACTAGGCAGTCGTCAGTTTGTTCATTAGCCGAGCTAAGTTATATGTAATCTCATTGCAGTTGAAGTTCATGACAAATTGGGAAAAGAAGTAAGGAAGTGATTGCAGGATAAGGTCAGTTTGGAGAGATGCATGCATCTAAAAATCAAGAGCTTCTAATCTCTCAATCATCGAGATCATCTTGAGGACATGGTCCTCAACTCTCTCTCCTTACTTCATCCTGGCATCGAATAATTGCTTCGATATCTCATATCTAGCAGTTCGACTATGCTCTCCATAGAGCTCAGTCAGGTGTGCTAAGATGGCTTTCGAAGAGCTCATCTTTTCATGGGCATGTTGAAGCTCATTAGTCATTGAGCCTAACATGTAGCCGCGCACTCTCATGTCATCTTTTACCCACTTGTCATGTACATTGACTTCTTCTTGATTGGATCGGGTTCTTGCAGGAGCCGCTGAGATATCCGCCTACAAGATATATCCCAGCATTTCCATAGTGAGGACAATCCTCAAGTTCCGAAGCCAGTCCACATAGTTTGGACCAGTCAGGGCATTCTTTTCAAGTAATATAGCGAGTGGGTTCATTATCATTTTGAGAGATATTTGTTAACTGCAGAGAATAATATAAGATTCGTTAGTGATTGTTTAATTATGATATGAGTAAAGAATTTAAGAACTTTCTTTATTCATAACTCGGCTCCCACTTTTTTATCAACATTTACACACTCCACTGTAAAATTCAGAAGTCACGGTTGACTTCACAGTGGTGATCGAGTTCTTTACAAAGTTTAATAAAGGGCAACCCATTCGGTTTCTATGTCTAACACCAACCCCTCTAATGGATGATTCGATCTTCTTTTATCCTGAGTTCACTTGCCCTCAACTCATACGGTTTCTATGTCTCGCTGAACTATATAAGTTTAAACTGTCAATTTATATTAGTCTAATAATTGAATCTCACCCGGCAACCCATACGGTTTCTAGGGGTTTGATTTGTCACAACCAAAACCATATAATGCTCTCTAGGAATTTATCAACCCTTTCCAAAAATATTACCCCAACATACTCGGAAGAATAATACTTCGATTTATATTTTAATTTTCCATGAGTTTGATGGAGGGTAGGAAACCTCGTAACCTTTATAGCTAATTGTTTGTAAGTGGGAGTTTAACGCGATTATATGTTACACTTTGCACAGTAATCCATTTTTAAGCAAGGTATGTCGGTTTGTTTGTTTGTCATATAATATGAAATAAATACACAACCTAAAACTAGCAAGATGCAGTTCATGGATCGTTCCTAAGTACCGAGTCATCATTGACTCGATAAAAATACAAGTAATCTAATTACAAGTCATGAATCTTTATCTTCATGGCAGTTCATCCTCGGCTCTTCGTCATAGCTAATTTATCACAATAATAAAATTTGCATCCTATACAAATTTACCAAAAAAAATTGGCTAAAAACGATCATTACAACCTCATCGAATAAAGATTCAATAAACTAAGTCCATGAACTACATAAACATTCAAATAATAATGCAACTATTACATTAAAATAAATGGAAAAAATAAATAATTTAAATATTGATCCAATCAATATAAAATTAATACATCTATAAGAACTAATCCAATTAATTCCCTTAACCGTTAATATCAATTTTTTTCGGACGAAAATTAATATTTCAATAATTAATTCCCTTAAAAAATAAAATTACCATAATTATATTTTAGTCAAATTAAATTTAATTTAATTTGCGGGAAATTAATTTATCGAAAAAAATATAAAAATTGAAATTAAATCTAATTTAATTTGCGGAAACACAAGGCCCGGGCCAACCCCGCGGCCCGGTAGGGGGCTGACTAGCCCGATCGCCTCGGCCACTGCACGCTCTTTTCGGACGGCTTCTTTGCCGGCGATCCCGTGACCAGCCAGCGTCCGGCTATTTTTTTCTCGTCTATTCGTCCGAATCCAAAATAATATTTTTTTTAATTTTTATTACACAATTAAATCAGATTTTCAAAAGAGAAATAGATTTATATTATAATATAAAATCATGAAAAATAATTTTTAGATGAACAATTAAATATTAACCATTAAAACAATTATGATTCTAAATCATAAAAAAATAAATAAGCATTCAAAATGCAAATATTGAATATATGATTGCATAGACCTCGCTCTGATACCACTGTTGTGATTCGGTTATTAAAATCGAGATATGCAGTGGAAAATAAACCGGTTCAATCGGATAAAACCAAGCCCCAAAAATGGATCGATCAAGCATTGTATAAATGTATATAAAATGACGAAGATAAAATTAAGAGATCATACCCTCGTAGACCTTTGATAATATCTTCTTGAAAGAAAAATTCTCGAGCAATGCTTTGATTGTTTCTGGTCACCAACACGAACACGAATCTGATTCGTTCTAAATTGATGAATGATCAAACACCGAATATGCCGAGCGTCTCTATGTTACTACGCATCGAATATTGATCGGAAAATAATATATCAATTCATTCTCAAATAACACGGCTAGGAATTGATGTACTATTTTTTCTTCTCTTTTCTTCTTCCTTTTCTCTCTCCAAGATGAACAAGAAAACAAGGAAAAAATTCTCTCCTCCCTCAAAGAAGCTCACGGCTGGAATGTTGCAAGTGTGTGTGTGGGTTTTCAACATGTACAACCTCTCATTTGATATGATGATATATAAAAGATAATGGAAATAGATCATATGAAAACTAATTACCTTGTGAAATCTAGAAACTTTTATAGGTCATTGATATTAGTGATCTAACGGCTGTAGATGAGTAGAATTATATGCATTTATGTATTTTTTTTATTGCATTATTTGTTGCATATACTAGCGACCAGCTTGATGCAACAAATAATAACATATATGCAATTAAATTACTTAATAATGCAATTGGTTTCTAGATTTCACCATTAAGAGTGTTTCCACCATAGTCAATCCCAATAAGATAAGATCACATCTTATCTTTATTTTGTCAACAAATGAGACATGTTCCACCACACCGCACAACACATGAAGACAACACCAAGAAGTCACATGGAAGGTGAGGAGGGAGAGAATGGGGGAGGCCCTCTTTGGGTTGGTGAGAAAATGAGTCGAGCCACTCCATTCGTGTACAGGACGTTCGCGTGTCTAGTCCGTTAAGTACATTTTATTTTATCTCGAATGTATTTATACTTAATTAATTAATCCAATTCATTAATTTTATCAAAATACAAAATTGTAATAATATATTTTCAATAAATAATTATTTATGAAATTAAATTAATCACCCGGTAATTAATTTCAATTCACTAGACCGCATGGTTTATCAAATAAATCAAATTAGATACCTAATATCCAATATTAATGAAGAGATAATAAATACATATTTTATCCATCAAATATCCTTATGCGTGACTCTGTAGGTCCATCGTAGTCGGAAATGGGAGGAACCAAAGAGTACGGGCAACACTTAGCCAGTCTAGTGCTCTGTACCGTAACCCAACTAAGAACGAATGATCGGATCATTCCAAAACCATTATGTTGTGAATACTGTATACGTATAAACCCTTCAATCCTATATCCTGGTCAAGTATTAGGGTCACGGTAAAGTCAAACCTTATTGTAACTTGACTCTATACATTTGTTAATACGAATCGAGATCACCGAGCTCTCGTGTATCAAATACAACTAGCTATAAATGCTTTGGCCAAATACTTATGATCCCATTTGCCATTAACTGCATAGGAGATTTACCTACTCACTTACAGGAGAAAAAAATTCTATCTTGGTATTCAGTAGAGACTGCTACTTGCGCATTAAGTTGCATTTCGAGGTTGATCTCACCAACCGGTGATTGGATCGAACTACTATAATGACTAACTTAATGTCACAAGCATATCTCCTACTGAAACCTCAAGTCAAAGGTTCACGTATACCTATCACAACCATTCAATTCGGTCATTGACAATCCTGGAGTGATATCCATGTGACCGAATCGAGGTGAGTCGTGTTCGAGTATACTAATACTATTAGCATACCTATAACATGTGCTCCTACTAACCGTTAGTGAAGACATGCACTATACATGTCAAAGTACATGTTATACAAGTCTCGTCTAAACTTACTGCCCAATTAAGTTTTATCGACTTGCGAACCAATTAAGCATTCGAGCCCTAAACACTTCAAGTGCCTATCTCCTTATCTCCATAAGGGGTGGAATATTTGCTCTCAAATGCAAGGACTATTATTTTATATACCAAATCACAATATCTGTGATATATAATAATATATGCCTGATTTAATATAATATTCATAATTATAATACAATGCTCTCACTCCCTCATCCTCCGAGTGGCATTTGAGGGCATATTCCTAACAGTTTCTTCTTCTTTCCCATTTGGGTTTAGAAGTTGAAACCCCAGTTGCCGCAAGAACTTGATACCCTTGCCTGAAAAGACATTCCACAGCTTGAAACCCTATCAGCAATTCCTCCAAGGTATACTCCTACGATTCATATTGAGGTTTAGGCGGAAATGTTCAAAGCTCCTAGGTAAGGTGCCTAGGATGATATCGACCTGCCTTTACGCATCGATAGTAGCCAAGTTCATTTACATTAGAAATCATCTTTAGAATATGATCCCTTACCGGGGTTTCTTCAGGTACTTGGGTCATAATCAAGACCCTCATAGATTTTTGCCTAGCTGCCCGGTTCTAATTACCAAACATATCGCCACGATTTTGCAACATTTTCGCGGCCATGCACATACTCTGATGTCGATGCAAAGAATACATTTGCTAAAGAAGCTAAGAAGTAACAGTGAGCCGTCTCATCAGATATCTTCCATTTACGGTATTCTTTCACCTCATCATGTGTCGAATACGCATCTGGTTCCAATGGTGTAATATCCGAAATTTCTACTACCATTGTTTAATATTATTTTATCCGAGTTATAATGTACATCGTGGAATCTGTACAGTATAGATAAAATAAATGTAGGACTGAGATGTCAGTATCGGTATAATTGTCGTACTTGGTCGACAATTGTATTAGAGGATATTGTGTATCATATGAGAATATTATTGGAAGGAGTATGTGTATTCAGTATGCCATATATTCATATTTTGCATGTCGAGACGTTGGACAAGAATAGCTGAAAATGGATAAATGTAACATCATTAGCGCACGCTAATAATCAGGAGTAGCGCATGATATCGTGCAGGTTTAGCGCATGCTACGGAAATAACTTAGCATACGCTAGTGAAGAACAGCTCAGAGGGAATCTATGTGTGGACCAGGCCACTTTCGGCGCATGTTCTGATAAGTCAACGGATGTTTGTAATGTAGTACTAGTGCACGCTAAACCCTAAAGGTTAGCGCACGCTAATGGAAAATTGGACAAAAAGGAATCTTATCCTCGTCAGCACTTTCGGCATGTGGACCAGTCTTCGTAGAATATAGACAAACGAGTCAACTGATATTAGCGCACACTAAATGCAAGGACTTGCGTACGCTAAGACAGTGTAAGTTACGTACGCTAATGCATGGGCATTACGTATGTAAGCTCATGTACGAAGCCAGACATTAGTCTCTGGATCGCGATAGCGCACGCCAACAAAGGTCGAAGCGCTGTTGCGCACGCTAAATATGAGATGTTAGCGCATGCTAGTAATGCAGTCTATATAAGGGACAGACGGGTATTATGAAGCATTTCGTCCATTCTTTCACCTTCAGTCGATAGAGAGAGCTTTGGGAGGTTCTTGAGGTTCCCAAACACGGTGAGGTGGTGATCTTTAACAAGATTAAGATAGAAATCATGGATTAAAGCTTTGTTCTTGAAATCATTGGTGATTCTTGGAAATGGATTCAACCTTGGAAATCAATACATTCCTTCATAAAGGTAATCACTCTTCATCTTTAGACTTCGTTTTGGATTGAATGTTGATGTTCTTGAGTTGATGATTATTACATAAACAAATTTGACAAGCATGATTATGAGATGGATTACCGGAGTATGATGATATTAATATGATTCGTGTGGTTTGAATTATGTAGTTCGTTTTCTTGAGATAAGTTGGTGAATCCTTCTTCTCCTTTGCAGATGTTGATATCATTAAAACTCTGTAATGTTAGATTAAGGGAGTGTTGTTAAGGTTCTTGGTGTTCATGATGTTGATATTTGCGAAAGAAGATGATATTTGAATAGAATTGAATTAAGGGTTGGATGATTACTTATATGTTAAAGGATATCGGATTTTGTTGTTTTGATAGCTTTGAACATGATTCAGTATCACTTAGTGTTCTTAAAATCGCCATAAGTTGATCGGTATCTAAAAAACATGCATCTGTACAGCATTAGCGCACGCTATATTTACTGACTAGCATGCGCTAACGGGAGCAACTTAGCGCACGCTACGTTAAGTGATTAACGTGTGCTAAGAAGGCAGAAAGTGCAGTATTTTCGTGTTGTGGTTCTAAATTCGTGATCGTTTAAGTTGGTTTGATCATACTTGTGGTTAACCGAGATATTGTTGAGCCGTTGGGTTTGTGAATTGGTTTTATCGATTGTTGATTGTTGTCGAACTTGTTGTTTATCGATTATTGTAACAGGTTGAGATTATTGATCGGTGTTTATAACCGTATGTTTCGGTCGTGTTCGAGTATGTTCGTGAATGGCGTTGGTCAGGGCCGAGGAGCTAGTAGACAAAGACAATGAGATTAGTGACGGCTTCATCATCGTCGTATCGGTATCGAGGTAAGTTATTACTTGCTCATTTTATAGTATTTAATGAATGGTTTCCATTTCACTTGTGTATAATTCGTATAGCAATGTTTATAATCGTAATCATAGGAGATTTGGGATTATAAATCGTATTCGAGTTTTGGGAATCTAAATCATAATGTATATGATTTACTTTTGTTATTGGTATACTTGTATATCGAGGATATATTGTGATACAGACGAAGATATGAATTATCTGCAATCCGTGATACTTTGGACCGTCGAGTATTGAGGATAATGGTTCGTGATGGTTTAGACATTGAGATCGTTTTTGAAGGACTCTAGGCAAGTACTCTAATCGTTTTTATCATTTGTGTCGATCATGTCGTGATACATTCGTGTATTGTTGTTGTCATGCATTTGTGCATTGTTATTGTCGTGTATTGTGTACTGTTGTTTTGTGCAGTTGTGCATTGTTATCATATGTCCACCTCATGTTGGTCCGACGGGATCATCGAGGGATCTATGCTAGCGTGCGCTAGATCATCGGACGGGTTTTCCACCTCGGGTTGGTCTGACAGGATCATACAGACAAACGAGTCAACTGATATTAGCGCACGCTAAATGCAAGGACTTGCGTACGCTAAGACTGTGTAAGTTACGTACGCTAATGCATGGGCATTACGTACGTAAGCTCATGTACGAAGCCAGACATTAGTCTCTGGACTGCGATAGCGCATGCTAAGAAAGGTCAGTTAGCGTTGTTGCGCACGCTAAATATGAGATGTTAGCGCACGCTAGTAATTCAGTCTATATAAGGGACAGACGGGTATTATGAAGCATTTCGTCCATTCTTTCACCTTCAGTCGATAGAGAGAGCTTTGGGAGGTTCTTGAGGTTCCCAAACACGGTGAGGTGGTGATCTTTAACAAGATTAAGATAGAAATCATAGATTAAAGCTTTGTTCTTGAAATCATTGGTGATTCTTGGAAATGGATTCAACCTTGGAAATCAATCCATTCCTTCATAAAGTAATCACTCTTCATCTTTAGACTTCGTTTTGGATTGAATGTTGATGTTCCTGAGTTGATGATTATTACATAAACAAAGTTGACAAGCATGATTATGAGATGGATTACCGGAGTATGATGATATTAATATGATTCGTGTGGTTTGAATTATGTAGTTCGTTTTCTTGAGATAAGTTGGTGAATCCTTCTTCTCCTTTGCAGATGTTGATATCATTAAAACTCTGTAATGTTATATTAAGGGAGTGTTGTTAAGGTTCTTGATGTTCATGATGTTGATATTTGAGGAAGAAGATGATATTTGAATAGAATTGAATTAAGGGTTGGATGATTACTTATATGTTAAAGGATATCGGATTTCGTTGTTTTGATAGCTTTGAACATGATTCATAATCACTTAGTGTTCTTAAAATTGCCATAAGTTGATCGGTATCTGAAAAACATGCATCTGTACAGCATTAGCGCACGCTATGTTTACTGCCTAGCATGCGCTAACGGGAGCAACTTAGCGCACGCTACGTTACGTGATTAACGTGCGCTAAGAAGGCAGAAAGTGCAGTATTTTTGTGTTGTGGTTCTAAATTCGTGATCGTTTAAGTTGGTTTGATCAGACTTGTGGTTAACCGAGTTATTGTTGAGCCGTTGGGTTTGTGAATTAGTTTTATCGATTATTGATTATTGTCAAACTTGTTGTTTATCGATTATTGTAATAGGTTGAGATTATTGATCGGTGTTTATAACCGTATGTTGCGGTCGTGTTCGAGTATGTTCGTGAATGGCATTGGTCAGGGCCGAGGAGCTAGTAGACGAAGACAATGAAATTAGTGACGGCTTCATCATCGTCGTATCGGTATCGAGGTAAGTTATTACTTGCTCAGTTTATAGTATCTAATGAATGGTTTCCATTTCATTCGTGTATAATTCGTATAGCAATGTTTATAATCGTAATCACAGGAGATTTGGGATTATAAATCGTATTCAAGTTTTGGGAATTTAAATCATAATGTATATGATTTACTTTTGTTATTGGTATACTTGTATATCGAGGATATATTGTGATAAAGACGAAGAAATGAATTATCTGCAATCCGTGATACTTTGGACCGTCGAGTATTGAGGACAATGGTTCGTGATGGTTTAGACATTGAGATCATTTTTGAAGGACTCGAGGTAAGTACTCTAATCATTTTTATCATTTGTGTCGATCATGTCGTGATACATTCGTGTATCGTTGTTGTCATGCATTTGTGCATTGTTATTGTCGTGTATTGTGTACTGTTGTTTTGTGCAGTTGTGCATTGTTGTCAAATGTCCACCTCGTGTTGGTCCGATGGGATCATCGGGGGATCTAGGCAGTGAACGCTGGATCATCGGATTGCCATGTATTGTTGTTGTGCATATGTATATTGTGGGTTTGCCATAAGTATACATTGTCGTTATTGTTGTGATCATATTGACGTTGTCATATGAGTATGCATTTGTAGGTCTTGCGTTAGGACCATGTTCGTATGTTGTGTTGATCTGATCTCGGATTAGACTGACGTGATGGTAATGGTATTTCGTATCTTGAGGTATGTTCCGTATTTCCTTGATAGTTGTCTTTGATGGACAATCGATTATCGTATTGGAATTGTCGACGTCATCCGAAAGATTGAATTGAGCAGAGTTGGTATAATTTCCGTATCGCGAGTTATGATCATATTTTGAGAACCTTGGGTATTGTTGAGATACCGTACAGATATTTCGGTATTATCTTAATGTGTTGTTAAGGATACGAATCGTGGATTTTCGTAAAGTTATGACAATAAGATTAAATTGGTCTTATTCTTACTTAGTATTTCCATTGATATGTAATTATTGACGTGATGTGATGGTTATCATTGTTGGGTATTATGGCTGACCCCGTCGTGGGCTTTCTTTTTAGGTTCTTGGATTATCAAGCTTGTAGCGGTCATGAAGAGATGAGGTTACCGGAGGATACTGGCTAGGACATGTATTTGTGTATTGAGTCTCTGATCAGTTGTTGTATTCTGCTGCTAGAGTATTTTAATTGTTTGTCTTTATCCGCTGCGTGAGTATTTTTAAATGGCCTTTTGGTATCTGGTAACCTAGGTTACTTTGGCAATCATTTTCTAAATCTATTCTGTCGGTACGTGTAAGCGATAGCTTAACGTATGTTTTTAAACTATTGAGCTTTGGCATTTCGGGCCATGTGGTTTCAAATGAGATTTTACGACGGTTTGATAAACGGGTTTTATTAAGTCTTCAAATGTTTTTAAAAGACAGTACCGTCGTTAGCCTCTTGGGCATTTGTAAATATTTGCCAAAATTTCCTTCAGCCTTGTGGGTTCCATCTCGGGGCCCACGGCGCTGTAATATTCTTAGATGGCTCTGGGGGTGTTACAAATGGGCATTCCTTAGTTAGAACAAGATTGTGTTCTTAGGAGTTAGGACAATGTTTAAATTACGTTTCCAATCAGCAAAGTTAGTATCATCTAGTTTGTTCTCTTTGAAGATTACAGCAAATGGATTGGAAGGCATCTGAGATAAAATTAAAAACATTCATCACATAATGCATAGCAAAATATTTTGAAAACCCCAAAATACAATATATATGCTAGCAACCAACACCTCAAAAAAAAACATATGCAAGCCACGATCATGTGGACGTTTAGACACGTATTTTTCAAGTAGAGTTTTACGTCTTTAATTTTACCATCTAGTCAATTTATGTTATGACAAGTAAAATTAGTTGGTTCCTCTTGTCCATATGTTAATTAACATAGAGTCCGATGGTGAGCTTATTAATTAATACACCTAAGTGAACACCATGATTTAATAACCTTAAAATATTGTCTTTTAAATAATAGTCCTACAGATGGAGAGGTCCTATCATAAAAAAATAATATTTACCTTTTGTTATCATTTGAAATTTAAAACAAATGAACCCATAATTAGCACATCCAATATGGAGGAAGACACTAATGTCAACGCGCATACAAATTATTTCACAATTTAAATTAATTGTGGAGGCCAATTTGATTTTTTTTTAAAAAAAAAACTATTTTAATCACTTAGTTATTTTAGCCATAAAGTTTTTAATTCTATCATCCTAACATGCAAGAAATATATCACGCATACATTCATACATATCATACACCCAAAAGAATAAAAACTAGTAAATAAAATATTGGATAATTAAATTCAATTATCATGGCTTTTATTCCTCGTTTTGAATAATGATAAAATCTTCGGCTCGATATCTCCCACTGCTTCAAGCATCTCATTACCTCTGTAATACTCGGATTTTTGTCATGTATTTTCATCCGTATTTTAATCTGGTGGTAGTTGATTTTGTCGTACAATTAATCAAAGTATGATTTTTCGTACCAGTAATACAGTGTTCATGAATGTATGTTGTAAAGGATGTTAATTCATGCATGTGTTTGCATGAATTAGTGCACGCTAATATACAGACTTAGCGTACGCTACACTTGAGCATTAGCATACGTTATGTCGTTAAGATAGCACGCTATGTGAAATCAACATGATTGAGACAATATCAGTAGGTGGGATTGGATCACGGATTTGATAAGGATGTGTCGGATGAACCTGGACGGCTTTTAGAAAAGTTAAGTCAACGGTGTTTAGCGTACGCTACATATTATAGTTAACGCACGCTAAAGCCATGGACAGTAGAGGCAGTAAGCTCCGCGAGGTCGTTAGCGTGCGAATGCTGAGAGTTAGCGTATGCTAAATATAACACTTAACGTACGTAATGGCTGTATAACATACGTAAGGCCGAGGACAGAAAGTTACAGTGTGTTGTGAGCCCGTTAGCACACGCCAAAGGGTGAGGATAACATACGCTACATGTCATTTTCTATAAAAGGACAGCAACCCTTTCATTTCTTTCACT
Organism: Orobanche coerulescens; assembly: GCA_033398695.1. Taxonomy (NCBI): domain Eukaryota; kingdom Viridiplantae; phylum Streptophyta; class Magnoliopsida; order Lamiales; family Orobanchaceae; genus Orobanche; species Orobanche coerulescens. The sequence continues at coordinate 77,659,041 of CM065808.1, forward strand.
CGTTTTGTCCGAACTACACCTCTCTCAGACATCCCAGACTTATATAACCACTATATCAGCCTCTCAATCGGATTTTAGAGATCACAGAACATCTTGTAGTAGTGTTCAAGCATCTGACGTTGAGTTCTAATGATTGTTTCGTCGTTTACTCCATAGTAAGGTATGTCGATACTTCACCTAACTGGAATTCATGTTCTTAATGATGTATGAGCATGTTACTGAGAATATGGAGTTTATTACTATCATGATAAATCGAACACCATGTTTAGGAGGATTGGAATGGACGAACTTAGTTTTCCCGTTGATATAAGTTGAGCCTTGATTATGCCATATGCCTTTGATGATAATTTCGAGATATTCAAATATTGAACAACTTGTTAATATTATCACTTATATTAGAGGAATTCATGAAGATAAATATAGAGGATGTCCGTCAAGTATATTCATGTCTTGTAAGAATTGTTTGGATTCGATAAATCTTCATATGGATGGTTAAGACAATGTGATTATGTTAAAGGACGATCGTTTTGAACATGGAACCTTAAAACCAAGAACTACTTTGCTGGAGAACGGAAATCCTTGTGATGATTTACTTAGAACTCGATTGATTGTGTCCATCCTTATTATGAATTGTAGATTAATCAAACCATACTTTAGAGTTAATAATCGAGATTGGAGTATAGATTGTAATGACTTGCATACCCTTGAATTGTAGCCTTCAACATTTTATCTCTGTTATGATCATTTGATTCGCTTGAAGTATGTTATTAGTCCGACTTAGCGTTCATTGAATAATTGAACCGTGAACCGGACTTGCGTGGGATGTTAACTAGGCCATAGTTTAGGATGTTAGATGTTCATACGTTAGTTTTGTGACGTAAGTTGGACTCTTTGTTATTTCTTTTTGTATAAGGCCCGAGCTTTGCAAAGTGATTGATCGAATGGGTGACCTTCGAGCATATTGACGTTCGTTGAAGTATCTAGTCCTTGTCGTCTTTTAAGGCAAGTACTTTAAGTATGTTTATCCGTGTTGATGTCATTTATGTTGTCATGCATATGTGTTGTAGTTGTTTGTCCACCCCGTGTTGGTCTCATGGGATCATATTGGGATCTATGATGTGTGCACTAGATCGTTGGATGGGTTTTCCACCAGGTGTTGGTCCGACGGGATCATTATGGGCATCTATGATGTGCGCGCTGGATCGTTGGATTTCCATGAGTATGTTGTGATTATCACATTGTTTAATGCATTGATAGTCTTCTCGTGGAGAGGCTTATCGTTGTTGTGTTGTTCTTGTTGATACTGCATTAATTTTCACGTGTTGTCTAATAATCTGTGTCGTATAATTATTGTACTTGTACTAGCATCATTTTGATAATCCCTTCAGAGGTGGATATGTGTTTTATGTTCAGGACCCAGGAGAGCCGGAAAACAACCACAGGAGCTACATGACGACGGGGGTGCTGAGTGATGTTAACAGTCCGGAGAGTCCTTTCAATTGTGTTGTGTTTTAATAAGAACTCGAGTATGTTTTTGCTTTGTATTGTTTTAATGGTATTGTATTATTTACTGTTTGGTGATGGTCTTTTTGTTCTTTTGAAAATCGGTATGTAATAAATTTTACTGTTGGTATTTAATAATGTTCTTTTAAGTTCTCAGCCTAGTAAATTCTTACATAAAGGATTTACGGCGTTGTAATAATCCTAAATATCTCGGGGTGTTGCAGAATATGGTATCGGAGCTAAGATTTATGGATATCTTGGCAGTCGGGTTAATTTTAGGGTCCAGATATGTCGTTTGGTTAACCGGCCGTGAATAACATCACTGTACCGCCTACGTCTTCATGCGAGCTGTGGTTGTAAGTTTTCTAAAACTTGATTATTATCCTTCAATGTTATGCCCTTTTGAGATAACTAAATGTAGAACGATATTGTTTCTCGTATATTGAGTATGTATGCTTACAGTATGTTGAGAAGAGGTCGTGTACGTGGACGCGGATGCGCAAATGCTGAGAGATAAGCTTCACCCTCTATCCCTGGTTCCATGTCAAATCAGCCGATCTCAGTTCTGACGAGCAACAGGAATCTGTCAAAAATAATTGAGAGGAAGCTGTAGAGGGAAATGATAATACTGTTGTTCCCAACGTACTTCGACAGGTGGTTAACCAGATGACCCAATTCGCTCAAGTAGTGGACAGAATACAGACGGCGATAGGTCTACGACCAGGGGAAGGACAACAGGGCATCCCAGACTTGGGGTATCGAGAAGACAGATGGCTACAAGAGGTGTCGAAGATTCATCCACCAAAATTCGATGGTTTCTATGAAACGCCGACATGGGATCACTGGCTGAGGGAGTTAGAGAAAATATTTGCAGGAATTAACTGTCCGGATGATCGAAGAACCCCTATCGCTCGATATTTTCTAACTGGAGAAGCATCCAAATGGTGGAAAGCTATCCAAGATATTGACCATGATGCTGATTGGGGAGAGTTCAAGCTAATGATGGAAGCTCACTACTGTCCTCGTCCGTTTCGGAAGCTAAAGTCCAAGATTTATTCTCCCCGCAACCTGAGGATGTACCTGTGGCTTAAGAAATTAAGACCTTTAATGAACAATTGGCATTTGTTCGACACCTTATCAGGACCCATGCAGAAATGATGTTTCATTTTGACATGAGGATGAAACCGGAGATACAAAGATATATGTCAGGATTTGAATGTACCACTCTCCGCCAGTATCAAGATAAAGCTTTGGCATACGAGATGAAAGAAGTAGCTATGGAAAAGTTTTCCGAGTCTAAGAAGCATAAAGTTTCTGGTGGTTTCGCAGAGCACAAGAGTAGTGGGGCCCGTAAATTCCAATCATCTTTTCACTCGTTCAGTAAGGCCATGCATCCATATAAACGAGGAAAGAATTCCAGGCCGGCACCCGCTTTTAATGATGCAGCTAGAAAATGCTTCAACTGTGGTCGATCAGGGCATCTTTGGTATGACTGTTCATTTCCTTTGGTAGTGTGTTATGAATGTGGACAAGAAGGGCATAGTGTGATGTTCTGCTTAGATGCTACTAGATCTTATGGATCTCATACTTCACAATCGGCTCAGAAAGAGACGAGTGTCCCTCAAACTCAGCAGAGTGTTCAGCCACACCAAAATTTTGGTCGGGGAAGAGGCAGAGGACAATATGACCGGAAGGAAGCATCGAGGGTTGGGTCCGTTCCTCCGTGCCTTTATGAAATGAGGAGGGCAAATGATCAAAGTATAGATGTTGCATCAGGTACGATTCAGATTCTTTCGCAACCAGTTAGCATTTTGTTCGATACCGGAGCTACACATTCGTTTATATCACTGTCTTGTGTAAATCGTTTAAAAATTTCTTGTTTTCATGAATTTGAGCCTTATATTGTGGGCTTGCCAAGTGGGAAAATAATTGTGGGGAATTTAGAATCTAGGAATTTCCCTATATCAATCGGAGGCAAAGATTGGCCTTCAAATCTGATCGTGGTAGAAATTCAAGGAGATGATCTGATTCTCGGAGACGATTGACTTAACCGTTACGGAGCTATTATGGACTACTGGAATAGGAATATATCGATGATAGCTGAAGACGTTTCCGAATTCTTATTCGAAGGGTGGAGACTAGGAAGCGTAGGGAAAGTGATTAAAGCAATGAAGGCTCTCATACTACTGAAACGAGGTTGTGCCGGATACTGGTGTTATGCGATGAAGAACGAGAAATGAATATTAAGACTTTTTGTTGGGATTCGGTGATTAAAAATAAGTTACGCAGCGGAAAATAAACTGGTCTAACTGGTAAAAAACCGAACCCCTAAACGGATCGATCAAGCATCGTATAAACAGATATAAATTGACGAAGATAAAATTAAGAAGTCATACCCTCGTAGACCGTTGATAATATCTTCTTGATTTCGAGTACGAACACAAATCCAATCGAACGAGCTTTTGGAAATTCCCGAGTACCGAAAGCACCGTGCCTCTACGTATCACGCGTTGGAAGATGACCGAAAAATATTTCTATCAACTTATACTCTAAGTATACCGCTAGAAGTTGATAGAATTAGCTTATATATATTTTACAAATACTCTAAGTATTTATAGCAATTATTTTCTCTCAAAGTACAATTAGAAATCAAATGTATAAAGCTTGAAAATAACCTCTCTCTTTTTCCCTCAAAACTCACTGCCAAGCCTTTATCATGGAATGAAGATGATGTTTGTTTTATAACAAAGTGTGCACCCCACATGCCTTACCCCATCAAAATATTATATACACCAAGTGTATAAAATATAACACCATAATAATCAAGTGTCCCACAAAACAAATAAATACACCACAACATCATGTGATAATGTGGGGGACGGCAAGTGATGATTATTTGGAGTTGGTTCGTTTCGGTCCGTGAAACGGACCCTCGTGTATCTAATTTGATAGATAAACCTTGGTACGTTTCAATATAATACAATTAATTAATCTAATTAATTATTTATATTAAAAATAAATTCTATAAAAAATAATATGAATATATTAATTACCCATTAATTTATTTAATTCATGAGACCAATTTAATTTATCCAATAAATTAAATTGGACATCCAATGTCCAATATTAACCAAGAGAGAATAAGCTAAATATAATTTGTTGTCCTGTGCCGCAACTCTGTAGGTTCGTCTCAGTTAGCATTGGGAGGAACCAATGAGTGTTAACACCACTTAGTCAGACTCGTTGCCTACACCGTAACCTAACTGAGAACGAATGATAGGATCATTCCAAAACCATTACGTCGTGAATACCGTATACGTATAAACCCTTCAATCATATATCTCGGTCAAGTATTAGGGTGACGGTAAAGTCAAACCCTATTGTAACTTGACTCTATGCATTTTGTTAATGCAAACCGAGATCACCGAGCTCTCGCGTATCAAATACAACTAGCTCTAACTACTTTGGCCAACGACTTATGATCTCATTTGCCATTAACCGCATAGGACATTTACCTGCTCACTAACAGGAGAAAGAATCCTATCTTGGTATTCAGTAGAGACTGCTACTTGCCTACTAAGTTGCATTTCGAGGTTGACCCCACCAACCGGCGATTGGATCGAACTACTCTAATGACTAACTTAATGTCACAAGCACATCTCCTACTGAAACCTCAAGTCAAAGGTCCACGTATACCTATCAGAACCTTTCGATTCAGTCATTGACAATCCCTGAGTGATATACATGTGACCGAATCGAGGTGAGTCGTCTTCGAGTATTCTAATCTCATTAGCATACCTATAGCATGTGCTCCCACTAACCCTTAGTGAAGACACATACTCTACATGTCAAAGTACACGTTATACAAGTCTTATCTAAACTTACTGCCTAGTTATGTTTTATCGACTTGCGAACCAGTTAAGCATTCGAACCCTAAACACTTCCAGTGCCAATCTCCTTATCTCCATAAGGAGTGGAATGTTTTCTCTCAAATGCAAGGACTATTATTTTATATACCAAATCACAATGCCCGTGATATACAATAATATAGAAATAATTAATGCCTTATTTAATATTCATAATTACAATACAATGCTCTCACTCTCTCATCCTCTGAGTAGCATTCAAGTGCATATTCTTAACACTTTCGTCTATTCCTATTGTAAACGAATTTCTGGATGTGTTCCCTGAAGAATTACCTGGATTACCTCCACAATGAGACGTAGAGTTTACCATCAAATTGGAATCGGGAGCCACACCTATTTACAAGGCACCGTATCGTATGGCACCCACTGAGTTGTATGAGTTGAAAAAGCAACTTGAAGAATTGTTGGACAAAGGTTATATTCAACCAAGCATTTTGCCCTGGGGTGCACCAGTCCTATTCGTTCAAAAGAAAGCGGATCACTTCGGTTGTGCATTAATTACCGAGAGCTAAATAAAGTGACTATCAAGAATAAGTACTCGTTGCCTCAAATTGATGATTTGTTCGACCAGTTGCAAGGAGAGACAGTATTCTCGAAGATCGATTTGAGAAATGGATACCATCAATTGAGGATTAAAGAATCCAATGTTCCAAAGTCAGCATTTAAGACCCGCTACGGGCACTATGAATTTGTGGTAATGCCATTCGGTCTCACCAATGCGCCTGCCATATTTATGAAAGTGATGGACCGAGTATTCATAGAGTACTTGGATAAATTCGTAGTTGTCTTTATCAATGATATTTTGGTTTACTAAAAGAGTCCGGACGAGCATGCGGAACACCTACGGTATGTGTTGAACCTCTTGAGAAATGAACAGTTGTACGCCAAACTTTCTAAATGTGAATTCTAGTTGAAGGAAATGTTCCTTGTTCATATAGTATCAGCAGAGGGAGTTCGAGTAGATCTACATAAAGTCGAGGCAATCACACAATGGGAGTCTCCTAAGAATGTGAAAAACGTCGGGAGTTTGTTAGGAGTTGATGGGTACTATAGTCAGTTCATGGAAGGGTTTTCTAAAATCACCCACCCACTCACTAGATTGTTGCAGAAAACCCAAAGGTTCGAATGGAACGAGAAGTGTCAAGTCAGTTTTGATGAACTCAAGAAGAGGTTGACGACAGCCCCAATTTTATCGATACCACAGGGAATTAGAGGGTTCATGGTTTCCAGTGATGCTTCAAATTAGGGTCTCGGTTGTGTACCAATGCAGAATGATAGGGTAATCGCTTATGCCTCATGTAATACCCGTACTTTATATTGATTGTTTGACCTTGCCGTTCTTCCTCTTTTGTCACTCTGTAAACACTTTGAGATGTTGTCGGTGTTGATTTAGAGTTTCGTACCTTGTTTGGATCATGATTGTGTTTTTTGGACCTTTCGGCAGTGTTCTGGGTCAGGGAGATAGCGCACGGTAGGCCTAGGCTAACGCACGCTAATTCTACTTGAGTACTGCACGCTAGCTTTGAGCCTTATCACGCTAACGTTCCGAGCATGGTAGAGGCAGTAGCTAATTCTGCCCTCTGTACCAGCAGTTAGCGCACGCTAGGAGTTCACTAGCACCTGCTATTCATGTTCATTAGCATGCGCTAACATAGTCTGTAGCGCATGCTAACGAGCTGGGTCGGCAGAGGCAGTGAGGTGTTCATACTTTTTGGACTATTAGGTAACATACGCTAGGCAGCGGCTAGCGCACGCTATGAGTGTAGTGTAGCGCGCGCTAGTGCCCTTTAGTAATGCACGCTAGTGGAGTGAGAGTGAACTGGGACTTTGTATGGACACCAGTTAGCACACGGTAAGGCTTGGTAGCACGTGCTAACATCACAGTTCAGTAGCCACTAGACTACCGGGTGACCCCGTTAGCGCATGCTAACCTTTAAGCTTAGCGCACGCTAAGCTAACGCAGTATATAAGGGGGCAGTCAACCCCTGCACTTGTCATTTCACATCATTTTCACTTATTCTGATCGGGAGAGCTCGGGAGAGGCGATTTGTGGTGATTTGAGCTGGTCCTTCTTCAACAATCATCATCTTGAGTTGGATAACAAAGATTTCACAACACTTAATCCATTTCCATCTTCCAAATCAAGGTAAAAATCCTTAGAACCCTGATTTTGGGAATTTTTGGGATTTTCTTAGATTCGTCCGATTTATCCGTTTTGGAGCTTGAGAACCTTGAGATTCTGATGTATATACCCTGTACCCATGTTTCCCCTACGATTATATGGATTGTTTTGTACCTTGTTCGGACATAAGAGGGTTTGGGTGATTTTCCAACCTCTAGATGTTTACCCTTGTAGTTTCGTGAATCTTAGGCGGGTTTCGGGAGTTTCTTCGTGTGAGAGTATGGATTATTGATTATCGTATTCCTTGCGAATCATTTAGGTGCCGGAAGTGCATTCTTGGACCTACCGTACTTATACTCTTTTCCTTTCGATTTCTCGATGTCTCAAAGGCAAGTATATATTTATGATTGTACGTCCTCGACTTTGAAAGTAAGATATATGATTGGCATGATTATTTATATCCACTCTGTGATGGGCCGACGGGTCCTCTGAGGGTTTCGTAGCCTCTGGTGCGCCGCAGATATTTTGGGTTAACCACTATGGGACAGACCGATGTTAGGCGTATTTTTATGCGCTTATTTATCATTAGTTTATATCCATTTTGAGCCTAAAAATGCATAAATGAGCTTTTAATGCACTATTCTTATATGTTTTGCAGGAAATTGGAGTTCGGAAGGCTAAACGACGAAAAATGGGCGAAAATAGCAATTTTTGGTCATGAGCCGCGGCACAAGGATGCTGAGCCGCGGCACACGCACGGCCCCAGCGAAGCCCCAAGCGGACTGTACCCTGAGCCGCGGCACAAGGATGCTGAGCCGCGGCCCAGGAAGAAAAATAGCGCGCCCAGGTATGCGCTGAAGGTTAGGGGCCGCGGCACAACTTAAGTGAGCCGCGGCCCACAGGGCGGTTTTGCTGAGACTTCCGCGTTTATTGTGGGGATTCATGAACTGTTTTAGATATTAATTATCTAATTCGAATAGGGATATATCGAGTTAATAATTCTTAGTATTTTCTATCGACCTTGGGAAAGGCTTTAGAATAATTTAGGAATTCGTGGCTTACAATCAATTGAATAAAGGTGAACTGAATTAAATAAACATCACACATGATTGTTTGAGGGGAAAATCATAATCCAACGCCATTATTATTTTTATTTTTATTATTACTATTATTATTTATTTTTCTGCAATTAGTTTAGAAATAAATTCTATATAATTGTTCTTCAAATAAAATTACGAGTCGACTATATTTTGGTACTTAGTGAAATCAGTCCTCGAGGGAATGATATCTTACTTATCACTTTATTACTTATTGACACCGTGCACTTGCGGCATAGTGTGAGGGATTTCCTCACAACAAGTTTTTGGCGCCGTTGCCGGTGACTGATTTTTCGCTAATATCATTACCAAGCGACTCTAATTTTAATTTGAAGTTTTTCTTTTTTATTCTCTATATTTTTATTTCTTCATTATGTTTTCCTTTGATTATCGTGACTCTTTGCATTTCATAAATTTCGATAATCTTAATAATTTGCCTAATATGGTCAGTCAGCCCCCTCCCCCGAAACAAAAGACCATGCTTGAGCAATGTGTAGACGCTCTCAAAAATACTGATAGTACCCCTCTTGAGCGAGAATGTGCAAGTCGTGGTCTTGAGATTCACTATGGTTATTTTCCAGCTCATCGATTTAGTAGTGAAGTTGAGGGGGAGGTTGAGAAGAAAGACATGCTGAGTTTTACGGTCGATCCCCCAGCACCTGATAATTACATAAAGTGTGATGAGCTTGTAGAAGAAGTTACCATTGATAATGTTTTCAAAGAAATTTCATTAATTGGTCATCAAACTTCGAATAATAAGGTGACCACTTATGTGTCTAAAATTTTATTAACGGTGCCACGCATAATTTTTCCTAAATCCATAATGGGAGAGATTGACCCCATTACTTTTGATTTTGCTGAGGCTGATTCTTTGAGTTCTAATGAGGTTGTTCATGATATGTCTTTATTATTTACCCATTCGAACTCTGCTTATTTTTTCATACCTTATAATTATTATATTCTTCCATTATTTTTTGGTTGTCCGGATAATTATTCTTACTCATTATTTTTAGCAACCAGGCATGAACCAAAGCCTTCCTTGTGGAATAAGAGGCTTATAGATTGCAAGAAGGGGGTATTTGGCAATATCCCTAGAAAGAAGCCACGTTAATTTTTTATTTGCCACGTCATGCTCAAGACGTAAAATAGAGCGCTTGATGGGAGGCAACCCATCATTTTTTACTTGCTTTCTAGTTAGTTGTTTTTATTTGATAATTTTTTCTTCTTTGTTTTGTTATTTCGTTTGGATTCGTGTATTCTTGTTGGCCCTTAGTTCTCTAATATTTTTTTACCCCAATGAATTATTATTCTTCATATTCTAGTCTTTCTTGACTTAATGTCTATTGTTATTTCATGACTAGAGACTAAGTTTGGGGGTCCCTGGTTATGTTGGGCATTATTTGAAGTATGAATTGACGGACGATTCCACTCAGACATGTGCTGGCGTTCAAGAAGACATTTGGAATAAGATTCACTTTTCCTTATCTCTTTTATTTTCACATGAGTTTATTGTTGATGATTTTATGTGTAGTGGAATAAATTGAAGCATGCGATATTCTCTTAATTTTTCTTGGTTATAAATTGCGATCTCATCATTGCTTTATTTTTCTTGCATGATGTTGATGGTTTTTGCCAAAACAAAACGTGAATTTTTTCGTGCTTCCGTGTGTAAAACTGATGTTACGATACTGATTTTTTTTTGAAGAAACGGTTGACTTTTGGTCGAGTTTGTAGTCAGCGATATCTGTTTCCTCTGAGCATTCATTTAGGTCCGAAATTTTTTCATTTTTGTAGAAATCTTAGCAGATGAGAAAGGAGACATGCGTGTTTTCAAATCACCGTCTATATGTTTGGTTAAACTTTTTGCGTAGCTAGTCGTCCAGTAACATGAGTCTTGTTGGCACTTGGATTGAGTTTAGAGTCGGACAGTTTTTCCCAAAAAGTCGAGAATTTATATATGTTCTATGATGGGAAGTCTAGTAACCGGGGGTATTCGCGTGACCCGTTGTTTACTCTCGCGTAAAACGACAACCCTGAATAGACTAATGGTTTAGAGATATCGGATGTGCTGATGATGGGGAGCCTAGTAACCGGGGGTATTCGCGTGACCCGTTGTTTACTCTCGCGTAAAACAGCGACCTTGGATCGGACGCGGGAATAGCTATTCGAGTTTTTTCTCCGCTGTGGAGGGGGACTTAGTAACTAGAAACATCCATGTGCCCTACGAGTGTCTTTTACGTCAAACAGTTCCCTAATATATGAGAATGGAAATCCACCCTAGGATTATCCCGATGAAACATCCCGAAATCCGAACTTAGTGGTTAACTCGAATCTATATTATTGATCATACATAAGGGAATACTATCCGAGGATTAATTTTGACGATTAAACTCTTAAATTTTTGCCACTAGACTGTGGGACTGGGCGAATTGGCTTGTTTAATCTAACCCTTCATATTGACGGTCAGTTAAATTCACGCTGGTTAATCTTTGAGCTTGATTTTCTTCATGAAGGTTGGTTAGGACAGAAAATGATTACTTCTTGGAATCAGTGTCCATGGATGTGACTCACTATTACGACACTCGTATTATTCTTTGAGATTTTCAGGGTAGTATTTATTAAGTTGAGAACTATGGATTTGCACGATCATTCATGATACTTTTTATTTGAAAATTGATTTTTGCTTGAGGACAAGCAAAGGCTCAAGTTTGGGGGTATTTGTTAGGCGTATTTTTATGCGCTTATTTATCATTAGTTTATATCCATTTTGAGCCTAAAAATGCATAAATGAGCTTTTAATGCACTATTCTTATATGTTTTGCAGGAAATTGGAATCCGGAAGCCTAAACGACGAAAAACGGGTGAAAACAGCAAATTTTGGTCATGAGCCGCGGCACAAGGATGCTGAGCCGCGGCACACGCACGGCCCCAGCGAAGCCCCAAGCGGACTATACCCTGAGCCGCGGCACAAGGATGCTGAGCCGCGGCCCAGGAAGAAAAATAGCGCGCCCAGGTATGCGCTGAAGGTTAGGGGCCGCGCCACAGCTTAAGTGAGCCGCGGCCCACAGGGCGGTTTTGCTGAGACTTCCGCGTTTCTTTGCCGTTTTTGGAGCAGTTTTCGACCCAAATCCCCAAACGCATTTTGGAGGCTGAGGAAAGTTATAAATAGGGATTGAAGGTCATAAAAAGAGGGCATCGATAGATAGAGCGGAGACACCAAAGGAACTAGTGGAGGAGATTTGTGGGCGACGACAAGACCACGGATCCCTTACGGTTTTTCTTAATTTTTCCGTATCTTAGTTTCTAGATCTGTTTGAGTAGGATTGTGATTGTAGCCGATTACATGACGGTTTGATTTATTTATTTTTATTTTAGTTTACTCGTTATTCGTATTGAGTTGGATTTTTCTCATTGTTCTTAATGCTTTTTAATTGTCTGGCCAACAGTTGAATTGTTTTGAATGTCTTTATGGATTCGGGAGATGAGATTTAGGCATAGTTCTTGTGAGAAAAATCATGATTGTCGTGAGATATGGATATACTCATGGGAATTGTGAAGCCTATTTATTGTGGGGATTCATGAACAGTTTTAGCTATTAATTATCTAATTCGAATAGGGATATATCGAGTTAATAATTCTTAGTATTTTCTATCGACCTTGGGAAAGGCTTTAGAATAATTTAGGAATTTATGGCTTACAATCAATTGAATAAAGGTGAATTGAATTAAATAAACATCACTCCTGATTGTTTGAGGTGAAAATCATAATTCTACGCCCTTATTATTATTATTTTTTTTATTATTACTATTATTATTTATTTTTATGCAATTAATTTAGAAATAAATTCTATATAACTGTTCTTCAAATAAAATTACGAGTCGACTATATTTTGGTACTTAGTGAAATCAGTCCTCGAGGGAACGATATCTTACTTATCACTTTATTAGTTGTTGACACTGTGCACTTGCGGTATAGTGTGAGGGATTTCCTCACAACAAGTTTTTGTAACGTAATGGGTGTAATATCCGGATTTATTACGGTGTATTTCATCTGTATTCAAACCCTGTATTATTCGGATTTGTGTTTTGATTATTGGAGTATGATATTTCTTGCATTGATATCATTGTACATAAGTATAGAAACATGCAAAATTTCTCATGCAAACTCGTGATAGCGCACGCTAAGAATGTATCTTAACGCGCGCTATCGGGATACTATTAGCGCACGCTATGCAGGTAGGAGTTGCGTGCGCTAAGAACTCAATTATTGAGCGGGACGGCTAGCACATGCGCCAGCCGGGACATGGGTCCGGATAAGATTCCCGCGGACGAGCCCGGACAATTCTGAAGTCAACCATTATTAGCGCACGCTAAGGAATGCTTAGTAGCGTGCGCTAACTTGTTAAAATACAGAATATTATAAATGGGACAACAACCGTTTTGGCTTTCATTTCTTTCGCCCATTCTTCATCCTTGAGAGTTCAGAGAGCTGAAATAATCCTCCTACACACTTAGAACACATCTTGTTGGTGTTTGTATATTGGTTATCACTTGGGAGTATTCATTGTAGTGGAATAGCACCTTGGAGTGGCATACAACCAACCGGAGTTGGATTCTACCTTACGGTTCAGTGATTTTCATCATATTAAGGTATGTTCAATCTATCTCTAGACTTAGAGTTGGATTCTAACGATTTGGATGATCATGTTAACAAGATATGGATTTTCATAGATGGATTATCCAAAGTATATCATGTATGGAATGTTGAGATGAATAAGCCTTAAGTACCTTGATTATGATCATCATGATTCGAATCTTATTACATTGAATATGTAAAGGAAGCTTCTATCATTGGTAATCCGAATCTAGTAGATGACTTCATAGCAATCTTGGACTTGACTTTAACATCATTATTGTTAAATAAATCTAAAGGATTGATCATGGAAAGATTTATCTAGTATAGATGGAACGTTTAACAACTTCAGCATGATAATATTGATTGATATAAGATGTTGATATCAACCGTTAAGTCTTTCGAATTGTCGTATGAAGATTTGTAGTCGAAATGGAATATGGTTTTATATTGGTATGCATATCCTTGAATCCGAAGTTGTCATTATCCGTAAAATCATTCATAAGGGTATGAACATGGTATTCATGGAGGTAACATGAATTATCACGGAAGATTTCATTGTTTCGATCATGGCGAGAATAGTTTACTGCTCAGCAGTAAACTGCCATGCACAGATAGCGCACGCTATGCTATGAATATTAACGTGCGCTATCGAGCACGAGTTAGCGTACGCTACGTTTGGTACGTAACGTACGCTAGACCATCAGACGAGTCAGTCAGCTGGTCAGTGAAGTACTGACCATACATAGTTAGCGTACGCTAGGCTTTGTTGTTTGCGTGCGCTATCGAGCAGACTTAACGCACGCTACACAGAGTACTTAGCGTGCGCTAAGCAGCAGTGCATTGCATTTTATGAACTTTTGGCCGTAAATCGAATTGTTAAACATTCGCATTTACGTGAGATAAATCCTATATCATTTCTTTTGTTAAGGTTTGGTCTCGTTACGTGATTGATTGAGGAGGACGACCTTCGAGTGTTCATTTTCGTGGAAGTATTGTTCTTGTCTTCAAATCGAGGCAAGTACCTTAATTGTTTTGTGTATTGTTGTTATATATATTGTCGTGCATGTATGTCGTTATTGTATGTCCACCTCGTGTTGGTCCGACGGGATCATCGGGGGATCTATGCTAGCGTGTGCTGGATCATCGGATGGGTTTTTCCACCACGGGTTGGTCTGACGGGATCATCGTGGGTTCTAGGCAGTGAACGCTGGATCGACGGAATTACCATGTGTATGTTATGATATCATGTTGTGATTATCAGTTGTGCATGTCATTTTTGAGTTTCTCGTAGGAGAAGACTCGTTGGTATTTTTCTTGTCGTTTACGTTATTATTCTTCGTGAGATATGAATAATATGTTGTGGTACTTGTACTAGCATCGTTGTGCTAACCCCTTCGGGGGTGAACATTTTGTTTATGTTCAGGATCCAGGAGAGTGGGAAAACAACCACTGGAGCTGCATGACGACGAGGGTGCAGAGTGATGTTTTGGCCGGGTTTAGTTGTCTGTTGTTTATTGGTTATTTCAATAAGTACTCGAGTACGAAGTCATTTATGTTGAAATTGAATTTGATGATGTATTATTAAGTTCCTGTTGAACTACTGTACTTTCAGTATTTGGTCAGAACCGTTGTATTTAAATTTCATTATTTCCATTCGGTAGTACCCTTTTTATGTCTGTTCAATTCTTCAGCCTTGTAAATCCTTATGTAAAGGATTTACGGCGCTGTAATATTCCTGAATATATCGGGGGTGTTACAGAATATGGTATCGAAGCTAAGATTATGGTTATCTTGGCCGTTGGGTTAAAATAGGGGTCATTTATGTCTTTTGAGGTAACCGGCCGTGAATGACATCACTGCACTGCCTACGTCTTCATGCGAACGGTGGTTGTAAGTTCCTAAACTCTATCTCGTTCTTTACATGTTGTGTCTCTTTATACTCGAATATTAGAACGATGTTGTTTCCTGTATATTGAGTATTTATGCTTACAGTATGTTGAGAGGCGGACGTGGACGTGGTCGCGGTCGTGGACGCGGACGAAGAAATGCTGAAAGGGAAGCGTCGCCTTCTAATCAGGCCAGTCATAGCTCAGGCGAGCCGCAACAATCTATTAATAACGAACCAGATCCTGCTATACCAGAGATCCTTCGTCAAGTGGTGAACCAGATGACTCAGTTCGCCCAAGTCGTGGACCGAATGCAAGTGGCGGTGGGACTACAGCAGGGAGAGAGACAGCAAAGGATCCCAGACATGGGAAATCGAGGTGACCGGTGGCTGCAAGAGGTGGCGAAGATGCAACCACCCAAATTCGACGGTATTTCTGAGACTCCCACCTGGGATCATTGGTTGAAAGAACTGGAGAAAATCTTTGCCGGAATTAACTGCCCAGATGACCGGAGAGCCTCTATCGCGCAATATTTTCTGATAGGGGAAGCGTCCGAATGGTGGGAAGCCATCCGGCCTGTAGACCATGATGCTGATTGGACAGAGTTTAGATTGATGATGGAAGCTCAGTATTGCCCTCGTCCTGTGAGGGAAGCCAAAGTTCGGGAGTTTTTCTCCGCTCAGCCTTCTGATGTGCCAGTATCCCAGGCGATTAAGACGTTTAACCAACAGCTGGCATTTGTTCGACATCTGGTCAGAACAGATGCAGAAATGATGATCCATTTCGATATGAGGATGAAACCAGAAATCCAGAGGTACATGTCCGGATTTGAATGTACCACACTCCGTCAATACCAGGATAAGGCGTTGGCATATGAGATCAAGGAAGCAGCCATGGAGAAATTTTCGGAATCCAAGAAACAGAAAGTCTCTGGTACTTTTACGAGCACAAGAACAAGCGGGCCCCGTAAGGCCCAGTCATCCTTTCACTCTTTCAAGAAACCTCGCACCCGATTAGGAGCGGAAAGAACTTGGAGCGACATCGACTATTACCGATGTTACTAGGAAATGCTTTAAGCTGCGCCAGACAGGCACTATCGGAATTGCCCCCTTCTGCCGTGACTTGTTTTGATTGTGGGCCGAGAGGACATCGGGCGGTGTTTTGTGAAGAGGCTGCAAAGTCTTTTAGAGCCCGTACACAACGGCCGATCGAGAAGCCAGATATCAACAGAGCAGCAAAGTGTTCGAGATGCCTCGGAATTTTGGCCGCGGACGAGGCGAGAGGACAATGGGACCGAAAGGGGACATCGAGTGCGGATCTGCTCCCCACGTCATGCGAGATGAGGAGGACAGACGATCGGGATCTTCTTTGTCGCATCGAGTCTTGTCCGAGATCCTTTCCCGGCCGATTAGTGTTTTATTCGATACAGGAGCTACACATTCTTTTATATCCTTGTCTTGTGTAAATCGTTTGAATATTTCCGGTTTTCATACTTGTGAACCTTATGTTGTTGGTTTACCGAGTGGAGAGAGGATTGTCGGAAACTTAGAAACTAGAAATTTTCCTGTATCATTTGGAGGCAGAGAGTGGCTCTCAAATCTGATCATGATAGAAATGCAAGGAGACGACCTGATACTCGGAGACGATTGGCTTAATCGATATGGAGCAATTGTAAACTACCGAAGGAGGAATATCTCGCTGATCGCTGACGATGGTTCGAAATATTGTTCGAGGGTGGAAAGCAGGAAGCTCGGGAAAATTGATCAAGGCGATGAAAGTTGTCAAATTGTTGAAAGCAGTGTCATCAAGATCTTGGTGTTATGCAATGAAGAAAGAAGACGAAATTGTGGAACTTTCATCCATTCTGTTGTGAGCGAATTTCCGGATGTATTTCTGACGAGTTACTGGACTACCTCCACGAAGGGATGTGGAATTTACCATTGGTGGAACCCGGAGCTACACCAATTTCTAAGGCGCCGTATCGTATGGCACCTCTTGAGATGTACTGATCAAGAAGCAACTGGAGGATTCTTGGACAAGGGCTATATTGACAGCGTTTCACCACAGGAGCGCCCGGTTCTTTTGTCCGAAAGAAGGATGGATCGCTCCGACTGTGTATTGACTATCGAGAGCTGAACAAGATGACGATTAAGAACAAATATCCGTTGCCACGGATTGATGATTTGTTTGACCAGCTGCAAGGGGCAACAGTATTTTCTATAATCGATCTGAGATCAGGATATCATCAGCTGAGGATTAAGGAATCTGACGTTCCGAAATCAGCATTCAGAACTCGCTACGGACATTATGAGTTTGTAGTAATGCCGTTTGGTCTCACTAACGCACCTGATGTATTTATGCAATTGATGAACCGTGTGTTCATTGGATTTTTGGATAAATTTGTGGTTGTGTTCATTGATGACATTCTGGTGTATTCTAAGAGCCCGGAAGAACATGCGCAGCATTTGCGGATTGTATTGGAACTTTTGAGAAACGAGCAATTGTACGCCAAACTTTCTAAGTGTGAATTCTGGCTAAAGGAAGTGATGTTCCTCGGCCATGTGGTGTCAGCTAAAGGAGTCCGAGTAGATCCTCAAAAGATCGAAGCAATTATGGATTGGAAGCCTCCAAAGAACGTGAAAGAAGTCCGAAGCTTCTTAGGACTTGCTGGATATTATCGTCGATTCGTGGAAGGGTTTTCTAAAATCTCCCGCCCACTTACTCGACTCCTGCAGAAAACTCAAAAGTTTGAGTGGAATGAATTGTGTCAGATTAGCTTTGATGAATTGAAGAAGAGATTGACGACGGCACCGATTCTATCACTTCCACAGGGAACTGGAGGATTTATAGTTTACGGTGATGCTTGAACCAAGGACTTGGGTGCGTATTGATGCGTAATGATAAGGTGATCGCTTATGCATCGCGACAGTGAAACCTTATGAAGTGAATTACCCAACACATGATTTGGAGCTTGCGGCAGTAGTTTTGCTTTGAAGATCTGGAGGCATTATCCATGCGGGACTCACCGTCGGATCTTTACGGATCATAAGAGTCTCAAGTACATATTCAGTCAGAAAGAGTTGAACATGCGGCAAA
Organism: Orobanche coerulescens; assembly: GCA_033398695.1. Taxonomy (NCBI): domain Eukaryota; kingdom Viridiplantae; phylum Streptophyta; class Magnoliopsida; order Lamiales; family Orobanchaceae; genus Orobanche; species Orobanche coerulescens. The sequence goes on from CM065808.1 coordinate 77,677,306, forward strand.
GAAGATGGTTAGAGCTGATCAAGGACTATGACTTGGAGATTTTGTATCATCCAGGCAAAGCAAATGTGGTGGCCGATGCACTTAGCCGCAAGCCTGTTTCTATTCAGATGCTAGAGACGCTGACCTCCCAACTTAGCCTTCAACGAGAGATGATTCGTGAAGGAATTGAAGTATGGTTACAAAGAGTCCAAGGACAACTGTGCATGATGGAGATAACTTCATCATTAACCGAAGGAATCAAATCTAGTCAGACAGATGATCCTCTGATGATTCGGTTACGTGATGAAGTGATCAAAGGAAAGGCCCCCGGATTCGTAATTCATGATGATGGAGTTTTGAGATTTTAGAACCGACTCTGTGTTCCCGATGATGATGTTCTGAAACAAACGATTATGAAGGAAGCTCACAGTTCACCCTATTCTATCCACCCAGGCACCAGTAAAATGTATAAGGACTTGAAGCAGAATTTCTGGTGGGGCAACATAAAGAAAGATGTAGCGGACTACGTTTCTAAATGCTTGACATGTCAGTAGGTTAAGATCGAGCATCAACGGCCTGCTGGAATGTTGAAGCCGCTCCCAATTCCTGAATGGAAGTGGGAGGACATATCGATGGATTTTATCACTAATATGCCGAGAACCAGGACAGGAATGAACATGATTTGGGTGATAGTTGACCGTTTAACCAAATCAGCTCATTTTCTAGGCATTAAGGATACGTGGGGACCAGAGAGGTTGGCACGAGTATTTATTTCGGAGATAGTTAGATTGCATGGTACGCTGAAGACCATTGTTTCTGATCGAGACGGCCGTTTTGTGTCTCACTTTTGGAAAGCAGTTCATAAGGCCTTGGGGACCAAATTGAACTTGATCTGACTTATCACCCGCAGACTGACGGACAATCCGAGAGGACTATACAAACGGTGGAAGACATGCTAAGGGCCTGTGCCTTATATTGGTCAAACGATTGGGAAGTTCATCTACCGTTGATTGAATTTACCTACAACAATAGTTGGCATGCTTCCATTAAGATGGCACCGTTTGAGGCATTATACGGAAGGAGATGCAGATCGCCCCTATGCTGGGACGATTCGTCAGACTTGATCGGAACAGAACCAGAGTTGATCGTACAGACTCGAGAGAAGATAGCCTTGATTCGTGAAAGGCTGTTGACCGCCCAGAGTCGCCAGAAATCTTACGCAGACGTACGTCGTCGCCCATTGGAGTTCAGTACTGGAGAACACGTACTTTTGAAGGTTTCTCCTACTCGGGGAATCTTTCATTTCGGAAGGAAAGGAAAGCTGAGTCCGAGATATATCGGACCATTTGAGATCCTCGAGAGAGTTGGGGAGTTGGTATACACACTGGCATTGCCGCCGTCATTGTGCCATGTTCATAACGTGTTCCACGTATCCCAGTTACGGAGGTATATACCGGATCCCAGTCATATCATTGATTTCGGCGAGATCGAAGTCGAGCAGGATGGGACGTTTGAAGAAAGACCGGTCAAGATACTCGAGAGTCGAGTTAAGCAACTGAGGAACAAACCAATCGTTTTGGTCAAAGTTCAATGGTCACGTCACGGAATGGAAGAAGCCACCTGGGAAACAGAAGCTGATATGAAGTCTAGATATCCCGAGTTATTTTCGTCTTGAGTTTCGGGACGAAACTCCTTTTTAGTAGGAGAGTATGTAATATCCGGATTTATTACGGTGCATTTCATCTGTATTCAAACCCTGTATTATTCGGATTTGTGGTTTTGATTATTGGAGTATGATATTTCTTGCATTGATATCATTGTACATAAGTATAGAAACATGCAAAATTTCTCATGCAAACTCGTGATAGCGCACGCTAAGAATGTATCTTAACGCGCGCTATCGGGCTACTATTAGCGCACGCTATGCAGGTAGGAGTTGCGAGCGCTAAGAACTCAATTATTGAGCGGGACGGCTAGCACATGCGCCAGCAGGGACATGGGTCCGGATAAGATTCCCGTGGATGAGCCCGGACAATTCTGTTAAAATGCAGAATATTATAAATGGGACAACAACCGTTTTGGCTTTCATTTCTTTCGCCCATTCTTCATCCTTGAGAGTTCAGAGAGCTGAAATAATCCTCCTACACACTTAGAACACATCTTGTTGGTGTTTGTATATTGGTTATCACTTGGGAGTATTCATTGAAGTGGAATAGCACCTTGGAGTGGCATACAACCAACCGGAGTTGGATTCTACCTTACGGTTCAGTGATTTTCATCATATTAAGGTGTGTTCAATCTATCTCCATACTTAGAGTTGGATTCTAACGATTTGGATGATCATGTTAACAAGATATGGATTTTCATAGATGGATTATCCAAAGTATATCATGTATGGAATGTTGAGATGAATAAGCCTTAAGTACCTTGATTATGATCATCATGATTCGAATCTTATTACATTGAATATGTAAAGGAAGCTTCTATCATTGGTAATCCAAATCTAGTAGATGACTTCAAAGCAATCTTGGACTTGACTTTAACATCATTATTGTTAAGTAAATCTAAAGGATTGATCATGGAAAGATTTATCTAGTATAGATGGAACGTTTAACAACTTCAGCATGATAATATTGATTGATATAAGATGTTGATATCAACCGTTAAGTCTTTCGAATTGTCGTATGAAGATTTGTAGTCGAAATGGAATATGGTTTTATATTGGTATGCATATCCTTGAATCCGAAGTTGTCATTATCCGTAAAATCATTCATAAGGGTATGAACATGGTATTCATGGAGGTAACATGAATTATCACGGAAGATTTCATTGTTTCGATCATGGCGAGAACAGTTTACTGCTCAGCAGTAAACTGCCATGCACAAATAGCGCACACTATGCTATGAATATTAACGTGCGCTATCGACCACGAGTTAGCGTACGCTACGTTTGGTACGTAACGTACGCTAGAGCATCAGACGAGTCAGTCGGCTGGTCAGTGAAGTACTGACCATACATAGTTAGCGTACGCTAGGCTTTGTTGTTTACGTGCGCTATCCAGCAGACTTAACGCACGCTACATAGAGTACTTAGCGTGCGCTAAGCAGTTCAGGCAGATTGCATTTTATGAACTTTTGGCCGTAAATCGAATTGTTAAACATTCGTACCACGTGAGATAAATCCTATATCATTTCTTTTGTTAAGGTTTGGTCTCGTTACGTGATTGATTGAGGAGGACGACCTTCGAGTGTTCATTTTCGTGGAAGTATTGTTCTTGTCTTCAAATCGAGGCAAGTACCTTAATTGTTTTGTGTATTGTTGTTATACATATTGTCGTGCATGTATGTCGTTATTGTATGTCCACCTCGTGTTGGTCCGACGGGATCATCGGGGGATCTGTGCTAGCGTGCGTTGGATCATCGGACGGGTTTTTCCACCACGGGTTGGTCTGACGGGATCATCGTGGGTTCTAGGCAGTGAACGCTGGATCGACGGAATTACCATGTGTATGTTATGATATCATGTTGTGATTATCAGTTGTGCATGTCATTTTTGAGTTTCTCGTAGGAGAAGACTCGTTGGTATTTTTCTTGTCGTATACGTTATTATTCTTCATGAGATATGAATAATATGTTGTGGTACTTGTACTAGCATCGTTGTGCTCACCCCTTCGGGGGTGAACATTTTGTTTATGTTCAGGATCCAGGAGAGCGGGAAAACAACCACTGGAGCTGCATGACGACGAGGGTGCAGAGTGATGTTTTGGCCGGGTTCAGTTGTCTGTTGTTTATTGGTTATTTCAATAAGTACTCGAGTACGAAGTCATTTATGTTGAAATTGAATTTGATGATGTATTATTAAGTTCCTGTTGAACTACTGTACTTTCAGTATTTGGTCAGAACCGTTGTATTTAAATTTCATTATTTCCATTCGTTAGTACCCTTTTTATGTCTGTTCAATTCTTCAGCCTTGTAAATCCTTATGTAAAGGATTTACGGCGCTGTAATATTCCTGAATATATCGGGAGTGTTACAATGGGAATGTAACGAATAGGCATAGTGTGAACACCATGGCCTACCGGACTGGCTACAAATTCAGACTTTTTATAACGGATTGAGTGCTTCTACACGCACTCTTGTTGATGCAGCCGCTGGAGGCGCCTTAATGGGAAAAACGATGGCGGAAGCTCATGCTTTATTGGAGGTGATGGCTGTGAATGCCTATTAGTGGCCTTCCGAAAGAGTAATTCCGAAGCGAGTTATGGAAATTTCCAATAACGTTCCGATCTCTACATTATCAGCTCAAGTCGCAGCACTAACTCAGCAACTTCAAGCCTTTTCACATGCTCCTTCCCCCGTTACCACTGAATCATGCAATTGGTGCAACGGATCTCATCCTAGCGTGGAATGCCAAGTCGGAAATCCTTTCGAGCAACCTCCGATGGAACAAGCTCAGTTTGTGGGGAACGGGAATCGGCAAAACAATCCGTACTCCAACACTTATAATCCGGGGTGGCGTAATCATCCTAACTTTTCATGGAGAAATGGACAAAACTCAAACCAACCTCAGTTTGATCAACACCAACAGCAGCCTCCTCCCACTCCAAAAATCTCTCTAGAGGAAGCAATGGCGAAATTGGCAGCAAATACGAGTCAGTTCATGGCCCGTACGGAAGCGACCTTGTAAAACCATTCCGCTTCTATTCGCAACTTGGAAGTCCAATTGGGCCAAATTGCTAATGCATTAATAGCTCGCCCGGAGGGTACCTTGCCAAGTACGACCGAGACGAACCCCAGAGAGAGTATAAATGCCATCAGTTTGAGAAGCGGGAAAGAAGTGTGTGACCAGCCCGAGAGGAACGAAAAGAGAAGTAAGGATGAGAAGAAGAAAAATTCGGCGACTGAGGAATCACAAATGTCTAGACCCTCGAAATTGTTTCCGGATAATCCGACAGCCTATGTGCCACCCATCCCGTTTCCACAGCGTTTGCAAAAGCAGAAATTGGACAAACAATTTTCCAAGTTTCTCGACGTTTTCAAGAAACTACATATAAATATTCCATTTGCTGATGCCTTGGAACAAATGCCGAGCTACGTGAAGTTTATGAAGGAAATCCTATCTAACAAAAGGAAGCTTGAGGAATATGAAACGGTGGCACTGACTGAAGAGTGCAGCGCGATTTTACAGAAAAAGCTCCCGCCAAAATTGAAGGATCCAGGAAGCTTCAATATACCGTGCACCATAGTAAACCTCTCTTTTGATAGGGCGTTGTGTGATCTCGGCGCCAGCATTAATCTGATGCCACTTTCCATATTTAAGAAGCTAGGCATTGGGGAAGCGAAGCCGACGACAATCTCGTTGCAATTAGCTGATCGATCTATCAAGTACCCGAGGGGGATAATAGAAGACGTCTTAATAAAGGTAGATAAATTCATTTTTCCGACTGATTTCACTGTGCTCGATATGGAGGAGGACCAAGACATCCCAATTATTTTGGGAAGACCATTATTAGCTACCGGTCGAACTCTCATTGACGTGGAAAAAAGGAAACTCACTCTGCGGGTTCAAGATGAGCAAGTCACTTTCCAAGTGTTTCAACTCATTCCGTGTCCAAGTAGTGTCGAGAAGAGTTCACAAATTGAAAGTGTAGATATCTTTGTGAAGGACACACACCGGAAGAATTGTCAGTCAAAGTATTTAGAATCCGTTCCAGATGCTCCGACATCTAAAAAAAATGTAGAACGAGTCGCATATCTTAGGCATTTGGACATGTCGTCATCATCAACCGTTCATCCACCAATGAAAAATCCTGATGCTGTCATAAGTTCGTTCGAGAAAAAGGAGAATAAGCCGGAAGTAAAACGGGGGCCAAGTCATATGCAATATGGGTGTCTCGGAAAGTTGTTTTTATTAAAATCTTTTCGCAAAGAACATTGGGTGTCCAAACCGAAAATCGGATTGTTAAAGACTAATGGTCAAAATTTTAAAACACACTTTAACGGTTCGATAGATGGGGCGGAGTTCAAATGGTGTTTGCGAAAAGCGAACTGAGTTTCAAAAAGTCCAGCTGAAGACTATAAACTTAGCGCTTCTCGGGAGGCAACCCGAGTATTAGTCGTAGATCTTTTGTGTTTTAGTATTTTCTTGCATTTTTGGATCTTTATTTTTCGTCATTTTTTGCTTTGATACGCTTATCCCTCACGTTCTTGGTGTTTTCTTTTGAAAATTCTGCGCAGAAATCACCCCAGGGGAAGAAATCAGCAATGGGCCGCGGCACAAGGATAGTGTGCCGCGGCACACACTAGTTGAAGGAAAAATGCCAAACAAACTGTACTCTGTGCCGCGGCACGACCTTACTGAGCCGCGGCACACTCGATCCCTGAGCCGCGGCACATATTCACTAAGCCGAGGCACGCCAAATGTCCAAGAAATGCCCAGGAGGCTGTACTCCGTGCCGCGGCACAGACCAAATGAGCTGCGGCACACTAACATGTTGAGCCGCGGCAGCCGTATTCTGAGCCGCGGCATATGGCGACATAGCATACACACCCAGGCTAACTGTAATCTGGGCCGCGGCTCACTTAAGTTGTGCCGCGGCCCCCGTTCGGAAGTTCAAAGGCCCAGGTACCTTTATAACACGGATCGGCCGGCTCCCCATGTAAACTTCTTCCTCTCCTTTGCACAAGCGATCGGCCGAAAACTTCTTCTCATCTTCTTCTTCCTCTTGCATACTACAATCCAAACCAAGTAATCCTCAATCCCTTAATCCTTATGGATACATGATTTGAGAAGTAAGGTATGGTTATTCATTTGATTTGGATTATGTTGTTAGTTTTTCTTTTTCAAAGTCCTCTCAAGAATTGAGTTGGGAATATGAAATTATTGATTGATTTCGATGGTATGTGTTGATATTCGGTGGATTGTTAATGTTTTTGTCATTGTGTCATGAGCATATCGATTGGTGTTGTTTTTGGGGATGAGATTTAACCATTACAATGTTTGTTCTTCATTGGAACTCATGAAGTCAAGGTGTTTGATGAAATGCATGAATGAAAAATTTTCTTTGTTAAGTCAATGATTTGAAACTATGTGCAAACGAAATTGTTTATGGATTTACAGCGTACTCCAACCCTTACGACAAGTTTAAACGTGAAAGCTCAATTTTAATTTTCTCTAACGACGGTGCAAGTTCGTTCAACTCCTTATTCATGTTTCGCATACCTTTAGCCGAGTGGTGTTGTTTTCCTTATGGGTTAAGTAATTTCTGGTATTTGTCTTTTCAGGAACTCGCCATGGCTAGGAAGAGAAAGGTTAGCACAAGGGCTAGGACGCAATCGTCCCCCACACGAGGGGAAACTTCACAAAGCCGAGCCGAGTTGGAGTCGCACCAATTCTCCGACCCGGAAATTCATAAAATATTCAATGAAAAGATCCGTCCTCGACCTTTGATTCCAGAGCGGGGATTCACTCCCGCCCCCCAGGACGGGGAGCTTCTGACGATGATAGACGAGATGGGGTGGGCCCATTTCACTGCACCTTCCGAGCCGACGGTGATCTCCATCGTCCAAGAGTTTTATGCTAGCGCTCTGCTGAAGCATATCCGAGCAGGGCAGATGATACCGCAGTCAGATACTCGGACTCAGGTCGTCGTCCGGGGCATTACTGTTGATTTTTTCAGTGGCGACTATTCGGAGATTATTCAAGCTGCCTGTGGTGGATGAGACAGCATATACGCGAGCTATGAGTGGCCTCACGAGGGAGGCCCTGCTCGAGACACTTACACAGCCTAGCTCCGTCTGGGAGATGCGCGCCCTGGATTCCTCGGCCTTCTACTTTAAGAGCTCGCGCCTCAGTCGGCTTGGGCGAGCCTGGTTGTATTTCATCTGTGCTCGTGTAGATCCTACCTCGCAGATTCGCTCTGTTTTACTCTCTCGTGCCCGTACACTATATGCCATCACTTCCGGGCTAAGATTTGATGTGGCCCCTCTTCTGGTCCGATCTATTCTGTTGTGTATTCAAGGAGGGGCCAAGATGGGGCTGAAGCACCCCTCTCTCATCTGCGCTCTATGCCGCCAGTCGGGCATGACTTGGTCAGACGATGAGCCGATGTTGGCCCCCCATGATCCGATTGATCATCGCATCATTTCTCACTTAGACCAGTGGGGAGGAGCGCCGGCACACGCTCGGGGGCGAGGATTTATTCTTGATGAGGCACACGAGCAGTCCCCCGAGCCTCTTCTTTTGATGCATGGGCAGGCGGAGTCCAGCCCGCCGCCCGATAGAGAGCACTTGCAGGCAATGTTCGATGGCCTGAGAGAGGAGATGCGGAGAGAGAGAGAGAGAGTCACTTGATGGCTTGGAGAGAGGAGATGCGGACGGAGAGAGAGAGCATCCTCGCAGCCGTCCGAGATGAGATGAGAGAGCAGGCCCGACGGGCCAACCGACGTGAGACGAGGCGCTTGGCAGCGAGGGATGCTTACCACCAGGATTACCTTGCTGTGTGGACGAGCCATATTATGCACCCGGGCGGGCCTTTCATCCCACCAGTTCGGCCAGCCACGCCACCCTCCTCACCGGACGACGCGGCACCAGTTCATGAGCAGACAGTAGGGAGTACTTGACCTTTTCTTTTATTGCATATTACATTTTGTGTACATTGAGGTCAATGTACGTCCTAAGTTTGGGGAGGTTTACTTTCTGTTGTTGTACTTATTCCTTTGCATTTTTCGTTATTTTTTGTTGCTAGCCTTGCTTGTCGTGATATTATTTGCATTCGTGAATTTTTCGTGCTTCTTTTTGTGTAAAACTGATGTTACGATACTGATTTCTCTCTGAAGAAACAGTTGAGTTTTAGTCGAGTTGTAGTCAGCGATATCTGTTTCTGCTGAGTATTCATTTAGGTCCGAAATTTTTCATTTTTGTAGAAATCTTAGCAGATAAGAAAGGAGACATACGTGTTTTCAAATCGCCGCCTATACGTTTGGTTATACTTTTCGGTTAGATAGTCATCCAGTAACATAAGTCGTGTGGGCACTTAAATTGAGTTTAGAATCGGACAGTTTTTCCCAAAAAGTCAAGATATTATTTGTTTTATGATGGGAAGTCTAGTAACCGGGGGTATTCACGTGACCCGTTGTTTACTCTCGCGTAAAACGACAACCCTGATTAGACTAGTGGTTTAGAGATTTCGCATGTGCCGATGATGGGGAGCCTAGTAACCAGGGGTATTCGCGTGAGCCGTTGTTTACTCTCGCGTAAAACAGCGACCTTGAATCGGACATGCGGGAATGGCTATTCGAGTTGTTTCTCCACTGTGGAGGGGAACTTAGTAACTAGAAGCATCCATGTGCCCCATGAGTGTCTTTTACGTCAAACGGTGCCCCAATAGATGAGAATGGAATTCCACCCTAGGATTATCCCGATGAAACATCCCGAGATCCGAACCTAGTGGTTAACTCGAATCATTATATTGATCATATACAAGGAAATACTGTCCGAGGGTTATTTTTGATGATGAAACTCTTGAAATTTTTGCCACTAGACTGTGGGACTGGGCGAGTTGTCTTGTTTATTTTAACCCTTCATATTGGCGGTCGGTTAAATTCACGCTTGTTAATCTTTGAGCTTGATTTTCTTCATGAACGATTGATTAGCACTGAAATTGTTTACTTTGTGGAATCAGTGTCCTGGATGTAACTCACTATTACGATACTTGTGTTATTCTTTGAGAATTTCAGGGTAGTATTGATTAAGTTTAGTACTATGGAGTTGCACGATCATTCACGATATTCTTTTATTTGAAATCAATAATTTTTGCTTGAGGACAAGCAAAGGCTCAAGTTTGGGGGTATTTGTTAGGCGTATTTTTATACGCTTATTTATCATTATTCTTTATCCATTTTGTATCCAAGCCTACATAAATGAGCCTTTAAAGCACTATTCTTTTATGTTTGGCAGGAAATTGGAGTCCGGAAGCTCGAACGATGAAAAATGGGCGAAAATGGCAAATTTTGGCCTGGGGCCGCGGCACGAACCAAGTGAGCTGCGGCACACGCAGGTGACCAGCAAACCCCGAGTGGACTGTACCGGGGGCCGCGGCACAAGGATGCTGAGCCGCGGTCCAGGAAGAAAAATGCGCGCCCAAGCATAGGCGCTGAGCACCGTGAGCCGCGGCACAGATTAAGTGAGCCGAGGCCCACGGGGCGGTTTTGATAGAAATTGCCGCGTTTCTAGGCCGTTTTGGAGCCTGTTCTCGACCTAATCACACGGACGCGTTTTGGAGGCTGATGAGAGTTATAAATAAGGGTTTAAGGTCATAATTTGGGGGATTATCATCGGAGGATCGATCATCATCAAGGAAGAGAAGCAGAAAGCACCAAGGAGCAGAGAGCGGAAGCTAGAGAATGGAGGAATCCGAGCTCTTCAACTGCGTTTGATCTTTATGCGTTCTTCAATTATTTCTGTATTTTTATTCTTTATCATGTCAGGCTAAAACCCTGTTCTAGGATTTTGATGAAACCGAGGTTTTGATGAATTAACTTTTGATTATTAATTCAATTCCCTTTTCTATTGAGTTTTCCCAATTGTTCTTAATGCTTTCAATTGTGTGGCCTATAATTGAATTGTTTTAATTACGCAACTCGAATCGGGAGAGGAGAGTTGGTGAGGAAAATAATTGGTGAGAATCGTTTTATCTTATGAGATAGGAATATACTCATAGGAACTACGTGGCCTTTCTGAAGATTCCGTGCTTTTTGCCTATTGTCGAATTAATTCACCTAGGAATAGAGTGGGTTATTCGCCTTAGAAAAATCTATTGACCTCGGGAGAGGCGGTAGAGTATTTTAGCAATCTTCGCCTTCAATAAATTGGGAAATCATTAAATTCATATAATCGAGAGTAATTCGGATAAACCGAGGTGGATTCATAATCCTAGATTGATTCCATATTTGATCTTCTTCCCTTGCATAATCGATTTTTCTATTCTTTGCTTTTGTTAATTTTCCTTAATTATTTCTTGCACCTAAAATTTCGACAGTTCAGATAAAATTAGAATACTCATAAATCAGTAGTTAGTAACTCAGTCCTTGTGGGAACGATATCTGACTTATCACTTTATTACTTGTCTACGATAACGTGCACTTGCGTTGAATGAAATTCGCAACAACCGACGGGTCATCTAAGGGTTCCGTAGCCTCTAGTGCGGTTCCGCGGTTAATCATGTATGTATTATGTGATACTATGAGATTTAGTTATTCCGGAATACTAGTCTTGGATTATTAAGATGATGATTACTTTTACGTTATTGTCAAGGAGTATTGTGTTTCATATTCGATATTCTTGCACTAGCTATTCGACGGCTAACCCCTTTATGGGGGAAATACATTTCATATATTTCAGGTTTCAGGAGAGCGGATAGGCATGTATCGGGTCGGCACGAAGATTATGGGCAAGTGTGATGTTGTGTCTTGTCTCGAGTTATATTTTGTGTTTCCTCCATTCAGTGTTGTTGTACTAGAATAGTTTTTGAGTACTCGAGTACTGTTTCTGATTTTCTTTGTTGTTCCGGCCTGTGTTGCTGTGGTATTGATTTGTGATGTATTGTATTCGGATGTTTTGGATATGGTTTTGAATACCATTTTTATTGTCTTCCATTTCTTTGTACTTGGACCTTCTCGGTCAAAGTTCATAGTTCTGCATATAAATAGCTTTGTGGGCCCCACGGCGGGGCTCACGGCGCTGTAATATACCATAAATAACTTGGGGGCGTTACAAATTATGGTATCAGAGCTTAGGTTTATGGATACCTAGGTTGTCGGTCTTTTGGGTCGATTAAGTCATCGTTTGTATACAGTATCACTACTTTGCCATCATCAAAGTGCGACCGGTACTTGTAAGACCTCTTACTCTCATAATGTTTCCTTAATCGCTTTACTTTTGAATTGGTATTTTGGGAATCGGTCACTTCGATGATTTGCGTTTTGAATTGTACTTACGTGCTTTATGTATCCTTCAGAATGTCTGCTGATAGGGGACATAGGCTAGGCCGTGGTCGTGGACGCGAACGAGTACATGACACGGCTGCTTCCCTCAGTTCCGTTGCGGGGTCGACCACCCCTAACTTATCTAACTCAGTACATCGATACCGAGGGTCATCACGTCCAATCGACCGGCCAAGGAAATAACGCAGATTTTGGAGTTACAAATGTCCTTCAGTAGTTGGCTAAATAGATGACTATACTGGCCCAAGCCGTTCAACTGAATAATCCAAACCCGACATCGGACGCCTTCCTTCATAATGTAATCCGTATGCACCCTCCGCAGTTCAGCGGTGTTATAGACCCAATGGGTTGGGAGAATTAGTTAGCAGAGTTAGAGAAAGTCTTTGAAGCGGTTGATTGTCCGGAAGCGAGGAAGGTACCGATTGCTCAGTACTTCCTTACCAAGGAAGCCGCGACGTGGTGGAAAGTTATCAAGCAACAGGATCATGTTGCTACGTGGGGAGAGTTTAAAGAGCTATTGGAGACCGAGTTTTGTCCTTTCTAGTGCAAGAAGGCAGAATCCGAGCCTTTTTTAGGCTAAGCCGCAGAACATTCTAGTTTCGCAGGCGATAGTGGAGTACAACCAACAGTTGATCCACGTGAAGAATCAAGTGCGAGACGAGCATGACAAGATCCGTTACTTTGATATGCGGATGAATATAGATTTACAGCAGTACATGGACGGGTTTGCTTGCACCACTTTGAAGGAATATCAGGATAGGGATTTGGCCCATGACATGTTAAGCCTCAACAATGATATCACCGAAGAACCGAAGAAGCAGAAGATCACGGGAAATTTTTCTAGCTCTAAGGGCAGAAACTTCCCGAGATCTCAGACGACTAATCATTCTGTCGGACAGTCATCACGTTCTGCTAGAGGGAAGAGGAGTTTTTGTTCTACTCCGGGTACCTCAACACGCGCCGGTAACTTGTTTAATTGTGGTCGCCCAGGCCACGTTAATGTGGAGTGCAACTTCCCACCGCTGAAGTGTCATACTTGTGGACAGATGGGATATAGGGTAGCTTATTGCCCCAAGCAGGATCATACTGTGGACACTCGGGCTTCTGCCTCAGCGCCTTTAGATCAGAATCTGAATCCACGACAACCAGTTAGACAATCGCAACATAGATACGATAGAGGCCAGGGACGGGGTCAGAACGCTAGAGGGGGAGATTCTAGCGTCGGTTCGGCACACCCACAAGTCTATGAGATATGTCGAGCAGACGAACCCGATGTGGCGGTGGCCTCAGGTATTATTCATATCCTATCTCATCCAGTTCGTTTACTTTTTGATATGGGTGCTACACATTCTTTCATCTCCTCGGAGTGTGTACGCCGTTTGAATATAACTTGTATGACTGCTTGCGATCCTTTCATTGTGAAACTACCTATCGGGGATACAATTGTGGGGAACCGGGAGATTAGAGATTTTCCGGTGAAACTAGTCGATATGTATTGGTTATCGAATTTGATTGTGGTTGATATGGAAGGTGAGGATGTGATTCTCAGCGAGGATTGGCTTGACGGTCACCAAGCGATTATGAATTACCGTACTAAGGTTACCACTATGATGACTGGAGACGGATCTAAGTACTCATTTTTGGACGTAAGTCGGGCTAACCTAAGTTGCTTATCAGTGCCATGAAGGCTGTAAAACTTTTGAATAAAGGTTGCACGGGATATTGGTGTTATACTTTGAAGACGGAAGGGAATGAAGTCGATTTCTCTTCGATTCCAGTTGTTAATGAATATTCTGATGTTTTTTCGGATGACCTCCAGACTTTACCGCCAGATCGAGAGATAGAATTTTCTGTGGACTTAGAGCCTGACGCGGCTCTGATCTATAGGGCGCCGTATCAGATGGCACCATCCGATATACAAGAATTAAAGAGTCAATTGGGAGAACTATTGGAGAAAGGGTACATCAGACCGAGCGCTTCGCCTTGGGGCGCGCCTGTTCTTTTTGTAAGGAAGAAGAATGGTTCACTACGTTTATGCATTGACTACCGTGAGCTAAACAAAGTGACCATCAAGAACAAGATCTTTTGCCTTGTATAGATGATTTATTTGATTAGTTGCAGGGAGCCGCAGTATTCTCGAAAATTGATTTGAGATCATGGTACTATCAGCTCGGGTGAAAGAGTTCGACGTTCCGAAGACTGCGTTTTGGATGAGGTACGGACATTACGAATTTGTGGTCATGCCTTTTGGATTGACTCATGAACCAGCAGTATTCATGCAACTAATGAACAAGATATTTATTGAATACCTCGACAGGTGTGTGGTCGTCTTTATTGACGACATCTTGATTTATTCTCGGGATAAGGAGGAGCATGCCCGGCATTTGCGTTTGATACTAGATATTTTGAGAGCCGAGCACCTCTATGCAAAATTCTCGAAATGTGAGTTCTGGTTGGAAGAAGTTATGTTTCTCGGCTATGTGATTTCAGACAAAGGGGTTCGTGTAGACCCGCCAAAGATTGAGGCAGTGCTAGATTGGGCACCGCCTAAAAATGTTAAAGAAGTTCGTAGCTTTTTGGGTCTTGCTGGTTATTACCGTCAGTTCGTCGAGGGGTTCTCGAAACTCGCTCGGCCCCACTTACGAAATTACTCCAGAAGATACAAAGGTTTGTTTAGACGACTGAGAGATAGCAGAGCTTCGGTGAGCTGAAGAGATGTTTGACCTCAGTGCCGATTTTAGCTTTACCTCAGGGTAGTGAAGGATTTATAGCTTATAGTGATGCTTCGGGACAAGGGCTTGGATGTGTGCTTATGTAGCATGATAAGACGATAGCTTTTGCGTCATGGCAGTTGAAGCCGTATGAAATGAACTATCTTACTCACGATTTGGAGTTGGCCGCAATTGTCTTCGCTCTTAAGATTTGGCGGCATTATTTGTATGGCTCGCCGTATAGGATTTATACCAATCACAAGAGTTTGAAGTATATTTTCAGTCAGAAAGAGCTGGACATGAGGCAGAGACGTTGGTTGGAATTGATCAAGGATTACAATTTGGAAATTCTTTACCATTCGGGGAAGGCCAATGTCGTCACGGACGCTCTGATCTGCAAATCGGTATCGCTTCAGATGCTCGAGGTCCTTACACCTCAGATGAAGATTCATCAGGATTTGATCGAGCAAGGAATAGAAGTTTGGCTTCAAGAGTACAAGGACAGTTGTGCACTCTTGAAATTACTTCGTCCTTGGTTGACGACATCAAAGGGAAATAGTGCAGTGACCCGATGATCTCTCAACTGAAGGGAGATGTAATTAATGGAAAAGCCTCTGGTTTTATGGTCTATGAGGATAGTATTATGAGATTTCATGGCAGGGTTTGTGTTCCAAATGATTTAGAGTTGAGGTAGAAATTTTTCCGAGAAGCTCGTGCTATGCCTTGCTCAATCCACCCTGGAACGAGTAAGATGTACAAAGACTTGAAGCGAAATTTTTGGTGGAATAATATGAAGAAAGATGTCACGGAGTTTGTACTATGGTGCTTGACATGTCAACAAGTCAAGATTGAACATCAACGACCGGCGGGGTTATTGAAGCCGCTTCCCATTCCCGAATGAAAGTGGGAAGATATCTCTATGGATTTTATCACTGGGATACCGGGAACTAGAGCCGAAATGAATATGATTTGGGTAATCATCGATCGGTTGACTAAGTCTGCACAATTCCTAGGTATTAAGGATACTTGGGGACTGTAGAGATTGGCTCGCACTTTTATAGCTGAGATCATGAGATTGCATGGTGCCCCTAAGACCATTGTATCCGACCGAGATGGTCATTTCGTATCGCATTTTTGGTAGGCCGTTCATCAGGCTTTGGGCACCGAGTTGAGATTGAGCACGTCTTTTCATCTTAAGTCAGACGGTCAGACAGAGCAGACGATTCAGACGTTGGAGGATATATTGAGGGCTTGTCCCCTAGACTGGAGTAATGATTGGGAGCTTCACTTTCCGTTGATTGAGTTTGCCTACAATAATAGCTGGCATGCATCGATCAAAATGGCACCTTTCGAGGCACTTTATGGTAGGCGGTGTAGGTTGCCATTATATTGGGACGAGGCTTCGTATCTAGTCGGAATGGAGCCGGATATGTTGATGTAGACTAAGGAAAAGATTTCTATTATCCAGGACCGATTGTTGACTGCCCAAAGCCGTCAGAAATCTTATGCCGATACTCGTCGTCGACCTTTGGAGGGTGTCGCCAACCATAGGGGTTTTCCGCTTCGGGAAAAAGGGGAAACTTAGTCCGAGGTATATCGGACCTTTTGAAATTTTGGACAGGGTTGGAGATTTAGCTTATCGCTTGGCGTTGCCTCTAGCTTTGAGTCACGTCCATAGTATTTTTCATGTGTCTCAGTTGAGAAAGTACGTACCAGACCCTAGTCATGTTATCGACTATGATGAGATTGACGTAGCCGAGGATGTTACTTTCCCGGAGAGTCCAGTGAAGGTCCTTGAACGTCGTGAGAAGCAACTTCGGCACAAAGCCATCTCGTGGTTAAAGTGCAATGGTCGAGACATGGAGTCGAGGAGGCAGCTTGGGGGACGGAAGAGAAGATGCGATCAGAATTCCCCGAGCTTTTTATTTCTTAAGTTTCGGGACGAAACTTCTTTTTAGAGGGGGAGAATGTAATACCCGTACTTTTTATTGATTGTTTGACCTTGCTGTTCTTCCTCTTTTGTTGCTCTGTAAACACTTTGAGATGTTGTCGATGTTGATTTAGAGTTTCGTACCTTGTTTGAATCATGATTGTGTTGTTTGGACCTTTCGGCATTGTTCTGGGTCAGGGAGATAGCGCACGCTAGGCCTAGGCTAACGCATGCTAATTCTACTTGAGTAGCGCATGCTAGCTTTGAGCCTTAGCGCATGCTAACATTCGAAGCATGGCAGAGGCAGTAGCTAATTCTGCTCTCTGGACTAGAAGTTAGCGCACGCTAGGAGTTCGCTAGCGCCCGCTATTCGTGTTCAGTAGCGTGCGCTAACATCGTCTGTAGCGCAGGCTAACGAGTTGGGTCGGCAGAGGCAGTGAGGTGTTCATACTTTCTGGACTATCAGGTAACGTACGCTAGGCAGCGGCTAGCGCACGCTATGAGTGTTGTGTAGCGCACGCTAAGTCTTGGTAGTGCGCGATAAAATCGCAGGTCAGTAGCCACTGGACTACCGGGTGATCCCATTAGCGCACGCTAACCTTTAAGCTTAGCGCATGCTAAGCTAACGGAGTATATAAGGGGATAGTCAACCCATGCACTTGTCATTCCACATCATTGTCACTTATTCCGATCGGGAGAGCTCGGGAGAGGCGATTTGGGGCGATTTGAGGCGGTCCTTCTTTAATAATCATCATCTTGAGTTGGATAACAAAGATTTCACAACACTTAATCCATTTCCATCTTCCAAATCAAGGTAAAAATCCTTAGAACCCTAATTTGGGGAATTTTGGGGATTTTCTTAGATTCGTCTGATTTATCCATTTTGGAGCTTGAGAACCTTGAGATTATGATATATCTACCCCATACCCATGTTTTCCCTACGATTATATGGATTGTTTTGTACCTTGTTCGGATGTGAGAGGGTTTGGGTGATTTTCAAACCTCTAGATGTTTACCCTTGTAGTTTCATGAATCATAGGTGGGTTTCGGGAGTCTCTTCATGTGATTTGAGTATGGATTATTGATTATCGTATTCCTTGTGAATCGATTAGGTGCCGGAAGTGCATTCTTGGCCCTACCGAACTTATACTCTTTTCCTTACGATTTCTCGATGTCTCAAAGGCAAGTATATGTTTATGATTATACGTTCTAAACTTTGAAAGTGAGATATATGATTGGCATGATTGTTTATATCCACTTCGGGATGGGCCGACGGGTCCTCTGAGGGTTTCGTAGTCTCTGGTGCGATTTTGTGGGTATTTTGGGTTAACCACTCTGGGACGGACCGACGGGTCCTCTGAGGGTTCCGTAGCCTCTGGTGCGGTTCCATGGTTAATCATGTATGTATTGATGTGATGCTATGAGATTTAGTTATTCCGGAATACTAGTCTTGGGTTGATGAGATGATGAATACTTTTACTTTATTGTCGAGGAGTATTGTGTTTCATATTCGATATACTTGCACTAGCTATTCGACGGCTAACCCCTTTATGGGGGAAATACCTTTCATGTATTTCAGATTCCAGGAGAGAGGATAGGCATGTATCGGCTCGGCACGAAGATGATGGGCAAGTGTGATGATGTGTCTTGTCTCTGGTTATATTTTGTGTTTCCTCCATTCAGTGTTGTTGTATTGGAATGGTTTTTGAGTACTCTAGTACTATTTCCGATTTTCTTTGTTGTTCCGGCCTGTGTTGCCGTGGTATTGATTTGTGATGTATTGTATTCGGATGTTTTTGATATGGTTTTGAATACCATTTTTATTGTCTTCCATTTCTTTGTACTTGGACCTTTTCCGTCAAAGTTCATAGTTCCGCATATAAATAGCCTTGTGGGTCCTACGGCGGGGCTCACGGCGCTGTAATATACCCTGAATAACTTAGAAGTGTTACACCTCAAGACAGTTGAAACATCATATGAAGTTAATTACCCAACACATAATTTGGAATTAGCAGTTGTTGTCTTTGCACTGAAGATATGGCGACACTACTTGTACTTTTAAAAAGGTTTTAAAAATTATGTTTTGACCCAAATACTTTAATGTTTTCTTTAAAAGCATACAACCTTCCCGATTTTGGTCCAAAATGGATCAAACGACCTCCAAATGACTCCTAAATTGAATCACAACTTACTTGTACCTTTGTAACGCGTTAGGTGTATTAGTGATTATATTTTTATTCATAAACCGACTAAACCGAGGCTGGTATTCCAATATTTATTTGTTTCATAACAAAAACTCTTATAATAATTATATTATTCATTCTAGGTCGAAAGTCCAGTGAATCGCCCATTTCAATCCTTGTCAATCAAATTCTCTATTTGCTGGAATACCAGGCGAGTATTTGATCGTGCTTTATGTATTATCATGCGATTTGAAGCGTAAATCGATGCTTTTGAAAAGCAAAAATGATATTTCTAAGAAGCTGTACCACTTGATATTCTTGAGATGTTTTTAGACTTGTGGACAGGGTAAAGCCAGGAGATTGCCTTGACGAGGACTCTGGGGTGCATGTTATTATTCAGGTAGTTTGGACGACTCCTGACTTGGTATGTACCACCTGGAGGGTAATCCAACTAGGGACATCCCGACTGGGACTCTGGGGTAAATATTATCGTCCAGAACATTTGTTAGGACCGGGTTACCCAGATGCCCAGTGGTTTGATGAGATATGATGCACACATTATTCCATAATAATGACGTGATACGGTACTACTTATGCTTTGATTATGATGATGTTGTTGATGTATTTCCACATGTTATACATATTCATGTAATCAATGTACTTGCACCGGTTGTTTGCTGACCCCTTTGGGGGTGGTTACATTGTGTATGTATCCATGTTCGAAATTCCATAGTGAGCAGACGCAAGGAAAGTACGAAGACGAAGAGCACCAGTGATATTGCCTCCGGATATCCCAGTCGTTTATTTAGTTGTTTCGTCTTAGTTTTGTTTGATCACTCATGAGTGTGGTGTTGTTGTCATTTGTTTAGGTTATGCCCGTGTGTGGGCTGAGTTGAATCGGGTAAATGGTTTTTATGTTAAACAGGTATTGTCAGATGGTTTTGTCACGGTATGGACTGCCAGTGACAAATTTGTTGTTCATCGACCTTGACGGCCGATTTTGTAACACCCCCAAGTTATTCAGGGTATGTTACAGCGCCGTGAGCCCCGTCGTGGGACCCACAAGGCTATACATATGCGGAATTATAACATTTGACCGAGAAGATCCAAATACAATGAAATGAAATACAATACAAATGGTATTCAAACCATAACCAATGTATCCAAATACAACACGTCACAAATCAATACCTCGGCAAAACAGGCCGGAACATCAAGAAAACTGAAAACAATACTCGAGTATTCAAAAGCCATTCCAGTACAATAACACTGAATGGAGGAAACACAAAATGTAACCAGAGACAAGACACAATATCATGCATGCCCGTCATCTTCATGCTGACCTGATACCTGCCTGTCCGCTCTCCTGGAACCTAAAATACATAAAAAGTATTTCCCCCATGAAGGGGTTAGCCGTCGAATAGCTAGTGCAAGTATATCGAATATGAAACACAATAATCCTCAACAATAAAGTAAAAGTAACCGTCAATTCATTATTTCAAGACTAGTATTCCGGAATAACTAAATCTCATAGCATCACATCAATACATACATGATCAACCGTGGAACCGCACCGGAGGCTACGGAACCCTCAGAGGACCCGTCGGTCCGTCCCAGAGTGGTCAACCCAACTATCCGTGGAATCACACCAGAGGCTACGAAACCCTCAAAAGACCCGTCGGTCCATCCCAGAATAGATATAAACAATCATGCCAATCATATATCTTACTTTCATAGTCGACAACGTACAATTATAAACATATACTTACCTTTGAGACATCGAGAAATCGGAAGGAAAAGAGTATAAGTTCGGTAGGTCCGAGAACGCACTTCCGGCACCTAAACAATTCACAAGGAAAATGGTAATCAATTATCCATACTAAAATCACACGAAAAAACTCCCGAAACCTGCCTACGGTACACGAAACTATAAGGGTAAACATCTAGAGGTTGAAAAATCACCCAAACCCTCTCACATCCGAACAAGGTATAAAACAATCCATAAATTTGTAGTGAAAACATGTACTCGGGGTAGATAATTCATAATCTCAAGGTTCTCAAGCTCCAAAACGGATAATGGGATGAATCTAAGAAAAACCCCAAAATACCGAAAATTAGGGTTCTAAGGATTTTTACCTTGATTTGGAAGATAGAAATGGATTAGATGTTGTGATATCTTTGTTATACAACTCAAGATGATGATTGTTGAAGATGGATCGCCTCAAATCACCCCAAATCGCCTCTCCCGAGCTCTCCCGATTGGAAATGTGAGAAAAAGGAGGAAAAATGACGAGTGCAGGGTCAACTGTCACTTACATGTTGTGCCCAGTCTAGCGCACACTACACCTCAAAATTAGCGTGCGCTAACGGGGTCACCCAGTAGTCCAGTGGCTTCTGCCAGCCTCATTAGCGTGCGTTAGGTAAACCGTTGCGCGCGCTAATCGCCTTCCTTTAGCATGCACTACCTGGGAGTTGGTGTCCAGAAAATGGAGTCCAGAACCTACTTCCTCTGCCCTACTCGAGTCTTAGCGTGCGCTGCTTTGATAGCTTAGCGTGCGCTACGCAACACTTATAACGTGTGCTAGCCAAAGCCTAGTATACGTTACCTGATAGTCCAGACAGTCTGAAAACCTCACTGCCTCTGCCGAGCCAGCTTGTTAGCGTGCGCTACGGATGTGTTAGCGTGCGCTACTGACCACGAATAGCGTGCGCTAGCTAACTCCTAGCGTGCGCTAACTGCTAGTCCAGATAGAAGAATTAGCTATTGCCTCTGTCCTGTCTGGACCCTTAATGCGCGCTAAGGCTCAAAGCTAGCGTGCGCTACTCAAGCAGAATTACCGTGCGTTGGCCTAGGCCTAGCGTGTACTATCTCCCTGACCCATAACACTTCCGAAAGGTCTAAACAACACGATCATGATCTAAACAAGGTACGAAACTCTATAACAACATCGACAACATCACAAGGAGTTTACAGAGTGACAAAATAGAAAGAACGGCATGGTCAAACAGTCAATAAAAAGTACGGGTATTACATTCTCTCCCTCTAAAAAGAAGTTTCGTCCCGAAACTTAAGAAATAAAAAGTCTGGGGTACTCCGATCGCATTTTCTCTTCCGTCTCCCAAGTCGCCTCCTCGAATCCATGTCTCGACTATTGCACTTTAACCAACGGAATGGTTTTATGCCGAAGTTGTTTCTCACAACGTTCAAGGATCTTCACTGGTCTCTCCGGAAAGGTAATATCCTCGGCTACATCAATCTCACTATAGTTGATAACATGGCTTGGATCCAGCACGTACTTTCTCAACTGAGATACATGAAAAACACTATGGACGTGACTCAAAGCTAGATGCAACGCCAAGCGATAAGCTAAATCTCCAACCCTATCCAAAATCTCGAAAGGTTCGATATACCTCGGACTAAGTTTCCCCTTTTTCCCAAAGCGGAAAACCCCTCTGGTCGGAAACACCTTGAATAGAACATGATCCCCCAATTCGAACTCCAAAGGTCGACAAGGAGTATCAGCATAAGATTTCTGATGGCTCTGGGCAGTCAACAACCGGTCCCGGATAATAGAAATCTTTTCCTTAGTCTCCATCAACATATCCGGATCCGTTCCGACTAGCTCCGAAGCCTCGTCCCAACATAATGGCGACCTACATCGCCTACCATAAAGTGCCTCGAACGGTGCCATTTTGATCGACGCATGCCAACTATTATTGTAGGCAAACTCGATCAACGGCAAGTGAAGCTCCCAATCATTACTCCAGTCTAGTGCACAAGCCCGTAATATATCCTCCAACGTCTGAATCGTCCTCTCCGACTGACCGTCTGACTGAGAATGAAAGGACATGCTCAATCTCAACTCAGTACCCAAAGCCTGATGAATGGCCTGCCAAAAATGCGATACAAAACGACCATCTTGATCGGAAACAATGGTCTTAGGGGCACCATGCAATCTCACAAGCTCGGCTGCAAAAGTGCGAGCCAATCTCTCTGGTCACCAAGTATCCTTCATACCCAAGATGTGTGCAGACTTGGTCAACCGATTGACAATTACCCAAATTATATTCATTCCGGCTCTAGTTCTCGGCATGCCATTGATAAAATCCATAGAGATACCTTCCCACTTCCATTCGGGAATGGGAAGCGGCTTTAACAACCCCACCAGTCATTGATGTTCGATCTTGACTTGTTGACATGTCAAGAACCATAGTATAAATTTCGTGACATCTTTCTTCATGTTATTCCACCAAAATTTCGCTTCAAGTCTTTGTACATCTTACTAGTTCCGGTGTGGATAGAGTAAAGCATAGCATGAGCTTCGCGAAGAATTCTCTGCCTCAACTCTAGATCATTCGGAACACAAATCCTGCCCTGGAATCTCAAAATACTATCCTCGTGAACCATAAAGCCAGGGGCTTTTCCTTTAATTACATCTTCCTTCAGTCGAGAGATCATCGGGTCACTCCACTGTTTCCCTTTGATGTCGTCAACCAAGGACGAAGTAATTTCAAGAGTGCACAATTGTCCTTGTACTCGCTGAAGCCAAACTTCTATTCCTTGCTCAATTAAATCCTCACGAATCTTTGTCTGAGATGTAAGAACCTCGAGCATCTGAAGTGATGCCGATTTGCGGCTCAATGCATCCGCGACGACATTGGTTTTTCCTGGGTGGTAAAGAATTTCCAAATCATAATCCTTTATCAATTCTAACCAACATCTCTGTCTCATATTCAGCTCCTTCTAACTGAAAATATACTTCAAACTCTTGTGAGTGGTATAAATGCGACACGGAGAACCATACAAATAGTGTCGCCAAATCTTGAGTGCGAAGACAATTGCGGCCAACTCCAAATCGTGAGTAGGATAGTTCATCTCATATGGCTTCAGTTGTCGTGACGCAAAAGTTATCGTCTTATCATGTTGAATAAGCACACATCCAAGGCCTTGTCCCGAAGCATCACTATAGACTGCAAATCCTTCACTACCATGTGGTAAGGCTAGAATCGGCGCTGAGGTCAAACGTATCTTCAGCTCATCGAAGTTCTGTTGTCTCTCAGCCATCCAAATAAACTTCTCTGCCTTCTCGAGTAATTTCGTGAGTGGCCGAGTGAGTTTCGAAATCCCCTCGACAAACCGACGGTAATACCCAGCAAGGCCCAAGAAGCTACAAGCTTCTTTAACATTTTTAGGAGGTGCCCAATCTAACACTGCCTCAATCTTCTGCGAGTCTACATGAACCCCTTCGGCCGAAATCACATGGCCGAGAAACATAACTTCTTCCAACCAGAACTCACATTTTGAGAACTTCGCATAGAGGCGCTCGGCTCCCAAAATATTTAGTATCAAACACAAATGCCGGGCATCCTCCTCCTTATCCCGAGAATAAATCAATATGTCGTTAATAAAGACGACCACACACCTGTCGAGGTACTCGATAAATATCTTGTTCATTAATTGTATGAATACTGCCGGTGCATTAGTCAATCCAAAAGGCATGACCACAAACTCATAATGTCCATATCTCGTTCGAAATGCGGTCTTCAGAACATCGGACTCTTTCACCCGGAGTTGATAGTATCCTGACCTCAAATCAATTTTCGAGAATACTGCGGCTCCATGCAACTGATCAAACAGATCATCTATATGAGGTAAAGGATACTTGTTTTTGATGGTCACCTTGTTCAATTCACGGTAATCAATGCATAAACGTAGTGAACCATCCTTCTTTCTCACAAAAAGAACAGGCGCGTCCCAAGGCGAAGCACTCGGTCTGATGTACCCTTTCTCCGAAAGTTCTCCCAATTGACTCTTTAATTCCTACATCTCGTAAGGTGCCATCCGATATGGCGCCTTAGAAATTGGAGCTGCGTCAGGCTCTAAGTCCACAGAAAATTCTCTGTCTCAATCTGGTGGTAATCCCGGGAGGTCGTCTGGAAAAACATCAGGATACTCACTAACAATTGGAATCGAAGACAAAAAGACTTCATTCCCTTCCGTCTGCAAAGCATAACACCAATAGCCCATGCAACCTTTATTCAAAAGTTTTACGGCCTTCATGGCGCTGATAAGCAACTTAGGTTGGCCCGACTTACATCCCAAAAATGAGTACTCGGATCCATCTTCAGTCATCATGGTGATAACCTTAGTACGGTAATTCATAATCGCTTGGTGACTGTCAAGCCAATCCTCGCCGAGGATCACATCCTCGCCTTCCATATCAACCACAATCAAATTCGATAACCAATCTATACCGGCTATATTCACCGGAAAATCTCTAATCTCCCTGTTTCCCACAATTCTATCCCCACTAGGTAGTTTCACAATGAAAGGATCGCAAGCAGTCATACAAGTTATATTCAAACGGCGTACACACTCCCAGGAGATGAAAGAATGTGTAGCACCCGAATCAAAAAGTACACGAACTGGATGAGATAGGATATGAATGGTACCTGAGGCCGCCGCCGCATCGGGTTCATCCGGTCGATGCATCTCATAGACTCGGGGGTGTGCCGAACCGACGCTAGAATCTCTCCCTCTAGTATTCTGACCCCGTCCCTGGCCTCTGTCGTAGCTCTGCTGCGACTGACCAAATGATTTCCGCTGATCTAGTGGCGCTGGGGCAGAAGCCCGAGTGTCGAGAGTCTGATTTGGTTCGGAACAATAAGCCGCTTATTAACCCATCTGCCCGCAAGTGTGACACTTCAAAGGTGGGAAATTGCATTCCGAATTAACGTGGCCTGAACGACCACAATTATAGCAAGTCACCGGGCGAGCTGAGGTGCCCGGAGCAGAACGGGAACTCCTCTTCCCTCTAGCAGAACGTGACGACTGCCCGGCGGAACGGTTAGTCGCCTGAGGTCTCTGGAAGTTGCCACTCTTAGAGCTAGAAAAATTCCCCGCGATCTTCTGCTTCGTCGGTTCTTCGGTGGTATCGTTGTCGGGGCTTAACATGTCATGGGCTAAAGCCCTGTCCAGGTATTCCTTCAAGGTGGTGCAAGCTAATCCGGACATGTACCGCCGTAAATCCATATTCATCCTCATGTCAAAGTAACGGATCTTGTCACGCTCGTCTCGCACTTGATTCTTCACGTGGATCAATTATTGGTTGTACCCCACGATTGCCTGCAAAACGGGAATGTTCTGCGGCTTAGCCTCTTAAAAGGCCCGGATTCTGCCTTCTTGCACTGGACAAGGACAAAACTCGGCCTCCAGTATCTCTTTGAACTCTCCCCACGTAGCAACATGATCTTGTTGCTTGACAACTTTTTACCATGTCGCAGCCTCCTTGGTGAGGAAATACTGAGCAATCGGTTCTTTCCTCGCTTCGGGACAATCAACCGCTTCGAAAACTTTCTCGAACTTCACTAGCCAATCCTCCCAACCTAATGGGTCGATGGCACCGCCAAACTGTGGAGGGTGCATACGAATCACATTCTGAAGCAAGGCATCCGTTGTTGGGTTCGGATTGTTCAACTGAATGGCTTGGGCCAAGATGGTCATCTGGTTAGCCAACTATTGAAGGATATTCGCAACTTCAACATCTGTGCTGTTCCCTTGGCCAGTCGACTGGTCGTACTGACTTTCGGTGTCAGGATGCACCGAGTTAGATAAACTGGGTTGGTCGATCCCGCAACGGAACTAAGGGAAACGGCCGCGCCACATCCTCGTCCGCGTCCACAACCACGGCCTCGTCCCTGACCCCTACCACTAGACATTCTGAATAATACACAAGGCACGTAAGCACAATATAATCGCACATCATCGAAGTGACCGATTCCCAAAAATATCAATTCAAAGGCAAAGCGATTAAGGAAACACCAGAAGAGTAAGAGGTCTTACAAGTACCGGTCGCACTGTGATGATGGCAAAGTAGTGATGCTGTAGACAAACAATGACTCAATCGACCCAAAAGACCGACATCTTAGGTATCCATAGACCTAAGCTCTGATACCATATTCTGTAACACCCCCAAGTTATTCAGGGTATGTTACAGCGCCGTGAGCCTGGCCGTGGGACCCACAACGCTATACGTACGTGGAATTATAACATTTGACCGAGAAGATCGAAATACAATGAAATGAAAGACAATACAAATTGTATTTTCAAACCATAACCAATGTATCCAAATACAACGCGTCATAAATGAATACCTCGGCAACACAGGCCGGAACATCAAGGAAACTGAAAACAATACTCGCGTATTCAAAAGCCATTCCAGTACAACAACACTGAATGGAGGAAACACAAAATATAACCAGAGACAAGACACAGTATCACGCTTTCCCATCATCTTCATGCCGACCCGATACCTGCATGTCCGCTCTCCTGGATCCTGAAATACATAAGAAAGTATTTCCCCTATGAAGGGGTTAGCCGTCGAATAGCTAGTGCAAGTATATTGAATATGAAACACAATACTCCTCGACAATAAAGTAAAAGTAATCGTCAATTCATCATTTCAAGACTAGTATTCCGGAATAACTAAATCTCATAGCATCACATCAATACATACATGATCAACCGTAGAACTGCACCAGAGGATACGGGACCCTCAGAGGACCCATCGGTCCGTCCCAGAGTGGTGAACCCAACTATCCGTGGAATCGCACCAGAGGCTACGAAACCCTCAGAGGACCCATCGGTCCATCCCAGAATGGATATAAACAATCATTCCAATCATATATCTAACTTTTAAAGTCGAGAACGTACAATTATAAACATATACTTACCTTTGAGACATCGAGAAATCGGAAGGAAAAGAGTATAAGTTCGGTAGGTCCGAGAATGCACTTCCGGCACCTAAACGATTCGCAAGGAAAATAGTAATCAATAATCCATACTCAAATCACGTGAAGAAACTCCCAAAACCCGCCTACGGTACACGAAACTACAAGGGTAAACATCTAGAGGTTGGAAAATCACCCAAACCCTCTCACATCCGAACAAGGTACAAAACAATCCATAAAATCGTAGGAAAAACATGTACGCGGGGTAGATACTTCATAATCTCAAGGTTCTCAAGCTCCAAAATGGATAAATCGGATGAATCTAAGAAAAACCCCAAAATACCCAAAACTAGGGTTCTAAGGATTTTTACCTTGATTTGGAAGATAGAAATGGAGTAGATGTTTTGAAATCTTTGTTATCCAACTCAAGATGATGATTGCTGAAGATGGATTGCCTCAAATCGCCTCTCCCGAGCTCTCCCGATCGGAAATGTGAAAAGAAGGAGGAAAAATGATGAGTGCAGGGTCAACTATCCCTTATATGCTGTGCCCAGTCTAGCGCACGCTACACCTCAAAATTAGCATGCGCTAATGGGGTCACCCGGTAGTCCAGTGGCTTCTGCCATCCTCATTAGCGTGCGTTAGGTATACCGTTGCGCGCTCTAATTGCCTTCCTTTAGCGTGTGCTAGCCTATAGTTAGCGTGCGTTACCTGGGAGTCGGTGTCCAGAAAATGGAGTCCAGAACCTACTGTCCTCTGCCCTGCTCGAGTCTTAGCGTGCGCTGCTTTGATAGCTTAGCGTGAGCTACCCAACACTTATAGTGTGCGCTAGCCAAAGCCTAGCGTATGTTACCTGATAGTCCAGACAGTTTGAAAACCTCACTGCCTCTGCCGACCCAGCTCGTTAGCGTGCGCTACGGACGTGTTAGCGCGCGCTACTAACCACGAATAGCGTGCGCTAGCTAACTCCTAGCGTGCTCTAGCTGCTAGTCCAGAGAGCTGAATTAGCTACTGCCTCTGCCCTATCTGGAATCTTAGCGCGCGCTAAGGCTCAAAGCTAGCGTGCGCTACTCAAGCAGAATTAGCATGCGTTAGCCTAGGCCTAGCGTGTGCTATCTCCCTGACCCATAACACTTCTGAAAGGTCTAAACAACACGATCATGATCCAAACAAAGTACGAAACTCCATAACAACATCGACAACATCACAAGGAGTTTACAGAGCGACAAAATAGAAAGAACGGCAAGGTCAAACAGTCAATAAAGAGTACGAGTATTATAGATTCTAGCCATGAAGTGTTTATTATGCGACCTGGTCGGTCGATGTATTACTATGTTACAGGTTTATGGACGAGACAGGATTGTTACAACTACATCAGTCGCAAATCTTGTCAAAGTAGTGAAGAAAGGAATGCCAAACCGAGTCCAGAAGTCTCATGCGCCAAATACGTGAGAAGATTACCTACTTGGATAATGCCAAATATGGAGAATAATCTCTAGAGGCCGCAAAGGAAACAACAAGAAAATGTTGACAAGAGATAGAAAACTACTTGACTCGAGTCTAGAGGATAATGTAGCCAGATAAATCATCCGAGCGGATGGTCTAGGCATCAATCAAGGGGCTACAGGGAACAAGGTAGATGGTTCAAGACCAGAGTTTTTTTTGGATCCAATGTTCCGTGGAAAGAAATTGTCAAAAACCCCATTGAGATCTCACTGTCCAGGGACAAGCAGCCCACAACTGAAGAACTTTGGGCATGGATGAAAAATAAACTGATTATATACTTCTGTCTAGTGAAAGTTTACAAATGACCAATATATCAAGTGAACTAAGCCTCTCGCAGCCAGAAATTAGGTGCAATCTAATCAGTTTGTATGTGTGCCAACATGGATGTTCTTATTTTTATTCAATTATGTTGTGGTTCTTTTAGTTATGTTATATGTTTAATTGTGCACTTTTCATTTTCTGTTTTGATGCCAAATTCATCTCAACTATTGTGTTACTTATTTTTATCCCAAAATTCCTAAATTTGGAAAACAAGTAATTTTATGGGTGCCACGCCTTTTAATTTAATTTAATACTATTATTTTCGTATAGTAGATGTTTTGTGATAATAATGTTGTGTAACAGTAATTTCTAGCGGGTTTGCGGTGTTGGATATGGGATGACGAGTGAGGAAGCTCAATGTTGTTTATTCATGATGAATTAGTTAATATTCAGAGATGTGATGCTTATATGTATTGAATTCATTATTCAACATTTGAGGTACTTTTCTATTAATCTATACTATGCATTGATTATGTTGAGGAAGTGAATAAAAGTTATTTTTACTATGAGTGTTGAATGTATAAGGACGTTGGAACTTCTTTAAAGTGTAGGAATTTCTAGATAGCAAGGAATCAACATGTTTTACCGTGCAACATACAGTGAAAAAACTAGCTGAATATAAAATTTAATTTTGTATTGTGTTTGGTTAATATTAAGATTTATAAATATTATTATATTGGTAACCATAACTACGCTGTTTTTATATCAACATAAGAATATCAACAACTCTACCTCATTATTAGAAAATAACTAGTACAAAATGCGTGGACTCGTCCACAGTTCATTTCTTAACCAAGAAAATTATAAAACATTCAACAAATAAAAATTATTCCAATATTATGTATTACGGTACGAGGAACATCCATAAAAATGGATAATAAATTCATATTTTCTGTGTGTGCATCTGATAATTTGTGTAGAACATATTTGGGCTATTTATCTAAGTACATGATTTATTTTTAAAAATATTATTTAGATTCAGTATTATCAATTTATATTCAAAGTGTGTGTTTTTATGTTTTAAAATATGGACCATGATTTTGTTTTAAATATATTATAAAATTCAATATTATCAATTCATATTCAAAGTACGTGTTTCAATTTTAAACTATATTATGGACAATATTGTGAATTTTGGTTGGATCTATCTATTGTCAAACAATTGGCATTTTATTATCCTTTAAATTTAGTTTTATGTTAAGTTAAAAAATATTCAACCGCCAAACCGACTAGTTAAACTGATCGAATCGAATTTTCGATTGAAAATCGATTTAAATAGGTTTGATTTACGTTTTTACTGATGCTGTTTAATTACCAAATCGATGCTAACCTTAGAAAAACTGGGCAAGCTCAATCCATCATGTTTTTGGGAAATCCAACATGCCACTTCGAGTTGGGCCGGATTGACCCATTTAACGATGCTATTTGAGTGTAAGAGAAATTACTACTAAATATATCTCTATGTTTCAGGAGAAAGTAAAAAGACTGTAAATAGAGTCAATCAATTGCATTGATAACAACGAATAGAGGGGCCTTTATATAGGCATTACAATGAGAGTCCTTCCATACATAGGATTCCTAGATAAGGTAAGACATCTAATAGGATCCTACTAGCTCTAGAAGGATCTAGAACATTCCATCTATGTATCTACAATCAGTATTAGGTAAGACACATCATGGGAATAATAATTCCCGGAACACTCCTCCTGTGTCGAGCACTAATACAACAATGGTGCAAAAGATGTTGCCTTCGTAAAAACCTATTCCAAGCCAAAACAAAACCCCATGGGAAAAATAAAGGCTTGATGAGGAAAAGATTGCAACGCACCAACATAACATGTCATATATACTCCCCCTGATGTATACATAATGACTCACCTTGATGAGTACCTCAAATCATAGGAGTCAGATGTCAAGTTGTCCTCACAACTATACCAAGGAAAAACCCAGTGGGAAAAATACCTCTTGGTCTAAGTTGAACAGAAGTACAACGCATCATTGTATGGATGTTCTCATAGGTCGCCTCGTTAAAAACCTTACCAAGTGAAAACCCAGTGGGAAAAACAAACCTTGGTTTAAGGACAAAAAGAGCGCGACACATCCAAAGTGCAGAGTCACTAAAGACTTATCCGAAAATCAAGTTTTCTAAAGTCTTGACCTACATGCACTAAATCAGTCATAACTTCTTCGATTCAATAGGTATCAACGAAACTGTAAGAACGTATGAAAACTAGACACCCATAGCTTTTCATTCACATATAGTATGTAACCTAGATCGACCTGAGCAGATCACAAAACTCTATCGAAGTTGACTCAGCAAATTACCAGACATATCTTGTCCTACTTTGCAACAATAGTCATATGTCACTCAACATGATGGATGTGATCAAATGGTTGATTTCCTTGGAAAGTAGACACAAACCTTTCCAATGGTACCAATTTCACCATTTTCCATCAAGTGAGCTGCCCTGTAGGTCATATGGGAGATAGACCAACACATTCTGGGCAGATTCGGGTATCAGTTTTCAAGTGTCCTTTTTATCGAGATAGAGCGAGCTTCAAGCTTCTTGTCAATCATAGACATTGCGTGAGCGCATCCTAGGCCATCATCACAGTGGCTTTAACGGATTATTACGAATGAGTACATTGAGTCAAACATGAGTATATAATACCGTACTTTTCAAGACTGCATCATCACTTAAGTGAGCCAAGTCTTATGATGACTTCGACTAATCATTGGGATTCATATAGGCATTACTTTATCGTCTCTTAGGGAAACCGTCCCTTAGATTGCCTTAGACCGATTGATGAATACGCATCATCAAGTGTCCCCAAGATCCTTTCATTCTTAACTTTGGATTTAGCGGAATCTCTTAGTCTCACAAGAGTACATCACTATAAACCCTTAGTTTTACACGCAAAAGCTTCATATCTCTTTCAAATCAAGTATATACTTAGTATGCGTTCCCGACAATCACTTGTCGACGCGCTCCGTGGTCAGGAGCCACTTGATTTGAGTCTGATCCACCACGAGATCCTTTCATCAATTAACTTAGTTCCCCACTAAGATAAGATTTAACCACAAGCTGCACGTTAGTTTTTTGAGAAACTATCTAACTGAAAAGATAGTGAATGCTATAATATCCATTACGATAGCACAACTAAGTTTCGTGTCATCGTAGTCGATTCCAATGCGTTCATGAGAAACCTCGCGCCATGAGGTGAGTTTAACTCTTTCTCTCACTCGCTTTGACAAAGTATATGGATAGATCTTATCTTTGGAGTGTCGGCACCACTTCAACAAAGGGCTATCACTTTGTTTATACTGAAATCGCATATGTTTCCATTTTAGGCCAAGGCTACAACGTTGTAGATTTTCAACGAAGTATGGTTCGATTGAACTCACATTCCATGTCCTCATGTACCGGCTTTATTCATAGAGTACTCTTTATGGATTGGCATTCATTAAGGCGTCCCCCAATAATGACTATAATCCAGAATCACATGAGACGGATGAGCTCATTTGATCATATGATCAAGTTTTTATGTACCAAACTCGCATACATTATTAGCGAGAGTATTTATCGAACCAAGTGGCATCCCAATACTCTATGAGATCCACGTCCTAGTAACACCATCTACCACAATTTGTGGTGTTACCATATCACCATTCATAGGTGACAAACGTCCATGACCGGACACAATCCTTGCAGACATGTTTGCGGCATGTATTTAATTTCGTCACTTTAGGGAACTTGGTGAGGCATAGTAGGGACAAACTACGAAAATTCCAAGTCGTTCTACTCGAACATGATCGTTCGCATCTCCCTCTAACGACGGGAAGACTGGCTCATCAAAGTGACTTACGAGATCGTCTGCCAAGGTATATTTTAAGCGGATATGAGTGAAAGCGCATGTCATATTCATCATTTATAACCCGTCATAATGCGTTGTGGTGACGCACTTTGGCACATGAATATGTGGACGATAAAGGTTTTCAGTGTTAACATAATCCAGTTAACAAAATGCATACTGTTACACTCGTAACTAAGCATTTGAATGATGATAGGTATAGGTGAATATGACATGTTGACCTATGCTACATAGCCGTAGCTACTGGTCTTGAGAATTCAACAAACCCGCCACCATGCACCACCGGGATCGAACATGAAGAGACGATTGAACCGATGATAGGCCGTTGGTTTTATCGAACCTCTAGTGCTTTCTTGAAGAGTTCACTCCCTTCACCAGCCCCAAACACCTCAAAATTTCGTGAGCATGTATAAATGGGTGTTTAGGATTCCAAAACCATCAACCTTGTGGTTAAAAATCCAGTCAAAATGACATCAAACTGGTTGTTGGGACGGCTGGTGGTATGTGAAAACTTCATTTAAGTGGTTCACCTCCTTCCAAGTTTCCAAATGGCACCAAAATTTGTGAGAAGGTAGCCTTGGATGTTTAGGAAGTACTCGTTAAAATTTCACTTTAAGACTTGGTCTAAAAAGTGGGTGAACCGACCTTTACAATGACTGGTCCGCAAGTTGGACAACCATAACTCAGGTTTCATCAACTTATCAATCATTGTCAAAGGAACCACATAACATATAAATGTTATCACTTGAGTATGACCATTTGTGAACACCATCATAGCATCATAAGCCACCCAGGCTAATACTTATGATCATGTATGTATAAGGACTCGGTGAAAAGGGAGGACTCAGAACCATGCTTATGCGAGTCGCTACATTATTCTCTTTATCATAGGAGGGTGTCGTTTCCTAATCGTGCCAAAGAATAGGCTTTAATCAATGAACATGGCTAAGAAAGATCATCGGGGGGGTCTTTGGCGTCACACATGCTTATGAAAGCAAGACGCGGATGACATAAATATCATCATCGGTCATGAGCCCTGCTCACGACTCCACCAACGTACTTTGGTGTCTTTGATCCAACTAGTTCATTTGTTCAAAGAAAAAATGATGTCCATGGCAATACCGTGGTATATGGATCATAAAATTGTCCAAACTCCGGACAATTAAAGCCTAAATGTGTCAATGTCCCAATACATCTTCTGGTTACAAAAACCGGTGCAAGCGGACCATATTAACTCATGAATATTCTTCCTTTTCACATATCCAATACAAGTGATGCATAAGATTTTATTTCTCACAAATCACAATGAGATGCTATGAGTGATGCACTTTGGCATATATATCATCGAGTCATAGCATGGTTCAATTGTTACGGAACATATGTGACTAGAAAACACCATTCGACATTCAACAACTTGAGCATCATACCGCTCATTGATTGTGATGACCTACTCATCATAGTCATAATGGATTTATAAATCGAAATCCAAAAATATCGTGTTCCTTGAAAATAGCTTAATACGCACTCAATTTCGCTTGCAAAATTTTACAAATATGAGCATAGCGAACACTCTAACAACATAGAGATTTTATACCAGATACAATCAAAATTATCTATCATATTGAGTGCATAACATGGCAAGGTTATATGCCTAAGGGGCAAAATTACGACACAAGCATGGTGTAATGTTGGTGATTTTAGTGTCACCATTCATTTTGTGTAATTGGAACAAATATGTGAGCTAAGGGGTCTTATAATTTGTATTCTAATATAAGCCTGTACGATTATGTCGGGGGTCTTCTAATTTGTATTCTTATAATTTTTTTTCGGAATATTGCATAAAACGGGAGGTTTTTTTTTCTTGCTCAGTTGGGAAACTACGTGCTGGTAACGTGTTTCAGGAGAAAGTAAAGAGACTGTAAATAGAGTCAATCAATTGCATTGATAACAACGAATAGAGGGGCCTTTATATAGGCATTACAATGAGAGTCCTTCCATACATAGGATTCCTAGATAAGGTAAGACATCTAATAGGATCCTACTACCTCTAGAAGGATCTAGAACATTCCATCTATGTATCTACAATCAGTATTAGGTAAGACACATCACGGGAATAATAATTCCCGGAACACTCTAGCCTTTTGTTTTGTTTTTGTAAAACTTAATTTTGTTTTGAATCTTAATCTGATTGGTAAAACTGCAAATTTGGTCATATTTACAACGGTAGCAAATTGATCATAACGCACGGTGCACAAAATAATTGAGTATCCATATAAACATCTCGATTTTTATGTTGCAAACTATACCATTCATATAACGAGGCATTCGGACTCGTGCGATGCACCGGTCTTGTTTTTCGATAAAAGTGAAATTTTTTCTTATGTCTAAAACTCAAATTTTTTAAACAATCAATATTTCCTTGTAAAAGCACATATTAATATTGTAATTTAGGCTTGATTTTTGTTGCTAAAAAAGTTAGACAAAAAAAATTAACAGACTTAAGACTTGGCATTTGGTAGTATAGGTCTTTTATGTAGTCAAGTGATTTTATTCTTTATATGCAGGCTTAACTTAATTTCTTATAATATGATGATATCAAAGACATAACTCGAATGATATCGCATGAAAGCAAAACATTGTATGCATATATACAAATTGCTACAAAATAGTTATTTGTAGCATCAAACAACCATAGCTTACCTTGTAATAAGTTCATGCATCATTGTTGAGATAATAAATACGAAATAATGTTGATTTCAAGTAGTGGAATTTTCACATGTTACTATCTTTTGACACTCAGTGGAAATTGGCTTACAGTAAACCAAAAGACGAAATAAAGATTCTAATTCATTATAACATTACTAACTCTTAACATTTTGCTAGTAAAAAATTTCACTCACGCTATTCAAAGATAAATGATCTAACTTGTAATATGCAACTGAGAGTCACGATAGAAGGTAGATCGACACTCTTACTTAAAAAATTATCACTTGTTTCCAAAATCTTCATCCCTGAAAAAAAGAGTCTCAGGCACCATCCTCAAAAAAAAAAAAAGAATAAATGTAAATGGAGTTACTGCAAATAAATTTTTTAATCAGATATTAAAGAAAAGCTAACTGACATTAACATACATTGTTACAAATACAATTACAAATGAAGCACCATTCCTAGTTGTATATATAATGAAGTCTTATCCTTCAAAGAAACAATACAATTAATAAACCACGCATACATGTTTTACTCTATAATTTAATCCTCATTTAAAGAGGCTACTGAACTTCACGTCTTTTCAATTATCCATCCACCTCATTTAAAAGGGCTACTGAACTTCACGTCTTTTCAGTTATCCATCCATAACCAGTTTTGTACATTTTCCACTCTATTTAAATTAAATGCATCCTTTTGTTTTTAATTGTCAATAACATACTTTGTCAATTTAACATCAAATGAATTGAGTGGTAAACTGTTGAATAAGACTCAATTGCACATAATTGATTTTATAATTTAATATTATTGCATTTAATCTCAATCTATTTTATAATTTTATTTATCTTATATAAAAATTAAGTCATTAAGACTCCACAATTAATGATTGGAAAAAGAATAATTAAGCTAATGTAAATAGAGTTACTGCAAATAATTTTTTTAATCAGATATTAAAGAAAAGCTAACTGACATTGTGTAGCAGCCCGAAAATGGCGGCTATTATAGTGCCGTGGACCCACATCGGGACCCACCAGACGATATCACGATATGAACTTATATCCCGACAATGTGGCACCGTACCACAATATTGATCAAAACCCCGATGTGGAGTATAAATCATGCATGTCTTAATTTGGGCAATCGTACATAGGATCCAAATTCGGTATAGACCATATGAAGATGGGCAATACCTTACAAATTATAATACATTCATCTGACACAAAATACAAATAAAAATTACAATAAGACATAACCGTACATAAAAAGACTCGGGGGCCCCGAATTAGCATCCTTCAAAAGCCTCCGTCACCATCGTGTTCTTCCTGTGCCTTGCCCTTTCCTCGCCCTGAAATACAAGTATTTCGCCCAAACCACAGGGTCAGCTATACATGATAATAATTCTCATAGCATTATACAATTCATATACATACGGATCTCAAAGAAACAACCGACTACTGAATATACTTGCAGCGTATAAACAAATCGTCCCAACTCTCGAACATATCCAAATATACGAACGACCAAATAATATGGCTCAAGACAGACGTCACAGTATGCCCGATCCGGAAATGTGTCCGTGCACATGTCCACCCCGTATACGGAATCCAGAATATACGTGGGACGATGTACCTAATTAGCCTCACGAACTACGTCTCGTGTGCACGATCTAAATGCGGAAACATCCACTCATGATCATCAAGTGCCCGGCTAAAAATCCTACACATAACCAATCGGCATGCAGATATAACTCCAGAGATGTCACGATGCAACATGACAACGAAACTCAACGAATTACACCTTTATCAAGGAATCGAACGACTCACCAAAGTGTCAACAAAGCTCAACGGAACCAACGGTAACAAGAACGGTAAACTCGGGCATACCATCCCACCACAAATGATAACACGATCAAGGACATCACCATATCATGAATCATAGATTCTCAGAACATTTCATACACACGAAACGCATAATAACCACAAGAATTCAACCATCATTATAACCAAGCAAGATAACTTGCCTCAATTCCGTAGATGAATAATCCTTCTTTGAATGATCAAACGAACGGTGTCCCCGTCTAACAATACTCACGTGAACAAGCAACCTTGAATGAAATATAATTCATTCAACAACACATTCGTACAATAATGGTATCATTACATAGAAACAATATTCGTAAATTTACTTGAATAGATCAATTATCCTATTGATCATTTTAATGTTCCAATTACGAATCATCATATAACATGTTTATTATGTTCATTCACATATTCTAGCATTAATGTCAAGCATTTGAAGTCAAAAAATATTACCAATGTAACATTGTGAAAACATCTTTTCAAATCATCGGCACTTCGCATTATGATATAAGTTTGTGTTTAATTACATTCTTCATTATCTTACCAATGATTACATTAAACCGGTCCAGAAATGAAATTGTAAGTTTAAGCTTTTAACAAACTAAGAACGTCATCCTATTATACGTCTCCTAATACACAACGGATTAATGTAATTGAATTCGGCTACCCACTCTACCGCATTAGTATCACCATAATCGCTACAATCATCCTAAGAACATTATCAACATATTAATGTAGTGATTAACACCTCTTTAAGTTATCAACGAAATCGATTAACTTGAACACATGAAGATTAAGACTGTATTCTATCAAAATCCATTGTTTTACTTTTAAGAAGTTATTAAAGACCTAGTTATATCATTTAGATGTCCGGAACTCTAAATATAACATCATTCAATCTTGTAATAATTATTTTCAGGGGATTAACATAATCCTTTAAACAATTTATTACATCGATTTATTGATTCATCACAAGGTATCGATTTTAGAGGGCCAAAAATATGGTTTCATGTTACCTTTCAAGGATCAATTGAATGTTCAAGACAAGATTAGTATTTCACACTTCTAGTCATCAAGGATTCCGTTAGTAACATGTTTAGTGATATTTTCGAATTTTAGAGGGAGACTATGGTAAAATTGACTAATTTCGTTAATTTTGGTAAACCATCCGTCAACCCTAATTTCGGACCACTAATGACGGCACCGCTCTCAAAAACCCTAAAATCGACCTAATGTAACCCTAATCGACATGTATAAATAAGGCTCTCCTCTTGAGTCTTAGGCACACCCTTTTTCTGAGCTCTCTATCTTTCTAACAAACCCAGAATTCTCTAGCAATTTGCCTTACGTTTCTGTACCTAGATTCGTAAGTGTCCCTTTGGATTATCCTAGGCTGAATTTCTTGTAACCCGGGCATAGGGTAGAAATATCAGTTCGGAAAGTATTTACAAGATCCATTGGGAATCCGGATCTCCATCTTAAACCCTAATACCCCAACATGTAACACTACCATGCACACGCTCGACCTTCTTATAAGGGTGCGTATATTGGGCTTCCCCAAGGAAACTCTTTTTCAACATTTGAAAGATGATAGTTTAGCGTATAACGCATACCAAAAACTACATCATCTATGGCAAATTCGGCCAAAAAGAGGTTGAAAAACATGTGTCATAAGATCACTTGCAAATTCAAGATGGGAACCAAGTTGGTTGGGACAAAAGTTAGCACAATCGCTGGAAATAAAATTCCGCGCAGCTTGACCTTTATTTACTAAAACAGCGATAACTCCCTTGTTAGGAAGGCTATGGACGAACATTCAGATGTTCTGGAAACTAGACTTCCGTATATTTCTATCCATATATTTTGCACCACACGGATCATTAAACTCAGATCACAGTGCATGTTTTAATTGACTGCTTTAGTATTTCCCAAGTTTAGTGAGAAAACAAGGTTGAGACCATATCCAATGGCATAAGTGTTGATGCAAAAACATGGCAATAACAGCCATAGGTGCGTCTAAACGCAGCAGGGTGTTCGATTTCTTATCTCGACTAATGATCTTTTCGGTAACTCCAACTTGGTAGACTTGCAGAGAAAGTAGGAATGTCGGTACAGCTAAGGCTGTTTAAAAACCACTAATTCCGTTTGAACTTTCAAAGCATAAACAAATACCAAGGAGGATGCGCCTAGTCATGATCAAAGTGTAGACAAAATCCACCAAAGTGCATCAAATCAACCAAGTATTTTAATTCTCAATTTGCATGTATACGTCATAATAGCCATGTTATATAGATACAACACAGTGCATCATAATTAAGCATTTTGAACCATGAGACATAATGAATATACCATAACCAACTTGTCTTGACCATCCAATAAGATCGACTAAACATAGTCAAATGTATAAGGCACGTGTCTTTACAAATACTTGGAAAAGTATTCGGACCTATAGTCATACTAACTATAATCGAGGTCAACGAATTCATGTATTTACCGCAATATGCCATTGCTTTACATGTCGAAATTCATGAAAATTACTCTTACACTCTTTCATATATTATATTGCAAGGAGACGGTGCATGACTACACCCACATGCAATATTTTATTTTAATAGGATGAACGATGGAGTTTTTCAAGTATGGGATTGGGTCAAGACCAACGTGATGGTCGCTCAATTCAACATGACAAATCCGTCACAAATCGATTTTAACCACGACATATCCGTCGTAATCGATGTTTGTCCCATTTATACGTCACAAATCCGTGACTAATCATGAACGAGTCATAACTTTGCCGTACCGACAATGTTCATTTTTTTCAATTGTTGGTTTAAAATCGACAAAACGGAGACGTCAAATCGCACCCAAAACATGGTGTATGCAACAACCACAAATATCGACTTTCAACAATTATTCGTGACTCCCCCAGGACCGTCACACAGTTTACTTCGACATCCGAGAGTGATACCACCTCTCATTGTCTCATCCACCGCAAACTTGTTGCGATATTTGTTGAACGCAAGTGTACGTTATCGTATACAAGTAATAAAGTGATGAGTGAGTATCGTTCCCACGAGGACTGAATCACTAACTACCGATTTTTATGTATTCTAGTTTTATTCGAACAATCGAATTTGGGTTTTTGCAATTAATTACTAAGAGAATTTTTAAAAGACTAAATAGTAAAAACGATCGCTTAAAGAAAGAGAATCAAATGATAAATAAGTCTAGGATTCTGAATCCACCTCGGTTTATCCGAATTTACTCTCGATTATCTGAAGTTAATAATTTTCCCAATTTATTGAAGGCGAAGATTGCTAATATATTCTACCGCCTCTCCCGAGGTCAATAGATTTTTCTAAAGGCGAATAACGCACTCTATCCCTAGGTGAATTAATTCGTCAATAGGCAAAAAGCATAAAATCTCCAAAAGGCCACGTAGTTCCTATGAGTATATTCCTATCTCACAGAATAAAACGGTCCTCACCAATTCTCCTCTCCCGATT
Source organism: Orobanche coerulescens (assembly GCA_033398695.1). Classification (NCBI taxonomy): domain Eukaryota; kingdom Viridiplantae; phylum Streptophyta; class Magnoliopsida; order Lamiales; family Orobanchaceae; genus Orobanche; species Orobanche coerulescens. The sequence continues at coordinate 77,718,612 of CM065808.1, forward strand.
CGAATTGAATGATTAAATCAATAAAACTATTGTCCAGATAATTGAAAGCATTAAACACGATTCGGAAAACTCAACAACGGTGTAATTAATTAGATAATCTCAAGCAAATCCTTCAAAACGCAGGTTTCATCAAAATCCTAGATTAGGGTTTTAGCCTGACATGCTAATAAATGAAAATACAGAATAAATGAATGAAAGCATTAAAATCAAACGCAGATGAAGCTCGGATTCCTCCATTCTTCGGCTTCCGCCCTCTGCTCTTGAAGTCTTCTGCTTCTCTTCCTCTTCTGCCGTCTCACCAAGATTCTTTTATTCCCCCCCCCCCCCCCGATCAAAAGATCATTAATTAGGGTCTTAAACCCTTATTTATAGCTTTGCACAGTCTCCAAATCGCGTCCGTGTGAGTAGGTCGAGAACTGGCTTCGAAACGGCCCAAATCTGCGCGGAGCATACAAAAACCGCCTAGTGTGCCGCGGCGCACTAAATCTGTGCCGCGGCACATGGACTTCAGCTGGATGCCTGGGCGCCATTTAATTCATTTGTGCCGCGGCTCACCTGGACTGTGCCGTGGCACAGAGTACAGTTTACTCTGTGCTTGCTGGTTGCCTTCCTGTGCCGCGGCCCTACTTCCTTGTGCCGCGGCTCACGGCCAAAATTTTCCGTTTTCGCCCGCTTCGCCTCGTTTTAGCTTCCGGACTCCAATTGCCTGACAAACACATAAAATTAAGGCATTAAAAGCTCATTTAAGCAAATTCACTCTTCAAAACAATACAAAATAATGATAAATAAGCGTATAAAAATACGCCTAACAAATACCCCCAAACTTAAACCTTTGCTTGTCCTCAAGCAAAAAGTATCAAATTCAATAAAAGAATCTCGTGAATAATCGTGCAACTCGTAGTGCTCAACCTAATCAATACTATCCTGAAATTCTCTCTGAAAAATACGAGTATCGTAATAGCGAGCTGCACTCAGAACACTGATTCTACAAAATAACCAAGTTCAGTCCTAATTACTCGTTCATGAAGAAAATCCAGCTCAAAGATTAACAAAACGTGAATCAAATTGACCGTCAATACGAAAGGTTAAAATAAACAAGCTAGTTCGCCCCGTTCTACAGTCTAATGGCAAAATTTTTACGAGTTTCATAAAAATAATCCTCGGACAGTATTCCCTTATATATATGCTCAAGAAATTGATTCGAGTTGACCACTAGGTTCGGATCTCGGGATGTTTCATCGGGATAATCCTAGGGTGGAACTTCCATTCTCATGTATTGGGAAACCATTTGACGTAAAAGACACTCATGGGGCACATGGATGCTTCTAGTTACTAAGTTCCCTTCTACAGCAGAGAAACAACTCGAATATATAATTCCCGCATGTCCGAATCAAGGTCGCCGTTTTACGCGAGAGTAAACAACGGGTCACGTGAATACCCCCGGTTACTAGGCTCCCTATCATTGGCACATGTGAAATCTCTAAATCACTAATCAGGGTCGTCGTTTTACGCGAGAGTAAACAACGGGTCACATGAATACCTCCGGTTACTAGACTTCCCATCATAGGACAAATATTATCTCGACTATTGGGAAAAACTGACCGACTCTAAACTCAATCTAAGTGCCAACACGACTTATGTTACAGGACGACTAGCTAACCGAAAAATGTAACCAACCGTATCAACAGTGATTTTAAAACACGTATGTATCCTCTCTTATCCGCCAAGACCTCTACAATCACGAGAAAAATTTCGGACCTAAATGAATACTAAGCAGAAATAGAAATCACTGGATACAACTCGACTAAAACTCGATCGTTTCTTCAGAGAGAAAAACAGTGTCGTAACATCAGTATTACACAAATAGAAGCACGAAAAATTCACGAATAGAGTAAAATCAAGACAAGCAAGGCTATCGAAAAAAAATAATGCAAAGTAATGAAAAGTGCAACAAAATCAGTACAGCAATGAATGTAGCAACAGAAAGTAAACCCCCCCAAACTTAGGACGTACATTGACCTCAATGGAAAAAATATGATATGCAATAGAATAAGAAGGTCAAGTACTCCCCTCCAGTCCTCTCACGAGCTGGTGCCGGCATCATCCGGTGAGCTTGCACGCTTCTTGACTACATCATGCGGAGCGTGAATAATTGAGCTTGCATCATCAAAGAGAAAGTTAAATACGAGCTCTCCAGTTTAACATGATGTAAGGGTTGGGGACAATGTAACTCGATAAAATGATTCGTTACATACAATTTGAAAATGCCTGGCTTACCAATTTTTCATTGCTGCAATTTATCAAACACTTTGTGTGCACAAGTTAAAATGAAGAACAAGAATTTTGATGGTTAACTCCAAATCCCAAAAATAATAACACAGATAATAACCATGAATAACGACAACTATCATCACCAATTCATTCATAAATATCAATTCCTTCACAATCAATAACCAAATTCCCCATATTCCAACTCCATTTTAGAGAAAACATTGAAGAACAACTAGCAATATATAACTTCCATTCTTTTCAAATCAAGTATCACTTATGATTAAGAAATCAAGAATTACCTGAAAATTTGAGAAGGAGACTAAGAGAATGGTATCTACTGACCTCATTGTGCGAAGGAAAGAAGGAAGGAAGGAAGGGAGGGAGGGAGGTACCTTGTGCAGGCCGATCGACTGTATGACGCCTACCTGGGTGTTCTTATTTTGCGACGGGGGCCGCGGCACAATATAAGTGAGCCTCGGCCCAAGGTACAGTCGGCCTGGGACTCTTTGCAATACCGCCGGGTGCCGCGGCTCAGTGTAGGCGTGCCGCGGCTCAACGTGTTAGTGTGCCGCGGCTCATTTGCCCCGTGCCGCGGCACAAAGTACAGTCTCCTGGGCGTTTCTTGAACATTTTGTAACACCCCCGATATATTCAGGAATATTACAGCGCCGTAAATCCTTTACATAAGGATTTACAAGGCTGAAGAATTGAACAGACATTAAGAAATACTACGAAGGGAAATATCGGAATTAAAATACAACAGTTCTGACCAAATACTGTAAGTACAATTTTTCAACAGGAACTTAATAATACATTACCAAATTCAAATTCAACATAAATGACTTCGTACTCGAGTACTTATTGAAATAACCAATAAACAACATACAAATGAACCCGGCCAAATCATCACTCTGCACCCTCATCGTCATGCAGCTCCAGTGGTTGTTTTCCCGCTCTCCTGGATCCTGAACATAAACAAAATGTTCACCCCCGAAGGGGTTAGCACAGCGATGCTAGTACAAGTACCACAACATATTATTCATATCTTGCGAAAAATAATAACGTAAACGACAAAAATACCAACGAGTCTTCTCCTACGAGAAACTCAAAAATGACATACACAACTGATAATCACAACATGATATCATAACATACACATGGTAATTCCGTCGATCCAGTTCGCTTTGCCTAGAACCCACGATGATCCCGTCAGACCAACCCGTGGTGGAAAAACCCGTCCGATGATCCAGCGCACGCTAGCATAGATCCCCCGATGATCCCATCGGACCAACACGAGGTGGACATACAACAACGACATACATGCATGACAATATGTATAACATCAATACATAAAACAAATAAAATACTCGCCTCGATTTGAAGACAAGAACAACACTTCCACGAAAACGAACACTTGAAGATCGTCCTCCTCAATTAATCACGTAACAGGACCAAACCTTAACAAAAGAAATGATATAGGATTTATCTCACGTCGTACGAACGTTTAACAATTCGACTCACGGCCAAAAGTTCATAAAATGTAATCTGCCTGAACTGCTTAGCGCACGCTAAGTACTCTGTGTAGCGTGCGTTAAGTCTGCCCGATAGCGCACGCAAACAACAAAGCCTAGCGTACGCTAACTATGCATGGTCAGTACTTCACTGATCAGTTGACTGACTCGTCTGATGACCTAGCGTACGTTACGTACCAAACGTAGCGTACGCTAACTCGTGCTCGATAGCGCACGTTAATCTTTATAGCTTAGCATGCGCTATATGTGCATGGCAGTTTACTGCTGGGCAGTAAACTGTTCTCATCATGATCAAAACAATGAAATCTTCCGTGATAATTCATGTTACCTCCATGAATATCATGTTCATACTCTTATGAATGATTTTACGGATAACAACAACTTCGGATTCAGGGATATATATACCATTATAAAACCATATTCCATTTCGACTACAAATCTTCATACGACAATCCGAAAGACTTACCGGTTGATATCAACACCTTTATATCAATCAATATTATCATGCTGAAGTTTTTTAACAATCCATCTATACTAGATAAATCCTTCCATGATCAATCCTTTAGATGTATCTAACAATCATGATGTTAAAGTCAAGTCCATGATTGCTATGAAGTCATCTACTAGATTCGGATTACCAATGATAGGAGCTTCCTTTACTTGTTCAATGTAATAAGATTCGAATCATGATGATCATAATCAAGGTACTTAAGGCTTATTCATCTCAATATTCCAAACATGATGTACTTTGGATAATTCACTTATGAAAAATCAGTATCTCATTACTATGATCATCCAATTCTTTAGAATCCAACTCTAAGTCTGGAGATAGGTTGAACATACCTTAATATGATGAAAATCACTGAACCGTAAGGTAGAATCCGACTCCGATTGGTTGTATGCCACTCCAAGGTGCTATTCCACTTCAATGATTACTCCCAAGTGATAACCAAATACAAACACCAACATGATGTGTTCTAAGTGTGTATAAGGATTATTACAGCTCTCTGGCCTCTCAAGAATGTAGAATGGACGAGTAAAATGTAAGCCAAAATGGGTTGTTGTCCCATTTATAATATTCTGCATTTTAACAAGTTAGCGCACGCTACTAAGCTTTCCTTAGCGTGCGCTAATAAGAGTTGACTTCAGAACTGTCCAGGTTCATCCGCGGGAATCTTATCCGGACCCATGTCCCGGCTGGCGCATGTGCTAGCCGTCCCGCTCAATAATTGAGTTCTTAGCGCACGCAACTCCTACCTGCATAGCGTGCGCTAGTAATAGCCCGATAGCGCGCGTTAAGCTACGTTCTTAGCGTGCGCTATCACGAGTTTGCATGAGAAATTTTGCATGTTTCTATACTTATGTACAATGATATCAATGCAAGAAACATCATACTCCAATAATCAAAACCACAAATCCGAATAATACAGGGTTTGAATATAGATGAAATACACCGTAATAAATCCGGATATTACATACTCTCCTACTAAAAAGGAGTTTCGTCCCGAAACTCAAGACGAAAATAACTCGGGATATCTAGACTTCATATCAGCTTCCGTTTCCCAGGTGGCTTCTTCCATTCTGTGACGTGACCATTGAACTTTGACCAAAACGATTGGTTTGTTCCTAAGTTGCTTAACTCGACTCTCGAGTATCTTAACCGGTCTTTCTTCAAACGTCCCATCCTGCGCGACTTCGATCTCGCCGAAATCAATGATATGACTGGGATCTGGTATATACCTCCGTAACTGGGAAACGTGGAACACATTATGAACATGGCACAATGACGGCGGCAATGCCAATCTGTATGCCAACTCCCCAACTCTCTCGAGGATCTCAAATGGTCCGATATATCTTGGACTCAGCTTTCCTTTCCTTCCGAAACAAAAGATTCCCCGAGTAGGAGAAACCTTCAAAAGTACGTGATCTCCAGTACTGAACTCTAATGGGCGACGGCGTACGTCTGTGTAAGATTTCTGGCGACTCTGGGCGGTCAACAGCCTTTCACGAATCAAGGCTATCTTCTCTCGAGTCTGCACGATCAACTCTGGTTCTGTTCCGATCAAGTCTGACGAATCATCCCAACATAGGGGCGATCAACATCTCTTCCCGTATAATGCCTCAAACGGTGCCATCTTAATGGAAGCATGCCAACTATTGTTGTAGGTAAATTCAATCAACGGTAGATGAACTTCCCAATAGTTTGACCAATCTAAGGCACAGTCCCTTAGCATGTCTTCCACCGTTTGTATAGTCCTCTCGGATTGTCCGTCAGTCTGCGGGTGGTAAGCTGTGCTGAAGTTCAATTCGGTCCCTAAGGCCTTATGAACTGCTTTCCAGAAGTGAGACACAAAACGACCGTCTCGATCAGAAACAATGGTCTTCGGCGTACCATGCAATCGAACTATCTCCGAAATAAATACCCGTGCTAACCTTTCTGGTCCCCATGTATCCTTAATGCCTAGGAAATGAGCGGATTTGGTTAAACGATCAACTATCACCCAAATCATGTTCATTCCTGTCCTGGTTCTCGGCATATTAGTGATAAAGTCCATCAATATGTCTTCCCATTTCCATTCAGGAATCGGGAGTGGCTTCAACATTCCGGCAGGCCGTTGATGCTCGATCTTAACCTGCTGACAAGTCAAGCATTTCGAAACATAGTCCGCTACATCTTTCTTCATGTTGCCCCACCAGAAATTCTGCTTCAAGTACTTATACATTTTACTGGTGCCCGGGTGGATAGAATAGGGCAAACTGTGAGCTTCCTTCATAATCGTCTGTTTCAGAACATCATCATCGGGAACGCAGAGTCGGTTCTGAAATCTCAAAACTCCATCATCATGAATTATGAATCCGGGGGCCTTTCCTTTGATCACTTCATCACGTAACCGAATCATCAGAGGATCATCTGTCTGTCTAGATTTGATTCCCTCGGTTAATGATGAAGTTATCTCCATCACGCACAGTTGTCCTTGGACTCTTTGTAACCACACTTCAATTCCTTCACGAATCATCTCTCGTTGAAGGCTAAGTTGGGAGGTCAGCGTCTCCAGCATCTGAATAGAACAGGCTTGCGGCTAAGTGCATCGGCCACTACATTTGCTTTGCCTGGATGATATAAAATCTCTAAGTCATAGTCCTTGATCAGTTCTAACCATCTTCTTTGCCGCATGTTCAACTCTTTCTGACTGAATATGTACTTGAGACTCTTATGATCTGTAAAGATCTGACAGTGAGTCCCGTACAGATAATGCCTCCAGATCTTCAAAGCAAAAACTACTGCTGCAAGCTCCAAATCATGTGTTGGGTAATTCACTTCATAAGGTTTCAGCTGTCGCGACGCATAAGCGATCACCTTATCATTCTGCATCAATACGCACCCAAGTCCTTGGTTCGAAGCATCACTGTAAACTATAAATCCTCCACTTCCCTGTGGAAGTGATAGAATCGGTGCCGTCGTCAATCTCTTCTTCAATTCATCAAATCCAATCTGACACAACTCATTCCATTCAAACTTTTGAGTTTTCTGCAGGAGTCGAGTAAGTGGGCGGGAGATTTTAGAAAACCCTTCCACGAATCGACGATAATATCCAGCAAGTCCTAAGAAGCTTCGGACTTCTTTCACGTTCTTTGGAGGCTTCCAATCCATAATTGCTTCGATCTTCTGAGGATCTACTCGGACTCCTTTAGCTGACACCACATGGCCGAGGAACATTACTTCCTTTAGCCAGAATTCACACTTAGAAAGTTTGGCGTACAATTGCTCGTTTCTCAAAAGTTCCAATACAATCCGCAAATGCTGCGCATGTTCTTCCGGGCTCTTAGAATACACCAGAATGTCATCAATGAACACGACCACAAATTTATCCAAAAATTCAATGAACACACGGTTCATCAATTGCATAAATACAGCAGGTGCGTTAGTGAGACCAAACGGCATCACTACAAACTCATAATGTCCGTAGCGAGTTACGAGCGGATTTGAACATCAGATTCCTTAATCCTCAGCTGATGATATCCTGATCTCAGATCGATTTTAGAAAATACTGTTGCCCCTTGCAACTGGTCAAACAGATCATCAATCCATGGCAACGGATACTTGTTCTTAATCGTCATCTTGTTCAGCTCTCGATAGTCAATACACAACCGAAGCGATCCATCCTTCTTTCAGACAAAAAGAACTGGCGCTCCCCAGGGTGAAACGCTTGGCTGAATATATCCTTTGTCCAGTAACTCCTCCATCTGCTTCTTCAGTTCGTACATCTCAGTAGGTGCCATACGATACGGCGCCTTAGAAATTGGTGTAGCTCCGGGTTCCAGCTCAATGGTAAATTCTACATCCCTTCGTGGAGGTAGTCCAGGTAACTCGTCAGGAAATACATCTGGAAATTCGTTCACAACAGGAATGGATGAAAGTTTCACAATTTCGTCTTCTTTCTTCATTGCATAGCACCAATATCCGGTACAACCCTGTTTCAACAATTTGACAGCTTTCATCGCCTTGATCAATCTTCCTGAGATTCCCGGTTTCCACCCCTCGAACAATATTTCGGAACCATCGTCAGCGATCAGCGAGATATTCCTCCTTCGGTAGTTTACAATTGCTCCATATCGATTAAGCCAATCGTCTCCGAGTATCAGGTCGTCTCCTTGCATTTCTATCACGATCAGATTTGAGAGCCACTCTCTGCCTCCAAATGATACAGGGAAATTTCTAGTTTCTAAGTTTCCGACAATCCTCTCTCCACTCGGTAAACCAACAACATAAGGTTCACAAGTATGAAAACCGGAAATATTCAAACGATTTACACAAGACAAGGATATAAAAGAATGTGTAGCTCCTGTATCGAATAAAACGCTAACTGGCTGGGAAAGGATCTGGACAGTACCTGATGCGACAGCAGCATCTTGATCGTCTGTCCTCCTCATCTCGTACAGACGTGGGGGAGCAGATCCGGCACTCGATGTCCCCTTTCGGTCCCATTGTCCTCTGCCTCGTCCGCGGCCAAAATTCTGAGGCATCTGAACACTTTGCTGCGTCTGTTGGATACTGGCTTCCTTCTGGACTGGCTGTGGTGTACGGGCTCTAAAAGACTTTGTAGCCTCTTCACAAAACACTGCCCGATGTCCCTCTCGTCCACAATCAAAACAAGTCACGGCAGGAAGGGGGCAATTCCGTCGATAGTGCCCCGTCTGGGCGCAGTTAAAGCACTTCCTGGTAACATCAGTAATAGTTGATGTCGCTCCGAAGTTCTTTCCGCTCCTAACTAGGTGCGGAGGTTTCTTGAAAGAGTGAAAGGATAACTGGGCCTTACGGGGCCCGCTGTTCTTGTGCTCTGTAAAAGTACCAGAGACTTTCTGTTTCTTGGATTCCGAAAATTTCTCCATGGCTGCTTCCTTGATCTCATATGCCAACGCCTTATCCTGGTATTGATGGAGTGTGGTACATTCAAATCCGGACATGTACCTCTGGATCTCTGGTTTCATCCTCATATCGAAATGGATCATCATTTCTGCATCTGTTCTGACCAGATGTCGTACAAATGCCAGCTGCTAGTTAAACGTCTTAATTGCCTGGGATACTGGCACATCAGAAGGCTGAGCGGAGAAAAACTCCCGAATTTTGGCTTCCCTCACAGGACGAGGGCAATACTGAGCTTCCATCATCAATCTAAACTCTGTCTAATCGGCATCATGGTCTACAGGCCGGATGGCTTCCCACCATTCGGACGCTTCCCCTATCAGAAAATATTGAGCGATAGAGGCTCTCTCAGTCGTCTGGCGATTAATTAGGCAAAGATTTTCTCCAGTTCTTTCAACCAATGATCCCAAGTGGGAGTCTCAAATACCGTCGAATTTGGGTGGTTGCATCTTCGCCACCTCTTGCACCACCGGTCACCTCGATTTCCCATGTCCGGGATCCCTTGCTGTCTCTCTCCCTGCTATAGTCCAACCGCCACTTGCAAACGGTCCAAGACATAGGCGAACTGAGTCATATGGTTCACCACTTGACGAAGGATCTCTGCAGATCTGACAGGATGCAGTTCGTTATTAATACATTGTTGCGGCTACTTTGAGCTATGGTAGCTTTGATTAGAAGGCGACGCTTCCCTTTCAGCATTTCTCCGTCCACGACCGCGACCACGTCCACGTCCGCCTCTCAACATACTGTAAGCATAAATACTCAATATACAGGAAACAACATCGTTCTAATATTCGAGTATAAAGAGACACAACATGTAAAGAACGAGATAGAGTTTAGGAACTTACAACCACCGTTCGCATGAAGACGTAGGCAGTGCAGTGATGTCATTCACGGCCGGTTACCTCAAAAGACATAAATGACCCCTATTTTAACCCAACGGCCAAGATATCCATAATCTTAGCTCCGATACCATATTCTGTAACACCCCCGATATATTCAGGAATATTACAGCGCCGTAAATCCTTTACATAAGGATTTACAAGGCTGAAGAATTGAACAGACATTAAGAAATACTACGAATGGAAATATCGGAATCAAAATACAACAGTTCTGACCAAATACTGTAAGTACAATTGTTCAACAGGAACTTAATAATACATTACCAAATTCAAATTCAACATAAATGACTTCGTACTCGAGTACTTATTGAAATAACCAATAAACAACAGACAAATGAACCCGGCCAAAACATCACTCTGCACCCTCGTCGTCATGCAGCTCCAGTGGTTGTTTTCCCGCTCTCCTGGATCCTGAACATAAACAAAATGTTCACCCCCGAAGGGGTTAGCACAATGATGCTAGTACAAGTACCACAACATATTATTCATATCTCGCGAAAAATAATAACGTAAACGACAAAAATACCAACGAGTCTTCTCCTACGAGAAACTCAAAAATGACATACACAACTGATAATCACAACATGATATCATAACATACACATGGTAATTCCGTCGATCCAGCGTTCACTGCCTAGAACCCACGATGATCCCGTCAGACCAACCCGTGGTGGAAAAGCCCGTCCGATGATCCAGCGCACGCTAGCATAGATCCCCCGATGATCCCGTCGGACCAACACGAGGTGGACATACAACAACGACATACATGCATGACAATATGTATAACATCAATACATAAAACAAATAAAATACTCGCCTCGATTTGAAGACAAGAACAACACTTCCACGAAAACGAACACTTGAAGATCGTCCTCCTCAATTAATCACGTAACAGGACCAAACCTTAACAAAAGAAATGATATAGGATTTATCTCACGTCGTACGAACGTTTAACAATTCGACTCACGGCCAAAAGTTCATAAAATGTAATCTGCCTGAACTGTTTAGCGCACGCTAAGTACTCTGTGTAGCGTGCGTTAAGTCTGCCCGATAGCGCACGCAAACAACAAAGCCTAGCGTATGCTAACTATGCATGGTCAGTACTTCACTGATCAGTCGACTGACTCGTCTGATGACCTAGCGTACATTACATACCAAACGTAGCGTACGCTAACTCGTGCTCGATAGCGCACGTTAATCTTAATAGCTTAGCGTGCGCTATCTGTGCATGGCAGTTTAATGCTGGGCAGTAAACTGTTCTCATCATGATCAAAACAATGAAATCTTCCGTGATAATTCATGTTACCTCCATGAATATCATGTTCATACTCTTATGAATGATTTTACGGATAACAACAACTTCGGATTCAGGAATATGTATACCATTATAAAACCATATTCCATTTCGACTACAAATCTTCATACGACAATCCGAAAGGCTTACCGGTTGATATCAACACCTTTATATCAATCAATATTATCATGCTGAAGTTGTTTAACAATCCATCTATACTAGATAAATCCTTCCATGATCAATCCTTTAGATGTATCTAACAATAATGATGTTAAAGTCAAGTCCATGATTGCTATGAAGTCATCTACTAGATTCGGATTACCAATGATAGGAGCTTCCTTTACTTGTTCAATGTAATAAGATTCGAATCATGATGATCATAATCAAGGTACTTAAGGCTTATTCATCTCAATATTCCAAACATGATGTACTTTGGATAATTCACTTATGAAAAATCAATATCTCATTACTATGATCATCCAATTCTTTAGAATCCAACTCTAAGTCTGGAGATAGGTTGAACATACCTTAATATGATGAAAATCACTGAACCGTAAGGTAGAATCCGACTCCGATTGGTTGTATGCCACTCCAGGGTGCTATTCCACTTCAATGATTACTCCCAAGTGATAACCAAATACAAACACCAACAAGATGTGTTCTAAGTGTGTATAAGGATTATTACAGCTCTCTGGCCTCTCAAGAATGTAGAATGGACGAGTAAAATGTAAGCCAAAACGGTTGTTGTCCCATTTATAATATTCTGCATTTTAACAAGTTAGCGCACGCTACTAAGCTTTCCTTAGCGTGCGCTAATAAGAGTTGACTTCAGAACTGTCCAGGTTCATCCGCGGGAATCTTATCCGGACCCATGTCCCGGCTGGCGCATGTGCTAGCCGTCCCGCTCAATAATTGAGTTCTTAGCGCACGCAACTCGTACCTGCATAGCGTGCGCTAGTAATAGCCCGATAGCGCGCGTTAAGCTACGTTCTTAGCATGCGCTATCACGAGTTTGCATGAGAAATTTTGCATGTTTCTATACTTATGTACAAAGATATCAATGCAAGAAACATCATGCTCCAATAATCAAAACCACAAATCCGAATAATACAGGGTTTGAATATAGATGAAATACACCGTAATAAATCCGAATATTACACATTTGGTGTGCTGCGGCTCAGGGTATGTGTGCCGCGACTCAGTGACCTGGTGTGCCGCGGCTCAGGGTATGTGTGCCGCGGCTCAATGACTTGGTGTGCCGCGGCTTAGTAAGATCGTGCCGCGGCACAGAGTACAGTTTGTTTGGCCATGTTTCATCAACCGGTGCGTGTCGCGGCTCACTTTTATTGTGTCGCAGCCCATCATTGAATTCCTCCCCTTGGCTGATTCCTGCACAGAATTTTTAAACGAAAACATCAAGACGAGAGGGAAGGACGGATCAAAGAAGAATGACGACAAAGAAAGACTCTAAAAATGCAAGAAAACAATAAAGATTCTACAACTAATACTCGGGTTGCCTCCCGAGGAGCGCTAAGTTTATAGTCTTCAGCCGGACTTTTCTCGCATTCATCCGGTGGTGGATAAGGCGACACTCGTTTTCTGCGTGTCTATTGGATTTCCCAAGTATGCCTTCAACCGTTGTCCATTAACTTTGAATTTTCGGGCATTTTTTGTACTTCTACCGCACCATGTGGAAACACTTGAACTACGGTGAACGGTCCCGACCATCGTGAACGCAATTTCCCGGGAAATAACTTTAAGCGAGAGTTAAATAGCAACACCTCTTGTCCCGGGACAAATTCTCTCTGCGTGATGTGCTTATCATGCCAAATCTTTGTCCGCTCCTTATAAAGTTTCGCATTTTCGTATGAGTCGTGGCGAATTTCTTCCAACTCGTTCAGCTGCAAACAACGCTTTTCACCAGCAGATTTCAGATCAAAGTTTAGTTTCTTTATCGCCCAGTAAGCACGATGTTCCATCTCTATGGGTAAATGGCAACCTTTCCCATAGACCAATGTGTAGGGCGACATTCCGATAGGTGTTTTATACGCAGTCTGGTATGCCCAAAGTGCATCATCGAGTTTAAATGACCAATCTTTTCGAGACGAGCTGACCGTCTTTTCTAGGATCCACTTCAGCTCTCAATTTGATATCTCGACTTGACCGCTCGTATGAGGATGGTATGCTGTGCAACACGATGAGTGACTCCGTATTTTCTCAAAACCGCATCAAGAAATTTGTTGTCGAAGTGTGACCCACCATCACTGATAATAGCACGTGGAGTCCCAAAACGTGTGAAGATATATTGTTTTATAAACTTGATTACGACATTGGACCCATTCGTAGGTAGTGCCACCGCTTCAACCCATTTTGAGACATAATCTACGGCCACCAAAATATAGAGATTCTTATTTGATGGAGGAAATGGACCCATGAAGTCGATCCCCCATACATCGAACAATTCAACTTCACGTATGGTGTTCAGCGGCATTTCGTGTCGTCTTGAAATGTTTCCCGTCCGTTGACACCGATCACATGCGGACACAAAGGAGTGAGCATCCTTGAATAAGGACGGCCAATAGAACCCCGATTGTAAGACCTTCGCTGCTGTTCTATTTCCACTAAAATGTCCACCGTAGGGCGATGCATGGCAATGGTTAAGCACACTATGGATTTCCTCATCCGGAATACATCTACGAATGATTTGATCGGGGCATCTATTGAAAAGAAAAGGATCGTCCCACAAATAATACTTAGCATCCGAGATTAGCTTCTTCTTTTGATGGCGTGAGAGGTCGTTCGGAATTGTTTTACTTGCCAAGTAGTTCACTAGATCAGCATACCAAGGCGCGTGTTTTGAATCCAACTTGTAGAGCTGCTCGTCGGGGAAGGTTTCTATAATTTGTGGCTGACTTTCTCCCTTCTCGAGGGGACTCTCTAATCGTGAAAGGTGATCGGCTATAACATTTTCAGTCCCTTTCTTGTCCCGAATCTCCAAGTTGAATTCTTGAAGGAGTAGCACCCACCGAATCAACCTTGGTTTGGCATCCTTCTTCTCCAAAAGGTATTTTATTGCTGAATGGTCAGTCCACACTATCACTTTCGTTCCCAGTAGATACGCCCGGAATTTATCAAATGCAAAGATCACCGCCAACAATTCCTTCTCCGTTGTGGCATAATTTCTTTGGGCGTCATCGAGTGTTCGGCTCGCATAGTATATGACATGGAACACCTTCCCTCGTCTCTGCCCCAAAACAGCCCCAATGGCAAAGTCGCTTGCATCACACATTAACTCGAACGGAAGGTCCCAATCCGGAGCGACTATCACCGGTGCCGTGCTTAGAGCTTTCTTCAATAAATCGAAACTTTCTTTACATGACTCGTCAAAAGTAAATGGAACATACTTCATGAGTAGATTGCACAGCGGCTTCGTGATCTTCGAAAAATCCTTAATAAATCGGCGATAGAAACCGGCATGTCCCAAAAAACTTCTAATCCCCTTGACCGAAGTGGGCGGAGGCATCTTCTCAATTGTTTCAATTTTCGCTCGGTCGCCTTCAATTCCATGTGAGGATATTCGATGGCCAAGCACAATGCCCTCCTGCACCATAAAATGACACTTCTCCCAATTCAAGACCAAATTTGTCTCTTCGCATCTTCTCAAGACTTTCTGCAAATTTTTCAAACATATGTCAAACGAATCTCCAAAAACAGAAAAATCATCCATAAAAATCTCAATACACTGCTCTACCATGTCAGAAAAAATAGCCATCATACACCGTTGAAAAGTAGCCGGCGCATTACATAATCCAAAAGGCATGCGCCTATAAGCGAAAATGCCGTAAGGACATGTAAACGTCGTTTTCTCTTGGTCTTCGGGGGCTATGTAAATCTGATTATACCCCGAGTAACAATCGAGAAAGCAATAGAAATCGTGTCCGGCTAATCTATCTAACATCTGATCAATAAAAGGTAAGGGAAAATGATTTTTTCTAGTGGCCTTATTTAATTTCCTATAATCTATGCACATACGCCACCCCGTGACAATCCTAGTGGGAATTAATTCATTATTATCGTTTTGAACAACCGTTATCCCACCCTTTTTCGACACAACTTGGACCGGACTTACCCACTTGCTATCAGAAATCGGAAAGATCATACCTGCATCGAGGAGTTTTAAAACCTCGACTTTTACCACCTCCTTCATGTTTGGATTCAACCGGCGTTGATGCTCCACGGATGGTTTGTAGTCTTCCTCCATCAAAATCTTGTGCATGCAAATTAACGGGCTGATCCCCTTAATATCCGCAATAGACCATCCAAGAGCAGATTTGTACTCCCTCAAAACTCTTAATAATTTCGCCTCTTGATCCCCCGCTAAAGTGGACGAAAGAATAACTGGAAGGGAGTCGTCGGGCCCCAAAAATGCATATTTTAAATGAGGCGGCAGCTTCTTGAGTTCCAACTTTGGAGGTTTTTTGATCGATGGGGTTGGTCGAGTTAGTGAACTTCCGAGCTCCTCGAATGGTTTACGAATGAAAATTGGCGGGGAAGCATCCATGTGGCGTACGTAGGCTGCATGCTCTGCATTTAGTTCGGAAATGTTCAATCAAAACGGATTCCAATAGATTGGGTGGATAATTTTCTCGAAAAGTTCTACTCACGCACGAGTCAATGACGTCAACTTGGAAACAATTTTCAGCGTCACTCGGATATTTTACGGATCGAAAGATATTGAATGTTACTTGCTCCTCTTGAACACGTAGAGTCAGCTTCCCCTTTTCCACATCGATCAAAGTTCGGCCGGTCGCCAAGAATGGTCTTCCCAAGATAATCGGGATATCTTGATCTTCCTTCATATCGAGCACAATAAAATCCGCTGGAAAGATAAATTTTTCAACCTTTACTAACACGTCCTCTATTACTCCCCTCGGATATTTGATAGATCGATCCGCTAATTGTAAGGAGACCGTCGTCGGCTTGGCTTCCCCAATGTCCAGCTTTTTAAAAATAGAAAGGGGCATAAGATTTATGCTGGCTCCGAGATCGCATAGGGCTCTTTCAAAAGACGAATTTCCGATGATGCAAGGGATGGTAAAACTTCCCGGATCTCTCAATTTAGGTGGGAGCTTCTTTTGTAAAATAGCGATGCACTCCTCGGTTAAAGCGACCGTCTGATATTCCTCGAGCTTTCTTTTGTTTGACAAGACTTCTTTCATGAATTTAACTCGGCATTTGTTCCAACGCGTCGGCAAATGGAATGTTTATGTGCAATTTCTTGAAGACGTCGAGGAATTTTGAAAACTGCTTGTCCAGTTTTTGCTTTTGGAAACGCTGTGGGAATGGAATTTGAGGAGTGGGCTGAGTAGTCGATACTTCCTTTGGCTTGGGCGCCTCATCCTTTTCCTTCTCGTTTTGCTCGATCGGCTGCTCTTTGTTATTGATAGGCTGCCCTTTCAACTCCTTTCCACTTCGTAATTCGATTGCTTGCATGTTTTCCTTGGGTTTCATTTCAGCTGCGCTGGGCGATGCACCTTGAGACCAAGAAGACAAGAGATTAGCAATCTGCCCCATTTGTGTTTCCAGATTTCGGATGGAGGTAGAATGATTTTGGAGGGTTGTTTCGGTGCGGGTCATTAATTGGCTCGTGTTAGCCGCCAATTGAGCAAGAGCATCTTCCAATGATACCTTTGGTGATTGAGGGGGCTGCTATGGGGGCTGCGCGAAGTGAGCTTGTGGAGGTTTTAAAGCTTGCCCGTTCCTCCACGAAAAATTTTGTTGATTTCTCCACCCTTGATTATAAGTGCTGGGGTAAGAGTTATTTTGTCGATTTCCATTTCCCATTAATTGAGCTTGCTCCATCGGATGTTGCTCGAACGGGTTTCCGACTTGACACTCCGCGCTCGGGTGGGATCCGTTACACCAATTGCATGTCTCAATGGTAAAGGGGGAAGGTGAATGCGAAAATGCTTGAAGCTGTTGGGTCAAGGCGGCGACTTGAGCTGACAATGTGGATATCGGATCATTACTAGAAACTTCATAACTCGCTTCGGCGTTAATCTTTCAGATGGCCATTGATATGCACTTGCGGCCATAGCTTCCAACAACGAGTGTGCCTCGGCCATAGTCTTTCCCATCAAAGCCCCACCGGCGGATGCATCCACGAGAGTGCGTGTAGAGGCACTCAATCCATTGTAAAACGTCTGAATTTGAAGCCAGTCTGGAAGGCCATGATGTGGGCATCTTCGTAACAACTCTTTGTATCGCTCCCACGCCTCGTGGAGCGATTCCATATCATACTGACCGAAAGTGGTGATCTCGTTTCTTAATCTCGCCATCTTAGAAGGTGGGAAGAATTTAGCAAGGAAAGCTTGCGCTAACTCTGGCCATGTTGTGATCGACCCCGGCGGTAAGGAATTTAGCCAAAATTTCGCTTTATCCCTCAAAGAAAAAGGGAAAAGCCGTAATCGGATAGCATCGTCGGTGACACCATTGTTCTTGAACGTGTCACAAATCTCAAGAAAAGAAGCAATATGAGCGTTTGGGTCGTCATTCGGTAATCTACAAAATTGGCTCGCCTGTACCATCTGAATGATCGCAGGCTTGATCTCGAAATTGTTCGCCTGGATAGTGGGGCGCCGAATTCTCGAAAAATTAGCATTAATTTGCGGCGTGGCATAGTCTCGAAGTGCCATTTCCGGTTGAGCTTGCTGCACACTATTATTTCCTCCTTGAATTTCGATATTCTCGGCCATGGTCACCGTTGTAACTCTCGTTTCTCCTTCTTGTTCCTTCGAAGAGTGCGCTCGAGCTCGGTATCCAAAGGTAGTAGGCCTTCGTTACCGAGTTTTCTCATGCACTACGCGAAAGATCCTGAAAGGAAAAACAAATAAATAAATAAAATTAAATACACAAAAATAATAAAATAAAAAACGTTCAAACTAAGACTAGAAATACTGAAATCGATATTAGCAAAATTTCAGTCCCCGGCAACGGCGCCAAAAACTTGTTGGGATATTTGTTGAACGCAAGTGTACGTTATCGTATACAAGTAATAAAGTGATGAGTGAGTATCGTTCCCACGAGGACTGAATCACTAACTACCGATTTTTATGTATTCTAGTTTTATTCGAACAATCGAATTTGGGTTTTTGCAATTAATTACTAAGAGAATTATTAAAAGACTAAATAGTAAAAATGATCGCTTAAAGAAAGAGAATCAAATGATAAATAAGTCTAGGATTCTGAATCCACCTCGGTTTATCCGAATTTACTCTCGATTATCTGAAGTTAATAATTTTCCCAATTTATTGAAGGCGAAGATTGCTAATATATTCTACCGCCTCTCCCGAGGTCAATAGATTTTTCTAAAGGCGAATAACGCACTCTATCCCTAGGTGAATTAATTCGTCAATAGGCAAAAAACATAAAATCTCCAAAAGGCCACGTAGTTCCTATGAGTATATTCCTATCTCACAGAATAAAACGGTCCTCACCAATAGTTCCTCACCAATTCTCCTCTCCTGATTCGAATTGAATGATTAAATCAATACAACTATTGGCCAGATAATTGAAAGCATTAAACACGATTGGGAAAACTCAACAAAAAGGTAATTAATTAGATAATCTCAAGCAAATCCTTCAAAACGCAGGTTTCATCAAAATCCTAGATTAGGGTTTTAGCCTGACATGCTAATAAATGAAAATACAGAATAAATGAATGAAAGCATTAAAATCAAACGCAGATGAAGCTCGAATTCCTCCGTTCTTCGGCTTCTGCTTCTCTTCCTCTTCTGCCGTCTCACCAAGATTCTTTTATTCTCCCCGATCAAAAGATCATTAATTAGGGTCTTAAACCCTTATTTATAGCTTTGCACAGTCTCCAAATCGCGTCCGTGTGAGTAGGTCGAGAACTGGCTTCGAAACGGCCCAAATCTGCGCGGAGCATACAAAAACCGCCTAGTGTGCCGCGGCACACTAAATCTGTGCCGCGGCACATGGACTTCAGCTGGATGCCTGGGCGCCATTTAATTCATCTCGTGCGGCTCACCTAGATCAGGCGCGCACGCAGGCGCTTTACTCAGTGCTTGCCGTTGCCTTCCTGTGCCGCGGCTTTGCTTCCTTGTGCCGCGGCTCACGGCCAAAATTTGCTGTTTTCGCCCGTTTCGCTACGTTTTAGCTTCCGGACTCCAATCACCTGATAAACACATAAAATTAAGGCATTAAAAGCTCATTTAAGCAAATTCACTCTTCAAAACAATACAAAATAATGATAAATAAGCGTATAAAAATACGCCTAACAAAAGTAGCGTGGGAGATAAAGAACACAAATACCCAATTCCCCAAATAAAAAATTTCCCAAAAGAGAGGAATTGAAAAACGGGAACTTTAATAAAGTCTTACGGGTACTTGGTTCCATATATGCTTTGATCCTTGAACGGGAGATTCTCTCCATATGAGCAACATATTTCCGTGGGTACTCCGTTCTATATTTACTTTGATCCTTGAACGGGGTAAATATGGCTTTTTCTCCATAGCGTGCACATCATCATGAGCGACGTATTTTTCTATATACACGTAAAACATAAACATGAGATTCATAAGTGTACAAATCAATGAACAAATGAATCATTAATTAGGAAAATAGAGAGTTGAGAAATGCCCGAAAAGGGCTACTGGGCTCGATAATCGTCCGAAAAAGGACTCGAGCGCGGCGATGCAGCAGCTCGGTATTGGATGAGGTCGGATCTCCAAATTTCCTCGTAAAAATATGCTTCTGTTCAGCAGAAGATTCAGTATGCAATACTACTTGGAATTTGATCTCCACCGTTGAATATACAGATATTTGTGTTGGGAAGTTGCTGTCAAAATTTCACACCGATCCGACGGTTAACGAATCGGAAACATGATTTTGGTATGACTGCGCTGTGCGGAAAATTTACGCGCGGAAATTGTCGTTTCTCTCTTTTTTTTTATTTCGCGTACAGTTTCATCGAGAAATACTGTCCCGGATCAGATCTTCACCGTTAAATTTGTAGTTCTTACGAATCTGGAATGGGTCTGCAACTGGAACCGGGTCGGGTTGGCAGCAGCGGGCTGGGGGATCCGATCTGAGGCGGACGACGCCGAGCAGGTTGTGCGCGGTGAAGACGCATTTATTGCGGTGGTTCTCAGGTGGCAGCCGGTCGGCCGTGTTGGATTGACCACGGTGGTCGGGATCGAGCAATGGTGGCGCTTGATCGAACGCGATCTGGTGCGGCTGGAATGCGGTCAGAAATCGGAGGGTCGGACTCGCGTTCTGGTTTGCAGGTTGGAATTCGAAAGTCCGGCGGCGAGGGTGGTCGGTGGTGTTTTGGTCGAAGGCAGAAGGCCGTCCGGCGGCCGATTATATAAGATGAAGCATAAGACGGGCGGCGATCGGGGAAGAAGGTGGATCGGCGGCTAGGGTTTCTGCAGAAATTTTTTTTTCGCTTTTTTTTTTCGGAACATTGCAGAAAACGGGAGGGTTTTTTTTTTCTTGCTCAGTTGGGAAACTACATGCTGATAACGTGTTTTAGGAGAAAGTAAAAAGACTGTAAATAGAGTCAATCAATTGCATTGATAACAACGAATAGAGGGGCCTTTATATAGACATTACAATGAGAGTCCTTCCATACATAGGATTTCTAGATAAGGTAAGACATCTAATAGGATCCTAGTACCTCTAGAAGGATCTAAAACATTCCATCTATGTATCTACAATCTGTATTAGGTAAGACACATCACGGGAATAATAATTCCCGGAACACTCTAGCCTTTTCTTTTGTTTTTGTAAAACTTAATTTTGTTTTGAATCTTAATCTGATTGGTAAAACTACAAATTTGGTCATATTTACAACGGTAGCAAATTGATCATAACGCACGGTGCACAAAATAATTGAGTATCCATATAAACATCTCGATTTTTATGTTGCAAACTATACCATTCATATAACGAGGCATTCGGACTCGTGCGATGCACCGGTCTTGTTTTTCGATAAAAGTTAAATTTTTTCTTATGTCTAAAACTCAAATTTTTTAAACAATCAATATTTTCTTGTAAAAGCACATATTAATATTGTAATTTAGGCTTGATTTTTGTTGCTAAAAAGTTAGACAAAAAAAATTAACAGACTTAAGACTTGGCATTTGGTAGTATAGGTCTTTTATGTAGTCAAATGATTTTATTCTTTATATGCAGGCTTAACTTAATTTCTTATAATATGATGATATCAAAGACATAACTCGAATGATATCGCATGAAAGCAAAACATTGTATGCATATATACAAATTGCTACAAAATAGTTATTTGTAGCATCAAACAACCATAGCTTACCTTGTAATAAGTTCATGCATTATTGTTGAGATAATAAATACGAAATAATGTTGATTTCAAGTAGTGGAATTTTCACATGTTACTATCTTTTGACACTCAGTGGAAATTAGGTTACAGTAAAACCAAAAGACGAAATAAAGATTCTAATTCATTATAACATTACTAACTCTTAACATTTTGCTAGTAAAAAATTTCACTCACGCTATTCAAAGACAAATGATCTAACTTGTAATATGCAACTGAGAGTCACGATAGAAGGTAGATCGACACTCTTACTTAAAAAATTATCACTTGTTTCCAAAATCTTCATCCCTGAAAAAAAGAGTCTCAGTCATCATCCTCAAAAAAAAGAATAAATGTAAATGGAGTTACTGCAAATAAATTTTTAATCAGATATTAAAGAAAATCTAACTGACATTAACATACATTGTTACAAATACAATTACAAATGAAGTACCATTCCTAGTTGTATATATAATGAAGTCCTATCCTTCAAAGAAACAATACAATTAATAAACCACGCATACATGTTTTACTCTATAATTTAATCCTCATTTAAAGAGGCTACTGAATTGCACGTCTTTTCAATTATCCATCCACCTCATTTAAAAGGGCTACTGAACTTCACGTCTTTTCAGTTATCCATCCATAACCAGTTTTGTACATTTTCCACTCTATTTAAATTAAATGCATCCTTTTGTTTTTAATTGTCAATAACGTACTTTGTCAATTTAACATCAAATGAATTTAGTGGTAAACTGTTGAATAAGACTCAATTGCACATAATTGATTTTATAATTTAATATTATTGCATTTAATCTCAATCTATTTTATAATTTTATTTATCTTATATAAAAATTAAGTCATTAAGACTCCACAATTAATGATTGGAAAAAGAATAATTAAGCTAATGTAAATAGAGTTACGGCAAATAATTTTTTTAATCAGATATTAAAGAAAAGCTAACTGACATTAACATACATTGTGTAACAACCCGAAAATTGCGGCTATTACAGTGCCGTGGACCCACACCGGGACCCACCAGATGATATCACGATATGAACTTATATCCCGACAATGTGGCACCGTATCACAATATTGATCAAAACCCCGATGTGGAGTATAAATCATGCATGTCTTAATTTGGGCAATCGTACATAGCATCCAAATTCGGTATAGACCATATGAAGATGGGCAATACCTTAAAATTATAATACATTCATCTGACACAAAATACAAATGAAAATTACAATAAGACATAACCGTACATAAAAATACTCGGGGCCCCCGAATTAGCATCCTTCAAAAGCCTCCGTCACCATCGTGTTCTTCCTGTGCCTTGCCCTTTCCTCGCCCTGAAATACAAGTATTTCGCCCAAACCACAGGGTCAGCTATACATGATAATAATTCTCATAGCATTATACAATTCATATACATACGGATCTCAAAGAAACAACCGACTACTGAATATACCCTGCAGGCGTATAAACAGTCAGTCCCAACTCTCGAACATATCCAAATATACGAACGACCAAATAATATGGCTCAAGACAGACGTCACAATATGCCCGATCTGGAAATGTGTCCGTGCACATGTCCACCCCGTATACGGAATCCAGAATACACGTGGGATGATGTACCTAATTAGCCTCACGAACTACGTCTCGTGTGCACGATCTAAATGCGGAAACATCCACTCATGATCATCAAGTGCCCGGCTAAAAATCCTACACATAACCAATCGGCATGCAGATATAACTCCAGAGATGTCACGATGCAACATGACAACGAAACTCAACGAATTACACCTTTATCAAGGAATCGAACGACTCACCAAAGTGTCAACAAAGCTCAACGGAACCAATGGTAACAAGAACGGTAAACTCGGGCATACCATCCCACCACAAATGATAACACGATCAAGGACATCACCATATCATGAATCATAGATTCTCAGAACATTTCATACACACGAAACACATAATAACCACAAGAATTCAACCATCATTATAACCAAGCAAGATAACTTGCCTCAATTCCGTAGATGAATAATCCTTCTTTGAATGATCAAACGAACGGTATCCCCTTCTAATAATACTTACGTGAACAAGCAACCTTGAATGAAATATAATTCATTCAACAACACATTCGTACAATAATGGTATCATTACATAGAAACAATATTCGTAAATTTACTTGAATAGATCAATTATCCTATTGATCATTTTAATGTTCCAATTACGAATCATCATATAACATGTTTATTATGTTCATTCACATATTCTAGCATTAATGTCAAGCATTTGAAGTCAAAAAATATTACCAATGTAACATTGTGAAAACATCTTTTCAAATCATCGGCACTTCGGATTATGGTATAAGTTTGTGTTTAATTACATTCTTCATTATCTTACCAATGATTACATTAAACCGGTCCAGAAATGAAATTGTAAGTTTAAGCTTTTAACAAACTAAGAACGTCATCCTATTATACGTCTCCTAATACACACGGATTAATGTAATTGAATTCGGCTACCCACTCTACCGCATTAGTATCACCATAATCGCTACAATCATCCTAAGAAAATTATCAACATATTAATGTAGTGATTAAAACCTCTTTAAGTTATCAACGAAATCGATTAACTTGAACACATGAAGATTAAGACTGTATTCTATCGAAATCCATTGTTTTACTTTGAAGAAGTTATTAAAGACCTAGTTATATCATTTGGATGTCCGGAACTCTAAATATAACATCACTCAATCTTGTAATAATTATTTTCAGGGGATTAACATAATCCTTTAAACAATTTATTACATCGATTTATTGATTCATCACAAGGTATCGATTTTAGAGGGCCAAAAATATGGTTTCATGTTACCTTTCAAGGATCAATTGAATGTTCAAGACAAGATTAGTATTTCACACCTCTAGTCATCAAGGATTCCGTTAGTAACATGTTTAGTGATATTTTCGAATTTTAGAGGGAGACTATGGCAAAATTGACTAATTTCGTCAATTTTGGTAAACCATCCGTCAACCCTAATTTCGGACCACTAATGACGGCGCCGCTCTCAAAAACCCTAAAATCGACCTAATGTAACCCTAATCGACATGTATAAATAAGTCTCTCCTCTTGAGTCTTAGGCACACCCTTTTTCTGAGCTCTCTATCTTTCTAACAAACCCAGAATTCTCTAGCAATTTGCCTTAAGTTTATGTGCCTAGATTCGTAAGTGTCCCTTTGGATTATCCTAGGCTGAATTTCTTGTAACCCGGGCATAGGGTAGAAATATCAGTTCGGAAAGTATTTACACGATCCATTGGGAATCCGGATCTCCATCTTAAACCCTAATACCCCAACATGTAACACTACCATGCACACGCTCGACCTTCTTATAAGGGTGCGTATATTGGGCTTCCCCAAGGAAACTGTTTTTCAACATTTGAAAGATGATAGTTTAGCGTATAACGCATACCAAAAACTACATCATCTATGGCAAATTCGGCCAAAAAGAGGTTGAAAAACATGTGTCATAAGATCACTTGCAAATTCAAGATGGGAACCAAGTTTGTTGGGACAAAAGTTAGCACAATCGCTGGAAATAAAATTCCGCGCAGCTTGACCTTTGTTCACTAAAACAGCGATAACTCCCTTGTTAGGAAGGCTATGAACGAACATTCAGATGTTCTGGAAACTAGACTTCCGTATATTTCTATCCATATATTGTGCACCACACGGATCATTAAACTCAGATCACAGTGCATGTTTTAATTGACTGCTTTAGTATTTCCCAAGTTTAGTGAGAAAACAAGGTTGAGACCATATCCAATGGCATAAGTGTTGATGCAAAAATATGGCAATAACAGCCATAGGTGCGTCTAAACGCAGCAGGGTGTTCGATTTCTTATCTCGACTAATGATCTTTTCGGTAACTCCAACTTGGTAGACTTGCAGAGAAAGTAGGAATGTCGGTACAGCTAAGGCTGTTTAAAAACCACTAATTCCGTTTGAACTTTCAAAGCATAAACAAATACCAAGGAGGATGCGCCTAGTCATGATCAAAGTGTAGACAAAATCCATCAAAGTGCATCAAATCAACCAAGTATTTTAATTCTCAATTTGCATGTATACGTCATAATAGCCATGTTATATAGATACAACACAGTGCATCATAATTAAGCATTTTGAACCATGAGACATAATGAATATACCATAACCAACTTGTCTTGACCATCCAATAAGATCGACTAAACATAGTCAAATATATAAGGCACGTGTCTTTACAAATACTTGGAAAAGTATTCGGACCTATAGTCATACTAACTATAATCGAGGTCAACGAATTCATGTATTTACCGCAATATGCCATTGCTTTACATGTTGAAATTCATTAGAATTACTCTTACACTCTTTCATATATTATATTGCAAGGAGACGGTGCATGACTACACCCACATGCAATATTTTATTTTAATAGGATGAAAGATGGAGTTTTTCAAGTATGGGATTGGGTCAAGACCAACGTGATGGTCGCTCAATTCAACATGACAAATCCGTCACAAATCGATTTTAACCACGACATATCCGTCGTAATCGATGTTTGTCCCATTTGTACATCACAAATCCGTGACTAATCATGAACGAGTCATAACTTTGCCGTTACCGATAATGTTTATTTTTTTCAATTGTTGGTTTAAAATCGACAAAACGGCGACGTCAAATCGCACCCAAAACATGGTGTATGCAACAACCACAAATATCGACTTTCAACAATTATTCGTGACTCCCCCAGGACCGTCACACAGTTTACTTCGACATCCGAGAGTGATACCACCTCTCATTGTCTCATCCACCGCAAAGTAGCGTGGGAGATAAAGAACCCAAATACCCAATTCCCCAAATAAAAAATTTCCCAAAAGAGAGGAATTGAAAAACGGGATCTTTAATAAAGTCTTACGGGTACTTGGTTCCATATATGCTTTGATCCTTGAACGGGAGATTCTCTCCATATGAGCAACATATTTCCGTGGGTACTCCGTTCTATATTTACTTTGATCCTTGAACGGGGTAAATATGGCTTTTTCTCTATAGCGTGCACATCATCATGAGCGACGTATTTTCCTATATACACGTAAAACATAAACATGAGATTCATAAGTGTACAAATCAATGAACAAATGAATCATTAATTAGGAAAATAGAGAGTTGAGAAATGCCCGAAAAGGGCTACTAGGCTCGATAATCGGCCGAAAAAGGACTCGAGCGCGGCGATGCAGCAGCTCGGTATTGGATTGTAACACCCCAAAAGGCGGCTATTACAGTGCCGTGGATCCCACACTGGGACCCACCAGGCGATATCCAAAACAGGTTAAATAAATATTATTTGTGATACCGAACCACAATGAATAGTCATTACTCCGATTAGGAGTTTATTAAAATATAGCCAACGGCCTTATAATACACGGGATCCGAAAACAAGTATAAACCATATGGAGATGGAAAATACTTCAAATGTCAATACAACCAGATAGCAATTTAAATGAAACAGGAAATAACATAACACGGTTTAACATAACCGGACAACAAAAGATGTGGGCCCCCCGAACTAGTATCCTTCGAACCCTTCGCCGTCGAAATGCTCTTCCCGTGCCTTGCCTTTGCCTCGACCTAAAATACAATACAAGTATTTCGCCCATAACACAGGGTCAGATATACATGATAATCAATTCTTCCGACATTATACAATTCACATATATAGATCTCAAGAAAATCATTCGGACTATTAATCATACCCCTCGGGCGTATGAAATAATCAGTCATAAATCATCGAACACATACAATACTATGGACGATTAACAATATGGCTCAAGATGGACATCACAGTACGCCCGATCCGGAAATGTGTCCGTGTACATGTCCGCCCCGTATACGGAATCCAGAATATATGTGGGACAATGTACCTAATTAGCCTCACGAAACTACGTCTTGTGTGCACAGTCCAATGCGGAATAATATCCACGCATGACTATATATGTGCCTGGCTAAAAATCCTACACAATGACCAATCGGAACGCAGATATGATTCCGGATATGTCACGATACAACATGACAACGAATTCAATAAATCACATATCCGATTAAGGATCAAGAAAAACTCACCGAAGTGAAAATAAGACCAACGGGATCAACGATTCAAAACGACGTACTTGGGAATGCAACCCCATGAAGAAAATGGAATAACGTCAAGGACAATGTCAAATCACGACAAACATTACATGAACAATTCATACACATGAAATATATAATCATCACAAGAATCTACTCATCATTATAACCAAGCAAGATAACTTGCCTCAATACGGAGACGAGAATAGTCCTCTTCTTGTCGGAACGAACGAACGGTCCTCGACTAATATTGTTTACTCGAACAATCAACCTTAAACGAAATACATTTTTCTCAATAACATATTCGTATAATTATCAATATAGGATTAGTAAGACGTCACCCTACAATCTTTTAGAATAGTTTGTTATTTCCAATTATCGAAGCCTTATGTCAGGAGTTCTTTTAACATCATTACAACCATAAAAATCAGTTTACAATACTTTTACCGAATGTTCACATGGTTCATCATAAACAAGAATTCTATCGAGGGTATGTTGAATAACCAATTATGATGTTAAGATCATCTTATGATGATTAAACTTTCCAAAACATTAAAATGTTGAAGGAACAAAATCTGCACATTTATGATCATTTCTCCTCTCATCTAAATTGAATATAATGCTTACAACAAGATTATTAGTTATGAGGTTACACCATATTCATGAAGGTTATCAAAATCTTTCTTTACAAGGCTGGAAGATTCATTAACATCATGATGAATTCACCATTTATCTAGTATGATGATCAAAACATTCTAAGTTCTCAACACATTAGATTAATGAAGAGTTGTTATTATTGGTTCCACAAATATCCTTAACCATTCAAAATCTTGCTGAGCTAAACATAAGGAGGATATGATTCTGAAGAAATCTGAGCAAGAAGACATCCTTCTACTTCTAATCATGGCCAAGTTCTTCTCAAGGTAAGTGAAAACTTAAAATGGTGTTTAATCACTTTATGATAACAACTCTATTAGTTAAATCCAACTATGGTGAAGTTAACTGATTCAAAGGTGTTCCACTGAGCTAAATTCGTCCAGTAAGATGAGCATGATAGTTACAACATGGTTAAAATCACTATATCATCAAGAACACATCCATCTCAAACCCTTATTTATCATGTTCATCACAAGTGTTAAAAAGGTTGGATTAAAACTATGTTTTACTTGATTAATCTAACTCTAGGTGAAGTATAATTCGTCATTAACATCAACATATGAAAATAATACAGAGAGGAAAGTACACCTACCTCCAGAAATGAAGAACAATCTCAATGTTATGAGAAAATATACTCCAAGCTCAAGAACACCTCTTAATCTCCAAGGAAATGAGCTCCACTCCCAGATTTAAGGCTTAGAAACAAGTTAGGGGAGGTTGATATTGGTTTGGTAGTGCAGAGGGACGATATATGGAGAGAGAAATTCGGTTTGGGGTTGTGAAGAAATAAAAAACAGGCTGGTCCTATAAATAGACTGTGCAGACTTAGCGCACGCTAACGGGAAGATTTAGCGTACGCTAACACACTTACGTACGCTAACTGGTTAATATTACGTACGTAAGCGGCTTAAAGTGGCTACTGTATTGAATTCGCAGATCGTTAGCGCACGCTAATGAAAAAGGGGTTACGCACGCTAATAAAAGTTGACTCTGGTCGACATGACAGCTCAACATTACCCACATGCATGCCAACGGATAAGAAGTTCACGTGCTGAAGTCAACTGATGCCAGATTCTCTCTTAGCGTACGCAACAAAGGAAGCATTACGCACGCTAAGGCACAGGATTAACGTACGTTAATCATACTATGTAGCGTACGCTACATCAACAGAAAAATTCGAAAATGCAACTCTCTAATTAACATCGAATCATCACATATGAAATGAAATAACAATGATATGAAATTCAAATCTTTAATACCTCAACATAATACTAAATGCAACGATTCATGATAATTAGATTATCCGAATAATACAATGACAGGCAAAGACGAAAATTTTACAGTCGGATATTACATACTCCCCCTCTTAAAAAGAGTTTCGTCCTCGAAACTAAGGGGTAAATAACTCGGGGTATCTCGCTCGCATACTATCCTCGGTTTCCCATGTAGCCTCCTTGACTCCGTGTCGCGACCACTGAACTTTCAGTAGGGGAATCGTCTTGTTCCGCAACTGCTTGATCCTCCTCTCGAGTATCCGCACCGGACGCTCCTCGTACGAATGATCCTCTGCTAATTCAATCTCTTCGAACTGAAGTACATGGCTCGGATCAGCAACATATTTCCTCAACTGGGAGACATGAAACACGTTGTGAATCTTACTCAAAGTCGGTGGCAAAGCTAGTCGATAGGCCAGATCACCTACACGCTCCAAAACCTCAAACGGCCCAATGTACCTTGGGCTCAGCTTGCCCCTCTTCCCGAAACGAAAACCACCTCGGGTAGGAGACACCTTCATTAACACATGGTCACCAACCTCGAACTCAAGCGGTCGTCGACGGTGGTCAGCATAAGACTTCTGTCGACATTGAGACGTTAACAACCGACTCCTAATCAAAGTGATCTTCTCACGGGCTGCTGATAACATATCGGGTTCCGTACCCAGAGATTCTGACAGTTCGTCCCAACACAAAGGGGACCTACAGTGATGGCCATACAATGCCTCATACGGTGCCATCTGAATCGAAGCGTGCCAACTATTATTATAAGTGAATTCCACTAAAGGCAGTTGGGCTTCCCAATCGTTCTTCCAATCAAGAGCACATGCTCTCAACATATCCTCTAGAGTCTGGATGGTTCTCTCCGACTGACCATCGGTCTGTGGATGAAAAGACGTACTGAAATTCAACTGCGTGCCCATCGCACGATGAACTGCCTTCCAGAAGTGTGACACAAATCGCCCGTCACGGTCTGATACAATACTCTTGGGGGTACCATGTAATCTCACAATTTCCTTAATAAACAGCTGGGCCAATCTCTCGGGACCCCACGTGTCCTTAATCTCCAAGAAATGGGCTGATTTGGTCAGACGGTCCACAATCACCCAAATCGTATTCATTCCTTGACGACTCGTCGGCAAGCTAGTGATAAAATCCATAGATATGTCCTCCCATTTCCACTCGGGATTCGGGAGCGGTTTCAGCATTCCTGCGGGTCGCTGGTGCTCAATCTTAACCTGCTGACAGGGTAAACATCTCGAAACGAATTCGGCAACCTCACGTTTCATATTCCCCCACCAATAATTCTGCTTTAAATCCTTATACATCTTGCTAGATCCCGGGTGAATAGAGTACGGGGTAGCATGGGCTTCTCTCATGATAGAGTTCCTCAACTCTTCGTCAGCGGGTACACAAACTCGATTTCTAAAACGTATCAATCCATCCTCGTGGATCACGAATCCAGGGGCTTTCCCTTGGGTTACCTCATCCCGGACTCGAGATAAGAATGGGTCCGTAACTTGCTTCGATTTGATCATATCATCAAGAGACGAAGAAATCTCAAGGGTGCAAAGTTGTCCCTCAATATGTTGTAACCAAACTTCAATTTCTGGCCTCATAAGGTCCAACTGCAACTCTCTCTGTGCTGTCAAACGGCTCAGCATCTGCTCCTGCACTGTCTTACGGCTCAATGCGTCGGCAACCACATTCGCTTTACCCGGATGATAAAGGATCTCGATATCATAATCCTTGATTAATTCTAGCCACCTTCTCTGTCTCATGTTCAACTCCTTCTGAGTAAAAATGTACTTTAGGCTCTTGTGGTCTGTAAAGATCTGGCAGGTAACTCCATAAAGATAGTGACGCCAGATTTTCAAAGCAAACACCACGGCTGCTAACTCCAAGTCATGGGTCGGATAGTTAACTTCATAGGGTCGCAATTGTCTCGACGCATAGGCAATCACTTTCCCTTCCTGCAATCCTGCATCAGTACACATCCCAGACCCTGTCTCGACGCGTCACTATACACCACAAATCCTTCCGTTCCTTTTGGTAAGACCAAAACAGGTGCCGAAATCAATCGATTCTTGAGCTCATCAAAACTTTGCTGACATGTTTCTGACCACAAATACTTCTTATCCTTACGCAGTAAGTTAGTCATCGGTTGCGCAATTTTAGAAAATCCTTCTACGAACCGTCGGTAGTAACCTGCTAGGCCGAGGAAACTACGAACTTCCTTCACGTTCTTCGGTGGTAGCCAATCTCGAATGGCTTCCATCTTTTGTGGGTCCACTCTCACCCCTTCGGATGATATCACATGCCCGAGAAAGATAACCTCATGCATCCATAATTTACACTTAGAAAATTTCCCATAAAGCTGTTCCCGCCTCAATGTATCGAGAACTTGGTGGAGGTGACGCTCGTGCTCATCGTGGTCACGAGAGTAAATAAGAATGTCGTCAATAAAAATGACTACAAAGCGATCCAGATAGTTAATAAAAACTCGATTCATCAACTCCATGAATACCGCCGGTGCATTAGTCAGTCCAAATGGCATCACCACAAACTCATAATGCCCATAGCGAGTACGGAATGCTGTCTTCGAAATGTCAGACTCTCGAATCCTCAACTGATGATAACCAGATCTCAAGTCGATCTTAGAAAACACGGCAGCTCCCTGAAGTTGATCCAATAAATCATCAATACGAGGCAGAGGATACTTGTTCTTGATGGTTACCCTGTTCAGCTCGCGGTAATCAATACATAAGCGCAGAGATCCATCTTTCTTCCGTACAAATAACACTGGTGCTCCCCAAGGGGACGCACTAGGTCGAATATAGCCCTTGTCAGTCAACTCCTCAAGCTGGTTCTTCAATTCTTGCATCTCAGTCGGAGCCATACGATACGGTGCTTTTGAGAGCGGGGATGTACCAGGTTCTAATTCAATAATAAACTCCACATCACGATGAGGAGGTAAGCCTGGCAACTCGTCTGGAAATACATCTGGGTAGTCTCGGACTACCGGAATGTCGGCCAATTCAACTGGTCGATCTGCTGTTTTGGACATGTAGCACCAATAACCAATACACCCCTGATTAAGCAGTTTTGCTGCTTTCATAGCGCTGATGACTCTCCCAGAACGACTGGGATTGTCACCTCGAAAAATACACTCGAAACCATCATCAAAAGTGACGGTTACCATCCGCTTGCGGAAATTGAGTATTGCGTCATGACGATCCATCCAATCGATACCCAAGATTATATCATCCTTAGGTAAATCGACTACAATCAGATTTGACAACCACTCACGGTCGTTCAAACGAATCGGACAGCCCTGGACTTCACGATTTCCAATAATTCTTCTACCATCAAGTAGACCAATCACGTAGGGCTCACAATTGATAACATGGTCTAGAGGCAAACGACTTAAACAAGTAGAAGATATAAAGGAGTGTGAAGCACCGGTATCAAAAAGAACACACACAGGCTGGGAGTGGATCTCGAGTATACCTGAAATCATGCTGGCCTCGGGATCGTCAGCTTTCTTCATCTCGTAAATCCTGGGTTTCGCAGTTCCGGCACCAGGTGTACCACTTTGATTCCCACGGCCCATTCCCCTATTCGCCCCGGTGGTCTGATAGGAAGCGGACGGAGGCGTCCGGTTCTGGACAGAGGATTGAACTGGAGCATGAGACGCTACTGGTTCATGTCCGGGCCCACTCCTGCAAAAACGAGCACGGTGACCATTCTTACCACAAGTATGGCATGTGATGGCAGGCTTTGGGCATTTGAAGTTGATATGCCCCTGGCCCCCACAGTTATGACACACCACGGAAGAGGGAACCGCTCGAGAGTGCGATCCGGCGGGCTTTGACGCCATGGGTGGTTGATCAGAAGGGTTTGGCAATGACTGGGGCTTCCTGAATGTCCCCCGATTACTCTCAGTCTGGTTCTGGTTCCTGGATCTTTTGTTGTTGGACTGTGGTTGTTTCTTGGAAATCTCCTTCGCGGTGAGTTCGTACTCCAGAGCTTTCTCGATGAACTCTGGTAAGGTAGTACAGTGGTGATTCAACAGCTGCATTCTCATTCGGGGTTTAAGCCTCTTGAGAAAGTATTTGATCTTATCGGCCTCTGTTCGGATAA
The DNA here is from genome assembly GCA_033398695.1 of Orobanche coerulescens. Lineage (NCBI taxonomy): Eukaryota > Viridiplantae > Streptophyta > Magnoliopsida > Lamiales > Orobanchaceae > Orobanche > Orobanche coerulescens. The sequence goes on from CM065808.1 coordinate 77,752,638, forward strand.
TTGTCGTGGCAAAAGGAAGGAGTGCCTGAAATTTCTCAGCAACAGATAATACATCATCGTCTTCAGACGGGTCGGGATTCAGCAGTTCCAACAGTTTGGCCTCACGGAGTGGCCCTGGATAGTAACGTTCTATCATGAGGTTTTTAAATTCCTCCCAAGTATAAAAACCATCAGCTGGCCTTACTGAAAGCCACCAGGTATGAGCGCCTTTTCTAAGATAATACGCGGCTACCGAGACGCGGTTCTCTTCCGGGCAGTCCACCATCTGGAAAAGTTTCTCAAAATGCTCGATCCAATGCACAATGTCAGCAGGCTCAGAGGAGCCTTCAAAAGTCGGTGGTCGCTGGCGAGAGATGTCGCTGATATTCCGACTCACGGGTCCGCCAATCACAGGAGGAGGATGAGCCCCCTGTTGCTGGCCAGTAGCGGCCCTCTGCATAGCTTCCATTAGTTGACCCATCTGGGTCATCTGTGTCATCATGCCCTGCATCATGACGTAAGGATCGACACGCGCATCCCCGCGCCCACTGTGGTGCGATTGTTCCCTAGAAGGTGAACCACTGTCTGCGGAACTCTGATCCGCATTCGCGCGTCTGTTGGCTCGAGGTATCGGGATTCGGCCCCTTCCGCGGCCTCGTCCCCCTCTGCCACGACCTCTCAGGTTTCTTTCCATACTGAAAGAATCAACCATAATGATAACCATAAGTACAGTTCAAGATACTAAAATTCATGTTAAGTTAATAGCAACAAGGAATCACATATTCAAGGAAACGGTTATCGATACCACGAATGTCGCACCGAATATTATATCGGCGTCAAGTCGAACAATTTCAATCATATAATCAATTCAGCATTTACCTCGGATTATCAATCAGAAAAATCCTGTCACAATTCCTCGAAATAACATGATCAACAATGAGACCCATACTGATATCAATATTATGCTAGTAATTAAATCATGGCTCATAAAGTACATACCGTATTTGGCTCGTAGGGTCAGGCGCTTGCACAGGTCACACGCGACACGAAGGTCTCTTGATACTAGTTCAATTCACAATGACTCATAAAAAGGAAACAACTCTCCGATACCATCTTCTGTAACACCCCAAAAGGCGGCTATTACAGTGCCGTGGATCCCACACTGGGACCCACCAGGCGATATCCAAAACAGGTTAAATAAATATTATTTGTGATACCGAACCACAATGAATAGTCATTACTCCGATTAGGAGTTTATTAAAATATAGCCAACGGCCTTATAATACACAGGATCCGAAAACAAGTATAAACCATATGGAGATAGAAAATACTTCAAATGTCAATACAACCAGATAGCAATTTAAATGAAAGAGGAAATAACATAACACGGTTTAACATAACCGGACAACAAAAGATGTGGGGCCCCCGAACTAGTATCCTTCGAACCCTTCGCCGTCGACATGCTCTTCCCGTGCCTTGCCTTTGCCTCGACCTAAAATACAATACAAGTATTTCGCCCATAACACAGGGTCAGATATACATGATAATCAATTCTTCCGACATTATACAATTCACATATATAGATCTCAAGAAAATCATTCCGACTATTAATCATACCCTTCGGGCGTATGAAATAATCAGTCACAAATCGTCGAACACATCCAATACTATGGACGATTAACAATATGGCTCAAGATGGACATCACAGTACGCCCGAACCGGAAATGTGTCCGTGTACATGTCCGCCCCGTATACGGAATCCAGAATATACGTGGGACAATGTACCTAATTAGCCTCACGAAACTACATCTCGTGTGCACAGTCAAATGCGGAATAATATCCACGCATGACTATATATGTGCCTGGCTAAAAATCCTACACAATGACCAATCGGAACGCAGATATGATTCCGGATATGTCACGATACAACATGACAACGAATTCAATAAATCACATATCCGATTAAGGATCAAGAAAAACTCACCGAAGTGAAAATAAGACCAACGGGATCAACGATTCAAAACGACGTACTTGGGAATGCAACCCCATGAAGAAAACGGAATAACGTCAAGGACAATGTCAAATCACGACAAACATTACATGAACAATTCATACACATGAAATATATAATCATCACAAGAATCTACTCATCATTATAACCAAGCAAGATAACTTGCCTCAATACGGAGACGAGAATAGTCCTCTTCTTGTCAGAACGAACGAATGGTCCTCGACTAATATTGTTTACTCGAACAATCAACCTTAAACGAAATACATTTTTCTCAATAACATATTCGTATAATTATCAATATAGTATTAGTAAGACGTCACCCTACAATCTTTTAGAATAGTTTATTATTTCCAATTATCGAAGCCTTATGTCAGGAGTTCTTTTAACATCATTACAACCATAAAAATCAGTTTACAATACTTTTACCGAATGTTCACATGGTTCATCATAAACAAGAATTCTATCGAGGGTATGTTGAATAACCAATTATGATGTTAAGATCATCTTATGATGATTAAACTTTCCAAAACATTAAAATGTTGAAGGAACAAAATCTGCACATTTATGATCATTTCTCCTCTCATCTAAATTGAATATAATGCTTACAACAAGATTATTAGTTATGAGGTTACACCATATTCATGAAGGTTATCAAAATCTTTCTTTACAAGGATGGAAGATTCATTAACATCATGATGAATTCACCATTTATCTAGTATGATCAAAACATTCTAAGTTCTCAACACATTAGATTAATGAAGAGTTGTTATTGTTGGTTCCACAAATATCCTTAACCATTCAAAATCTTGCTGAGCTAAACATAAGGAGGATATGATTCTTAAGAAATCTGAGCAAGAAGACATCCTTCTACTTCTAATCATGGCCAAGTTCTTCTCAAGGTAAGTGAAAACTTAAAATGGTGTTTAATCACTTTATGATAACAACTCTATTAGTTAAATCCAACTATGGTGAAGTTAACTGATTCAAAGGTGTTCCACTGAGCTAAATTCGTCCAGTAAGATGAGCATGATAGTTACAACATGATTAAAATCACTATATCATCAAGAACACATCCATCTCAAACCCTTATTTATCATATTCATCACAAGTGTTAAAAAGGTTGGATTAAAACTATGTTTTACTTGATTAATCTAACTCTAGGTGAAGTATAATTCGTCATTAACATCAACATATGAAAATAATACAGAGAGGAAAGTACACCTACCTCCAGAAATGAAGAACAATCTCAATGCTATGAGAAAATATACTCCAAGCTCAAGAACACCTCTTAATCTCCAAGGAAATGAGCTCCACTCCCAGATTTAAGGCTTAGAAACAAGTTAGGGGAGGTTGATATTGGTTTGGTAGTGCAGAGGGACGATATATGGAGAGAGAAATTCGGTTTGGGGTTGTGAAGAAATGAAAAACAGGCTGGTCCTATAAATAGATTGTGCAGACTTAGCGCACGCTAACGGGAAGCTTTAGCGTACGCTAACACACTTACGTACGCTAACTGGTTAATATTACGTACGTAAGCGGCTTACAGTGGCTACTGTATTGAATTCGCAGATCGTTAGCGCACGCTAATGAAAAAGGGGTTACGCACGCTAATAAAAGTTGACTCTGGTCGACATGACAGCTCAACATTACCCACATGCATGCCAACGGATAAGAAGTTCACGTGCTGAAGTCAACTGATGCCAGATTCTCTCTTAGCGTACGCAACAAAGGAAGCATTACGCACGCTAAGGCACAGGATTAACGTACGTTAATCATACTATGTAGCGTACGCTACATCAACAGAAAAATTCGAAAATGCAACTCTCTAATTAACATCGAATCATCACATATGAAATGAAATAACAACGATATGAAATTCAAATCTTTAATACCTCAACATAATACTAAATGCAACGATTCATGATAATCAGATTATCCGAATAATACAATGACAGGCAAAGACAAAAAATTTACAGTCGGATATTACATGGATGAGGTCGGATCTCCAAATTTCCTCGTAAAAATCTGCTTCTGTTCAGCAGCAGATTCAGTATGCAATACTACTTGGAATCTGATCTCCACCGTTGAATATACAGATATTTTTGTTGGGAAGTTTCTGTCAAAATTTCACACCGATCTGACGGTTAACGAATCGGAAACATGATTTTGGTATGACTGCGTTGTGCAGAAAATTTACGCGCGGAAATTCTCGTTTCTCTCTTTTTTTTTCTTTCGCGTACAGTTTCATCGAGAAATACTGTCCCGGATCAGATCTTCACCGTTAAATTTGTAGTTCTTATGAATCTGGAATGGGTCTGCAACTGGAACCGGGTCGGGTTGGCAGCAGTGGGCTGGGGGATCCGATCTGAGGCGGACGACGCCGAGCAGGTTGTGCGCGGTGAAGACGACGATTGCAGGGTTCTGGGTGGCAGGCCGGTCGGGCTGTGTTGGATTGACCACGGTGGTCGGGATCGGAGCAGCGGTGGCGTCGGACTGGAACGCGATCTGGTGCGGCTGGAACGCGGTCAGAAATCGGAGGGTCGGACTCGCGTTTTGGTTTGTAGGTTGGAATTCGGAAGTCCGGCGGCGAGGGTGGTCGGTGGTGTTTTGGCCGAAGGCAAAAGGCCGTCCGGCGGCCGATTGTATAAGATGAAGCATAAGACGGGCGGCGATCGGGGAAGAAGGTGGATCGGCGGCTAGGGTTTCTGCAGAAATTTTTTTTGCTTTTTTTTTTCGGAATATTGCAGAAAATGGGAGGGTTTTTTTTTTCTTGCTCAGTTGGGAAACTACATGCTGATAACGTGTTTCAGGAGAAAGTAAAAAGACTGTAAATAGAGTCAATCAATTGCATTGATAACAACGAATAGATGGGCCTTTATATAGGCATTACAATGAGAGTCCTTCCATACATAGGATTCCTAGATAAGGTAAGACATGTAATAGGATCCTAGTACCTCTAGAAGGATCTAAAACATTCCATCTATGTATCTACAATCTGTATTAGGTAAGACACATCACGGGAATAATAATTCCCGGAACACTCTAGCCTTTTGTTTTGTTTTTGTAAAACTTAATTTTGTTTTGAATCTTAATCTGATTGGTAAAACTGCAAATTTGGTCATATTTACAACGGTAGCAAATTGATCATAACGCACGGTGCACAAAATATTTGAGTATCCATATAAACATCTCGATTTTTATGTTGCAAACTATACCATTCATATAACGAGGCATTCGGACTCGTGCGATGCACCGGTCTTATTTTTCGATAAAAGTTAATTTTTTTCTTATGTCTAAAACTCAAATTTTTTAAAAAATCAATATTTTCTTGTAAAAGCACATATTAATATTGTAATTTAGGCTTGATTTTTGTTGCTAAAAAGTTAGACAAAAAAAAATTAACAGACTTAAGACTTGGCATTTGGTAGTATAGGTCTTTTATGTAGTCAAGTGATTTTATTCTTTATATGCAGGCTTAACTTAATTTCTTATAATATGATGATATCAAAGACATAACTCGAATGATATCGCATGAAAGCAAAACATTGTATGCATATATACAAATTGCTACAAAATAGTTATTTGTAGCATCAAACAACCATAGCTTACCTTGTAATAAGTTCATGCATCATTGTTGAGATAATAAATACGAAATAATGTTGATTTCAAGTAGTGGAATTTTCACATGTTACTATCTTTTGACACTCAGTGGAAATTAGGTTACAGTAAAACCAAAAGACGAAATAAAGATTCTAATTCATTATAACATTATTAACTCTTAACATTTTGCTAGTAAAAAATTTCACTCACGCTATTCAAAGACAAATGATCTAACTTGTAATATGCAACTGAGAGTCACGATAGAAGGTAGATCGACACTCTTACTTAAAAAATTATCACTTGTTTCCAAAATCTTCATCCCTGAAAAAAAGAGTCTCAGTCATCATCCTCAAAAAAAAAGAATAAATGTAAATGGAGTTACTGCAAATAAATTTTTTAATCAGATATTAAAGAAAAGCTAACTGACATTAACATACATTGTTACAAATACAATTACAAATGAAGCACCATTCCTAGTTGTATATATAATGAAGTCCTATCCTTCAAAGAAACAATACAATTAATAAACCACGCATACATGTTTTACTCTATAATTTAATCCTCATTTAAAGAGGCTACTGAATTTCACGTCTTTTCAATTATCCATCCACCTCATTTAAAAGGGCTACTGAAATTTCACGTCTTTTCAGTTATCCATCCATAACTAGTTTTGTACATTTTCCACTCTATTTAAATTAAATGCATCCTTTTGTTTTTAATTGTCAATAACGTACTTTGTCAATTTAACATCAAATGAATTTAGTGGTAAACTATTCAATAAGACTCAATTGCACATAATTGATTTTATAATTTAATATTATTGCATTTAATCTCAATCTATTTTATAATTTTATTTATCTTATATAAAAATTAAGTCATTAAGACTCCACAATTAATGAATGGAAAAAGAATAATTAAGCTAATGTAAATAGAGTTACTGCAAATAATTTTTTTAATCAGATATTAAAGAAAAGCTAACTGACATTAACATACATTGTGTAACAGCCCGAAAACGGCGGCTATTACAGTGCCGTGGACCCACACCGGGACCCACCAGACGATATTACGATATGAACTTATATCCCGACAATGTGGCACCGTACCACAATATTGATCAAAACCCCGATGTGGAGTATAAATCATGCATGTCTTAATTTGGGCAATCGTACATAGGATCCAAATTCGGTATAGACCATATGAAGATGGGCAATACCTTACAAATTATAATACATTCATCTGACACAAAATACAAATGAAAATTACAATAAGACATAACCGTACATAAAAAGACTCGGGGGCCCCGAATTAGCATCCTTCAAAAGCCTCCGTCACCATCGTGTTCTTCCTGTGTCTTGCCCTTTCCTCGCCCTGAAATACAAGTATTTCGCCCAAACCACAGGGTCAGCTATACATGATAATAATTCTCATAGCATTATACAATTCATATACATACGGATCTCAAAGAAACAACCGACTACTGAATATACCCCGCAGGCGTATAAACAGTCAGTCCCAAATCTCGAACATATCCAAATATACGAACGACCAAATAATATGGCTCAAGACAGACGTCACAGTATGCCCGATCCGGAAATGTGTTTGTGCACATGTCCACCCCGTATACGGAATCCAGAATACATGTGGGATGATGTACCTAATTAGCCTCACGAACTACGTCTCGTGTGCACGATCTAAATGCGGAAACATCCACTCATGATCATCAAGTGCCCGGCTAAAAATCCTACACATAACCAATCGGCATGCAGATATAACTCCAGAGATGTCACGATGCAACATGACAACGAAACTCAACGAATTACACCTTTATCAAGGAATCGAACGACTCACCAAAGTGTCAACAAAGCTCAACGGAACCAACGGTAACAAGAATGGTAAACTCGGGCATACTATCCCACCACAAATGATAACACGATCAAGGACATCACCATATCATGAATCATAGATTCTCAGAACATTTCATACACACGAAATGCATAATAACCACAAGAATTCAACCATCATTATAACCAAGCAAGATAACTTGCCTCAATTCCGTAGATGAATAATCCTTCTTTGAATGATCAAACGAACGGTATCCCCGTCTAACAATACTCACGTCAACAAGCAACCTTGAATGAAATATAATTCATTCAACAACACATTCGTACAATAATGGTATCATTACATAGAAACAATATTCCTAAATTTGCTTGAATAGATCAATTATCCTATTGATCATTTTAATGTTCCAATTACGAATCATCATATAACATGTTTATTATGTTCATTCAAATATTCTAGCATTAATGTCAAGCATTTGAAGCCAAAAAATATTACCAATGTAACATTGTGAAAACATATTTTCAAATCATCGGCACTTCGGATTATGATATAAGTTTGTGTTTAATTACATTCTTCATTATCTTATCAATGATTACATTAAACCGGTCCAGAAATGAAATCGTAAGTTTAAGTTTTTAACAAACTAAGAACGTCATCCTATTATACGTCTCCTAATACACACGGATTAATGTAATTGAATTCGGCTACCCACTCTACCGCATTAGTATCACCATAATCGCTACAATCATCCTAAGAACATTATCAACATATTAATGTAGTGATTAACACCTCTTTAAGTTATCAATGAAATCGATTAACTTGAACACATGAAGATTAAGACTGTATTCTATCGAAATCCATTGTTTTACTTTGAAGAAGTTACTAAAAACCTAGTTATATCATTTGGATGTCCGGAACTCTAAATATAACATCACTCAATCTTGTAATAATTATTTTCAGGGGATTAACATAATCCTTTAAATAATTTATTACATCGATTTATTGATTCATCACAAGGTATCGATTTTAGAGGGCCAAAAATATGGTTTCATGTTACCTTTCAAGGATCAATTGAATGTTCAAGACAAGATTAGTATTTCACACCTCTAGTCATCAAGGATTCCGTTAGTAACATGTTTGGTGTCAAGATTAAAATCAACTTCCTATTATCATGTTATTAATCAAGTTTTATCTATCTTTATCAACACAACCATATTATGAAGTTATCATACATCAAGAAGTGATACTAACACCCCTAATGTTGTTCTTCACTTAGTTTGAGCATGATTCAAATAATTTATCATGTTTATACTAGATTAAACTAACATTATGTGAAGTGTTTATATACTAACATCATCATAAGCATATATTTAATATGAGTTAAAGAAAAACCAACCTCAAAATGAAGAACAACACCAACACTTCCAAGAACACACTTCAATCTCCTAATCTCCAAGTCACAAACCAAGTGCTGAAGCTCCAACACAAGATAGAAGGGATAGAAATCGATTTGGCAGGGTGGGGAAACGTTTTCTTAGAGGAAGAGTTAAATGGGTCGAGTAGAAAAATGAAAGGCAAGTCATATTTTTATAACCTGAACTCAACATTACGTATGTTAAAGAGAGGGGTTAACGTACGTTAAACCCCTTACGTACGTAATCACATGAACGTTACGTATGTAGTCGATTTATCAGATTTTTCGGACTTAAAATTCACAAATCGTTACGTACGTAAATATATAACCATTACATACGTAATAGCCGTTGACTTGGCTGTCGTGATCGACTTCCGACCACCTACCCACGTTCGGTCCCACCCGTCGAAAGGTGGGCTGCTGATGGATACCCCGCATTACGTACGTTAACATATGAATGTTACGTACGTAAAGCTACGTACATAGCGTACGTAAAGAAGATAGACTAACGTATGCTAAGTTCTATAACAAGTAAAAAGAATGGAATTCTCCCAATAACACCCAACAATCAATATAGTATGAATGACCAGGATTCCAACTTAACATAATTCATCAATATACTCGCTACAACAAATACAGATATGGTGCGACAATACTTAATTTAAACGAAGAATACAGTAGTAAAGTTGCGGATATTACATACTCCCCCCCCCCCCTTAAAAGGAGTTTCGCCCCCGAAACTAAGGGGTAAACAACTCGGGGTATCTTTCTCGCATGCTATCCTTAGTCTCCCACGTAGCTTCCTCAACTCCATGTCTCGACCACTGAATTTTTAGTAAGGGAATTGCCTTGTTCCTCAACTGTTTGACTCTCCTCTCAAGTATTCGCATAGGACGCTCCTCATACGAATGGCCATCGGCTATCTCGACCTCGTCGAATTGAATAATATGGCTCGGGTCAGCAACATACTTCCTTAACTGAGATATATGGAACACATTGTGAATCCGGCTTAAGGCTGGTGGTAACGCCAAACGATAGGCTAGGTCTCCTACTCATTCTAGAATCTCAAACGGACCAATGTACCTTGGGCTCAACTTGCCCCTCTTCCCGAATCGGAAAACACCTCGAGTAGGAGACACTTTGACTAGTACATGATCACCAACCTCAAACTCGAGTGGTCGTCGACGATTATCTGCATATGATTTCTGGCGGCTTTGGGCCGTTAAAAGACGACTCTTGATCAGGGTAATCTTCTCGCGGGCTGCTAATAACATATCAGTCTCCATACCAATATATTTAGACAAATCGTCCCAACATAAAGGGGACCTACAACGATGACCATACAATGCCTCATAAGGTGCCATCTTGATCGAGGCGTGCCAGATGTTATTATATGTGAATTCTACCAACGGTAGTTGGGCTTCCCAGTCGTACTTCCAATCGAGAGCACATGCCCTCAACATATCCTCTAGAGTTTGAATAGTCCTCTCAGACTGACCGTCGGTCTGAGGATGAAAAGTCGTACTGAAATTCAAATGTGTACCCATCGCACGATGAACCGCCTTCCAGGAGTGTGACACGAACCGTCCGTCACGATCTGATACAATACTCTTAGGGGTACCATGCAGTCTCACAATCTCTTTGATGAACAACTGGGCCAATCTCTCAGGGCCCCACGTATCCTTAATCTCCAAGAAGTGGGCTGATTTAGTCAATCGATCCACAATCACCCAAATCGTATTCATGCCTCGACGGCTCGTCGGCAAGCTAGTAATAAAATCCATAGATATGTCTTCCCATTTCCATTCGGGAATCGGGAGTGGTTTCATCATGCCGGATGGTCGCTGATGCTCAATCTTGACCTGCTGACAGGTCAAACACCTCAAAACGAATTCGGCAACCTCCCATTTCATGTTATCCCACCAATAGTATGGCTTCAAATCCTTATACATTTTGTTCGATCCCGGGTGTATGGAATACGGGGTAGTATGAGCCTCTTTCAGAATAGTATTCCTCAAATATTCGTCTACTGGTACACATACTCGGTTTTTAAAGCGTATCAGTCCGTCCTCGTGAACCACAAATCCAGGGGCCTTCCCCTGATCGATTTCTCCTCGAATTCTAGATAAGAACGGGTTCGTCATCTGTTTCATCATGACCATCTCTTCCAGGGATGATGAAATCTCAAGTGTGAAAAGTTGTCCCTGAATGCGCTGTATCCAGACCTCAATCTCTGGTCTCATGAACTCTAACTGCAATTCCCTCAGGGCGGTCAAACGGGCCAGTATCTGTTCCTGCACTGTCTTACGGCTCAAGGCATCGGCAACCACGTTTGCCTTGCCCGGATGATAAAGGATCTCGATATCATAGTCTTTTATTAGCTCTAACCACCTCCTCTGCCTCATATTCAACTCCTTCTGAGTAAAAATATACTTCAGGCTCTTGTGATCCGTAGAAATCTGACAGGTAACTCCATACAAATAGTGGCGCCAGATTTTTAAAGCAAACACTACAGCTGCTAACTCCAAATCATGAGTCGGGTAGTTGACCTTGTAAGGTCGCAACTGTCTAGATGCATAGGCGATCACTTTCCCGTTCTGCATTAACACGCAGCCAAGGCCCTGTCTCGACGCATCGCTATATACCACGAATCTTTCCGTTCCCTTAGGTAAAACCAAAACAGGTGCTGAAATTAATCGACTCTTGAGTTCATCAAAACTTTGCTGACATGCTTCCGACCACAAGTATTTCTTATCTTTCCTCAACAGATTAGTCATCAGTTGAGCAATTTTGGAAAAACCTTCCACGAATCGTCGGTAATAGCCTGCTAGTCCCAGAAAACTACGAACTTCCTTCATGTTCTTCGGAGGTAGCCAGTCTCGGATGGCTTCTGTCTTCTGTGGGTCTACCCTCACTCCATCTGCCGATATTACATGCCCCAGAAAAATAACTTCAGGCATCCAGAATTCACATTTAGAAAATTTTCCATAGAGTTGTCCTCACCTTAACGCATCGAGAACCTGGCGGAGGTGGTGCTCATGCTCTTCATGGTCACGAGAGTATATCAGAATGTCGTCAATAAAAACGACTACAAAACGATCCAGATAATTAATAAAAACCTGATTCATCAATTCCATGAATACTGCCGGTGCATTAGTCAGTCCGAGTGGCATGACAACGAACTCATAATGCCCATAGCGAGTGCGAAAAGCTGTCTTCGGAATGTCAGACTCTCGAATCCGCAATTGGTGGTATCCGAATATCAAGTCGATCTTGGAAAATACAGCAGCTCCCTGGAGATGATCCAACAAGTCATCGATACAAGGTAAAGGATATTTGTTCTTGATTGTTACTTTGTTCAGCTCACGGTAATCAATACACAAACGCAGCGATCCGTCTTTCTTCTGTACGAATAACACTGGCGCTCCCCAAGGGGACGCACTGGGTCAAACATAGCCTTTCTCAGTTAAGTCCCCAAGCTGTCTCTTCAGCTCCTGCATCCCATTTAGGGCCATACGATACGGTGCTTTCGAAAGCGGGGACGTCCCTGGATCCAACTCGATGGTGAATTCTACCTCTCGCTGTGGGGGTAGTCCTGGAAGCTCTTCGGGAAATACATCTGGATAGTCTCGAACTACCAGAATATCGACCAACTCGACTGGTCGGTCTGTTGTCTTGGTCATGTAACACCAATAACCAATACATCCCTGGTTCAATAATCTCACAGCCTTCATAGCGCTGATGACTTTCCCAGAATGACTGGGGTTATCACCCCGAAAAATGCACTCGACGCCATCATTGGATGTGACGGTCACTATTCGCTTACCGATGCTAAGCATGGCATCACGACGATCCATCCAGTCGATACCCAAGATTACATCATCTTTAGGTAAATCAACCACAATCAAGTCAGACAACCACTCACGGTCATTCATGTAAATCGGACAGTTCTGTACTTCACAATTCCCAACAATTCTTCTACCATCGGGTAGGCCAATGATATAAGGTTCACAATCAGTAACATGATCTAATTGCAAATGACTCAAACAAGAGGCAGATAAAAAGGAGTGTGAAGCACCAGTATCAAAAAGAACACAAATGGGCTGAGAATAGATCACCTGCAATCATGCTGGCTTCGGGATCGTCGACTTTCTTCATCTCGTAGACTCTGGGTTTCGCAACTCCAGTACCAGGTGTACCAGCTTGATTTCCATGGCCCATCCCTTTGTTTGCCCCGGTAGTCTGATAGGAAGCGGACGGAGGAGCACGATCCTGGACAGAAGACTGTACTGGAGCAAGAGATGCTACTGGAGTACGCCCAGGTCCACTCCTGCAATAGCGAGCACGATGTCCGTTCTTTCCACAAGTGTGACAGGCAACGGCCGGCTTCGGACACTTGGAGATGATATGTCCTTGGTCCCCACAGTTATAACACACGACAGTTGAGCTGATTGCCCGAGAGTGTGTTCCGGTCGGATTCGGCGCCATAGGTGTCCGTTCAGAAGGATTTGGTATAGACTGGGGCTTCTTGAACATCCCCCGGTTACTATCTGCCTGGGTCTAGTTCCTGGATCTCTTGTTGGAAAACTGAGGCTGCTTCTTGGAAATCTCTTTCGCAGTAAGTTCATACTCCAAAGTCTTCTCAATAAACTCTGGTAGGGTCGTATAGTGGTGATTGAGCAATTGCATCCTCATTCGGGGTTTAAGCCTCTTGAGGAAGTATTTGATCTTATCAGCTTCCGAGTGGACAACTGACGTAGCAAAAGGGACAAGTGCTTGGAATTTCTCGGCAATAGTTAAAACATCCTCGTCTTCAGACGGATCGGGGTTTAGTAATTTGGATAGTTTGGCTTCACGGAGGGGTGCGGGGTAGTAACGGTCTAGCATAAGATTTTTGAATTCTTCCCAAGTACTCGCGCCATCAGCAGGCCTCATAGAAAGCCACCAAGTATGGGCACTCTTACTAAGGTAGTAGGCTGCCACAGCAACTCGATTCTCCTCTGGGCACTCCACCATCTCGAATAGTTTCTCGAAATGCTCTATCCAGTGTACAATGTCAGCAGGCTCAGATGAGCCTTCAAAAGTTGGAGGTCGCTGTCGTGATATATCGCTAATAATCCAGCTCATGATCCCGCCATGCACCGGAGGTGGAGGCTGCTGCCCCTGCTGTTGACCAGTAGTATTCCTCTGCATAGCTTCCATCATATGACCCATTTGGGTCATCTGGGCCATCATGCCCTGCATCACAGCGTAAGGATCGACACGCACATTCTCTCCAGTGTGATGCGATTGGTCCCTAGAATGCGAATCGCTGCTTGTGGAACTCTACTCCACATTCGCGCGCCTGTTGGCTCGTGGTATTGGGATTCGGCCCCTTCCGCGGCCTCGTCCCCCTCTGCCACGGCCTCTAAGATTTCTTTCCATACTAAAAGAATCAAATCATAAGTACAGTTCAAGTTATCAATCATAATTCATGCTAAGTTAATAGCAACAAGGAATTTCATATCCAACAAAGCAGTTCGTAATGAATCACTGGCACCGCAGGTGCTACACACTCAATATCATATCAACATCAAGTCGAAACAGTTCCAATTACATAATCAATTTAGGTTTTCCTCAAACAGTTGAATTTTACCACATGTTAGCAAGATGCCAAGATCGGTAAAGAGACCAATACGTCATCAATATTATACCAGTAATCAAATCATGGCTCATAAGAAACATACCGTATTCGACGGGTCAGGCGCTTGCACAGGTTACGCGTGGCACGAAGGTTTCTTGATGCTAATTCGATTCTACAATGACTCAAAAGAAAACACACTCTCTAATACCATCTTCTGTAACAGCACGAAAACGGCGGCTATTACAGTCCCGTGGACCCCCACCGGGACCCACCAGGCGATATCACGATATGAACTTATATCCCGACAATGTGGCACCATACCACAATATTGATCAAAACCCCGATGTGGAGTATAAATCATGCATGTCTTAATTTGGGCAATCGTACACAGGATCCAAGGTATAGACCATATGAAGATGGGCAATACCTTACAAATTATAATACATTCATCCGACACAAAATACAAATGAAAATTACAATAAGACATAACCGTACATAAAAAGACTCGGGGGCCCCGAATTAGAATCCTTCAAAACCCTCCGTCACCATCGTGTTCTTCCTGTGCCTTGCTTTTTCCTCGCCCTGAAATACAAGTATTTCGCCCAAACCACAGGGTCAGCTATACATGATAATAATTCTCATGGCATTATACAATTCATATACATACGGATCTCAAAGAAACAACCGACTACGCAGGCGTATAAATAGTCAGTCCCAACTCTCGAACATATCCAAATATATGAACGACCAAATAATATGGCTCAAGACGGACGTCACGGTATGCCCGATCCGGAAATGTGTCCGTGCACATGTCCACCCCGTATACGGAATCTAGAATATACGTGGGACAATATACCTAATAAGCCTCACGAACTACGTCTCGTGTGCACGATCTAAATGCGAAAACATCCACGCATGATCATCAAGTTCCCGGCTAAAAATCCTACACATAACCAATCGGTACGCAGATATGACTCCGGAGATGTCACGATGCAACATGACAACGAAACTCAATGAATTACACCTTTATCAAGGAATCGAATGACTCACCGAAGTGTCAACAAAGCTCAACGGAACCAACAGTAACAAGAACGGTAAACTCGGGCATACCATCCCACCACAAATGATAACACGATCAAGGACATCACCATATCATGAATCATAGATTCTCAGAACATTTCATACACACGAAATGCATAATAACCACCAGAATTCAACCATCATTATAACCAAGCAAGATAACTTGCCTCAATTCCGTAGATGAATAATCCTTCCTTGAATGATCAAACGAACGGTATCCCCGTCTAACAATACTCACGGGAACAAGCAACCTTGAATGAAATGTAATTCATTCAACAACACATTCTTACAATAATGGTATCCTTACATAGAAACAGTATTCGTAAATTTACTTGAATAGATCAATTGATCATTTTAATGTTCCAATTACGAATCATCATATAACATGTTTATTATGTTCATTCACATATTCTAGCATTAATGTCAAGCATTTGAAGTCAAAAAATATTACCAATGTAACATTGTGAAAACATCTTTTCAAATCATCGGCACTTCGGATTATGATATAAATTTGTGTTTAATTACATTCTTCATTATCTTACCAATGATTACATTAAACCGGTCTAGAAATGAAATCGTAAGTTTAAGTTTTTAACAAACTAAGAACGTCATCCTATTATACGTCTCCTAATACACACGGATTAATGTAATTGAATTCGGCTACCCACTCTATCGCAATAGTATCACCATAATCGCTACAATCATCCTAAGAACATTATCAACATATTAATGTAGTGATTAACACCTCTTTAAGTTATCAACGAAATCGATTAACTTGAACACATGAAGATTAAGATTGTATTCTATCGAAATCCATTGTTTTACTTTGAAGAAGTTATTAAAAACCTAGTTATATCATTTGGATGTCCGGAACTCTAAACATGACATCACTCATTCTTGTAATAATTATTTTCAGGGGATTAACATAATCCTTTAAATAATTTATTACATCGATTTATTGATTCATCACAAGGTATCGATTTTAGAGGGCCAAAAATATGGTTTCATGTTACCTTTCAAGGATCAATTGAATGTTCAAGACAAGATTAGTATTTCACACCTATTCATCAAGGATTCCATTACTAACATGTTTGGTGTCAGGATTAAAATCAACTTCCTATTATCATGTTATTAATCAGGTTTTATCTATCTTTATCAACACAACCATATTATGAAGTTATCATACATCAAGAAGTGATACTAACACCCCTAATGTTGTTCTTCACTTAGTTTGAGCATGATTCAAATAATTTATCATGTTTATACTAGATTAAACTAACATTATGTGAAGTGTTTATATACTAACATCATCATAAGCATAGATTTAATATGAGTTAAAGAAAAACCAACCTCAAAATGAAGAACAACACCAACACTTCCAAGAACACACTTCAATCTCCTAATCTCCAAGTCACAAACCAAGTGCTGAAGCTCCAACATAAGATAGAAGGGATAGAAATCGATTTGGCAGGGTGGGGAATCGTTTTCTCAGAGGAAGAGTTGAATGGGTCGAGTAGAAAAATGAAAGCAAGTCATATTTTTATAACCTGAACTCAGCATTACGTACGTTAAAGAGAGGGGTTAACGTACGTTAAAGCCCTTACGTACGTAATCACATGAACGTTATGTACGTAGTTGATTTATCAGATTTTTTGGACTTAAAATTCACAAGTCGTTACGTACGTAAATATATAACCATTACGTACGTAATAGCCGTTGACTTGGCTGTCGCGACCGACTTCCGACCACCTACCCACGTTCGGTCCCACCCGCCGAAAGGCGGGCTGCTGATGGATACCCCGCATTACGTATGTTAATATATGAATGTTACGTACGTAAAGCTACGTACATAGCGTACGTAAAAAAGATAGACTAACGTACGCTAAGTTCTATAACAAGCAAAAAAAAATGGAATTCTCCCAATAACACCCAACAATCAATATAGTATGAATGACCAGGATTCCAACTTAACATAATTCATCAATATACTCGCTACAACAAATACAGATATGGTGCGGCAATACTTAATTTAAACGAAGAATACAGTAGTAAAGGTGCGGATATTACACATTGTTACAAATACAATTACAAATGAAGCACCATTCCTAGTTGTATATATAATGGCGTCTTATCCTTCAACGAAACAATACAATTAATAAACCACACATATATATTTTACGCTATAATTTAATCCCCATTTAAAGAGGCTACTGGACTTCACGTCTTTTCAATTATCCATTCACCTCATTTAAAGAGGCTACTGAACTTCACGTCTTTTTAATTATCCATCCATAACTAGCTTGGTACATTTTCCACTCTATTTAAATTAAACGCATCATTTTGTTTTTAATTATCAATATCGTACTTTTTCAACTTAACATAAAATGAATTGAGTGGTAAACCATTGAATAAGACTCAATTGCACATAATTAATTTTATAATTTTATATTATTATATTTAATCTCAATCTATTTTATAATTTTTATCTTATATAAAAATTAAGTCATCAAGACTCCACAATTAATGATTGGACTCAATCTTTATATATACGAGGCCTTACGAACCCGTGGGATGCACCGGCTGTATTTTTGGTTGAATATCTACGTGTTTTGTACGTAATGTTTGTGCAGATGTTTATATACTTTTTATCAAGGTTGCGTCAGTGTTTATAATATAAGTTTTATATAATTAGTTATATGTAATGTATTAGTTTTTTTTTCAATAAGTTTGTAATTTGTGTTTGTTATCATGGGATGAAGATTGTTGGTGACGTTATTGCTTTTAATTGAGGTTGAGTGAAACACTCAGAATGATATTTAGGTTTTATAGTCTTGAACACTGAGGGATGGATTGAAAGTTTGTCGTGATAGTATTAAATCTCTTGCATTGCACATAGTTTTGGTCTGTTTCGTATTCGGTTAATTTATGGTATTAATTTTGGTTATGGTTTACTTTAGTTTGGTTATACAAAAATGTTAAGTTCGGGACGATGAGTAAAAGCGTTGGTCATATATGTTAAATTTAAGTTGTTGTTATAGTGTAGTATGTTAATGTTATGCATTATATCTACGTGTTTTGTACGTAATGTTGGTGCACATGGTTGAATATGTGCAGATGGTTACCAAGATTGCGTCGGATGTTGTTTGTTGCCATTCGAGAAGCTTATAGTTTTTTTTTTGTTTTTTGTTATTGTCATTTTCAGAACCCGTGCGATACACAAACGTTATATCTAATTGTTAATCGCGTAGTGTTTGTATAAATTGCCGAATATACATCAATTTATAACTAAGGCTGCCGCGAGAGAACTTTGTTGATTGTTGAGAAGATTTTTTAATGTTTACGTAGATGTAACCATTTTGTTTTCTATAAAACTAAAGAATCAAGAACACAAACAAACTAAACTAAATAACTTAATAATCAAATCATTATACAAACACAAAATAAAAATCTTGATTCCGAAGGTATTGCTATCATATCTACCTATAAGCACATTAAAACATTATTAAATATTAATAGATCTAGTAAAAACAAACTCAAAAGTTACCTTAAAAAAACGGCGGCGCGGCGACAACTTTTCCGGCCAGTCAATAACGGCGGCGGAGTAATGCAATATAAATTAATAGAAACCCATATCCAAATATAAACATCAAGAAAAACTTTCAAAATTTTAGATCTATTTTTAAAAAACTTTAGATTTATGAATACAAACCTTAGATATATGAAGAAAAACTTCGGTGGTGGTGGTTTAGTTCGGTGGAGATGACTTTCGGCGAAGGTGAGTCTGGTGGAGGTGTGGCCTGCGGAGGAGGAGTGAGGACGTCGGGGGAGTGGTGGTGATGTGTGTTTTTTTGTTGTAGTGTGTTTGAAGTGTAGTGTGGTGGTGATGTGTGTTTTATTGTATCTCAGTTTAATGTCTTGACTGATCGATTGATATTCATTATCAGTTATAGATCTTCATTACAATTTATTATAAAAGTCTCTTCACTTGGCATGCACATGACATTACTCTTCACACATTTTCACTCCAAAAATCATGTCATTAATACAAATGGTGTCATTAATACTCTCCAATGATTTTTTAGGACCTAATGTTTCTATATATATGATATAAGATTTAAAGAGGCTACTGAACTTCACGTCTTTTCAATTATCCATCCACTTCATTTAAAAAGGCTACTGAACTTCACATCCTTTCAATTATCCATCCATAACCAGCTTTATATATTTTCCACTGTATTTAAATTAAATGCATCATTTTATTTTTAATTGTCAATAACGTACTTTGTCAATTTAACATCAACTGAATTCAGTGGTAAACCGTTGAATAACACTCAATTGCACATAATTGATTTTATAATTTTATATTATTGCTTTTAATCTCAATCTATTTTATAATTTTAGTTATCTTATATAAAAATTAAGTCATTAAGACTCCAAAATTAATGATTGGACTCAATCTTTATATACATATATATATATATAAGATTTAAAGAGGCTACTGAACTTCACGTCTTTTCAATTATCCATCCACCTCATTTAAAGAGGCTACTGAACTTCACGTCATTTCAATTATCCATCCATAACCAGCTTTGTACATTTTCCACTCTATTTAAATCAAATACATCCTTTTGTTTTTAATTGTCAATAACGTACTTTGTCAATTTAACATCAAATGAATTGAGTGGGAAACCGTTGAATATTAGCAACAGGTCTAAAAAATGTTACCTCAAAAGGTTTTTGAAAACTAACAAATCATCATCTTGTCTTCATAAGTTTTCTCATCTCCAATTGTCACCTTACAACACATCAAAAAAATAATATCGAAATTCAGATCGTAAATTAACCTGTTGTCGAACACACACAAACAACAATCGTAAGCCTAAGCAACAATAAAAACAACTAAACAGGGATAGAGAAAAACAGATGAAGCCGAATGGCTGCAAAGAAGATGAGGTCGACATGGCCGGAAAGAGAGGGTTGTTGGAGGATCTTTTTTCTTATTGTGTTTGTGTGGTTATATATTAGCTTATAAAAGGGATGGAGTGAATGGATTTGTTTTCAAATCCATTGCTTATACCCACAATAGAGCCTGTTAGTTTTCTTTTATTAATGCATCTATTGTTTGAAACTGCAGCAACAATTATTATTCAACGTTGCATTCAATTGGTGGCTAAACTATATTCGTTTGATTTTCCAGTGCGTTACTAAAGGGTTTTTTAGTAGACATAAACGTATCTTTCACGTTCCCATCATTTAACTCTATACATAAAATTAAAATCATTAATACTCCACAATACATTTAAGGACGTTTGATTTTCCAGTGGGTAATTCAAGAGTTTTTTAGTAGACATAAACTTAGATTTGATGCTTGATTACATCTTTCACATTCCCATCATTTAACTTTATACATACAAATTAAAATCATTAATACTCTACAATAAATTTAAGGACTCAATCTTTTTATATATATATAATATATATATATAAAAGATAATTTTATATGAACTAATATTAAATGTAAAAGTATACATTAATATCATTAAGACTCCACAATAAATTTAAGGACTCAATCTTTATATATATAAGAAAGATATATAAGATAATTTAATATGAACTAATATTAAATGTAAAAATATCCATTAATATCATTAGGACTCTACAACAAATTTAAGGACTCAATCTTTATATATATAAGATTATGGTGGTACTATATGAACATCTCAATTATAATTATAACTGTAATCCGACAAAAGTAGAATTAGAATTAATATTATTGTGCAGTTAAATAACTATTCTGCAAAAGACGTATCTCATGTGGTCAAATTTAGAATAGTTATTAGGTATTTATAAGACATTTTTCTACTACACCTTTAATGATACACTTGCAAAATATTTAGGAAACATGTCCAGTAATTCATGCCAAATTTGGTTTTCAACCGGTAACTCTAGTATACTTTTTTTACTATTAGCAACTCCATCGGTCCACAAAAATTAAATGTGTACACAATAAGTTCGACACAAGTTTTAATAAAAGTTGGTGAATTTGTAGTAAATGGAACGAGTGTGATTAGTTTTAAATTGTGAGTAATTAAATATTCAATCTACTAAAAGTGAAATAAAGCTAAAAAGTGAAAAAAAATCAAAATTGCAATCTGCCCAAAAGTGAAATTACTGTTCAATTAGAGTCAAAATAAAAGTGAAATCTGTCAAAAAAATCACAGGCGTGAAAGTATTTATTGAAATATTATCTTAATTTCTAATCTTTTAAATCCCTCTTTAAAAAGGAAAATTTTCCTCTAAACCAAACCAAAAGGAAAAAAAGACAATAATGCAACTATGAAAATAGTTAATAAAAAAACAAATCTGAGCACTATTGAAAGGAATAAAATGGCTCAATGGCTGCTTCTGAACTCGGCTGGTGGTGAACTTATACATGGGTCAACAAAAGAAGTTGCACAAAAGTTAGATCTCCAAGAAGATGGTATACAGAACTTGGAAGGGTGCAAAAGAGCAGCTTTCTGGAGGAACTGTATTCCTGCAGTCAAAGAAAGGTACAAAATATAAAGACAAAATAATTCATGATCAAGAAAAGGTGAAGTCACTTACTGTACTTGAAAGATCTTCAATTAGAAAGATGGCAGTGGAGCTCAATGTAAGCAAAAGTTTAGTGGAAAGCTGGATTAAGGAAAAGCAGATCAGACATATACAATTGTAATTAAACGGACACTTACACACAACAGAACAAGCTTGCTAGATTGAGATGGAGTTTAGGTCAATTGGATTCTCAAATCTCAAACGAAAAAGTCACCTTTCAGAAAATGCATAAGATATTGCATATAGATGAAAATGGTTCTATATGACCAAGACTTCAGATAGGTATTACCTGCTTCCAAATGAAGACCCTTATAGATCATGTAAGTCCAAAAGATTCATCACTAAGATGATGTTTATGTGTGCTCGTAGCAGATCAGAAAAAGAAAGTGATAGGTTTGTGCTTTTTGATGGAAAATTTGGCATATTTCCTTTCACAACTTTAAAGCTAGCAAAAAGGAATTAAAGAACATAAGTAAGGAAACTTTAGACTAAACCTATTCAGGCAATTAATAAGGCAGTAATAAAGAGCATTATCAAACAGGTGATGCTTCTATTATTTTTAATATACTACCAAACCATAAATTCAGTCATCATCTAGTTGCTTATTTTATTTCACAGATTATATCTGCCATTAAAGCTAAATGGCCTCTACATGCAAGCAAATAGATAATTATCTAGCAAGATAATGCAAACTCTCATATTCACCACACTGATCATGGCTTCATAGAAGCAACAATTTCTGATGGATTCACAATACAACTTGTCTGCCAAACACCCAATTCCCCAGACCTTAATGTGAATGATCTTGGTTTCTTTAGAGCTCTACAGTCACTTTAAGATGACAAGGAAGCTAATGGTGTGGATGACTACTCAAGAATGTGGCTACTTCGTTTGAAGAGCTCTCATCACACACATTAAACAAAGTTGTTCTTACAATACAAGGTTGCTACACATAAATTATGAAGGTGAGAGGGGGCAACAACTACAAGATTCCACACATGAACAAGGAAATGCTAATTAAGAAAGGGATTCTTCCTGGATGAATTTAGGTTGATGACGGAGTTCTAAGGGAATATTTGGAGTATTTAAAGCATCCTGCAAATAATGATGGATCAAAGCTACAAAATTGCATATCTAGTACATGTTTTTGGTCTATAGGAATATATGGAGTAAGAAAATGCGGACTGATTTTTTGTGTTGTTTACAGTATAAGAAACTTACTATTTTGGCTTTTTGAGCTGTTGTTTAGCGTGTAAACACTCATTTTGTATCATATTTTGGCATGTAAAGCCTCAACAATATAACTTCTTAGTTTTGCATCATTGACTTATGAGGGAATGTTTATAAACAAACATAAATGCTTTTCCTTTTTTTCATTCACCACCTATTAAACCGTAGTGGTGGCTATCATAAAGCAATGGATGTTGTTGTGGCATAATACCCTCAGAAAAATGCATAATCTCAGGGTCCTAGTGGTGGATTTTTATCTAAAGATCAAGCATAGTATCATTGTAGTATCATCACAAGAACAGAATCATAGCAATAAATCAATATGGCATGCACATGTTACTATGGCTTAATACCCTCAGAAATTCATCATCATAAGGTCATATGGTGGCTTTTAACTAAAGATCAAGTATAGTATCATCACAAGCCAGTAGTACCATTGCAGTATCATCACAAGAACAAGATTATATCAATAAACCAATATTGCCTGCACATGTTACTATAGCTTAATACCCTCGTAAATTCATCATCACATGGTCCTATGGTTTATTTTAACTTGAGAACAAGTATAGTCTCATCACAAGGCAACAATATCATTGAAATATTATCACAAAAATTGATCAAGTGCAGTATCATCAAAAGAGCATATCAAGTTCAGTATCATCAATAGAACAGATCAAGTGCAGTATCAACAATCATGCGAAATCAGATCAATTTGCCTAGTTTCCTCAGAACTATAAAAACAACAAACTCATATCAAAAATCAAGTGTAGTATCAGATTCACCCAAGTGAAGATCAGATATCACCTAATTAGGGAGCGTGAATACGTTGGGGCACCAAATGGCAAAAGCATCCCATGAAATTTGATATTCTCTCTCGATCCACTTGCAACCCACAAGAACATAAATACTTAATGGTGAGAAAGGAGTTTCAGGGAGCTTGAACATGCCAGGGCACCAAATGGCAAAAGTTTTTTTTCCAAAAATAATTATCACACTCGCTGGACATCGAACCCACAACCGAAGCAGGAGTTTCTAGCATAAATTATTTGGAATATTCATCCCAGAATGTCGATCTGGCTTTGAACAACGATATCGATTCAAAGTGAGACACCATGGGGATAGATCCGAAGCTCGAATCAAATGAACTAGATTCGCAGTTACACAACAATGACTCATTAGATTCACTCGTGTGAAGCAGCAAATCAGTCGATTCACATGCTAGCGGTGGCGATTCAGTCGAGAGGAGAGCTAGGGTTAATGGATGTGATAATGAGGGGTGCTGTTCTTGGTTCTTATCAAAATACAGAGTAAATTGATGGGTTGCGGGTTGGTGTTTAATTAATGAGTTTGGATTGGTGTATTAATTGATGTGTGTAAGTTGGGATTCTAATTAGGTAGGTAGTAGATGAGTTAATACTAATTGAATGGGTTAATCAGGTTACTGTTAGTTATGATTGTTAGTAGTAACTGGGTGCGTTTAATTAATTAAATAAGTGAGTAAGTTGGTCATTTTAGTTACCAAAAATATAAAGTATGAAGTGGGATATATTATTGTGGAAGGACCAAAATAGCAAAACGAGACACATTTTCGTCGACAAAGGGAGTACATATTTTTCTCTTATTTTATAGGATTAATACAAATCATTTATATTTTGTTAGTCTTTTACAGTCCGCCAAATTCTCTTCCTCTCCTCTCTCTCCCCCTCCAGAAATTTTATCCCGCACCCCAAGAACACATGGGAAGGTGTTCATTTTGAAATATATATATATATATATATATATGTGTGTGTGTGTGCGCCATACTTACACATACTTATACTACACAAAGAACCTCATATATAATATATCACCCTAAATATAGCAAGGGAAGCATCATGCTAGGTGCTCTTAAGATGCGGGATAAAATTGCCCCCCCCCCCCATCGTGATTTTTCTATTTCATTTAGCTGCATGAGACAAGGCTTGCTGAATATGGTAGTGCAACAACCTGACAGATTTATATTGAGCATCATCTGTCCACTTGGGATGAGATTGGCGCCATTCTCAATGCAGATCAATATTCATAAACTAATAGGATGATTGTAAGGAGGCTTCTCAGTGGACGAACCGAGAGATCGACTAAAACCACTAAAAATCAATATAGACTCATTGGCACACCATGAATCCGCAGTAGTCGTGCATGATGGAAATGAACGAGAATGATCGTTGCAGGTTTTGAGGAGAGAGAACAGTAGGAAAAACTAAAATTGTTCAAATCGCCACTAGATCTTTGTTCATTCGACGGTGTTCGACTGGAAACATAGGGAAAGCCAAGAAGAAGAAGGGAATGGAGAGAGAAATAAAGAAAATAAAAAGGGACCGAGTAATTTTAAGAGAAATAAAAAAAAGGGAGTGAGTAATTTTATTTATCTGATTTTTGTTTTTGTTCATTCATTTTAGAAGTTCAATAAAGTGAAGATGAGAGTGTAAGACTTAATGAAAAATACAATTAGATTAGCACATGACTAAATAAATAGAGCTACCTCCGAATACCTTGGACGATAGATTTGGTGTAAATCCGTACTTATATTAGTTTATTTTGTAATTCCTTGACCTATTTATTCTCGACATTTCCATTTTAGCATTTTATTGGAACTACTTCTGCATTCGAGTATTTTGTTGTGATGTTATGTATTTTGTTATTGTTTGGGATTCACAACGTATCGTGGCATTGTGCTATTCATGACTTATAGTGGATTAAATTATCATTAAGTATGAGAGGAATGCATTTCATTATGTTTTTCTGGTGTTTCATAGTCGTTATTTGGGTGTTGAACCAGAATGATGTTAATGTGATAGTCTTTTTTTTGTCAGCAATGACCTTATGGCTATAAATTGTCATGGTTATGGTTTTAAATGAATTGAGCTAGAGCAGTAAATTGTAATAAGTTGCTGCCACAAGCTATTTGTTGAGCAAATCTTGAAATTTTAGTACGCTAATTACAACTGTACAATAATTTAGTTACGCACGGGCAACAACTACAAGATTCCACACATGAACAAGGAAATGCTAATTAAGAAAGGGATTATTCCTGGACGAATTTAGGTTGATGAGGGAGTTCTAAGGGAATGTTTGGAGTATTTAAAGTATCCTGCAAATAATGATGGATCAAAGTTACAACATTGCATCTCTAGTACATTCTTTTGGTCTATAGGAACATATGGAGTAAGAAAATGCGGACTGATGTTTGTGTTGTTTACAGTATAAGCAACTTACTATTTTGGCTTTTTGAGCTATTGTTTAGCGTGTAAACACTCATTTTCTATCCTATTTCGGAATGTAAAGCCTCAAAAATATAACTTCTTAGTTTTGCATCATTGACTTATGAGGGAATGTTTATAAACAAACATAAATGCCTTTCCTTTTTTCATTCACCACCTATTAAACCCTGGTGATGTAATATCCGTAATTTCGATTTCCAATAATTTTCTTTTTGGCAGGAGTGCATTTTAATGGCTTGATTGTGACCGTTTCGTCAATCTGAGAATGATTAATTCTGCACTTTTTGACATCCGAGTTCGTTTCGGTGTTGTTTTGCTGAGTTCCGTGCTTCTTAGCGACTTTTCCGCACTTGAGTTCGATTCTTGCGAATCACGTCCGAAACTGTTGTTTCGAGTTTCTCGTAAGTTCATTTAATGTTATTATACATGTTGTGAGCTTTGTCTTGGTGTTTCGATCGTGTATCGTGTATTTCAGACGTTTTGGGCCATTTTCGTAATTTCCCAAAGTTTGGTGTAATTACTTCCATTGTCGAATTTCAACACATTGGGTGGTCGGAATCGTGTGTTCTCTTAGCTCTTAGATTCGTCTTTACGAGTATTTCGTAATCGTATCTTCGGTATATATTCAGGTTTGGGTTTTGGGGTTGTCCGGGCCGTCGTAAGTGGCCACGGCTGAGTCACGGCCGCACATTTTCGAACAAGGACTGGCCTGGCCGAGTTACGGCCGTAAGGTGCCGGTTACGGCTGTAAGTGATCGGCAGGCACATGCTGGACGAATGCCGGTTACGGCCGTAATGGGGTGTCAGTTACGGCCGTAAATGATCGGCAGTCGCTGGGCAGGATTTTCACGAATGCCGGTTACGGCCGTAAGGCCCTGCCGGTTACGGCCGTAACCCTGTCGGCCATAAATAGGCCTTTGTCGGTCCAGACTTCATTTTACTCGTTTTCTCATTCCTTGCGGCGGCTGGCGACGGGAGGCTCAGGAACTCGGATTCTTGGCCGATTCTAATCATTTCCAAGGTGTTTTAGAAGATCCTTTTCGATTATATCATCATCCAATCCGTGTTCTTCGTCGAATCGAGGTATTTTCTTACGTAGAACCCTAGTTGTGTATTTTTTGAGGGATTTCTTCGTGATTCATTGATTTGTCTAATTTTGATGAATTGATTATGGTATTCTTGTTGTCTTGGCCATGACCTTCGGATTTTATAACCCGTTCACCGATTTGTACCACCCGGAACTTGATTTCCGATTTCCTCGAAGAACCCTCAGATTTTTGTTGTTTTCGGGTTGATTCGGTTTTCGTTTAGCGTTATTATTCATGGTGATGTTATTTTCGTAGCGCTTTTGAGGTTGTCAAGTTCTTGGTCATTTTTGGAGGTTCGGGGGCTACCCGATCGTGTCCTTTCGTCATTTCATTGCTCGTGGTATCGAGGCAAGTATCTTGCCCATACTTTTCACGTTTCATAGACGGAATAATTGATAAATGATTTTATGTGCAATCCGAATGTTTGAATGAACTCTAAAAAGGATCGGTATGTTCTCGATAAATGTCGTATTCCAAAAGATAACTCGTATACTTCGTAAACAAATTTGTTTTCGGTATATGTATGTTGGTTTCGTATGTTGGAAGATGTTGATCATACTTAGTGATGTTAGTAGACCGAAATTATTTGCCGAGGATTGTGTATTGATATGTGTAATTGTTCGGTGAGTATGTGACGTTCTGTGATATTAGTTGTTATTCCTTCGTAAGGAGATCCTGGCGCTTGGTGTTGTTTGGTATTGGTAATTGCTTGTGGTTGTGTGACCTTAGTTGTGAGTATACGTCGACTAAAGTGACCATTCTAGCGAAGTACCTAGCATTTGTATGCATATTCTAGTATTCGAATTATGGATTCCTGTGGCGTTGTGGATGATATGTGTATGTTCACCTTGGGACGGTATGACGGGGCCTCTAGGGATACGTATTTCCGTGAGTGTGCGTATCACGAACTAGGGTTAACCACCCAGGGATGTCCGACGGGGCTCTACAGGGTACGGCGGCCGTGAGTCTCGTACCAACGGTTAACTTTGAAATGTTTTGTTAGAGAACTGTGATTTTTGGCGCATATTTCGTCTGATTAGAATGGCAGTCCAAATGGTATTGTACTTGGCTGGAATGGCACCAGTAATTGTGTTGTGTGTGATTTGTCCCTTGGCTGTGATAATTTGGTATGGGTACGTGAGTCCTATGGTTTCTCTGTGTATTGTAGCTTTGTGGTGTATCGAGTTCGACCGTATGGTTAAGTTGCAAAGTTGTGCTCTCTCTGACGTTGTTCTGTGAGACAGTTGTTATTGTAATGTTTGACACGGCGTAGTTTCAGTCGGGTTATTCTTGCGAGTATGTGATATGGATGATTTGGGTCGTGGACCCCGTGTTTGTGATTGGAATGTTATGATTGGGTCGTGGACCCCGTATTTCGTTATCGGAATCGTATTTTGAAATAAATGATTTTTTTTTGGGCTGTGTCCCTAAGTGTTCGAAAGGCTTGAGAATTCTTAAACCCCAAATGTTTCCAAAAACTCCCGAGATCGTAAAATGTTTTGTAAGATGTAAAATGGTTTTATTCTTATCTTTCGTAATGCAAATTATTTTGATCAAGTGAATTATCTCGGGAAGTATATTCACGATTTATATGTTCTTGGAGTATGTTATGTATGGTTTTTCATTGTATTTATACTTGCACTAGCAAAACAGTGGAGTTTTGCTAACCCCCGAGTATTCGGGGGGTGGATGTCTGTTTTGCGTCCAGGTACTTGCAGGTTGTTGGGGAGCAATTCAAAGGATCGTTATGAAGGATAATGGAAGGCGGCGATATTAATCACATGAAGACCGGTGTTGAGTATTTGGTGATGTCTTGTTTTGTCCTTCCGTTGTGTTTATTTTCCCCTTATACGGGAATGTTGATTTATGTTAACCCCTGCGTGGGAATGAGTTACGAGAAACAGTAATGTATGGTTGATGTGTATGTTGTGGTAAAAGACCAAATCGGTCTAATGGTCCGTTAATTACCATGTCGGTATGTATTATATTGTGGTGTTTTTGTATTTAGCCTGGTAGATCCTCATGGAGAGGGTCTACGACGCTGTAATATTCCCGAGTGGTTTGGGGGTGTTACAAAATATGGTATCAGAGCTTAGGTTGGGGAAACCTAGGCTGTCGGGTCGAGTTTTGTGTTGTCGGGTCTTGTCTTGTCTTGTCTTGTCAGATTTTGTCTGACTGAATCGTGTCGCGACTCATCGTCTAAGGTGTCGGTCGTGATTAGTATCGAGGTGCAGCCATCATCTTCGTGCGATCTGTGGATGTAAGTCTCCCCACTTTGTTGTGTTTTTTGTTATACGAGCTTTTGTGATTCTGTGTTATATACTTGTTTGATTCTCGTATTTTGCTAGAATGAAAAGTGATACCGGTGTATATACGTATATATATATATATATATTTATATATTATGTGAATCGTTACATTGAAGTAATGGCTTGGTGTGATCTCGCAAGGAAAGTGTCATTGTAATATTTCAATGTTTAATTACTTTTGAAGAGTCACGTAAATTTTATTTTAAAACATCCTTCAAGAAAGGAAAAATTTTGATTTCGTATGATGACCTCGAGACCCGATTTTTTTTAAAACTTAACTATCCTCTTGCATTGCAAGTTTTCAAAATTTGATTTTGAAAATTCAAATGAGGTCTATTAAAAAATTTACGCGAAACGTGGCTCTTGCTTTCGACTTTTTGATTTCATGATCGTCGGTTCGGAAGTATGTAGTGATGTTGGCATTATTATTTGGTCAATAATGCTCAAAATTATGACTAAATTGGTGGTGTGAACGTTAAGTCGTCCTGAATGCACTTGTTGTGAGAGTCCTCATTACTGAGAGGTAGGATTTCAGTTTTAGATGTTAATTATCTTTTGACGGTTGCTTGTGTGATACTGTAATTATGTGGACAGATGGTATTGGCGTGTGATTTGATTTGATGGTAATGGATCGTATTTGATAAAGTGATAAATTATGTCTGTTATGTGTGTGTGTTCGAAAACGCTTTCCTGAAAATTTTATAAACTTGAGCAAGCTGTGGAAAATTAAATTTCATAAAGTTTTGACGGTTCGCTTAATCGGCGGCTTCGTGTGGACTTTGAAAATCGTTTAATATGGCGAGCCGGTCTTGAATTTTCTAAAGGAACCACGACGGTGTTGAAAGAATCGTTTTAAAGTCCCTTTGAGCATTTTGTAAAATATTACCGTCGTTGATTGTTGTGTAGTGTTGAGAGAATTTTCGAAAATGATTTTTGACGTACTGTTGTATTTTCAAATGATTTGAGTACATACTTTTCAGAAATCTTTCACATCATAAAAAAAAAAATTTATTTTCAAAAACCAATACAATTTTTATTTTCAAAAATATATTGTGAAAGATGAAGAATCTTGCTCGATTTAACTTTAAACTCGAATTTAGAAAAGTTTTCCGTATTGAGCCAGTTATCGTGCGTGATCTTGAATAACTCCAAAATGATGATGTGTAGTGGCATAGTGATTTTGATAGTAACGGTTGTAAGGAAATATTGTTTTGTAAATAATTTCAAATGAGACAGTTAAAGTCCGTTGTTTAAAAAGTTTTGACAAAAAGCCCGAGGTACCAAAAATACTTTCAAAGTTTTATTTTGAATTAAGATGCAAATCCAAGGATTTTCAAATGATATCATTTAAAGGGATACCTCGTGGATCTTCTTATCGAGTTGCTATTAGTTGTCTTATGTGATATGTCAAGCCGAGTTGGCAAATTGGTATATTATTTTGCGATGTTGTACCATTGTGTTGAGTGAGTATCCGCTTAATATGACGAGGGGCAAAGGGCGCGGTCGTGACCGCGGTACAGATAGTCATGGAGATCAGATGCGGGACCAAGAGAAGATTTCCGGAAAGGTTGCTATTCTAGCACTTCATTCTCGTTGTTTAGGTTTCGGGGACAAAACCTCTTTTAAAAGTGATATGGTGGAATACCCATATTTTTTTGCTTTCGTTTTGTTCGACTCTATCAGCTCATTTATGTCCGTCGATATTTTCTGAACTTGTTCTATCCTTCACTTTTGTTGCTCGAATGAGTTGTAGTATTATTTCGAGTTAATTTGTTTGTCGTTGTGACTTTTCCCGAATTCGGTTCCAATCCTGTGAATCTTATGTAAATGCATACCTTGTCGTTTTTACCATATCACTTATCATCTCGAGTCGAGGAGTGAACTTTGGAATTGTCATTTGATTTTGTTGGTCGTCGTGGAGCGTATTTTCACGCCTTATGTTTCTCTGCGTTGCTTGTAACGTTTCGCCGTTGAGCGCGAATTTTCGGTTCTTGTGTATCTCGTTGAGTTTTCCTGGTGGGATATTGCTTCTCCCTACTTGTTTTAAGTTTCGGGACGAAACTTCTTTTAAGGAGGGTAGTATGTAATATACGCAATTTTGATTTCCGATAATTTTCTTTTTGGCAGGAGTCCATTTTAACGGCTCGCTTGTGACCATTTTGTCAATCTGAGAATGATTAATTCTGCACTTTTTGATATCCGAGTTTGTTTCGGTGCCGTTTTGCTGAGTTCCGTGATTCTTAGCGACTTTTCCGCACTTGAGTTTGATTCTTGCGAATCACGTCCGAAACTGTTGTTTCGAGTTTCTCGTAAGTTCATTTAATGTTATTATACATGTTGCGAGCTTTGTCTTGGTGTTTCGATTGTGTATCGTGTATTTCGGATGTTTTGGGCCATTTTTGTAATTTCCCAAAGTTTGGGGTAATTACTTCCATTGTCGAATTTCGACCCTTCGGGTGGTCGGAATCGTGTGTTCTCTTAGCGCTTAGATTCGTCTTTGCGAGTACTTTGTAACCGTATCTTCAGTTTATATTCAGGTTTGGGTTTCGGGGTTGTCCGGACTATCGGAAGTGGCCACGGCCGAGTCACGACCGCACATTTTCGAACAAGGACTAGCCTGGCCGAGTTACGACCGTAAGGTGCCGGTTACGGCCGTAAGTTATCGGCAGGCACAGGCTGGACGAATGTCGGTTATGGCCGTAAGGGATTGTCGGTTACGGCCGTAAGTGATCGGCAGTCGCTGGGCAGGATTTTTACGAATGCCGGTTGTGGCCGTAAGGCCCTGCCGGTTAAGGCCGTAACCCTATCGGCCATAAATAGGCCTGTGTCGGTCCAGACTTCATTTTACTCATTTTTCTCATTCCTTGAGGCGGCTGGCGACGGGAGGCTTGGGAACTCGGGTTCTTGGCCGATTCTAATCATTTCCAAGGAGTTTTGGAAGATCCTTTTCGATTATATCATCATCCAGTCCGTGTTCTTCGTCGAATCGAGGTATTTTCTTACGTAGAACCCTATTTGTGTAGTTTTTGGGGGATTTCTTCGTGATTCATTGAGTTGTCCGATTTTGATGAATTCATTATGGTATTCTTGTTGTCTTGGCCATGACCTTTGGATTTTGTAACCCGTTCACCGATTTGTACCACCCAGAACTTGATTTCCGATTTCCTCGAAGAACCCTCGGATTTTTGTTGTTTTTGGATTGATTCGATTTCCGTTTAGCGTTATTTATTCATGGTGATGTTATTTTCGTAGCGCTCGTGAGGTTGTCGAGTTCGTGGTCGTTTTTGGAGGTTCGAGGGCTACCCGATCGTGTCCGTTCGTCATTTCATTGCTCATGGTATCGAGGCAAGTATGTTGCCCATACTTTTCATGTTTCGTAGATGGAATCATTGATAGATTATTTTATGTGCAATCCGAATGTTTGAATGAACTCTAAAAAGGATCGGTATATTCTCAATAAATGTTGTCTTCCAAAAGATAACTCGTATACTTCATGAACAAATGTGTTTTCGGTATATGTGTGTTGGTTTCGTATGTTGGAAGATGTTGATCATATTTAGTGACGTTAGTAGACCGAAATTACTTGCCGAGGATTGTGTATTGATATGTGTAATTGTTCGGTGAGTATGTGATGTTCTGTGATAGTAGTTGTTATTCCTTCGTAAGGAGGTCGTGGCGCTTGGTGTTGTTTGGTATTAGTAATTGCTTGTGGTTGTGTGACCTTAGTTGTGAGTATGCGTCGACTAAAGTGGACATTCTAGCGAAGTACCTAGCATTTGTATGCATATTCTAGTATTCTAATTATGGCTTCCTGTGGCGTTGTGGATGATATGTGTATGTTTACCTAGGGACGGTCTGACAGGGCCTCTAGGGATACGTATTGCCGTGAGTATGCATATCACGAACTAAGATTAACCACCCAGGGATGTCCGACGGGGCTCTGCGGGATACGGCGGCCGTGAGTCTCGTACCAACGGTCAACTTTGAAATGTTTTGTTGGAGAACTGTGATTTTTGGTGCATATTTCGTCTGATTAGAATGGCAGTCCAAATGGTATCGTACTTGGCTGTAATGGCACCAGTAATTGTGTTGTGTGTGATTTGTCCCTTGGCTGTGATAATTTGGTATGGGTACGTGAGTCCTGTGGTTGCTCTGTGTATTGTAGCTCTGTGGTGTGTCGAGTTCGACCGTATGGTTAAGTTGCAAAGTTGTGCTCTCTCTGACGTCGTTCTATGAGACTGTTGTTATGGTAATGTTTGACACGGCGTAGTTTCCGTCGGGTTATTCTTGCGAGTATGTGATGTGGATGATTTGGGTCGTGGACCCCGTGTTTGTGATTGGAATGTTATGATTGGGTCGTGGACCCCGTATTTCGTTATCGGAATCGTATTTTGAAATAAATGATTTTTTTGGGGCTGTGTCCCTAAGTGTTCAAAAGGCTTGAGAATTCTTAAACCCCAAATGTTTCCAAAAACTCCCGAGATCGTAAAATATTTTGTAAGATGTAAAATGGTTTTATTCTTATCTTTCGTACTACAAACTATTTTGATCAAGTAAATTATCTCGGGAAGTATATTCACGATTTCTATATTCTTGGAGTATGATATGTATGGCTTGTCTTTGTATTTATACTTGCACTAGAAAAACAGTGGAGTTTTGCTAACTCCTGAGTATTCGGGGGATGGATGTCTGTTTTGCGTCCAGATACTTTCAGGTTGCTGGGGAGCAATTCACAGGATCGTTACGAAGGATGTTTAATACCCGGTTGTAATTCAGTCATTATCATTCAGTATTTGTCGTTCAGTAATTGTCACTCAGTAACTTTTACTCATTAACGATCATTTGTCACTCATATTCAATCATTATATTCACCGTTCAGAGTAATGGTATCGTGTATCAATCATCATTCATCAATCTAGTTGGTGAATCGTACCGTGTTTATCATCATTGTCATCTTCATAGTGGGCTGTGTGTGAGGAGTAGCACACGCTACATACTCTCTTTAGCGCGCGCTAATTGAGTTCGGGTAGCGCACGCTACCTCTCAACACTAGCGCACGCTAGTGTAGTTCAAGTAGGTAGTCCAGAAGGCACTGGACTGCAGTTGGGTTGTAAGTAGCGCACGCTACGAATGGTAAGTAGCGCGCGCTAGTAGGTCGGAGTAGCGCACTCTATGCAGTCGGTGTAGCACGCACTAAGGTCGGATCAGGCAGAGTCCAGTGGCTACTGGACTGAATTGGGATAATTCCTAGCGCACGCTACAAGTAGATATTAGCGTACGCTAATCGGTGTCTATAGCGCACGCTGAATTTTGTGTGTAGCGCGCGCTATCCCGATCATATCAGAGAACAGGAGGTTCTGGACTTCAGTACTGGGCATCAGATAATTTGTTAGCGCACGCTAACATTTTGAGTTAACGCACGCTAAGTATATGGTTGTAGCGCACGCTACAAAAGGTACGTAGCGCACGCTACCATTGAGAACAGAGGATACTGGACTACTCAGTACACCCGTTAGCGCACGCTACGCACAGGAGCTAGCGCACGCTAATCTGGGGACAGTATATATTGGACAGTGCAGTCCATTTCGTCATTTCTTCATCTCACTTCATTCCTTCGGCGGTTTTGGGCGATTCCGGGCGATTTGGAGGGTTTTCTTCGAGCTGAATCCACAAATCATCATCAAGCTTATCATTCGGATTAATCATCATTTCATTATCCCCATCACATCGAATCAAGGTAATGATTTCTTGAATCTAGAATTTCGGATTTTGGGTATTTTTCTTCCGATTTCTTCGTGTAAGTTGGAACTTATGTTGGAATATGTTAGATATGGATTATCTACCTTGGATAAATATATTCCTACGGATTTATTGTCGTATATTTCGGATTTCATGAATATTGGGGTTGAATCAAGAACACTTTAAGGTTGACTTTGATATTTTTTGGGGGTTTTCGATTAGATGTTGTCGTTAACTCGAGTTGTGGATTCCTAAGGGATTATTGATATCATTGAAGGTGTTTTGTTGGTTTGAACTACTCATTTTGGAGTTTGGTTTCGATATATTCAGGTTTGGATATTATCAAAGGATGTATGTTTGCTAAGTATTCGTTAGAATGCCTCAATGAGTTTGGATATTGTTGTATCGACGTTTGAGTTGGTTATAATCGTGTTTGATTCGTATATTTAGTTTTTGTTGGTAATCATGTCATTCAAGGTTGTTCGAGCGACCGACATCTCGTTGTAGGACGTTTGTTCGAGGAAGGACATTCTTCACCGGTTGTGTAAGTTAATTCTTACTCGGTTAAAAGGATATTCATTCCTCTCGTTGTTGTTCATTCATAATCATAATTCATTCATAATGTATTAACCGTATTGAGACTTGTAATTGTCAATTAATCACTTCATTCACGAGGAACGACGATCACAGTTATTTCATTGAGCTATCATTCATTTCACTATCATTTCATCTCAGTGAGTCATTCTTGACTCTGTCTGATTGTTATTCATTATTATTCTTCATGGTCATTTCTTGCCCATATGACCTTCTGGGTTCATATTGCATGGCTGGGTGGGGATGTGTGGAATTTTTAATCGGGCACATGATGGTCATGTGTTGGGTTCACCGACACATTGGACTGTGCACACGGTAACGTACCTCCGTGAGACTAATTAGGTACAAGGATCGTCTTGTGCACTTGCACATACCATTACGGGCGTACTACGATGCCTCTCTTCAGCGTCATTTCATAATTGAGATATATCATATTGTGTTTATTCAACTCTTGAGGATTGTTGTTCTATGTAACTGACCCCGTTGGGGATGTTGTTTTCAGGTCATGGCAAGGCTAAGGCACGGGAAGAGAACGTTGACGGCGAGGAGTCTCAGTGATACTAGTAGGGGCCCCCAGTCCTTTCAGTCTTCATGTTTTCTTCATTTGTACTCCGCTGCAGACTTCCATTTATATACTCATTTTAATTGGTGTTGTATATTTTATCTTCATATAAAATATACATGTATTCTATTTTATCCTGGGTGTGTTGTACTTAAAACTCCTCATCGGAGTAATTAATGATATACTGTGGTTTGGTACTATAATTATATCACTTAATTCATTAATTTTCATTCGCCTAGTGGGTCCCAGTCGGGGGTCCACGGCACTGTAATATTCGCCTAGTTTAGGGTGTTACAGAGTTGGTATCGGAGCGTGGTTTGGAATACTACCTTCCGAGTCATGTCTCATTTGAAATCATCATTCATCAGACTAGTATCATTGGACTTTCGCGTCACGTGTGACCTGTGCAAGAGCCGAGCCCCTCAGACCAAAGAATAGTAAGATTTCTGACGCCATGGTATAATTTCTGGCAATAAGAATCGCTCATTCATCATTCAACAGTCAACAATCCTCATTCATCATTTTCATTTGTGATCAAGTCGATCATGTTAATTCATTAATCACTTAGTTCATTTCATTGTTTAGTTGTTGATCTTGAGGATCATATCATTAATCTTGTTAACTTGTTCGAGATAATCATTTCAAGAATTTCATCAGATAATCACGTCACTTCAGTTGATCATTCATGTAATCATTGTGTTTGAGCGCGTATGCTCATTTTCATCATTTCATAACGTAATCATAATGTGATATTCATGCGAGATATATAATTATCATGTGACTTTCCACTTCAGTATGGAAAGAGTTAGCAGAGGACGCGGGGGAAGAGGCCGTGGTGCGGGCCAAAACCCGAGAGCTCGTGTGAATACACGCACGAACGTGAGGAATAATGCAAATTCATCGAGCCACGACGCCGCCACTCATTCACCCAGAAATGACCACTCACTGTCAAGGAGTCGTACCCGGGACACAGCTCAATCAGAAGGTGTTCGGGTTGATCCACTTGCTTTTATGCAGGGCATGATAGCCCAGATGACTCAAATGGCACGCCTCATGGAGACGATGTAAAACTCAGCTACTCAGAATCAACAGGCTCCTCCGCCGCCACCTCAGGGGCAAGAGAGGGGTGTAAATAGTATCATTGGCGACATCTCTCGCCAGAGGCCACCTACTTTTGAGGGCTCATCTGAGCCGGCGGATATTGTTCACTGGCTTGAGCATTTCGAGAAGTTGTTTGCTATGGTGGAGTGTCCCGAAGGGCACAAAGTTTCAGTTGCGGATTACTACCTTGGTAAGGGCGCACATTCATGGTGGTTATCGTTGAAGCCCACCGGTGGATCTTGTACTTGGGATAAATTCAGGACTCTCATGATGGAGAGGTATTATCCGGCCCCACTCAGGGAGGCCAAGTTGTCAGAATTACTCACTCCCGACCTCTCAGCGGACGACGATGTTCTCGCCATACATATATATATACACACACATTTGCCATACTTAGACCTGCACTTGTCATACTTATACTACACAAAGAACCTCATATATAATATATCACCCTAAATATAGCAAGGGAAGCATCTTGCTAGGTGCTCTTGGGATGCGAGATAAAATTGCCCCCCATCGTGATTTTTCTATTTCATTTCGCTGCATGAGATAAGTCTTGCTGAATATGGTAGTGCAACGAGGTGACAGATTGATATTGAGCATCATCTGTCCACTTGGGACGAGATTGGCACCATTCTCAATGCAGATCAATATCCATAAACTAATAGGATGATTGTAAGGAGGCTTCTCAGTGGACCAACCGAGAGATCGACTAAAACCACTAAAAATCAATATAGACTCATTGGCACACCATGGATCCGCACCAGTCGTGCATGATGGAAATGAACGAGAATGATCGTTGCAGGTTTTGAGGAGAGAGAACAGTAGGAAAAACTAAAATTGTTCAAATCGCCGCTGGATCTTTGTGCATTCGACGGTGTTCGACTGGAAACATAGGCAAAAGCAAGAAGAAGAAGGGAATGGAGAGAGAAATAAAGAAAATAAAAAGGGACCGAGTAATTTTAAGAGAAATAAAAAATAAAAAGGGACTGAGTAATTTTATTTATCTGATTTTTGTTTTTGTTCATTCATTTTAGAAATTTAATAAAGTGAAGATGAGAGTGTAAGACTCAATGAAAAACACAATTAGGTTAGCACATGACTAAATAAATAGAGCTACCTCTGAATACCTTGGCCGATAGATTTGCTGTAATTCCTTGACCTATTTATTCTCGACATTTCCATTTCAGCATTTTATTGGAACTACTTCTGCATTCGAGTATTTTGTTGTGATGTTATGTATTTTGTTATTGTTTGGGATTCACAATGTATCGTGGCATTGTGCTATTCCTGACGTATAGTGGATTAAAGTATCATCAAGTATGAGAGGAATGCATTTCATTATGTTTTCCTTATGGCTATAAATTGACATGGTTACGGTTGTAAATGAATTGAGGTAGAGCAGTAAACTGTTATAAATTGCAGCCATAAGCTATTTGTTGAGCAAATCTTGAAATTTTAGTACGCTAATTACAACCGTACAATAATTTAGTTACACACGTAAAAT
The DNA here is from genome assembly GCA_033398695.1 of Orobanche coerulescens. Taxonomy (NCBI): domain Eukaryota; kingdom Viridiplantae; phylum Streptophyta; class Magnoliopsida; order Lamiales; family Orobanchaceae; genus Orobanche; species Orobanche coerulescens. The sequence continues at coordinate 77,792,170 of CM065808.1, forward strand.
GCAACGTAATAGGTAGAGTTACAACCGTAATTCAAAAATTTAACTATAATTTGATACCTTGCCGAGTTCAAAAGTCCATACCTGAGCTCAACTCGAAATTAAATTTGACCGAATCGAACTTTGACTCGAGCCTGTCATAATTGCTGGTCATCTAGTAATCCGGAGGAGTGCCAAAAATATCTTCCCATAAATACGCAACCACCTGAACGCAACCACTTTTCGATTCATTCTGTTTGGTCTTCTATGCTTTCAATCGACGAAGAGCCCCACCACCTCTGAGAATCGTTAATTGGGTTCAGATTTCTCTTGTTGCAGTTGGAATCATGATTTTTTTGTATCATAAGTATTAATGTAGAGGTTCTAGATTAGGTTTGTTTCTTGAAATTTCAGCCACCCGTTTATGAACTTTGGTCTTTTGGGTATGTTGGGCATGATGGAAGGTGTTTCTGCATATTTTCCGATTTTAGTTTTATTATCTGGTCTTGCTTATTTGAGCTAATCCTCTCTCTCTCTCTCCCCCACACTCTTTTTTTCCCCTTTTAATGCTGATGACTTCATTTTTCTATGGCCTTGCCACTAGTTTCGATCTAATTGTCTTGCAAGATAGTTATATCTTCTTTGGATGGAAGTAGCAATGTTTTTTACTCTGTTCTACAGCAGATAGCATTTGTTTTCTTTTCAATTTATTATCTACAAAAAGATCGATTAGCTATTCAGTTATGGTGAATCGTGGAAGCATGGTAGTGTCTTTAATTACATGTATGTTTCATTTTGTGTTCACTCAGGGCTTAGCATCTCTAAGGAATTTCCTTTATGGTAATGGAAGTTGCTGGTAATCAAATTAGAGTCCAGTCCTTGGTGAATGATGGCAGAGTGGTAGTGCCACCTCAATATGTGCAGCCACCCGAGACGAGACCGCAGCATAATTCTGGAAAGAGAAACGGTAATGATATTCGAACACCACCTGTCATTGACCTCGGCAATGTCGACTCTGTCTGCGAACAATTGGAACAAGCCTGCAGAAAATGGGGAGCATTCTATGTAGTTAACCATGGGGTTCCGATTGAGTTGTTGGATGAGATGAGGAGATTGGGCCGCTCGTTTTTTGAGGACTGCACTATGGATCAGAAACTCAGTTATGCTGCAGGCGACCACAACTCCCCTGCTTCTGAGGGATATGGTAGCCGCATGTTGGTTGCATCTAATGACACAGTTCTGGATTGGAGAGATTTTTATGATCACCATACTTTGCCCCTTTCCCGCCGAAATCCATCCAAGTGGCCCCACTTTTCTTCCAATTACAGGTGAATCTTCTCATAGATTATATGCAAAGTCTTATTATTATTTCCTGACCATAATTTGCCTGCTTTGAGGCTGCAAGGTGTTGGTGACTAAGAGAAAAATAAATCCTCTACAGGAAAGTTGTAGCCGATTATAGTGACCAAATGAGCGCGCTTGCTGAGAAATTACTAGGTCTGATCTCCAAGAGCTTAGAACTGCCATGTTCGTCTATCAAAGATGCTGTTGGTGAATTTTATCAGAACATCACTGTTAGTTATTACCCACCTTGCCCGCAGCCTGAGCTCACTCTTGGTTTGCAATCTCATTCTGATATTGGTGCCATTACGCTTCTAATCCAAGATGATGTCGGGGGCCTCGAAGTCTCAAAGGATGGAGAATGGATTTTTGTTAATCCATCATATGATGCTATCTTTGTGATTTTGGGTGACCAAACCGAGGTATTGGTTCTTTTGTTTATCTTAAGTTCTTTGTGAATGTTTCATGTCTGTCATATCATTAAGTTTACTATACCAATTTTCATGAAAAACTTTAACTTCTAAATTCTAGTCAAGTGCTATTAGACTTTGAAACTTACAGTTAAATCTGAGCAAATATCCCAAACACTTTAATTTCTCATTTTGCATACATATATTGTGTATTCCAAAGATATCATTGTTTTTTAAGTATGACTACTTACTAACTTGTTAGTGGCTAGTATCTCAAAACTGAAACAATATATACGCCTATTCATAAAAGGGGATTCCTACCGATCACGTGCAGTGAAATTAGTATTATCCGTTTTATAGTTTCTTATGAATTGATTCTGATCCCTCAGTAATTCATCAATCATTCCTTTTTTCTGGGTGGGGGTCGGAGTGGGTGTAGCCGAAAGGACTGGCACCTCAATCTTTGTCAATCCTCGACACGGCAGTTCACCCTAGAAGTTGGGCAAGCTACTATTACTTTCAGTTCATCTTCACTTTTTTTTTTGAGTTTTTAAGTTGGGCTTTTATTCTTGAATTTCATTTTTGACTATTGTTTTGTGTTTATATCTTGGTGCTCTCTCTCTCTCTCTCTCTCTCTCTCTCGTGTGTCTTAAATATTGGTCACCTGTATTGTTTATTCACATATTTCGTTACACTTGATGAACACATCAATGCCACATATTGTTACATTTCAGCTATTAATCTAAGTTCGAAACCTATCTCATATTTTAGTATATGATTGACCAATCAGATTAACAAATATAGGAAAAATGTCATGCAAAAACATCAAAAGCTTAAATATCAGGAGTGCTAGATAAAATGAAATGCATTATGCAATGTCAACATAAATGAGAATAGCATATACGTTCATAAAATGCATGAGCTATAATTTTTCCTTTTGAGTTGTGAGAGGATCTCGGTGTTACACCAGCAGTGGTTCTCATCATGATTTATGATGCAACTCCTTTTCTCAATTTCCTGACTCCTGTTCTTGATAATCTAGCTACTGGTCTTGTGTGAGGTGGAAAGTGAGTTTGGTGGGATCCGTCGGATGGTCTCTTATGAGTTTTTGCGATTCATTAGCATTTAATGCTTAGTAAACCTGGCGTAGACTCTTGACAAATTTTCCAATTTCTCATAAAGTTTTTTTTGTTATAATTTCTCATAAGGGTTGATGTTAGTGAAAGTCTATATTTATTTAAAGTCAGAAGAAAATGATGATAAAGAGAGGGAGAAAACCGATGTTTATTTGCTCTATAACATGTGAGTGAAAATTGCACCCGACAAATTCAAAATGTAGGATGTACATATAAACTGGCTGTTGAAATGTAATTTACAAAGCACAACATATTGGAAATAGGATAAATAATTAACTAAGCACTTCACGTGACGTATTCACCCCCCCCCCCCCTCCCCCACCAAGTCGGTCTACAAATGAAATTCTTGGAGTCCCATTAGTTAAAAATTGGTTTAAAGAAAATGAGATGTGACTAAATTTTGTACTAATTTAATGATGGCAAAATATTTAATTATTGAGAATTAAATTTTAAAGTTTGAATCTATAGGAAAATACCCGAGTGAGGAGATCTTTGAGAAATATAAGGAGGCTAAAAGAGAAGCCAAGAGAGCCGTCTGTGATGCTAGGGTAGAGATTAATCAAGAATTGTATACGAAATTAGATACTAAGGAAGGGGAAAGTGATATTTATAAAATTGCTCGTATTAGAGATATGAGGACACGAGATATTGGGAGAGTTAAATGTGTGAAGGATGTGGATCATAAGGTTTTAGTCGGAGATCAGGAGATAAGAGGAACATATTGAGGATGTAAGTATTGCTTCAAATTTGGTTAGTCGGGATTTTATCCGACGAATCCAAAAGGGTGAAGTACGGATGGCATTAAAGAAAATGGTTTCAAAAAAGGCAGAAGGGCCAGATGGTATAACTATTGAAGGATGGAGGTGTTTGGGAGAGAGGGGAATCGAATGGTTGAATATACTTTTCAACAAGTTTTGGAAATACAACAAGATGCCACTGGCATGGAGGAAAAACACTTTAGTCCCTTTATATAAGAACAAAGGCGATGTCCAAGAGTGCTCTAATTATCGGGGGGATTAAGTTGACGAGTCATACCATGAAATTATGGGAACGAGTGATTCAGCAACGTCTTAGAAAGTGTGTGGAGTTATTAGAAAACCAATTTGGATTTATGCCTGGGAGATCGACTGTGGAAGCAATATTTCTGATGAGATAAATGATGGAACACTATCGTGATAAGAAGAAAGACTTGCATATGGTTTTTATTAATTTAGAGAAGGCTTATGATAAGGTACCAAGAGAGGTACTTTGGTGGGCATTAGCCAAAAAGGGCGTGTCTAGGAAGTATATTGACATCATTAGAGACATGTATGAAGGAGCTAGTACAAGTGTACGTACTATCGTGGAAAGGACTGATGAATTCCCTATTATGATTGGGGTGCATCAAGGCTCGTCTCTTAGTCCTTTCCTATTTGCCGTAGCCATGGATGAATTGACAAGGTCAATTCAAGACGATATTCCTTGGTGCATGATGTTTGCAGATGATATAGCAATGGTTGATGAAACGAAGGACGGAGTTGAAAGAAAGCTGGAACTTTTGAGAAATACGATCGAAACTCGTGGTTTTAGACCGAGCAGAAGTAAGACTGAATATTTGGAGTGTAGCTTTAGTGGAAATAGAAGTAGAGAGGCGGGTACAATCACTTTTGATGGGAATGTTATGCGAGGATTAGAGTTTTTACGTTATCTTGGGTCTATTCTTCAAAAGGATGGAGAATTAGACGGTGACGTGGCCCATAGGATTAAGTAGGAATGGCAATGGGGCGGGTTTGGGGCGGGGCAGGCTATCCCCGTCCCCGAACCCGAAATCTGAAATTTGCCCCGTCCCCGCCCCGTTCCCCGTCGGGGATCTTATCGGGGCGCCCCATCGGGGCCACAGCTTAACCCGAACCCCGCCCCGTTCCCCGTTTTTGCCCCGAAACCCGACCCATTCCCCGTTTTTGCCCCGATAATTTTGAGAAGAAAATGCAACTTCAATGAACAGTTCAAGATTTGATAAGGAAGCTCGTTAAGACACATTTCACGGCAACACTATATTCCAAAAACAAAAATTGAGATAAGTAAAAATGGCAAGTGCCTGTGAACCACAACAGTGAACATCAGATACCTGGCAGATTGCTTTGAATAGCGTAGTCAAAGTCAAGTACCCGGATGAGCCTTTTGTCAGTCTTTTCTTTCGCTTTTCCAGATACACCAGCGGGAGCGCACAGATGAAATGTATCGTGCAAAATAATGTCAGCAACACAATAACATCGCATAAAAAGGACAACCATCTAAAAGATAGCATGCTGAAAAAATAGATTTTTTTTTTTTTTACAATAGTGAAACAAAAAACAGAGAATTTTATAGGTTCAAAGGCATGACATGCAAAATATGATATGCCAAGATGTTTCAAACCAGACAAGAAAACATTCCAGAAGATAAAAATTCAAAAAACATCTCAATGTCTCTTGTAAGCTTCATTCCACGTTACAAACTCAAAATGAAATAAAAGGGTGAACGTTAACAAACAGCAACACATTTTATTCCAATAGATCATCCACAGCGGCCTTCACTCGACATTCACCTGTAACAACAATACAACACAAAACCATGACCAATAATATTGTAGCACAAACACCACCTAGATATTACGAATATCGAATACCAAGTCAATGGAAATCATCTATATTTGTTGTTTCACTTTCGAAATGATCTACACTTTTTGTTCCACTTTCCTTTGTAGCGGCCTATAAAATATAAAAGAAACCATTAATAAGTAGTTTAATAAGTTATATTCTTATGTTATAAATATTATTTACCTCTTCCGCATCACAATCATACTCAATAGAACGGCAATATGCTTCGGTCTCAGCGGAACAAGTCTCTGTATATAAGAAAACAAACAACCAAGATCTCATTTAACATCAACATATTTGCCATTGTGTCAATGAGTACATTATCCAATATTTTCCTATTTCTCTCTTTGAGGGAGTGCTGGAAATAACAATCAGTATTGGGAATAACAAGGTAGTAATTTGTCAATAATCCCGTTTGAGTGTTCTGTCAAGAACATTACTTCTGCCAAGTTGAGTGCCTCAAAGCTTCTGACTTAGTTAAAGGAAGTTAAAGAATTATTTGATAAATCACAATTTGTAATGTGCTTCATTAGTTGACAAATTAATTACAAATCTTGCACTGAATAATGAAACAGGAAGACAAGTTATTTTCGGGGATAGTAAAGTAAGCAATAACTTTAGGAAGTTACCTCGGATATCATTTAACAACCAGCTTTGAGCACACATTAAAGCCTCCAATGTCTTCGGGTGAAGTCGACTACGATGAGGACTTATTAATCTTCCACTTGTGCTGAAGGCGGATTCTGAGGCAACGGTAGAAACAGGAATAGCTATAATGTCTTTAGCAATCCTTTGAAGTGTCGGATACTTAAACCCGTTTGTTTTCCACCACACCAACAAGTCAAGTTCCATGTCCTTGGGTAAAAGCTTCTCTTTCAAATAATTGTCCAACTCAGTCATATCTCCCGAATCATCATGCTCGCTAGCAATTGAAGCAATATCGGACAAAAGCTTTTTGAAACCAACACGATGACCGGATGACAACCCCGAACTAAAGGAAGATGAACCAGAACAAGAACCACCACCAACACCTAACATTTATTAAAATAAATGTCCATAAATCAAATAAACTAATGTTCAATTTATTATATAAGATGTAAGTAAAAATAATACCTTCATGCTCATTTCTTGATGAATGATTAGATTCATACTCTTTAAATAACTTTTTCACAAACTCTTCCAAATTTTGAAATTCAATCTTTGCCTTAACTTCTCCATAAAGCACCGGCAAAAGTAACTCGACAAATTTTAACTTGGTATCGCGGATCTAAAACCGCTGCCATTCCCATTATTCCATGAATTACCGACCAATATTTATCAAACTTAACAAGCATGCAGGTAGCCATATCCTTTATCATAACATCCGGTGATTCCGCCCAATCGCGTAAAGAATATCCAACCTCACAAATCAAAGGAAAAAACACATTAGCTGTTGGATACTTTGAACCAGAAAACATAACGGTTACCTCGTAGAACAGTTGTAATCTTTCACATATCTCCTTGGCTAACCCCCAATCACGCTCAGTCGGCAAACAATTGTACCTCGACTCTCTTTGTTTCAAGCGTTTAAATACGTCTTTGTACTCAATAGCGACTAAGCATTATAAACGTAGAGTTCCACCGCGTCTTGCAATCAAGTATTAATTTCTTTGTGTATGCTACTCCCAAGTGATGGGCTGCCTCCTCAAATCTTTCCTCCCTTTTAGGAGTGGCGAGTCCAGTTAACTGTCTCTAATTCTTTCAATCCCATCCTCGATAATGCATAAGCCATCTTGAACAATTATATTAAGAATGTGAGCACAACAACGCATGTGAAACAACTCCCATTCATCATAAGTGATCTCAACGGAAGCTTGTCTAACAATATCCCGATAATTGCATCATTTGTTGTACAATTATCAACGGTAAGAGTAGACAGTTTCCTATCAATATTCCAATCGCAAAAACAATCGTAAAGCACCCGAGCAAGAACCTCCGATGTATGTGGACAAGGCACATAAATAAATCTGCTTTACAAATTACAATTCTTATGTTATTAATGACATAAAAATGCAAATAAAAATAATAGACAATAAATGAGAAGTATTCTATACCTCATTATTCGGCTTTGCAAGTTCCACTGTTGATCTATAAAATGTGTTGTGATCGCCATAAACCCTCTTTTTGATGGCTAGCCGTCCACATATCGATAGTAATTGCTATCCTACTAGTATTTTTCGCCAACAACTTCAAGTTCTTTGTCTTTCATACTCATAAATCTTCAAGATGTCGCTCTTTATGGTGTTTGAGAAGGAACCATAAACAAAGGTTGAAGACGTCAACAAACTTAGAAAGCCATGATGCTCTACCATAGAAAGTGGATACTCGTGCGATGATCATCTCTGCTAGATCTTTCCTTGAAGTATCGGGATTAAAGGTATAGTTGGAGAGATAAGTGAACTACCATCTGCTTTCTTTTTCTCCCGCACCAAGATATGTTGACGTATATCTCTAAATGGGTCGTCTTGGACAACGGTCAAAATGATCAAGTAAGTGCTTTGTACCGTTTTGCTATTTCCTCCTAACTTTTTGTGACAATAGTTGCAATCCGCCTTATCCTCACCATTAACTTTTATTTTTTAAAATGGTTCCATGCCACGTAACGTGTTTTCCTTCGTACCTACCCCTGTAACCTCCTCATTACCCTCAACTTCATCGCAAGTATCATCGATAATTTGTTCTTGAGCAATGGAATTAGTAGTTGGTGTTGATTAGAATCCTTTAGTCCTTCACTACTTGAGATGAGTGGCGTGTTTGTATTGGAATCATTACCTTGTGCATCCATATTACCTACAATATTAAAAACATACAAAAAGTGATCAAACTAGTAACATATTATATAACCGATTCTAAAAATTATAAAATACATGTTCTCATGAATAACAAGATGAACCAAAAATATTTTGTATCAAACTAAACTACTAACAAATATTTGGTACTAATACATATAATAATAAGAAACCCAAAATAATGAAATGAACACAACTATAATAGACCATTTTTTCATTCATCACTCTCTTGTATGAACTGTAAGTTTTATCGAGTCCCTCAACATAAATTTATAAATGTAAGCTTTATATGATGTAGTTCTTCGAGGAGACCATCCAGCACTCGTCAAAAAATATGTTTCTTAATTCACATTCGTAATCCGAAAAAAAAATCGTAAGGCCAAAAATATGTTTCTTAATTCACAATCGTAATCCGAAAAAAAAATCGTAAGGCCAAAAATATGTTTCTTAATCCAAAAAATATGTTTATTAATTAAAAAATATGTTGAATCTCCAAATTTCCAAATCCGAATTGATTTTTGAAGTTTATAAGTATGAAACTTACAACAATCGTAAGGCGAAAAATCAAATGACGGGCGATGGTCGATGGATCTAAGGAAGAAACAACGGGCGATGGTCGTCGGCAGGCTGCGGTGGTGGTCAGGCGTCGGAGGCAGTCGGTGGATGTAAGGAAGAAACGACGGGCGATGATTGGTCGTCGACTTTCCGGCGGTGAGGATGTCGGCTGCGGCTCATTCAAATGATGAAACGACTCGGCTGTGACTGTGAGGAATGAGGATGTCGGCTGTGAGGATTTCAATAGGGAAGGGAAGTGAGGACTCAGGAAACGTGACCGTGATTCAATGAAGCCCTACCTAACATATATATATATATATATATATATATATATATATATATATATATATATATAATTAATCGGGGCGGGGCGGGGCGCGGACACCCCAGTCACTACCCCGAACCCCGAACAAATCCCCGTTAACGCCCCGATCCCCGCCCCGTAACCCGATAATGCATGCCCCGACCCGACCCGTTATGATCGGGTTTCGGGTTTCCCCGCCGGGTTCGGGTTTTATTGCCATCCCTAGGATTAAGGCGGGATGGTTGAAATGGAAGAGCGCAACGGAGTTATTATGTGATCAAGGCGTACCTTACAGAATAAAGGGAAAATCTTACCGAACAACAATTAGGCCTGCACTTTTATATGGCACTGAATGCTGGGCTGTAAAGCATAGTCATGTGCATAAGATGAATGTGGCGGAAATGCGTATGCTAAGATGGATGTGTGGCCATACGAGAAAGGATCGACCTAGAAATGATGTGATTTAGGAAAGAAGTACGAGTGTCCCCTATAGAGGATAAGCTGTTGGAGAATCGGTTAAGATGGTTCGGACACGTGAGACGGAGGCCGATTGATGCACCAGTGCGGAGGCTTGAAGAATGGGGAGCGCATAGGCCGGTGAGGGGTAGAGGAAGACGTAAACAGACATGGATAAGAGTGATTGAGAATGATATGAGGTTTCTTGGGATTGGAGAAGCTATGGTGTTGGATAGGACGACGTGGAGGGAGAGAATTCGGGTGTTTGATTATGTTTGAGTTTTTTTTTTTTTGAATAATGATTACAACAACAACAACATCTAAGCCTTAGTCCCAAAATGATTTGGGATCGGCTAACATGAATCAAACTTTGAAACCGTCAATAATCGTTACATAAATAACATAAAAGGAAAAAAGAGGGAAAAAGTAGAGAAAAAAGCAAATAAAAAAGAGAATGAATGTTAAAAAAAAAAAAAAAGGAATCAGACTCCATCCACCATCCGTATTCTTTCCCGCCACATTTGCCTCTCCATCGCCATACTTTCTCCAATTCCAAGAAACCGCATATCATTTTCAATCATCTTTATCCAAGTTTTCTTGGGTCTTCCTCTACCTTTCACAACATTACTTGTTCCCCAACTTTCTAGCCTCCTCACTGGGGCATCAATAGGTCTTCTTCTCACATGACCAAACCATCGTAATCGATTCTCCATCATCTTGTCTTCTATAGACGCAACTCTTACCTTCTCTCTGATCACCTCATTTCTGAGCCGATCATTTTTTATATGACCACACATCCATTGTAGCATACGCATCTCTGCCACATTCATCTTTTGAACGTGACATTGTTTTACAGCCCAACACTCGGTGCCATATAACAACGCAGGCCTAATTGCCGTGCGGTAAAATTTACCCTTTAATCTATGAGGCATGCCAGGATCACATAAAACTCCTGTGGCACTCTTCCACTTCAACCACCCTGCCTTTATTCTGTGAGCCACATCGCCATCTAGCTCTCCATCCTTTTGGATAATAGATCCAAGATACCGAAAGAAAGTGGATCCATGAACAACTTTCCCATCAAATGTGATCATCCCCGCCTCTCTATCACTGTTTTCGCTAAACCTACACTCCATATATTGATCTTACTACCTTTCGGCTAAAGCCTCGAGCTTCCAAAGTATCCTCCAAAGTTCCAATTTCGTTGCACTCCAACCTTCGTTTCATCAATCAACACAATATCATCTGCGAACATCATACACCACGGAACGTCATTTTGAATTTCTCTTGTCAATTCGTCCATGACTATGGCAAAGAGAAAAGGACTAAGAGCAGATCCTTGATGCACCCCAATCGTAATAGGGAATTCTTCTGTCCTCCCAACATTAGTACGTACACTTGTACTAGCTCCCTCATACATGTCCTTTATAATGTCAATATATTTCCGCGATACACCCTTCTTTGCTAAGGCCCACCAAAGTACTTCTCTTGGTACTTTATCATATGCCTTCTCTAAATCAATAAAAACCATATGCAGATCTTTCTTTTTATCTCGATAATCTCGATAATGTTCCATCAACTGCCAAATAAGATAAATTGCTTCCATGGTCGATCTTCCAGGCATAAATCCAAACTGATTTTCTGTTATCTTCACACATTTCCTGATCCTTTTTTCAATCACTCGTTCCCACAACTTCATGGTATGACTCATTAGTTTAATTCTGCGATAATTAGAACAATCTTGAACATCACCTTTGTTCTTATACAAAGGGACGAGAATACTTTTCCTCCATGATTATTACTATTTTTTTTTACCTACTAAACTTTTCACCTATCATTTTTGCCTTTTCATATGACTGTTTTATTGGAGACGACTTGACGTTTTCAGAACTTGATTCATGTTAGCCGACTCCAAAACATTTTGGGACTAAGGCTCTGATGTTGTTGTTGTAATCTTCGTTTCAAGGGGATAAATTTAGGATGTTAGTTTTTTCAAAAACATTTTCGATGAGTGAGAAATAAATGATTAAAGTTGGTCATTTGATTGAATTAATGGGAAAATGAAGAGTGAATGTGGAATATGAAGACACCTCACGTTGAAAAAAATGAAGCTTTCTTGATTAGCTTATTAGTAAGAAGGTGTATGGGTAGTTCAAAAAGCTATTAGTCTACACTAGTACTGCGAAGCCCATACACGCGCGTGCCATAGCCGCCCGTCTGTTGGCCGGCGCGAGACATCTCGGGCTTGGGCCGATCGTGGACCTTGGATCTTGATTCTTGGTCCTTGACAGTGGACTTAGGACTGGACTTAAGCGACTTAGGTGGGCCTGGGAGCTTGGGCATAAACTATACTAATTTTGCAGCCTGGCCTAACGAACATGACTAAGACTTGATAGCCTGAACTGACGTAGATTTGAAGAGGTTCTTCTGGAACATGGCTTTTCACACTTCAGAGTTGTAACCCGCGATATTAAAGTGGTGTGTTAAGACCGCTTATGGAGGTGACTCCTTATAGAGGTGACTCCTTGATTGAAGGGTTAAATGAAATTAACAACTTTTTGATCTGCAGTAACCTCCCACTTGATGGAGTGTTTTATAACCTTATAAAAACGGTCTTCTGCATTTCGACACACATTGGAAGCATATTAAGTTCATATCTCCTTTGTCATATTCGTGCTAAGTTTTTCTACACCAGTTCAATCATTGGAACCCTGCGTTTTGGAGAGCACCTAACACAGAGACGAAAAATAGTTGTATCTGGGTACTCTCATTGCCTTAGCCATCTTCTCTTATACGTCGGCAAAATAGTCTTACAGAAAGAGTCTTTCGCCTCTGTTTCACTTTTCTCTCTTCTCGAATTTTCAATTTTAGTAGAATTTTTAGTAGACAGTATAATTCTGTAATTTTTCATTGCAATTACATTTTTGGAATTATGCAGAACCAACAATTGTAGAACTATTTTCATTTTTGTAATTTCCAATAACAACCAACACTGATGCTGCTGCCGCTGCTGCCAATGCTACTAATGTTCATGCTGCACATACGGCTCCTACTGTTGCAATGCAGGTTGAGAAACCCAAGAAATTTATTGGTGTTGAACGTGTTGATTTCAAGAAATGTCAGCAGAAGATGTTGTTTTATCTCACTACCTTGGCCGTTTATCTCAATGATGATACTCTTCTAGTGATTGAGATGGAAACTGATTGTACAAAGCGTTTTGCTTATGATCAGTGGTGCAACGACTTTATGTGCCGCAATACAATTATGAACGTGCTGGTTGATTCGCTGACAGTTTGTACTGTCAAATCAAGACCTCTAAACACCAAAGAGCTCTGGAATTCTTTGAGAAAAAGTACTAAACTGATGATGCTGGAGCCAAGATTCGTGTTGAACGTTACTTGGACTTTCAGATGAAGGACTACAATACTGTTATTGGACAAGTTCAACATTTTCAAGTAACTCTACACGAAATCGATGCTGAAAGGATGATTTTGCCTGAATCATTTGTTGCGGGGATGGTAGTTGAGAAGTGCCCTCCTAGTTGGAAAAACTTCAAAAATTACCTGGAACACGAAAAGAAAGGAAATGAGTTTAGAGGACTTGGTTGTCCGATTTAGAATTGAGGAAGACAACTGAATTATGATTCTAAATTCAAGAGAGGCCCAATGGAGGCCAAATGCAGATTTGCTAGAACATGGATCGTCTAGTAAAAAGAGGAAACTAAAGCAAGTTCAAGAGAAAGGAAAACAACATTTTAAGGTTATAAAGTTTACTGGAAATCGCCATAACTGTGGCAAGCCAAACCCGAAAGCAAAAGATTGTCGTTTGTGATCCACTAACTGGTTAGCAAAACAAAGGCAAGTGAGTTGATAATGTGGTTGAACATGGCCATGTTGACATGCCGGATTTGGAGCTTTCATCTATGGTGATTGAAATCAATATGGTGGAAACGTTGACACTGGAGCTACTCGTCATGTTTGTTATGATAGAGAAATGTTATTTCTACAATGTTACTGATGGTATGAAATTCCATATGACGAAATTAATTTCTTGTGTGATTGTTGGTGCGAGGAATGTGGTATTAAGATTGACTTCTGGAGAGGAGCAGCTCCTTAAGGATGTGCTGCATGTCCCAGACATTCGAAAGAATTTAGTTTCAGGCTCTTTGCTATGGACTCATGGGTTGAGGTTAGTCGTTGAGTCTGAAAAGTTAATTTTTTAGCAAGTTTGGAATGTTCCTTGGTCGAGGTTATCTTTACAGGGGATTATTTAGATGAATGTTATGACCATAAGCTGTGGAGGCAAGAAAGTTATGATAATAATGAAAATGCTCTTTCTTCTTACTTGCTTGAGTGTTTTGATTTATTGGGTTCTAGATAGGACATGGTAGTCAAAAATAAGAATATGTAAAGTATATGTTGCAGCGAAATTGCTAAGTTGTATTTTCGTTCAGTGGAAAGGAAGTACTCCAATTAATTCATAGTGATGTGTGTGACATAAACTTTGTGCAAACCAGATGTAAGAAATACTTTGTTACTTCTAGAGATGATTGATCAAGATATTGTTTTTTGTTTCTTTTGAGAAGCAAAGATGAAGCAATGGAGGCCTTTAAAATGAGGCTGAATATCAATTAAAATGCAAAATAAAAGCAATTCGAAGTGATCGAGGCGGTGAGTATGTAGCATCATTTGAGCAATTATGTGCTGATTCAGGTGTAATTTATGAAACTACAACTCTTTATGCTCCTCAGTCAAATGGAGTTGCTAATCGAAAGAACTCTACCATTATAGAGATGATGAATATTTTATTAATAAGTTCATGGTTGGCTCAGAATATGTGGGAAAGCTATTCTGACAGCTAAACACATTCTAAATAAAACGCTACACAAAGGAAAGGATAAAACTTTGTACGAGTTAAGGAAACGACACATGCCTTCTTTCTAAATGTGAGGATAGGCCGCCGTGATTAAACACTTAGGAAACCAAGATGTTGTCCATGGACAAAACGAGCACAACTATGAGAATGGAAGGTGTTGAGACATTGTTGTGTAAATGTGATTGACTCGATATACATCAAGGAAGATTAGTTCAAGTCATTGCATCTAGTAGTATATCCTACGATATTTTACTGAGGAAGGTTCAAAACCACAAACTTCCTTTCTCGATGCAGCAGTGTTTCACAAAAACTGGGTATATGAGTCTGCATTCATTCATGCATTTATTTTCACTCATGTGTGGATCGTTATAAATTGGTTTAAAGAAAGTGAGTCTTGACTCAATTCTGAACCAATTTAATGACGTCAAAATATTTAGTTCTTGGGAATTAAATTGTAAATTGTGGATCTACATATCGAGGAGAAAAACGTAGAATTTTAGTTTTCTCAAAACTAATTTCCGCTGACTGAGAAATAAATGATTAAAGTTGGTGTTGGGAGAACTCCCTTCGGATTTTGATAAGTGCGGCAAAACCACAACATTCATCCGACAACGAAGTTCATACATGCCTTCCAACAGATATGAATGCTTATTAAAGGCTTCATGTCTACAGTAAAGAATCCAGTTGGCAAACATTCAAGAGCCGTCTATCACAGACATCCACATCTCCGGCAACCTCGCTAATGACTATATTTATAATAAATCTAGTTCCAAGGTTATAAATAGTCCAACCAAAGGACTTGCTCAAACACTTGTCGATTTACACGCCCACAAACTTAAAGAACGAATCATCTCTCTTCAGTCTACATCGATCATACAACGAAGAGATTAGATAAGTTCTCAACATACGAACAGCAAACTACAGCAAAGTGATTCAACGAATACAACTTTTGTTCGATACTATTCTACTTACCAAAGTTGAGAAGTCCTGTGTGGATTAACGAAGCAAGCGCCTTTGGACCCGTGGGGGACGAATCTGTTTAGACGAACCGAGCTTCAGATTTGTGTGAGAAGAAGGCAAAACTCAATACCAACCTACAACCAATCCGTGTTAACGGCCAAAGCTGCAAAGACCGAGTGTATCAATTTGTGTGAAAGATATAGTTCGAGAAGTGTTTATTTCATAAGTGGTGTACTATCTTGATTTTAATAAACGAAACTCTTGTGTGTATATCCTGTAGACGTAGAGGAAGTTGCCTCGAACCACATTGTTATTTATTGCTTTCATTATTTACATCATACAGAAGAGAACCAATAAGATCCAAAGGAGGTGTGTGGTTTTATGCTCTATGTACTCTGAAAACCCTGTAAGCATCAAGCCTACGGGAGCACACTTGTTGTATCTTCCACAACGCACAAATTTTCAAAAAAAGGATACTGCTTATTCACCCCCTGAGCTTTCTTTTAGGTATATTATGACCAACAAGTGGTAATAGCGAAGCTGGTTCTTCTAATAATCAATCGATTTGATTTTTTACTTGGATCAGCTCCATCACAAGTTTACAAAAACTGCATCCTTCCATTTTTTGGAAATCATCTCATCCAAACAGTGTGGCCTCATCTATGATTAACGAAGTTTTTATGTATTCCATTAATGAGTTTGATGACTAGAGAATTAGAATGGAGGCTCATGTTACCGCCATGCACGAAGAAATGATCTTCGTGATAGAGGAAGGACCTGTCCGAATTATGAAGGTCAACATTACTACAAGGATGGAAGGCCAACTATTCGTGGAGATGCTGGAGAACCCGCGAGAGTAATGGACGATCGACGACAGAAAAGCGAGCTAACCTGGATAACGTCGCCAAGAATGCGCTCTCTGTCACTCTCGAAAATGTCACACTCCAAGATAAGGAGCTGTAAGATAGCTAAAGAAATCCGTGAAAACTCAAAATGATATGTGAAGGCATAGAACTTTTAAAAGAAAACAAAAATTCTAAATTGACCGAAGGATTTGAGTCATTTGAAATGAAATAATTTGAAACTCTTGAGGATCTTGATCTTAGATTTACTGGCATTTTTGGTGAACTCGAAGCACTGGGCAAGGTATATTCCCAAAAGGAGAAGAACATAAAAATCTTTGGATCACTCCCTACCCAATGAGACATTAAGACCACAGTTATATGTAGGTCTTGGATCTTGGATCTTAGTCCTTAGATATTGATTTTTGGCAATTTGGCAATTGGATTTTGGGCTGAAGTTGAGCGACCTGGGCCTTGTGGTTTGGAGCTTGGGCTGAAACTATAATAGTTTGGCAGCCAGACTCAACGAACATGACTCAGACTTGATCAAGCTTGAATTGACCCAGACTTGAAGAGGTTCTCCTCGAACATAACTCTTCGCACTCCAGAGTTGCAACTCACGACATTAAAGTAGTGTGGTAAGACCACTTTTGGAGGTGGCTCCTGAGCTGAAGGGTTACAGAGAATTAGTGCCTTTTTAATCAGCAGTAACCCTCCACCTGGATCATTTTTGGACCTATAAAAAGGGGTCTTCTGCATTTTATTTTGTACATGCTAACACACATTTATAACATTGAATTCATATTTTTCGTTTTCATTTTTGTGCTCAGTATTTTACAACTTTCCAGCTTACTGGAACTGTAATTGGAGAGCACCCAACACATGTATGAAAAACAGTTCTATCTTAGGGACTTATTGCCTGGATCGTGTGCTCTTATACAGGGGCAAAATGATTTTACAAAAAGAGTCTCTTGCCTCTTCTTTTATATCTAATAAGTTGATTTCTTGTATAAATTACAGTTAATAAGAAGTTTTTTCTTCAACGTGTATATATGTACGTATATTGTTTACAATATATATATATATATATATATATATATATATATATATATATATGGGGCGCGTTCTATGCAGTACCAATATTAGATGCAGTACTTTACAATACTAATTTATGCATGAGTTTTGTACTAATTATGCTTGAAATATATACATTTCGTGCATCAAAATTTCAATGCATTAAAATATGCCATATATTTAATGCATATAATCTAATATTTTAATGCATCGATATTTTGATACATATATTACATATTTTAATGCATTGAAATTTTGATGCACGAAATACATATATTTCATGTATAATTAGTACAAAACTCATGCATAAATTAGTACTGTAAAGTACTGCATCTAATATTGGTACTACATAGAACGCGTCACTATATATATATATATATATGTGTGTGTGTAATATATATATATGTACTCTGTATAATATACAAATATATATGTACATACTTCTACAAATACTCTGTATAATATACAAATATATATGTACATACTTCTACAAATATATATATATATATATATGTTACACATGTATATACTACATATAAATATATATAATACATACGTATAATACATATACATATAATACTTATATATATAAGCAGTTATATATACATTGCAGTTGCGTGACCGAAACACAATAGGTGAAAAAAATTGTTGGAAAAAGTGTCAGAAAAAACTGGTCGGAAAACTCGTCGTCGGCGGAAAAGATGACTGGAGAAGATGGCCGGAGAAGGAGAAACCATTCATAATGTGCCATGTGTCATTTAACGGACATGTCAGCAAGTCGCTTAGATTTGACCGACGGATTTTCACGGATACTGTAACTTGGTTGGACGGAAAGAAGTTCATATCCCTAAATAATACCAAAAAAGGTTTGTTACCATAAGTGCAAAATGTGAGAAAGCTCATACCCGTAATTACTGATTCCCACCAAGTGACATCTTATTTTTTATTTTAAATGCTTTGTCCTTTCATGAAAAAAGACGCACCAACCTCTTTGTAAAACTGCCTCGTTGTCACACCACAACAATATAGGTGTGGTGATAGAAAGATGAATATTAGGTGCAAAGTTCTGTGTCTTGTTGTTAGGAATACTCTTTCGAATTCCATTTTGAGAATGAGAGAGAGGACATTGGGTTTGTAATTATGAAATCTATCATACTAATAAAAGACATTAGTTATTTCTATATTCATTGTATGTAACTGGCATTCATGATTTTATATAATAGAAATATAGTCTTTTCATTTAAAAGCAAATATTCATTATGAGATAAGAAAGTTGTTACTCGAAGTGTTTAGTGCTCAAATGATCAACGACTTCGCAAGTCGATAAAACTTAACTGGGTATTAAGTTAGTCAAGACTTGTAGAACATGTGCTATGTATAGTGCCTGTCTTCACTTAGTAATAGTAGGAGCACACGCTCTAGGTATATTAATGTGATTAATGTACTCGGGCACGACTTGCCTCAATTTGGTTACATTAATTTCACTCTAGGATAGTCAATGATTGAGTCGTAAGGTTGTGACAGGTATACATGAACCTTAGACTTAATGAATCAGTAGGAGATGTGCAAGTATACATGAACCTTAGACTTAATGAATCAGTATGAGATGTGCTTGTGATATTAAGTTAGTCATTAGATTAGTTCGATCCAATCACCTGACAATAGAGTCAACCTCGAAATGCAACTTGATGGACAAGCAGCAGCGTCCATCAAGTATCAAGAAGAGATTTTTTTTTCCAGTAGTGAATAGTGGATGTCCTATGCAGTTAGGTAGAAGTGAGATCCAAAGCTTTTGGCTAAGTCAATATGAGCGAGGTGTATTTGATACACGAGACCTCATGGATAATATCAAGTCGTACTAAGGTTTGAATTTACCGTGATCCTCTAACTTGATCAGAACATCTGATTGAAGGATTTATACATATACAATATTCAAAATGAGAAAAGTTCGGCCTAATACCATTATTTGTTCTCAGTTGGGTTACAGTGGGAGTCACGAGACTGACTATGTGTTACTCACACTCTTTAGTTTCTCCCATTGACTGAGACGACCATATAGAGTTGTGCAATTAGGATAGACGATCGATCAATTTGAGCTTATTGTCACGGGGTTGGGTTTGAGCACTCGAAAGCTCTTCGGACCCGTGCGGCACTAGACTAGAATTGTCTCGATCTAGCTAGTAAGCCTTAACTCACTCGGTTGCTAAGTATGAAAGGAGGGGTTTAACACTTGGGAGTTGAGAGTAAAACACTTCACTATTTCACAACACTTCACAAGTACAAGAATGTTGAGTCTTTTAGGGTTGGGTGCAAATGAGCCAACCTCAAGCCTATTTATACTACTCCTAGGAACCTAGAAACTTCTCTCCACCTCCTCATTTAGAGGACTCTAGAACATCCTATACAATCTACATTCTTCTATCCTATTCTAGAACCTATCTCTAGAATTATCCACACAAGTCTACATACACAAGTCTTACAAACATTCTAGAGTATTCTACAAGTACAAGGCATACAATCATCTAGAATACTCTATATCATTCCAGCGCTTCATCCTTCTAGGAGTTTCCTAGAGGCTTCTCTTCCATCCCGGGCGCCCGACCCGTCTTTGTTCGTCCCGGCCCGTATCGACCCGTCCCGGCCCGCACCGGCCCGTCTCGGCCCGAACACCTGGGCCCGTCTCTGCAATGTTCCAGACTCTTCCCGAACCTCCTGGACCAAGCCGGTCCGCTTCTAGCTGCTTCCGGTCGAGTCTTCCCTGCTGAGTGACTCCTCGGCTTTTCAATGTCTACTGCCCCACAAGGCTTTTTCCGTCTAAGCCTATTATAGGGGGGGAGGGTCTCCCTCGCACCTCGCGCGCGCGCGCCCGCGCACGCCGGCCGCACTCGACATCCCACGCCCGCGTCCGGCCGCCCAGCTCGAGTCTTGTTCCCAGACTCGGCCTTGTCCCGTCGTGCCTTGTCCCACACGACCTTTGCTCGTCCGGCCTTGCCCGCGCTCCCAGCGCTGCCGGACAGTCCCGGACATGTCCTGTCCGCAATGCCCCTTGGGCGATCCGCTTCCACAAGGCCCGTCGTGCTCCTCCCACGGCTTACTCGCGTGATTCTCCGTCCGATCACGCCATCCTCAAGGCCGACTCTTCACTTGCGGCCGATGCCATCCATGGCGTCCCGCTCGTGCTTGGTCCCTCGGCACCTGTCGGCGACTGTCACGCACACATGTCTCGTTGTCGTTGGCCGTGACATTCTCCCCGCCCATTTCGCCGACGTCCTCGCGACGTGGCGGCCCTCGATGAACCGAATCGCTCGAGGTGGTAACTCGGATCCTCCTCAAGCTTCCTCACGTACTTGAGTGCCGACATAGCTTGTCCCAAGGCTCGTGATCAAGCGTATTTCCTGCAACTTGGCTTGATCACACGCATGTACGCCCTCTTGTGCGGAACTACGCCAACATTGTTCTTCCTCAGGAAGTCCATGCCCAGTATTATGTCCCGATCATCCATGCTCGTCACCTTGAAGTGCACGCGCGGTTCCCACGTGCCAATCTTTAGTCGCACCCCATTAGCGACCCCTGTAACCCGAACGGGTGGTGCATTATTCGACTTCATCCAGCCCCGTCTCTCGATGACCTGAAGCCCCAACCTTTGTGCTTCAGCCTCGTCAATGTAGTTGTAATCGGCCCCTGTGTCGACCAACGCCATGACGGGTTTCCCATTGATCAGCCCCGTCGCATACAATAGATTTCCCTCAAGCGGTGTTCCGTCCCGCGATGCCATCCCTATGGCTGAGTTCAATACTTGCAACGTCATCGATGTTCCCTCACCCTCGGCATCGTCCCGTGCCTTGGTGTACTCCATGGCGGCTACCCTCGGAAACTTCGAGCATTGCCTCGTCGAATGCTCCGTGCTCCAGCAAATCTCGCATTTCTTCTTCTTCGGACACGCTGCTACGAGATGGTCTGCACTCCCGCACCCATGGCAAGTCCGAGTCCACCCTGACTGCTTGCCGTCCCTGGGCCTGGCCATCCTCGCGCCCCTATCCGCATTACCCTGGTACGACTTGTCCTGCGTACCGATGCCGTCCTCGTCCCTCCTGGACTTCCGGCTCTCCCCGGCTGGTTTCAACTCGATCAGCCGTTCCGCTATCGCCTCGGACACGTTACGTGCCTCGCCCTCTGCACTTCCAACTTTGCCCACGGTTTTAGCCCATCCACGAACGCGAACAAAGCTTCCTGCTCACTAAGGCTAGGCAACTCCAGCACGATCTCCTGGAACTCCTTCACATAGTCCTTGATCGTCTTGCTGTGCGTCAACTCCTTCAACCTAGCCCGGACCTCAAACTCAACATTCTCCGGGTAAAACTGCCGCTTGAACTCGGCCTTAAAATCCTCCCATGTCTCCATCCGACATGTTCCACGCGCGATCTCTGTCTCGCGCCTTCTCCCCCATAGCAGCGCCACATCTGCTAAGAAGAATGGAGCCGTCTGCAACTTGGTCGCATCATCTGCTATCCCCGACGCACCAAAGTAACGCTCCATGTTCCACAGGAAGTCGTCCACTTCCCTACCATTCCGCGATCCTTGGAACGAACACGGCCGGGGGATGTCGATTCGATGGGGTGCCGCACCCGCCGGGTCCTGCCAGGCCATCGCCGCTCGCATAAAGGCTTTGTCCTTCCTTCGATGGTCTCGATCCTCCCTACGATCTCCTCTCGAAAGGCTGCGATCGTCGATCGAACCTCCTTCCTGACAGCCTCAAGGATCTCCTCACACAAGTCGCGTCGCAACGCGTTAAGGGTGCCCGTCACCCGATTCTCAAGCTCCTCCAACGATTCGCTCATCTCCGTCACCTGATCGGCCACTCTGCTCCATGCCTCGAGAGCATCCTCGTGTCTGCCCATGGTTTCCGCCAGCCGAACCACTCGTGCTTCCATGGCAACACCTCTTTCCACGGACTTGTCCCTAGACCCTTTCCTGGACTTGTCCTTCTCCTGGCCGAGTTGAACTTTGGTGACGCTGGACGTAGTCTCCATCGGTCCTCCTTGCACAAAACCTCTCAGCAACGTCTCAATGCGGAAGCTCCTTGAACCACTAGCGTGGCTCCGATACCACTTGTCACGGGGTTGGGTTTGAGCACTCGAAAGCTCTTCGGACCCGTGCGGCACTAGACTAGAATTGTCTCGATCTAGCTAGTAAGCCTTAACTCACTCGGTTGCTAAGTATGAAAGGAGGGGTTTAACACTTGGGAGTTGAGAGTAAAACACTTCACTATTTCACAACACTTCACAAGTACAAGAATGTCGAGTCTTTTAGGGTTGGGTGCAAATGAGCCAACCTCAAGCCTATTTATACTACTCCTAGGAACCTAGAAACTTCTCTCCACCTCCTCATTTAGAGGACTCTAGAACATCCTATACAATCTACATTCTTCTATCCTATTCTAGAACCTATCTCTAGAATTATCCACACAAGTCTACATACACAAGTCTTACAAACATTCTAGAGTATTCTACAAGTACAAGGCATACAATCATCTAGAATACTCTATATCATTCCAGCACTTCATCCTTCTAGGAGTTTCCTAGAGGCTTCTCTTCCATCCCGGGCGCCCGGCCCGTCTTTGTTCGTCCCGGCCCGTATCGACCCGTCCCGGCCCGCACCGGCCCGTCTCGGCCCGAACATCTGGGCCCGTCTCTGCAATGTTCCAGACTCTTCCCGAACCTCCTGGACCAAGCCGGTCCGCTTCTAGCTGCTTCCGGTCGAGTCTTCCATGTTGAGTGACTCCTCGGCTCTTCAATGTCTACTGCCCCACAAGGCTTTTTCCGTCTAAGCCTATTATAGGGGGGGAGGGTCTCCCTCGCACCTCGCGCGCGCGCGCCCGCGCACGCCGGCCGCGCCCGGCATCCCACGCCCGCGTCCGGCCGCCCAGCTCGAGTCTTGTTCCCAGACTCGGCCTTGTCCCGTCGTGCCTTGTCCCACACGACCTTTGCTCGTCCGGCCTTGCCCGCGCTCCCAGCGCTGCCGGACAGTCCCGGACATGTCCTGTCCGCAATGCCCCTTGGGCGATCCGCTTCCCACAGCGGCGTCCGTGCTCCTCCCACGGCTTACTCGCGTGATTCTCCGTCCGATCACGCCATCCTGAAGGCTGACTCTTCACTTGCAGCCCGATGCCATCCATGGCGTCCTGCTCGTGCCGGTCCCTCGGCACCCTGTGCGACCGTCTGCACACACATGTCTCGTTGTCGACTGTCGGCCGTGACATTATTCTCTCTTGATAAATATTGAGAATTAGATACAACAACATCTAAGCCTTAGTCCCAAAATGATTTGGGGTCGGCTAACATGAATCAAACTATGAAACCGTCAATAATCGTTACATAAATAACATAAAAGGAAAAAAGAGGGAAAAAGTAGAGAAAAAAAGCAAATAAAAAAAGAGAATGAATGTAAAAAAAAATCCTGAAAAATAAATTAAAAGATAAAATGAAATAAAAGAAAATAGGAGTTTAAAAAAAAAAAAAAAAAAAAAGGAATCAGACTCCATCCACCATCCGTATTCTTTCCCGCCACATTTGCCTCTCCATCGCCATACTTTCTCCAATTCCAAGAAACCGCATATCATTTTCAATCATCTTTATCCAAGTTTTCTTGCGTCTTCCTCTACCTTTCACAACATTACTTGTTCCCCAACTTTCTAGCCTCCTCACTGGGGCATCAATAGGTCTTCTTCTCACATGACCAAACCATCGTAATCGATTCTCCATCATCTTGTCTTCTATAGACGCAACTCTTACATTCTCTCTGATCACCTCATTTCTGAGCCGATCCTTTTTTGTATGACCACACATCCATCGTAGCATACGCATCTCTGCCACATTCATCTTTTGAACGTGACACTGTTTTACAGCCCAACACTCGGTGCCATATAACAGCGCAGGCCTAATTGCCGTGCGGTAAAATTTACCCTTTAATCTATGAGGCATGCCAGGATCACAATCTGATGAATTAAATACGTAGAGAACAATTAAATATTGAGAATTAGATATCTAATTTAATTATTAGATAAATTATCACAATCTGATGAATTAAATAAATTATTGAATAATTAATTTAATTCACTCACTTGATTATTTCTTGGAGAAATTATTTTATGCTCATGTGCGCTTGATTCTTAACCATATGGGTCGGCCGTGCATGTACACTATGGACCGAAAATTGCGAGTCCTAACTTGACCTAGCGAAGGGATATAATTACCCCACTTACCTAAGGCAGGTCGAGCCTTCATTCTTGGCAACCCTAGTGTGTGAACAAACGTAAACAAGGAGAGAACAAAAGAAGAGCTCCCTCGCTATTGCAACTAGCCGTTGCGTACAAGGCAATTTGAGGCGGATTTTTCCGGTTGATCCGTCCGTGCGTGATACGTAGAGATGATGTCCTTTCACTGTTGGACCTCCGAGAACTTCACTTCCATTCCATGGTCACCATCAACAACACAGCCGAACCATCTTGGTATATACCTATCGGGCATTTTTCAAGTTTTAGTGTACGCCCTTGATTGATTCTCTCTCGGGATTCACGTTACATTATTGTTTTTAGCACGAATCTCAACAATTAACAATCACATGAGACTTGGAAATTTTATCTGCTTATTAGTATTCCAAGGTATTAAGGCATCTTCGGGAAAAAAGAAGTCAAAAAACCAGCCAAAGACGTTATAGTATCAGGGCAAGAAGCCTAATAAGCATCCCGAGCAAATCTTGGACAGAAAGTGCTCCTGGCATTTTCCAAGCAAATGGAATATTTGGTGGCAAACAGACCATCTAAGGCTTTGGTGCATTTTCTCGAGGAGCGCGTCGTTCCGTCTTTTAGAACATTGCACCTCTCTCCATGAGTTGCCGAAGTGGATGTCTTCTGTTGTCGATCCTGGCATGAACCCAAATTGATTTTCTATATTTGATCAGTTTTCTTTACTTAAAGTCTATTACCCTCTTCATAACTTCATTGTGTGACACTCGAGCTTGATACAAGGATAGATAGTACAACTCCAGATATCAGCCTCATGATGTGCTTTTATCGGGAATTTTTCTTGTCTTCCAAATCTTGTTGATGAATTTAATAAGCCACTTCATTCCTACTTCATCAAAACATTTTCATACTTCGATTCGGAAAAAGATGACTGATTCACATTTTAATTAAGTTTATTTAATTTTAAACTCTGGTTGATTAAAGTAACTCTGGGAGGGGGTACCTATATTTTTGTTGCCGACTTCATTATTAAAATTGAACATTGTTGTGAGCCACAGGTCCTAAAAATCAAAGAGGCATTCTGATCGACGAATGATAGAAGTGATTTATGTTGATTGCATTGATTATTATCATCAGTGTTTATTTGGTGTATCCGTGTTGGTGACTATTTCTGTTGTGTTATTTGTACAATCGTGACAGTCACTATTTCCGTCATAACTTCCTCATCCGGACCCCGATTGACTCGCCGTTTGAACCATTGTATACCTAACTCAATTTTCTACCTGTCTTCAAAATTTTATAATTTTTGGATTTTCCAAGTGATGGTAGTGCTTCTTTAATTTCAAATGCTTTTCCTTTTGTTTACCTGTGTGCCTGTAATATACAAATGTGAAATAATCAATTCTGAGTTTGATTGCTTTAAAAGCTGAACAAATGATCTCACTAGCAACATCCTCTTCTTTCAGGTCATAACAAATGGACAATATAAGAGCGCTCAACATCGAGCTATAACTAACGCCAAGAGTGCACGGCTTTCTATTGCCACATTTCATGACCCTGCAAAAACAAAGATGATCCACCCAGTTTTTGAGCCGCCTAAATACAAGCCTGTGATGTACGGGGACCATGTTTCATCATGGTACACAAAAGGGCCACAAGAGAAACGAAACATCGATGCTCTTCTGCTTTAATGGATGAGTAGACATTTTTATTTTCTGGGGAATAATGTTGTACATAACTGGAGGAATGCACAACAAAGATTTGGTACACCTTCTCTAGCTCTGTTTAAATACTGGCCAATGTGGTCGGCTCTGTTAAGTTTGCGGCCAATATGGGCCGGATTGGGATGGCTCGTGTCGGTTGGTTTTGTTTTCCTACATAAGAAATAAATTTGATGTAAAGGAATATTATTTGACTTTGAAATCTGGAGTGATTGGTGTTACTTATGTTATTATTGGATCTAAATGTTACATTTATTGTTTAGGAGATGCTATTTTATTCCTAAACTAAGTTAATTGGATAAAATTCGGATTATTTGAATATTATAAAATTTTTATTTTGTATTTGTGTTTGGTTATTATGATGATTTCATATAAATATTATTGATAATTGATATTTGATAACCGTAATTACGTTATCTCTATTTATGTCAACATTAAAATATCAATACTTAAAACATCATGTGCACAAAAAATTACACATGAAAGAAAATAATAAAAAAACTTGAACCACATACCTTCAACTAGGGTTGCAAACGAATCGAATCGAACCGAATACTGAGACGTTTTATTCGAATTGGATCAAGTTGACGAATATTCGAATTCGAATTCGATATTTAGTCGAATTCAAAATGCGATTCGTATTCGATTCGTTAAAAAAATTCGAATATTCGAATATTCGATTCGATTCGAAATTCGAAATTATTTATATATATGTATATTCCAAATAAATTATTTAACTAAAAATAAATATAAAAACTATATTATAAAATAAAATTATATTTAATAAATACATAACATATATATTCTCTATATATTTATTTTATATAATTAAACTATATTGACTAGCATATATTATGTATTAGAAAACTATATAACTAATATATATATTATATATTACAAATATTACATAAATAAACGAATCGAATATTCGAATACATCGAATCGAATATTGGCATATTTGTATTTGTATTCGAAAAATCTACGAATACAAAAAATTATTCTTATTCAAATTCGAATTCGATTTTTCCGAATACGAATCGAACAATACGAATACGAATATCGAATCGAATCAAAATTATTCGATTTGTTTGCAACCCCCAGCCATGAGTTGAGCATATCCCAGTCCGGGAAAGCTGGCCCCAGGCCTGTCCATCTGTTTTAGGGCAAACCCGGCAGGCCGTTGCAAGTCGGGTGGGATTGGCCCGCTTGATGGTGCTAGTTGACGGTAAGAGAAAAACACTGTTAAAAATAACCCTAGCCTTTTTTGTTTTAGTAAGACTTATTTTGTTATGAAATGTTAATTTGATTGGTAAAACTGCAATTTGGTCATATTGACAAGGATAACAGATTGCTCATATCAAATGCATGGTTCATAAAATAATCGAAACTATATAAATATCTCAATTTTTTATGTTACAAACTATACAATTCACATAATTGTCATGTTGATATATGAACATCTTAATTATGATTATAACTGAAATCTGATGAAAATAGGACCAAAGTTGAAAAATTTCAGCAGTTAAATTGCAAACAGTGATTTTATATGGTCAAATTTCAAGTAGTTATTGGGTATGTTTGGATGACCACTTAATCTAGATTATAATCTTAATCTAGATTAAAGTTGGTCAAATAATCTAATTTGACCTTCAAAATCTTGTTTGGATGGTGCTAATTTAATCTATATTATAATCTTAATCTAGAATAAAATTAAACACTTTCGAATATTGCTTTCAACCAAAAGCTACTAGATTTTATTTTTTCATTCCAATTTTAACCTTAATATATATTTATATATATATATATATAATATACAAATTTTATTTTTCCATTCCGATTTTACCCTTAATAAATATCTGTATAAAATTTGTATAATAATATAAGTGATAACATAAAAAAAACTAAAATACCATTTGAAGTTGAAAACAAAATAAATAATAATATTGCATAATGTCAAAGATGTTGTAATTAATGTATTTATTAGTGAATGACTTTTATACCCCCGAAACCTTAGATGTGTACCTATAAATAAAGGCCTTTGGCCATCATAAGAATACAACATTATTCTTACTCTCTTCCAATTTCTCTCTTTTTCTCTGAAGTTTATAACACGTTATCAGCACGATTCTTTAACGGTAGATTTTTTTCCTTCTAATTTCCGAAATTCGCAAAAAAAAAATCCGCGAGCAGATTTCCTGCGCTGTGAGGCCGCAGAAAAATTGCTTTTCCCGCATACCGTCGGATCATCTTGAAATTTTGACAGCAACTTCCTAACATAAATATCTATATATTCAGCGGTGGGGATCGGATTTTGTGCAATATTTCTTACCGAATATGTCGTCGAATAGAAGTAGATTTTTATAAAATTTTTTGAAGATCCGACCTCATCCAA
This sequence comes from Orobanche coerulescens, assembly GCA_033398695.1. Taxonomy (NCBI): domain Eukaryota; kingdom Viridiplantae; phylum Streptophyta; class Magnoliopsida; order Lamiales; family Orobanchaceae; genus Orobanche; species Orobanche coerulescens. Next base: position 77,820,901 of record CM065808.1, read on the forward strand.
CACCGAGCTGCTGCACTGCCGCACCCGAGTTCTTTTTCGGCCAATTAACGAACCCAGTAGCCCCTTTTCTGGGCGTTTCTCAACTCCATCTTTTTCTAATTAATGATTCATTTGTCCATTGATTTGTACACTTATAAATATAACCATGTTTATGTTTTACGTGCATATAGAAAAACATGTTGCCCATGATAATGTGCGTGCTATGGAGAGAAGGCTTATTTAGTATCCCGTTCAAGGATCAAAGATCTGGAATTATTTATGGAGTAAGTAAACATACCAAAGCATTTAATTTTATATATATTGAAATTGATTCATAGCATATTTTAATTGTGAATATGCTTTGATTTTGTGAATTATAAAAAAAATATATATATATTTTATTGCAAGATGTATTTCATATATCATGTTGTATTGATGTAATAATCGTATTTCTTACGATTTATGATATAATATTTATGATTATATATCGTTGCTCCTGAAGTAGCACGATTGATATATGGTTACGATTTATGATAATCATAAAGATTATATATCGTTGCTCCCGAAGTAGCACGATTGATATTCTTTAGGAATATAACATGTTCTTAAGAGAAAATTAAGTCTATGGAAAATATATTGATATTTATCCATGATCTTTTTTGCAAAATGGCATAAATGATAGATAAAAGTGAAAATTGAGTTCACTATGTGATAGTTCTCATGAGAACTATATTATTATCATATTGATATGATAAACGCAGTTTCAAGTTGAAACTCTCAAATAATCTTAAGAATTATTTCACATAGTTGCTCCCGAATGAGCAAATAATATTCTTGATGAATATTAATATTAAAGATTATTGTTCGTTGCTCACGAGCAGCACAATTAATGTTTATGGAGCATATATTAAATGTTCTTTATAAATTTGAAAATATTGTTGCTCCTGATGTAGCACAATTTGATATTCTTGATGGATATTACATGCTCTGGAAAGAGCGATTCATATTTTGAATAATATATGAAATAATGTCGAAAGTTATCGACTATTCACGCAGATGAACTTAAAGTTCAAAAAATATTACTGCTAAACGAGTGATTGTATTTCATATACCTGTTGTATATGCACCACAAGAGAATTAGAGTTCTTTGTGAACTAAATGAATTAAGTGATAATCCTTTACGCTGAAGCGAGGGAGACTCGTTGGTGATTAAGATCCAAATCCGCAGAATACAAATAAATGGATCACATCACCATAATTCTACCTCATCTTCTCTAATTCTTTTTGGATCTATGGTTCTACATTTTCCATTCTTTTGGGGATCGACTTTCTAAAGGTACAAAAGCTATAGATTTAAATTTGATATTGTATTAACATTATTACCGATCGAAAGTTACGAAAATTGAAAGAATTTTTCCAAAATATTCTTTGGACGATATTTTGATTGAATAATTATGGATTAACATACTGTACAATTTAAAATATGATATGAATATTTTGGTTCGCTGCTTGATTAATTATCTACAAATGGTTTAAAATATGACAGATTCAATTGATTCTTTTTCTTATGATTCTACTATTAAAGTATGTTGTGTCATAATTTTAGAAAAAAAACCAATGGATATGAAAACTAATGTTAAAATATATACATTTCATAAACTGCAAATCATGATATTAAAATGGAAGTACTTTGTTACTTGTGCAGAAATTGTGATTTGCTCAATTGCATCGACATGTTTAGTTATTATAAATTTTTTGTAATGCATATATTTCTGTTGCTACATGATTTAATTATGAAATCGATTATATTGCATTAACTTTGTAGTTTCTAGAAGAAACATATATTGCAATATTCTTAATAATCTTGAAGATTATTAAGAAATAAATAGTTGATGTTCTTAATGAACACAACAATATCTTATCATATTAAAAATAATGTATTTATATTAAATAAGTTAATTAATATTCTTGAAGAATATTAAATATTGAGGTTGCAATTTTTTTGAGCTTAAATTTGAGCATTTGTACTCTTTCTCGTTATTGAATTATTTTTATAGTTATCATTATATTGATTTAAATTGTTGCTCCTGAAGTAGCACAATAAATATTCTTGATGAATATTACAAATTCTCGAAGAATAATTCACATTGTAGGTGCTATATGTTTATCCCTCTAACTAGTTTCTTGAAGAAACACAAATTTGCAATCTCAATAATCTTGAAGCTAATTAAAAATAAATAGTTGAAGTTCCTGAAGAACAATACAATGATATCTCATCATAATTTTATAATATGTTTATGATGATCACATCAAATAAATTAGTATTCCTGAAGAATATTAAAACATTGAGATTTCATTTTTTCTATGCTTTATTTTGAGCATTGTTATCTTCCATTCTCATTATTTAATTATTTTCACTACCAATATCGGGGGTTTAGCCGACGACTTTAAGTCGTCGTCTAAAGGTCAATGTCGTCGGCTAATCCCTCCGGTCGTCGGCTAAAAAACCGTCGGCCGATATTCCTCGGCCAAGGTTTAGCCGATGACTTTCTCGGTAGTCGTCGGCTAAACCTCAAAGTTTAGCCGACGACATTTGTGTAATACCCGGTTGTGATTCAGTCATTATCATTCAGTATTTATCGTTCAGTAATTGTCACTCAGTAATTTTCACTCAGTAATTTTCACTCACTAATGAGCATTCATCGTTCATATTCATTCATAATATTCACCGTTCAGAGTAATTGTAATCGTGTCGTGTTTATCATCATTGGCATATTCTTAGTGGGCAGTGTGTGAGGAGTCGCGCACGCTATGAACTCTCTTTAGTGCGCGCTAATTGAGTTCAGGTAGCGCACGCTACCTCCCAACACTAGCGCACGCTATTGTAATTCACTGCAGGCAGTCCAGAAGGCACTGGACTGCAGTCGGGTTGTAAGTAGCGCACGCTATGAATAGTAAGTAGCGCGCGCTAGTAGGTCGGAGTAGCGCACGCTATTCAGTCGTGTAGCGCGCGCTAAGAGCGGATCAGGCAGAGTCCAGTGGCTACTGGACTGCATTGGATTAATTCCTAGCATACGCTACGAGTAGATATTAGCGTACGCTAATCGGGGTCAGTAGCGCACGCTGAATATGGTGTGTAGCGCACGCTACCACGAATAGATCATAGAACAGGAGGTTCTGGACTCCAGTAGTGGGCATCAGATCATTTGTTAGCGCACGCTAACATTTTGAGTTAACGCACGCTAAGTATATGGCAGTAGCGCATGCTACAAAAGGTACGTAGCGCACGCTACCGATAAGAACAGGGGGTACTGGACTAACCAGTATACCCGTTAGCGCACGTTAAGAACAGGATCTAGCGCGCGCTAAACTGGGATCGTTATAAATTGGACAATGTAGTCCAGATTTCGTCATTTGTCATTTCTTTTCATTCCTTCATCGATTTCGGGCGATTTGGAGCTTCTTTAGGAGTGTTCTTCTAGGTGAAATCAGCTATCCAAGCATATAATCTGGAGTAATCATCATTTCGTCATCTTCAAACATCATAATCAAGGTAATAATCTCTTGGATCTAGAATTTCAGATTTTTGGGTTTTCCTTCCGATTTCTTCGTGTAAGCTTGGATTGTTGTTGGAATATGTTAGATATGAGTTATCTACCTTGGATAAATGTATTCCTACGGATTTGATAACATATATTTCGGATTTCATGTATTGTTGGGGTTTGAATTAAGAACACCTTGGAGTTGACTTTGATATTTTGGGGTTTTCGATTAGATGTTGTCGTTAACTCGTTTTGTAGATTCCCATGGAATTATCGATATCATTAGAGGTATTTTGTTGGTTTGAAATATTCATTTTGGAGTTGGTCTCGACATATTCGGGATTGGATATTATCAAATGATGTATGTTTGCTAAGTGTTTGTTTGAATGCCTCAATGAGTTCGGATATTGTTGTATCGACCTTTGAGTTAATCGGAATTCATGCTTGATACGTATATTGAGCGGATTATTGGTAATTGTGTCATTCAAGGTTGTTCGAGCGACCGACGTCTTGTTTTAAGACATTGTTCGAGGAAGGACATTTCGACACCGGTATTGTGTAAGTAAATTCTTACTCGGTTAAAAGGATATTCAATTCCTTATGTTGTTGTTCATTCATACATGTAATTCACTCATAATATATCGCTCATGTCGAGACTTGTAATTATCAACTCATCATGTAACTCGCGAGGAACGACGGTTCCAAAATCATTTCATTGAAGCCATCACTCGTTGTATCATTATTTCATCTCGGTGAGTCGTTCTTGATCCTTATCGGATTCTATTCATTACTCCTCACCTTGGTCATTTTGTTCTGGTGATCTTCCGGAATTATATTGCATGGCTAATTGGCGTATGTGTGGAATTTTAGTCGGGCACACTATGGTCATGTGTATATGCACAACTCCGGACACATTGGACTGTGTGCATGGTAATGTGTATATGCGGGACTCCTGACATATTGAACCATGAGACTAATTAGGCCAATAGCGGGTGTATATGCGGGACTCCGAACACTCGACTATTTGTGCTATTACTCAGTTCATTCGGGCGTACATTGATGCTCATCATTCAACTTAATTCATTAATTCATTCATGTGATTGCTGTATATTGTTCAACTCTTGAGGATTGTTGTTCTATGTAACTGACCCCGTTGGGGGATGTTGTTTTCAGGTCATGGCAAGGCTAAGGCACGGGAAGAGAATGTTGACGGCGAGGAGTCCCAGTGATACTAGTAGGGGGCCCCAGTCCTTTCAGTCTTCATGTTTTCTTCATTTGTATTCTGTTGCAAACTTCCACTTTTAAATACTTGTTTTAACTGGTGTTGTATATTTTATCTTCATATAAAATATACATGTATTCTGTTTTTATCCTGGTTGTGTTGTACTTGAAACTCCTCATCGTAGTAATTATTGATATACTGTGGTTCGGTACTACAACTATATCACTTAATTCATTAATTTTCATTCGCCTAGTGGGTCCCAGTTGGGGGTCCACGGCACTGTAATATTCGCCTAGTTTGGGGTGTTACAGAGTTGGTATCAGAGAGTGGTTTTGAATACTACCTTCCGAGTCATGTCTCATTGAAATCATCATTCATCATACTAGTATCATTGGACTTTCGCGTCACGTGTGACCCGTGCAAGAGCCGAGCCCCTCAGACCAAAGAACAATAAGATTTCTGACACCATGGTATAATTTCTGGCAATAAGAATCACTCAGTCCTCATTTTCATTTGTGATCATGTCGAACATGTTAACTCATTAATCACTCAGTTCATTTCACTGTTGAGTTGTTGATCTTGAGGATCGTATCATTCATGTAATCATTGTGTTTGAGCGCGTGTGCTCATTTTTATCGTTTCATAACGTAATCATAATGTGATATTCATGCGAGATATAATCATCTTGTGACTTTCCAACTTCAGAATGGAAAGATCTGGCAGAGGACGCGGGGGAAGAGTCCGCGGTGCGGGCCAAACCCCGAGAACTCATGTGAATACACGTGCGAACGCGAGGAATAATGCTAATTCATCGAGCAGCGACGCCGCAGCTCATTCTCCTGGAAATGATCATTCACTGTCAGGGAGTCGTACCCGGGACACAACTCATTCAGAGGGTGTTCGGGTTGACCCACTCGCTTTTATGCAGGGCATGATGGCCCAGATAACTCAAATGGCACGCCTCATGGAGACGATGCAGAACTCAGCTACTCAGAATCAACAGGCTCCTCCGCCGCCACCTCATGGGCAGGAGAGAGGTGTGAGCAGTATTATTGGCGACATCTCTCGCCAGAGACCACCTACTTTTGAGGGCTCATCTGAGCCGGCGGATATTGTTCATTGACTTGAGCATTTCGAGAAGTTATTTGCTATGGTGGATTGCCCCGAAGGGCATAAAGTTTCAGTTGCTGCTTACTATCTGGGTAAGAGCGCTCATTCGTGGTGGTTATCGTTGAAGCCCACTGACAGATCATGTACTTGGGATCAATTCAAGACTCTCATGATGGAGAGGTATTATCCGGCCCCACTCAGAGAGGCCAAGTTATCGGAATTACTCACTCCCGACCTCTCAGCGGACGATGATGTTCTCACCATTGCCGAGAAATTTCAGGAGCTTCTCCCTTTCGCCTCGTCTATTATTCACTCCGAGACAGACAAAATCAAGTATTTCAGCAAGAGGTTGAAGCCTCGTATGTGGATGCAGTTGCTTAATCACAATTGCACCACTCTGGCCGAATTCATTGAGAAAGCTCTTACTTATGAGCTTACTGGTAAGGAGATTGCTAAGCAACAACCTTCATCTGCTGGCAAGAAGTCTAAGAATCGAAATCAGCCTGAAGAGAGTCATGCAACTTTCAAGAAGCCTCGAGCGGGCTCCACTTTCACCGAGCAACCTCCTATGGCGCCCAGACCCGCGGAATCTCAGTCACGAGCGGCCAGTTTGGCCATTACCTGTTTCAACTATGGAGAACAGGGTCATTACAGCACGAAGTGCTTCAGGCAAACCGTCACGTGCAATAACTGTGGAATGGCGGGGCATAGGGCCCGTTTTTGCCGAAAGGACTCCAAACCTACTCCGGCGTGATCTCAGGCCCCGAAACAGTCAACGGTTCTGAATCAGGCTACTCAGTCCGCGTCGTTTAAGACAACGGGAGCTAACAAAGGCGGAGCCCATAGCTATCAGACGGGAGCATCCGGTTTCGGAGGTGGCAAGCCCCGAATTTATGAGATGAAGAAAGCTGATGATCTAGAAGCCTGAATGATCTCAGGTACACTCGATATTCTATCTCAACCTGTGTGTACCCTTTTTGATACTGGTGCATCGCATTCATTCATTTCCGAGTCATGTTTGAGTAGACTACGTCTGGGTAGTGCTACTAGTTGTGAGCCTTATGTTATTGGTCTACCTGATGGTAGAAAAATTATCGGGAATCGTGAGATTAAGAATTGTTCGATATAGTTTCATGGCCGTGATTGGTTGGCAAACCTAATCGTGGTAGATTTACCGAGAGACGACGTCATCCTGGGTATTGATTGGATGGATCATCACGATGCCGTCATTAGTGTCCGTAAGTGTTTGGTCACTATCATTTCAGACGATGGGGTCGAATGTGTATTTCAGGGAGGTAATCCCAGCTGTTCAGGGCGAGTCATCAACTTGATGAAAGCAGTGAGAATACTCAATCAGGGGTGTATCGGTTATTTGTGCTATATGACCAAGACCGAGAAACCATCAGTAATGTTGATGGATATTCCTGTAGTGAGAGAGTATGTCGATGTTTTTCCAGACGAGTTACCTGGTTTGCCTCCACAGAGAGATGTGGAATTCACGATTGAGTTGGAGCCTGGTACGTCTCCAATATCGAAGGCACCATACCGGATGGCCCCGATAGAAATGCAGGAGTTGAAGAATCAATTAGAGGATTTGACCGAGAAGGGTTATATCCGACCGAGTGCATCCCCATGGGGAACACCAGTGTTATTTGTCAAGAAGAAGGATGGTTCGTTCCGCTTGTGTATTGATTACCGGGAATTGAACCGGGTGACGATCAAGAATAAATATCCTCGACCCTGTATCGATGACCTTTTGGATCAACTTTAGGGAGCTTCAATATTTTCCAAGGTCGACTTAAGATCTGGATATCATCAGTTGCGAATTCGAGAGTCGGAATATCGCAAGGACGCCGTTCCGAACACGCTATGGTCATTATGAGTTTGTGGTAATGCCGTTTGGGTTAACTAATGCACCTGCGGTGTTCATGGAATTAATGAATCGGGTCTTCATCGACTATTTGGATCAGTCCGTGGTTGTCTTTATTGATGACATTCTAATATATTCTCGTGACCGAGAGGAACACGAGTTTCACCTTCATCAGGTGCTCGGCGTGTTGAGACGAGAGCAACTTTATGGAAAGTTTTCCAAATGTGATGTCCGAAGTGATGTTTCTCGGACATGTAATTTCATCAGACGGAGTTCGTGTCGACCCTCAAAAGACAGAGGCTATCCGAGATTGGCAACCTCCGAAAAATGTTAAGGAAATCCGAAGTTTCCTCGGATTAGCTGGTTATTATCGGCGATTTGTGGAAGGATTTTCTAAAATCGCTCAATCCATGACGAACCTTTTAAGGAAAGATAAGAAATACACGTGGTCCAACGCGTGTCAGCGGAGTTTTGAGGAACTCAAGAGCCAATTAATTTAAGAAATTGTGGTTTATAGTGATGCGTCCGGACAGGGTCTCGGATGTGTACTAATGTAGAACGGGAAAGTTATTGCTTATGCTTCACGGCAATTGAGACCTTACGAGGTTAATTACTCGACCCACGATTTGGAGCTAGCAGCCGTGGTATTTGCATTGAATATTTGGCGTCATTATCTTTATTGCGTTACCTGTCCGATATTCATCGATCATAAGAGTTTAAAATATATATTTACTCAGAAGGAATTAAATATGCGACAGAGACGGTGGTTGGAACTAATCAAAGATTATGACATTGAGATACTTTACCACCCGGGCAAGGCGAATGTTGTCGCCGACGCCTTGAGTCGTAAGTCCGTTCAAGAGCAGATGCTTGCTCGATTAACAGTTCAGCAGGAATTTCTGAGACCCGAGATCAAGGTCTGGTTACAGCGACTACAAGGGCAACTTTGTACATTAGAGATTTCATCGCCACTTGAGGAGGCGATCAGGGAGAATCAGGGTTCGGACCCAGTTTTGTTATGCATTCGGGATGATGTGACTCAGGGGAAAGCCCCTGGATTTGTGGTCCACGAGGATGGAGTTTTGCGATTTAAGAATCAGTTGTGCGTACCGGCGAATGACGAGTTGAAAAACTCGATTTTGAATACAATTTGGGTAATTGTGTTGTACTCTATACATGTATTCTATTTTTATCCTGCTTGTGTTGTACTTGAAACTCCTCATCGGAGTAATTATTCATATACTGTGGTTCGGTACTACAACTATATCACTTAATTCATTAATTTTCATTCGCCTAGTGGGTCCCAGTTGGGGGTCCACGACACTGTAATATTCGCCTAGTTTGGGGTATTACAGAGTTGGTATTAGAGAGTGGTTTTGAATACTACCTTACGAGTCATGTCTCATTGAAATCATCATTCATCAGACTAGTATCATTGGACTTTCGCGTCACGTGTGACCCGTGCAAGAGTCGAGCCCCTCAGACCAAAGAACAGTAAGATTTCTGACGCCATGGTATAATTTTTGGCAATAAAAATCACTCATTCCTCATTTTCATTTGTGATCATGTCGACCATGTTAACTCATTAATCACTCAGTTCATTTCACTGTTCAGTTGTTGATCTTGAGGATCGTATCATTAACCTTGTTAACTTGTTCAAGATAATCATTTCAGGGATTTCATCAGATAATCTCGTCACTTCAGTTGATCATTCATGTAAGCATTGTGTTTGAGCGCGTGTGCTCATTTTCATCGTTTCATAACGTAATCATAATGTGATATTCATGCGAGATATATAATCATCTTGTGACTTTCCCACTTCAGAATGGAAAGAGCTGGCAGAGGACGCGGGGGAAGAGGCCGCAATGCGGGCCGAACCCCGAGAACTCGTGTGAGTACACATGCGAACGCGAGGAATAATGCTAATTCATCGAGCAGCGACGCTGCCACTCATTCTCCTGGAAATGATCATTCACTGTCAGGGAGTCGTACCTGGGACACAGCTCATTCATAGGGTGTTTGGGTTGACCCACTCGCTTTTATGCAGGGCATGATGGCCCAGATGACTCAAATGGCACGCCTCATGGAGACGATACAGATCTCAGCTACTCAGAATCAACAGGCTCCTCCGCCGCCACCTCATGGGAAGGAGAGGGGTGTGAGCAGTATTATTGGCGACATCTCTCGCTAGAGACCACCTACTTTTGAGGGCTCATCTGAGCCGGCGGATATTGTTCATTGGCTTGAGCATTTAGAGAAGTTATTTGCTATGGTGGATTGTCCCGAAGGGCATAAAGTTTCTGTTGCGGCTTACTATCTGGGTAAGAGCGCTCATTCATGGTGGTTATCGTTGAAGCCCATCGACGGATCATGTACTTTGGATCAATTCAAGACTCTCATGATGGAGAGGTATTATCCGGCCCCACTCAGAGAGGCCAAGTTATCGGAATTACTCACTCCCGACCTCTCAGTGGAAGATGATGTTCTCACCATTGCCGAGAAATTTCAGGAGCTTCTCCCTTTCGCCTCGTCTATTATTTACTCCGAGGCGGACAAAATCAAGTATTTCAGCAAGAGGTTGAAGCCTCGTATGTGGATGCAGTTGCTTAATCACAATTGCACCACTCTGGACGAATTCATTGAGAAAGCTCTTACTTATGAGCTACTGGTAAGGAGATTGCTAAGCAACAACCTTCATCTGCTGGCAAGAAGTCTAAGAATCGAAATCAGCCTGAAGACAGTCAGGCAACTTTCAAGAAGCCTCGAGTGGGCTCTACTTTCACCGAGCGACCTCCTATTGTGCCCAGACTCGCAGAATCTTAGTCACGAGCGGCCAGTTCGGCCATTACATGTTTCAACTATGGAGAACAGGGTCATTACAGCACGAAGTGCTTCAGGCAAACCGTCACGTGTAATAACTGTGGAATGGCGGGGCATAGGGCCCATTTTTGCCGAAAGGACTCCAAACCTACTCCGGCGTCATCTCAGGCCCTGAAACAGTCAACGGTTCCGAATCAGGCTACTCAATCCGCGTCGTTTAAGACTACGGGAGCTAACAAAGGCGGAGCCCACAACTATCAGACGGGAGCATCCGGTTCTGGAGCTGGCAAGACCCGAATTTATGAGATGAAGAAAGCTGATGATCTAGAAGCCCGAATGATCTCAGGTACACTCGATATTCTATCTCAACCTGTGTGTACCCTTTTTGATACTGGTGCATCGCATTCATTCATTTCCGAGTCATGTTTGAGTAGACTACGTCTGGGTAGTGCTACTAGTTGTGAGCCTTATGTCATTGGTCTACCTGATGGTAGAATAATTATCGGGAATCATGAGATTAAGAATTGTCCGATTCAGTTTCATGGCCGTGATTGGATGGCAAACCTAATCGTGGTAGATTTACCAAGAGATGACGTCATCCTGGGTATTGATTGGATGGATCGTCACAATGCCGTCATTAGTGTCCGTAAGCGTTTGGTCACTATCATTTGAGACGATGGGGTCGAATGTGTATTTCAGGAAGGTAATCCCAGTTGTTCCGGGAGAGTCATCAACTTGATGAAAGCAGTGAGAGTACTCAATCAGGGGTGTGTCGGTTATTGGTGCTATATGACCAAGACCGAGAAACCATCAGTAATGTTGACGGATATTCCTGTAGTGAGAGAGTATGCCGATGTTTTTCCAGACGAGTTACCTGGTTTGCCTCCATAGAGAGATATGGAATTCACGATTGAGTTGGAGCCTGGTACGTCTCCAATATCGAAGGCATCGTACCGGATGGCCCCGATAGAAATGCAGGAGTTGAAGAATCAATTAGAGGATTTGACCGAGAAGGGTTATATCCGACCGAGTGCATCCCCATGGGGAGCACCCGTGTTATTTGTCAAGAAGAAGGATGGTTCGTTCCGCTTGTGTATTGATTACTGGGAATTGAACTGGGTGACGATCAAGAATAAATATCCTCTACCCCGTATCGATGACCATTTGGATCAACTTTAGGGAGCTTCAGTATTTTCCAAGGTCGATCATCAGTTGTGAATTCGAGAGTCGGAATATCGCAAGGACGGCGTTCTGAACACGCTATGGTCATTATGAGTTTGTGGTAATGCCATTTGGGTTAACTAATGTAGGTCACAAGTCGTCCAGGTACAAGTCTGGGGGGGGGGGGGGTGAATAGACTTGTAGAAACTCTTAAACTCTTTTTCACGAAGAGTGAGTTTCTTCAGCTGATAGGTAAACAAATGACTTGGAGTCGTTTGTTCTTTAATATATGCGGAAGTCAGCTGATGACGAATAGAAAGCAACTAATGAAACACTTAACAATGAATGCAGCAGTTAAAGTATGATGCAATAAAACAGTAAAGAACGCAGGCGATTATAGTGGTCTCAGAGGTGGGGTAATCCTCTACTAATCCACTTTTCTCCAAACCAGTTGGAGATGAATTCACTATAATTCTCAACCAGTGATAAATATTACAGTGATTCAAACAAAACTACAACAGTTTCCAACCAGTGGAAATCCGTGCCGTTGTACCACACTCGACTGCCTTGCACCTCTTGATCCTCGATCCTTGGATGCCTTTATAGTCTCTAACTTCAACCAGTGAAGTACCCCGAACTCAGTATTATAGACAAGAGTTTTTGTCTTCTCCAACCAAGAGCTTCTTTAAGTATGAACTTTTAGAACCGCTCTTTTCACGATGCTATAGATTTCTTTTTGATTGCTTGAATGCTTTGATCGCTTGAAAGTATGTTCGCACCGGTGACTGCTCAGTTTCAAATCTTCGAATATATATAGATCACGATCCCTGAGCTTTTTCCTTGTAGCCGTTGCAAATCTTTTGAACAAATCCGTCCGTTGGAGGGAGACTTCTTTGTTTAATCTTCGAGCGTTGCAAAATTTGGATTCCCATTATTTTAATTTATCTTCCGACCATTGTGAAGACTTCTGCATGTGAGCACCGAATCTTTTGGATATAAAACGATTAAAGTCTTCAAGGTGGGTCTGGATGATTTATTTAAATCATATCTCTTGCGGGAATCACTCCAATTTGTCTCTTCACGTTGCATGTGACTTTCCGTAATACTTGACTTTTCAACGCATGCTGACGTGGACTTGGAGTACTTGGATGACTTCGACTAGGCTGATGGGCAGCTAACATCTCTGCAGTCTGGACCTCTCTGCTGTTCACTGTTTGTGACTTATCTGATCAGGTGACTTCCCTGAGGTACCTTGGCTGCAGTTTGGTCAAACTTCTCTGATAAATTATGTTGACCAGGACTACTCTGACTCGACTCGAGTGATCCTCTCTGATGAACTTAGCTGTACTCAGTACTTAGCCGATTTTAGCCTAACTAATTTTTGGCTTACAGAAGATACTCATTTGGTTCTTCTTTACATTTTGCCAAGTTTTATACTTAACATATTTGGCCTATGGAAGATACTCATTTGGTTCTTCCTTACATTTTTGCCAAGAAATAAACATTTGATTTTATGTTAATGACATCATCAAAATCTAACAAGTATTCCTAACAAATTCCCCCTATTTTGATGATGGCAAAACTTTAAGCAAGTAATCAAATGATCAAGTCTGCACTTAAGTGCAAGACACAAACTGAAATCAGTCTAATATTGAGACAACTGGAAATTATCATTCAACAGACTGTTATAAAACTTTCTGACTTGATTATGATTGAAATTTACAAGAAAGTTTTTACAGGTACAGAAATAAAATTACAAGTGCAAAGAAATAAAGTCATCTGCCTCTTCCTCTGCCTCTTCGAATAGGCTGTTTGGCAGGCCTGAATGGTTTAGCTCCAATTGGTCTTATCTTGACTGGGGCAAGACCATATTTCCTTCTTACGACTAGAGCAGCAAAGTCTTGGTCTTCTTTTGAAGAGAATTTGTGCTCTTCACATAGCTTCCTTATTTCACTTTGAAGCTCTAGCTCATTAAGCTCATTGTCCAGACGGGTCCGCGCTTCCTCTGCTCTGAATGAGGGAATCATAGGATAAGCATTTTGATCCTTAGCATGCTTCTTCAGAATAGCCCAGAGTTTTGGATGAGCTGTTTCCATGAAATTGATGAAGATCTGCTGTGGGGAGAGATTATCATCCTGGAGTATTTCCCAGATGTAGTAGTCTCTGATGAATTTCTTCTTTGCAGATCCCCACATGGGCAGAGCTTCATATGGTATACAATCCTCAACATACCACAGCTCATTTCCTTCCCATTCTAGAGTAGGCCCAAAACCTCCTCTAGTCCTCCTTTTCTTGCCTTCAGGCTGGTCAGCCTGTTCATCTGGATCTGCTCCTCCCTTCCTCTTCAGACTTGAAGGTCCTTCAATTTGAAGGATATCTTGTTTCTTTTTTGTTCTTAGTTCTGCCCTTATCTCTCCTTGATTACTTCCTTCCCCCTACATTCTCTCTTCCCCCTTTTTGCCAGCATCAACTAGGGTAGTTAATTGCTGCTCTATTCTGCTCATCCAATCAGACATGCCAAATGGCATTCTGTTGTTGGTTGGGGGAGAGGGCTGAGGAACTTCTCTCTACAGCAGAGTGTCGATCTTTGCATTGATTGATTGAAGGTCAGGAGTGACCTGAGATGCCAGCATCTCTCCAATTGTATCTTTGACTATCTGCCTGATCAGCTCAGTCACGGCAGGTGATATCTGAACTGATGGAGAGTGCTCTCCTGAACCTTCTGCAAAAGAACCACTGGACTGCAAGTCTCTGTTTGTAGCTGGTACGCCAGAGGGGGTCTTCTCTGGGGTCCCTGACCTGGAGTCCTCAGCTAACTCCGCGTCTAGGGCCGTGTACTGGCAGTACCACGATCTATCTGCAGCCTCTTGTGTCTGCTCTGGTTCTGACTCTTTTTCTTCTTCTTTCTCTTCCTCTTTCTCCTGATCCTCCTCCTTCTCTTCTTCTGCCTTTTCTTCAATATTTTCCTTTTCTTCCTCATCCTTTTCTTTTTCATTTTCTTTTTCAGCCCCTTCATCTCCTCCATCATCATCATCATTATCATCATCATTGTTGTTGTCATCATCCTTCTCCTCTTTTTCTCCTTCATCATCATTCTCCTTTTCATCATCATCCTCCTTTTCTCCATCTTTTTCTTGTTCTACCTCTTCTCCTTCTTCTTCTTCTTCTTCATCAGCCAACTCTTCTGTTTTCTCAATTTCTTCTGACTGTTTTTAAACTAGAGTGTTTTCTTCTATTCTTCTCTCTTCCTGCTCTTCTTCTTCTTCTTCATCATCCAAATTAATAACTTCTTTAGTTTCTTCTCCATCTACCTCCTCAATTCTAATTTCCTTTTCAACTTCCTCCTCCTCCTCTTCTCCAAAAGAACCATAAAAATGCTAAGCATTATGGAATGGATGAATTGGTCCATGTTTGTTTTAAAATGAGACATGAACCAATTATCCTGGAGGATCAACACTAAGTCTGATTCTTTGCAAAAGTGAATCAGTACCTCCTCTGTGGCTTGGGGATATTCCCAACCACTAGTTCCAATGTAAGTTTGAAGATTTGTAAATGTCAAAGTTTTGAAAAACTTCCACTCTTCAAAAATATTGACAAAAGAGTGTTTTAATGCTTGTGGCTTAACAAGCTGTAGTTGTTCAATTGATAGGTTGAAAGTATTGTTTTCTAGCAGGTTAAAGGTATAATTAGCTTCAAGAATTGAGATTATTAGACCTGCTTCTTCTTCCTCGGAGATGTAGGCTGGGGGGGTGAGTACAGCGACAATCCGAGTCTCGTGGGTGCCTGGGGCAGGCTGGTCTTCCGGATGAGTTGGTGACCTGGCTGAGGGGCTGGGAAGATGTTCAGACTGCTCTTCCTCACTAAATTGCAGTTTCCTTGGCCTCTTGGGAGAGGGTTCTGGTGACGACTGCATAATAGAAGGTCCTTCAGGGGCTGGTCCCCTTCTCTTAAATCTGACTGCTATGGGAGTGTCGTCAGACTCGGTGTCTGACTCGACTGCAGTTGGTATGTCGGCTGCAGGTCGGTCTGACTCTCCTGATGAATAATATCTCGGATATGTCCTTGTGTCAGGCAGCTCCTTCAACATCTGAGCTACTCTCTTTGCGCCTCCCAATTTTCTCACCTTTTCGTGGTCCATATGACCAAGTCTTTTGTTGGGGTGGAAGGGGTCAGTACTTCCCTTCGCCACACCAGTCTTTTCCAAAAACCAACTTAGCTGCATTCCAAACGCCAGCTTTATCTTAAATCTCTTCTCATCGTCAAGCCATTCAACTTTGTTGACCTCTCGCACGAGTTGCCTGAATATGTAGTCTGCCCAGTCAATTTCTTCTTCCTGAATCAGTGCTCCCAGCACCATAAATTTCGCCGACGACAGTTGATCATAACTGCCGGCCATCCCCATGATTATTTTGTTGGTTATGTCCAACGCAAAACGGTAAACTTTCTTAAGCTCATTCCTCTTGGCAATTAGTTTCAGTTTTTCCGGGATATTCTCCACCTTAATCTTCTTCCAGATTTCGGCAGAAGACTGCTTGAGAGCTTCGACGGCTATGCCGCGGTGCTTCATACTGAAAACTCTGCGAATCGACTCTCGCGTTATGTTGATTTGCCTTCCGCGAATAGTGCTTCGAATTCCGTCTTGAATTAAACAAGCTTCGCGATAGAACGCGATAATATCCTCCTTGTATAGGTGTTGAGGGTTGATGTCTAGGAATGGGTAGATCCCATTGAGCTTCATTGCGCAAATTAGGTCAAGCACATCGTAATCCTCCAAATTCGCTTCCAATAAGCCTTCAAAATCGACGACCAGCGAGAAAATGATCTGGTCTTTCACCGCCTTCAAATTAACTCCTTCGAAGTAGGATGCCATTTCTGCAAATAAAAGATTTTAGTGTATTTGGTGTTCAAGAAATTTTTGCTTTGAAAAATCTAGGGTTTCTGGTAAGCGTAAAAGGTAAAGTAACTGGTTTTCTTTCCTTATAAAGAAGATGAAAAGACGTATGGATTAATTTATTATATATTTGAAATGGTGGTACGCCTTTTGATATTCTTTTGAATTTCAAATTTGAATCGGTGGCCCATTTTTAAAATTTGACGGTTGATTCTGATTGGCCACCGTGGAGGTCGATTTAATAAGCGATTGACGCGTGTATTAAAATTGCCACTTGGCTTAGGAAAATATATATTTAAATGCCATTTGTTAACCAAAATTAATATAATAATATTATAAATATGGTAGATAATAATTAAATATTCAGAGGTCAGTTTAGAAAACTTAGCTGGTCTGATTTGTTGACTGTTGACCACTCTGTATCAGGTGAGTTGACTTCTCGCCTGATATTCTGATCAGCTAGGTTGCTTTGTCCGTCCTTCGTCTTCTTGCTGCATCGCCTAGGATCGATTCTTGGTGGTTCCGTCCTTCCTCTGAAATGCTTCAGCTTGCTTCAGTACTAGATTCCCAATCTAGTAATCCAAGATCTCTGCTCAGCTCCAAAAATCTTTCTTCTGGCAAGGGTTTGGTAAAGATGTCAGCTATCTGGTAGTCTGTGCTGACTCTTTCAACTCTAACCCTTTTGTTAAGCACATGGTCTCTGATGAAGTGGTGCTTAACATCAATGTGCTTCGTCCTTGAGTGAAAAACCGGATTGTTGGTTATTGCAATAGCACTATTGTTGTCACACCAGATAGGAACTTCATTGGCAATAATATTATAATCCCTTAGCTACTGTCTAATCCATAAAATCTGTGCACAATAGCTACCTGCAGCTAGGTATTCTGACTCTGTAGTGGAGATAGAGTTAGAAACCTGCTTCTTGCTAAACCAGGATATCAGTCTGGTTCCTAGGAATTGACACGTTCCACTAGTGCTCTTCCTGTTGATTTTGCATCCTGCGAAATCCGCATCTGAGTATCCTGACAGCTCGAAATTATCATCCTTGGGATACCATAGTCCTACATTGATTGTAGACTTAAGGTATTTTATTATCCTCTTGGCTGCATCTAGGTGTGATTGCTTCGGCTTGGACTGGAATCGTGCACAAACTCCTACGGCATAGGATATGTCTGGCCTGCTTGCAGTGAGGTACAGAAGAGATCCAATGAGTCCTCTGTAGTGGGTTGAGTCCACTGATATGCCTGCCTCGTCTGCATCCAGGTGGGTACTTGTGCTCATAGGAATTCTTGCTGTCTTGGCTGATTCCATTCCATATCTCTTGATCAGATCTTTGGTATACTTAGCTTGGTTGATGAAAATTCCTTTTTCCATCTGCTTAACTTGTAGTCCGAGAAAGAAGTTAAGCTTTCCCATCATACTCATCTCAAATTCTCCTTGCATGAGTTTGGAGAACTTCTCGCATAGTTCTGGATTGGTTGATCCGAATATGATGTCATCCACATATATCTGGACTATTTATGTGGCCTTCGTGCTCCACTCTGAATAGGGTTTTGTCCACTTTTCCTTTGCAAAAACCATTTTTCTCAAGAAACACAGACAATATTTCATACCACGCTCTAGGTGCTTGCTTAAGTCCATATAGAGCCTTTAACTGCTTATAGACTTTGTCTCCTTTGACAAAACCTGGGGGTTTCTCTACATAGACTTCTTCTTCTAGGATTCCATTTAGAAAAGCACTCTTTACATCCATATGATATACTTCAAAATCCTTGAATGCAGCATATGCGAGGAATAGTCTGATGGCCTCTAATCTTGCAACAGGTGCATAGGTTTCATCAAAATCTATTCCCTCACACTGTGCATAACCTTTTGCTACAAGTCTGGCCTTATTCCTAACAACAGTTCCGTCTTCATCACTCTTATTTTTGTACACCCATTTGGTGCCAATAACTTTCTTGTGATCAGGTCTTCCCAAACTTTGTTTCTCTCCATCTGCTCCAATTCCTCTTGCATGGCATTTATCCAAGAGTAATCTTCTAGGGCTTGTTCTGTAGTTTTAGGTTCTATTTGTGACATAAAACATGAGAACATAGCCATTCCTGATGGTAGGGTTGACTGTCTTGTCTTAACTCCATCAGTCAGCTTTCCGATGATTTGCTGAATTGGGTGATCTTTGAGCCACTTGGGGATGTCGTCCTCTTCTGGGTTTGTTCCCCCTGTTGGATTGCTCTGGTGGATTTCTGCATCAGCTGGATTCTGGTCTGCAACTGGATCAGCTACCGTCTTGTCATCTGCAGGTTGGTTACGACCGCAGATGAGTCTTTGTCAGCTACAGCTGGGTCTTCATCAGCGGCAACTGGATCAGATAGGTTTGGTGATCCTGTCTGATCTGCAGTTGGGTCTTCAGCAGCTGCAGTTGGGTCATCAGGCTGGTCTGCAGGTGGGTCCACCATTCCAGTGTCATGTACAATAACTTCTTCGAGGGTTGCTGATTTGAGCTTGTTCTCAATTAGCTCAACTTGCTTCCTGTACTCAACGGTAGATTCATCAAAAACAACATGGGGTGTTTCCTCCACAACTAAGGTTCTTTTGTTAAAAACTCTATATGCCTTGCTTCTTTGTGAATATCCCATAAAGAGACCGTCATCAGTTTTAGCATCAAAGGCATTTAGCTGTGTTTTACCGTTGTTGTGGATGAAACACTTACAACCAAAAACATGAAAGTAAGCAACAGTAGGAGTTCTATTATTCCAAACCTCATATGGAGTTTTGCCATGTCTCCCTACTATCATACTCCCTGCAGGTGTGACAGTGTGTTGGCGACTTCACCCGAACCTTTTGGCAGTCCGCTTCGCAATCATGGACCTTGCCGCTTCCTTCAGGGTTCTGTTTCTTCTTTCATTAACACCATTCTCTGGGCGTCACGGATGCGTAGAGCTCATGCTGGATCCCATTCTGATCGTTGTAATCAGTTATCGCCTTGTTGAGAAACTCTCCTCCTCTATCTGATCTGATCTTGATGATGGATAGAGATTTCTCATTCTGGATCCTTCTCAGCAGCTCAGGTAACTTGGTCAAGGTTTCACTTTTCTTATATAAGAAGATAATCCAAGTGTACCTTGAATAATCATCTACTATTACAAGGGCATGCTTTCGGCCGCTCAGTGTCCTTGGCTTGATGGGGCCAAATAGATCCATGTAGAGTAGATCTAAGATCCTTGTTGTGAGAGTTGTAGGCTGGACTGGTTTGAACGATGCTCTGGTCTGCTTTCCATTCTGACATGCATCATAAAGCGCTTCCTTCTTGAAAGCTTCATTTGGAAGTCCTCTGACCAGCTTCTGAGAACTAATCTTGTTGATGGCCTTGAAGTTCAGGTGACATAGTCTTTTGTGCCACAACCATCCATTCTCAGCTACTGTCTTGGATAGGAAACAGGAGTTAGGTGTTCCTGTGTTCCAATCAATCATATATACGTCTCTCCTTCTGAAACCTTGTAGCTTTACTTCTCCAGATAAGATGTCTATCACCATACATTTCCAGATGGTGAAGACTACTAGGTTCTTCTCGTCACAAAACTGGCTTATGCTCAGGAGGTTGTACTTGAGCCCTTTGACATAATGAACTTTGGATATCACAATATTTCCTCGGTGCAGCTCTCCAAAGCCTTTTGTTTGTCCTCTAGAGCTATCTCCAAAGGTTACATCGGGACCTATTTCTTTGGTGTATTTGGACAGCATCTTCTTGTTCCCGGTCATATGCCTCGAGCATCCAGAATCTACAAACCATTCTTCACCTCCAAAATTTGAGTTTGTGGAGATGTGGTTGTAGTCCTTCCACCTTTTCTGCAATCAGACAAGCAGAGATTTAGGTACCCAAATCTGTGTGGGTCCTTTGGGGTTAGATGGTTTCCTGGAGAATTGATTTCTCCTCGGATTATAGAAATTGTTATTATTATTATAACCCTCATAAGGTGTGTAAGTTCGAGGTCTGAATCTCCTGTTCGGATTGTAAACCGGATATTCCTCAAAATGTTGATAGTGTGGGCCATTTCTAAATCTAGGCTGAGACCATTTATTAAATCTTTGTGGTCTCCACACTTGTTCATTTTGGTAATTAGGATAACCTTGAGGTTTCCATCTGCCCCTCCCATTATGAAATCTGTTTTTAGGGAGTTGTTGATAATAGTGGGCATGTTGTCCGGCCGCTTCCGCACAGCCTTTGCCTAGTCGCTGTCTAGGTAGCCGCCTTGTGTAACTCGATTGCGGCTAGACATGTGACTTGGGCCGTTGCTGTTTTTAAATATCGGTTTATATGTAGGCTCAACAATGAGACAATTGTTTCTCCCTTGATAAACTTTCTTTTAGAACTAGAGGGAGTGTGAGGATCATATCCTAGGCCCGATTTGGAATATAGTGGCTTTTATTGGTACACAATTCTTCCAGGTTGAAGACGCCTTCAGGAGGTTATTTCCTGCGCCGAGTTTTATTTACTGTGTCACTTAGTAAACTCGGTTTGGCATGAGCAAGTGCGGTGATTTTTCTTTAAGTAAAATGGTTAGTCTGTTTATCTCAATTTGTATTAACATCACCGGTTTTAAAGTCACCGCAGCTTATCTCAACCTTATTCAGATCTAGGCCGAGTTTTTGAAATCATTTTCCAGTTTTATTCTCATCTTGCACTGAGTCTTCTCTCTTGTCTGATTTGGTGTGCAGATTTGAGTGTTTCAAAATCTTTAAATAACTGATTTACCGATTCGTGCAGATCCATATCTTGTGACATGGCTGAGCTATTATTTGAACCGGTGGGTTTAGAAGTTACCTCTTCATCAGCTAGGTTTGCCATTAGGCAGTCATACTCCTCATCTTCATCAGAAAAGAATCCGCTGCTTGATTCGACATGCTCCTGGTCTTCTCCGATGAGGGCCTTTCTTCTATCTTCCTTTCTGCCCACCTCCTTCTTGGTTTCGTCCTTCTTGAGCTCAGGACAGTCCATTTGGATGTGTCCTGTCTTGTGACAATTGTAGTATTCCACTTTCCAGCTTCCAGCCTTCTGGTTCCTTCTTGGATTCTCCTTATAATTTTTCTTGTATTTGGAGTAGTTCTTTCTAAAGTTGCTGAACCTTTGCATTATAAATGCCATTTCTTCCTCAAAATCTAGTGGATTTGGAGGTTTCACATCAGATAGGCTCTTGGCAGGGGACTCGGCTGCAAATGCGATTCCCTTCTCTGCAGGCTCAGTTGAGGATGAACTTGGAAGCTCGAACTCATAAGCCTTCAGATCAGAGAACAGCTCTTAGATCTTTATTTTATTCAGGTCCTTGGACTCTCTCATGGCCACGTCCTTCATGCTCCATTCAGGGTTGAGAGATCTGAGAACCTTCAGTGTCATTTCCCTGTTGCCATAGGTTTTGCCCAGGGAGTTGATCTCATTAATAATTTCAGTGAACCTTGTGTCCACTTGATCTATGGATTTGCCGTTCTTCATTTTGAAATTGTCAAACTTTTGAATGGCGATTGACAATTTATTTTCTTTGATTAGCTCCGTTCCCTCACACATTAAAGCTAATGTGTCCCAGATTTCCTTGGCATTTTTGCAGTTCTTGATCTTGACCATGGTGGATTTGTCAAGAGTCTGATATAATACATCTCTGGCCCGGTTATCAAGATTGGCTAGTTTTCTTTCTTCGGGAGTCAGCTCCGTCCTCTTCTTAGGAATCTTCTCTGGCTTCCCTGCTGCGATCTCCTCTCCTGTGTTGTCCTTCTCAAAGATGAATGGACCGTCCTCGATGATGCACCACATGTCGTCATGAATCGAAGATAAGTGTGCCTGCATCCTTATCTTCCACAGATCATACTCGTCAACTGAAAACACAGGGAGCCTAGAATGCATGTGTTCCATTATAAAGTGAGAGTAAAGATATATATCTGATATAGATCTGGTTCGTGAAATAAATGAACCAACCTCTCCGATACCACTTGTAGGTCACAAGTCGTCCAGGTACAAGTCTAGAGGGGGGGGTGAATAGACTTGTAGAAACTCTTAAACTCTTTTTCACGAAGAGTGAGTTTCTTCAGCTGATAGGTAAACAAATGACTTGGAGTCGTTTGTTCTTTAATATATGCGGAAGTCGGGTGATGACGAATAGAAAGCAACTAATGAAACACTTAACAATGAATGCAGCAGTTAAAGTATGATGCAATAAAACAGTAAAGAATGCAGGCGATTATAGTGGTCTCAGAGGTGGGGTAATCCTCTACTAATTCACTTTTCTCCAAACCAGTTGGAGATGAATTCACTATAATTCTCAACCAGTGATAAATATTACAGTGATTCAAACAAAACTACAACAGCTTCCAACCAGTGGAAATCTGTGCCGTTGTACCACACTCGACTGCCTTGCACCTCTTGATCCTCGATCCTTGGATGCCTTTACAGTCTCTAACTTCAACCAGTGAAGTACCCCGAACTCAGTATTATAGACAAGAGTTTTTGTCTTCTCCAACTAAGAGCTTCTTTAAGTATGAACTTTTAGAACCGCTCTTTTCATGATGCTATAGATTGCTTTTTGATTCCTTGAATGCTTTGATCGCTTGAAATTATGTTCACACCGGTGACTGCTCAGTTTCAAATCTTCGAATATATATAGATCACGATCCCTGAGCTTTTTCCTTGTAGCCGTTGCAAATCTTTTGAACAAATCCGTCCGTTGGAGGGAGACTTCTTTGTTTAATCTTTCTGTACATTGCAAGGCTGGATTCCCATTATTTTAATTTATCTTCCGACCGTTGTGAAGACTTCTGCATGTGAGCGCCGAATCTTTTGGATATAAAATGATTAAAGTCTTCAAGGTGGGTCTGGATGATTTATTTAAATCATATCTCTTGCGGGAATCACTCCAATTTGTCTCTTCACGTTGCATGTGACTTTCCGAAATACTTGACTTTTCAACGCATGCTGACGTGGACTTGGAGTACTTGGCTGACTTCGACTAGGCTGATGGGCAGCTAACATCTCTGCAGTCTGGACCTCTCTGTCATTCCTTTGTTTGTGACTTATCCGATCGTGACTTCCACGAGGTACCTTGCCATCTGGTCAAACTTCTCGATAAATTATGTTGACCAGACTACTCGACTCGACTGATCCTCTCTGATGAACTTAGCTGTACTCAGTACTTAGCCGATTTTAGCCTAACTAATTTTTGGCTTACAGAAGATACTCATTTGGTTCTTCTTTACATTTTGCCAAGTTTTATACTTAACATATTTGGCCTATGTACGATACTCATTTGGTTCTTCCTTACATTTTTTCCAAGAAATAAACATTTGATTTTATATTAATGACATCATCAAAATCTAACAAGTATTCCTAACAACTAATGCACCTGCGGTGTTCATGGAATTAATGAATCGGGTCTTCATCGACTATTTGGATCAGTCCGTGGTTGTCTTTATTGATGACATTCTAATCTATTCTCGTGACCGAGAGGAACACGAGTTTCACCTTCATCAGGTGCTCGGCGTGTTGAGACGAGAGCAACTTTATGGAAAGATTTCCAAATGTGAGTTCTGGATGTCCGAAGTGACGTTTCTCGGACATGTAATTTCATCAGACGGAGTTCGTGTCGACCCTCAGAAGACGGAGGCTATCCGAGATTGGCAACCTCCGAAGAATGTTAAGGAAATCCGAAGTTTCCTCGGATTAGCTGGTTATTATCGGCGATTTGTGGAAGGATTTTCTAAAATCGCTCAATCCATGACGAACCTTTTAAGGAAAGATAAGAAATAAACGTGGTCCGACACATGTCAGCGGAGTTTTGAGGAACTCAAGAGCCGATTAATTTCATCGCCTGTCCTTTCCTTACCGCAAGGGACGGAAGGATTTGTGGTTTATAGTGATGCATCCGGACAGGGTCTCGGATGTGTACTAATGCAGAACAGGAAAGTTATTGCTTATGATCCACGGCAATTGAGACCTTACAAGGTTAATTACCCGACCCACGACTTGGAGCTAGCAGTCGTGGTATTTGCATTGATGATTTGGCGTCATTATCTTTGAGGCGTTACCTGTCAGATATTCACCGATCATAAGAGCTTAAAATATATATTTACTCAGAAGGAGTTAAATATGCGACAGAGACGGTGGTTGGAACTAATCAAAGATTATGACATTGAGATACTTTACCACCCGGGCAAGGCGAATGTTGTCGCCGACGCCTTGAGTCATAAGTCCGTTCAAGAGCAGATGCTTGCTCGATTAACAGTTCAACAGGAACTTCAGCAGGAATTTCTGAGACCCGAGATCAAGGTCTGGTTACAGCGAGTACATGGGAAACTTTGTACGTTAGAGATTTCATCGCCACTTGAGGAGGCGATCAGGGAGAATCAGGGTTTGGACCCATTTTTGTTACGCATTTGGGAAGATGTGACTCAGGGGAAAGCCCCTGGATTTGTGGTCCACGAGGATGGAGTTTTGCGATTTAAGAATCAGTTGTGCGTACCGGCGAATGACGAGTTGAAAAACTCGATTTTGAGAGAAGCTCATGCTACCCCTTATTCCGTTCATCCGGGGTCTAGAAAGATGTACAAAGACTTGAAAGAAAATTACTGGTGGAGTAATATGAAGCGAGAAGTCACGAAATTTGTTTTGAGATGCTTAACCTGTCAACAAGTCAAGATAGAACATCAGTGACCAGCGGGCATGCTGAAACCTCTCCCTATTCCAGAGTGGAAGTGGGAAGATATTTCAATTGACTTCATCACGAGTTTGTCGACGAGTCGTCGTGGCATGAATACAATTTGGGTAATTTTGGATCGTCTAACTAAGTCAGATCATTTCCTTGAGATTAAGGATACGTGGGGTCCCGAGAGACTTGCCCAGTTGTTCATCAAAGAGATAGTGAGACTGCACGGTACTCCTAAAAGTATCGTTTCCGATCATGACGGACGATTCGTGTCTCATTTTTGGAAATCAGTTCATCGTGCTATGGGAACTCATCTTAATCTCAGTACAACTTTTCATCCTCAGTCCGACGGACAATCAGAGAGGACTATTCAGACTTTGGAGGACATGTTGAGGGCATGTGTTCTCGATTGGAAAGATGATTGGGAAGCCCAACTACCGTTGATCGAGTTCACGTACAACAATAGTTGACATGCTTCGATTAAGATGGCACCTTACGAGGCCTTGTACGGTCGTCGTTGTCGATCTCCTTTGTGTTGGGATGACTTATCAGAATCAATCAGGACCGAGCCCGATATGCTTATAGCCTCCCGTGCGAAGGTAGCTTTGATCAGGACTTGTTTGTTGACCGCTCAGAGTCGGCAGAAGTCATACACAGATAATCGTCGTCGACCGTTAGAGTTCGAGACGGGTGACCATGTTTTGGTCAAAGTATCCCCGAGTCGAGGTATCTTCCATTTTGGGAATAGGGGAAAGTTGAGTCCTATATTCATTGGACCGTTTGAGATTTTGGATTGAGTAGGCGAGCTAGCTTATCGATTGGCCTTACCTACGGCGTTGAGCCGAATTCATAATGTTTTTCACGTATCTCAATTACGGAAGTATGTTGCGGACCGGAGTCACATACTTCAGTTCGACGAAATCGAGATTGCTGATGATCATTCGTATGAGGAACGTCCTATACGAGTCTTAGAGCGGCGAATCAAACAATTGAGGAACAAGACGATTCCTTTGGTTAAAATTCAGTGGTCTAGACACGGAGTTGAAGAGGCTACTTGGGAAACCGAGGATAGTATGCGGGAGAGTTATCCTGAGTTGTTTGACCCTTAGTTTCGGGGACGAAACTCTTTTACGGGGGGTGTATGTAATACCCGGTTGTGATTCAGTCATTATCATTCAGTATTTATCGTTTAGTAATTGTCACTCAGTAATTTTCACTCATTAATGATCATTCATCGTTCATATTCATTCATAATATTCACCATTCAGAGTAATTGTATCGTCATTCATCAGCAATCTAGTTGGAGAATCGTGCCGTGTTTATCATCATTGGCATATTCTTAGTGGGCTGTGTGTGAGGAGTAGCGCACGCTATGAACTATCTTTAGCGCGTGCTAATTGAGTTCAGGTAGTGCACGCTTCCTCCCAACACTAGCGCACGCTATTGTAATTCAATGTAGGCAGTCCAGAAGGGACTGGACTGCAGTCGGGTTGTAAGTAGCGCACGCTAGTAATGGTAAGTAGCGCGCGCTAGTTGGTCGGAGTAGCGCACGCTATTCAGTCGTGTAGCGCACGCTAAGAGCGGATCAGGCAGAGTCCAGTGGCTACTGGACTGCATTGGATTAATTCCTAGCGTACGCTACGAGTAGATATTAGCGTACACTAATCGGGGTCAGTAGCGCACGCTAAATATGGTGTGTAGCGCGCACTACCGCGAACAAATCAGAGAACAGGAGGTTCTGGACTCCAGTACTGGGCATCAGATCATTCGTTAGCGCACGCTAACATTTTGAGTTAACGCACGCTAAGTATATGGCAGTAGCGCACGCTACAAAAGGTACGTAGCGCATGCTACCGATAAGAACAGGGGGTACTGGACTACCCAGTATACCCGTTAGCGCACGCTAAGAACAAGATCTAGCGCGCGCTAAACTGGGATCGATATAAATTGGACAATGTAGTCCAGATTTCGTCATTTGTCATTTCTTTTCATTCCTTCATCGATTTCGGGTGATTTGGAGCTTCTTGAGGAGTGTTCTTCTCGGTGAAATCAGCTATCAACATTTCCAAGCATATAATCTGGAGTAATCATCATTTCGTCATCTTCAAACATCATAATCAAGGTAATAATCTCTTGGATCTAGAATTTCGGATTTTTGGGTTTTCCTTCCGATTTCTTCGTGTAAGCTTGGATTGTTGTTGGAATATGTTAGATATGAGTTATCTACCTTGGATAAATGTATTCCTACGGATTTGATAACATATATTTCGGATTTCATGTATTGTTGGGGTTTGAATCAAGAACACCTTGGAGTTGACTTTGATATTTTGGGGTTTTCGATTAGATGTTGTCGTTAACTCGTTTTGTAGATTCCCATGGAATTATCGATATCATTGGAGGTATTTTGTTGGTTTGAAATATTCATTTTGGAGTTGGTCTAGACATATTCGGGATTAGATATTATCAAAGGATGTATGTTTGCTAAGTGTTTCTTTGAATGCCTCAATGAGTTCGGATATTGTTGTATCGACATTTGAGTTAATCGTAATTCATGCTTGATACGTATATTAAGCGTATTATTGATAATTGTGTCATTCAAGGTTGTTCGAGCGACCGACGTCTCATTTTAGGACATTGTTCGAGGAAGGACATTTCGACACCGATATTGTGTAAGTAAATTCTTACTCGGTTAAAAGGATATTCAATTCCTTATGTTGTTATTCATTCATACTTGTAATTCACTCATAATATGTCGCTCATGTCGAGACTTGTAATTATCAACTCATCATGTAACTCACGAGGAACGACGGTTCCAAAATCATTTCATTGAAGCCATCACTCGTTGTATCATTATTTCATCTCGGTGAGTCGTTCTTGATCCTTATCGGATTCTATTCATTACTCCTCACCTTGGTCATTTTGTTCTGGTGATCTTCCGGAATTATATTGCATGGATAGTTGGCGTATGTGTGGAATTTTAGTCGGGCACACTATGGTCTGTAGGTCACAAGTCGTCCAGGAATAAGTCTAGAAGGGTGGGTGAATAGACTTATTGAAACTCTTGAACTCTTTTTCTCAAATAGTAAGTTTCTTCAGCTGATAGATAAACAAAGGACTTGGAGTCGTTTGTTCTTAATAAGTGCGGAAGTCAGCTGATGACGAATACAAAACAACTAATGAAACACTTAGTAATGAATGCAGCAGTTAAGATATGATGCTATAAGACAGTAAAGAACGCAGGCAATTATAGTGGTCTCAGTGGTGGGGTAATCCTCTACTAATCCACTTTTCTCCAAACCAGTTGGATATGAATTCACTATAATTCTCAACCAGTGATAAATATTACAGTGATTCAACCAAACTACAACAGCTTCCAACCAGTGGAAATCCGTGCCGTTGTAACACAATTGACTGCCTTGTACCTCTTGATCCTCGATCCTTGGATGCCTTTACAGTCTCTTAACTTCAACCAGTGAAGTACCCCGAACTCAAGATTATAGACAAGAGTTTTTGTCTTCTCCAACTAAGAGCTTCCTCAAGTATGAACTTTTTAGAACCGCTCTTTTCACGATGCTGTATTTCGCTTTTAGATTACTTGAAAGCTTTGATCGCTTGAAAGTATGTTCGCACCGCGTTATTGTTGTATGTGTGTGTACTTGCTCAGCTTCAAATCTTCGGATATATATAGGTCACGATCTCTGAGCTTCTCCTTCATAGCCGTTGCAAATCTTTTCAACAAATCCGTCCGTTGGAGAGGTAGACTTCATTGTTTTCTTTCTGAACGTTGCAAGGCTGGATTCCCATATTTTAATCTATCTTCCGACCGTTGTGAAGACTTCTGCATGTGATGCGCCGAATCTTTTGAATATAAAACGATTAAAGTCTTCAAGGTGGGTCTGGATAGATTATTTAATTCA
Source organism: Orobanche coerulescens (assembly GCA_033398695.1). Classification (NCBI taxonomy): domain Eukaryota; kingdom Viridiplantae; phylum Streptophyta; class Magnoliopsida; order Lamiales; family Orobanchaceae; genus Orobanche; species Orobanche coerulescens. The sequence goes on from CM065808.1 coordinate 77,850,097, forward strand.
TATCTTTTGCGGGAATCACTCCAATTTGTCTCTTCACGTTGCATGTGACTTTCCGTAATTCTTGACTTTTCAACGCATGCTGACGTGGACTTGGAGTACTTGGCTGATCTCGACTAGGCTGATGAGCAGTTAACTTCTCTGCAGTCTGGGCCTCTCTGATGTTCACTGTTTAGGACTTGACTGATCAGATGACTTGTCTGAGGTATCTTGGCTGCAGTCTGCTTAAACATCTCTGATAAATTTTGTTGACCAGAACTACTCTGACTTGACTCGGCTATACCTCTCTGATGAACTTAGCTGATATTTAGTACTTAGCCGATTTTCAGCCTAACTTATTTTTGGCCTATAGAAGATACTCATTTGGTTCTTCTTTACATTTTGCCAAGTTTTATACTTAACATTATTTGGCCTATGGAAGATACTCATTTGGTTCTTCCTTACATTTTTGCCAAGTAATAAACATTTGAATTTATACTGATGACATCATCAAAATCTAACAAGTATTCCTAACAAATTCCCCCTATTTTGATGATGGCAAAACTTTAAACAAGTAATCAAATGTACAAGTCTGCACTTAGGTGCAAGAAACAAACTCAAAATCAGTCTTATTTTTGAGACAACTAGACATTGTCATTCAAAAGACTGTATATATTAATTTTCTGTTGATTACAAGTACATGGCTTGAATAGAATAAATGCAGAAAATTAATCAATTACAAAAAATTACAATTACATCCAAAAACTATCTACCCCTTCCTCTGCGAACAGTTTGCTTGGGAGGTCTAAATAGTTTTGCACCGATTGGTCTACTTTGGATGGGTGCAAGACCATATTTCCTCCTTATGACTAGGGCAGCAAAGTCTTGGTCTTCTTTTGAAGAGAACTTGTGCTCTTCACATAGATTTCTAATTTCTTCTTGAAGCTCTAGCTCGTCAAGCTCATTATCCAAACGGGTCGGCGCTTCCACTGCTCTGAATGGAGGAATCATAGGATAAGCATTCCATTTGGCTGCATATTTAGGCAAGATCTTCCACAGAGTAGGCCATCTAGCATCCATGTACTTGATGAATGACTGTTGGGGCGAGCATTCTTTATCTAGAAGAATCTCCCAGAGGTAGAACTGCTCTGTGAATTATTTCTTGGCATCCGCCCAATTGTTCATGAATTCAGTTGGTAAGAATTCTTCAACATGCCACAACTGTTTGCCTTCCCATTCGAATCTTTGTTCTTCTTTCTCTCTTGTTCTTCTCTTCTTCTCGACATACTGCTTCTCCACAGACTGCTCTTCAGGTTGGCTGGGGGCAGATATCTCCTTTCTTTTTAGACTTGATGGTCCTCCTTCAATTTGGAGAATATCTTGCCTCTTCTTTGATCTTAGCTCTTTCCTTATTTCTCCTTGAGTACTTCCTTCCCCCTGTATTCTATCTTCCCCCTTTTTGCCAGCATCAACTAAGGTAGTCAACTGCTGCTCTATCCTGCACATCCAGTCAGACATGCCAAATGGCATTCTGTTGTTTGTAGGGGGAGGAGGCTGAGGTACTTCCCTCTGCAGCAAAGTGTCAATCTTTGCATTGATGGATTGGAGGTCAGGAGTGACCTGAGATGCCAGCAACTCTCCAATGGTATCCTTCACAATCTGCCTTATCAGCTAAGTCACCGCAGGTGAGATCTGGGCTGGTGGAGAGTGCTCGCCTGAGCCTTCTGCAATTGAGCCACTAGACTGCAGGCTCCTATCTGCAGCCGGTACTCCAGATGGAGTTTTTTTTGGGGTCCCTGATCTGGAGTCCTCAGCCAATTCTGCATCTAGGCTGGTATACCGGGCAGGCGCCCCAGTCCTATGTGCAGCCTCTTGTATTGGCTCTTGATCCAGCTCCCTTTCTCCTTCTTCATTCTCTTGCTCTTTCTCCTGCTCTTCCTCCTTTTCTTCTTCAATATTTTCTTTTTCTTTCTCAGCTCCTTGATCTCCTCCTTCGTCTTTATCATCATCATTATTATCATCATCTTTCCCATCTTTTTCTCCTTCATCCTCATCATCCTTTTCACCTTCATCATTATCCTTCTTTCCTTCATCATCTTCCTGTTCGACTTCTTCCCCTTCTTCTTCTTCTTCATCAATTAACTCTTCTGTTTTCTCAACTTCCTCAGATTGTTTTTCAACTAAACTGTTTTCTTCTTTTCTCTCTATCTGCTCTTCTTCTTCGTCGTAAAACAATAACTTCTTCTTCTCCATCTACCTCTTCAATTCTAGTTTCTCTCTCTTCTTCCTCCTCTTCTTCTTTTCCAAATGAACCATCAAAAACACTAAGCATAATGGAATGGATGAATTGGTCCATGTTGGTTCTAAAATGAGACATGAACCAATTATCCTGGAGGATCAACACTATGTCTGATTCTTTACAAAACTGAATCAGTACATCCTCTGTGGCTTGGGGATAGCCCCAACCACTAGTTTCAATATAAGATTGAAGATCGGTAAATGACAGAGATTTGAAAAACTTCCACTCTTCAAAAATATTGACAAAAGAGTGTTTTAAGGCTTGTGGTTTAACAAGCTGTAATTGTTTCATGGACAGGTTGAAAACATTATTTTCTAGCAGGTTAAATGTATAATTGGCTTCAGGGATTGAGATGATTAAACCTGCTTCTTTTTCCTCTGGAATGTATGCTGGGGTGAGGACAGCCACAATCTGAGTTTCAGTGCTGAGGTAGGTGGTCTTCAGTGAGTAGGTGACACAGGCCGCAGTGGCATAATGATCTCGTGCTCCTCCTCACTAAAGCTGCGATGCTGGGCCTCTTGGGAGAGGGTTCTGGAGATGACTGCATGATGGATGGTTCTCCAGGGGCTGGTCCCCTTCTCTTAAATCGGACAGCTATTGGAGTGTTGTCTGACTCGGAGTCTGACTCGACTGCAGTTGGGTTGTCGGCTGCAGGTCAGTCCAACTCGCCTGATGAATGATATCTGGGGTAGGTCCTTGTGTCATGCAGCTCCTTCAACATCTGAGCTGCTCTTCTGTTGTTCCCTAGCTTCCTCAAAGTTTCTTGGTCCAGATGACCAAGTCTTTTGTTGGTATGGAAGGGGTCAGTAGTTCCCTTCGCCATACCTGTCTTCTCAAGGATCCAACTCAGCTGCGTTCCAAACGCCGGCTTAGATCTGAATCTTTTTTCATCAGAAAGCCATTCGTCTTTGTTGACTTCTCGAACAAGCTGCCTAAAGATATAGTCAACCCAATCAATTTCCTCATCTTGAATCAGTGCTTCCAGCACCATGAACTTCGCCGACGACAGTTGGTCGTAACTGCCGGCCATCCCCATAATGATTTTGTTGGTCATATCCAATGCATATAGATAGACCTTCTTAATCTCACTCCTTTTAGCGGTGAGTTTCAGCTTCGTCGGTTGGTCAATCGCCTTGATTTTCTTCCAGGTTTCGGCTGCTGACTGTTTGAGTGCCTCGACAGCTATACCGCGGTGTTTCATACCAAAAACTATACGAATCGGCTCCCGGGATATGTCGACTTGTCTTCCGCCAACTGTGCTCCGAATTCCATCCTGAATCGAATGGGCTTCGCGGTAGAACGCGATAACATCTTCCTTGTACAAATGTTGAGGGCTGATATCCAGGAAAGGGTAGATCCCATTTAGCTTCATCGTACGGATTAGGTCAAGCACGTCGGAATTCTCCAGATTTGCTTCCAATAAGCCTTCGAAATCAACGACCAGGGAGAAGATAATTTGGTCCTTGACTGCCTTCAGGTTGACGCCTTCGAAGTACGATTCCATTTCTGCAAACAAAGGATTTTTAGTGTATTTGGAGTTTAAAAATTTTTTGCTCTGTAAATTTTTTGCTCTGTAAATCTAGGGTTTCTGGTAAGCGTAAAAGGTAAAGTGAAGAGTTTCTTTCCTTATAAAGGAGATGAAAAGACGTTGGATTAAAATAATATTTCTTTTGAAATGGTGGTACGCCTTTTGAGATTCTATTTAAATTTCAAATTTGAAACGGTGGTCCAGGTGTAGTTTTTAAAATTTGACGGTTGGTTTTAATTGGCCACCGTGGAGGTCGATTTATCAAGTGATCGCCACGTGTATTTAAAATTCCACTTGTGAACCAAAAATTAATATAATATTTTTATATATATGGCAGATAATAATTAAATATTCAGAGGTCGGTTGAGTTTAGAAAACTTAGCTGGTTTGACTGTTGACTGTTGACCGCTCTGCATCAGGTGAGTTGACTTCATGGACTTCTCGCCTGAGATTATGATCAGCTAGGTTCCTTTGTCCGTCCTTCGTCCTCTTGTCTGCATTAGCTAGGATCTGATTTCTTTAATCAGTTGGGTCCGTCCTTCCTCTGATATGCTTCAGCTTGCTTTTGTACTAGATTCCCAATCTAGTAGACCAAGATCTCTGCTCAGCTCCAAAAACCTTTCTTCTGGCAAAGGTTTGGTAAAGATGTCAGCTATTTGGTAGTCTGTGCTGACTCTTTCAACTCTAACTCTTTTGTTAAGCACATGGTATCTGATGAAGTGGTGCTTAACATCAATGTGCTTCGTCCTCGAATGCAAAACTGGATTGTTGGTTATTGCAATAGCACTATTGTTGTCACACCAGATAGGGACTTCATTGGCAATGATATTGTAATCCCTCAGCTGTTGTCTGATCCATAAGATCTGTGCACAACAGCTACCTGCAGCTAGGTATTCTGATTCTGTGGTGGAGATAGAGTTAGAAACCTGCTTCTTGCTAAACCAGGATATCAGTCTGGTTCCTAGGAATTGGCACGTTCCACTAGTGCTTTTCCTATTAATTTTGCAACCTGCGAAATCTGCATCTGAATATCCTGACAGCTCGAAGTTGTCATCCTTAGGATACCATAGTCCAACATTGACTGTAGACTTAAGGTATTTTATTATCCTCTTGGCTGCATCTAGGTGTGACTGCTTCGGCTTAGATTAGAATCGCGCACAAACTCTTACGGCATAGGATATGTGTGGCCTGCTTGCAGTGAGGTAAAGCAATGATCCAATGAGTCCTCTGTAGTGGGTTGAGTCCACTGATATGCCTCTCTCATCTGCATCTAAGTGAGTACTTGTGCTCATAGGGATTCTTGCTGGCTTGGCTGATTCCATTCCATATCTCTTGATCAGATCTTTGGTATACTTAGCTTGGTTGATGAAAATTCCTTTTTCCATCTGCTTAACTTGTAGTCCGAGAAAGAAGTTAAGCTTTCCCATCATACTCATCTCAAATTCTCCCTGCATGAGGTTGGAGAATTTCTCACATAGCTCTGGATTGGTTGAGCCAAATATGATGTCATCCACATATATCTGAACTATTAATATGTGGCCTTCGTGCTCCACTCTGAATAGGGTCTTGTCCATCTTTCCTTTGCAAAAACCATTCTTCTCAAGAAACACAGACAGTGTTTCATACCACGCTCTTGGTGCTTGCTTAAGTCCATAGAGAGCCTTCAACAGCTTATAGACTTTGTCTCCTTTGACAAAACCTGGAGGTTGCTCTACATAGACTTCTTCTTCTAGGATGCCATTTAGAAAAGCACTCTTTACATCCATCTGATAGACTTCAAAATCTTTGAATGCAGCATATGCGAGGAATAGTCTGATGGCCTCTAATCTTGCAACAGGTGCATAGGTTTCATCAAAATCTATTCCCTCACACTGTGCATAACCTTTTGCTACAAGTCTGGCCTTATTCCTAACAACAGCTCCGTCTTCATCACTCTTATTTTTGTGCACCCATTTGGTGCCAATAACCTTCTTGTGACCAGGTCTGTCTGTCAGTTCCCAAACTTTGTTTCTTTCCATCTGCTCCAGTTCCTCTTGCATGGCATTTATCCAAGAAAAATCTTCTAAGGCTTGTTCTGTTGTTTTAGGTTCTATCTGTGACATGAAGCATGAGAACATAGCTATTCCTGCGGGTAGAGTTGACTGTCTTGTCTTAACTCCATCAGTCAGCTTCCCGATGATTGGCTGGATTGGGTGATCTTTGAGCCATTTGGGGATATCATCTTCTTCTGGGTCTATTCCCCCTGTTGAATTGCTCTGGTGGATTTCTGCATCAGCTGGGTTCTGGTCTGCAACTGGATCAGCTACCGTCTTGTCATCTGCGGGTTGGGTCTGATCTGCAGGTGAGTCTTTATCAGCTACAGCTGGGTCTTCATTAGCGGCAACTGGATCAGATAGGTTTGGTGATCCTGTCTGATCTGCAGTTAGGTCTTCAGCAGCTACAGTTGGATCTTCAGGCTGGTCTGCAGGTGAGTCCACCATTCCAGTGTCATGTATAATGACTTCTTCAAGGGTTGCTGATTTGAGCTTGTTCTCAATTAGCTCAACTTGCTTCCTGTACTCAACAGTAGATTCATCAAAAACAACATTGGGTGTTTCCTCCACAACTAAGGTTTTTTGTTAAATACTCTATATGCCTTGCTTCTTTGTGAGTATCCCATAAAGAGACCGTCATCAGTTTTAGCATCAAAGGCATTTAGTTGTGTTTTACCGTTGTTGTGGATGAAACACTTACAACCGAAAATGTGAAAATAAGCAACAATAGGGTTTTTATTATTCCAAACCTCATAGGGAGTTTTGCCATGTCTCCCTACTATCATACTCCTATTCTGAGTATGGCAAGCTGTGTTGACATCTTCAGCCCAGAACCTCTTGGGCAGGTCCGCTTCTGCAATCATGGACCTTGATGCTTCCTTCAGGGTTCTGTTTCTTCTTTCAGCAACGCCATTCTGCTGGGGAGTCCTTGCAGAGCTCATCTTTGGATCCCATTACGATCGGTATGTCGGTGATCGCCTTGTTGAGAAACTCTCCTCCTCTATCTGATCTGATCTTGATGATGAATAGGGATTTCTCATTCTGGATCCTTCTCAGCAGCTCAGGTAGCTTGGTCAAGGTTTCACTTTTCTTATACAAGAAGATAATCCAAGTGTACCTTGAATAATCATCATCTACAACAAGTGCATGCTTCCGGCCGCTCAGAGTCCTTGACTTGATAGGACCAAATAGATCCATGTGGAGTAGATCTAAGATCCTGGTTGTGAGAGTTGTAGGCTGGACTGGCTTGAATGATGCTCTGGTCTGCTTTCCTTTCTGACATGCATCACAAAGCGCTTCCTTCTTGAATGCTTCATCTGGAAGTCCTCTAACCAGCTTCTGAGAACTAATCTTGTTGATGGATTTGAAGTTCAGGTGACATAATCTTTTGTGCCACAGCCATCCATTCTCAGCTACTGTCTTGGATAGAAAACAGGAGTTAGGTGTTCCTGTGTTCCAATCTATCATGTAGACATCTCTCCTTCTGAATCCTTGTAGCTTCACTTCTCCAGACAGGATGTCTATCACCATACATTTCCAAATGGTGAAGACTACTAGGTTCTTCTCGTCGCAAAACTGTCTTATGCTCAGGAGGTTGTACTTGAGTCCTTTGACATAATGAACTTTGGATATTACAATATTTCCTCGGTGCATCTCTCCAAAGCCCTTTGTTTGTCCTCTAGAGCTGTCTCCAAATGTTAAATCAGGACCTCTTTCTTTGGTGTATTTGGACAGCATCTTCTTGTTCCCGGTCATGTGCCTTGAGCATCCAGAATCTACAAACCATTCTTCACCTCTAAAGTTTGAATTTGTGGAGATGTGGTTGTAGTCCTTCCACCTTTTCTGCAATCAAACAAGCAGAGATTTAGGTACCCAAATCTGTGTGGGTCCTCTAGGGTTAGTTGGTTTCCTGGAGAATTGATTTCTCCTTGGATTATAGAAATTGTTATTATTATTACCCTTATAAGATGTGTAAGGTCGAGGTCTGTTACTCCTGTTGGGATTGTATAATGGATATTCCTCAAAATATTGATAGTGTGGGCCATTTCTAAATCTTGGCTGAGACCATTTATTAAACCTTTGGGTTCTCCACACTTGTTCATTTTGGAAATTAGGATAACCTTGAGGTTTCCATCTGCCCCTCCCATTTTGAAATCTGTTTTTAGGGAGTTGTTGATAATAGTGGGCATGTTGTCTGGGCTGCTGCTTTTGCCTGGGCCATTGCCTAGTCGCTTGTCTAGGTGGCTGCCTTGTGTAACCTGACTGCAGCCTAGACTTGTGACTTGGCTGTTGCCTGTTTTTAAATATTGGTTTATATGTAGGCTCAGCAGTCGAGACAATTGTTTCTCCCTTGACGAAAGTAGTTTTAGAACTAGAGGGAGTGTGAGGATCATATCCAAGGCCTGATCTGGATAGTGGCCTATTATTGGTACACAATTCTTCCAGGATTGAAGATGCCTTCAGGGAGGTTATTTCCTGCGCCTGAGTCTTATTTGCCTGAGTCAGCTTAGTAAATTCAGCTTTGACATGAGCAAGTGCAGCTGATTTTTCTTTGAGTAAAATAGTTAGTCGATTTATCTCAGCTGTAGATACATCAGCCTGGTTTTTAAAGTCAGCTGCAGTTATCTCAACCTTATTCAATTCTAGGCTGAGTTTTTCAAAATCATTTTTCAGCTGCCTATTCTCATCTTGCAGCTGAGTCTTCTCGGCTGATACAGCTAGGTATGCATATTTAAGTGTCTCAAAATCTTTAAATAGCTGATTTACAGATTCGTGCAGATCCATATCTTGTGACATGGCTGAACTATTATTTGAACCAGAGGATTTTGATGTTACCTCTTCATCAGCTAAGTTAGCCATCAGGCAGTCATACTCTTCATCATTATCAGAAAAGAATCCGCTGCTTGATTCTACATGCTCCTGGTCTTCTCCGATGAGGGCCTTTCTTCTGTCTTCTTTTCTACCCACCTCCTTCTTGCTCTCGTCCTTCTTGAGATCAGGACAGTCGATTTGGATGTGTCCTGTCTTGTGACAATTGTAGCACTCCACTTTCCAGCTTCCAGCTTTCTGGTTCCTTCTTGGATTCTCCTTATAATTTTTCTTATATTTGGAGTAATTCTTTCTGAAGTTGCTGAACCTTTGCATTATAAACGCCATTTCTTCCTCAAAATCTAATGGATTTGGAGGCTTTACATCAGATAAGCTCTTGGCGGGGGACTCGGCTGCAAATGCTATTCCCTTCTCTGCAGGCTCAGTTGAGGATGAACTTGGAAGCTCGAACTCATAAGCCTTCAGATCAGAGAACAGCTCTTGGATCTTTATCTTATTGAGATCCTTGGACTCTCTCATGGCCACTGCCTTCATACTCCATTCTGGATTGAGAGATCTTAGAACCTTCAGTGCTATTTCCCTGTTGCCATAAGATTTGCCGAGGGAGTTAATTTCATTGATAATCTCAGTGAATGTTGTGTCCACTTGGTCTATGGATTCGCCATTCTTCATTTTGAAGTTGTCAAATTTTTGAATAGCAATTGACAACTTGTTTTCGTTGATCAACTCCGTTCCTTCACACATTAGGGCTAATATGTCCCAGATTTCTTTGGCATTCTTGCAGTTCTTGATCTTGACTATGGTGGATTTGTCAAGAGTTTGATATAGCACATCTCTGGCCCGGTTATCAAGATTGGCCAGCTTTCTTTCTTCGGGAGTCAGCTATGTCCTCTTCTTTGGGATCTTCTCTGGCTTCCCTGCTGCGATCTCCTCTGCAGTGTTGTCCTTCTCGAAGATGAATGGACCGTCCTCTATGATGCACCACATGTCATCATGGATTGCAGATAAGTGTGCCTGCATCCTTATCTTCCAAAGATCATACTCGTCAACTGAAAGCACAGGGAGTCTAGAATGCATGTGTTCCATTATAAACTGAGAGTAAAGATATATCTCTGATAGATCTGGTTCGTAAAAAGAATGAACCAACCTCTCCGATACCACTTGTAGGTCACAAGTCGTCCAGGAATAAGTCTAGAGGGGGGGTGAATAGACTTATTGAAACTCTTGAACTCTTTTTCTCAAAGAGTAAGTTTTTTCAGCTGATAGATAAACAAAGGACTTGGAGTCGTTTGTTCTTAATAAGTGCGGAAGTCAGCTGATGACGAATACAAAACAACTAATGAAACACTTAGTAATGAATGCAGTAGTTAAGATATGATGCTATAAGACAGTAAAGAACGCAGGCAATTATAGTGGTCTCAGTGGTGGGGTAATCTTCTACTAATCCATTTTTCTCCAAACCAGTTAGAGATGAATTCACTATAATTCTCAACCAGTGATAAATATTACAGTGATTCAACCAAACTACAACAGCTTCCAACCAGTGGAAATCCATGCCGTTGTAACACACTTGACTGCCTTGCACCTCTTGATCCTCGATCCTTGGATGCCTTTACAGTCTCTTAACTTCAACTAGTGAAGTACCCCGAACTCAGGATTATAGACAAGAGTTTTTGTCTTCTCCAACTAAGAGCTTCCTCAAGTATGAACTTTTTAGAACCGCTCTTTTCACGATGCTGTATTTCGCTTTTAGATTGCTTGAAAGCTTTGATCACTTGAAAGTATGTTCGCACCGCGTTATTGTTGTATGTGTGTGTACTTGCTCAGCTTCAAATCTTCGGATATATATAGGTCACGATCTCTGAGCTTCTCCTTCATAGCCGTTGTAAATATTTTCAACAAATCCGTCCGTTGGAGAGGTAGACTTCATTGTTTTCTTTCTGAACATTGCAAGGCTGGATTCCCATATTTTAATCTATCTTCCGCCATTGTGAAGACTTCTGCATGTGATGCGCCGAATCTTTTGAATATAAAACGATTAAAGTCTTCAAGGTGGGTCTGGATAGCTTATTTAATTCATATCTTTTGTGGGAATCACTCCAATTTGTCTCTTCACGTTGCATGTGACTTTCCGTAATTCTTGACTTTTCAACGCATGCTGACGTGGACTTGGAGTACTTGGCTGATCTCGACTAGGCTGATGAGCAGTTAACTTCTCTGCAGTCTGGACCTCTCTGATGTTCACTGTTTAGGACTTGACTGATCAGATGACTTGTCTGAGGTATCTTGGCTGCAGTCTGGTCAAACATCTCTGATAAATTTTGTTGACCAGAACTACTCTGACTTGACTCGGCTGTACCTCTCTGATGAACTTAGCTGATATTTAGTACTTAGCCGATTTTCAGCCTAACTTATTTTTGGCCTATAGAAGATACTCATTTGGTTCTTCTTTACATTTTGCCAAGTTTTATACTTAACATTATTTGGCCTATGGAAGATACTCATTTGGTTCTTCCTTACATTTTTGCCAAGTAATAAACATTTGAATTTATACTGATGACATCATCAAAATCTAACAAGTATTCCTAACATGGTCATGTGTATATGCGGGACTCCGGACACATTGGACTGTGCGCATGGTAATGTGTATACGCGGGACTCCAGACACATTGAACTGTGAGACTAATTAGGCCAATAGCGGGTGTATATGCAGGACTCCGGACACTCGGCTATTTGTGCTATTACTCAGTTCATTCGGGCGTACATTGATGGTCATCATTCAACTTAATTCATTAATTCATTCATGTGATTGTTGTATATTGTTCAACTCTTGAGGATTGTTGTTCTATATAACTGACCCCGTTGGGGGATGTTGTTTTCAGGTCATGGCAAGGCTAAGGCATGGGAAGAGAACATTGATGGCGAGGAGTACCAGTGATACTAGTAGGGGCCCCCAGTCCTTTCAGTCTTCATGTTTTGTTCATTTGTATTCCGCTGCAAACTTCCACTTTTAAATACTCGTTTTAACTGGTGTTGTATATTTTATCTTCATATAAAATATACATGTATTCTGTTTTTATCCTAGTTGTGTTGTACTTGAAACTCCTCATTGGAGTAATTATTGATATACTGTGGTTCGGTACTACAACTATATCACTTAATTCATTAATTTTCATTCGCCTAGTGGGTCCCAGTTGGGGGTCCACGGCACTGTAATATCTGCCTAGTTTGGGGTGTTATAATTTGGCCGTCGGCAAAAGTTTAGCCGCCGACTGCTAAGTCTCGTCGGCTAAATCTCTAATCTTTAGCCGACGACTATTATTAAATGTCGTCGGATAAAGTTTTTTTACAAAAAAAAAATATACTTAAGCCGACGACATTTAACAATAGTCGTCGGCTCAAACTTTTTTTTAGAAAAAATAATATACTTTAGCCGACGACTGTTGTAAAGGTCGTCGGCTAAAACCTAATTTAAAAAAAAAATTAATTCAAATTTTGGGATCCCAAAACCTGTTTTTTTGCACCTGCAATTTTTATACACCAGCTCCCATTATCAACAACAATCAACGCACAACACATTCAACTAAATATGCCCAACTAGTGGCGTCAACAAAATCACTTACACAATTCTAACACAAATATAAATATACAAGAGTCCTACAACAACACAACTACAATCCACCACCAAATTCCTATCAACATCAACATAAGAAAAATGTTTTACAATCCACTACCAAAATCATCTAATTGTCCAAACGTAGAAGTAGAAGGATTACCACCATCCCGTAGATCCTCGTCATGAGGCTGTGAAGATGGGGTCTGACCGAAGATAGAAGGCGGTGGAGCAGGTGTCTGTAGTCCAGCCTGAGTAATGGTCTGAGTCAGCATCATCATATAGTCCATCATGGCCTGCTGCTGCCTCTGGAAACTCTCTAACCACGTCTCAGTCCTCTGCTCGCTCTCACATAACCGCGTCTGAGTCCTCCTTTCATTCTCAACTCGGAGCCCCCTCTCCGCCCTCAACTGCTTCTCGAGATAGGCAGTCCATGCATCCCGTCCGCGAGGGTGCCGAAAGCCAGGGGTATCTTTCAATAGGCTGTGACCCTCGGCTCCCATCATCTTAGTGCGGTACCGACTACCTCAAGGAGGGTAGACGGTACCCCACACCCTAACCCGAACATAAGGATCGACCTGACCGATCTGTCCAATGCCAGGATCGAGGTTGGTATCCGCTAAGTCCGGATACTGCTCCCTGAGACTTATCAAACAGAGTTTCCACAGTATAAGTCCGGATACTTTTATTGATATTGTTTAATCCCTGAGACTCTATCCTATCTCATCAAGCATCCTCTGAGACTCCTCCCGCACACGCTCCTAAGTTATATGAAAATAAATATTTCAATATCAATAAAAGTATGATACAAAGGCATTTAGTTTATTACCAAAATAAAATAAAAAAAGACTTACATGCTCTTCGGGACAGTTTGGATATGCTTTCTGAGTCACATAGGCAAATGCATCCAACGAATCAGAAGAAGTGGCCTCGTGCGCAACTCTCTCTAACGACCGCGAACCCAGACTGTGATGGTCAGTCATACCATGGACTCCGAGTCGTGAAAATGGGAACGTAGCCACTTCCACTCGTACTTCCACCGACGAGGAACTCCGTACATCTCCTGATATAAGAGGGTTGGACGTGGGTCGGTGGATGGGAGGCATATGAGCATCCGTCTGCAAGGGGTTCGACCGTGGTGTCTGAAAGGATAAACGCTGCCGTAGTGCAGCGGGCTCATCTGTCGCCCTCACAAAATCGTCAGGGTTCATGCCGGTAGCTTCTAGTATCTGGCAGGCATGAGCGCTACTCTGAGATATGTACTGAGTAACATGATCCGCCCTACTAGAGGCTGCCTAACTCCCCCTGAATCGGGAGTGGTCGACTTTGTCTACTTCTTCCCCAATGCTCTCTTTATTCTCTCCATCTTCAAATTAAAGAAACATACAGATATTCGAAAATTCGACAGAGTTTCCACAATAAATTAAACAATCACACAACAGTAATTATCAATGCCATACCACGTTAATCTTCCGATTAACACCGGCTATACAATCCCTTCCTCCTCAAACAAATTCATCAAATATTTCATCAATTCACAACCCATCAAACAATTTACTTAATTCATCACATATTTCATCCAATTCACAAATTCATCAAATATTTCATCAATTCACAACTAACAATTGATGGAAACTAAATTAAACACAAAATATGGAAAATACTAAATTCATCAAATAATCTAAACAAATACAATAAATTCATCAAACAAAACAAAAACAAAAAGAAAAAAACAAAAAAAATCGAAAAGGGTTACCTATACTGCGCCGGTCGGGCGGCAGGCGGACGGTCAGGCGGCGGGCGTCGGGCGGGCGGTGGGACGGGGTATGTCGGACGGCGGGCGATCGAGTGGGCGGGCGGCGGTGTTCTGGCGGTTGGGTGACGGGGGCTGGGGTCTGGTGCGGGGGGCTGGGGTCTGGGGGAAGAAAAAGAAAGGAAAGAAAGAAGAAAGAAGGTATATATATATATTTAGAGGTTTAGCCGACGACTAGATCTAAGTCGTCGGATAAAACCCATTTTTTTTAAAATCGGGGGGGTTTTAGCCGACGAGTTCCAGAAAAGTCGTCGGCTAAACCCCAATTTTTTTTTTCCGAAAAGGGTTTAGCCGACGACTTTTTTGGAAGTCGTCGGCTAAACCCCCCCTCCCCCATTTTTTTTAATTATTATTATTAATATTATGTTAATATTTTGTTGTTTCCAAAAAAGCAAAAACAATCATTATATATAACGTATGAAAATAAACATCTAATAAATTTATGGCTCATAGTCTGAGTCATCACTACAGTCTGTCTAATTATCTGAGTTGATATCCGGCAACATATACCTCAAGTCGTCCACATTATCGTCACCAGAATTTTCAAGTAATTCATCTGTATCAACGTCAACGTACCCGCGAGCACCACCACGGAGTCGGACGACTCGTCCTTCAGGAACATTATTCATCGTAATTGTCGTTGATGGTGGAATATTTGTTGCAATTGGCTCTTGATAAGCATCATCATCATCAGTACCTGTTGTTTCTCCCACTGTAGCAGCACTATAAATATTTCTCGTTGTCACAACGTTCACTATCTTCCATGTGCCTTTCTTCACCAAGTCGTCCAAATAATACACCGACTTTGCTGATGTTGCAAATACAAAAGGATCACTTTCATACCATGTAGTGGAAGTGTCAACGGATAACAGCCCGTAGTCGTCTTGCATATCGGTTCCAAGACTGGTGTCGCACCATCGACACTTAAACAAGTAAATTGTCATGCCTTCCCCGTAAATTAGTTCTACCACTTCCATAGGAACACCGTAATATCCACCATCTATCATAACCCCAGAATTTTGACATCTTCTTTTTTGGTCTCTCTCAAGGCATACGAATGTGACACCGTTGACTTTGGCCATCGAATAAATTCTTGACATAACCGGCTTCATAGAAAGAAGCATAAGTTCATGCGACCAGTTAGGGTGTCCGTCATCTTGTATATGGGTCATCTATGGTAAATAAACTTTTTATGTAAAAAAAAATATCTCAAGTCCAAAATCAATAGCAACTGAATGTATACGTACCCATTCTCCAAAATAGTCGGCAAAAGTGTCATTGTGGAATCTAGTGTCACCTCGCACCATATCGCATGGCAAATGGATGTATTTCCAGTACTGAACTTCTGGACAATTTATCAATATCCACCAATGTGCAATTTGTGACTCGTACGGGTCTAATTGTCTTCCTGGCAACCTCCCATAGAAGTCAACCTCATTGGAGATGATAGAAAGATTGAATTTTCTTTCATCTGCTGGAATAGAGCGGGAAGGGGGCTTGAAGGCGCCCAAATACAACTTTATATACGTAAGACACTCCGACGCAAGGTATGATTCTGCAATGCATCCTTCTGGTGCAGACTTATTGGCCACGGAGTCTTTGTAATCACCGAGTTGCCTGTAATATTGTCTTTGTGTTAGAAATCATATTTAATTTGACAATATATATATATAATACAAAATTATGTTACCTTTCAGCTGGGTACATCCACGTGTAGTGCAGTGGACCAGTGAACAATAACTATCGGGGAAGGTGGATCATGAGGTGAGGCATGAGGTCAAAAAAGTTTGGAGGAAATATTCGCTCAAACTTGCATAAGATATAGATGATCTCATCTTGAATTTGACGCAATCAGATCTCTTCACTTCTCTCGTACATAATTTCTGTAAAAATCTTGACAATGCAACATAGGGCTCGACCACCTGTTTTGGTAAGTACGGTCGAATAAATACCGGAAATAGGCGTTGGAGTAGGATATGACAATCATGACTCTTCAAACCAGTTAACTTGTTCTCCCTGAAATTAACGCATCTTCCTATATTTCCAGCATACCAGTAGGATACCTAGCAATCTTTATCCACCAAAATATCTCAGTTTTCTGCTCGGTAGTGACGGTGTAAGCTGCCTTAGGCATTTTTTGTTTTCCCTTGACAGTCTTCAACCACAAATGCTTCTTATGCTCATTTCTTCCAAACCTTTGCGTGCTTTTGGCCCGTCTCTGGTCTTTCCCTCCCAACCTAAGATTGTCCCAACCACACTTTCGCAAACATTCTTTTCAATGTGCATGACATCCAAGAAGTTCTTTATCAGTTACTTGCACCAGTAAGGCAATTCCCAAAATATACTTTTGTGCGACCAATACTTATACTTGTCGGGCCTTTCAGGGGTTGCTGCAACCATATCCGGATGGTTGCTAAGCTGACCAAAATCGTACTCCTTAAGAATCGATAGTATTTCATCACCTGTCACTATCGTGGTGGCTCGCCCATTTCTACAGTGCCATCAAATGCTGCAACATCCATACGCCACTCATGTTCCCTCTCAAGCCATATCCGATGACGCATTCGGATAAATTTCCTACAGTGGTACCTAGCACAATCTGCATTCAAACACACTGGACAACCTCTATATCCACTAATAACAGATCTAGACAACATTGCATATGCAGGTAAATCATTAATAGTGCCGATACACATAGCGTGCAAGTAGAACGTCTCAGACGAATAACTGTCGTACATGGGATGACCTTGCTCCCACAACAATTTTAGCTCCTCTATCAAAGGTCTCATATACACACACTTTACCAGATATCCCGGCCCCGGGACTAACAAGGTCAACATATTATACTCCTTCCGCATACACATCCACGGAAGAAGATTGTAAGGAATCACTACAACATGCCATATGGTATATGAAAGACTCATGTTACCAAAAGGGTTGAAACCATCAGATGCAATCCCGAGCCTCACATTTCGGATATCTGAAGAAAAATTCGGATACTCCCTATCTATATGCTTCCAAGCCTCTCCATCCGAAAAGTGTATCATAGTATCCCTGTCATGAGTGCGAGGATCGGTGTGCCATCTCATTGCTTTTGCCGTGTGAGGAGACATAAAAAGCCGTTCCAACCTGTCATTCACAGGAAAATACAAAAGTACCTTCACCGGTTTCTCTTTTCCAGAAGGAGTGATCCTATATCTCTCTGTATCACATACAGGACATCTCGTGAGGTCTTCATTAGGATGCCCCCAGAATAGAACACAGTCATACATGCAGACGTGGATCTTAATGTAGGAAAGACCAAGATCTTTCAAAATTCGTCTCATTTTGGTATATGTGTTAGGAAGATAATGACCCTGTGAAAGTATATTACTCGTAAGGTCCAAGTAATCATCCACAGACTTGATGGATGATCTGTTCTCCACCTTTAATCTCATCGTTTCCATGACACAATAAAAAACAGTCATGTTACACCCTGGGTATAGAGGGGTATGTTGGAGTTGAATTAGCTTGTTGTACCTGTCAAGCCCAGCAGTATTGCAAGGCATCGGTCTACGGGGTCATGGGATTGGCTCAGTTGGTACAGACGTCTAGGAATAACCAAACACATCATCAATCAACCTCCTTTTCGGATCGATGAACCCGTCGTTACCACTGAATTGTCCGTGATCATACGGAATAACAGAATTCGGTGCTTCACCGTGGTATATCCAACATGTATATTTATTCCAAAAACCATTCTTCTTTAGGTGCTCCCAGACCTCATCGAATGGAAAATGATACATATCACTGCGATATCTACATTTATTACACGGACAGTAGTGCAACGTATTACCACTGTCGTGCTCTTTTACAAATCTCATAAACTGCTTCATCCCATCCATTACTCTTGGATTCCATTTTCGTAACCCAATCCAACTCTTTTCCATCCTGAAAATGTATAAATTTTCCAATATTAATACAACTAACTAATATTATTCAAATTATAAATGGAATCCCAACAAACAATTAATCATAATGATTATCATCACAAAAATTAAGGGCTATACAGAAAAGATTTCGAATCTACAACATGAATAATACAAAGTTTCGAAATCACAATAAAAATACAATAAAATACCTTAATTAATCGAATTGGTAATTATAGCAACCAGTAGAAACCTTCGTCACTCCAGCTAGCACAACTCAAAGTAGCAACACAAACTCAGAAAATACACAAAATGAAGGTTTTTCTGCCTGAAAATAACTGAGGACGATATATAATTTTAAATGGGAGGTTTAGCCGACGACTTGATCTGGGTCGTCGGCTAAATCGTTACAAAAGTCATCGGCTAAAGTGTTAAACTTTAGTCGATGACTACGTTATGGTTTAGCCGATGACACAGATCAAGTCGTTGGCTAAAACCTTTTAGCCGACGACAATGTGAGTCGTCGGCTAAAGTCCAGAGTTTAGCCGACGACACTTAAAAGTCGTCGGCCATTTTTTTTTTAAGTGTCGTCGGCTAAAGTCCCTTTTTTGGTAGTGTTTAATCATTATCTTTATATTATTTCAAATTGTTGCTACCGAAGTAGCACAATTCTTGAAGAATATTACATGCTCTTGAAGAGCATTAATATTTTAGGTGATATGTTTATCTCCAACGAAAAAAAGAAAACGTAATATGTCATAGTAACATTGATTTGATCAATCCTATTTGTGGAATGATTTTGAAATTGATTCACAATATCTTATTAAAACAATCCCAGAAGGATTGGTAGAATTTCAAATGATAATATTCTTATTATTGTCTCTCGAAGAGCTTCATTGATCCTTCGACGAGTATCAAACTAGTTATATATTGATTCTCCAATGAGTATCAAACTATAATTAGATGATGTATTTGTAACCCAAAAAGGCGGCTATTACAGTGTCGTGGACCCTATACTGGGACCCACCACGCGATACCAAAATACAGATTAAATAAGTATTATCTTGTGATACCGAACCACATTAAATAGTCACTACTCCGATTAGGAGTTTATTAATGGTATGGCCAACAGCGTTATGATACACAGGATCCGAAATACAAGTATAAACCATATGGAGATGGAATATACTGCAAATAATAGTACAAATGACAATATAACAAATGAAGCGGAAATTAACATTACATGGTTTAAACATAACCGGACAACAACAGACTTGGGCCCCCCGAACTAGTATCCCTCGAACCCTTCGCCGTCACAATGCTCTTCCCGTGCCTTGCCTTTGCTTCGACCTAAAATACAACACGAGTATTTTGCCCAAACCACAGGGTTAGATATACATGATAATAATTCTCAAGACATTATACGATTCACATATATTAGATCTCAAGGAAACATCCCGACTATTGAACATACCCCTCATGCGTATGAACAATCAGTCACAACCGTCGAACATATCCAATAATACATGGACTATGAACGACCAAACAATATGGCTCAAGATGGACATCACAGTACGCCCGATCTGGAAATGTGTCCGTGTACATGTCCACCCCGTGTACGAAATCCATAATATACGTGTGACAATGTACCTAATTAGCCTCACGAACTACGTCTCGTGTGCACAGTCCAATACAGAAACATCCACGTATGACTATATATGTGTCTGGCTAAAAATCCTACACAATAACCAATCGGCACGCAGATATGATTCCAGATATATCACGATACAACATGACAACAAATTCAATAAATCACCTATCCGATTAAGGATTGAGAAACTCACTGAAGTGACAATAAGGATTAATGAGATCGACGATTCAAAGGTGATGAACTTGGGAATGCAATCCCATGATAAATGGAACATCATCAAGAACAATATCGAACTACGAATCACAGATTCAATAACTGTTTCATACACACGAAACGTATAATCATCACAAGAATTCAATCATCATTATAACCAAGCAAGATAACTTGCCTCAATTCCATAGGCGAAAGATAGTCTCTCTCTAAATGATCAAACAGATGGTATGCTCGACTAAAATACTCACTCGAATGAGCAACCTTGAATGAAACATAATTCATTCAATAATACATTCACATAATATTAATATCAATTCGTAGGAAACAACGCCCGCAACCTACCCGAATAATTCATTCCACCCTAACGAATATTCTACCGATTATTGAAGGGTTCCAACACATATATTTCGTCTTCTACAATCGGATTACTATACTAAAATGTCCTTTAATACTCTTGTAATTGTTATAAACAAACAAATTCAATTCATCATTAAAATTGGTTTAACCAAGTTCTTATGTTCTACAACATCTACTCCTATACCAGGACAATCATAACAAATTCGATACTCAAACTATTATGGCATTATCATTCACAATCAGCATCTCCTTCTTAATAACACTATCTACTCTATCATGATGATCAAAATACATTATTAAGTTATCAACACATTCGATTAATAAAAAGTTATTGTTGTATTCATCAATATCCTTATCATTTCTCAAAGACTTGTTAAGCCGAACAAGAATAAGGTTATAACTTCTAAGATTTCTGAACAAGAGAACATCATCCCAATATCAACATTGTCAAGTTCTTTCCAAGGTAAGTAAATACCTAATATGGTGTTTTAACACTTTATGATATAAATTATATTGATTAAATCTAACTATGATGAAGCTAACTGATTATCAATGTTCTACAGAGATTATTTCGTCCAGCAAGATGAGTATGATATTTATAAACATGGTTACTATCACTATAACATCGAGAACACCTCCATTCCAAACCCTTAATTATCATATTCATCAAGAAGTGTTAAAAATCTTAATTTCAAACATGTTTTACTTGATTAATTCAACACTAGGTGAAGTATTCTACACTACTAACATCATAACTACGAAAATATAGAGGAGAATCGCACAACATACCTCCAGAAATGAAGAACAACACCCAAAGCTACAAGAACATACTCCAAGTTCAAGAACACCTTCTAAACTTCAAATCAATGATCTCCACTCCAATATTTAAGGCTCAAAAACAAGTTGGAAGAGGGTAATATCGGTCTAGGGAGGCAGGGCGATATATGGAGATAACATCGGGTTGAAGTTGTGAAGAAATGAAAAATAGGTTGTGTCTTTAAATAGACTGTACATCAGTAGCGTACGCTATCGAAAGATATTAGCGCACGCTAACACTGTTCCGTACGTTAACCCGAAAGTTTT
Source organism: Orobanche coerulescens (assembly GCA_033398695.1). Taxonomy (NCBI): domain Eukaryota; kingdom Viridiplantae; phylum Streptophyta; class Magnoliopsida; order Lamiales; family Orobanchaceae; genus Orobanche; species Orobanche coerulescens. The sequence continues at coordinate 77,871,400 of CM065808.1, forward strand.
ATGTACGTAACCATCCTACAGAGGCTACTATCTCAAATTCACATGCCATTTACGTACGCTAAATAAAAGGTATTACGTACGCTAATTATGGTTGACTTTGACCGTCTCGACAGCCCAACACCCTTCATGTGCATGGTCATTCATGTGCGGAAGTCAACTGATGTCTGATTCCCTCCTAGCGCACACAACGGATAACAAGTTACGTACGCTAAGACACAGGATTTAACGTACGTTAATCTAACTGTGTAGCGTACGCTAAAGCCACCAGAACAGGTCAAAAATGCAACTCTCTAATTAATATTGAACCATCAAACATGAAGTGAAATAACAACGATAAGTAACTCAAATCTATAACATCTCAACATTATAGTCATTATACTAAATGCAACGATCCACGACATTCAAATTATCCGAGTAATACAACGATAGATAAAAATTATAGTTGGATATTACATACTCCCTCCCCTTAAAAAGAGTTTCGTCCACGAAACTAAGGGGTAAACAAGTCGGGATACCTCTCTCGCATGCTAACCTTGGTTTCCCACATAGCCTACTCGACTCCATGTCGTGACCACTGAACTTTCAATAAGGGAATCGTCTTATTCCTCAATTGTTTGATCCTTATCTCGAGTATCCGCACAGGACGCTCCTCATACGAGTGATCCTCCGCTATCTCGACCTCATCGAACTGAAGTATATGACTCGAATCATCAACATATTTCTGTAGCTGAGAAACATGAAACACGTTGTGAATCCGACTTAAAGCCGGTGGCAAAGCCAGTCGATAAGCCAGATCACCTACATGCTCCAAAATCTCAAACGGCCCAATGTACCTCGAGCTCAGCTTGCTTCTCTTCCCGAAACGAAAAACACCTCGAGTAGGAGACACCTTCATTAGCACATGGTCACCAACCTCGAACTCAAGCGGTAATCGACTGTGGTCTGTGTAGGACTTCTGTCGGCTTTGAGCCATTAACAAATGACTCCTAATCAGAGCGATCTTCTGATGGGCTGCTAACAACATATCGGGTTCCATACCCAAGGATTCTGACAGTTCATCCCAACACAAAGGGGACCTACAACGACGGCCATACAATGCCTCATACAGTGCCATCTGAATCGAAGGGTGCCAACTATTATTATAAGTAAATTCCACCAAAGGTAGTTGGGTTTCCCAATCGTCCTTCCAATCAAGAGCACACTCCCTCAACATGTCATCTAGAGTTTGGATAGTTCTTTCAGACTGACCATCGATCTGCGGATGAAAATCCGTACTGAAATTCAACTGCGTGCCCATCGCACGATGAACTGCCTTCCAGAAATGCGACACGAATTTCCCATCACGATCTAATATAATACTCTTAGGGGGTACCACGTAATCTTACAATATCTTTAATAAATAGCTGGGCCAATCTCTCGGGACCCCACGTGTCTTTAATCTCCAAAAAGTGGGCTGATTTGGTCAGCCGATCCACAATCACCCAAATTGTATTCATCCCTCAACGACTCATCGGCAAGCTAGTGATAAAATCCATCGATATGTCCTCCCATTTCCATTCGGGGATCGGGAGCGGTTTCAGCATTCCTGCCAGTCGCTGGTTCTCAATCTTAACCTGCTGACAGGTTAAATATCTTGAAAGAAATTCGGCAACCTCACGTTTCATGTTCCCCCACCAATAACCTTGCTTCAAATCCTTATACATCTTACTAAACCCCGAGTGAATAGACTACGGGGTAGCATGGGCCTCTCTCATGATAGAGTTCCTCAACTCTTCGTCTGCGGGTACACAAACTCGATTCCTGAAGCGTATCAATCCATCCTCGTGGAGCACAAATCCATGGGCTTTCCCTTGAGCTACTTCATCCCGAACTCAAGATAAGAATGGGTCCGTAACCTACTTCGATCTAATTATATCATCAAGGGATGATGAAATCTCAAGTGTGAAAAGTTGGCCCTGAATATGCTGTAACCAGACTTCAATTTCCGGCCTCAAAAGATCTAACTGCAATTATCACTGAACTGTCAGATGGCCAAGCATCTGCTCCTGCACTGTCTTACGATTCAAGGCGTCAGAAACCACATTTGCCTTGCCCAGATGATAAAGGATCTCAATATCATAGTCTTTGATTAATTCTAGCCACCTTCTCTGTCTCATGTTCAACTCCTTCTGAGTAAAATGTACTTCAGGATCTTGTGAGCAGTAAAGATCTGATAGGTAACTCCATACAGATAGTGACACCAGATTTTCAAAGCAAACACCACGGATGCTAGATCCAAATCATGGGTCGGATAGTTAACTTCATAGGGTCGTAATTATCTTGATGCATAGGCAATCACTTTCCCTTCCTGCATCAATACACATCCAAGGCCCTGTCTCGACGCGTCACTATACACCACGAATGCCTCCGTTCCTTTTGGTAGAACCAAGATAGGTGCTGAAATCAATCGACTCTTGATCTCATCAAAACTTTGCTGACATGCCTCTGACCACAAGTACTTATTATCCTTCCTCAATAGGTTAGTCATCAGTTGCGCAATTTTGGAGAAACCTTCCACGAACGTGAAGGAGGTCCGTAGTTTCTTGGGTTTAGCTGGCTACTATCGTAGGTTCGTCGAGGGTTTCTCGAAACTAGCTCGGCCACTTACACAGTTGCTCCATAAATCCGAGAAGTTCGTCTGGAATGACGAGAGGCGGTCGGGTTTTGAGGAGTTGAAGAGGTGTTTGACTTCAGCCCCGATTTTGGCGTTGCCATGTGGCAACGAGGGTTTTGCCGTTTATAGTGATGCTTCGGGTTAGGGTCTTGGGTATATGTTGATGCAGTACGGCAAGACTATTGCATTTTCATCGAGACAGTTGAGGCCATATGATCTTAACTTCCCTACTCACGATTTGGAGTTAGCGACAGTCGTTTTTGCGCTCAAGATTTGGCGTCACTATATTTTTGGCTCTGCATATTAGATTTTTACCGATCATAAAAGTCTGAAGTACATATTTACTCAGCGGGAGTTGAATATGAGGCAGAGGAGGTGGTTAGAGTTGATTAAGGATTATGATCTCGAAATCCTTTATCATCCGGGCATGGCAAACGTCGTGGCCGACGCCTTGAGTCGGAAACCAGTTGTGTTACGGATGTTTGAGGTCCTTACGTCTCAATCTGAGCTTCAGCGCGATTTGATTGAGTTGAGTGTTGAGATTTTGTTGCCTGGAGCCATAGGGAAACTTTGTGCTTTAGAGATTTCGTCATCTCTGATCGATGAAATTAAACTGAAGCAGCTAGAGGATCCGATGATTATTCAAATCTGAGAGAATGTTCTTAAGGGAAAGTCTCCTGGATTTGTGATTCATGAAGATGGAGTATTGAGATTCCAAAGTCGTCTGTGTGTGCCGAACGACTCGGAATTGAGGCAGGATTCATCTTGGATCAAGTAAGATGTACAAGGACCTGAGGAGAAATTTCTGGTGGAATGATATGAAGGAGGAGGTCGCACAGTTTGTAGCGAGATGTTTGACTTGTCAGCAGGTCAAAATCGAGCATCAGCGACCGGCAGGGTTATTGCAGTCACTTCCCATCCCGGAATGGAAATGGGAAGATATATCGATGGACTTCATCACGAGTTTGCCGAGATCGAGGTCGGGTATGAACATGGTTTGGGTGATTGTTGATCGTCTGACCAAATCGGCACATTTTCTGGGCATCAAGGATACTTGGGGCCCGGAGAAGTTGGCTCGTGTGTTTATTGCACAGATTGTGAGGCTTCACGGTACTCCGAAGTCTATTATTTCATATCGGGATGGCCGTTTTGTATCGAACTTTTGGCAGGCGGTGCATAAGGCGTTGGGTACTCGTTTGCATTTGATTACCTCTTTCCATCCTCAGTCAGATGGACAGTCTGAGCGCACTATCCAGACATTCGAGGATATGTTGGTTGCTTGTGCTCTCGACTGGAGTAGTGACTGGGAGGAGCATTTGCCATTGGTCGAATTCACGTACAACAATAGTTGGCACGCGTCAATTCGGATGGCACCGTATGAGGCACTTTAAGGGCGGCGTTGTCGATCGCCGATTTGTTGGAACGAAGCATTCGATTTGGTCGGGACCTAACCGAATATCGCTTTAGAGACGAGGCGGAAGGTAGAATTGATTCGAGAACGGATGTTGACTGCTTAGAGTCGACAGAAGTCGTATGCCGACATCCGTCGTCGACCTTTGGAGTTCGAGGTGGGAGACCACATTTTGCTAAAGGTGTCGCCGACGTGGGGAGTTTTCCGCTTCGGGAAGAAGGGAAAGTTGAGTCCGAGATTTATTGGATCCTTTGAGATTCTCAAGCGAGTCGATGATTTGGCATACCGTTTGGCGCTACCTCCGGCCTTGAGTCACATTCATAATGTTTTCCATGTTTCTCAGCTGAGGAAATATGTTCCGGATCCTAGTCACGTCATCGACTATGGTGAGATCGATGTCGCCGAGGATATTAAATTTTGGAGCACCGTGAGAAGCGACTGAGGCATAAGACCATTCCCTTGGTCAAAGTGTAGTGGTCAAGACATGGTGTCGAGGAGGCAACTTGGGAAACCGAGGATAGCATGCGTGCTAGGTACCCCGAGTTGTTTGTTTCTTAAGTTTCGGGACGAAACTTATTTTTAGAGGGGTAGAATGTAATATCCGCATTTTTCCTTTTTCCCGATATTCTCATTTTTGGTGTATTTTCGTTTTTAGCAACTTGCTTGTAATCGTATCGACATTTCGATTGTATATAATATAGACTTCTTGTCGTTCGAGCTTGTTTCGGACTCGTTTTACTCGATTCGGTGTTTTATGTCGTTTTCGTCGCTATTTCGTGTATTCTCGTAAATCGTCATTCGGAACCGCCGTTTCGGGGTTGCCGAAGATCCATCTCATGTTATTATGCGTGTTGTGAGTTTTTGTTTGGTGTTTCGACCATGTATCGTATATTTCGAATGTTTTGGGCCGTTTTGTAAATTCCCAAAGTTTTGGGATAATTACGTTTGTTGTTGTTTTCCGAACCTTCGGGTAGTCAGGAATAAGTTCTCTTTCAACACTTAAGTTCGTCGCCCCGAATCCTTTACGTTCGTACCCTCGTGTTTTGTTCACCGTTGCATTTCGATTTTTCGGTTCCTTCCTTGCCTGTTGGTAGCGGCCTGTACTCCGCAGGAAGGGACATTACGTACTGTTGGGATAACAATACCCGGTGTCGAAACAGTTAAGGATTAACAATCCCTGTATCAAATAGTGGTGATAAGATGTTTTGACAATATGCCAATCCAGAATACAGTAAGCAAACTGTATCGAAAAGCTGATCAAATATGTCAACCTCTATTGAAGACCTCTCGTAGATCGAGCATATTGATCATACAGCAAAGAGTCCCGCAAAGCTAAAGTATGGAAGCTGTCTCGAATATCAATACAGTGATCCTTCCATACAGCTCTCAACAGGACAAGAAGGAATCTTCAGTATTTGCTAGAAGTGAAGTCACGTTGATAAAGAAGTATTTATATACTAAAGGATAAAGTATTTAAATACTATAAGTCAGAAGATCTTCAAATCCCGCAATATCTGGATCTCAGTTGAATACCTGTTGTCACAGAATCTTGCCCAATGGATAGATCTCCAACGGATATATTTCAGAAGACTATATATATTCTCTCAAGGCTTTGAAGATCAGTTACCAAAAACTTACGAAGTTATTATCATATACATCAGAGAAAAACATATCTCCAAAGCTCACGGCTATTCAGATAAAAGAGATATACAGTGCTCAAACCGTGAACAACACATTATCAGCTAGAAGCTCAGAAAGTCAAAGTTGTTGTTCATATATTGTTCTAAACCTTGAACAAACCCATCAGCCCTATGTGGACTGAGAATCTTTGCTACTCCCGAACTGTGTGTGAAGGAATTTCATCAAAGAAGACGAAGCTTCAGAACTGTGTGTGAAGAAGCCAGTCAAAGTGTTAGCTCAAACCAATCTGTGTGAACGGTTGAAAGCAAAGATCTTTATATCAATCTGTGTGAACGATATATTGATTAAGTGTTGTTATAATTACGTAGTTGTGTACGTAGTAATTATAATAAACTTTTTACTCCTGTGTGGAGGACCAGTGGACGTAGAGGGGTTTACCTCGAACTACTTTAAATATTGTGTTATTTACCTTCTGCCTTTATTGTTTTAATTAACTGTGATTATTTAAGTATACACTACACATCGAGTTGCTGTATCCACAGCAACTTACTGTATTTAAGACTTTCACCATGCACTCAGATTTAAAACAGTACAGCTTGTTGTTTAAAACACTTTCCAAGCTGTATCCAGTATACTTAGTGGCCAACAAGTGGTATCGGAGCGGTTGATTCTAAAAAGAATCAGTCGTATTTTTAACCGAATCAGATCCAAATCACTTAATTTTTAAAACAGTCTTTTTCATTCCCCTATTCTCACATGGATACATCTATGATCAACAAAGTGCCTATGTTCTCTATTAATGAATTTGATGATTGGAGAATCAGGATGGAGGCTCATCTTGCAGCAATGCACGAAGAAATGATTTTTGTTATACAGGATGGCCCCATTAAGATCATGAAGGTAAACACGGCCACAAGGATTGAAGGCTAAGCCCATGCTGAGATGCTCGAGAAGGAGCGCGAGCAATGGACCACAGATGAAAGAAAGCGCACCAATCTCGACAATGTGGCTAAGAATACGTTGTTTGTCACTCTCGACAAAGGCACATTCTCGAAGGTAAAGAGCTGTAAAACAGCCAAGGAAATCTGGGATAAACTCAAGATGATTTGTGAGGGAACTGAGCTCTCAAAAGAAACAAAATTTCAAAACTGACTCAGCAATTTGAATCTTTCGAAATGAAACCAACTGAGACACAGATTCACTGGTATTGTTGGTGAACTTGAAGCTTTGGGCAAAATTTATACCCAAAAGGAGAAGAATTTAAAAAATTTCAGATCTCTCCCTGCCCGATGGGACATTAAGACTACATCTATGCGTGTGTCGTGTAATCTAAATGAAATATCTACTTTTGATCTCTTCTATGACCTCAAAGCTTTTGAGTATGATATTGACAGAAGAGAGAAAGCTGAAGGATCTCCTTCAAAGGTTACAGCACTAGCCGCTGTATCGAACCGTCGACACAGTATGCCCAGCTCGTCGAAGCCTAGTCACAAGAATGCTGATAGTGACGACGACATCCTATCTCAAGATGAAATGGCGCTTCTCATGCACAAATTCAAAAAGTTCATCAAGCAGTCTGGAAAGTCTCCCTACATGCCCAAACCTATCCACAAGGTAAGTACCAAAACTTCATCCGGTGATCCTAACCTGTGCTATAATTGCAGGAAACCAGGACATTATGCAAACAAATGTCCACATCCCAAAGTTCAAAGGTTGCCAGAAGCCGAGCAACAAGAGAAGGATGAACGAAGACGTGCTTGGAAAAACAAGATCAAGGCCATGATTGGAGAATCAGAAGCCTCCCCCGCACCATCCAAGTCAGAAGAATGTCTACAGGTGGTTGTTAGGCGTATTTTTATACGCTTATTTATCATTATTTTGTAGTGTTTTGGTGAGTGAAATCATCTAAATGAGCTTTCAATGCCTTAATTTTGCATGATTGACAGGAAATTGAAGTCCGGAAGCTAAAACGAGGCAAAACGGGCGAAAACGGCAAAACTGGACTATGAGCCGCGGCACAAGGAATCTGAGCCGCGGCACAGGAAGACACCAGCCGAAGGGCAGAGTAAGATGTACTCTGTGCCGCGGCACAGCTAAGGTGAGCCGCGGCACAGAAGAATTATTTAACGCCTGTGTATTCACTTTTGGCGATGTGCCGCGGCACAGGTTTAGTGAGCCGCGGCACACTTAGCGGGTTTTGTAGGGCGGCGCGGATTTTGGGCCGTTTCAAAGCCAGTTTTCGACCGATTGAGACGGACGCGTTTTACTGATGTGCTGAGCTATAAATAGGGCTTAAGACCCTAATTTAATTATCTTGGAATCATTGAATCTAATACCTTGGAGAGCTTAAGCTTGGAGACGGCAGAAGAGGAGGAAAGCAGAAGAATTCAAGGGCAGAAGGCGGAAGCTGAAGAACGGAGGAATCCGCGCTTCATCTGCGTTTGAATTTTATGCTTTTGTTTACTTATTCTGTATTTTCAGTTTTTAGTATGTCAGGCTAAAGCCCTAATCTAGGGTTTTGATGAAACCTTTGTTTTGATGAATTGATTGAGATTATCCAATTTATTACCTTTTTATTGAGTTTTCCCAATTATGTTTAATGCTTGCAATTATCTGGCCAATAGTTGTATTGATTTAATCATTCACTTCGAATCGGGAGAGGAGATTTGGTGAGGAACTATTGGTGAGGACCGTTTTATTCTGTGAGATAGGAATATACTCATAGGAACTACGTGGCCTTTAGGAGATTTCATGCTCTTTGCCTATCGACGAGATAATTCACCTAGGGATAGAGTGCGTTAGTCGCCGTTAGATAAATCTATTGACCTCGGGAGAGGCGGTAGAATATATTAGCAATCTCCGCCTTCAATAAATTGGGAAAATTATTTATTACGGATAATCGAGATAACTTCGGATAAACTAAGGTGGATTCAGAACCCTAGACTTATTCATCATTTGATTTCCTTTAATCCAAGATACTGTTTTTACTGCTTAGTCTTTTATAAATTCTTTTAATTATTAATCCAAAAAACCCAACTTCGATTGTTCAAATAAAATTGGAATACGAAAACATCGGTAGTTAGAGATTCAATCCTCGTGGGAACGATACTCTACTTATCACTTTATTACTTGTAAACGATGATGTGCACTTGCGTCTAGGAATTATCGCAACAAGTTTTTGGCGCCGTTGCCGGGGATTGAAATTTTTCTAATATCGATTGAAGTATTTCCAGTCTTAATTTGAACGTTTTATTTTTATTTTTGTGTATTTAATTTTGTTTATTCGTTTTTCCTTTCAGGACCTTTCGTTAGTGCATGAGAAGACTCGGTAACGAAGGCCTACTACCTTTGGACACCGAGCTCGAGCGCACTCTAAGAAGGAATAAAAAGGAGAAAAGAGAGTTGCAGACGTCGGTCAAGATGGCCGAGAATATTGAAATCCAAGAAGGAGACAACCAAGTGCGGCAAGTTCAACCGGAACTTGCTCTTCGAGATTATGCCATGCCGCAGGTCAACGCTAATTTTTCGGGAATTCGGCGTCCCACTATCCAAGCTAATAACTTTGAGATCAAGCCCGCCATTATTCAGATGGTGCAGGCGAGCCCGTTCTGTGGATTGCCGAAGGACGACCCGAATGCCCACATTGCGTCTTTCCTTGAGATATGCGATACTTTCGAAACGAACGGTGTCACCGACGATGCCATCCGATTGAGGCTTTTCCCTTTCTCTTTGAGGGATAAAGCAAAGTTCTGGTTAAATTCCTTACCGCCGGGGTCGATTACAACATGGGAGAGGTTGGCGCAAGCCTTCCTTGCCAAATTTTTCCCACCAGCTAAAACGGCGAGGTTGAGAAACGAGATAACCACTTTTGCCCAGTACGATATGGAAACGCTCCACGAGGCGTGGGAGCGATATAAAGAATTTCTACGAAGATGCCCTCATCACGGCATTCCTGATTGGCTTCAGCTTCATACTTTTTATAATGGTTTGAGTGCTTCTACACGTACTTTAGTGGATGCGGCCTCTGGTGGGACATTCATGGGAAAATCTATGGCCGAGGCACACGTGCTTTTGGAAGATATGGCCGAAAACGCATACCAGTGGCCATCGGAAAGATTGACACCGAAGAGAGTCATGGAAGTTTCAAGCAATGATCCGATCTCCACTTTGACAGCTCAAGTCGCCGCTTTGACACAACAGCTCCAGACATTTTCGCACGCACCAGCCCCCGTTACCATTGAGACATGTAATTGGTGTAACGGAGCACACCCGAGCGCGGAGTGTCAATTTGGAAATCCGTTCGAGCAAAATCAGATGGAGCAGGCTCAATTCGTAGGAAATGGGAATCGACCGAATAACCCGTACTCCAATACTTATAATCCGGGGTGGCGCAATCATCCCAACTTTTCATGGAGAGACGGACAGAACGCACACCAGCCCCCTTTCGCCCAGAATCAACAGCAGCCCCCTTCCGCTCCCAAAGTGTCTCTCGAGGAAGCGCTTGCAAAATTGGCAGCAAATAGAGTCAATTTATGACTCGGACGGAAGCTACACTACAAAATCATTCTGCTTCCATTCGGAATTTGGAGGTCCAGCTGGGCCAAATCGCTAATGTGTTGACAGCTCGTCCGGAGGGAGCATTGCCAAGTACAACAGAGACTAATCCTAGAGAGAGTCTAAACGCAGTTAGCTTGAGAAGCGGGAGAGAGGTGCTGGATCAGCCCGAGGGGGGTAAAGAGAAGAAGAAGATTGAAGAAGAGAAGGATTTAAAGCCAGAGGAGTCGAAGGATTTGAAGCCGGACAACTTGAAGACATGTGTTCCCCCCGTTCCGTTTCCGCAGAGACTACAGCAAAGAAGGGCGGACAAACAATTTTCCAAGTTCCTCGATGTGTTCAAAAAGCTTCACATCAATATTCCGTTCGCCGACGCATTGGAGCAGATGCCGAGTTATGTCAAGTTCATGAAAGAGATATTATCGAAGAATAGAAAGCTTGAGGAATTCGAAACGGTCACCTTGACAGAGGAGTGCAGTGCTATTCTTCAAAAGAAGCTCCCACCTAAATTGAAAGATCCGGGAAGCTTCAACATACCTTGCACCATGGGGAATCTTTCGTTTAATAAGGCACTATGCGATCTTGGTGCGAGTATCAACCTTATGCCTCTGTCAATTTTCAAAAAGCTGAATATTGGGGAAGCTAAGCCAACCATAGTCTCATTACAATTGGCGGATCGATCGATAAAGTATCCGAGGGGAGTGATCGAGGATGTTTTAGTTAAAGTTGATAAGTTCATCTTTCCGGCCGATTTCATCGTACTATACATGGAGGAAGATGAAAATATTCCGATCATCTTGGGACGACCATTTCTAGCCACGGGCCGAACCCTTATAGACGTGGAAAAGGGAGAGTTAACTCTGAGGGTCCAAGACGAACAAGTTACTTTTCAAGTATTCAAGTCGTTCCCATGTCCCGGAAGTGCTGATAAAGGATCACAAATTGAAAGGGTGGATGCCGTGGAAAGAGGAAAGCACCGAAAACATCGTCGTTGGGAAAATTCAGATTTTGTGTTGAATGGCCCAAGTTCTAAGAAGGATGTAGAACGAGTGGCGTTCCTCGAGCATGAGGAGAAATCTGCTGCAATCGTGAGTTCGTTTGTGAAGGAGGAGAGTGAGCCGAAAGCCAAGTGGAAAATTAGTCATGGAGAAACCGGGTGTTTCGGAAAGTTATTCAAGTCGAAACCTTTTCATAAACAACATTTGATGACCGAACCGAAACTCGAACCACTGATGACCAATGGTCATAATTTTAACCAAAATATAAACGGTTCGATGAACGGGGCGGAAGCCAAATGGAGTTTGCGAAAAGCGAACTAACGTTGTCCAATAGGTCCGGCTGAAGACTATAAACTTAGCGCTTCTCGGGAGGCAACCCGAGTTCGTAGTTGTATATTTTTGCATTTCTTTATTTTTCTTGTATTCGTGATTCTTATTTTTCATCCTTTTGTGCTTCTATGTGCTTCTGCCTCTCGTTTTTAACGTCTTCTTTTCAAAATTCTGTGCAGGAAAGTCCTGTGGAACAACCTGAAGTATGAGCCGCGGCACGCTTATTGTGAGCCGCGGCACACATCGATCGCAAGGAGGCAAACAGATCGTACTTTGTGCCGCGGCACGGCATAAATGAGCGCGGCACACTTGAGCAATGAGCCGCGACACACGGAATTTGAGCCGCGGCACACGACAAAAGCGAGACACGAGTAAAGGGATCAGACCTTGTGCCGCGGCTCACTTTATCTGTGCCGCGGCACACTATGCGGAATCCGAAAGGCCAGGTAGCATATAACAAGCATTCGGCCGACACTATCAGGTACGCTTCGTTTCTCCTTTACATTCCCTCCCCAGCGCGACCGGCCGAAGAGTTCTTCACAAATTTTCTTTTCTTCCTGCGATTTTTCTTGCAATCTTCAAAAAGGTACGTTTGAATCTTTAATTCTTATTTGCTTATGGTTGATATATGGAAGTTGTTTATGCCTTGAATGATTGGAACATGCTTATTTTCCTTCAAATAGTTTTATGATTGTTAGATAAGAACATGGTAGTTTCATCGAATTTCAATGGTTGAATCAGAATATCAATGAGTAGAATGTGTTAAGTTGTTAATGATTGAATTGTATTTCTGTTTTTGGGGGTTGAATCGAGCTAGAACTATGTTTATTCTTCAAGTAAACGTGCGCCCTCAAGGTGTCTGATAAATTGCCCAAATGAAAAGTTTTCTTTGAAAAAGCAATCGTTTTGAATCTTCGTGCAACGTATACGTTTTCAATTTACAGCAAGCCCAACCCTTACATCCAGGTTAGATGTTTAAGTCCAAATTCATCTTTCTCTCTCGTATGCGCTAGTGTCTTAAGTTCGGAATTTCTGGTTTGATGTCCTTAGCCGCGCATAGATCATTGTTATTATTTTTGCGTAAATAAACTCTCGTGTTGTACTTCTCAGGACTGATTATGGCGCGCACGAAGAAGCTGACCAAGCGTGCTAGGACCGAGTCATCCCCTACGCGAGGGGAGACCTCTCGGGGTCGGGCCGAGGCGGAGGGGCACCAATTTTCGGACCCCGAAATCCACAAGATATTCAACGAAAAGATCCGTCCGCGACCACTTATTCCCGAGAGAGGTTTTACTCCAGCTCCTCAGGACGGGGAGTTGCTCACGATGATTGACGAGATGGGATGGGCGGATTACCGCACCTCCCGAGGGCGGTCATCTCGATCGTCCGGGAGTTTTACGCGGCCTTTCTGTGAAGCACATCCGGCGGGGCATACGTTGCCATCTTTAGAGTCTCGGACTCAGTCGACGTCAGGGTCACGGTTTATTTCTCCCAGGCGCTATTCGGAGGCTTTTTGGGTTTCCGTCGGTTGACGAGACGGCTATGACCGCGTGATGACCGGCCTCACTAAGGAGGCCCCGCTTGAGAGACGATTGCACGGCCCGTGCAGGCCCAGGAGCGGCGAGCTCATCCACTTTTCACTTCAGAGCTCGCGCCTCGGCCGGCTCGGCGAGCACAGCTTTACTTTATTTGCGCATTGACCCCACCTCCCGGATCCGTCAGCTTTTCTCTCCCGCGCCCGGATACTTTTTGCTATCACCTCCGGCCGCGTTTCGATGTGGCCCCATTCTCGTCCGATCTATCTTCCAGAGTATCCAGGGGCCAAGACGGGGTTGAAGCACCCCTCCCTCATCTGCGCTTTATGCCGTGATCGGGTGGCGTGGTCGACGAGCCGATGCTTGCCCCACAGGCCCCGATCGACCACCGCATCATATCGCACTTTGACCAGTGGGGCGGAGCGCCGGCACATGCTCGGGGGCGAGGATTTTTGCTCGAGGAGGCTCACGAGGGATCCCCCGAGCCGCTTTTGTTGACGCACGGAGAGGCCGGCCCGCAGCCCGACAGAGCGAGGTTGGAGGAGCTGTTTGATGGGCTGCGGGAGGATTTGAGGAGACAGAGAGAAGAGCATAGAGAGGAGCTGAGGAGAGAGAGAGCTGCTGAGAGAGGAGACGAGGAGAGAGAGAGACGAGATGAGGAGAGAGCGAGAGAGCTGGATGGCTGCTATGCGGGAGGAGCAGCGGGCGGCGCGGGAGAGTGTTGTTGCTGCCGCCAGAGCCGAGATGAGAGAGCAGGCCCGCCGGGCCAGCCGACGAGCGGCGAGGCGTCTTGCTGCGAGGGATGCTTATCATCAGGAGCACCTCGCCGCATGGACGGCCCACATCTTGCATCCCGACGGGCCATTTATTGCGCCCGCCCGGCCAGCCACACCACCCTCCTCACCGGACGATGCTGGCACCAGCTCCTGAGCAGACTGGAGGGGAGTACTTGACCTTTTACTTTTATTGCATTTCATTTTTGTCCATTGAGGTCAATGTACGTCCTAAGTTTGGGGGGGGGGGGATTTACTTTCAGTTTCTACATTCATTGCTGTACTCTATTTTCTTGCTGTACATTATATTTTGTTGCACTTTTCTTTTCTATGCGAAATTTTTTTTAGATAGCCTTGCTTGCCGTAGTTTTTCCTTATTCGTGAATTTTCGTGCTTCTATTTGTGTGATACTGATGTTACGACACTGTCTTTCTCTCTGAAGAAGCGGGCGAGTTCTAGTCGAGTTATGGTCAGTTATTTCTGTTTCTGTTGAGTATTCAATTAGGTCCGAAATTTTTTCGTGATTGTAGAGGTCTTGGCAGATAAGAGACGATACATACTTGTTTTTAAATCCCTATCAATACGTTTGGCTACATTTTCCGGATAGAGAGTCGTACTGTTTCTTTAGTCGTTTTGGCACTTAAATTGAGTTTAGAGTCGGTCAGTTTCTCCCTAAAAGTCGAGATAATGTGTTCTATGAAGGGAAGTTCAGTAACCGGGGGTATTCGCGTGACCCGTTGTTTACTCTCGCGTAAAACGACGACCCCGATTAGACTAGTGATTTAGTTATTTCACATGTGCCAATGATAGGGAGCCTAGTAACCGGGGGTATTCGCGTGACCCGCTGTTTACTCTCGCGTAAAACGGCAACCTTGATTCGGACATGCGGAAATTATGTATTCGAGTTGTTTCTCCACTGTAGACGGGAACTCAGTAACTAGAAGCATCCATGTGCCCCATGAGTGTCTTTTACGTCAAACAGTTTCCTAATACATGAGAATGGAAGTTCCACCCTAGGATTATCCCGATGAAACATTCCGAGAGCCTAACCTAGTGGTCAACTCGAATCAAATTCTTGAGCATATATATATAAGGGAATACTGTCCGAGATTTAATTGTTATGAAACTCGTGAAAATTGTGCCTTTCGACTGTGGAACAGGAACAAACTAGCTTGGTTGTGTTAGCCTTTCATATTATCGGTCGATTTGACTCACGTTTTGTTAATCTTTGAGCTGAGTTTTCTTCATGAACGAGTGATTAGGACTGAATTTGACTACTTTGCGGAATCATTATTCTGAGTGCAGCTCGCTTTTATGACACTCGTATTATTTGGAGAGAATTACAGGATAGTATTGATTAGGTTGAACACTATGAGTTGCACGATTTTTCACGACATTCTTTTATTGACTTTAATTCTTTTTGCTTGAGGACAAGCAAAGGCTTAAGTTTGGGGGTATTTGTTAGGCGTATTTTTATACGCTTATTTATCATTATTTTGTAGTGTTTTGGTGAGTGAAATCATCTAAATGAGCTTTCAATGCCTTAATTTTGCATGATTGACAGGAAATTGAAGTCCGGAAGCTAAAACGAGGCAAAACGGTAGCAGCAAAATGGACTATGAGCCGCGGCACAAGGAATCGAGCCGCGGACAGAAGACACCAGCCGAAGGGCAGAGTAAGCTGTACTCTGTGCCGCGGCACAGCTAAGGTGAGCCGCGGCACAGAAGAATTATTTAACGCCCAGGTATTCAGCTTTTGGCGATGTGCCGCGGCACAGGTTTAGTGAGCCGCGGCACACTTAGCGGGTTTTGTAGGGCGGCGCGGATTTTGGGCCGTTTCAAAGCCAGTTTTCGACCGATTGAGACGGACGCGTTTCTTGATGTCTTTGAGCTATAAATAGGGCTTAAGACCCTAATTTAATTATCTTGGAATCATTGAATCTAATACCTTGGAGAGCTTAAGCTTGGAGACGGCAGAAGAGGAGGAAAGCATAAGAATTCAAGGGCAGAAGGCGGAAGCTGAAGAACGGAGGAATCCGCGCTTCATCTGCGTTTGAATTTTATGCTTTTGTTTACTTATTATGTATTTTCAGTTTTTAGTATGTCAGGCTAAAGCCCTAATCTAGGGTTTTGATGAAACCTTTGTTTTGATGAATTGATTGAGATTATCCAATTTATTACCTTTTTATTGAGTTTTCCCAATTATGTTTAATGCTTGCAATTATCTGGCCAATAGTTGTATTGATTTAATCATTCACTTCGAATCGGGAGAGGAGATTTGGTGAGGAACTATTGGTGAGGACCGTTTTATTCCGTGAGATAGGAATATACTCATAGGAACTACGTGGCCTTTAGGAGATTTCATGCTTTTTGCCTATCGACGAGATAATTCACCTAGGGATAGAGTGCGTTAGTCGCCGTTAGATAAATCTATTGACCTCGGGAGAGGCGGTAGAATATATTAGCAATCTCCGCCTTCAATAAATTGGGAAAATTATTTATTACGGATAATCGAGATAACTTCGGATAAACTAAGGTGGATTCAGAACCCTAGACTTATTCATCATTTGATTTCCTTTAATCCAAGATACTGTTTTTACTGCTTAGTCTTTTATAAATTCTTTTAATTATTAATCCAAAAAACCCAACTTCGATTGTTCAAATAAAATTGGAATACGAAAACATCGGTAGTTAGAGATTCAATCCTCGTGGGAACGATACTCTACTTATCACTTTATTACTTGTAAACGATGACGTGCACTTGCGTGTAGGAATTATCGCAACAGTGGTCACGGACAGTGATTCATCCGATGACGAATTCAATGATAAAGCATATATGTGCTTTATGGCCAAGGACATTCCTGAAGATGAAGATAGCGACGATGAGGTAAGCTCAACCTCAATCATTCCTTCCAATGCATCTCATACTTTTGAAAACATGATGAATGAGTTTAAGAACATTCAAAAGGCCCATGAGACATTGAAAATTGAGAATATACAGCTCCAACTGTCTAACCTAGAGCTGAAAGATGAAAATGACTTGCTGAAAATAAATTATGAAAATATGTCTATTGATTGTGAAACCAGCAAAGTCGACCATGAAAAACTCATGGAGAGAAATCATCAACTTGATCATGAACTAAGTGAGGTTAAAACTCTCAATGAGAGCAAGACAAATGATTTCGTTCTACTTCAAGCCAAAGTCAAAACTCTCGAAAAATGAGAAGATGAACTTGAGACCATTCTGAAATTGTTCGAGAAATCGTCCAAAAGAATGGAAGAAATTCTAAGCACTGGGCAACATGCTCATGATAAAAGTGGCTTAGGATACAGCTCATTTTCAAACAAAGGTAAAACTAGTACTGTGTTCGTCAAGAGTGTGGAACACATTCCTGTATCGAAAGATACTCCTAGTCCTGTGAAGGAACCTGTTGCTCAGCGAAAAGCAAAGGCTGCCATTCCGCCCCCGTAATCCTATTCAAGACAGCGGAATCATAAGCCATTCCAACCTATAAGGTGCACTCAACAGCATGATCCCCGAGCATATCAACAGCGCCAACAACCGTTCAGAAAAAAGGCTGTATCCAAACATCAAAGGCCCGCATGGCAGTACTATCAGTACAGCATGCCTAGGTATTGGATACAGGAGCCCTATTATTACTCGAGAAAACAGGTGTCCGCACAGTATCCACAACAGCATTGGGAATCCAACTGGAGACCTAGAAGGCAAGCTGTTAGGCCAAAGAAAATGGCTCCACCTCCAAGACGGCACTCGTACTGGACTAATAATAATAACCCTGAATTTTACATGCATAACAATTATCATGGTTATAGCGACTACGTATATACCCCATGTAGATACCGCAACACTGTACCGAATGTGACCTATAGTAAACCAATTGCTGTCAGGAAAATTTGGGTACCTAAAGGCACTAACATTCATGGACCCAAAAATCAAAGGGGACCTAAATCTACCTAATCTCTTTGCATACAGGACATCCTAGAGGAGGACATCTGGTACTTCGATAGTGGATGTTCTTGGCACATGACAGGAGACAAAAGCAAGCTGTCATATTTCATAGAAGGTCGCGGTCTAAAAGTGCGCTTCGGTGATAAATCTAAAGGAAGAACAAGAGGAAAAGGAAACCTTCTTGTCGGAAAATTCAAAGTCACTGTTGTTGCATATGTTGAAGGCTTACAGTACAATCTACTTAGTATTAGCCAATTCTGTGATAAACAATTCTCGGTGAAATTCTATATAGATCGCTGTAGAGTCAAGAACATCCAGACCAAAGAAGTTGTGCTTACAGGAAGCAGATCAGGTAACATGTATATTGCTGACTGGAAGCCTATGAGCTCCTCAATTCCATGCTTTGTTGCCAAAGGCACTGCAGATCTAAGCTGGTTATGGCACAAGAGGATGTCTCATGTAAACTTCAAGATGATCAACAAGCTCTCAAGACAGGGAATGTTAAGAGGATTGCCAAATGTGTCATTCAAAAAGGACAGCATCTGCGGACCATGTCAGAAAGGCAAGCAAATCAAGTCAACCCTGAAGAGCAAATCCTACCTTTCAACCCACAGAGTGTTGGAGATGCTACACATGGATCTCTACGGTCATGTAGACCTGGTAAGTTTGGGAGGAAAGAAATACAGTCTTGTTGTTGTTGATGATTACTCCAGGTATGCTTGGACAATTTTCCTAAGCAAGAAGAAGGAAACAACATCAAAGCTGCCCGAGCTCCTGAGAAAGCTTCAAAATGAAAAAGTATTGAGTATCGTGTCCATTCGTTCCGACAGAGGTACATAATTTACTAACCGCTTTATAGAGCAATACTGTTCGGATAATGGGATACAACACGAATACTCAGCTGCCCGTACACCTCAACAAAATGGTGTTTCCGAATGAAAGAATAGGACGCTGAAAGAAGCAACAAGGACAATGATTGCCGCAAGCAAATTGCCACAGCATTTCTGGGGTGAAGCAACCAATACAGCATGCTACACTCAAAACTGCTGTATCGTCAACAAGCACCACAACAAAACAGCATACGAGGTATGGAACAACAAAACTCCGTTAGTTTCGTATTTTCACATTTTTGGATGCAGGTGCTATATGTTAAATAATGGGAAGGATCAACTTAGAACCTTTGATGAGAAGTCAGATGAAGGAATTTTTGTAGGATATTCCTCCGTCAGCAAAGCTTATCGGATCTTTAATAAAAAGAAGCTGACGATTGAGGAATCAGTTCATGTAGTGTTCGACGAACCTCATCATGACCCTACAGGAGTAGAAGCTGTTACCTAGGACATCCAACAACTCTCCATCCTAGATTCACCAACTCCCATAAAACCTGTTGTTGACCTATAAATCAACCCCGCAGCTGTATGAATCGACGTAGATGAAGCCGATGATGTTCAAGCTGAAGCTGTATCTACAGCAACTCTCGATACAGTACGAGACCCTAAATTAGAACCTGACCGAAGATGGTTGAGAGATCACCCACAAGAGCTGATCATTGGAAACATCAATGCTGGTGTTTCTACCCGTAGGAGAATACAGAGTACACAAGAAAATGTACTATGTGCACAAGAAGAAATAGATACTAAGATATCACCATTCCCTGAATGGAAATCTCAATCCGAGCTTAGAAGACTTAATATGTACACTATTGCTGTATTCTTAGCCCAATCCGAACCTGTTTTACCATAGATGCTCTTAATAATTCTCATTGGATAACATCTATGGAAGAATAGCTTAACGGTTTCGAAAGAAACAATGTATGGTATCTTGTACCCAGACCTACGCATCAATCGGTTATAGGAACCAAATGGGTATTTAGACACAAGAAGGATCGAAATAGATGTTGCGAAATTCGGTGAATGCAAGTGCACGTTGTCGTAAGCAAGTAATAAAATGATAAGTAAGATATCGTTCCCTCGAGGACTGACCTACTAATTACCGATTTATGCGTATTCTAGTTTTATTTGAACTATCGAAATTTGAGGTGCAATTAATAATTAAAGAAAATTAATAAAAGAAAAAAATAGTAAAATCGATTGTTCGAAGGAAGAAGATCAAATAAGGAATTAATCTAGGATTGTGATTCCACCTCGGTTTATCCGAATTACTCTTGATTTATATGAATTAAATGATTTCCCAATTTATTGAAGGCGAAGATTGCTAAAATACTCTACTGCCTCTCCCGGGGTCAATAGAATTTTCTAAGGCGAATAACACACTCTATTCCTAGGTGAATTAATTCGACAATAGGCAAAAAGTACAAAATCTTCAAACAGGCCACGTAATTCCTATGAGTATATTCCTATCTCACAAGATAAAACGGTTCTCACCAATTTTTCCCACCAACTCTCCTCTCCCGATTCGAGTTGCGTAATCAAAACAAATCAATCATAGGCCATATAATTGATAGTAATTAAAACAATTGGGAAAACTCAATAAGAAAGGAACATATATTTTAATAATGCAAAATCAACAGTTAATTCGTCAAAACCGTGGTTTCATCAAAATCCTAGAATAGGGTTCTAGACTGACATTATAGAAATTAAGAATACACAAAGAATTAAAGAAAGCATAATAGAAATCAAACGCAGTCGAAGAACTTGGATTCCTCCGTTCTCTAGCTTCCGCTCTCTGCTCTATGGTGTTTTCTGCTTCTCCTCGATGATCCTCGATTAATCCCCTCGATCTTCAGGCCTTAAATCCCTATTTATAACCATCATTCGTCTCCAAAATGCGTCCGTAGATTAGGTCGAAAACGGGCTTCAGAAACGGCTCAGAAATGCGGCAAACATATCAAAACCGCCCCGCGGACCGCGGCTCAGTAAGTGCATGCCGCGGCCCCTAATGCTCAGCGCCATATGCCTGGGCGCAGTTTTATTCATGGGCCGCGGCTCAGTAAGTGCATGTCGCGGCCCCCGGTACAGTGTGTACCGCGCATTTCTAGTCACCTTCGTGTGCCGCGGCCTGGGCTTTGGTGTGCCGCGGCCCCAGGCCAAAAATTGTCGTTTTGGCCTGTTTTTCGTCGTTCGAGCTTTCAGACTCCAATTTCCTACAAAACGTATAAAGATAGTGCATTAAAAGCTCATTTATGCAGATTTAGACGTAAAATGGATATAAAATAATGATAGATAAGCGCATAAAAATACGTCTAACAAATACCCCCAAACTTGAGTCTTTGCTTGTCCTCAAGCAAAAATCAATTTCAAATAAAAAGTATCGTGAATGATCGTGCAAATCCATAGTGCTCAACTTAATCAATACTACCCTGAAAATCTCAAAGAATAATACGAGTATCGTATTAGTGAGTCACATCACGGACACTGATTCCACAAAGTAACCATTTTTAGTGCTAATCAATCGTTCATGAAGAAAATCAAGCTCAAAGATTAACAAGCGTGAATTTAACCGACCGCCAATATGAAGGGTTAGAATAAACAAGCCAAGTCGCCCAGTCCCATATAGAGGTGGGCAAAAAAATCGAAACCGAAACTGAAACCGGAAAAAAAACTGAAACCGAAACCGGTCAAAACCGGTTTTTGACCAAAACCGGTTCGGGTTGTCTCAAAACCGGCGGTTTCTACCTGGTTTTGCATTTTTCTATTAGAAACCGGTCCAAACCGGTTTTTAGGGTAACCGGTTTCGGAAACCGGGTTGAAAAATCCGGTTTGAAACCGGTTTTTGCGTGTATCCGTTAGCTATCCGTTGGATTCAAAAATGTGACCATTTTTTGCCCCTTTTTTTTTTACCATTTTGCCATCCCTAATCAACTATAAATACCCTATTTGAGTTTTGGTTTAGTCACAATTCTCAAACACTCTTCAAGTACTAAAGAAATTACAAAATTCTCGTTTCTCTCAATTCAAATGGCAACTCAATCTTCTTCCGCTTCCACGAATGCACCCGAGATTGTTGAAGTTATAGAAACAACTCGAAACCAAAAAATTTGGTGTAATTTCAACCTCGTGAAGTTGTCGGATAGGCAACTTAAGGCTCATTGTAAACATTGCGGTAAGTTTTTGAAACATGAATCCAACACGACGTTGAAGATGCATACCGACAAGTATTGCGAAGGACTCAAATCCTTTCCGGAAGCCGGTCAAGCATCTATGTCACGAGAGGGGGGTCTTTTTGCATACGAGGTGGAGCAGTGCCGACAACAATTTGCAAGCTACGTGATTCAAGAAGGTTTGCCATTCAACCACTTCGATAACCCTCGATTGACTAAGGTGATTCAAAATACTCTTCAACCGCGATATAAACAAGTAAGTCGTGCTACTCTTAGACGTGATTGTATTAAATTATGGAAAAAGGCTAAAATAGAACTAGTAAACGGTTTTGCAAACTTAAATATAAATGTAAACTTAACAACCGATGTTTGGTCGGCACCTCATGGTTTCCCCGGTTCATACCTTTGTGTTACCGCACATTGGATTGATCCCGATACATGGCTAATGATGAAGCGTACGATTGCTTTTGAAAATTTTGAGTACCCTCACACGGGTCAAAATTTATTTCATATGTTACAAAATGTAATAAATAACTTTAACTTACAAGAAAAAGTTTTTTCGATCTCATTTGATAACGCGTCTAATAATACAAACGCGGTAAAAAAATTAATATTAACATATAAACCGCCTTCGAAGGGTATTTTTTATCATAGTCGATGTGTTGCACACATTATAAACTTGGTTGTTCAATACGGATTAGCGGTACCCGAAATAAGTTTGGTAAAAGACGCTTTTAAAAAAATGTTACAAGATATATTTTGTTCAAGTAAAGCTAGATATAAACAATATATGAAATTGTGTAAGGACACGAATTCTATTTTTTTAACCCCTAATTGGGACGTTCCTACAAGATGGAATTCGACTTATAAAATGTTTTGTTGTGGTTTACGCCAACGTGATACTTTACAACTTTTTCATGATGAACTTGCGAATAGGACGAGTAGGGTTACACCATTTACGTCAGAACAACGGGATATAGTTAGAAAAATAAGCAAATTGCTCAAAGTTTTTAAAAATGGAACAACTTTATTATCGGGTGTTTATTATCTAATGACTCATTTGGTACTTAATCAAATTTATTTAATGTGTTCAAAATTAAGCGACTACGAATTAAGTGGTGATTTATATGAAAAAATGGTTTCGCCCATGAAAGAAAAACTAAGAAAATATTTTAAAGAAATGCCACCGGTAATTACTTGTTCCGCCGCCTTTAACCCATGTATGAATATTAGCGGGGTGGAACTACTTATCGACAAAATCTCTATTGATTTAGAATTGCATAACGAAAACGTTTTCTATTCAAGAGATGCAAAAGTCATTTTTAACAAAAATTTCAAAGATTTATTCGGGGTTTATTTTAAAAAGTATGGTTCAAGAAATGATTCTTCAAGTTCGTTTTCATCATCATTTTCTACTTCTACTAGCGCGGATCCCATGCTTAACTTATATAATAGTTTAAGAGAAGAAAACACTAAACGGGCTAGGGGTGAGGGTGACCAATCATCGACTAGCGAATATGGGAGATATATTGGAACCGATTTTTTATCGACTATGGGACCCCATGAATTCGTAAATTTTGATATTTTGGCTTGGTGGAAAGGAAGGGAAACTCAATTTCCCGTTCTAACCGCTACGGCCCGAGATTTACTAACCGTCCAAGCTTCTACGGTAGCGTCGAAATCCGCTTTTTCTCTTAGTGGTAGGGTATTATCTATACGAAGAACAAGACTCACACCGGCATCATTGGAGATGTGTATTTGCTTGAAGGATCACTTGGACGCATCCGAGCGTATACAACACACTCAAAGTCTTTAAGGAGAACTAGACATTGAACAAGAAATACACGATATCGAGGTGGAAGAAGGTTTTGCAATCTCACTCTCCGATGAAGAAATTGCTCTCGATGAAGCTTCGCGCGAGGCTAGCTCCGAAGAAGATATCACTGTCGATGAATAAAAGTTTATGTTTTAAATTATAAATGTTTGAATAAAAGTTGATGTTGTAATGAGTTTATTTAATAAAAGTTTATGTTTTAAATTCTAAATGTTTGAATAATAGTTGATGTTGTAATGAGTTTATTTAATAAAAGTTTATGTTTTAAATTCTAAATGTTTGAATAATAGTTGATGTTGTAATGAGTTTATTTAATAAAAGTTTATGTTTTAAATTCTAAATGTTTGAATAAAAGTTAATGTTCTAATGAGTTTCTTTAATAAAAGTTTATATTTAATGTATAATGGGTTTATTTAATAAGAATATATTATTTTTTTAATTTTTTTTAAAAAACGGTTATAACCGGTTTTTCCTACCCGAACCGGTCACAAACCGAACCAAACCGGTTAGTATAGGGTCTAGTTTTTACAGTCCCCAACCCAACCCGACCCGAACCGATTTGGTCAAAAAACCGGTTTTGAAAATACGACCAAAAACCGGTTCGGTTTTATAACCCGAACCGGTTTGAAAATATACCCGATTTGTACACCCCTAGTCCCACAGTCTAGTGGCAAAAATTCAAGAGTTTCATTGTCAAAAATAATCCTCGGACAGCATTCCCTTTTGATCATAATAAAGATTCGAGTTAACCACTAGGTTTGGATCTCGGGATGTTTCATCGGGATAATCCTAGGGTGGATTTCCATTCTCATGTATTGGGGAACCGTTTGACATAAAAGACACTCATGGGGCACATGGATTCTTCTAGTTACTAAGTCCCCCTCTACAGCGGAGAAAAAACTCGAATAGCAATTCCCGCACGTCAAGGTTGCTGTTTTACGCGAGAGTAAACAACGGGTCACGTGAATACCCCCGGTTACTAGGCTTCCCATCATCGGTAATGCGATATTTCTAAATCATTAGTCTATTCAGGGTTGTCGTTTTACGCGAGAGTAAACAACGGGTCACGTGAATACCCCCGGTTACTAAACTTTCCATCATAGAATATGTCTAATATCTCGACTTTTTGGGAAAAACTGTCCGACTCTAAACTCAATTTAAGTGCCAACAAGACTCATGTTACTGGACGACTAGCTACGCGAAAAATGTAACCAAACGTATAGACGGCGCTTTGAAAACACGTATATCTCCTTTCTTATCTGCTAAGATTTCTACAAAAACGAAAAAATTGCAGACCTAAATGAATACTCCAAGGAAACAGATATCGCTGACACCAAACTCGACCAAAACTCAACCGTTTCTTCAAATAGAAATCAGTATCATAACATCAGTTTTACACAAGGAAGCACGTAAAATCCACGAATGCAAATAATATCACGACAAGCAAGGCTAGCGTAAAAAACAACGAAAAATAGCAACGAATAAATAAAAAAAAATAACTGAAAGTAAACTCCCCCAAACTTAGGACGTACATTGACCTCAATGGACACAACTAGTAATAGGCAAAAAGAGAAAAGGTCAAGTACTCCCCTAATGTCCGCTCAGGAACTGGTGCCGGCCTCGCCCGGAGAGGAGGGTGGTGTGGATGGCCTAACTGGTGGGATGAAGGGCCCGTCCAGGTGCAGTACATGGCTCGTCCACGCAGCAAAGTAATCCTGGTGGTAAGCATCTCTCGCCGCCAGGCGCCTCTCCTCACGTCAATTGGCCCGGGGGCCTGCTCTCTCATCTCCTCCCGGACAGCTGCGAGGAGGCTCTCTCTCTCTGTCCGCATCTCCTCTCTCAAAGCAGCTAGATGGCTCTATCTCTCTCTCCTCATCTCCTCTCTCAGGCCGTCAAACATCGCCTGGAGGTGCTCTCTCTCGGGCGGCGGGCTGGACTCCGCATGCTCATGTGTTAGAAGAAGAGGCTCGGGGGACTGCTCATGTTCCTCGTCAAGAAGAAATCCTTGTCCCCGAGCATGTGCCGGCGCTCCACCCCACTGGTCAAAGTGAGAAATAATGCGATGATCAATCGGACCCTGGGGTGCTAGCATTGGCTCATCATCCGACCAAGTCATGCCCGACTGGCGGCATAGAGCGCAAATGAGAGAGGGGTGCTTCAACCCTGTCTTGGCCCCTCCTTGAATGCACTGAAAGATAGATCAGACCAGATGAGGGGCCACATCGAATCTGAGCCCGGTAGTGATAGCATATAGTAGCCGGGCACGAGAGAGTAAAACTGAGTGAATCTGCGAGGTAGGATAAACTCGTGTGCAGAGGAAGTATAACCAGGCTCGCCCGAGCCGACTGAGGCGCGAACTCTTAAAATAGAAGGCTGAAGAACCCGGGGCTCGAGTCTCCTATATGGAACCGGGTTGTGTGAGTGCCTCAAGCAGAGCCTTCCTCGTAAGGCTACTCATACTCTGCATAAACGCCATCTCATCCACCACTGGCAGCTCATATAGTATCCGAATTGCAGCCACCTAAAAATCCACAGTATGGCCTCGGACGACGACCTGAGTCCGAGTATCTGATTGCACCATCATCTGCCCCGCCCGAATATGTCGCAATAGAGCGCTAGGGTAAAATTCCTAGACGATAGAGATCACAGCCGGCTCGGGAGGCGCAGTGAAATGAGCCCATCCCATCTCGTCAATCATAGTCAGAATCTCACCGTCCTGGGGGGCGGGAGTGAATCCCCACTCCGGGATTATTGGTCTAGGCCGAATTTTTTCATTGAATATTTTGTGAATGTCCGGATCGAAAAATTGGTGAGACTCTAAATCGGATCGGCTCTGTGATGTCTCCCCTCGTGTGGGGGATGATTGTGTCCTAGCCCTCGTACTTATGTTCCTTTTTCTAGCCATGGCGAGGTTCCTGAAAAAAATAACCACAGGAAATTATACACCTTTAAGGAAAACTACACCACTCTCGACTTAAGATACGCGAAACGTGAATATAGAGTCTTGCACCATTGTAAGAGGAAATTAAGGTTGAGCTTTCAAGTTTAAACATGAAGTAAGGGTTGGGGTACAATGTAATTTGATAATCAATTTCGTTGCATATAATTTGAAAACGTTTTGCTCAAAAATTTTCATTGATGCATTTTATCAAACACTTAACATGCATGGGTTTGAATGAAGAACAAGAGTGATAATGGTTTAATCCAATCCCCAACAATAACAACATCAATCGATAGTCATGACAAAACAGCAAAAACTTCAATAATCCATAGATAATCAACAATTAACATCACCAATCAAACAATAATCACCATATTCCAACTAAATTTTGATAGAACTTTGAAAAAAAACTAACAACATATTCAACATTGAATGAAGAACAACACCTCACTTTTCAATTCATGTAGCAATTAAGATTAGGAATTGAGAATTACATTGCTTGGATTGAAGAATGCAAGAAGAAGAAAAATTGAGTGGGGATCATCTGAGTGCTGCGCAGGAGTGAAGGAGACTTACCTGGTTGTGCCGGCCGATCGATGTTATAAAGGGGTGCTAGGCTGTCCATCTTCGCAACAGGGTCCGCGGCACAGATTAAGTGAGACGCGGCCCAGAGTACAGCCTGCCCTAGCGTTTCTTTTATATCGCCTTGTGCCGCGGCTCAGCGTATGGGTGCCGCGGCTCATCGTGTAAGTGTGCCGCGGCTCATTTGGTCCATGCCGCGGCACGGAGTACAGCTTCCTAGGCGTTTCTGGGGCATTTGGCGTGCCGCGCTTAGTACATATGTGCCGCGTCTCAGGTTTAGGGTGTGCCGCGGCTCCGTAAGGTTGTGCTGCGGCACATGGTACATGAAGGTTAGCCATTTTCCTTCGACTTGTGTGTGCCGCGGCTCGCTTCCCTTGTGCCGCGGCTCGTTGCTGAATTTTCCCCTGGGGTGATTTCTGCACAGAATTTTCAAAGGCAAACACTTAGAACGTGAGGGATAGGCATATCAAAGCAAAATTGACGAAAAATAAAGACTCTAAAATGCATGAAAACACTGAAAAATAAAATCTACAACTAATACTCGGGTTGCCTCCCAAGAAGCGCTAAGTTTATAGTCTTCAGCCGGACTTTTCTAGCATTCATCTGGCTATGGATAAGACGACGCTTGTCTTCTGCGCGTCTATTGGATTACCCAAGTAGGCCTTCAACCGCTGCCCATTAACTTTGAATTTACGGTCATCTTTTTGTACTTCCACTGCTCCGTGTGGGAACACCTGAACTACTGTGAACGGTCCCGACCATCGTGAACGCAATTTCCCAGTGAATAACCTTAAGCAAGAATTAAACAACAACACCTCTTGAACCGGGACGAACTCTCGATGTGTGATGTGCTTATCATGCCAAATTTTTGTCCGTTCCTTATAAAGTTTCGCATTTTCGTACGCATCATGGCGAATTTCCTCCAGCTCGTTCAACTGCAAACAACGCTTTTCACCAGCAGATTTGAGATCAAAATTTAATTTCTTTATCGCCCAGTAAGCACAATGTTCCATCTCTACGGGCAAATGACAACTTTTCCCATAAACCAATTTGTAAGGCGACATCCCGATAGGTGTTTTATACGCAGTACGGTATGCCCAAAGTGCATCATCGAGTTTAAAGGACCAATCTTTTTGAGACGAGCTGACTGTTTTTTCTAAGATCCACTTTATCTCTCGATTTGATATCTCGACTTGACCGCTCGTCTATGGATGATAAGTTGTAGCAACACGATGAGTGACTCCGTATTTTCTCAAAACCGCATCAAGGAGTGTGTTGTCGAAGTGTGAACCACCATCACTGATAATAGCACGTGGAGTCCCAAAACGCGTGAAAATATAATTTTTTATAAATTTGATTACGACATTAGACCCATTCGTTGGTAGTGCCACCGCTTCGACCCACTTTGAGACGTAGTCCACTGCCACCAAAATATAGAGATTCTTATTTGATGGAGGAAATGGACCCATGAAGTCAATCCCCCATACGTCGAACAATTCAACATCAAGTATGGTGTTCAACGGCAATTCATGTCGTCTTGAGATGTTTTCCGTCTATTGACACCGATCACATGTGGACACAAAGGAGTGAGCATCTTTGAATAATGACGGCCAATAGAGCCCCGATTCTAAGACCTTTGCCGCTGTTCTATTTCCACTAAAATGCCCACCGTAGGGTGATGCATGACAATGATTCAGCACACTGTGGATTTCCTCACCCGGAACACATCTGCGAATGATTTGATCAGGGCATCTTTTAAACATAAAAGGATCGTCCCACAAATAATACTTAGCATCTGAAATCAACTTCTTCTTCTGATGATGTGGAAGATCATTTCGAATTGTTTTGCTCGCCAGATAGTTCACCAGGTCAGCGTACCAAGGTGCGTGTTGCGAACCAAACTTGTAGAGCTGTTCATCGGGAAAGGTTTCCACAATTTGTGGATGACTTTCCCCTTCTCAAGAGAATTCTCTAATCATGAAAGATGATCGGCAATAACATTCTCAGTCCCCTTTTTGTCCCGAATTTCCAAGTTGAATTCTTGAAAGAGAAGCACCCACCTAATCAACCTTAGTTTATCATCCTTCTTCTCCAAAAGATATTTGATTGCCGAATGGTCGGTCCACACCACTACTTTCGTCCCCAACAAATACGCCCGAAATTTATCAAAAGCAAAGATTACGGCTAACAATTCTTTTTCCATTATGGCATAATTTATTTGGGCGTCGTCTAGAGTTCAGTTTGCATAATACACGACGTGGAACACTTTCCCTTGCCTCTGTCCCAAAACAGCCCCAATGGCAAAATCACTAGCATCACACATCAATTCGAATGGGAGGTCCCAGTCTGGAGCGACTATTACCGGGGCGGTGCTTAGAGCTTTCTTCAATAGATCGAAACTTTCTGTACACGACTCGTCAAAATTAAACGGAACATCCTTCATGAGCAAATTGCACAACGGCTTCGTGCTCTTTGAAAAATCCTTAATAAACCGGCGGTAAAAACGGGCGTGTCCCAAAAATCTCCTTATCCCTTTTACTGAAGTAGGCGGAGGCATCTTCTCGATTGTTTCAATTTTTTCCCGGTCGACTTCAATTCCATGTGAGGATATTCGGTGGCCAAGTACAATGCCCTCCTGGACCATAAAATGGCACTTCTCCCAGTTCAAGACCAAATTTGTTTCTTCGCATCTTTTTAGGACTTTCTGAAAATTCTGCAAACACATATCAAACGAATCACCGAAAACAGAAAAATCATCCATAAAAATTTCAATGCAATGCTCTACCATGTCAGAAAAAATAGCCATCATACACCGTTGAAAAGTGGCCGGCGCATTACATAAACCAAAAGGCATGCGCCTATAAGCGAAAATGCCGTAAGGACATGTAAACGTCGTTTTTTCTTGGTCTTCTGGGGCTATATAAATCTGATTATACCCAGAATAACCATCAAGAAAGCAATAGAAATCGTGCCCGGCTAATCTATCTAACATTTGATCAATAAAAGGTAAAGGGAAATGGTCTTTTCTAGTGGATTTATTTAATTTCCTATAATCTATGCACATACGCCACCCCGTGACAATCCTAGTGGGAATTAATTCATTATTATCATTTTGAATAACCGTTATCCCACCCTTCTCTGACACAACTTGGACCGGACTTACCCACTTGCTATCAGAAATAGGAAAGATCATACCTGCGTCGAGGAGTTTTAAAACATCGACTTTTACCACCTCTTTCATGTTTGGATTTAAACGGCGTTGATGCTCCACAGATGGTTTGTAGTCTTCCTCCATCAAAATTTTGTGCATGCAAATGGACGGGCTGATTCCCTTAATATCCGCAATTGACCATCCAAGGGCAGATTTGTACTCCCTCAGAACCCTCAATAACTTCTCCTCTTGATCCCCCGCTAAAGTGGCCGAAAGAATGACTGGCAATGACTCGTCGGGTCCCAAAAATGCATATTTTAAGTGAGTTGGCAGCTGCTTGAGTTCCAGCTTTAGGGGTTTCTCAATTGATGGGACGGGTCGAGTTGGTGAACTTCTGAGCTCCTCACATGGTCGACGAGTGAAAAATGGTGGGGAAGCATCCATGTGTCGTACATAGGCTACATGCTCTGAATTTAATTCAGAAGCAGACCCAACTAAAACGGACTCCAGTGGATCAGATGGGTAATTCTTTCGAAAGGCTCTACTTACACACGAGTTAATGATGTCAACTTGGAAACAATTTTCAGCATCACTAGGATATTTTAAGGATCGAAAGATATTGAACGTTACTTGCTCCTCTTGAACTCGTAGAGTAAGCTTCCCTTTTTCCACATCGATCAAAGTTCCGCCGGTTGCCAAAAATGGTCTTCCCAAGATAATTGGGATGTCGTGGTCCTCCTCCATGTCAAGCACAATGAAATCGGCCGGAAAGATGAATTTATCTACCTTGACTAAGACGTCCTCTATTACCCCTCTCGGATATTTGATAGATCTATCGGCTAATTGTAAAGAGACCGTCATTGGTTTGGCTTCCCCAATATCCAGCTTCTTAAAAATAGCAAGGGGCATAAGGTTTATGCTGGCTCCGAGATCACATAAGGCTCTTTCAAAGGACGAATTCCCAATGGTGCATGGAATAGTAAAGCTTCCCGGATCCCTCAATTTAGGTGGGAGCTTCTTCTGTAGAATAGCACTGCACTCCTCCGTCAATGCTACTGTCTCATACTCCTCGAGCTTTCTTTTGTTTGATAAGATTTCTTTCATGAACTTCACATAACTCGGCATTTGTTCCAAGGCGTCGGCAAATGGAATGTTGATATGGAGTTTCTTGAAGAAGTCAAGAAACTTGGAGAATTGCTTGTCCAATTTTTGCTTTTGCAGACGTTGTGGGAATGGAATTTGAGGAGTGGGATGAGTAGTCGACACTGCCTTTGGCTTGGGTGCCTCGTCCTTTTCTTTCTCATTGTGGTCGCTCTTGTCCTTGTTATTGGTAGGCTGCACTTTCAGCTCCTTTCCGCTTCGTAGCTCGATTGCTTGCACATTTTCTTTCAGGTTCATTTCGGTGGCACTGGGTAACACACCTTGAGGTCGAGATGACAATAGATTTGCGATCTGCCCCATTTGTACTTCCAAGTTTCGGATGGAGGCGGAATGATTTTGTAAAGTAGTCTCAGTGCGGGTCATGAATTGGCTCGTATTAGCCGCCATTTGAGCAAGAGCATCTTCCAAGGAAACCTTTGGTGGTTGAGGGGGCTGCTGTGGGGGCTGCGTGAACTGAGGTTGCGGAGATTTATTTAAAGCTTGTCCATTCTTCCACGAGAAATTTGGGTGATTTCGCCACCCTTGATTGTATGTGTTGGAATGCGGATTATTCTGCCGATTCCCGTTTTCCACGAACTGAGCTTGTTCCATCGGATGTTGCTCATAAGGATTTCCAACTTAGCACTCTGCGCTAGGATGAGATCCATTGCACCAATTACATGATTTTGTGGTAACGGAGGTAGGAGCATGTGAAAAAGCTTGCAATTGCTGAGTCAGCGCTGCGACTTGGGTTGATAGTGTAGAGATCGGATCGTTGTCAGAAACTCCCATAACTCGCTTTGGGTTCACTCGTTCGGAAGGCCACTGATAAGCATTTGCAGCCATCGCCTCCAATAGAGAATGAGCTTCCGCCATAGTCTTTCCCATTAACGCTCCTCCAGCGGCTGCATCAACAAGAGTGCGTGTAGAAGCACTCAATCCGTTATAAAAGGTTTGGATTTGTAGCCAATCCGGTAATCCATGGTGTGGGCATCTCCGTAATAAATCCTTGTATCGCTCGCAAGCTTCGTGAAGCGATTCCATCTCAAATTGCCGAAGGTAGTTATCTCGTTCCTAAGTCTCGCCATCTTCGATGGTGGAAAGAACTTACCCAGAAAGGCTTGTGCTAATTCCGCCCAAGTCGTGATAGAGCCCGGCAGTAATGAATTTAACCAAAACTTGGATTTGTCCCTTAGAGAGAAAGGGAAAAGCCGCAGACGAATAGCATCATCAGTAACATCGTTATTCTTGAAGCTGTCACATATCTCGAGAAATGAAGCGATGTGTGCGTTGGGGTCATCGTTCGCCAGTCCACAAAATTGGATTGCTTGCACCATCTGAATTATAGCCGGCTTAATCTCGAAGTTGTTAGATTGGATGGTTGGACGCCGAATCCCCGAAAAGTTTGCATTGATTTGTGGCATTGCATAATCACGGAGTGCCAATGCCGGTTGAGCTTGCTGCATAAGATTGTCTCCTCCTCCGTGATTTTATGTATTATCGGCCATAGTGTCTTTTGTCGGTAGCTCACGCTTTTCCTTTTTTTTTTTCCGAAGAGTGCGCTTGAGTTCAGTATCCAAAGGTCTTCGTTACCGAATTTTCTCATGCACTAACTAGAAATTCCTGAAAGGAAAACAAATAAAAAAAATACACAAAAATAAAATAATGTTCAAATTAAGACTAGAAATACTAAAATCGATATTAGTAAATTAATCAGTCCCCGACAACGGCGCCAAAAACTTGTTTCGAAATTCGGTGAACGCAAGTGCACGTTGTCGTAAGCAAGTAATAAAATGATAAGTAAGACATCGTTCCCTCGAGGACTGACTTACTAATTACCGATTTATGCGTATTCTAGTTTTATTTAAACTATCGGAATTTCAGGTGCAATTAATAATTAAAGAAAATTAATAAAAGAAAAAATAGTAAAATCGATTGTTCGAAGGAAGAAGATCAAATAAGGAATTAATCTAGGATTGTGATTCCACCTCGGTTTATCCGAATTACTCTTGATTTATATGAATTAAATGATTTTCCAATTTATTGAAGGCGAAGATTGCTAAAATACTCTACTGCCTCTCCCGAGGTCAATAGAATTTTCTAAGGCGAATAACACACTCTATTCCTAGGTGAATTAATTCGACAATAGGCAAAAAGTACGAAATCTTCAAACAGGCCACATAATTCCTATGAGTATATTCCTATCTCACAAGATAAAACGATTCTCACCAATTTTTCCTACCAACTCTCCTCTCCCGATTCGAGTTGCGTAATCAAAACAAATCAATCATAGGCCACATAATTGACAGTAATTAAAACAATTGGGAAAACTCAATAAGAAAGGGAAATATATTTTAATAATGCAAAATCAACAGTTAATTCGTCAAAACCTTGGTTTCATCAAAATCCTAGAATAGGGTTCTAGCCTGACATGCTAGAAATTAAGAATACACAAAGAATTAAAGAAAGCATAATAGAAATCAAACGCAGTCGAAGAACTTGGATTACTTCGTTCTCTAGCTTCCGCTCTCTGCTCCGTGGTGTTTTCTGTTTCTCCTCGATGATCCTTGATTAATCCCCTCAATCTTCAGACCTTAAATCCCTATTTATAACCATCATTCGTATCTAAAATGCGTCCATGGATTAGGTCGAAAACGGGCTTCAGAAACGGCTCAGAAACGCGGCAAACATATCAAAACCGCCCCGCGGGCCGCGGCTCAGTAAGTGCGTGCCGCGGCCCCTAATGCTCAGCGCCATATGCCTGGGCGCAGTTTTCTTCATGGGCCGAGGCTCAGTAAGTGCGTGCCGCGGCTCCCGGTACAGTATGTACCGCGCATTGCTAGTCACCTTCGTGTGCCGCGGCCTGGGCTTTGGTGTGCCATGGCCCCAGGCCAAAAATTGTCATTTTGGCCTGTTTTTCGTCATTCGAGCTTCCGGACTCCAATTTAATACAAAATATATAAAGATAGTGCATTAAAAGCTCATTTATGCAGATTTAGACTTAAAATGGATATAAAATAATGATAGACAAGTGCATAAAAATACGTCTTACAATAGACTGATTATTAGGAACAAATCAAGGCTAGTCGCACAAGGCTATAGACAGGAAGAAGGCATAGACTACGATGAAACCTTTGCCCCTGTAGACAGACTAGAAGCCATTAGGATATTTTTAGCCTTTGCCGCCCATAAGAGCTTTATTGTATACCAAATGAACATCAAAAGTGCATTCCTAAATGGAGACCTTGCCGAAGAAGTTTATGTTGAACAACCACCAGGGTTTGCCAATACAGACGGCATCGATCGAGTATACAGGCTAAGGAAAGCACTGTATGGACTTAAGCAAGACCCTAGAGCATGGTATGAGACCCTGTCCCAGTATCTAACCGATAATGGATTTTAGAAAGGTGTTGTGGACAAAACCTTGTTCAAAATACAGGAAGGCGATGACCTTCTAATGGTTCAATTATATGTAGATGACATTATTTTTGGTTCAACTAACCTTCCTTTGTGTCAAAGGTTCTCTCATCTCATGCAAAGTAAATTTGAAATGAGTATGATGGGAGAACTTAGTTATTTCCTAGGTTTGCAGGTAAAGCAGTTGCCTACAGGGATCTTCATCAACCAGGAAAAATACAGCAATGAGTTTCTCAACAAATTTGGCATGAACACTTCCAAATCACCATCAACCCCCATGAGCACTTCCGTGCAGATTAGTGCTTATGAAGCCGGATAGCCAGTTAACCAATCACTCTACAGGAAGCTTATTGGCTCTCTTCTGTACCTAATGGCTAGCAGGCCCGATATCCAGTTTTTTGTAGGAGTGTGTGCGAGATATCAAGTAGCACCCAAGGAATCACACTTCAATACAGCTAAACGGATACTGAAGTATGTTAAAGGAACAGTCGATGTAGGACTGTGGTATCCTAAAGAAGGCGGATTCAATTTAGTTGGATACAACGACTCGGATCTCGGAGGCTACAAGCTAGATAGGAAGAGTACAAGTGGAACTTGTCACTTTCTTGGACCTAGACTTGTTTCTTGGTTCAGTAAGAAGCAATTGGCAAACTCACTTTCCACGGCTGAATCAGAATACTATGCTGCTGGTAGTTGCTGTATGCAGATCCTTTGGATGCAGCAACAGTTGTCAGATTATGGGATTGAAGCCAAGGAAACGCCAATCATGTGTGATAGCACGAGTGCAATTGCAATAACGCACAACCCTCTATTGCACTCGCGCACTAAGCATATTAACATGAAGCATCATTTCATAAG
Organism: Orobanche coerulescens; assembly: GCA_033398695.1. Lineage (NCBI taxonomy): Eukaryota > Viridiplantae > Streptophyta > Magnoliopsida > Lamiales > Orobanchaceae > Orobanche > Orobanche coerulescens. The sequence goes on from CM065808.1 coordinate 77,907,247, forward strand.
GAATCATGTCGAGCACAAGGATGTTCGGCTCGAAAAGGTTTATACAGATATTCAGTTGGCCGACATCTTCACCAAGCCTCTCGACACAGCAAGATTCAACATGCTTTGACAAGAATTGGGATGGCTACAGCCTGACTCCCTGTAAGTATTTACTGTTTTTACTCAACAATTGAGGGGGAATGCTGTAAGACCCAAGAAAACAGTATCCACCATTAATTATCTGTACACTCAGAACCTTCAATACAGTACTGTAGGGAACAAAGCAATATGAATCATCCTACAGCTGATGTGTGCAATAATTAAGGGGGAATACAGTATGACCCATGAATACAACATTAATCCATAAGTTGCTATATGGAATTGAAACCTATATGTACCTTTTAAGGGGGAACGCTGTATCGTCGCGGATACAGCACATACTATGGGAATTCGATTCAGTATATATATTATATTATTTGATTTAAAAATAATTTTTGTCCACGTGCTCTGTTTCATATCAAACATCGTTTACATTAAATGCCTTACACGACATCTGGACAATCAAATCTCAAAAGCCGCGATGTTTTCAAATTGTTTAATATTTTATACCGCCGTTTCAGGCATTAAGGGTAACAACAAATGTCAGAAGTGGGACCCGCTCCTATTTTAATATTCCATGGAAGTGTACCACTTACACTCAGTCCATCGTGACCGTTCATTTCAAACGACGGTTCCCATCCCTTAAATCTGACCATTCATTCTCTGAAAAACCCTTCTTCGCCGCCCACTATAAAAGGACTGCAATTGCCATTTGAGACTCTTTACGCTTTCTGCATATTTTAAGAGCACTCAAGCAAATCAGCCTACAAGTTTTTCTGTGTTTATTGCATACTCTTCTTGAATCTTTTTCATCTTTTCTTGAGATTCATCAATGGCGACCGCTCAGACCTCTACCACCGCCCTCAAGAAATCTCTGAACTTCATCGATGGACGGATCTTCACCCAATCTGTCGTCATCGAGCACATTCATGCTGAAACTGATGATGTCGATTCGATGGAAGTCGGCATCACCAGAATCCGTCAACAAGGCCTCTACCGCCTTGGGAGCCACACCGCTAAAAGTTATGACGTTCATCTGGTTGAGAAGTTCTACCTCAACGCAGTGGTTCGTTTTCTGCCTCTAGCCCTAGGAGGACATGTTGCTGATATCACAGCAGTCATTCGCGGAGTGGAGATCTGCATCGACCAAGATCTTCTCAAAAACATTTACAGGCTACCCTCTGATGGCCTGACCATGGAAGAACTTGAGACATTTGGGACTCAAGAGTTGCTGACTCAATATTATGGCTTGTTCACCGGTTTGACAATGGTTGAAGAGGTTCACACCACCTGCCATAAGAAAAATTTTTGCTTACCGTTTGTTTATTTGCAAGATTTTTGCTGTCGCATCATTGAAAATCATACTGATGCATTCGAGATATGCACAAATCTTAGGTTTAGAGTGATGGTAGCTATTATGACCTGTGAAAAGGTCAATTGGTGTCAGATTATTCTAAAACGCTTGCAGGAAGAAGTGTCCAAACCTGCTACTCAGAAGAAATCATTTGGTTTATTCTTAAACCACATTTTGACAAAGTACGGACTTCCACAATCCGCAGATGCAAAGAAGATAAGTTCCTGGATATTCTTGGGAGGAGTCAAGCCCACTACCTACAAACAAAGTATTCTGATCGCAGACAGGCCTTTTATCCGGAACCTAGCGCTTTCTGAAAATCCAAGGGACGTTTCTCCTAAGTCCCAGAGTGTGGAATCTTCAAAGAAACAAAATAGATCTCATAGCAAGACACATGTTGCTGCTGAGAAGCTGAAAAGGAAGCTGGGGAGGCTCACAAAAGCTAAATCCACAAAACCCTCAGAGGATACTCCTAGCGTGGCGCAACCAACTGTTGAATTACCCCACGGCCCAACCCCTGTGGAAGAGATGCCCGTTATTGTATCGACAGTAAATCCCGAGCCTTTGGCGGCAACGACGGATACGAGGACATCTGCCAACTTGGAAGACTCTAGCGAGTCGGCTGCCCCTTTGGAGCCAACAGCTAACTCTCCTATGCGGGATTCCACACCCATACAGGATCCACCTTCCTTCGGGATACCATCCCCTGTAAGGAATCCCTCTTCCATACAGGATCCCAAATCTGTAGAGGAACCAATCGCTACAGCGGACTCAGACGTTGTACGAAGTCCCTCCCCGGACACTATTATCAATAAAACCCTTCTCTATATGCAAATTGAACAGGCCTATGAAAGATTTCTTCAATGGAAAAGCTATAGGCTAGCTCCATACGATACCCTATACAACTGGACCGACTGGAGCAATGAAGAAAGATTCATGTTGGAAGTGACGGAGTCCACAGAAGTTGAAGCCCTGATCCAATGGGATAATCTATACTGCAAAGAGTTAATTGAAAGCCATCTTTTGCACAAATCAGATGCCAGAAGAAAAGGAAAGGATAAGTCCGAGGAATCTCCCAAAAGTCCAAAAGAAGAACACGACTCAGACGACGACGACGATGCCTTTCAGGCAGGTCTGAGAATGATCCTTGAGGAGGCTCACGAAAGAGAAGTCCCCCCAGTTCAACAATATGATGAAGGGACATCAAGCCTTAATGAGCCCCCTCGCAACAGCCATATATTATTCCCGAGCAGGAGGAATCAATCCCTCCTGACGCGGAGGATCAACCATCCGTTTCGGAACAGGCACCCGCGCCTGTCACCAAGGAGAAATCAACAGCGGAACTGGCACCTGCACCTCCTGCCGCTGAACCCACAACAGTTGTTGTCGCCCCACCAACCATCTTGGAATCCGAAGACGGTACTACACTTGAGGTCCAACTCACTTCACGTCCTAACGTGAATTTGAGAAGGTTGAATGGAGTAGAAGACTTTGCCAAGCCGGATTCTCCTGACACTGAAACTAGGAAAAAGCGATTGCGTGCTCTTGGCCTTCAAACTGTCTTTATCTAGGATGCAGTTAATCCCTTGTATTCAGTAGAAAAAGCTCTAAATTGGATGCACACATCCGCTCTTGAAGAAATGACTGGATTACAGCATGAAGTCTCTCGAGTAGTAGAAGCCTTCACTGTCTTGACAGAAGTCTTCAAGCAAGCCCTAAGCAATCTGCAACAAAAACAAGAGCAACTCCTGAGAGACGAGGAATCTAAAACTCGCGTGTCCGAGGCCAAGACAGCATCTGCCATGATCGAAACCGGTTCCTAGCTTCGAGCCCATGACAAAAGCATCAAGGTTATGTCGCAGGTGCTCTCCTCCCTGGTCGAGAAAATTTCAAATATCGAGACAAAGCAGGATACCGCTCTGGAAATCCTAGGACGTCTTGATGAAAAGGTATCATACCCTGATGATGCCAAAAGGGGGGAAGAAGCGAGAGAAGCCGCAAGGAGAACGAGGCTTCAGCATGAAAGAGAATTTAATGCTGCTCAAGACAGCATCACTGCAGAACTGAACAAATTAGTTGCACCCGCTCAAGGATACAGGATTCAGGTTCTCGACCTGAGTTCCATGATCCCAGTGTCCCATGGCAAAACATGATCGTAAGGCCTTCTGAAATTCGTTTGCCAACCAACCGCCATCCCACTGCTGAAGAAGTGAAGCAATGGAGGAGAAATGAACTGATGAGATATTTTGCAAAACTCGTCAGGGAATCCGCCATCTTCAAAGGATATAAAACCTTAGCGGAGGCTGCAGATAAATTTACAAAGTTGTTAGAAGAAGGAAAGCTTCCTCTCCAATAAGAAATGAAGTCCAAGCATAGACGAGGAGATCGGATCACCCACTCAGAGGATTGGATTCTCGCCTTTGACAAATCATACAATGGTAGAGCAATCTACTTAGATCGAGGCAATGACTCCCTACAGCACTGGTGGCGTGGAACTGAGAATGATCCCGATAAAAGGCCATGGAGACACTCGGATTATAGGAGTTAAATTCCTTGTATTTTTGTTTGTAATTATGCTTTCAAAACAGCAATCTTTGTACTCTATTTTGAATATTAATAAAAATGTTTGCCTGTCTTGAAAGATTACAACTCGTAATCTACTGTGTTACTGTATGATTGCGTAATCTAATTTAATTGCTGAAATTAATCACAAGTATAGAAACTTGTTTAAAAATTAAAGCTGTATGAACTTGTCTGCGAACAGTTCATAGATTCAGTTGTATGCATCTAGAATACATTGTAAGATTGTGCCTGCGCGCCAATCATAAGCTTAAGCTGTAAAAACTCTTAGCTGTATCGAACTCGCCTGCGAGCAGTTCATAAATTAGTCTAAGTTTCTGAAAGCCAGATCATTCGATAGAGGACCAAGATATCTGCCCGAAGTCATCAAGAAGGTTATTAGCTTCATAAAGAAGGTTTTGGCATCATCAAGATAGCTTGAAAGATTTAAGTCTTAGCAAATTGTCAAAAAGGTGAAAATTGTTGGGATAACAACCTTTATCTGAAATTGTTGGGATAACAATACCCGGTGTCGAAACAGTTAAGGATTAACAATCCCTGTATCGAATAGTGGTGATAAGATGTTTTGACAATATGTCAATCCAGAATACAGTAAGCAAACTGTATCGAAAGCTGATCAAATATGTCAACCTGTATTGAAGACCTCTCCTAGATCCAGCATATTGATCATACAGCAAAGAGTCCCGCAAAGCTAAAGTATGGAAGCTATCTCGAATATCAATACAGTGATCCTTCCATACAGCTCTCAACAGGACAAGAAGGAATCTTCAGTATTCGCTAGAAGTCAAGTCCCGTTGATAAAGAAGTATTTAAATACTAAAGGATAAAGTATTTAAATACCGTAAGTCAGAAGATCTTCAAATCCCGCAATATCCGGATCTCAGTTGAATATCTGTTGTCACAAAATCTTGCCCAACGGATATATCTCCAACGAATATATTTCAGAAGACTATATATATATCCTCTCAAGGCTTTGAAGATCAGTTACCAAAAACTTACGAAGTTATTATCATATACATCAGAGCAAAACATATCTCCAAAGCTCATTGCTATTCAGATAAAAGAGATATACAGTGCTCAAACCGTGAACAACACATCATCAGCTAGAAGCTCAGAAAGTCAAAGTTTTTGTTCATATATTGTTCTAAACCTTGAAAAAACCCATCAGCCCTATGTGGACTGAGAATCTTTGCTACTCCCGAACTGTATGTGAAGGATTTGCATCGAAGAAGACAAAGCTTCAGAACTGTGTGTAATGAAGCCAGTCAAAGTGTTAGCTCAAACCAATCTGTGTGAACGGTTGAAAGCTAAGATCTTTATATCAATCTGTGTGAACGATATATTGATTAAGTGTTGTTATAATTACGTAGTTGTGTACGCATTAATTATAATAAACTTTTTACTCCTGTGTGGAGGACCAGTGGACGTAGAGGGGTTTACCTCGAATCGCTTTAAATATTGTGTTATTTACCTTCTACCTTTATTGTTTTAATTAACTGTGATTATTTAAGTATACACTGCATATCGAGTTGTTGTATCCACAGCAACTTTCTGTATTTAAGACTTCCGCTACGCACTCAGATTTAAAACAGTACAACTTGTTGTTTAAAACACTTTCCAAGCTGTATCCAGTATACTTAGTGGCCAACACGTACATAATGCAATATGTTGTTACGTACGTAATGGTATGTAGGAAATTGGACAGACGGTCCTGCCCATTTCATTACATACGTAAGCTTGGGAGGGCTTACGTACGTTAACAAGCTAACATACGTTAGCTACCTGTGGCTAACGTACGTAACGCGGACTGGGTTTATAAACCCAGGAGTTGACCGATTTCGGTCATTTTCACTCCCCCTCTTTCCCCTCCGACTTCCAGGCGATTTCTTAGCATTTCCGGGCGATTTGAAGCTTTGTAACTCCAAGCCATCATCTTCTTCGAGTTTTTGGAGTGTATTATCAACATCTAATCGTGTTCTTCGTCCTTAATCTGAGGTAAACTCCTAGACCCTTGTTTTTAGGGAAACTTGGGGTTTCGAGTTTTTCGTCCGATTCGTTCCGTATGGTTGATTAATTCATGATGAATATGATTAATCTTGTAGATATTCGGATCGTTAGGTTCGGTTACATTGGTTCCTAGCGTTCATCAGTGATTTTCCTTTTCGTTCGTTGCGTCGTCAATTATTCAAGGCAAGTATTTTCGGAAACCTTTATGCTTAACATGAAATGGTAATGTATATTGTGTGTGCTTTGCTCACCTCTGGAGGGTCTGACGGGGCCTCGAGGGAATCTATGACTTCACTCTGGATTCACGAGTTTGTTTCGCTAGCCAGCTCGGGAGGGTTCTTAGAGGCCTCGAGTGGGATTTGTGGCTTCATCTCGGTCCTAGACGATGCCTGTGCGTGATTGGTTTTATGATTGTGGCCAGCTCGGGAGGGTCCTTAGAGGCCTCGAGTGGGATTTGTGGCTTCGTCCCGGTCCTAGGCAAATGTGATTGACTGTTTGTTTCGGGAAAAGACATGTCTGGTTTCTGGTTTTGAAATGATTTGGTGCATTGTACTATGAAATGTGTAAGCGAATGGTTTGCCTTGATTACTTGTACTAGCGTAATTGCTAACCCCTTTGGGGACCCATTTTGGGGAAATTCTTGTTATGAATTTCAGGTTATGATCAGCTGGACCAGCGGGCACTGGGACAGTACGAGGATGCTGGCCAGGGTCGTTGACATGTGCATTCGAGTCCTTTTATTTCCGTTGTTCCATTCGATATGGTTGTTGCCTATTTTCTAAACTCATAGATTGTACTCGCGAGTACTTACACCTTTCTCTTCAAATTGTGATTCGCATACATTGAGGTTAATTATGGTTGTCGATATTGATTATTCTATCGGTTGTACCAGGCGTGTTACTTGATTTTCATCTGAATGATGTGTGATTTTACTGTGGTAATACAGATACCGTCATTGATTTTCCGAATTTAACAACGGTTTTTATGAAACCGCCGTTAAGTGTCCGAATTTAACAGCTGTTTCTGTATTAACCGCTGTTAATTTTTAATAATATTTACGAATCGTGCCACCGCACAAATTTAACAGCAGTTTTGGCATAACCACTGTTAATTGTCCGCTGTTAAATGGGTATTTTGTAGTAGTGTTATGATGGGAAATATTCTCAATTTATGTGTTGCATATAATGTTTGGGCAAGTAAGATGAAATTTATTTCCACATCCAGAAGAGCGATAGTGATAATCTAGCATACTAATTCACTAACTCTCTCTATGTATGAAAAATATATTCATGATATTGGAATACAAGATTTTTATCTTAAGGGGGAGAAGTGATAAGTTTGATCATCTTGAAGATTATGTCGACCCTGAAGGTCAAATGGTCCTAAATACCAAATGATTGTACTCTTTTTCCCTTTCTAAGTTTTTTCCCACGGGGTTTTCTTAGTTAAGGTTTTTAACGAGACAACTAATGCAACACATGAGCAAATTTATACTATGTACTCTTTTTCTCTATCGGTTTTTTTCCCACAGAGTTTTTCCGAAGGAGTTTTGATGAGGCGTGAACATCATAATATTCAAGAGGAAGTATTGTATGAAGACGATGTCACTTGTATCTCAAAGGCAGATACATCAAATATTCACTTAAGTGATTCGTTGGCGAACTTATTCACAAAGGTGTTGTCGACATTCAGAAGACTGGTACACAAGATCGGAATGCGTCAACTCAAAGAACTTATGCAATCAATTTCAGGGGGAGTAGCTGTACTCTTTTTCCTTCGATCGGGTTTTTTCCCACTGGGTTTTCCCGATAAGGTTTTAATGAGGCAGCATGTATTAAAGGTCATTCAAGGGGAGTGTTGTAATTAATGTATTTATTAGTGAATGACCTTTATACCCCCGAAACTCTAGATGTGTGCCTATAAATAAAGGCATTTGGCCCTCATAAGAATACACATATTATTCTTACTCTCTTTCAATTTTTCTCTTTTTCTCTGAAGTTTATAACAAAAGAATAATAAGCAACATAAGAGTTATAAAATTTGTATAATAATATAAGTGATAACATAAAAAAACCTAAAATACCATTGGAAGTTGAAAACAAAATAAATAATAATATTGCATAATGTCAAAGAATAATAAGCAATATAAGAGTTAATATATAAATATTAAGGTTGTTTTTGTAATATTATAATATAACAATAAATATAAAAGATGTACTTTTATGTCGTTTGATAGCTAGTTTTGGCAAACACTTTTAAATAAAATAATCTAAATTATCATACTACAATTAGATTATCATTTTCAGCTAGATTATCTGATATAATCTAGATTATTGGTTTTCAGCTAGATTATCAACAATTAGTTAGATTATCAGTTAATGCATCCAAACATACTAATTAAGTATTTACAGGACATTTTTGTGTGTGGATAACATTACGCGTATTTTATATGGTCAAAATTTAAATAGTTATTAAGTATTTGTAGGACTCTTTGTGTGTGCATAACATATTTCTGGTGAAGTGCTCGCGGGACAATAATTTTCGTAATTTGATTACTGATATCCAACAATAGCGGGGATAGGAAATACTATACTTTGGGTGTTTGTTTGTTTTTGAATTTGTCGGGATTTAAAGTTCTAATTCAAAATCTTTGATGTTATGATTACCGTGAATAGTAATAATTCTTGTTTGTTGTAGAATTAAAAATTCTACTTTTTACTATAAATGCAAAATCATGTTTAAAAAAATAGATGATGTGGTATTATTATGTACTCCTCTGTTTCATATTAGTTGATGCTTTACTTTTTTCAAGTTGAAGTTTGATCATAGATATCTCTCAAAGTATATTGTCAAAAATATATTATAAAAATTATTTCTACTGTCAATTTAGACGTATAATTATTGTAAATTTTATGATTATTCTATTATGAGATAATCTATGCCAAAGTTTAACCTGAAGAAAACAAAATATCAATTATTATGAAATGGATGTAGCAGTGCTTAGTTATATTATTCAAAGATGAAAAGAGGAGAAATATGAAGTAGTTGTATTCTCTAAATATAGAAGAGGAGAGAGGAAAATAATTGTATTTTTTAAAATGTAAAAAATGAGCAAGGAGAGATAGAAGTAACTGTATTTCTTTACATATAAATATATAAAAGATGAAGTAATTGTATTTTTTAAACATAAAAATGTTTTTGCCATTTTCATAATATAATATTATTATATTAATAATGCATTTCATTTCATCTAGTCTCATTTCATTAGCGTGTGAGTAATTATTGTACAATTATTTTCACTTCACGTACAAGTCAATACATTTAATTTCATCTAGAGGATCATGAATATTTATTTCGACGTATCACAAGTTCTAGCCCAAGTCGTTTGGTGAGCAGTCATTATTATAATAGTGTTATTATTATTCAAGCATAATACTAACACTACTATTATTAATATTATCATTATTATTAATAATAATATTATTAATACTATTTTATTAGTACTAATATTATTATTATTATCATTATCATTTATTAGATTATTATTATCAATATTACCAAATTATTATTTTTACATTTACTATTATTATTATATCATTTATATTTAATCATGTATTATAGTTTAACCAACTATGATTAAACTTAATTAACCACAATTAAAAACTCTTCTTTCACCGATCGTTCCCCATCTCAGTCCTCACTTCATCAAAACTTCTTGATATATATCCTAATATAGAGTCCTAATTCAACTAAAATACTTTAAAACTTTACCTATAAATACAACTTATCACCCAATAATAATTCACCTTCTACAACATCACAACAGACATTTGCCCATAACTTTCATCACGACTGAAACACAAAAAAAATAAGAAAAATAAAATAAAAAATACAATACACAATTCCTGCAAACAAAGTTCATCACACCAGAAAATTTACAATACAACGAGAAGAAGAGAGACAGTCTTATCGCACGGCACCGCTCAACATTCGATCAATTCCTCTTTGAGTTCTGATCAGATTCCATCACCTCAGTCCATCTAAATACATCAGATAACTCGAATCTCAATCTCGATTTCACCTTCAGCTCCATATAAGTAAGTCATAGATTAGATTTTCGATACTGTCTTTCGCTAATTTCGGTTCAAACAGTAACCCAAATCAGGCCTGAAATCATCAACCAAAATCGGCCCTCAACCCAGAAATCAAACCAACAAAAAATGACAAAAACGGGAATCATAAATATAACACCGAACCAGTTTCAAACCCCATCTCAGTTAAGCACCCTCAGACCAGTCCGAATCCAAACTCGGATTTCCGACCCTTTTATCAGCAAACCCAGAATCCACCATCGTTCCGAAATCAGAAACCATATTCAGCCCGTTTCCAATACCAATTACAAATCAAAAACCTTACCCGAACTGGAAACCCGAAAGCAGAATTGGAGCCCTCACTTTCGATTCACCAGAATCATCGCCGTTGCAGGTGCACATCGCGATCTAATCTCCTCCGTCGAGTCGAACCACCGCCTGAGGTCCAGGGCCGTAGCCATTCATTTTCACCGCGACCATATTATACTGGTCGGAGTCTGACCGGAAGCAAATCGAGGGTCGATGTGTGTTTGATTTTTAGTGTGTCCTACGAGGAGAGATTTGTGTGTGTGTGTGTGTGTTTCTGCAATTTTATTTCCGGCCGAGCTTGAGAGAGAAGATGTTAGAGAGAGAGAGAGAGTAGAGGACAGAGAGAGAGTCGGGACTCGGGAGGAAGAGGAGTAAGAAGTGAGGGATGGGGTGTTGGCTGGAGTCTAGGGCAAGGGTATTTATACCCGCGAATTTTTAGGGTTTCAATTTAGTCCTCAGTTTTCCAATAACTTTCGATTTAACCCCAGACATCTTTTAATTATTTCTAATTGAGCCCAAACAGATTTTTGCACCTTCACATCAGTCATATTTTGACCTAAATATTAATAATGTTAACTCTAAAATTAATATTAATAATTAGTTCAATTTTATGCATATATTTTTATTTCCAGTCATTATATCATAATATTGTATAATGATTAAATCATTATTATATGTAGATATTAACATGGAATTACGGGTTTAGGACTGTGAGTCAAGCATCTTCATATTCAAGTTCAAGGAGCATCATATTATTCAGGTGGGAATTTTCACTATCACTTTAATTGGATTGTGTATGTGATATTCTACTCATGTTTAAAATTGACGATACATGTTGTAAATCAGGCTCACTTGTGTACGTGTAAAGAGGCTATCTTAAGAAAGATATTGTGTAGGGACACCTGCACAACCTCAATATTCACATGCGTGCTTGATTCATGTTATATGTGGTATTGTGTGTATGTATTCATGTTGAGAAAAATGTTATTGATAGAATAATCATTTAAATGCTTTCCATGAGATTGTATACTACTGTGATATATGTGATTTCCACGAGATGAAGGAAGCTCAACCGCACCTATATTGATCTCGCAGGTTAAACCGATCCGGATGGACGAAGGAGCGAGCCGAGAGGGCTTATGATGAAATTTTTATTTAATGATGTTTTTATTTATGTCTAATGTTTTGAAATTTATTTGGGGAAACTTTGTTCTTCCGCCGCAATTATTATCTCTTATTTATGACGTGTTGTTGCCTTAATTAAAAGGTATTTATTTTTAGTCAGTGTAGCGACTCGACTTTGTAAGCGAGAATTTTAATATTCTTAAAGGAATTTATTTTTCGTCAAATTTACCTTTTTTACTTATTTTCCTCTATAATTACACCTAAAAAGTCGGGGCGTTACATAGTGGTATCAGAGCGGGTTTTACCTTTCCGTAGACTCGCTAAAATATAAAAGTATCATATGCTCTCAGCTTCGCCACTTCGTCACTCCATCCAAGGTACTAAATATCAGTCATTATTCATGCATATCATTTCATTTTATTTACATGCTTGTATGTGTATATGCGAATTGTTAGAATGGCCAAGCCTAGGATGACACCACGTAAGAGGGTTCCTGTTACATTTGACTCGTGTCTTCTGGCACGCAAGGATTGGTGGAACGATCCGAGTTTACCAGAAAATGCACCGCACTATGTCATCAACGGGCTGAGCAAGTGGTTGCAGTCTGGGAAACGAGGTTCCGTCACACAATAGCTGGACCACCTAATGGGGAAGTTACCCGATGATTGGGGTTGTTGCATCTTCCGGCTTTGGAAAGAGTCCATGAAGAGATCACCAGAAGAGCGAGAGACCGCAGATGATTTCCAGTTCGTAGTTGGGCGTTTATTGGATACGTACGCTTGAGATGCGATACTGGCTGCGAATTGGAGTTCCGACTCTACGGATGAAGAAGACCTAGAAGGGGATCCCAAAAAGACCCTGAGGAGGATCCTGAAGAAGACCCAGAGGAAGATCCATAGGAAGTTCCCGATGAGAGCTCAAGGGTAGACCTCGCAGAAAATATGAAGGATGTTTTGATGGCAGACATCGAGTCTGATGATGACGTTACTTCATGGATTGAGCCGTGACCCCCTACTCCTGTTATAGAGATTATTAGCAATGACGATGAGGAATAGCCGTAGGCTTAGTTTATTTTATTATATAACTATTGCTGGCCACTAAGTATATAGAATACAGCTTGGAAAGTGTTTAAGCAACAAGCTGTGCGTTTTACAAATTTGAGTGTGTAGCGAAAGTCTTGTTAAAGATAGTTTGCAGTGTATACTTAAAAATAATCACAGTAATGAATACAATAAATTGCAGAAGGTAAATAACACAAGATTAAAAGTGGTTCGAGGTAAACCCTCTATGTCCATTGGTCCTCCACACAGGAGTAAACGTTTTATTATAAACACTACGTATACAACTAATTTCGTTGGGAATATTTCTTGGTGACTGAGTATATTTCTTCTTCTTAGATGTGAATGATACTTGGAAGAAATATACTTTGCTCTTGTAAGCTTGATCTGATGATAATAAATATTCAGTCTTTTGATCGTTTGAATATCACTTGTAAGCTTGTATAACTTTTTTTTTGATCTTCAAACTCCCGGGTATATATAGCCTCTGAATAGATCTGTTGGGAATAGATCTATTGAGCCAATAGTCTGTTCCAACGTGTTGATGGACAAGATCCGGTTTTTGCTCCTTATTTGAAGATCTCTGTCTGATGGTAGTTAAATAATTATCCCTTCAGTATTTAAATACTTCTTTTCAAATGAGTCTTTGACTTTAGTGAATAAAGTAGATTCCGTTTCAACGGTCTTTAGTCCTGTTAGATAAGTGTTTGAATATCTTTACACTTTACAGCTGGATCGCTGTATCCAATAAGTTGATTGACTAACGCTGTATGGAATGATGCTGTATGAATGATTCAGGACAGTTTCCATACTTGGTGTCATATCGCTCTGAGCTTCTTGATGTATGAAAACACTTTATACTTTCGCTGTATGATGGCACTATGAGAATTCTTCGATACAGGATTGTTTAGTAAACCAATATCGTTTGTCTTCGGAACAACGGCTTTGCTGTATGTTGGATTTTTATCAAAACTCGATACAGGATTGTTTATCCCAACAATTTCTCCCTTTTTGATAATTGCCAAGTCTCTTGATGATGCCAAAAACCTTTGAAACATCTTTGTTTCGAGATGCTTTCTTCTTTATCTTTTGTCGAATGGTCTGGCCTTCGGCAAACTAAAGCAATGTGAACTGCTCGCAGGCAAGTTCTAAAAAGATAGGCGCGCAGGCACAATCTTACATTGTAATCTAGTTGAATACAACTTAACCTATGAACTGTTCGCAGACAAGTTCTTACAGCTTATATTCTTAACAAGTTTTCATACTTGTTTTTAGCAAATGAATTTATTTCGTAATCATAGAGGAATACAGTAGATTATGAGTTGTAATCTTTCAAGACAAAAATATATATTATTGATGAAGAATGAAGATTACAAGTTTGTGCAAAAATGGAGATACAAAATTTTTGCTGTTTCAGAAATAAAATACAGGAAAGATCCTACAAGCTAACTCCTATAGTCAGCATGTCTCCAAGGCTTGCTTGGATCATTCTTGGTTCCCTTCCACCAATTTTGCAAGGCATCCCTATTTCGATTTAAGTAGATAGATCTTCCTTCAGCTGATTTATCGAAAAAAAGGATCCAGTCTTCCGGGTGGGTAACCAGATCTCCTTTCTTGTGTTTGGATTTTAACTTTTGTTGTAGGGGGAGCGTTCCTTCGTCCAACCTCTTTTTGAATTCCTCGCCAGCTTCCTGCAGCGTCTTACAACTGTTGAATATGGGGGATTCCCTGATAAGAACTACAAAGTATCTTAACAGTTCATTTTTCCTCCAATCCTTTATCTCGTCGGCTGTTGGCTGTCGGTTGGCCGGGATATTTATCATTTGCGGCTTCTGCACGAGGTTTTTTCAAGGAAATTTAGGATCGTGGAATTCTGGACGAGCTCCCTGTATCCTAACAGTGTAAGCAGGAGATGATAATCGAGATATTACAACAGTAATGCTGTCTTCTAATGCAGCTTCCATCTCCTTTTCTTGCTCCAGCCTTAATCTCTTTGCAGCTTCTCTAGCCTCTTCCCCCTTTTTGGCCTCATCAAGGTAAGAGACCTTCTCATCTAGGCGTTCCAGCATTTTCATTGCGTTATCCTGTTTAGTCTCAAAACTTGACATTCTATCAACTAGATATTTGAGCACTAGTGACATGTCATCAATCTTTTTGTCGTGGCCTCGAAGGTGGGATCCTATTTCAACAAGGGCTGATGCAGTCTTAGCTTCAGAAATACGAAGATTGGCATGTTCTTCCAATAGAATTTGCTCCTGGCGCTGTTGTAGTTTATTGAGAGCTTGCTTCATGACGGTGGGCAGAATGCGAAAGGCTTCTTCCACTTGGGAGATTTCGCGCTTGACACCAGTCATTTCATCGATAGCAGTCTCATGTAACCAATTAATTTCCATCTCAACAATGTGCAGGGCATTAACGGCGTCCTGCAGGAAAACAGTTTGGCAGCCCAGAGCATGCAGTTGCTCGTTCCTCTGTAATGTTCTGGGGGAATTGGGCTTTGCATCATCTTCGGCTCTGTTTAGCTGTCTGACGACCACATGAGATCGTGACTGTTGTGGTTTATCCTCAGGTAAGAAACCATCGTCAGATTCCACTTCAACAGGTGAAGGTGCAGGGGCTGTTTCAGATTGCGGCTGTTTAGTTTGATTGGCGACAGGGGGAACTGTTGCCTCCTGTTCCGAAGTGGTTTCTGTATACATGGGTACAGGAGGGACTGAATCCTCCTGTTGTCTCTCAGCTTCCTCCTGCTCCGGAAGAGGGACTGATTCCTCTTGCGGGATGGCACGGGATTTGTTGTCGGCGGTAGGCTCGGGTGCCTGTTGTGAGACTGATTGTTCCTCCACGACAGGAGGGACTGAATCCTCGCTGTCTTGAACATTTTCTTGCTGTTTGTAGGGGGACTGATGGTGAGATGATGTTCCTTCTCCTTGTTGATGTGTCCTTGAAAACTCATGTTCTTTTGCTTCTACACGGCTCATCCACAGACTGGCCTGGAAGGCGTTGTCGTCGTCGTCTGAGTCATGGTTAGTTTGTGGACTGATAGGAAGTGTTTCTATGGACAGGGATTTCCATTTCTTTCGAGCATCAGCTTTGTCCATTAGATGGCTCAAAATTAGCTCTTTGCAGCAAAGGTTGTCCCATTGGATCAGGACTTCAACATTCTGAGAGTCAGTCACCTCCAGAACAAACCTTTCTTCTTCACTCCAATCGCTCCAATTGTACAAATTCTCGTACGGAGCAATCCTGTATGCTTTTCATTGAAGAAAACGGTCGTATGCCTATTCAATTTGCACAGATAACAAGGTTCTGTTAATAATAGAATCTGGAGAGGGGCTGCGTATAGCGGATGGGTCCGCTGTAGGCAAGGGTTCCAATACAGGTGTGGGATCCTGTAGCGGAGATGGATCCCGTACAGGGGATGTGGCTATTGGCTCCAAAGTGGCATCCAACTCGCCAGAGTCTTTCAAGTTGGCAGATTGCTGTATTTCCGTTGTTTCCGCCAATGGCTCGGGATCTACTGTTTGCACAGTAGCAGCTATCTCTACCACAGGGGTTGCGCCCTGGGGGTTTGATACAGTGGGTTGTGCCTTCGCCATAATTTTGGAAAGACTTTGAAGCTTCCTTTTCGGCTTCTCACCAGCAACGGGAGTCTTGCTGTAAGATCTCTTTCTTTTCTTCGAGGGCTCCTCGCTTCCAGGCTTAGAAGTTACGTCCCTTGGATCAGCAGAGAGGGGCAGCGTGCGGACAAATGGCTTTGTCGCAATCAGATGTTCTTTGTTGAATACGGAGGGACTGGTTCCTCCAATGTACTTACGTAAGTAAATCTTTTTAGCATCCTTTGCTTGCGGAACACCGCACTTGGTCAGAGTATAGTTTAGAAACAAACCAAAAGACTTCTTCTGATAGACAGGTTTAGCGACTTCTTCTTGCAGCCTCTTGAGAACAATCTGACACCGGTTGACCTTCTCGCAAGTCATGATGGCGATCATCATCCTGAACCTCAAATTGGTGCACATCTCAAAAGCACCTGTTCTGTTTTCAATCACACGACAACAGAAATCGTGTAAGTAAACAAAAGGAAGGCAAAAACATTTCTTGTGGCATGAAGTATAAACCATTTCGACCGATGCTGAACCAGTGAATAAACTATAGTATTTGGTTAGGACTTCTTGGGACCCAAAGGTTTCAAGTTCATCCATGGACAGGCCATCAGCAGGGAGCCTGTAAAGATTCTACAGCAGGTCTTGGTCAACGTGGATCTCCACTCTGTGGATGATAGCAGTGATGTCGGCGACGTTTCCTCCCTGTGCAAGAGAGAAGAAACGGACAGCAGCATTAAGGTAAAATTCCTCAACCATTTTAGCATTGTAACACTCAGTGGTGTGACTTCCAAGGCGATTGAGGCCTTGTTGATGAATCCTCGAAACGATAATCTCCATGGATTCAACATCATCTCCTTCTGCATGAACACGCTCAACAACCACAGATCTGGAAAAGATCCTTCCATCTATTATGGTGGTGGTCTTCTTGAGAGATGGAGAGGAAGTCTGTGATGATTCCATAGTAGTTTCTTGAAGAGAAGTAAGTGAGATTCAAATAAAATCGCAGTAAATTTTGCAGTGAAATGTAGGCTGTTTGCTCAAAGACTCGTTTATCTTGCAGAAAGCGTAAAGAGTCAAAAGGGGCAGAAACAGTCCTTTTATAGTGGGTGGTGCGAAGATTCAGGGTTTCCAGACAGTGAACGGTCATATTTAAGGGATGGGAACCGTCGTTTAAAATGAACGAACAGGATGGACTGAGCGTAACGGGTACATCTTATCTATCCGATTTTGAAATGAGAGCGGGTCCCACATCTGACGTATCGTCTTCCTTTATTGCCCGAAACGGCGGTGCGAAATTATAAAATAATTTGAAAATTGGAGGCATTTGAGATAAAATAGCCCAGATGTCGTGCAAAGCATTTAATGCAAAAGACGTTTGATTTAAAACAGGGCACGTGGACTCAAATCTGTTTTGAAATAAATAAAATATTAGAATATAATATTCATTGAATTCCATAGTATATGCTGTATCTGCGTACGTACAGCGTTCCCCCTTAAAAGGTACATACGGGAATCAATTCCACACAACAATTTAAGGATTACTGCTGTATTCATGGGTCATACTGTATTCCCCCTTAATTATTGCACACATCAGCTGTAGGATAGTTATATGTCTCTTTGTTCCTACAGTGCTATTCGGAATGTCTGAGTGTACATATAATTAACGGTGGATACTGTATTCGTGGGTCTTACAACATTCCTCCTCAATTGTTGAGTAAAAGCATTAAAAACTTACAAGGAGTCAGGCTGTAGCAAACCCAATTCTTGTCGAAACATACAGAATCTTGCTGTGCCGAGAGGCTTGGTAAAGATGTCAGCTAACTGGATATATGTATGAACTTTCTCCAGCCGAACATTCTTGTTCTCAACATGATTCCTAATGAAGTGATGCTTCATATGGATATGCTTAGTACGCTAACGTAATACAAGGTTGTGCGTTATTGCAATTGCACTCGTACTGTCGCACAAAATGGGTGTTTCTTTGGCTTCAATACTATAATATGACAGCTGTTGTTGCATCCAAAGGATCTGCATACAGCAACTACCAGCAGCATAGTATTCTAATTCTGCTGTTGAAAGCAAGTTTGCCAATTGCTTCTTACTGAACCAAGATACAAGTCTAGGTTCAAGAAAGTAACAAGTACCACTTGTACTCTTCCTATATAGCTTGCAGCCTCCGAGATTCGTGTCGCTGTAGCTAACCAAATCAAATCCGCCTTCTTTAGGATACCACAATCCTACATCGACTAGTCCTTTGACGTATTTCAGGATTCGTTTGCTGTTATGAAGTGTGATTCTTTAGGTGATACTTGATATCGCGCACACACTCCTATAGAAAACTGAATCTCGGTCCTGCTAGCCATTAGGCACAGGAGTGAGCCAATTAGATTCCTGTAGAGTGATTGATCAATCGGCTTTCCAGCTTCGTCAGCACTAATTTTCACGGAAGTGCTCATGGGGGTTGACAATGATTTGGAGTTATTCATCCCAAATTTGTTGAGAAGCTCCTTTCTGTATTTTTCCTAGTTGATGAATATCTCTATAGGCAACTGCTTTACTTGCAATCCTAGGAAATAACTAAGTTCTCCCATCATAGTCATTTCAAATTTACTTTGCATGAGATGAGAGAACCTTTGACATACAGCAAGGTTAGTTGAACTGAATATAATATCGACTACATATATCTGAACCATCAGGAGGTCATCACCTTTTTGTATTTTAAATAAGGTCTTGTCCACAGCACCTTTCTCGAATCCATTATCGGTTAGATACAAGGACAGGGTCTCATACAACGCTCTAAGTACTTGCTTAAGTCCATACAGTGCTTTCCTTAGCCTGTATACAAGGTATCCGCCTTCCGTGTTGACAAACCCTGGTGGTTGTTCAACATAGACTTCTTCGGCAAGTTCTCCATTCAGAAATGCGCTCTTGATGTCCATTTGATAAACAATAAGGCTCTTATGGGCAGCAAAGGCTAAAAATATCCTAATGGCTTCTAGTCTGGCAACAGGGGCAAAAGTTTCATCGTAGTCTATGCCTTCTTCCTGTCTGTAGCCTTGTGTAACTAGACGGGATTTGTTTCTGATAATGAGTCCATTTCCATCCTTCTTGTTTCTAAATACCCATTTTGTTCCAATTACGGATTGATGCGTTAGTCTGGGTACACGATACCATACATTGTTTCTTTCGAAACTATTAAGCTCTTCTTCTATAGATGTAATCCAATGAGAATTTTCTATAGCTTCTTTGGTGGAAACAGGTTCAGATTGAGCTAAGAATACAGCGATAGTGCACATGTTAAGTCTTCTTGGGTTCCATACAGGAAATGGAGATATCTCAGACTTGGGTTCTTCTATCGCACATAGTATATTCCCTTGTGTACTCTGTATTCTCATACGAGTAGATACACTAGCATCAATATTTCCTATGATCAACTCCTGTGCGTGATCTCTCAACCATCTTCTGTCGAGTTCTAGTTCTGCGTCCCGTACTGTGTCTTGAGTTGCTGTAGTTTCAGCTTCAGCTTGTACAGCATCGGCTTCATCGACTTCTATTCTTACAACTGCGGGGTTAATTTCTAAGCCAACGATAGGCTCTATAGGAGTTGTATGGTTATCAATGGTGAGTTGTTGGATATTTTGAGTGAGATCATCTACTCCTGTAGGATCATGATGAGGTTCGTCGAACACTACATGTACTGATTCCTCAATTGTCAGCTTCCTTTTATTAAAGATCCTATAAGCTTTGCTGACAAAAGAATATCCAAAAAATATTCCTTCATCCGACTTCTTATCTAAGGTTCTAAGTTGATCCTTCCCATTGTTCAAAACATAACATCTGCATCCTAAAATGTGAAAGTACGAAACTAATGGAGTTTTGTTGTTCCATACCTCGTATGCTGTTTTGTTGTGGTGTTTGTTGATGATACAACGGTTTTGTGTGTAGCATGCTGTATTGGTGGCTTCACCCCAGAAACGCTGTGGAAACTTACTTGCGGCAATCATGGTCCTTGTTGCTTCTTTTAGCGTCCTGTTCTTTCGCTCGGCAATGCCGTTTTGTTGAGGCATGTGGGCAGCTGAGTATTCGTGTTGTATCCCATTTTCCGAATAGTATTGCTCTATAAAGCGGTTAGTAAATTCAGTACCTATGCCGGAATGAATGGACACGATACTCAACCCTTTTTCATTTTGAAGCCTTTTCAGGTGCTCGGGAAGCTTTGATGTTGTTTCTTTCTTCTTGCTTAGGAAGATTGTCCAAGCATACCTGGAATAATCATCAACAATAACGAGACAGTATTTCTTACCTCCCAAACTTACCGGGTCTACAGGACCGTAGAGATCCATGTGTAGCATTTCTAGAACTCTGTGAGTGGAATGGTAGGATTTGCTCTTTAGGGTGGTCTTGATTTGCTTGCCTTTCTGACAGGGTCCACAGACGCTGTCTTCTCAATGATACATTGGGCAATCCTCTAACCATTCCCTGTCTGGAGAGCTTGTTGATCGTCTTGAAGTTGACGTGAGGCAACCTCTTGTGCCATAATCAGCTTAGATCTGCAGTGCCTTTGGCAACAAAACAAGGAATTGTGGAGCTCGTAGGCGTCCAGTCAGCAATATACATGTTACCTAATCTGCTTCCTATGAGCACAACTTCTTTGGTTAGGATGTTCTTGACTCTACGATGATCTATATAGAATTTCACCGAGAACTGTTTGTCACACAACTGGCTAATACTAAGTAGATTGTACTGTAAGCCTTCAACATAAGCTACATCAGTGACTTTGAATTTTCCCACAAGCAGGGTTCCCTTCCCTCTTGTTCTTCCTTTTGATTTATCACCGAAGCGCACTTTTGGACCGCGACCTTCTATGAAATCTGACAGCTTGCTTTTGTCTCCTTTCATGTGCTGAGAACATCCGCTGTCGAAGTACCAGATGTCCTTCTCTAAGATGTCCTGTAGGCAAAGGAATTAAGTAGATTTAGGTCCCCTTTGAATGTTGGGTCCATGTGTGTTAGTGCCTTTAGGTACCCAGATTTTCCTGACAGCAATGGGTTTACTGTAGGTTACTTTAGGTACATTCTTGCGGTATCTACGTGGGGCAGGTACGTAGTCGCTGTAACCATGATAATCATTATTCATAAAAAATTCAGGGTTATTATTATTAATCAGTACGAATGCCGTCTTGGAGGTGGAGCCATTTTCTTCGGCCTAACAGCTTGCCTTCTGGGTCTTCACTTGGATTCCCAAAGCTGTTGTTGATACTGTGCGGCGACCGGCTTTCGCGATGGATAACGAGGCTCCTTTATCCATTATCTAGGCGTGCTGTACTGTTGGAAGTACTGCTGTGCGGGCCTTTGATATTTGGGTACAGCCTTCTTTCTGAACGGATGCTGGCGCTTTTGATATGCTCGGGGAGCATGCTGTTGGTTACGCTGTATAGGTCTGAATCGCTGAGGATTCCGCTGTCTGGAATATGACTGTGGTGTCGGAATGGCAGCCTTTGCTGTTCGTGGTGCAATAGGTGCCTTCACAAGACTCGGGATTTCTTCCGATACAGGAATGGGTTCCACACCCCTGACGAACACAGTACTAGTTTTCCCTTTATTAGAACATGAGCTGTATCCTAAGCCACTTTTATCATGAGCATGTTTCCCGGTGCTTAGAATTTCTTCCATCCTATTAGATGATTTCTCGAAAGATTTCAAGATGGTATCAAGTTCTCCTTCTCGTTTTTCGAGAGTTTTTATTTTGTCTTGGAGCAGAATAAAATCATTTATCTTGCTTTCACTGTGAGATTTAGCCTCATTTAGTTCATGAGCAAGTTGATGATTGCTCTCCATGAGTTTTTCGTAATTTACTTTTAGCAAGTCGTTTTCTTCCCTCAGCTCTAGGTTAGAAATTTGGAGATGCATGTTTTCATTTTTCAAAGTCTCATGGGCCTTTTGAATGTTTTTGAATTCATTCATCATGTTTTCAAAGGTATGAGATGTATTTGCAGGAGTAATTGAGGTTGAGCTTACCTCATCATCGCTATCTTCATCTTCCGATATGTCTTTGGCCATGAAGCACATATATGCTTTATCTTCGAATTCATCATCTGACGAGTCATTGTCAGAGACTACCTGAAGACATTCTTCGGACTTTTTTGGTGCGCGGGAGGCTTCTGATTCACCAATCACGGCCTTGAGCTTGTTTTTCCAAGCACATCTTCTTTCATCTTTTTCTTGTTGCTCGGCTTCCGGCAACCTTTGAACTTTAGGATGAGGACATTTATTTGCATAATGTCCTGGTTTCCTGCAATTATAACACAGGTTAGCATCACTAGAGGAAGACTCGGTACTTACCTTGTGAACAGGCTTGGGCCTGAATGGAGTCTTTCCCGACTGCTTGATGAACTTCTTGAACTTGTGCATGAGGAAAGCCATTTCATCTTGTGACAGGATGTCGTCGTCGCTGTCAGCACTTTTGTGGGTAGGCTTTGATGAGCTGGGCATGCTATGCCTTCTGTTGGATACAGCGGCTAACGCTGTAGTCCTTGCAGGTGATTCTTCAGCTTTCTCTCTCCTGTCTATATCATACTCAATTGCTTTGAGGTCGGAAAAGAGGTCAAAAGTAGATATGTCATTAAGATTACATGACACACGCATAGCTGTTGTTTTAATGTCCTATCAGGCAGGGAGAGATCTGAAATTTTTTAAATTCTTCTATTTTTGTGTGTAAATTTTGCCCAACGCTTCAAGTTCACTGCCAATGCCAGTGAATCTGAGGTCAAGTTCCTCAAGAGTTCCAGTTGGTTTCATTTCAAAGGATTCGAATTGCTGAGTTAGTTTTGAAATTTTGTTTTCTTTTGAGAGCTCAGTACCCTCGCAGATTATCTTGAGTTTTTTTATAGATTTCTTTGGCTGTCTTACAGCTCTTTACCTTCGAGAACGTGCCTTTGTCAAGAGTGACAAATAGGGCGTTCTTAGCAACATTGTCTAGGTTGGCGCATTTTCGATCATCTGTGCTCCATTGTTTGTGCTCTTTCTCTAGCATCTCGGCATGAGCCTGGCCTTCAATTCTTGCAGCCGGATTTACCTTCATGATCTTTATGGGGCCTTCTTGGATGACATAAATCATCTCTTCATGCATGGCAGCAAGATGAGCTTCCATCCTGATTCTCCAGTCATCAAATTTGTTAATAGAAAATATTGGTACCTTGTTAATCAGTGAGGTATCCATGTCTAAGAATAGAAAAGATAACGAAGTTTTCAAAAGTAAAGTGATTTTAAGGATCTGATTCGGTTAAAAATACGACTGATTCTTTTTAGAATCAACCGCTCCGATAATACTTGTTGGCCACTAAGTATATAGGATACAACTTGGAAAGTGTTTAAGCAACAAGCTGTGCGTTTTACAAATTAGAGTGCGTAGCGGAAGTCTTGTTAAAGATAGTTTGCAGTGTATACTTAAAAATAATCACAGTAATGAAAACAATAAATTGCAGAAGGTAAATAACACAAGATTTAAAGTGGTTCGAGGTAAACCCCTCTACGTCCACTGGTCCTCCACACAGGAGTAAAACATTTTATTATAAACACTGCGTACACAACTAAGTGTCTGTAATCAAACCTATCCTCGTATCATTTACACAGATTGATACAAAGACTGCAGCTTTCAACCGTTCACACAGATTGGTCAAAGCTAACTCTTGACTTGCTTCTTCACACACAGTTCCGAAGCTTCGTATTATTCGTCCCACACAGGTCGGAATAACTTCTTTAGTTCACACAGAACTAGGTTTTTACTCAAATGTAAAAGTAAGGTAATCAGGTAAGAACAACAGCTTGAATATGAAGTTCTTGAGCTGATGATGGCTGTTCTTGGTGATGAGTATATTTCTTCTTCTTAGATTTGAATGATACTTGGAACAAATATACTTTACTCTTGTAAGCTTGATATGATGATAATAAATATTCAGTCTTTTGATCGTTTGAATATCGCTTGTAAGCTTGTATAACTTCTTTTTTTTATGATCTTCAAACTCCGGGGTATATATAGCCTATGAATAGATCCGTTTGGGAATAGATCCGTTGAGCCAATAGTCTGTTCCAACGTGTTGATGGACAAGATCCTGTTTTTGCTCCTTGTTTGAAGATCTCTATCTGATGGTATTTAAATATTTTATCCCTTCAGTATTTAAATACTTCTTTTCAAATGGGTCTTTGACTTTAGTGAATAAAGCAGATTCTGTTTCAACGGTCTTTAGTCCTGTTGGATAAGTGTTTGGATATCTTTACACTTTATAGCTGGATTGCTGTATCCAATAAGTTGATTGACTAACGCTGTATGAAATGATGCTGTATGAATGATTCAGGAAAACTTCCATACTTGGTGTCATATCGCTTTGAGCTTCTTGCTGTATGAAAACACTTTATACTTTAGCTGTATGATGGCACTTTGAGAAGTCTTCGATATAGGATTGTTTAGTCAAACAATATTGTTTGTCTTCGGAACAGCGGCTTTGCTGTATGTTGGCTTTTTATCAAAACTCGATACATGATTGTTTATCCCAACAACTATTATGTTGAGATTTCCAGTGGATGTTTCCAGTTTCATTTCTATTAAACATATTATATAATGAATATCAGTTATTTTATTGCATTTGTATTTTTATGTGTTGCGACTATTATATACGTTCTACCAGTAACTTCTTATTCTTTATTTCTCACATTGCGTCGACTAATGGGTTTTACAACTCGTTGGCAGACTCATGGCTAATCGTGGAAACCACAACGCTCAACCCACCCAAGATCAGCGTTTGGCTGGATTGGCCACATTGCTTCAAGGCGCAACCATTTTACCACCTACTAATCCTGAGTAAGCTCAAGCTCAAGTTATCAAGCGGTTCAATCATTTCAAGCCACCCGTCTTTCTTGGTCGTGAGGGACCAGCAGCAATAGAAGAGTGGTTGTTGAACCTATATACACTACTACAAAAAAGACATTCAACATCGCTCGTTTAACATCGATTTTGTAAAAACCGATGTTAAAAAAGACGCGGTGGCATAATTAAAAATTTTAAAACAAATTAACATCGGTTCTGCTAAAAACCGATGTTAAATTAACAATTAACATCGGTTTTTAAAAAAACCGATGTTAAATAAATCCATTTCACATCGGTTTAGAAAAACCGATGTTAATTTTTAAATAAAATTTCCATTTTTTTAAAAAAAGTTTCAGATTTTTTAAAAAATTTAACATCGGTTATACTAAAACCGATGTTAACTTATAAATTACCATCGGTTTTTAAAAAAACCGATGTTAAACAATGTTAATTTTTAATTTAACATCGGTTTTTAGAAAAACCGATGTTAATTTGTAATTTAACATCGGTTTTAGTATAACCGATGTTAAAATTTTTAAAAAATCTGGAACTTTTTTTAAAAAAAAATCGAAACTTTATTTTTTTTTTAAAAAATCCGGAATATTAATATTAAAAATTCGATGTTTATATTTATTGTTCAAAAATAAAAGGTAAAAATTAGAAGTTTTTATTTAAAGTTCGAAAATAAAAAATAAAAATCGGATGTTCTTATTTAAAGTTCGAAAATAGAAAATAAAAATCGGATGTTTTTATTTAAAGTTTTAAAAAAAGTGGAATATTATTTTTTATAAATAAATAAAAATTGAATTATTATATATATTTTTAAAAACCTGCTAGTTTTTGTTTTTGTAATTTTTTACTTTTCATAAAAAACTATTTTATATTTTTACAAAAAATCTAAAAATAAAAAAAACAGATTAAATATTAATTATAAATCAGATCCATATTTTTTAATTTTTTTTTATTTTTGAGCTTTAAATAAAAACATCCGACTTTTAATATTAATATTCTAGATTTTTTTAAAAAAATAAATTTTCGATTTGTTAATATATATATATATTAAATTATCTATATTTATATAAATTTATAAATGTATATAGTATATAAATATATCACATAGCAAAAATATACAAGAAGTTCATCCGGAGTGGTAATATCACACTTCCACAAGCAAGAGGTGGTGAGTTCGAAACCCACCAACAACGCAATTTAATGGTATTTGTTGTAGGTTGGTGGTGGGGTCAAAAGTGCGGGTGGTTGGGGCGAGTGTGCAGGTTGGGTTGGGTTGGGCTATTTGGGTTAGTCATGTCCGATAAAATTTTAAAATCGCGAAATTTAACATCGGTTGTCCCAGAACCGATGTTAAATATCGCGATATTAAAATTAACATCGGTTGTTATAACAACCGATGTTAAAATCGAAGTTTAACATCGGTTATTAGAAACCGATGTTAATTTTAACATCGCGACATTTAACATCGGTTCCAAAACCGATGTTAAATGTCCAAAAACCCCGATGTTAAATGTCTGTTTTGTAGTAGTGATAGCATCTTCGACTATATGGCATGCACTGATGCTCAGAAGGTGTCATCTGCCGTGTTCCAGCTCAATGAGGATGCTAGGACATGGTGGATTGGAGTGTGGAGACTCAAAACCCAAGACGAGAAGGATGCGTTCACTTGGGACCAGTTCAAGGAAACAGTTATGGAAAAGTACTACCCGAGGGTGTACAAAACCAAGATGTAAAAGGAATTCCTCGATCTGACCCAAGGAGCAATGTCGATCACCGACTATGAGCACAAGATCAACCACATGTGTCGTTTTTGCTCCTCACATGGTCGAGACAGATGACATGAAGTCTCATAAATTCCAAGATGGAATACGTGACCGGATTCGTCACCACCTGGCTGTTCATGGTTGTCTGACCTATAATGAAGCAGTTGGGCCAAGGACATTTCTGCCAGTTTGGATGTGGAGAAGGCAATAGCACCACAGTCGCAGCAAATAACAAGCGTAAGTGGCACGATCAAGGGAGTGGTAGTAAGAAGAATGCAAAGACTGGATTTTCGGGGGCGAAACCCCAGTCCGATAAAGTTACATATGCTACTTGTGGCAAGGGACATAAAGGTACATGTATGCTTGGTCAGAATCGGTGCTACTTCTACCGTGAGGAAGGACACATGGCCTCAGCATGTCCGAAGAAAGGAAAAGGCCTAGGCAATAGTTTGCAAGGTCAAGGATCAGGAGGCAAAGCTCGAGTGTATAGCATGGCCGAGGCCGAAGAAGAGACTGAACCCCAAACCCTGTCAGGTATGTTGTCAGTTGCAAATATTCCTTCTTTGGTGTTGTTTGATACGGGTGCATCTCATTCATTCAACTATAGGAAGCTTTGTACTATGATTGGTTGTAGAAGTAGTAAAGCCCCTAGATCTCTGTTAGTTAGCATGCCTGCGGGGGAAGTAGTGCGTGTAGACTCTATAACTGACAATGTGAAGATAGAGATTAACGAACATTGCTTCTTAGCCGACTTGCACATAGTTGAACTCAGTGATTTTGATGTTATTTTGGGTATAGATTGGTTGGACAAACATCTTGCTGTAGTAGAATGACCCGAAAGGAGGGTAACCTTATGTCCGTCTGTTGATGTCAAGGCCGTTTTCGAGGATTAAGACACTATAGTACCCCAAAGGTGATTTCAGCCATGAAAGCTGTGAAGATGTTGAAGAAGCGCAGTTGCCAAGGATTTCTGGTGAATGTGATGGGGAAAGCAACTTCAGAGAAGACGGTAGCTGATGTTCCTATCGTCAAGGAGTATTCAGATGTTTTTCCCGAAGACCTACCGGGAGTTCCGCCGAGCCGTCAAGTTGTGTTCTCAATTGATTTAGTGCCAGGAGCGGCACCAATATCAAAATCCCCTTATAGAATGGCGCCCAAGGAATTACAAGAGCTGAAAGTGCAACTTCAGGAACTGCTCGACTCTAGATTTATCCAGCCAAGTGTTTCACCATGGGGTGCGCCAGTACTCTTCGTGAAGAAAAAGGATGGAAGTTTGAGGATGTGCATAGACTATCGTGAACTTAATCGACTCACGATAAAGAATAAATATCCACTTCCTAGAATAGAGGACATATTCGATCAACTTGGAGGATCAGGAGTGTTCTCGAAAATAGATTTGAGATCCGGATATCACCAACTGAGGATTAAGGATGACGATATCCCAAAGACCGCATTTCGAACTCGATATGGACACTATGAGTTTATAGTGATGCCATTTGGGTTGACTAATGCACCAGCGGTATTCATGGACCTCATGAACCGTGTATTTCAACCTTATTTGGATAAGTTTGTCATTGTGTTCATAGATGACATACTTGTGTATTCAAAGAGCAAGGTTGAACATGAGCAGCATCTTAGAACAGTATTGGGAATACTGCGCAAGGAGAAGTTGTATGCAAAGTTCAACAAGTGTGAATTCTGGTGTAACCGAGTTGCATTTTTGGGACATGTGGTCACTTCTAGAGGAATTGAGGTTGATCCGGTTAAGGTAGAGGCATTCAATGATTGGAAAGTACCGAGTAATGCAAATGAAATTCGCAGCTTCTTGGTATTAGATGGATATTATCGGAGATTTATCGAGGGAATTTCAAAGATAGCTGCACCAATGACTAGATTGACTAAAAAGGGAGAAGTTTTCTTATGGAATGAGAAATGCGAAAAGAGTTTCCAAGAACTTAAGCGAAAGTTGACTGCAGCACCAGTTTTGACGATTCCCGATCCGACGAGAGAATTCGTCATCTACAGTGATGCATCCAAACAGGGCTTGGGATGTGTATTGATGCAGGAGGGCAAGGTAGTTACATATGCTTCTAGGCAACTAAAACCACACGAGATGAACTACCCTACTCATGATTTGGAATTAGCAGCGGTAGTTCATGCCTTGAAGATTTGGAGACATTACCTGTATGGAGGTAAGTGTGAAATTTATACAGACCACAAAAGTCTGAAGTACATTTTCAGACAAAAGGAATTGAATATGAGGCAGCGCATATGGCTAGATTTGGTCAAAGACTATGATTGTACAATTCATTACCACCCTGGTAAAGCAAACGTAGTTGCTGATGCACTAAGCCGTAAGGCAAGAGGAGACCTAGCTTGTTTGTTGACCAAAGAGGAAAGTTTGGTCAAGGAATTTGCAAGAATGAACCTTAAGATGGCTACACCATCGAAGCCAGTTGAGTCGTTATTGGCTAGTCTGGTGGTACAACCAACCTTGAAGAAGCAGATCAAAGAAGGTCAAGGACAAGATGACTTTTTGGTCAAAATGAAAGAACGTACTGTTTCAGGTGAGGATAAGGGTTTCAGTGTGTCCGATAATGGCACAATGTACTACGAAGGGAGGACTTGTGTGCCCAATATTGTCAAGCTGAGAGAAACAATATTGAAAGAGGCACATAAAACTCCATATACAGCACACCCTGGAAGTACAAAGATGTACCAAGACCTTAAGGGGATATTTTGGTGGGAAGGTTTGAAAAGAGATGTTGCGGACTTTTTCAGAAGGTGTATAGTTTGTCAAAAAGTGAAGGCAGAACACCAACGCCCCTTTGGACTACTTAAATCACTTCATATTCCGGTAGTTACATATGCTTCTAGGCAACTAAAACCACACGAGCTGTGTAGGCAACTAAAACCACAGCGCAGAAGGTGCATAGTTTGTCTCCTCTTGCCTTACGGCTTAGTGCATCAGCAACTACGTTTGCTTTACCAGGGTGGTAATGAATTGTACAATCATAGTCTTTGACCAACTCTAGCCATCTGCGCTGCCTCATATTCAATTCCTTTTGTCTGAAAATGTACTTCAGACTTTTGTGGTCTGTATAAATTTCACACTTACCTCCATACAGGTAATGTCTCCAAATCTTCAAGGCATGAACTACCGCTGCTAATTCCAAATCATGACTATTCTTAATGAACTTACATTCTTAGCATATTAGTATTGCATGAGTAACGTGTGTGTGTGTGTATGCTCACTATGGGTTAGATCCGACGGGGTCTCGGTAGGGGTCCACGGAGGGGTGGATCCGCGAGCTTGCTTTTAACCACTACGGGTTAGATCCGACGGGGTCTCGGTAGGGGTCCACGGAGGGGTGGGTCCGCGGTTAATTGTGGTGCATTTTGCAAATGTGTTTTGAGATTGGCGTTTCCGGAAACGAGTATTTTGAACTGTTTTCATGATTGCATGCATTGACTAAGTGTGTAAGAGGTAAGTTGTTCGTTTGGCCTACTTGGCTAGGATGGCACTAGAGTATTTTGTTGTTTGTGTTAAATCCTTTAATTGTGGAGTTTTGATGTTGGAAAATGAACCTTGTTATCATTCTCGTGTACTGTGAGTGGATGAGAATTGGGGCTAAAATACCAACGGTTTGGTAAAGGTCGTTTTTCGAAAAGTAGACCTTTGGGGCGGTGACCCCTTTCGTCTTTTGGGTTTTGAAAAGTAGGATTTGATAATCCTAAATTGCCTTATATTAAAACTCTCGATGGAATTTTAAACTGTTTTATAAATTAATTCCACTGATTTGTGATCTTTCGGTTTTGGAATGTTTTTCTCAAACTCTTGCCTCGGGATGTACTTTTCGTTTTGTTTGGATCTTTGAGGATTCCTGGTTATTGTTATTCGTGGAATGTGAATTGTATGACTCGTATTTTGCACTTTGTTCTTGCACTAGCAAAACAGTGGAGTTTTGCTAACCCCCGAGTATTCGGGGGGTGGATGTCTGTTTTTGCATTTAGGTTTTGGGAGCGTAACGCAGGGTTGGCACGAAAGGTGATGAAAGATGATCGATACTAATCACATGAGGAACCGTACGATGTGTATTGGTTCAGTTGTACTTTATTTTCCGTTGCTATATATTTTTCCCATTGTACGGGTGTGGTTGTATTTTGACCCCTGCGTGGGCATGAGTTGTAATTGAGTTGTATATTTTTATTAAAAGACCAAATCGGTCTACTGAGTCATTTTAGCCTTGAAGGCATTGTTAAGTTGTTCGATGTTGTTACCAGCCTAGTAGATCCTTGAGGAAAGGTTCTACGACGTGTAATATCCCTAAGCGGATTGGGGGTGTTACATAAATGGTATCAGAGCTTAGGTTGTGGAAACCTAGGCTGTCGGGTCAAGTCGTGTTGTTTGAGTCTTTTTTCATCGGATTTTATCTGACTGAGTCGTGTCGTGACGCATCGTCTAAGTTGGTTGGTCGTGATTAGTATCATGGGGCGATCATCACCTTCGTGCGACCCGTGGATGTAAGTCTCCCTTCTTTGTGTTGTGCCTCGTGTGACACGAGCTATTCTTAAGATTATTTGTTAAGTGATGGAATCCTTCTGTGGATTTTGATTTCACGACATGTATTTAGTCGACTCTCATATTTGGTTTATAAGAGGAGTGTCGTCGCTGCTGATGTCTTTTTATTGTTGTTTTTGCCCGTTGCTGATGATTTTCGAATCGATTTGCTCGTTTTACAAGTGCTCTTGTGGAAGCTTTGTGCTTATACGCGTTCGACTTGTTCACTAGCCAGTGCGGGAGGGTCCTTAGAGGCCTCGAATGGAGTCAGTGGTTTTGTTCTGAATCCTAGGCGGTCTTCGACTGTGGTATTTTACCGTTTATTTTCCGTTAAAAGATATGTATTGTCTTGATTTTTAAACGTTTTGATGCGTGTAATAGGAGGTGTTTTAGCGTACGTCGATATGTATGAGTTTTGGGCATTCTGGCTTATTGGATTTTTGAAAACCTTGAGTATCTTAGAAAATAAATTTCGAGACGTTTTTTTTCAAATGAATTATTTTCTCGCTGTATTTTCAAGGTGCCTACTAGTGCCACACTACGTTTCAAAATTTTTCCGCTTTGAGGACGAAAATATTTTGAGATATTTCTAATGATTAGTAACGCAATTGCTTAGACCCGAGGGTCAAATATTTCTGAAAAGTTTTTCACTAAAAGAAAAGTGTCCTCATTCTTACCAAACGCAAGGTAGTTTTTCAAAGTCTCGATGACGATGTTTGTACTACTTCTTTTATATATATGATACTCGAGATCAACTAGTGTTTTCAAATTATTTTCAAAGGTGGTTTTCGTTTTTAAAACCTATCGTTTCTATTTGCGGTCCAGGAATGTATATGTGACGTCAGCGTTATTGTTAGGATGTCGGCCCTATGAGTTGTAGTCGAATTGGCGGTGTGAGCGTTGAGTCATTTTCCACACATTTGTTGTGTTAGCCCTCTGTGAGAGGTGGGATGTTGGTATTGAATGTTTTCGCCCCGTGGTGATTTCTGCATTATCGCGCATGTGCGAACTATTATAGCTTGGTTTGGTATGACCGTATGCATCGGTGATTATTCCGTTATGTGTCGGTTGTTTAATGTATTGTTACCTTGCTTCCGTTTTTGTGAATTTTGTGGACGAGGTCGAAGGTAATACCCGTACTATTTTGACTTCTGTATTTTCTCTTTCTCCATTCTTTCAACTCGCTCGTGTTCGTTGATACTTTCTGGACTTGTTCTTTGTTTCGGTTTCATCGTTCAAATGAGTTGTGCTCTTGTTTTGGGTCGATCTGGTTATTGCTGTGACTTTTCCGAGTTCGGTTCGATTCTTGTGAACCTTGTTCGGAAGTAACATCTTTTGGTTCTACTAGTTCTTTTATTCGAAGTGGATCGAAGTTTTGAACTTCCATATTTTCGACTCTGTCGACTCGTTTATGTTCGTTGACATTTTCTGAGCTTGTCCTGCCCCTTGCTTTTCTTGATCGAACGAGTGTAGTATTTCGGAATAACACGTTTGTCGTTGTGACTTTTCAATTGCTATTCCCTTTCCTGTGGATCTTACGTGAATGCACATCTTGTTGTTTTCACTGGATCATATATTGTCTCGAGTCGAGATGTGAACCTTGGAGTTGTTTGAATTTTATTGTTCTTCGTGATTCGAATATGATTGTTCGATTTTTGTTGTCTCGATCGTTGTGGTTCGATCGTTTGATTATTCTGTTTTTGTTGATCTCGTTTCGTGATTGTTGAACGTTCAGAATCCTTCGTAATCTCCTTAAGTTCGGGAAATTCGTCTCGTTTTCGGTCTTCCAACCCTTGGGTGGTGGAATTCCGTATTTGTTCAGCGATTGGCTCGCGTTTTGATTGATGTACCGTTGGGTTGGTCAATCTGATTGACTCAATCATATTGATTTTCGTTCGTTGTGTTTTGCGATTGTTTGGATAATCGACTCGATTGTATTATCTGTTTGATGACGCTTTTCACTTGTTGATTTTATTATGTCTCTACCGGTGGCGTTGGGTTAGCCGTCGTGGAGCGTGTTTTCACGCCGTATATTCCTTTGCATTGCTTGTAACATTTCACCGATGGGCGTAAGTTACGCGTTTCTTGTGTATCTCGTTGAGTTTCCTGGTGGGACATTGCTTCTCCCTACTTGTTTTAAGTTTCGGGACGAAACTTCTTTTAAGGAGGGTAGTGTGTAATTTCGATTTCCGGTAATTCTTTTTTTTTTTGGAGAAAGTCCATTTTGAAGACTCGCTCATGACCGTTTCGTCATTCCGAGAATGATTAATTCTGCACTTTCTGTCATCCGAGTTCATTTCGGTGTCGTTTTGTTGAGTTTCATGCTTTTTGGCGACTTTTCCGCACTTGAGTTCGATTCTTGCGAATCTCATTCGAAACTGCTGTTTCGAGTTTCTTGTAAGTCCGTTTAACTTTGTTAGACGTGTTGTGAACTTCGGTTTGGTTATTCGATCACGTATCGTGATTTTCGGGCGTTTTGGGCCATTTTCGTAATTTCCCAAAGTTTTGGGATGTTAGCCTTCGTATCGTCTTTTCAACCTTCGGGTTGTCGGAACCATGTTTTCGTTTAGTACTTCACTCGTGTTTTGAATGTTATACTATTCGTCGTGTTCGTTCCGTACGTTTCTAGGAATTCGAGTCGTCGAGTCTTGGCGGCTAGGCACTGGCTGGCCACGTGCGGTAGGGACCGGCCAGGTGCGCACGAGCGTGGCGCACGAGCTGCGCGCACGACCCGGTGCTCGTGCGGCCCTGACTGCACACGCATGAGAGAGTGCTCGTGCCCAGTGCTCGTGCGTCCCGGCAATTTGCTGGCAGTGGGCGCGCACGACGCGGCGCACGACCGGCCGCTCGTGCGTGCCTGCTCGTGCGTCGCTGGGCAGTAAATATGGTCGGGCAGACATTTTCTTCACCTTTTTCTCACTTCATTCTTCCTCTTCCGCGGCTGGAGACTTCTTGGGCGTGGAGATATGTTGTCATACAACAAATCCATGAAGTCTTGGAGTTCATATCATCAATTGTCAGTCATATATCGTCCTTCGATCCAGCGAATCAAGGTGAGATTTTCTAGAACCCTATTTTGAGAAATTTTGGGGTTTTTGCGTTTTTGGCCGATTCGTTCCGTATTGTTGATTAATCCATGATGGGTATGATTAATCTTAGTATTATTCATGTGTTTAACAATATCTAATCCTTGTTTTTCGTCGAATCAAGGTATTTTGACTTGAACCCTTGTTTTTGAAGATTTTGGGGATTTTCCTTTTGATTTCTATTCCAATCCGTTTTTGTTCAATTAATTGTGGTATAAACGTTGTTTTGAACATGTTCGACGGATTGGACACTCGTATCTTTGATTCGTTCGATCCGAGGGGTGATTTCCTTGTTCTTGGAGGGTCTCGAACATTTAATGTTCGATTAAATGCTCGAATGAGTTCCCTTCGATAGTTTATTGGGATTTCCATTGTTTTGGCCTTGATTCTCGTCGTAATCATGTGTTCTTGTTCCTTCCGGAGGTTTATAGTGTAATATCCGCATTTTTCTTCCCCCTTGTATTTTCTTTTTCGGCATATTTCACGATAGTAGTGACCCTCGTGTATCTTTCAGCGTATCTTTCCTACTATCTATTGATTTGATTTCCGTTATTGTTGTGCGGAACCGCCGTTTCGGGGTTGCCGTGGATCCATTCTACGTTATGATGCCTGTTGAGATGTTCCGTTTAACGTTTCGTTCATATTTCGGTGTTTTGGACCTTCTATATCTCGTACCTAGCGCACGCTATATTTTCGGCATAGCGCACGCTAAGGGTCACTTGGTAGCGCACGCTACGACCGTTTCGTAGCGCGCGCTAGAGGGCAAGACCTGGGAGTGGCAGTGCTATTTTCCAGCCTTCTGGACTGGCGTATTAGCGTACGCTACGTAGGCTAGCGCACGCTAATGTCGGGAGGCTAGCGCACGCTGATGATACCTGGTAGCGTGCGCTAGCGTGAGTGTCCAGTACTGGACAGTTTTCTACTAAACTCGGTCAGGTGCCAGGTAGCGCACGCTATGCTCGTGCGTTAGCGCACGCTAGCGGATCAGGTGAGTTCTGGACAGTTTGTCACTGGACTCGACTGATGCCCAGGTAGCGCACGCTATTGGTCGATAGCGCGCGCTACCGATAGATTATTAGCGCACGCTACGCTTGGAGTAGCGCACGCTAACGGCCAGAAGTCTGGCTACTGGACTGGACGCTAACTATTTTGGCCTGTAATTTTATCCCGTTAGCGCACACTAACCTTGAGGATTAGCGCGCGCTAACACTCCCTGGCTATATAAACCAGGGAGTTGACCCAGTTGAGCAGATTAGTTTCATTTCGTTTCTTCTCCGCGACGCAGAGCTCTTCGGGCGATTTCCGAGCGATTCTTCCCTTCGATTATTTCAGGCATCCTCTACCTTGAGTTTTTGAAGTAGATTAACAACACCTACTTGTGTTCTTCATCATCAATCCAAGGTAAATCTCTTAGAACCCTTCTTTTCGATAAATTGGGGGTTTTGGGATTTTCTTCCGATCCGTTCCGTTTTGTTGATGGATTCATGATGAATATGATTAATCTTGTTGGTATTCTTAGTTTCTCTTCGGATTCATGGTATATTTCATGGTTTTTACGGAATCGAGAGGGTTTGGTTGTGGTCCGCCCTCGTTGTTGTTTATATACGAATATACATGAATCGTAGGCGGGTTTTTGGGTGTATTCTAATTCCGTATTCATTTAGAAATGGTGGTGATTGTATTCTTCGAATCGTTAGGTTCGGTTTCATTGGTTCCTAGCGTTCGTCGGTGACTCTCCTTTCCGTTCATTGCGTCGTCAATAATTGAAGGCAAGTATTTTTGGAAACCTTTATGCTTAACGTGGAATGGTAATGTATTTTTGTGTTCGATTTGCTCACCTCGTGTTGGTCCGACGGGATCAAGGAGGGAATCCAAAGGGTTGAGTCCTGGATTCATGAGTTTGTATAGCTAGCCAGTTCAGGAGGGTCCTTAGAGGCCTCGGGCGGGAATCTATGATATTACTCTGTTCCCAAGGCGATGCATGTGCATGTTTTGTTTTATAATATAGCCAGCGCGGGAGGGTCCTTAGAGGCCTCGTGCGGGAATCTATGATATTACTCTGTTCCCAAGGCAAATTGTTTGACTGTTTGTTTCCGGAAAAGACATGTCTAGTTTTGGTTTTTGAAATGATATTGGTGCATGTACTATGAAATGTGTAAGCGATTGGTTTGCCTTGATTACTTGTACTAGCGTAATTGCTAACCCCTTTGGGGGACCCGTTTTGGGGAAATTCTTGTTATGGATTTCAGGTTATGATTATCCGGACGAGCGAGAACCGGGACAGTACGAGGATGTCGGCCAGGGTCGTTGACATGTGCATTTGGGTCGTCTTATTTCCTTTGTCTAATTCGATATGGTTGTTTCCTATATTTATAAACTTATAGATTGTACTCGCGAGTACTTAGGCTTTTCCTTTCGGATTGTGTTTGGTCTTCGTTGGAGTTACTGTATTTGTCGGTTGATGTTATTGTGCCGGTTGTACCGGACGTGTTGTTTTATGTTCTTGTTGTTAACAATTGTTTCCTTGCTAACCGAGACGGTTAGTCGAGAGGTGTTTTCTTGTGTTAGCCTGGTGGATCCCATGTAGGGGTCCACGACGCTGTAATACACCTCGAATAGCTTGGGGGTGTTACAGAAAATGGTATCAGAGCACTAGGTTTATGGATACCTAGGCTTGTCGGTTATTTGTGTAACACCCCCAAATCCTATTGGGTTATTACAGTGCCGTGGACCCCACGCCAGGAGATCCACCAGGCGAACATGACTAAAATACATTAAATTAAACAACAAGGGAAAATCATAGTCCCTACCATGATATCCGACACAATATTCCGATAAGGAATTTCAACGACAAAAGTGGCCTACATGGCCAAAATGAAATACAACAAAGATCCACGAACATCCTGTCGTAATACAACACGACAACACCTGACAAGACTGGAGTACACTCCAACTGACTGACCCACAATGAACCACTCGGACTAGTATCGCTCGTATGCCTCGTCGCCATCGTCATGCCCCTGTGCCTCAACTCTCTCCTCGCAAGCACCTAAAACATGGAAACATGTTCCGCCCACTGGTCGGCCATCCAGATAATGAACATCAAATACATGTATAACATGATATGCATCCAAAGGCGTAATGAAACGGTATAATGATGATAATAATACGAGATGCTCACAAACCAAGGTAAGAACCGAGCATTCGTGAAATACTATGCCCACGGCATACTATTAATACCTGCTCGACAGGTTAGAACATAAGTGCCCAACGGAGAATCATAATCACGAATACCACAATGAATTACACGACATGAACCAAACCGAGCAGGATTAAATATGAATCACAATGCCCGGAGGCTCCAATGAAATTAACAAGACAATCACAAGGCCTAAAACCACTCACCAAATCACAAATATCACAATCACATGAAGCCAAACACCAAGTGTATTGATTAGGGCGAAGCCACGGCACGAAGCCGTAACACAATTAGGGCCAAAGCCACGGCATGAAAGCCGTATCACAATTAGGGCGAAGCCACGGCATGAAAGCCGTATCACAATTAGGGGCCGGCCACGACATGAAAGCCGTATCACAATTAGGGCGAAGCCGCGGCATGAAAGCCGTATCACAATTAGGGCGGGCCACGGCATGAAAGCCGTATCACAATTAGTGATAGTGTCGCCTTGAGTCGGCCAACACGATAAGAATGATGCAGCGGATGATTCCTTGAATGATTAAGCACTTCGATTGGCTTAGAATGGCCAATCGTTACGAATGATACGATGAATGATTAAAATACCTCGATTGCCTTAGAACGGTCAATCGATAACAATGAGATGGTGAATAATTGAACATTTCGATTTGCCTGAGAACGGCCAATCGATGACAATGATACGAAGGATGCCTCGGCACCTTTAATCGGTTACCGACGGCGAAGGTGAGAAATGAATAAGCCAATGCCTTTAATCGGCCTGTACAGTTTTAATAACAATCCAAACAGGAATAACAATGATCTCAACGATGTCTTAAATTGACATCTATATTAACAACAATCGATACATCGATACCGCGAACCGGCTATCGACAATAATATTAATAATGAGTATTACAATGCCTTGAATCGGCCGTTAACGAACAACTATAAACACTTGGCAAAATTGCCGGAAGGTATCGTATCGAACGATCTCTTGATATCAATGAATTCATGAAGAGACTAAGTCTCGGAATGATACAACACATCCATACACATACATGATGACATTAGCTCATTGACTAGTACAAGTATAAAACTTGCCTCAAACCGAAGGCGAGAAAGTCCTTCCACGAACAACGTCCTTAATAGGGAATACCGGCCACTCGAACAACCTTGAACAACACAAATACCAACAATTCTCTTAATACACGAATCAAGCACGAATATAACGAACTCGAAACGTGGATACGAATAAACCAAGTCCATTGAGGCATTATATCGAATACGTTGAGGCCAAACTCCAATTGTTTACAATCAAACCTCAAAAACCAATATCAAATCCCCGAAGAAGTGTTTTAAACCAACAAAACATCTTCAATATGATTAATAATCCAAGACGAATATCCGAAAACGTGATTATAATGACAATTAATCGAAAACCCCCAATTTCAACTCGAT
Source organism: Orobanche coerulescens (assembly GCA_033398695.1). Lineage (NCBI taxonomy): Eukaryota > Viridiplantae > Streptophyta > Magnoliopsida > Lamiales > Orobanchaceae > Orobanche > Orobanche coerulescens. The sequence continues at coordinate 77,946,389 of CM065808.1, forward strand.
ATTCAAAGTGTTCTTGAATAATCCCTCAATAATCCAATGAATCCCTATACAAACTCATAATCATATACATATCCCTTCATATAACATGATTATAACGTCCAAAACATCATATCTCAACACAAAATCTAAGTCCAAGGTGTTGAAGGAATTACCTCTTGAAGATCCAACCACTTCGATCCGATGAAAACGTGTAAAATCGACTATCCAAGCTTCACGATCGAAAGGAGATGAAGAAAATCAAACACTCAAATGATTATTGATGAATAAATCTCTCCCTCAAGCTATTCTCTCTCGGTTGAAGGTGGAAGAGATGGAAGAAATGAGCTGAAATGATCAAAAAACGAATTTATAGGGGTTGACTCGGCTGACAGACTCGACCATGTCCGCCTGACACGGTCGCGGCGCGCAGTTGGCCGGCAGGGACTCAACCGTGTCCTGCTTGACACGGTCGCGGCGCGGAGGGGCCTTCCGATAGCGACCCGTCCGACAGCGACTCGGCATGACTCGACCGTGTCCTGGAACACGGTCGGGCGTGTCGGCAGTCGGTTCTGGCTTATCCGGAAGAGTTCGACTCGGCCGTGCCAGACGACACGGTCGGGTCCTGTGACAGAAACTTCGGCATTTACGGACGAGTGCGGCACGGGCCGTGTCGGACGACACGGCCGAGTTCGGTCGGCAGTGATCGGCCAATAACTGAAAAAATGAGCGGGTGAGCTAAAACGACCATAACTCTCTCGTCCGGACTCCGATTGACTGACCGTTTGAACCATTGGAAAGCTAACTCGATGATATATAATATTGCAAAGATTTAGAATTTTTGGAGTTACCAAAAATTAATGGTGATCTAACAAAGTCGAACTCATATGAGGAAAGTTGAAACAATGAACAATAACGATACACAACTCGAAGTTTTTCCGAACGGTGAACACGGTGAATGAACATGATTGATGAATGATTATAATTGAGTGAAAATCCACTGAGTGACAATCACCGAATGAAATTATTGAATGATAATGACTGAATTACAACCGGGTATTACATACTCCCCCCCTTAAAAGAGTTTCGTCCTCGAAACTAAGGGTCAAACAACTCGGGATAATTCTCCCGCATACTATCCTCGGTTTCCCAAGTAGCCTCTTCGACTCCGTGTCTAGACCACTGAATCTTGCCCAAAGGGATCATCTTGTCCCTCAACTGTTTGATTCGCCGCTCCAATACTCGTACAGGACGCTCCTCGTACGAATGATCATCCGCGATCTCGATTTCGTCGAACTGAAGTATGTGACTCGGGTCGGCAACATACTTCTGCAACTGAGAGACGTGAAACACATTATGAATTCGGATCAATGCCAGAGGAAAAGCCAATCGATAAGCTAACTCGCCTACTCGATCCAAAATTTCAAACGGTCCAATGAATCTCGGACTCAACTTCCCCCGTCTTCCGAAATGGAAAATACCTCGACTCGGTACCTCAACGATTAGAGGTATAACCGACGATGAACTCACCGCTAACTATGATCTCAGAAGGTCACGAGAATGAAAGTGACTAAAATGAATGGTGAATGATAAATGACTATAAATCCGACCAGGATTAAGAATGGCTCACCAAGGTGAATTAATAACGTCATGAGTGATAGTTCAAGTGAAATTATTGGAACCGTTGTTCCTCGTGAATTAAATGATTAATTTCATGATGACAAGTCTCAACATGATTGATGTATGATGAATGAATTATATGAATGAATGAACGACAACGAAATGAATGATTATACTATTAACGAACAAGAATTAACTTGTTCAAACCGGTGATGAATGTCCTATTGTATCACAGTTAAAGCAAACAACAGTCGAACTCGTCGTCTGAGATGAAGATGCTCTCCCAGCACGAAGACGACTAGAAAACTATCTCTTGGACGTCAGAGTCCGATGTCCCTCTGACCGCTCTTTCCATACTGAAGCAGGAAAGCCACATGATAATTACAGATCTCGTATGAAGATCGCATTATGATTATGAGACGGAATGATAACAATGAGCATACACGCTCTAACACAATGAATGCATTAATAATGCGGTAAAATGATCGTCCACATGACACCGGAATATAATAAGATCGCATGAAAGATCAAATGAGGTAACATGATTACCTGATGAAATTCCTAAAAAGATTACCTTGAACAAGTTAACAAGGTTGAAAATTCGATCCACAAGATCAAAAACTGAACAATGAGATGGACTGGATGATTAATGAATTGACTGAGCAATGAGTGAGTGATGAATGAACTAACTAAGCAATGAGATTGAATAAGTGATTAATGATTAACTGAGCAATGAGATAGACTGAGTGAAGAATGAATTAATTGAGTAATGAGATTGACTGAGTGATGAATGAATTAATTGAGCAATGAGATTGACTGGGTGATGAATGAATTAACTGAATAATGAGATTGAGTGAGTAATGAATGAATTACTTGAGTAATGAGATTGACTGAGTGATGAATGAATTAATTGAGCGATGAGATTAACTGAGTGATTAATGAGTTAACTGGACAATGAGATTAACTGAGCGATGAATGAATTAATCAATAATGAGATTAATCGAGTGATGAATGAATTGGTCGAGCAATGAGATTGATCGAGTGATGAACGAATTGACTGAACAATGAGATTGACTGAGTGATTAATGAATTAATCTGAACAATGAGATTGACTAAGTGATGAAGGAATTAACTGAGTGATGAATGAATTAATTGAGTGATGAATGAATTAACTGAGTGATGAATGATATTGACTGAGTGATGAATGAATTAACTGACTGATGAATGAATTATCTGAGTGATGATATTGACTGAGTGAGGAATGAATTAACTGAGTGATGGATGAATTATCTGAGTGATGATATTGACTGAGTGATGAATGAATTAACTGAGTGATGAGATCAAAATGATGATTGAGAATTATTAACTGATAAATGAGTTGATCCTTAATGCTTACACAAGTCACACGTGCTCCAAAACAATTAGTCATGAATCAATCATAACACTAATATCACATATAGGTTTCAGCAAAGCATGAACAATTAATGACATGATGAATGTATGAACACAAAGAGAATCGAGTCCTTACACAGGTCATACGAAGCTTCGAGGTCTCGCGATACTAGTCTTCACTGACGACGACTCGATGAATGAATGACTCGTGCAGTCGCACTAATATTACGACTCACAAAACCTGACTGACTAGATTGTCATAACCTGACAATCCCACTACTACCGCGTCGGTAGGACCACATAACTCACATCTCAGGAATTTCACACCCCAAATCTCTGATACCATTTCGTAACACCCCAAATCCTATTGGGTTATTACGGTGCCGTGGACCCCACGCCAGAGATCCACTAGGCGAACATGACTAATATACATTTAATTAATCATCAATGGATAATCATAGTCACTACCATGTTATCCGTCACAATATTCAGATAAGGAATTTAAACGTCATAAGTGGCCTACTTGGCCAAAATGAAATACAACAAAGATCCACGAACATCCTGCTCGGTAATACAACACGACAACAATCGACAAGACTGGAGTACACTCCAACCGATCGACCAACAATGAACAACTCGGACTAGTATCACTCGTATGCCTCGTCGCCATCGTCATGCCCCCGTGCCTCAACTCTCTCCTCGCAAGCACCTAAAACATGAAAACATGTTCCGCCCCCACGGGGTCACCATCCAGATAATGAACATCAAATACATGTATAACATGATATGCATCCAAAGCGCGTAATGAAACGGTATAATGATGATAATAATACGAGATGCTCACAAACCAAGGTAAGAACCGAGCATTCGTGAAATACTATGCCCACGGCATACTATTAATACCTATTCGACAGGTTAGAACATAAGTGCCCAACGGCGAATCATAATCACAGAATACCACAATGAATTACATGACATGAACCAAACCAGAACAGGATTAAATATGAATCACAATGCCCGGAGGCTCCAATGAAATTAACAAGACAATCACAAGGCCTAAAAACCACTCAGCCGAAACTGTCAAATATCACAATCACATGAAGCCGAAACAGCCCGAAGCTGTTATTGATTAGGGCCGAAGCCACGGCACGAAGACGTATCACAATTAGGGCCAAAGCCACGGCATGAAAGCCGTATCACAATTAGGGCCGAAGCCACGGCATGAAAGCCGTATCACAATTAGGGCCGAAGCCACGGCATGAAAGCCGTATCACAATTAGGGCCGAAGCCACGGCATGAAAGCCGTATCACAATTAGTGATAGTGTGCTGCCTTGAGTCGGCCAACACGATAAGAATGATGCAGCGGATGATTCCATGAATGATTAAGCACTTCGATTGGCTTAGAATGGCCAATCGTTACGAATGATACGATGAATGATTAAAATACCTCGATTGCCTTAGAACGGTCAATCGATAACAATGAGATGGTGAATAATTGAACATTTCGATTTGCCTGAGAACGGCCAATCGATGACAATGATACGAAGGATGCCTCGGCACCTTTAATCGATTCTGCAAGCGAAGGTGAGAAATGAATAAGCCAATGCCTTTAATCGGCACATGCTTTTAATGACAATCCAAACAGAATAACAATGATCTCAACGATGTCTTAAATTGACATCTATATTAACAACAATCGATACATCGATACATGAACCGGCTATCGACAATAACATTAATAATGAGTATTACAATGCCTTGAATCGGCCGTTAACGAACAACTATAAACACTTGGCAAAATTGCCTAAGGTATCGTATCGAACGATCTCTTGATATCAATGAATTCATGAAGAGACTAAGTCTCGGAATGATACAACACATCCATACACATACATGATGACATTAGCTCATTGACTAGTACAAGTATAAAACTTGCCTCAAACCGAAGGCGAGGAAGTCCTTCCACGAACAACGTCCTTAATAGGGAATACCGGCCACTCGAACAACCTTGAACAACACAAATACCAACAATTCTCTTAATACACGAATCAAGCACGAATATAACGAACTCGAAACGTCGATACGAATAAACCAAGTCCATTGAGGCATTATATCGAATACGTTGAGGCCAAACTCCAATTGTTTACAATCAAACCTCAAAAACCAATATCAAATCCCCGAAGAAGTGTTTTAAACCAACAAAACATCTTCAATATGATTAATAATCCAAGACGAATATCCGAAAACGTGATTATAATGACAATTAATCGAAAACCCCCAATTTCAACTCGATATTCAAAGTGTTCTTGAATAATCCCTCAATAATCCAATGAATCCATATACAAACTCATAATCATATACATATCCCTTCATATAACATGATTATAACGTCCAAAACATCATATCTCAACACAAAATCGAAGTCCAAGGTGTTGAAGGAATTACCTCTTGAAGATCCAACCACTTCGATCCGATGAAAACGTGTAAAATCGACTATCCAAGCTTCACGATCGAAAGGAGATGAAGAAAATCAAACACTCAAATGATTATTGATGAATAAATCTCTCCCTCAAGCTATTCTCTCTCGGTTGAAGGTGGAAGAGATGGAAGAAATGAGCTGAAATGATCAAAAAACGAATTTATAGGGGTTGACTCGGCTGACAGACTCGACCGTGTCCGCCTGACACGGTCGCGCGGCCTTGATTGGCGAGGACTCGACCGTGTCCCGCTTGACACGGTCGCGGCGCGAGGGGCCTTCCGATAGCGACCCGTCAAGCGGCGACTTCGGCATGACTCGACCGTGTCTGGAACACGGTCGGGCGTGTCAGCGATCGGTTACGCTTATCCGAAGAGTTCGACTCGGCCGTGCCAGACGACACGGTCGGGTCCTGTGACAGAAACTTCGGCATTTCCGGACGAGTACGGCACGGGCCGTGTCGGACGACACGGCCGAGTTCGGTCGGCAGTGATCGGCCAATAACTGAAAAAATGAGCGGGTGAGCTTAAACGACCATAACTCTCTCGTTCGGACTCCGATTGACTCACCGTTTGAACCATTGAAAAGCTAACTCGATGCTCTATAATATTTCAAAGATTTAGAATTTTTGGAGTTACCAAAAATTAATGGTGATCTAACAAAGTCGAACTCATATGAGGAAAGTTGAAACAATGAACAATAACGATACACAACTCGAAGTTTTTCCGAACGGTGAACACGGTGAATGAACATGATTGATGAATGATTATAATTGAGTGAAAATCCACTGAGTGACAATCACCGAATGAAATTATTGAATGATAATGACTGAATTACAACCGGGTATTACAATTTGGGTCTAGTCGTGTTTTGTTTTGCACATTGTCACACCGCTGCCGGCATCTCAGTACTTCCAGTGTTCGTAAGTTCCCTTACTCGATTCTTTATTTTTTCGTACTGTATTCCGTTTCCTGAACTATGGTTATTCTCCCTCCTTTGCTTATCATCGTGGTTGCTTTTTCCTTCCTTACTCATCCTCGATATACTTATGTTACCTCTTAACACCAGTATGGATGCCGGAGGAAACCGTGGTCGTGGTAGTGGTCGTGGCCGTGGACGCGGCCGAGGACGTGCGGCAGCCGGTGGGGCGGCCACGTCGCACTCTTCAGGAACCGGCAGTACCGGCGACCGTCACAGTCATGCTTCTTCTCAGGAGCGCGCCGATCTTGGTATTGCGGCTGTTATGCAGCAAATGGTTAACCAAATGGCGGCTATAGCTCAGGTGGTCCAGAACCCCGATCGTGCCCATGCTAATCGGGGCGGAGCGGATCGCTGGCTTCAGGATGTCATCAAGATGCATCCTCCTCAGTTTTCGGGAGCTTCGGACCCGATCGGCTGGGAAGGGTGGATCAAGGAGATATCCAAAGTCTTCACTGCTACCAACTGCCCCGAGGACCGTAAGGTCCCTATTGCTCAATACTTTCTCACGGGAGATGCTACAGATTGGTGGGAGGCTGTTGGTCCCAAAGATCATGTTGCTTCGTGGGCCGAATTTCAAGAATTGATGGAGACCGAATATTGTTCGTGGCCGGTCAGACAGGCCCGAGTGCATGCTTTCTATGATGCTCAACCACGGGATATTCCCGTATCCCAAGCTATTGCCGAATTTAACAAGGAGTTGGGTTATGTGAAGACCCAAGTTGTCGCTGAGAGCGACAAAATTTTCCATTTTTCCAGGAGGATGAAACTGTCCATTCAGGACTACATGTCTGGACTCGTCTGCACTACCTTGAAGGATTATCAGAGTAGGGCCCTCGCTTATGATATGTCAGTGACGGCTAGTGATTTGGCTCGTGAAAGCAAGAAACAGAAGTCGGTCGGAAATTTTTCTGGTCCCAAGAGTGGAGGCCAACAGAAATCTCAAGCTGCAAATATTTCTACGGGCGGTTCGGCTCGTTTCTATGGGAGCTTTCGGGGTGCCGCCGGAACCTCCGCTCGTGAACCCACATGTTTTAACTGTGGTGTGCAGGGCCATAGGAGCCGGCAGTGTTCTCGTCCGAAGTTTACTTGTCATACTTGTGGACAGCTGGGCCACAAGGCCCCTTTTTGTGAGCAGATCAAACAGCTTCGCGGCGCCCGTTCTTCTCAACCAGTACCGTTGGAGCCGAGTGTGAACCAGGGCTCATTTGCTCCGCCGCCTCCATCGAGTGCCGACCGAGGTAGGGGTCGGGGTCAGTCCGCTAGGGGAGGGGCTTCCAGTGTCGGCTCTGCCCAACCGCGTATCTATTAGATGAGGAGGGCCGATGATCCAGCAGCTACTGTGGCGACAGGTACCGTTCATATCCATTCCCATCCTGTCAGTGTGCTTTTCGATTCGGGTGCTACGCATTCATTCATTTCTCTAGAGTGTGTATGCCGTTTGAGTCTCGACTGTTTGTCACCTTGCGAGCCTTTCATTGTTAAACTTCCTAGCGGTTATAGAATTGTCGGTGATCGAGAGGTCCGAGACTGCTCTGTGTTTATTTGTGAGAGAGCTTGGCTCTCTAATCTTATTGTCGTTAATGTCGAGGGTGAGGATTTGATTCTCGGGGATGATTGGCTCGAGCGGCATGGCGCAATCATGAACTACCGCACGAGGATCATCACCATGTTAGCCGAGGATGGCACCGAGCACTCCTTTGCGGGGCGAAGGAGGGGAAATCAGAAGTTTGTTATTAACGCCTTGAAGGCGATGAGACTCCTACGAAAGGGGTGTACTGGTTATTGGTGCTATGCCTTGAAGGCGGAGAATGGTGGAGTCGAGCTTTCGTCAATTCCAGTCGTTAGTGAGTTTCCTGATGTTTTTCCTGACGAGTTACCGGTATTGCCACCGGATCGTGAGGTTGAGTTTGCCATAGAGTTAGAGCCGGGTGCGGCTCCGATTTCGAAGGCGCCGTATCGCATGGCACCTTCAGAGATGTCTGAGTTAAAGAAGCAGTTGAGCGAGCTTCTTGAGTCGGGGTACGTTCGACCGAGCGCCTCGCCTTGGGGCGCACCAGTCCTGTTTGTGCGGAAGAAGGATGGTTCACTACGTTTGTGTATCGACTATCGCGAACTAAACAAGGTGACCATCAAGAACAAGTATCCTTTACCGAGAATCGATGACTTGTTTGACCAGTTGCAGGGAGCTGCGGTATTCTCGAAGATTGATTTGAAATCGGGGTACTATCAGCTTCGGGTGAGAGAGTCCGACGTGCCGAAAACAGCTTTTCGGACGAGATACGGACATTACGAGTTTGTAGTTATGCCTTTCGGGTTAACTAATGCACCGGCGGTGTTCATGCAATTGATGAACAAAGTCTTTATCGAGTACTTGGATAAGTGTGTCGTCGTCTTCATTGACGATATTCTTATCTATTCGAGGAATGAGAAAGAGCATGCCCATCATCTGCGGATAGTGTTAGACATTTTGAGGACCGAGCAACTCTATGCGAAGTTCTCGAAATGTGAGTTCTGGCTGAAGGAAGTGATGTTTTTGGGTCACGTGATTTCAGCCGAGGGAGTCCGTGTGGATCCGCAGAAAATTGAGGCAGTGTTGGATTGGGCATCGCCCACAAATGTGAAGGAGGTCCGTAGTTTCTTGGGTTTGGCTGGCTACTACCGTAGGTTCGTCGAGGGTTTCTCAAAACTAGCTCGGCCGCTTACACAGTTGCTCCAAAAATCCGAGAAGTTCGTCTGGAATGACGAGAGGCAGTCGAGTTTTGAGGAATTGAAGAAGCGTTTGACTTCAGCTCCGGTTTTGGCGTTGCCATGTGGCAACGAGGGATTCCCCGTTTATAGCGATGCTTCGGGTCAGGGTCTTGGGTGCGTATTGATGCAGCACGGCAAGACCATTGCCTTTGCGTCGAGGTAGTTGAGGTTGTATGAGCTGAACTACCCTACTCACGATTTGGAGTTAGCGGTAGTTGTTTTTGCGCTCAAGATTTGGCGTCACTATCTTTTCGGCTCGGCATGTCAGATTTTTACCGATCATAAAAGTCTGAAATACATATTTACTCAGCGGGATCTGAATATGAGGCAGAGGAGATGGTTAGAACTGATTAAGGATTATGACCTCGAAATCCTTTATCATCCGGGCAAGGCGAACGTTGTGGCCGACACCTTGAGTCGGAAACCGATTGCGTTGCGAACGCTTGAGGTCCTTACGCCTCAGTCTGAACTTCGGCGGGCTTTGATCGAGTTAGATGTTGAGGTTTTGTTGCCTGGAGCTGTCGGGCAACTTTGTGCTTTAGCGATTTCGTCGTCTTTGATCGATGAAATTAAGCTGAAGCAATTAGAGGATCCGATGATTACTCAAATCCGAGAGAACGTTCTTAAGGGAAAGTCTCCTGGGTTTGTGATTCACGAGGATGGTGTTTTGAGATTCCAGAGTCGGCTTTGTGTGTCGAACGATCCAGAGTTGCGACAGAGTATTTTGCGTGAGGCCCATTCTACACCCTATTCCGTTCATCCTGGTTCGAGTAAGATGTACAAGGACCTGAGGAGGAATTTCTGGTGGAATGATATGAAGGAGGAGGTCGCACAGTTTGTAGCGAGATGTTTGACTTGCCAGCAGGTCAAATCGAGCATCAGCGACCGGCTGGGTTATTGCAGTCACTTCCCGTTCCGGAATGAAAATGGGAAGATATATCGATGGATTTCGTTACGAGTTTGCCGAGATCGAGGTCAGGCATGAATATGGTATGGGTGGTTGTTGATCGTCTGACCAAGTCGGCACATTTTCTGGGCATCAAGGACACTTGGGGCCCGAAGAAGTTGGCTTGTGTGTTTATCGCGCAGATTGTGAGACTTCACGGTACTCCGAAGTCTATTGTTTCGGATCGTGATGGCCGTTTTGTATCGCACTTTTGGCAGGCGGTGCATAAGGCGTTGGGTACCCGTTTGCATTTGAGTACCTTTTTTCATCCCCAGTCAGATGGACAGTCGGAACGCACTATCCAGACATTTGAGGACATGTTGCGTGCTTGTGCTCTCGACTGGAGTAGTGACTGGGAGGAGCATTTGCCATTGATCGAATTCACGTACAACAATAGTTGGCACGCGTCGATTCGGATGGCACCATATGAGGCACTTTATGGGCGGCGATGTCGATCACCGATTTGTTGGAATGAGGCATCCGATTTAATCGGGACCGAGCCGGATGTCATTTTAGAGACGAGGCGGAAGATAGAATTAATTCGGGAACGAATGTTGACTGCCCAGAGTCGACAGAAGTCATATGCCGATGTCCGTCGTCGACCTTTAGAATTCGAGGTGGGAGACCACGTTTTGCTGAAGGTGTCGCCGACGAGAGGAGTTTTCTGTTTCGGAAAGAAGGGGAAGTTGAGTCCGAGATTTATTGGACCCTTCTAGATTCTCGAGCGAGTCGGTGGGTTAGCATACCGTTTGGCATTACCCCCGGCCTTGAGTCATGTTCATAGCGTTTTTCATGTTTCCCAGCTGGGGAAATATGTCCCAGATCCTAGTCACGTCATCGATTATGGGGAGATCGATGTCGCCGAGGATATTACTTTTGAGGAGCGTCCTTTGAAGATTTTAGAGCATCGGGAGAAACGGCTAAGGCATAAGACCATCCCTTTGGTCAAGGTGCAGTGGTCGAGACACGGTGTCGAGGAGGCAACTTGGGAAACCGAGGATAGCATGCGTGCTAGGTACCCTGAGTTGTTTGTTTCTTAAGTTTCGGGACGAAACTTGTTTTTAGAGGGGTAGAATGTAATATCCGCATTTTTCTTCCCCCTTGTATTTTCTTTTTCGGCATATTTCACGATAGTAGTGACCCTCGTGTATCTTTCAGCCTATCTTTCCTACTATCTATTGATTTGATTTCCGTTATTGTTGTGCGGAACCGCCGTTTCGGGGTTGCCGTGGATCCATTCTACGTTATGATGCCTGTTGAGATGTTCCGTTTAACGTTTCGTTCATATTCCGGTGTTTTGGACCGTCTATATCTCGTACCTAGCGCACGCTATATTTTCGGCATAGCGCACGCTAGGGGTCACTTGGTAGCGCACGCTACGACCGTTTCGTAGCGCGCGCTAGAGGGCAAGCCCTGGGAGTGGCAGTGCTATTTTCCAGCCTTCTGGACGGGCGTATTAGCATACGCTACATAGGCTAGCGCACGCTAATGTCGGGAGGCTAGCGCACGCTGATGATACCTGGTAGCGTGCGCTAGCGTGAGTGTCCAAGATCTTCGATGCTTTTCATCGAACTCGGTCAGGTGCCAGGTAGCGCACGCTAGCGGATCAGGTGAGTTCTGGACAGTTTGTCACTGGACTCGACTGATGCCCAAGTAGCGCACGCTATTGGTCGATAGCGCGCGCTACCGATAGATTATTAGCGCACGCTACGCTTGGAGTAGCGCACGCTAACGGCCAGAAGTCTGGCTACTGGACTGGACGCTAACTATTTTGGCCTGTAATTTTATCCCGTTAGCGCACGCTAACCTTGAGGATTAGCACGCGCTAACACTCCCTGGCTATATAAACCAGGGAGTTGACCCAGATGAGCAGATTAGTTCATTTCGTTTCCTCTCCGCGACGCAGAGCTCCTCCGGGCGATTTCCGAGCGATTCTTCCCTTCGATTACTTCAGGCATCCTCTACCTTGAGTTTTTGAAGTAGATTAACAACACCTACTTGTGTTCTTCATCATCAATCCAAGGTAAATCTCTTAGAACCCTACTTTTCGATAAATTGGGGGTTTTGGGATTTTCTTCCGATCCGTTCCGTTTTGTTGATGGATTCATGATGAATATGATTAATCTTGTTGGTATTCTTAGTTTCCCTACGGATTCATGGTATATTTCATGGTTTTTACGGAATCGAGAGGGTTTGGTTGTGGTCCGCCCTCGTTGTTGTTTATATACGAATATACATGAATCGTAGGCGGGTTTTCGGGTGTATTCCAATTCCGTATTCATTTAGAAATGGTGGTGATTGTATTCTTCGAATCGTTAGGTTCGGTTTCATTGGTTCCTAGCGTTCGTCGGTGACTCTCCTTTCCGTTCATTGCGTCGTCAATAATTCAAGGCAAGTATTTTTGGAAACCTTTATGCTTAACGTGGAATGGTAATGTATTTTTGTGTGTGATTTGCTCACCTCGTGTTGGTCCGACGGGATCAAGGAGGGAATCCAAAGGGTTGAGTCCTGGATTCATGAGTTTGTATAGCTAGCCAGTTCGGCCTTAGAGGCCTCGGGCGGGAATCTATGATATTACTCTATTCCCAAGGCGATGCATGTGCGTGTTTTGTTTTATAATATAGCCAGCGCGGGAGGGTGCTTAGAGGCCTCGTGCGGGAATCTATGATATTACTCTGTTCTCAAGGCAAATTGTTTGACTGTTTGTTTCCGGAAAAGACATGTCTAGTTTTGGTTTTTGAAATGATATTGGTGCATGTACTATGAAATGTGTAAGCGATTGGTTTGCCTTGATTACTTGTACTAGCGTAATTGCTAACCCCTTTGGGGGACCCGTTTCGGGGAAATTCTTGTTATGGATTTCAGGTTATGATTATCCGGACGAGCGAGCACCGGGACAATACGAGGATGTCGGCGTGGTCGTTGACATGTGCATTTGGGTCGTCTTATTTCCTTTGTCTAATTCGATATGGTTGTTTCCTATATTTATAAACTTATAGATTGTACTCGCGAGTACTTAGGCTTTTCCTTTCGGATTGTGTTTGGTCTTCGTTGGAGTTACTGTATTTGTCGGTTGATGTTATTGTGCCGGTTGTACCGGACGTGTTGTTTTATGTTCTTGTTGTTAACAATTGTTTCCTTGCTAACCGAGACGGTTAGTCGAGAGGTGTTTTCTTGTGTTAGCCTGGTGGATCCCATGTAGGGGTCCACGGCGCTGTAATACACCTCGAATAGCTTGGGGGTGTTACATATAGGTGCTCGAGGATTCCGATATTGAATCTCGTGGGTGATTGATGATTCGTGTGGTGTTTTTCCGTAGTAATTTCGGTGCTATCGCTTTCTTGATAGTGTTCGGGCGTTCGAGGTTGTTCTACCGCATTCCATCCGTCGTCTTGTTATGAACGTGGTTCCTAGGCAAGTACCTTGTGCATACGCTTCTCGTTTTTTGAATATGATGATCGGTGGTCGTCTTGGTGTGTTTGTTTGGTTATTTGCAAATGAATTTTCAAAAGATTTGTTTTGGCCTCGTTAAAGACTCTTTTTCAAAATGCGTGTATGTTTTGTGAACGGTGCGTTTTGGGAATTGATTATGATTTGATTATTTTGAACGTTGAAGGCTTTGATAATACCCCTATTGTTTAAAGTTATGGAATCGTGTATTCCGTATTTAATCTTGTTATTGTGTTTTGAAGAGTTTGAAAATGGTGTCGGATTAGTGGCCATCTCTAGTGAGTATTCTTAATGAACTTACATTCTTAGCATATTAGTATTGCATGAGTAACGTGTGTGTGTGTGTATGCTCACTATGAGTTAGATCCGACGGGGTCTCGGTAGGGGTCCATGGAGGGGTGGATCCGCGAGCTTGCTTTTAACCACTACGGGTTAGATCCGACGGGGTCTCGGTAGGGGTCCACGGAGGGGTGGGTCCGCGGTTAATTGTGGTGCATTTTGTAAATGTGTTTTGAGATTGGCGTTTCCGGAAACGAGTATTTTGAACTGTTTTCATGATTGCATGCATTGACTAAGTGTGTAAGAGGTAAATTGTTCGTTTGCCCTACTTGGCTAGGATGGCACTAGAGTATTTTGTTGTTTGTGTTAAATCCTTTAATTGTGGAGTTTTGATGTTGGAAAACGGACCTTGTTATCGTTCTCGTGTAGTGTGAGTGGATGAGAATTGGGGCTAAAATCCCAACGGTTTGGTAAAGGTCATTTTTCGAAAAGTAGACCTTTGGGGCGGTGACCCCTTTCGTCTTTTGGATTTTGAAAAGTAGGATTTGATAATCCTAAATTGTCTTCTATTAAAACTCTCGATGGCATTTTAAACTGTTTTATAAATTAATTCCACTGATTTGTGATCTTTCGATTTTGGAATGTTTTTCTCATGCCTCGGGAAGTACTTTTCGTTTCGTTTGGATCTTTGAGGATTCCTGGTTATTTTTATTCGTGGAATGTGAATTGTATGACTCGTATTTTGCACTTTGTTCTTGCACTAGCAAAACAGTGGAGTTTTGCTAACCCCCGAGTATTCGGGGGGTGGATGTCTGTTTTTGCATTCAGGTTTTGGGAGCGTAACGCAGGGTTGGCACGAAAGGTGATGAAAGATGATCGATACTAATCACATGAGGAACCGTACGATGTGTATTGGTTCAGTTGTACTTTATTTTCCGCTGCTATATATTTTTCCCGTTGTACGGGTGTGGTTGTATTTTGACCCCTGCGTGGGCATGAGTTGTAATTGAGTTGTATATTTTTATTAAAAGACCAAATCGGTCTACTGAGTCATTTTAGCCTTGAAGGCATTGTTAAGGTGTTCGATATTGTTACCAGCCTGGTAGATCCTTGAGGAAAGGTTCTACGGTGTGTAATATCCCTGAGCGGATTGGGGGTGTTACACTAGGGTCTTTACCCTCATTGTAATTGTACTCTAACATTAATATTTGTACTCCAAAGTATTTGTATTAATAATATCTCGCGAGAGCATTCAAGCCCGGGACTAACAACTCAGGCAAATCTTGTGTTATTTACTTTTCCCACGGAAGTGTTCTCGCACTTGTTTGTTACTCGATCATTCCAGCAATATTCATCTTCGAATAATATTTTGGGTAGCAACACAAGGCATAAATGATTGTGCCATCGATAAAAACTCGGAAGAGGATGGTTTAAAGGTTAATCATTTATAAATTATTTTGAAACATTTCTCGAAAAGAAGTTATGATAATGATTTATAACAATTGTAAAATAATATAGTGTGCTCGCCTTTATGCAAATGCCTATCTATATTACCTAACCCACTCTATCAAAATTCTAGCATTACATGATAATGTAATTTTCCACCAATGTAGCGAATCATCATTGTGCAAAGAGCGATCCATCAATACATTTTAATCCGTTTGAGTAAAATTTAACAATAAAGGCAAACTGCCTGAGTCATACAGGGGGGAAACTCTCCGACCATAGAAAAATCCCAGCTTTGTTTGTTGCGTACTTCCATTATTTTTCATTTCTCCTACCCTATGGTTTGTGATATGGTATCCTATAAAGCATGGGGCAGCTTGTTAGAGGCCGTTGCCGTGCCGGGGACGACGCGGGGACGGGGACAGGACGGGGACGGCTTGGAATCGTCCCCAAAATGTTTCTACGCTATGGGGTTCGGTCATAGAATTGGGGACGTCTTTGACCGTATTTTGGGGACGAATCGGGGACGCCTCGACGGGTTTTTGCCGTCCCCTACCATAAATAATAAAAAAGGGATTTTCTTATAAAAAAGGGATTTTTTTTACCGCTATAAATACTGCTATAAATAATAAAAAAGGGATTTGTTTTTTTTTTTTTAGGTTTGTTGAATCGTCGATTGAGAGCCGCTCCCTTTCCTTCTTCATAGTATTCCTACCGTTCGCCTGGATCCGCTCGGTCGACTTCTTCTTCCTGGCAGGTTAGTCGCCGCATCTCGCCCGATTCCTCTCGCATGTTTGCTCTCTTTGTTGTTTTCTTTTCTTTCGTTTTTTTCGATTGCTATTAACGGAAGTAACTCAAGTTGGCTTCGTCCTTTGCTGTATCAACGACCACCATTTGCTGTTTTTTTTCCTTTCGTTTTTTTTCCTTTGATGTATCAACCTATCGGAAGGTTTAGGGCGGAAGGTTGCTGCCTTCCGATGGGGCTGATGGTGAGATTTCCATTTATGTGGACCGATAGGTTGTTTGTACATTACCAAGTGACTCAAGTCGGCTTCTTTTTTTGCTTCTGTTGAAGTTGATGACAAAATAGTGGTGTCTATCCTTCGTTTTTTTCCTGACGAAATGTGTTTATAAATTATATTTAAAATTGTATTTATAATTGTATATAACAGTATCTCCCCTGTTTTTGTTGTACCTTTGGTCTTATATATTGTATATAATTGTATTTAAAATTATGGATTTAAAATATGATTGTTTTTTACTGTGTGCATTTAGAATGTTAATTTGATAATTTCTAAAGTTATTTAATTCTTCTATTTTTTTGTGTTTGAAAATATGCAGTTAATTTGTTTGCTTGAATATGACTTCTCTTCAATAAAGCGGTGATATTGGTAATGGCACTTGTAGTGGTAGTGGGTCTATTAAAATACATCATTAACGCAAAGTGATGGGGCTCCATTATGGTGTTATGTGACAAAATTAGAGAAACGGGGGAAAGTGGGAGGAACTTAGATATTTAAATGTAACACTTGTAATGAAATTCGAACCAGGAGTTATTCTAGAGTGAGCGCACATTTACTTCAACTAAAAAATGCTGGAATTGCAGCTTGTAAGAAAGTGAGTACGAGTGATAAACTTGAAATAAAAAGGTTAGAAGAAGAGTTTGAAAGGAAAAAAAATGAGTCTGGACCTAAAGAAGTTCTTTTGCCTAATGAATCTCAAAGGGATAAAGATTCTTCCTCTAAAAAAAAAGTCTATCATGTCGCCTATCACTAGATCATTTGGTATTGAAGCTAGGGACCAACTTGAGCAAGAAATTGCAAGAATGCTTTATACCGGAGGTTTGTCATTTAATCTTGCTAGAAATACACATTATTTGAGGTCTTATACTTTTGCTGCTACTCATTCAATTGCCAGCTATGTACCTCCTGGTTATAATAAGTTGAGAACCACCTTGCTACCACAAGAAAAAGTTCATGTTGAGAGGTTATTGCAACCGCTTACATCCACTTGGAGAGAAAAAGGAGTGACAATTGTGAGTGATGGGTGGAGCGATCCAACAAGAAAACCTCTCATTAATTTCATGGCTACTTGTGGTAATGGTCCTATGTTTCTCAAAGCTGTGAATTGTTTTGGTCAAAGGAAAGACAAATTATTCATCGTCGAGTTAATGAAAGAATTTATCAATGAGGTGAGTCATCAAAATGTGGTGCAAATAATAACTGACAATACAGCAAATTATAATGCCGCATGAGAGTTTATCGAGAGCATGTTTCCACACATCTATTGGACATCTTGTGTTGTCCATACTCTTAATCTTGCCTTGAAGAACATTTCTGCAGCAAGGAATGTAGATGGAAACGAAGAAACTTATGTAGCGTGTAGTTGGATCACTGAAGTTGATGGGGATGCCATCCAAATAAAAAAATTCATCATGAACCACAATATGAATCTTCAATAGATTCTCTCCTCTTAGATTGGTTTCAGTTGTCGATACTCATTTTGCCTCGATCATTGTGATGCTTAAAAGATTTAAGCTTCTCAGAAGGGGTCTTCAAGCAATGGTCATAAGCGATGAGTGGGCTTCTTATGGATAGGATGACATGGGAAAGGCAAACTTTGTGAAGTAGAATATTATGAATGTTGATTGGTGGGATAAAGTGGCATATATTCTTGATTTTACAAGACCTATCTATGAGATTATAAGAACTTGTGACACCGACTATCCATGTCTTCACTTGGTATATGAGACGTGGGATTCCATGATTGAGAAGGTAAAACTTCAAATTTACAATAAAGAACGTCGCCTTCTTTCCGAATTTAGTCAATTTTTTATGGTGGTTTATGAGATCCTTGTAGCTCGTTGGACGAAGTACAACACTCCTCTTCATTGTCTTGCTCATTCATTGAATCCGAGGTACATATTATTGAAGTTATAGTGTATTCATACATTCTCAATTTCTTATTCCCTTGGCACATATATAATTATTTTTAATGTTGAAGATTTTATAGTGATGAATGGCTAAATGAGGATTCCACAAGAGTCGCTCCTCATAGGGATGCTAAAATCTCTCTCGAGAGAGAATGAAATGCTTTCGAAGATTATTTTCCAGTCATGTTGATCATATCAATGTTATGGATGAATATGCACCTTTCTATATTAAGGGTGGGCCTTTTGAAGATTTAATATGTATTTCAAGGATGTATGGTATGGAACCCAAGAATTGATGGGCTAACTTTGGTGCTCAAACTCCTCTATTACAAACTTTGGCTTTTAAATTGCTTGGACAACCTACCTCATCCTCTTGTTGTGAGAGAAATTGGAGTACTTACTCCTTCATTCACTCACTAGGAGGAACAAGTTAAATCCAAGTCGTGCCCAATATTTGATTTACATCCATAACAATCTTCGCCTTTTATCAAGGAACTCAGAGCAATATGCGGATGAGAAGACCAAGATGTGGGATGTTGGTGGAGATGCATTTGATTCTATGGAGGATGTGGGGTTTTTGGAGTTTGCAGATCTCACACGATGAGCCAGATTTAGAAGGAGAGTTGATCGTTGAGTATTAATTGATTGATCGTATTGTACTTCTAAGATTTTGATTTTTTAGTTAAAATTTTTTTTGATGTTATAATAGTGATTTGTCACTTATGTATGAATTTTAGTTTTACAACTATGTATGAATTTTCATTTTGGAATTTTTTTTCCGTACCCATCCGTACCCATATTTTGAAGTTCTGATTTTGCCGTTTTTTGTCCCCATTTTTTGACTCTGTCCCCGTTTCCGTGCTAACTAGATGGTATCTGCTGAAATTCCACCTCGAGGTGTCCCACAAGCCACTATAACTGACAAAGCTTGTGAAGAATAGTTGTAACACCCCCAATCCACTCAGGGATATTACACGCCGTAGACCCTCTCCTCGAGGATCTACCAGGCTGGTAACAACATTTAACATCTCGACAATGCCTTCAAGGCTAAAATGACTCAGTAGACCGATTTGGTCTTTGAATAAAATATACAACTCAATTACAAACACATACCCACGCAGGGGACAAAATACAATAAACTCCCGTACAACTGGGAAAAGATACTGCAGCGGAAAATAAAATACAACTAGACCAATACGACATCAACGGATCCTCGTGTGATTAGTATCGTTCATCTTTCATCATCCTTCGTGCCGACCCTGTGCTATGCTCCAAAACCTGAATGCAAAAATAGACATCCACCCCCCGAATACTCGGGGGTTAGCAAAACTCCACTGTTTTGCTAGTGCAAGTATAAATACGAAAACAAGCCATACATATCATACTCCATAAAACAGAATAATCGCGAATATACTTCCCGAGAAAATTCACTTGATCAAACCATTCAAAACGTGAAAAGGTAGGAAATAACCCAATGTACATATTACAAAACATTTGATGATCTCGGGAGTTTAGAAAACATTTGGGATTTAGGAATTCTAAAACCTTTCGAAAACATTTAGGGACACAGCCCAAAAGTCATTTTCCAAAATTCAAGTTCCGATAACAATACGCAGGGTCCACAACCCATTTCACAAAACACGGTGTCCGTGACCCAAATCACAAATCACATGTTTCTAAGGATTATTCGTGTCCCGTGCTAACAAGCCACGAACCTCAGATGCTCCCGAAGAACAAACCCGAGTGAATAACCCAATAGGAAAAACATATCAAATCGCATGTCTCCACGACACGAATATCACAATCAAACCACAACCATAAGTTATCCCGGCATCGTGCTAACAAGCCACGAACCTCGGAGTCCCCGCAAGACATACCCGATGATAACCCCACAAGTTATCCCGGCATCGGGCTAGCAAGCCCCGAACCTCGGAGTCCCCGCAAGACATACCCGTATTGGATAAAACTACGGTTTCGCCCGACCCATACTAGCAAGTATGGATCCCGGAGATTCAACAATCCTACCCGGAGGCACATCACATACAACAAGCACACAACAATAATCGATTATCAAGACAAGAAACACTAAGCATCACAACCTCCTTTCAAAGGAGTAACGACTAACATCACATCATGTCGAATACCCACCGAACAAATATACAATTCAATGCACAATCCTCGGCAAACAATTATGGTCTATTATATTCACTCAATGCGATCGTAACGTATCTCAACGTACGAAACTAACACACATATTCCGAGAACATATCCATTCACGAAGTATACGAATTATCGTTGAAAGACAATATTTATCGAGAACATACCGATCCTTTTTAACGTTCATTAAACATTGGATTGAAAAGGGAATAGCGATTGAAAAGTCACAGCGACAAACGAGTTATTCCAAAATAATACCACACTCGTTCGATCAACAAAAGCAAGGGTAGGACAAGCTCAGAAATGTCAACGAACATAATGAGTCGACAGAGTCGAAAACACAAGAGTTCTAAATCCGATCCACTTCGAATAAAAGAACTAATAGAACCCGATGATGTCACTCCCGAACAAGGTTCACAAGAATCGAACTGAACCCGAAAAAGTCACATCGATAACCAGATCGACCCACAATAAGATCACAGCTCGTTCGCACGATGAAACCGAAATACAGAACAAGTTCATAAAGTATCAACGAACATGAGCGAATCGATAGACTGGAGAAAGAGAAAATACCGAAGTCAAAATAGTACGGGTGTTACCTCCGACCTCGTCCACGAAATTCATAAAAACGGGAGCAAGGTAACAAGACATTAAACAACCGAAACATAACGGAACCATCACCGAGGCACACGGTCATACCAAACCAAGCTCTAACAGCTCGCACATGCGCGACAATGCAGAAATCACCACGAGGCGACAACATTCAACACCAACATCCCGCCTCTCACAGGGGGCTAACACAACAAATGTGTGGAAAACAACTCAACGCTCACGCCGCCAACTCGATCATACTCGGGAGCAAACATTAAAATGAAAATGCGAACATCATACATACATACCCAGCCCTCAAACAAGAATGGATAGGTTTTTTTTTTTTTAAAAAAAATGAAAACCACCTTTTGAAAATAATTTAGGAAAAACACCGGTTGATCTTGAGTATCACCTTTCAAAAAAAAGTAAAAACGTGAAACATCGTTATCGATACTTTGGAAAACCATTTCGCATTTGATAAAAACGAGGACACTTTCTTTTAGTGAAAAGCTTTCAGAATATTCGACCCTCGGGTCTAAGTAAAAATGTTTATAAAACATTGAAAATATCTCAAAACATTTTGGTCCTCGAGGTAGAAAATTTTTGAAATATATTGTGGCACCTTGGATGTACCATAAGAAAATAACTCATTTGAAAAGTACGTCTCGAAATTTATTTTTCTAAGATACTCAAGGTTTTCAAAGATAATTCAATGGGCTAGAATGCCCAAAAATTTCAGATAATTACACGGAACATTATAGCGCCGTGGGTCCCGCGCCGAACCCACCAAGCTAAAAACCATTTACAAAACGCCAAAAAGGTCGATGACGGTAATATTTCAAAACTCACAAAAGCCATTTATAAAATACTAAATACCGTCATAAGAATTTCACCAAAACGATCAAGGCCATAATGCCAAAAACTCGGTTAAGGGAATCGATTTTCGAAATAAAACTCACTCGGTAAAATACCGAAAGTCATTACAAAAGGACTCACGCAGCGGATAAAAGAAATACAGTTCAACATGCACAATCCAGCAACACTACTCCTCATATGAACGAAGTATGAGAGTCAAGTAACCACATATCACGAAATCAAAATTCATAAAAGGATTCCGTCACTTAACAAATAATCATAAAAATAGCTCGTGTCACACGAGGCACAACACAAAGAAGGGAGACTTACGATACAGTCGCACGAAGATGATGATCGGCCCACGATACTAATCACGACCAACAAACTCAGACGACGCGTCGCGACACGACTCAGTCAGACAAAATCCGACGAGACAAAACTCAATAGACACCACTGACCCGACAGCCTAGGTTTCCACAACCTAAGCTCCGATACCATTTATGTAACACCCCCAATCCACTCAGGGATATTACACGCCGTAGACCCTCTCCTCGAGGATCTACCAGGCTGGTAACAACATTTAACATCTCGACAATGCCTTCAAGGCTAAAATGACTCAGTAGACCGATTTGGTCTTTCAATAAAATATACAACTCAATTACAAACACATACCCACGCAGGGGACAAAATACAATAAACTCCCGTACAACTGGGAAAAGATACTGCAGCGGAGAATAAAATACAACTAGACCAATACGACATCAACGGATCCTCGTGTGATTAGTATCGTTCCTCTTTCATCATCCTTCGTGCCGACCCTGTGCTATGCTCCAAAACCTGAATGCAAAAATAGACATCCACCCCCCGAATACTCGGGGGTTAGCAAAACTCCACTATTTTGCTAGTGCAAGTATAAATACGAAAACAAGCCATACATATCATACTCCAAAAAATAGAATAATCGCGAATATACTTCCCGAGAAAATTCACTTGATCAAACCATTCAAAACGTGAAAAGGTAGGAAATAACCCAATGTACATATTACAAAACATTTGATGATCTCGGGAGTTTAGAAAACATTTGGGATTTAGGAATTCTAAAACCTTTCGAAAACATTTAGGGACACAGCCCAAAAGTCATTTTCCAAAATTCAAGTTCCGATAACAATACGCAGGGTCCACAACCCATTTCACAAAACACGGGGTCCGTGACCCAAATCACAAATCACATGTTCCTAAGGATTATTCGTGTCCCGTGCTAACAAGCCACGAACCTCAGATGCTCCCGAAGAACAAACCCGAGTGAATAACCCAATAGGAAAAACATATCAAATCGCATGTCTCCACGACACGAATATCACAATCAAACCACAACCATAAGTTATCCCGGCATCGCGCTAACAAGCCACGAACCTCGGAGTCCCCGCAAGACATACCCGATGATAACCCCACAAGTTATCCCGGCATCGGGCTAGCAAGCCCCGAACCTCGGAGTCCCCGCAAGACATACCCGTATTGGATAACCCTACGGTTTCGCCCGACCCATACTAGCAAGTATGGATCCCGGAGATTCAACAATCCTACCCAGAGGCACATCACATACAACAAGCACACAACAATAATCGATTATCAAGACAAGCAACACTAAGCATCACAACCTCCTTTCAAAGGAGTAACGACTAACATCACATCATGTCGAATACCCACCGAACAAATATACAATTCAATGCACAATCCTCGGCAAACAATTATGGTCTATTATATTCACTCAATGCGATCGTAACGTCTCTCAACGTACGAAACTAACACACATATTCCGAGAACATATCCATTCACGAAGTATACGAATTATCGTTGAAAGACAATATTTATCGAGAACATACCGATCCTTTTTAACGTTCATTAAACATTGGATTTCGCATCAAATCATTTATCAATAATTATGCCTACGAAATATGAGATGTATGGGCAAGATACTTGCCTCGAATAATCCACAACGCGGAGAATCGGCCGAAGTAGGTTGGCACGAACCGACTACGAACTCGCTGACTCCACCGAACGACAATCCACAACCACGAACTACGAACGAAAACAATAACAACGAAAATGAACTCCAAAGTACGACCCAAAGCCGCTGAATTCAAAGAACAAATGACGAAGGTTCAAGGATTTCCCCCAAAACAGCCAAGAACACGATTCGTTCCGTCAAATCACGAAAACGGAATTCCAAGTTGAAATATGGATATACAATCCATAGAATATGTTTAACAACATCATTTAACCATAATCGATCCATCGAAAACTGATGAAAAACGAGATCGAGGATAAATCCCCCCAAAAAGTCAATTTGAAGGAAATCAAGAAATATACTTTGATTCGACGAAGAACAACGGATTAAATGATGTTAAACAAAAGAATACTACCAATATTAATCATACCCATCGTGTATTAATCAACAACACGGAACGAATCGGACAAAAACGCAAAAACCCCAAATTTTCCCAAAATAGGGTTCTAGGAAATCTCACCTTGATTCCCTGGATCAAAGGAGGTTATGGAGGGATTAATCGATGATATGAACTCCCAATCTTCGTGGATTAGTTGCTTGACAACATGTCTCCTGGATCGCCAAGTCTCCAGCCGCGGAGAGGAAAAGATGGAAATGAAAAACGGGTGAAAATATGGCTACTCTGTCATATTTATACATGCACGGCCCAGCGTGCGCTACACCTTCCGGACTAGCGCGCGCTAACGGGCAGCCTCGGCCGATAACCCTCGGCCGTGCCCCGCAAGGCCCTGGTACTGAAGACTCAATCTGCCGGCCGGATCTTGCCTGCCCGACCGCGATAGCGCGCGCTGCGCGGACGCTAGCGTGCGCTAGCCGATCTGTCCAGAACCCTCTGGATCGAATCGCCGGCAGTAACGTCGCTAGCCGGCCGACGTGCGCTTCGCTGCCCGACTAAGCGCGCTATGCTCGGCGTAGCGTGCGCTACCTGCCGATCCTTTCTGATTCCAGAACCCCAGAAACCCCACTGTCCGGCCCGATAGAGTGCGTTGGTCGACCAAGCTAGCGTGCGCTATACCTTCCGAGCTAGCGCGCGCAGACTTCCGGCCGTAGCGTACGCTACGCCGGTTCCTGCCGCACTCGTCCGGCCGGTACCCGCAATCATCCGGCCAGAACCCTGGCCGTCCGGCGATCCATAACCGTCCGGCCAGTCCCGCAACCTTCAGGGCTCGACGACTCGATTTCCGAAAACGTACGGAACGAACACGACGAAAAGTTCGCGGACAACATCAACGACCCGGAATGAAAACATAATACCATAATTAGTCATACGCGACCAAGAAACGGGTCGAGACAACAATTACAGATACGGATACCCGTAACTTTCAAGAAATTGCAAAATGGCCCAAAACGCCCGAAAATCACGATACGTGATCGAATAACCAAACTGAAGTTCACAACACGTCTAACAAAGTTAAACGGACTTACGGGAAACTCGAAACAGCAGTTTCGAACGAGATTCGCAAGAACCGAACTCAAGTGCGGAAAAGTCGTTAAAAAGCACGGAACTCAACAAAACGACTCCGAAACGAACTCGGATGTCAAAAAGTATAGAATTAATCATTCTCAGAATGACGAAACGGTCATGAGGGAGTCGTCAAAACGGACTTCAGCCGAAAAAAGAAATTTACCGAAAATCGAAAATTGCGGATATTACATTCTACCCTCCTTAAAACAAGTTTCGTCCCGAAACTTAAAACAAGTAGGGGGAGAAATATTCCGCCAGGAAAAACTCAACGAGATACACAAGAATGCGTAACTAACGCCCAACGGCGAAATGTTACAAACAATGCAAAGGAATATACGGCGTGAAAACACGCTCCACGGCGACCAACACAACGTCGCCGTTAGGGATATAATAAAACCAACAAATGACAAGCGTCATCAAACGGATAATATAGCCAAGTCAATTATCCGACAATCACAAAACACAACGGACGAAAATCAATATGATTGACCAACCCAACGGTACATCAATCAAAACGCGAGCCAACCGCTGAACAAATACGGAATCCCACCGCCCAAGGGTTGGAAGATCGAAAACGAGACTAATTTCCCGAACTTAAGGGAATTAGGAAGGAGGCTGAATGCTCAACAATCACGAAACGAGAACAAAAACCGAACAAGCAAACGATCGAGACAACAAAGATCGAACAATCATGTCCGAAACACGAAGGATTATAAAATTCAAACAACAACTCCCAGGATGATCTGGTGAGAACTACAAGACATGCATTCCCATAAGATCCACAGGAAAGGGAATAGCGATTGAAAAGTCACAGCGACAAACGAGTTATTCCAAAACAATACCACACTCGTTCGATCAACAAAAGCAAGGGGCAGGACAAGCTCAGAAATGTCAACGAACATAATGAGTCGACAGAGTCGAAAACACAAGAGTTCTAAATCCGATCCACTTCGAATAAAAGAACTAATAGAACCCGATGATGTCACTCCCGAACAAGGTTCACAAGAATCTAACTGAACCCGAAAAAGTCACATCGATAACCAGATCGACCCACAATAAGATCACAGCTCGTTCGCACGATGAAACCGAAATACAGAACAAGTTCATAAAGTATCAACGAACATGAGCGAATCGATAGACTCGAGAAAGAGAAAATATCGAAGTCAAAATAGTACGGGTGTTACCTCCGACCTCGTCCACGAAATTCATAAAAATGGGAGCAAGGTAACAAGACATTAAACAACCGACACATAACGGAACCATCACCGATGCACACGGTCATACCAAACCAAGCTCTAACAGCTCGCACATGCGCGACAATGCAGAAATCACCACGAGGCGACAACATTCAACACCAACATCCCGCCTCTCACAGGGGGCTAACACAACAAATGTGTGGAAAACAACTCAACGCTCACGCCGCCAACTCGATCATACTCGGGAGCAAACATTAAAATGAAAATGCGAACATCATACATACATACCCAGCCCTCAAACGGGAATGGATAGTTTTTTTTTTTTTTTTTTAAAAAATGAAAACCACCTTTTGAAAATAATTTAGGAAAAACACCGGTTGATCTTGAGTATCACCTTTCAAAAAAAAGTAAAAACGTGAAACATCGTTATCGATACTTTGGAAAACCATTTCGCATTTGATAAAAACGAGGACACTTTCTTTTAGTGAAAAGCTTTCAGAATATTCGACCCTCGGGTCTAAGTAAAAGTGTTTATAAAACATTGAAAATATCTCAAAACATTTTGGTCCTCGAGGTAGAAAATTTTTGAAATATATTGTGGCACCTTGGATGTACCATAAGAAAATAACTCATTTGAAAAGTACGTCTCGAAATTTATTTTTCTAAGATACTCAAGGTTTTCAAAGATAATTCAATGGGCTAGAATGCCCAAAAATTTCAGATAATTACACGGAACATTATAGCGCCGTGGGTCCGCTACGAACCCACCAGGCTAAAAACCATTTACAAAACGCCAAAAAGGTCGATGACGGTAATATTTCAAAACTCACAAAAGCCATTTATAAAATACTAAATACCGTCATAAGAATTTCACCAAAAAGATCAAGGCCATAATGCCAAAATCTCGGTTAAGGGAATCGATTTTCGAAATAAAACTCAGTCGGTAAAATACCGAAAGTCATTACAAAAGGACTCACGCAGCGGATAAAAGAAATACAGTTCAACATGCACAATCCAGCAACACTACTCCTCATATGAACGAAGTATGAGAGTCAAGTAACCACATATCACGAAATCAAAATTCATAAAAGGATTCCGTCACTTAACAAATAATCATAAAAATAGCTCGTGTCACACGAGGCACAACACAAAGAAGGGAGACTTACAGCCACAGGTCGCACGAAGATGATGATCGGCCCACGATACTAATCACGACCAACAAACTCAGACGACGCGTCGCGACACGACTCAGTCAGAGAAAATCCGACGAGACAAAACTCAATAGACACCACTAACCCGACAGCCTAGGTTTCCACAACCTAAGCTCCGATACCATTTATGTAACACCCCCAATCCACTCAGGGATATTACACGCCGTAGACCCTCTCCTCGAGGATCTACCAGGCTGGTAACAATATTTAACATCTCGACAATGCCTTCAAGGCTAAAATGACTCAGTAGACCGATTTGGTCTTTCAATAAAATATACAACTCAATTACAAACACATACCCACGCAGGGGACAAAATACAATAAACTCCCGTACAACTGGGAAAAGATACTGCACCGGAAAATAAAATACATCTAGACCAATACGACATCAACGGATCCTCGTGTGATTAGTATCGTTCATCTTTCATCATCCTTCGTGCCGACCCTGTGCTATGCTCCAAAACCTGAATGCAAAAATAGACATCCACCCCCCGAATACTCGGGGGTTAGCAAAACTCCACTGTTTTGCTAGTGCAAGTATAAATACGAAAACAAGCCATACATATCATACTCCACAAAACAGAATAATCGCGAATATACTTCCCGAGAAAATTCACTTGATCAAACCATTCAAAACGTGAAAAGGTAGGAAATAACCCAATGTACATATTACAAAACATTTGATGATCTCGGGAGTTTAGAAAACATTTGGGATTTAGGAATTGTAAAACCTTTCGAAAACATTTAGGGATACAGCCCAAAAGTCATTTTCCAAAATTCAAGTTCCAATAACAATACGCACGGTCCACAACCCATTTCACAAAACACGGGGTCCGTGACCCAAATCACAAATCACATGTTCCTAAGGATTATTCGTGTCCCGTGCTAACAAGCCACGAACCTCAGATGCTCCCGAAGAACAAACCCGAGTGAATAACCCAATAGGAAAAACATATCAAATCGCATGTCTCCACGACACGAATATCACAATCAAACCACAACCATAAGTTATCCCGGCATCGCGCTAACAAGCCACGAACCTCGGAGTCCCCGCAAGACATACCCGATGATAACCCCACAAGTTATCCCGGCATCGGGCTAGCAAGACCCGAACCTCGGAGTCCCCGCAAGACATACCCGTATTGGATAACCCTACGGTTTCGCCCGACCCATACTAGCAAGTATGGATCCCGGAGATTCAACAATCCTACCCGGAGGCACATCACATACAACAAGCACACAACAATAATCGATTATCAAGACAAGCAACACTAAGCATCACAACCTCCTTTCAAAGGAGTAACGACTAACATCACATCATGTCGAATACCCACCGAACAAATATACAATTCAATGCACAATCCCCGGCAAACAATTATGGTCTATTATATTCACTCAATGCGATCGTAACGTCTCTCAACGTACGAAGCTAACACACATATTCCGAGAACATATCCATTCACGAAGTATACGAATTATCGTTGAAAGACAATATTTATCGAGAACATACCGATCCTTTTTAACGTTCATTAAACATTGGATTTCGCATCAAATCATTTATCAATAATTATGCCTACGAAATATGAGATGTATGGGCAAGATACTTGCCTCGAATAATCCACAACGCGGAGAATCGGCCGAAGTAGGTTGGCACGAACCGACTACGAACTCGCCGACTCCACCGAACGACAATCCACAACCACGAACTACGAACGAAAACAATAACAACGAAAATGAATTCCAAAGTACGACCCAAAGCCGCTGAATTCAAAGAACAAATGACGAAGGTTCAAGGATTTCCCCCAAAACGGCCAAGAACACGATTCGTTCCGTCAAATCACGAAAACGGAATTCCAAGTTTAAATATGGATATACAATCCATAGAATATGTTTAACAACATCATTTAACCATAATCGATCCATCGAAAACTGATGAAAAACGAGATCGAGGATAAATCCCCCCAAAAAGTCAATTTGAAGGAAATCAAGAAATATACTTCGATTCGACGAAGAACAACGGATTAAATGATGTTAAACAAAATAATACTACCAATATTAATCATACCCATCGTGTATTAATCAACAACACGGAACGAATCGGACAAAAACGCAAAAACCCCAAATTTTCCCAAAATAGGGTTCTAGGAAATCTCACCTTGATTCCCTGGATCAAAGGAGGTTATGGAGGGATTAATCGATGATATGAACTCCCAATCTTCGTGGATTAGTTGTTTGACAACATGTCTCCTGGATCGCCAAGTCTCCAGCCGCGGAGAGGAAAAGATGGAAATGAAAAACGGGTGAAAATATGGCTACTCTGTCATATTTATACATGCACGGCCTAGCGTGCGCTACACCTTCCGGACTAGCGCGCGCTAACGGGCAGCCTCGCCCGATAACCCTCGGCCGTGCCCCGCAAGGCCCTGGTACTGAAGACTCAATCTGCCGGCCGGATCTTGCCTGCCCGACCGCGATAGCGCGCGCTGCGCGGACGCTAGCGTGCGCTAGCCGATCTGTCCAGAACCCTGCAGGCTCGATCGCCGGCCAGTAACGTCGCTAGCCGGCCGACGGCGGCGCTTCGCTGCCGACTAGCGCGCGCTACGCTCGGCGTAGCGTGCGCTACTGCCGATCCTTCCGATTCCGTAACCCGAAACCCCACCGTCGGCCCGATGGCGTGCGTTGGTCGACCAAGCTAGCGTGCGCTATACCTTCCGAGCTAGCGCGCAGACTTCCGGCCGTAGCGTCGCTACGTCGGTTCTGCCGCACTCGTCCGGCCGGTACCGCAATCATCGGCGAACCCACAACCGTCCGTCGGCGATCCGCAACCGTCCGGCCGATCCCGCCGTCGGGGCTCGGCGACTCGATTTCCGAAACGTCACGGAACGAACACGGCGAAAAGTTTGCGGACAACATCAACGACCGGAATGAAAACATAATACCGTAATTAGTCATACGCGACCAAGAAACAGTCGAGACAACAATTACGTATACGAATACCAAGAACTTTCAAGAAATTGCAAAATGGCCCAAACGCCGGAAATCACAATACGTGATCGAATAACCAAACCGAAGTTCACAACACGTCTAACAAAGTTAAACGGACTTACAGAAACTCGAAGCAGCGGTTTGAGCGAGATTCGCAAGAACCGAACTCAAGTGCGGAAAAGTCGTTAAAAGCACGGAACTCAACAAAAGCGACTCAAACGAACTCGGATGTCAAAAAGTGTAGAATTAATCATTCTCAGAATGACGAAACGGTCATGAGCGAGTCGTCAAAACGGACTTCGGCCGAAAAAAGAAATTTACCGAAAATCGAAAATTGCGGATATTACATTCTACCCTCCTTAAAAGAAGTTTCGTCCCGAAACTTAAAACAAGTAGGGGGGAGAAATATTCCGCTAGGAAAAACTCAACGAGATACACAAGAATGCGTAACTAACGCCCAACGGCGAAATGTTACAAACAACGCAAAGGAATATACGGCGTGAAAACACGCTCCACGGCGACCAACACAACGTCGCCGTTAGGGATATAATAAAACCAACAAATGACAAGCGTCATCAAACGGATAATATAGCCAATTCAATTATCCGACAATCACAAAACACAACGGACGAAAATCAATATGATTGACCAACCCAACGGTACATCAATCAAAACGCGAGCCAACCGCTGAACAAATACGGAATCCCACCGCCCAAGGGTTGGAAGATCGAAAACGAGACTAATTTCCCGAACTTAAGGGAATTAGGAAGGAGCCTGAATGCTCAACAATCACGAAACGAGAACAAAAACCGAACAAGCAAACGATCGAGACAACAAAGATCGAACAATCATGTCCGAAACACGAAGGATAATAAAATTCAAACAACAACTCCCAGGATGATCTGGTGAGAACTACAAGACATGCATTTCCATAAGATCCACAGGAAAGGGAATAGCGATTGAAAAGTCACAGCGACAAATGAGTTATTCCAAAATAATACCACACTCGTTCGATCAACAAAAGCAAGGGCAGGACAAGCTCAGAAATGTCAACGAACATAATGAGTCGACAGAGTCGAAAACACAAGAGTTCTAAATCCGATCCACTTCGAATAAAAGAACTAATAGAACCCGATGATGTCACTCCCGAACAAGGTTCACAAGAATCGAACTGAACCCGAAAAAGTCACATCGATAACCAGATCGACCCACAATAAGATCACAGCTCGTTCGCACGATGAAACCAAAATACAAAACAAGTTCATAAAGTATCAACGAACATGAGCGAATCGATAGACTGGAGAAAGAGAAAATACCGAAGTCAAAATAGTACGGGTGTTACCTCCGACCTCGTCCACGAAATTCATAAAAACGGGAGCAAGGTAACAAGACATTAAACAACCGACACATAACGGAACCATCACCGATGCACACGGTCATACCAAACCAAGCTCTAACAGCTCGCACATGCGCGACAATGCAAAAATCACCACGAGGCGACAACATTCAACACCAACATCCCGCCTCTCACAGGGGGCTAACACAACAAATGTGTGGAAAACAACTCAACGCTCACGCCGCCAACTCGATCATACTCGGGAGCAAACATTAAAATGAAAATGCGAACATCATACATACATACCCAGCCCTCAAACGGGAATGGATAGTTTTTTTTTTTTTTTTAAAAATGAAAACCACCTTTTGAAAATAATTTAGGAAAAACACCGGTTGATCTTGAGTATCACCTTTCAAAAAAAAGTAAAAACGTGAAACATCGTTATCGATACTTTGGAAAACCATTTCGCATTTGATAAAAACGAGGACACTTTCTTTTAGTGAAAAGCTTTCAGAATATTCGACCCTCGGGTCTAAGTAAAAGTGTTTATAAAACATTGAAAATATCTCAAAACATTTTGGTCCTCGAGGTAGAAAATTTTTGAAATATATTGTGGCACCTTGGATGTACCATAAGAAAATAACTCATTTGAAAAGTACGTCTCGAAATTTATTTTTCTAAGATACTCAAGGTTTTCAAAGATAATTCAATGGGCTAGAATGCCCAAAAATTTCAGATAATTACACGGAACATTATAGCGCCGTGGGTCCCGCGCCGGAACCCACCAGGCTAAAAACCATTTACAAAACGCCAAAAAGGTCGATGACGGTAATATTTCAAAACTCACAAAAGCCATTTATAAAATACTAAATACCGTCATAAGAATTTCACCAAAACGATCAAGGCCATAATGCCAAAAACTCGGTTAAGGGAATCGATTTTCGAAATAAAACTCAGTCGGTAAAATACCGAAAGTCATTACAAAAGGACTCACGCAGCGGATAAAAGAAATACAGTTCAACATGCACAATCCAGCAACACTACTCCTCATATGAACGAAGTATGAGAGTCAAGTAACCACATATCACGAAATCAAAATTCATAAAAGGATTCCGTCACTTAACAAATAATCATAAAAATAGCTCGTGTCACACGAGGCACAACACAAAGAAGGGAGACTTACAGCCACAGGTCGCACGAAGATGATGATCGCCCCACGATACTAATCACGACCAACAAACTAAGACGACGCGTCGCGACACGACTCAGTCAGACAAAATCCGACGAGACAAAACTCAATAGACACCACTGACCCGACAGCCTAGGTTTCCACAACCTAAGCTCCGATACGATTTATGTAACACCCCCAATCCACTCAGGGATATTACACGCCGTAGACCCTCTCCTCGAGGATCTACCAGGCTGGTAACAACATTTAACATCTCGACAATGCCTTCAAGGTTAAAATGACTCAGTAGACCGATTTGGTCTTTCAATAAAATATACAACTCAATTACAAACACATACCCACGCAGGGGACAAAATACAATAAACTCCTGTACAACTGGGAAAAGATACTGCAGCGGAAAATAAAATACAACTAGACCAATACGACATCAACGGATCCTCGTGTGATTAGTATCGTTCATCTTTCATCATCCTTCGTGCCGACCCTGTGCTATGCTCCAAAACCTGAATGCAAAAATAGACATCCACCCCCCGAATACTCGGGGGTTAGAAAAACTCCACTGTTTTGCTAGTGCAAGTATAAATACGAAAACAAGCCATACATATCATACTCCACAAAACAGAATAATTGCCAATATACTTCCCGAGAAAATTCACTTGATCAAACCATTCAAAACGTGAAAAGGTAGGAAATAACCCAATGTACATATTACAAAACATTTGATGATCTCGGGAGTTTAGAAAACATTTGGGATTTAGGAATTCTAAAACCTTTCGAAAACATTTAGGGACACAGCCCAAAAGTCATTTTCCAAAATTCAAGTTCCGATAACAATACGCAGGGTCCACAACCCATTTCACAAAACACGGGGTCCGTGACCCAAATCACAAATCACATGTTCCTAAGGATTATTCGTGTCCCGTGCTAACAAGCCACGAACCTCAGATGCTCCCGAAGAACAAACCCGAGTGAATAACCCAATAGGAAAAACATATCAAATCGCATGTCTCCACGACACGAATATCACAATCAAACCACAACCATAAGTTATCCCGGCATCGCGCTAACAAGCCACGAACCTCGGAGTCCCCGCAGGACATACCCGATGATAACCCCACAAGTTATCCCGGCATCGGGCTAGCAAGCCCCGAACCTCGGAGTCCCCGCAAGACATACCCGTATTGGATAACCCTACGGTTTCGCCCGACCCATACTAGCAAGTATGGATCCCGGAGATTCAACAATCCTACCCGGAGGCACATCACATACAACAAGCACACAACAATAATCGATTATCAAGACAATCAACACTAAGCATCACAACCTCCTTTCAAAGGAGTAACGACTAACATCACATCATGTCGAATACCCACCGAACAAATATACAATTCAATGCACAATCCTCGGCAAACAATTATGGTCTATTATATTCACTCAATGCGATCGTAACGTCTCTCAACGTACGAAACTAACACACATATTCCGAGAACATATCCATTCACGAAGTATACGAATTATCGTTGAAAGACAATATTTATCGAGAACATACCGATCCTTTTTAACGTTCATTAAACATTGGATTTGGCATCAAATCATTTATCAATAATTATGCCTACGAAATATGAGATGTATGGGCAAGATACTTGCCTCGAATAATCCACAACGCGAAGAATCGGCCGAAGTAGGTTGGCACGAACTGACTACGAACTCGCCGACTCCACCGAACGACAATCCACAACCACGAACTAAGAACGAAAACAATAACAACGAAAATGAATTCCAAAGTACGACCCAAAGCCGCTGAATTCAAAGAACAAATGACGAAGGTTCAAGGATTTCCCCCAAAACAGCCAAGAACACGATTCGTTCCGTCAAATCACGAAAACGGAATTCCAAGTTGAAATATGGATATACAATCCATAGAATATGTTTAACAACATCATTTAACCATAATCGATCCATCGAAAACGGATGAAAAACGAGATCGAGGACAAATCCCCCCAAAAAGTCAATTCGAAGGAAATCAAGAAATATACTTCGATTCGACGAAGAACAACGGATTAAATGATGTTAAACAAAAGAATACTACCAATATTAATCATACCCATCGTGTATTAATCAACAATACGGAACGAATCGGACAAAAACGCAAAAACCCCAAATTTTCCCAAAATATGGTTCTAGGAAATCTCACCTTGATTCGCTGGATCAAAGGAGGTTATGGAGGGATTAATCGATGATATGAACTCCCAATCTTCGTGGATTAGTTTCTTGACAACATGTCTCCTGGATCTCCAAGTCTCCAGCCGCGGAGAGGAAAAGATGGAAATGAAAAACGGGTGAAAATATGGCTACTCTGTCATATTTATACATGCACGACCTAGCGTGCGCTACACCTTCCGGACTAGCGCGCGCTAACGGGCAGCCTCGGCCGATAACCCTCGGTCGTGCCCCGCAAGGCCCTGGTACTGAAGACTCAATCTGCCGGCCGGATCTTGCCTGCCCGACCGCGATAGCGCGCGCTGCGCGGACGCTAACGTGCGCTAGCCGATCCGCCCGAACCCTGCGATCAACCGCCCGCCAGTAACGTCCGCTAGCCGGCCGACAGCGTGCGCTACGCCTGCCGACTAGCGCGCGCTACGCTCGGCGTAGCGTGCGCTACCTGCCGATCCTTCCTGATTCCAGAACCCCAGAAACCCCACTGTCCGGCCCGATAGCGTGCGTTGGTCGACCAAGCTAGCGTGCGCTATACCTGCCGAGCTAGCGCGCGCAGACTTCCGGCCGTAGCGTACGCTACGCCGGTTCCTGCCGCACTCGTCCGGCCGGTACCCGCAATCATCTGGCCAGAACCCACAACCATCCGGCCAGTCCCGCAACCGTCCGGCCAGTCCCGCAACCGTCAGGGCTCGACGACTCGATTTCCGAAAACGTACGGAACGAACACGACGAAAAGTTCGCGGACAACATCAACGACCCGGAATGAAAACATAATACCATAATTAGTCATACGCGACCAAGAAACGGGTCGAGACAACAATTACAGATACGGATACCCGTAACTTTCAAGAAATTGCAAAATGGCCCAAAACGCCCGGAAATCACGATACGTGATCGAATAACCAAACCGAAGTTCACAACACGTCTAACAAAGTTAAATGGACTTACGGGAAACTCGAAACAGCAGTTTCGAACGAGATTCGCAAGAACCGAACTCAAGTGCGGAAAAGTCGTTAAAAAGCACGGAACTCTACAAAACGACTCTGAAACGAACTCGGATTTCAAAAAGTATAGAATTAATCATTCTCAGAATGACGAAACGGTCATGAGCGAGTCGTCAAAACGGACTTCGGCCGAAAAAAGAAATTTACCGAAAATCGAAAATTACGGATATTACAATAGTGCTGCATTATTGCAGCTAGATTGTTCGTAGAGATCGGCAATAGTTTATTCTGCACGCCTACCTTATTCTTTGGGAATGCGTCGAATAAAAAGATATGCTAGCCTAGGGTCGTAAACGGACCGAACTATACTGAACTATGGTATGTTTGAGTATACGTTTGAAAATATCGAACCTTAGGTTCGAGTATGTTTGAAAGTGTCGAATCTTAGAATTTAATATTTGCGTCTACATTTGAACACCTCGAACCTAGCCGAACTTTTGCGAATCGAGCTGAACCGTTTGACTAAATGTTTCAAATTTTTTACGAGTGACTGGATTAAATGGATGAGAGTTGCTGAGAAATGAAAAATAAGATAAATGATGATAAATTTGTATCTTTATCAGATTTTCAACATAGGTTTACATCATATCTAAGGCATGAAGCAAAAATATTGCATGAAGCATCCAAAAATTGGACTAAGGCTGTGTTTTTGCTTAAATGGACTGATAGAATTAGTTGGGTTGGGTGTGGGGATGTGAGGGTAAAATTACCCGCGGGTAAATGATAAGTGTCCGTTTTGTACACTTATCCATGGTTTGTATCGATAAAATTCACCCATAATTGAGCTAGTCTACTCGTTTTTTGCTTTTAATTAATTAGTTTTTTAATTTTATTTTTATCGGATGATGATCGGATTAAATAACTGATTTACTCAAGAAATAACATGTTTATTAAATATTCTCTTTGTTGAATTTTGATATATTCATGTTGTAGGGCTTTCCGAGACGAATTCGGCAGTCTTTCCGGATTCAAAATCAGAGTTATACATCAAAAGTTATCATCCAAAGAAGATTTGGGGCAAAAACGCAAAGTCTGAGAAATTGCAATAAAACGTAACTCTCAAAGCAACCATGAACAAATTGACGGTTAAGTTACGGCCGTAACTACGAATGTTACGGCCGTAAGTCATCCAAGTTACGGCCGTAACTCCTTAATGTTACGGCCGTAACTCTTGACAGATTGTTATGATTTGTCTAATTTTTTATACTTTTTGTGTATTATTGAGGTGATGGCTGGCATTGATCCGATCTATTTTAATAATGCTGGAGTTTTGGAGCTATTAGATGACTTTAGGTGTATAAATAGACCCCTTAGATCCTTCATCATTCATCTTATAATTTTCCATTTTTTGTAAACTTTTCTTTTTGTGTGAAGAACACACTTGTGTTCTTGAGTGATTTTTGTAAGTGTGGTATAGCATATGTTGTTCAGAGAGTTTATTGCTTCTATCTCCTTTATCTACTAAGGGAGTTAGGATCAATTCTTTCTCTTGATTCAACTAATAATGACCACACAAGCTTGTAATATGTATAATAAACCCTTCATGGGCTAAGTAACCTTTAGTTGGGATTATAAACAAGGTTAGTCATGTTATTTATGTTTGTATAAAAGATCTATTGTGAATTATTTATTATTGTGTGTGATTTTTATTGTTTTAATAATCTTTATTTATTTGGCCAATAAATGACGATATTTATGGTCTTCATATGTTTCGAAAGAAAATATGTTTGATTAGATCAAATGATCTTCACTCTAAGTTGTTCTAGGGGATAGAAATATACCTCTAGTCCTTAGATGATTCTTTGAGTTATTTTCATAAATCCTAATGCTATGTATTGAAGCCAATCAACATAGAAATATAGTGGATTGATTAAATTGGTAAGGGGCGTTTTATAGTTCGAAAGGGAAACCGTCTTTTTAAGGAAAATTGAATCTACACAACATAATAAGTAAATTCATCTTATGATCTTCTATACATCTTCTATAACTAATGACGAACTAAGTTTATAATCCCAACTATTTCATTTTATCGTTAATCAATCTATTATTATTGCTATCTTTTTATTTCCTTATAATATTAGAACTATTATTGCATTATCTTTGTAATTATTAAACCAAACTCTTTAAATTGTGTGTATCACTCATCTTCGTATCTATAAAAATAGACTAATAGTGTATAATTCAAATTATAACCAAACTTCCTCGTGGGATCGATAAACCGGACTCAAAAAGTCCACTTTACTACTTGATACGATATCGTGCACTTGCGATAGTTACACTAACAACGTGTCAAGTTTTTGGCGCCGTTGCCGGGGAAGTATAAGTTATATTTGAAATCTTATATTGTAAACTATTTTTATAGGTACAAATTTCTCGACATTGTAACTTAGTAGTCAACTGTGTTTGTCCGGTCAAGTGGCGGATAACGGTACTCCGTGACTATTAAAGTCGGATTTTTCAGTTTCCCACAACAATTGATATTTGTAGATATTTTCTTCAATTATCTTTATTGTCTTTTTTTTTTTTTTTTTATCATGGATGAAACTTTGTATAAAATCAAAAAAAGATTTCCCTTTCTGAA
The DNA here is from genome assembly GCA_033398695.1 of Orobanche coerulescens. Classification (NCBI taxonomy): domain Eukaryota; kingdom Viridiplantae; phylum Streptophyta; class Magnoliopsida; order Lamiales; family Orobanchaceae; genus Orobanche; species Orobanche coerulescens. The sequence continues at coordinate 77,985,491 of CM065808.1, forward strand.
CAAAAATGCAATTTTAAAAATTTACAAGACAAGGCTTGAAAGGATGAGGTTGCTTATGAATAAAAGCATACCTTTTGACATAAGATTCATTATTGAAGCCAAAGTAAGAATAGAAGGTGAATTCACAGAAACACCGACTAGATTTTTACCAGGGCTAGGAAAAAGTTCATATGCCAAGAAACGATGAGCAAAGATGACAGCCGTTTGCTATAAATGTGCTAGATGGAACTGTAATTTAAAATGTCGATTTTAGGAATTCCATCTACAAACAGAGAAGATAAAATTCAATTCATTAAGGATGGTCTGAATAAAGGGAATTTAGATGATATCGAAATTTCTCTTGACATGCATCCTAGTGGACTCATACATTACGGAATTCGATGTTTGTGGAATAAATTCAAACCAGAATATGAACAACGTCTTGGGAATCTGACGTTAAAAGACCCTGTTTGCCAATTTGTAAGAAAATCAGATGGGAAGCTTCTCCCCGACTCATAGAAGGCGTTTAGGCCATTTCTGAACGTAAAATCAGAGGAAGATGTGAGCCACAATCACAACTACTGTACATACGCGTAAGTATCTTTTATTTTTGTCGTGTGGTGAGATTTTCTGAATAAAAAATGTGATATGCGATAAATGCATTCATTATTCTATTGAGTAGTTGAAGCGCAATCAACGCAATCACAAACTTGTTAAACAATTTTTACCTTCTTTTTCTTCTATAGATAAACATTGTGCTTGTTTCTTTCATTCATCCCTCAAACTTGCATTTTTCTCTGTTTCTCTCTAAATAATTTCTTTTCAAAATGGAGTTATCATCTTCAACAAAAAAATTTAGCACAGTCTGCATTTTTGGTGGAGCTAGTTATGGAAAAGAGGCATGCTTTACTGAAGCAGCCCACAACTTGGGTTGTACCTTAGGAGAAAAATGCATTCATGTTGTTTACGGAGGAGGAAGTCTAGGATTAATGGGACGAGCTGCTACTTCTGCTTATATGGAAGGAGTAAGAGTGTCGGGAATAATCCCAAAACCTCTGGCTGAAAGTAAAATCACCGGGTCAATTATTGGAGATGAGTTTAGATCTGTAAATATGCAAGATCGCATAACTCACATGATAAATAATTCTGGCGCATTTATCACCCTTCCTGGTGGTTTTGGCACCCTTGAGGAACTTTTTCATGTGGTTACCAGAGCCCAGCTAAATGTTCATCAAAAACCAATAGGTCTGCTTAATGTCAATGGTTTCTTTGATGGTTTACTGTCTTTCATCGACTACTCTGCTGAAAAGGGTTTTATTTCAGAGCGTGCTAAACGAATCATAGTCGTTGCAACAACACCAGAAGAACTAATCAAAAAACTCAATGAATTTGTTCCTCAACCAGATCCAGCTCTAGCTAAAATTGTCTGGATGGAAGACTCTCCCTTTGATAACCCACATCGGACCTCTTGTATTTTTACTTTCTGTCGTGTGTAATAATCGTGCTAAATGGTGACAGCTTAAGGAGTTTCTTCTTGATCTCTTGACGCGCATCTATTCGCGATTTATGTATTGTTATTTTTTTTTTTACTGTAATTTTTATTGTGTGTTTTTTATAAAAGCATTGATGGCAGCGTAAGGCGACTCTTCGGACTTTCTTGATGCGCATCTTAAAAATTGTGTTATACTTACGAGTATATTTTATTTTCTTTTGTTGTGTGCCTCGTATATTTATTCTCTTACAGATTCTAAAAGGCGTTAGCTCAAACATCAACTTTCTTAACAGGGAGTATTCTGCTTTTCTGCATTGCTTTTTATTTTATTTTATTTTTTTTATTTTTAAACTGAGGACAGTTTTATTTTCAAGTTTGGGGGTGGTTTGTTTAATTATTTTGGTGTGTTTTGATTGATTTGGTTATTTACCTTAATTTATTTTATTTTATATATATATATAGTATTTTAATTTTTGAGATTTCTAAATCTGGCCATAACACCAATAAATTAGCTATATACAAGCTTCTAAAAATCGTTTTAACCGGTAAAAAAATTGTATATTGCAAAAATTTTTGAGCCTTAATCTCTTTTTCCAAGCCTTGTAATTATCATATAAAACCGAGTCATTTGTTACCTTGAGTAAAGAAGAATCAATAGGTTGATGAAAAATAGAACTGAAATTTACTTAATTTGTGGAGTTTTTGATTTTTCATGCTTAAACTAATAAATGATTTTCTGCAAAAATTCTATTCCCTAAAAAAAAAGGAGTCATTGGTGAAAAGAGCTACACGTTAGCAAATAACGGTGTGAAAGCTATCACCTAAAAAAATGACAAAAAGGAGAAGTGTTGAGCAGCAATAGCTGCCTAATTTTGGAGGTCTTAAGTTTTGCGAAAAATAAAGGACTAACCATTGTTGGTGCGTAGCTGCCGTCTCAGAAAAATTGGTGAAAAGAGCTACACGTTAGCAAATAACGGTGTGAAAGCTATCATCATTTTAAAAAAAATGAGATAGAAATTGTGTTAGTGAAAAGAGCTACACGTTAGCAAATAACGGTGTGAAAGCTATCACTAAGGGATGTAGTTTATGAGCAGATTTGAATTAATTAGCGGCTGAATTTCAATACACTCAATTTCCTAAAAAAAATCACAATATTTGATGACGCCAATAAAATTCTTCTTCATATTGAGTCGAAAAATAAACGAGTGGTCGAGAGCAACCATTAAAGGGAGTCGTGTGTATCATGAGTGGGAAAGAAATAATCAGCCTTTTGGGGGGAAAACCTTGCATTTTGGAATTACAAAATAAAAACCGTGTTTTAACTTCAAAATCATCAGTAGATTTATTTTGAATCTTGATTCATTTCTATCTACTGTATATAGCTGGTTGTTGTGTATTAATGGCATTTTGATCTCCTTTTATCTTTTTATATTTTGTGTGTATTAGTATTTTTGCGTCTTATTTTTATTTTTATTTTTATTTTTGGAACATGAATAATAAAAGTTTTGCTCGGGACTAGCAAGAATTCAAGTTTGGGGGTGTGATAAGTGTCAGTTTTGTACACTTATCCATGGTTTGTATCGATAAAATTCACCCATAATTGAGCTAGTCTGCTCGTTTTTTGCTTTTAATTAATTAGTTTTTTAATTTTATTTTTATCGGATGATGATCGGATTAAATAACTGATTTACTCAAGAAATAACATATTTATTAAATATTATCTTTGTTGAATTTTGATATATTCATGTTGTAGGGCTTTCCGAGATGAATTCGGCAGTCTTTCCGGATTCAAAATCAGAGTTATATATCAAAAGTTATCATCCGAAGAAGATTTGGGGCAAAAACGCAAAGTCTGAGAAATTCTGGGCTGAAAACGTAACTCTCAAAGCAACCAGTGAACAAATTGACAAAGACAATTTACGGTCGTAACTACAGAATGTTACGGCCGTAAGTCATCCAAGTTACGGCCGTAACTCCTTAATGTTACGGCCGTAACTCTTGACAGATTGTTATGATTTGTCTAATTTTTTATACTTTTTGTGTATTATTGAGGGGATGGCTGGCATTGATCCCATCTATTGTATTAATGCTGGAGTTTTTGAGCTATTAGATGACTTTAGGTGTATTAATAGACCCCTTAGATCCTTCATCATTCATCATTCATCTTATAATTTTCCATTTTTGTAAACTTTTCTTTTTGTGTGAAGAACACACTTGTGTTCTTGAGTGATTTTTGTAAGTGTGGTATAGCATATGTTGTTCAGAGAGTTTATTGCTTCTATCTCCTTTATCTACTAAGGGAGTTAGGATCAATTCTTTTTCTTGATTCAACTAATAATGACCACACAAGCTTGTAATATGTATAATAAACCCTTCATGGGCTAAGTAACATTTAGTTGGGATTATAAACAAGGTTAGTCATGTTGTTTATGTTTGTATAAAAGATCTATTGTGAATTACTTATTATTGTGTGTGATTTTCATTGTTTTAACAATCTTTATTTATTTGGCCAATAAATGACGATATTTATGGTCTTCATATGTTTCGAAAGAAAATATGTTTGATTAGATCAAATGATCTTCACTCTAAGTTGTTCTAGGGGATAGAAATATACCTCTAGTCATTAGATGATTCTTTGAGTTATTTTCATAAATCCTAATGCTATGTATTGAAGCCAATCAACATAGAAATATAGTGGATTGATTCAATATGTAAGGGGCGTTTTATAGTTCGAAAGAGAAACCGTCTTTTTAAGGAAAATCGAATCTACACAACATAATAAGTAAATTCATCTTATGATCTTCTATAAATCTTCTATAACTAATGACGAACTAAGTTTGTAATCCCAACTATTTCATTTTATCGTTAATCAATCTATTATTATTGCTATCTTTTTATTTCCTTATAATATTAGAACTATTATTGCATTATCTTTGCAATTAATAAACCAAACTCTTTAAATTGTGTGTTTCACTCATCTTAGTATCTATAAAAATAGACTAATAGTGTATAATTTAAATTATAACCAAACTTCCTCATGGGATCGATAAACCAGACTCAAAAAGTCCACTTTACTACTTGATACGATATCGTGCACTTGCGATAGTTACATTAACAACGTGTCAGTAAACGGGTTATAGGGGCGGGTAGTATCCGCATGTTCGGGTAAAGGGTAGGGTACCCTACCCGCTTACCCTAAACATTATTTTTTTTATATATATAATAAAAGAATATATTGCCGTTTATTTTAATTTTTATTAGTTATAATTTATATATGATATATTAATAAATTTGAGTTAAATTATATCAAAATTTAATATATATTGACTCATTTATTATATTTTTTTGTATTTTTTGAGCCTTTTTTGTTGTGAAATAGTATTAAATGAATATAAACGGGTAACCCACTTTACCCGCGGGTACCCGTTTACCTGCAGGATAATACCCATACCCTACCTACTATAAAAAATAGGGTAATAGGCTAGGGTATGGGTAAGGCATTTTATATGAGGATAGGGTATGGGGAAGGCATACCTGTATCCTACCCTACCCATTGACATCCCTAGTTGGGGGAGAGTTGCTCCCTCCATCCCATACTTAACTGCTACCTTTCCATTTTGGTTCGTCTCATACTTAACTGCTACTTACTATAAAAGGAAATATACCAATCATGGGTAGTTCTATGGTTCACCGGACCTGTACTTGGTGAACATTCTCTAAATCAGATGTACTCGGTATTAACCATTAGATTGATTGTATATTTTAACAAAATTAATTGTACTAAATCAGCACTGTTAGATTATGTACAACCAAAAACAAGAATGTACCAAATGATTTAAAATTAATACCAAAAATATTTAAGTAATTTACTAATATACCCTTATTAATTAAATAAGAAATAATTGTAAAAAAACCGAAAAGCCAATAACCTAAAAATTAAAATGATTGCATTCTCTTCTTCCCAACTTCTTCACCGTGAATGACCTGGGGTTTCTGGCTTGGAACAGGCGAGTTTCAAAAAAAAGAGCCCACTGCAAATCCTCTCACAGGATATCTCAATCCCCCTCTTCTTCTTAAACAACCACGCTCCTCGGCCTTCTGATACAGCAAGGGGCGCTGCCCTCCCCCTTACCACACTTAATATTGGTGCTTCCTGTCGTCTTGGTTTCGCATCACTCTTTCACTTTCAGTAAATCTCGCTGGTAAGATTTCTAATTCCATTTATTTTGATTTTCAATTCCTCCATTGCTAATGCTGCTTGGAGTCTTCTTCTAGTCTAGTTCTTTGAAATAGATTAATTAATTATTTTATTTAAATACATTTTAATTCTACCGTTCCCGAGAGTTCAACATCTGGACTAATCGTTGCTATATTACTATGCGGTCAGGTATAGTTTCCTTGATGTGAATTGAAGATTTTGATGTTTGTGTAAAGAAATTTGGTTGTTTTTTACCCCCGGGTCTATCTTGTTTGTGTTCAAATATGTTTTTTTCTTCTTGTGTTGTTTTAGCTTGAACAGTTTTCTGTCTGAATAATTACAGAACCTCCCCTGAGGTTTTTGAGTAATTGAAAAAAGTTTGTGTTCAAATATATTTTTTTTCTTCTCGTGTTGTTTTCTTGTTCTCGTGTTGAAAAGATTAATAGTGTCTTTTTTCTCGCAATTAAACATAATTTCTGGGCACCTTTTGTAATTATTTATCCCTACTTCTTTTAACAGCATACTAGAAGATTAGCAAAGGTTAACTAAAAATTCATGGAATAAAAATTATTATTTCGTTTTCAAGTACGGATTTTATTGCTAAATTATAGCAGTTTTGATCTGTTATGAGCCTTGGGTTACTAATTTGATATGATATTACCATGCTTGCCAAAAAAAAAAAGAAGTTCCGACTCAAATGATGAAATATATGGAAAAATCAATGGAGTCCCAAATTTCGTTGTTTGTCTCAATTCCGACTCATTTTCAAGGTTCTCAATTTGGGGCTTGAATTTCATTTTTTTCTCAAGTTAGAGCCCAAATTTTGCTTTTGCTTATGAGTTTTGTTTCATGAACAAAAATAGAACAGGGTCCCAAATTGAGAATAAGGATAGTGCTGTATATATTGTCCATTCTGGCTTGTATGAGGAAACGGTTTATATAATTTTGAAACTATAACAATATCACCCCACTTGCAAAATTCACTCAAATATACTAACGAACTTTATCTACACCATACGGTGAATTTAATTCATAATAGTGAAACTATAGCACATAGTGCAATGATCCATGTCGTAATTTCAAACCGATTATTTACATTTTCGATCAATTATATACAATTTCAAATCGACTATTTATAATTTCAGATCAGTTATGTATAATTTAAACCAAATATATACAGTTTCAATATATGCACATTTTAACACAAAATAATTTATTAATTTGAACAATTTTGTGTAATTTCAAATCGATTATGTACAATTGCAAATCAATTGTGTATGCAAAGTTTCAAATTAATTATGTACATTTTCAAAATGATTATGTTTAATTTCGACCGACTATGTACACTTGCAAATTAATTATGTGTAATCTCTTATGTTATATAGTATCTAATTTGTCATTTGCCTTACTCAATATAGATATGGTTGCCCGCTTTTGGAGACGGAATTTATTCAAGTAATAGGCGTAAAAGGAGAAATTTTGAGAATATTGAATGTGAATATAAAGATGTTATGGTCTACATGATAGTCGTGATGACGTTGTCAAGCGAGTACGAAAAATGATGTTTCGTAACATAGATGAAGCTGAAAGGTTTTATATCGCATACGGTAGAGAAATTGGTTTTGATATCAGAACACATAAAGTACAAACCACAAAACCAAATAAGTTCGTACAGAGCATAAAATGGGTTTGCAATCGTGAAGGTCATAGAAAGGAACGATCAGATTAGTTATTTCGATAGCAAGAAAGTAGGCCTGAAACTAGACATGGATGTAAGACTTTTCTGCGAGTGGCATATCATCGTTATTCTGGGTGTTATAGAGTCGTAAACTTCGAACCAAATCATAGTCATGAACTAGCAACAGCTGAAACTGCACACCTTCTACGTTGTAACAGGTATTTACTCTATCACTAAACCAACGCTCCGCTTTACTTTAAGGGTTCACATTTTGTCTATGTTTTTACATTTTTTTTTGCTCTTACTCATCCAAAATATTCTATATATTTATTTATTGATAGGTATTTGACATCAGCTAATAAGACTAGTTTGACACATATGGCTGAAATCGGGATTAGACTATCGAAAACAATGGATTTTATCTAAAGTTTGGTCAGTGGAACTGGAAAGCTATCGTTTATGAGGGAAGATGGTTACAATTTTCTACAGAAAGACAAAATGGAGAAAATTCGATATGGTGATGTGAATATGGCTTTCAACATGCTCGATGGAATGAGGTTGCATGACCCAGGGTTTGTATTGAAGCACACGGAGAATGTTGATGGTGCACTAGCAACCATGTTTTGGTGTGATTCACAATCAAAGGTCGAGTATGAAACATTTGGTGATGTATTAGTTCTCGACAGTACTTACAAGACTAATACATACTGCTTTACGCTTTTCATACTATCTGGTGCAAACAACCATACTAGCAATTGTATTTTCGGTGCAGGGATAGTATGTAGTGAAATAATTCAATCCTGCTGTTGGTTATTGCGCGCGTTCAAGGATGCGATGAATGATAAACTTCCATCTGCAGTGATCACTGATCAGGATGCATCTATATGCCAAGCAATTCAGGATGAATTTCCCGGCATTCCACACAGATTATGTTGTTGGCACTTATGCCGGAATGGCAAAAATAGGGTGAGAAAAGCTAATTTTACATGCGAGTTTGTTAAGTTGGCAAAGAGAAAATGCTCTGTACAGCAGTTTGAGGAACACTGGGCTAAATTAGTTAGAGATTATGGAGTGGCTGATAACTCATGGGTGAGCGACACATATGAGAAAAGAGCAATGTGGAGCGAGGCTTATTTTAATGGGGTGTTCTTGGTAGGAATGAGTACTACATCGCGTGCAGAGTCAATAAATGCACTCCTGAAGTTGTATCTGAAGCCAAGTTTATCACTGACGGACTTCATCCAGATATTCTATCAGGCCTTGAAGCATATGAGAAACAATTTTATCGAGAAGCAGTTGGACGATTAGATTAGGAAGCCAAAGGCAAGAATCGAGAGTGCTCTATTTGATCTTGAGGAACATGCTGCTAATTTGTGCACTAAAAGGGTTTTCCAAAAAATTCGTAAGAATATTTCTTCTGAGCAAGGTATTATCACCGAGACCACAGATAAGTTGGGAGGGGGGGAATTTTTATTCAGCTTTAGAGAGTATAATAAGGATGAGGAGAAATGCTACTCCGTAAAAATTGATGTTGAGAATGCAATTTTTCGATGCGATTGCATGATGCTGGAGTCTGTTGGTGTTCCGTGTTCACATATTCTTTCTGCTTTCAAGCCTATGGGCATTATGGCCTTTCCAGCTAAAAGTATACATAATCGTTGGCTGATTGAAACAGGAAAGAGAATTAGGATTTTGTTTGCAGAGTCATTCGCAATGCCTGAAGTACAGCACACTCGATTAGGCCTTCTATACAAGGAGTTTGTCAAATTGTATCAATTGTTGTCGCAAGATGATTCACAATTCACTAACTCATTGAATAAGTTGAGAAAAAACTACAAAAGATATAGAAGATAGTAGGGGTGAAGCTAGATATGATGAAAAGGTAGAGTGCAATCATGGGGTTGGTTCGTGTGTTGAAGCAAATTATGGCATACGCGACCCTGTAAAAGTTAAGTCAAAGGGTGCTCCGCCGCGACAAAAGCAAAATTATGGACTATGTGGGTATGTCATTTTCCTATCTCTACATATCCTTTTAAATGTCAATATATCTGTGTGAATGTTCATACTTATTCATTTTTTGGCATGTTGACAGAGTGCCAGGCCGCAACCGTGTTACATGCCCAAAGAATCCTGCAAACGGAGAACGGCATGAAGATGTTTGTCCATCGACCCGAGCTAAAACAAATACTGCCATACTGTTACAAGACTGTGTATTTGACTCTGGTATATGATATATAGAGGTACATATATTTTATTTTATTTTCTTACATTTCTGCTATCTTTGACATTTGAAATTGGTTGGAAGCCCCTCATCGAGTTGAATGTTGTATATGCTGATTGAGTCCTATGTATTTAGATTTTCTGAAGAAGAGTCAATTAACTATGATGAGAAGGATAACTAAAAAAAATAGTTTCATCTTTTGCCGAATAACTAAAATTGCCTAGAGGTTGGAAAATAGTGGGTTGAATTATAATTAATAAAAGTACCAAAATTACTCATGTCGTGGTTGAATTGTAATTAAGAAAACTATAAAAACTAGTCCAAACGGATTGAATTATAATTAAAAAAAATTACAGAAACCTCTCTATTGAAAAACTCATTCATAATTTAAGAAGGGTTGAAACGTAATTAAGTGAAAATATGAAAACTGCTGGTCCTTTTTATTTGAGCTGGATTGGACTGGTACTCTAATTATAGGTTCAGTATGTTCCAACTGCTTCAGTTTAAGATACCAAAGGTATAGGTGTGTTCGCATATTCATCAATCCAGGAGTAATGAAGTCTCAATCAGTCCTCTGTGATAGAAGGATGGTTTTATTGTAACACCCCCAATCCGCTCAGGGATATTACACGCCGTAGAACCTTTCCTCAAGGATCTACCAGGCTGGTAACAACATATAACAACTCAACCATGCCTTTAACGCTAAAATGACTCAGTAGACCGATTTGGTCTTTCAATAAGTACATACAACTCAAATACAACTCAAGCCCACGCAGGGGTCAAAACACAACCAAACCCGTACAACGGGAAAAATATAGCAGCGGAAAATAAAGTACAACTGAACCAATAAACAATGTATGGTTCCTCATGTGATTAGTATCGATCATCTTTCATCATCCTTCGTGCCGACCCTGTGTTATGCTCTAATGCCTGAATGCAAAAATAGACATCCACCCCCCGAGTACTCGGGGGTTAGAAAAACTCCACTGTTTTTCTAGTGCAAGTACAAGTGCAAACATACGAGTCATACAATTCACATTCCACGAATAACAATAACCAGGAATCCTCAAAAATCCAAATGTGACGAAAAGTACTTCCCGAGGCAAGAGTTTGGTAAAACATTCTAAAACCGAAAGGTCGCAAATCAAGGGAAAACAATTTATAAAACAGTTTGAATTGCCATCGAGAGTTTTAATAGGAAACAATTTAGGATTACCGAATCCTTCGCTTTCCAAAAAATCAATAGGGTCACAGCCCAAAGGTTTTGTTTTCGCAAATAAAACCAACCATAATACACAAGGTTAAAAACCCACGTCATGCGTCCTCGACGGACATAAAATACACACGCACCCGTGAAGTTTCACTCATGAATCCAGGTCGAAGCCAATGGAATTCCCTCCTTGGCCCCGTCGAACCCTCCCGAGGTGAGCAAACACATTCACAAAACATAAGCAACCACACTCGTGAATCCAGGGCTATACCACTGGACTCCCTCCGTGATCCCATCGGACCCTCCCGAGGTGAGCGAAAAACAATCACAAAATATATACACGTAGCGGTGAAGTTTCACTTGTGAATCCAGGTCGAAGCCATTGGAATTCCCTCCGTGGTCCCGTCGAACCCTCCCGAGGTGAGCAAACACATTCACAAAACACGTACTCACATCGCCTAGGACCGGGACGAAGCCACAAATCCCACTCCGTTATCCCGTCGGACCCTCCCGAACTGGCTAGCGAAATACACAAGCACCACACGTCACCTAGGACCGGGACGAAGCCACGAATCCCACTCGAGGCCTCGAAGGACCCTCCCGAGCTGGCTAGCGAATCAATCATGCACAAATAACATATCACAAAACAACACAAGAACCACACGTCACCTAGGACCGGGACGAAGCCACGAATCCCACTCGAGGCCTCGGAGGACCCTCCCGAGCTGGCTAGCGAATCAAACTCAAGCACGAGTAACATATCACACCAAGGATATCCAAACAATTGACTCAGAGGCATCAAACACTTAGTAAAACAACACGTCAAACCACAATACACCGAAATGAAACAATATAAGTCCACACGCAAATACCAAGTGCATCATCAATACCAAACATGTCCATAAGATTCACATACTCGTTCACGAATCACACCAATCACAAAACACACAAGGTTTTGAAAGAGGGCCTTTAACAAGGCTAACCAAATCTTTTGAAAACTCATTTCCAACAAACAAACAAACACACCAAGATGATCACCAATCATCATATCCACAAAACAAGAATAGTATGGACAAGGTACTTGCCTCGAATAAGAACAACGCGGAGAATCGGCCGAAATAGGTTGACACGAACCGACTAAGAACCCACCGTCTCCACCGAACGCCAACTCGCGGTCATAAACTACGAAGGACAAGAACAACAATGAAATGAATTCCATAACACGACTCAAAGCCATTGAATTCAAAGAACGAATGACGAAAGTTCAAGTGTTTTCCCCAAAACGGCCAAGAACACGATTCGTCCCGACAAAACACGAAAATGGAATTCCAAGTCGAAATATGGATATACAATCCATAGAATATGTTTAAAAACATCATTTAACCACAATCTATCCAACAAAAACAGATGGAAAACGAGATCGAGAACAAATCCCCTAAAAAGTCGATTCGAAGGAAATCAAGAAATATACTTCGATTCGACGAAGAACAATGGATTAAATGATGTTAAACACAAGAATACTACCAAGATTAATCATACCCATCATGAATTAATCAACAACACAGAACGAATCGGACAAAACTACAAAACCCCCAAATTCACGAAATTAGGGTTCTAAGGAAGATTACATTGATTCGCTGGATCAAAGGATGATAACGGATGATTGGTTGATGTTATGAACTCAAGAACTTCATGGATTTGTTGTTAAACAACATGGCTTCATCACCTCCGAAGCTCCAGCCGCGGAAAGAAAAGGAAGGAAATGAAAAACGAGAAGAAATGTGACTGCTCTGTCACATTTATACTGGGCCAGACTAGCGCGCGCTAGGCTGCCGAGCTAGCGTGCGCTATCATCGGCCCAGGCCGCAGTCCAGTGCCCACACTGCCCTACTGACTCGGCCAGGTAGCGTGCGCAGCCTTCCGGCCGTAGCGCGCGCTACCTGCCGGTCGTAGCGTGCGCAATGCCCGATAGTAGCGTGCGCTACCTGCCGAGCCTAACTGATTCCATAACCACTGGACTCCACTGTCCATACCCGATAGCGTGCGTTAGGCCAGTCGATAGCGTGGGCTACACCTGCCGGTTAGCGCGCGCATCCTTCCGGCCGTAGCGTGTGCTACGCCGGTTCTTTCCGCACCCGTCCGGCCGGTGCCCGCAATCATCCGGCCAGTCCCACAACCGTCCGGCCAATGCTCGAACACCAGGGCTCGACGACTCGATTTTCCGAAAACGCACGGAACGAGCACGACGAAAAGTTCGCGGACGACATCAACGACCCAAAATGAAAACATAATGCAATAATTAATTATACGAGACCAAGAAACGGGTCGAGACAACAATTACAGATACGGATACCCGTAACTTTTAAGAAATTACAAAATGGCCCAAAACGCCCGGAAATCACGATACATGATCGAATAACCAAACCGAAGTTCACAACACGTCTAACAAAGTTAAACGGACTTACAGGAAACTCGAAACAGCAGTTTCGAATGAGATTCGCAAGAATCGAACTCAAGTGCGGAAAAGTCACTAAAAAGCACGGAACTCAACAAAACGACACCGAAACGAACTCGGATGTCAAAAAGTGTAGAATTAATCATTCTTCGAATGACGAAACGGTCAAGAGCGAGTCGTCAAAACGGACTTCCACCAAAAAAAAAGAAATTACCGGAAATCGAAATTACGGGTTTTACATTCTACCCTCCTTAAAAGAAGTTTCGTCCCGAAACTTAAAATAAGTAGGGAGAAGCAATATCCCCTACCAGGAAAACTCGACGAGATACACAAAAATCGAAAACTCGCGCCCGACGGCGAAACGCTGCAAGAAACGCAAAGAGACATACGGCGTGAAAATACGTCTACGGCGACTAACACAACGCCACTAATAGAGACATAATAAAATCAACAAGTGACAAGCGTCATCAAACAGACAATATAATCGAGTTGATTATCCGAATAATCACAAAACACAACGAACGAAAATCAATACGATTGACCAACCCAATGGTTCATCAATCAAAACGCGAGCCAAACGCTGAACAAATACGGAATTCCACCGCCCAAGGGTTGGAAGATCGAAACGAGACTAATTTCCCGAAGGAGTCTGAACACTCAACAATCACAAGACGAGATCAACAAAAACCGAACAATCAAACTATCGAACCACAATGGTCGAGACAACAAAAAGCGAACAATCATGTCCGAATCACGAAGAACAATAAAATTCAAACAACAACTCCAAGGTTCACAAGAATCGAACCGAACTCGGAAAAGTCACAGCGACAATCAGATCGACTCAAAACAAGATCACGGCTCATCCGAACGATGAAACCGAAATACAGAACAAGTTCATAAAGTATTAACGAACACGAGCGAGTTGAAAGAATGGAGAAAGAGAAATTACAAAAGTCAAAATAGTACGGGAATTACCTCCGACCTCGCCCACGAAATTCACAAAAACAGGAGCAAGGTAACAAGACATTAAACAACCGACACATAAAGGAACGATCACCAATGCACACGGTCATACCAAACCAAGCTCTAACAGCTCGCACATACGCGATAACGCAGAAATCACCACGCGATGGCAACATTCAATACTAACATCCCACCTCTCACAGAGGGCTAACACAACAAATGTGTGGAAAACAACTCAACGCTCACGCCGCCAACTCGATCATACTCGGGAGCAAACATCAAAATGACAATGCGAACATCATACATACATACCCACCCCTCAAACGGGAATGGATAGGTTTTAAAAACGAAAACCTCATTATGAAAATAATTTAGAAGAACACCGGTTGATCTTGAGTATCACCTTTCAAAAAAAAGTACAAACGTGAGACATCGTTATCGAGACTTTGGAGAACCATTTCACATTAGATAAAAATGAGGACACTTTCTCTTAGTAAAAACATTCAGAATATTCGACCCTTGGGTCTAAATAAAAGTGTTTCTAAAACATTGAAAATATCTCAAAACATTTTGGTCCTCGAGGTAGAAGAATTTTGAAACATATTGTGGCACCTTGGATGTACCACGAGAAAATGATTCATTTTAAAAGTACATCTCGAAATTTATTTCCTAAGATACTCAAGGTTTTCAAAGATAATTCAATGGGCTAGAATGCCCAAAAATTTCAGGTAATTACACGAAACATTATAGCGTCGTGGGTCCCGCACCGGGACTCACCAGGCTAAAAACTATTGACAAAAACGCCAAAAGGCCGATGACGGTAATATTTCAAAAACTCACAAAAGCCATTTACAACATGTTAAATGCCGTCATAAGAAATTCGCCAAAACGATCAAGGCCATAATATCAAAAACTCGATTAATGGAATCGATTTTCGAAATAAAACTCAGTCGGTAAAATACCGAAAGCCATTACAAAAGAACTCACGCAGCGGATAAAAGAAGTAAAGTCAAACATGCACAATCCAAAGAACACTACTCCACACATGAACGAAATATGAGGGCCAAATAACCACATATCAAGAAATCAAAATCCATAAGAGGATTCCACATGAACAAATAATCATAAAAAGCTCGTGTCACACAAGGCACAACACAAAGAAGGGAGACTTACGACCACAGTCGCACGAAGATGATGATCGCCCACGATACTAATCACAACCAACAAACTCGACGACGCTGCGTCGCGACACGACTCGGACAAAATCCGACGAGACAAAACTCAACAGACACCATCGACCCGACACCTAGGTTTCCACAACCTAAGCTCGATACCATTTATGTAACACCCCAATCCGCTCGGGAATATTACACGCCGTAGAATCTTTCCTCAAGGATCTACGAAATTGGGTAACAACATATAACAACTCAACCATGCCTTTAAGGCTAAAATGACTCAAGAGACCGATTTGGTCTTTCAATAAGTACATACAACTCAAATACAACTCATGCCCACGCAGGGGTCAAAACACAACCACACCCGTACAACGGGAAAAATATAGCAGCGGAAAATAAAGTACAACTGAACCAATAAACAATGTACGGTTCCTCATGTGATTAGTATCGATCATCTTTCATCATCTTTCGTGCCGACCCTGTGTTATGCTCCAAAACCTGAATGCAAAAATAGACATCCACCCCCCGAGTACTCGGGGGTTAGCAAAACTCCACTGTTTTGCTAGTGCAAGTACAAGTGCAAAAATACGAGTCATACAATTCACATTCCACGAATAACAATAACCAGGAATCCTCAAAAATCCAAACGTGACTAAAAGTACTTCCCGAGGCAAGAGTTTGGTAAAACATTCTAAAACCGAAAGGTCGCAAATCAAGGGAAAATAATTTATAAAACAGTTTGAATTGCCATCGAGAGTTTTAATAGGAAACAATTTAGGATTACCGAATCCTTCGCTTTCCAAAAAATCAACAGGGTCACAGCCCAAAGGTTTTGTTTTCGCAAATAAAACCAACCATAATACACAAGGTTAAAAACCCACGTCATGCGTCCTCGACAGACATAAAATACACACGCACCCGTGAAGTTTCACTCGTGAATCCAGGTCGAAGCCAATGGAATTCCCTCCATGGCCCCGTCGAACCCTCCCGAGGTGAGCAAACACATTCACAAAACATAAGCAACCGCACTCGTGAATCCAGGGCTATACCATTGGACTCCCTCCGTGATCCCATCGGACCCTCCTGAGGTGAGCGAAAAACAATCACAAAATATATACACGTAGCGGTGAAGTTTCACTCGTGAATCCAGGTCGAAGCCATTGGAATTCCCTCCGTGGTCCCGTCGAACCCTCCCGAGGTGAGCAAACACATTCACAAAACACGTACTCACATCGCCTAGGACCGGGACGAAGCCACAAATCCCACTCTGTGATCCGTCGGACCCTCCTAAGCTGGCTAGCGAAATACTCAAGCACCACACGTCACCTAGGACCGGGACGAAGCCACGAATCCCACTCGAGGCCTCGAAGGACCCTCCCGAGCTGGCTAGCGAATCAATCATGCACAAATAACATATCACAAAACAACACAAGCACCACACGTCACCTAGGACCGGGACGAAGCCACGAATCCCACTCGAGGCCTCGGAGGACCCTCCCGAGCTGGCTAGCGAATCAAACTCAAGCACGAGTAACATATCACACCAAGGATATCCAAACAATTGACCCAGAGGCATCAAACACTTAGTAAAACAACACGTCAAACCACAATACACCGAAATGAAACAATATAAGTCCACACGAAAATACCAAGTGCATCATCAATACCAAACATGTCCATAAGATTCACATACTCGTTCACGAATCACACCAATCACAAAACACACAAGGTTTTGAAAGAGGGCCTTTAACAAGGCTAACCAAATCTTTTGAAAACTCATTTCCAACAAACTAACAAACACACCAAGATGATCACCAATCATCATATCCACAAAACAAGAATAGTATGGACAAGGTACTTGCCTCGAATAAGAACAACGCGGAGAATCGGCCGAAATAGGTTGACACGAACCGACTAAGAACCCGCCGTCTCCACCGAACGCCAACTCGCGGTCATAAACTACGAAGGACAAGAACAACAATGAAATGAATTCCATAACACGACTCAAAGCCATTGAATTCAAAGAACGAATGACGAAAGTTCAAGTGTTTTCCCCAAAACGGCCAAGAACACGATTCGTCCCGACAAAACACGAAAATGGAATTCCAAGTCGAAATATGGATATACAATCCATAGAATATGTTTAAAAACATCATTTAACCACAATCTATCCAACAAAAACAGATGGAAAACGAGATCGAGAACAAATCCCCTAAAAAGTCGATTCGAAGGAAATCAAGAAATATACTTCGATTCGACGAAGAACAATGGATTAAATGATGTTAAACACAAGAATACTACCAAGATTAATCATACCCATCATGAATTAATCAACAACACAGAACGAATCGGACAAAAATACAAAAACCCCCAAATTCACGAAATTAGGGTTCTAAGGAAGATTACATTGATTCGCTGGATCAAAGGATGATAACGGATGATTGGTTGATGTTATGAACTCAAGAACTTCATGGATTTGTTGTTAAACAACATGGCTTCGTCACCTCCGAAGCTCCAGCCGCGGAAAGAAAAGGAAGGAAATGAAAAACGAGAGGAAATGTGATCGCTGTCACATTTATATTGGGCGGACTAGCGCGCCAGTCGCCGAGCTAGCGCGGCGCTTATCGGCCCAGCCGCGATCCGGCCCACACTGCCCTACTGACTCGGCCAGGTAGCGTGCGCAGCCTTCCGGCCGTAGCGCGCGCTACCTGCCGGTCGTAGCGTGCGCAATGCCCGATAGTAGCGTGCGCTACCTGCCGAGCCTAACTGATTCCATAACCCCTGGACTCCACTGTCCAGACCCGATAGCGTGCGTTAGGCCAGTCGATAGCGTGGGCTACACCTGCCGGTTAGCGCGCGCATCCTTCCAGCCGTATCGTGCGCTACGCCGGTTCTTGCCGCACCCGTCCGGCCGGTACCCGCAATCATCCGGCCAGTCCCGCAACCGTCCGGCCAGTGCTCGAACACCAGGGCTCGACGACTCGATTTTCCAAAAACGCACGGAACGAGCACGAAGAAAAGTTCGCGGACGACATCAACGACCCAAAATGAAAACATAATGCAATAATTAATTATACGAGACGAAGAAACGGGTCGAGACAACAATTACAGATACGGATACCCGTAACTTTTAAGAAATTACAAAATGGCCCAAAACGCCCGGAAATCACGATACATGATCGAATAACCAAACCGAAGTTTACAACACGTCTAACAAAGTTAAACGGACTTACAGGAAACTCGAAACAGCAGTTTCGAATGAGATTCGCAAGAATCGAACTCAAGTGCGGAAAAGTCGCTAAAAAGCACGGAACTCAACAAAACGACACCGAAACGAACTCGGATGTCAAAAAGTGTAGAATTAATCATTCTTCGAATGACGAAACGGTCAAGAGCGAGTCGTCAAAACGGACTTCCACCGAAAAAAAAGAAATTACCGGAAATCGAAATTACGGGTTTTACATTCTACCCTCCTTAAAAGAAGTTTCGTCCCGAAACTTAAAATAAGTAGGGAGAAGCAATATCCCCTACCAGGAAAACTCGACGAGATACACAAAAATCGAAAACTCGCGCCCGACGGCGAAACGCTGCAAGAAACGCAAAGAGACATACGGCGTGAAAATACGTTCCACGGCGACTAACACAACGCCACTAATAGAGACATAATAAAATCAACAAGTGACAAGCGTCATCAAACAGACAATATAATCGAGTTGATTATCCGAATAATCACAAAACACAACGAACGAAAATCAATACGATTGACCAACCCAATGGTTCATCAATCAAAACGCGAGCCAAACGCTGAACAAATACGGAATTCCACCGCCCAAGGGTTGGAAGATCGAAACGAGACTAATTTCCCGAAGGAGTCTGAACACTCAACAATCACAAGACGAGATCAACAAAAACCGAACAATCAAACTATCGAACCACAATGGTCGAGACAACAAAAAGCGAACAATCATGTCCGAATCACGAAGAACAATAAAATTCAAACAACAACTCCAAGGTTCACAAGAATCGAACCGAACTCGGAAAAGTCACAGCGACAATCAGATCGACTCAAAACAAGATCACGGCTCATCCGAACGATGAAACCGAAATACAGAACAAGTTCATAAAGTATTAACGAACACGAGCGAGTTGAAAGAATGGAGAAAGAGAAATTACAAAAGTCAAAATAGTACGGGAATTACCTCCGACCTCGCCCACGAAATTCACAAAAACAGGAGCAAGGTAACAAGACATTAAACAACCGACACATAAAGGAACGATCACCAATGCACACGGTCATACCAAACCAAGCTCTAACAGCTCGCACATACGCGATAACGCAGAAATCACCACGCGATGGCAACATTCAATACTAACATCCCACCTCTCACAGAGGGCTAACACAACAAATGTGTGGAAAACAACTCAACGCTCACGCCGCCAACTCGATCATACTGGGAGCAAACATCAAAATGACAATGCGAACATCATACATACATACCCACCCTCAAACGGAATGGATAGGTTTTAAAAACGAAAACCTCATTATGAAAATAATTTAGAAGAACACCGGTTGATCTTGAGTATCACCTTTCAAAAAAAGTACAAACGTGAGACATCGTTATCGAGACTTTGGAGAACCATTTCACATTAGATAAAAATGAGGACACTTTCTCTTAGTAAAAACATTCAGAATATTCGACCCTTGGGTCTAAATAAAAGTGTTTCTAAAACATTGAAAATATCTCAAAACATTTTGGTCCTCGAGGTAGAAGAATTTTGAAACATATTGTGGCACCTTGGATGTACCACGAGAAAATGATTCATTTTAAAAGTACATCTCGAAATTTATTTCCTAAGATACTCAAGGTTTTCAAAGATAATTCAATGGGCTAGAATGCCCAAAAATTTCAGGTAATTACACGAAACATTATAGCGTCGTGGGTCCCGCACCGGGACTCACCAGGCTAAAAACTATTGACAAAAACGCCAAAAGGCCGATGACGGTAATATTTCAAAAACTCACAAAAACCATTTACAACATGTTAAATGCCGTCATAAGAAATTCGCCAAAACGATCAAGGCCATAATATCAAAAACTCGATTAATGGAATCGATTTTCGAAATAAAACTCAGTCGGTAAAATACCGAAAGCCATTACAAAAGAACTCACGCAGCGGATAAAAGAAGTAAAGTCAAACATGCACAATCCAGCAACACTACTCCACACATGAACGAAATATGAGGGCCAAATAACCACATATCAAGAAATCAAAATCCATAAGAGGATTCCGTCACTGAACAAATAATCATAAAAATAGCTCGTGTCACACGAGGCACAACACAAAGAAGGGAGACTTACAGCTACAGGTCGCACGAAGATGATGATCGCCCCACGATACTAATCACAACCAACAAACTCAGACGACGCGTCGCGACACGACTCAGTCAGACAAAATCCGACGAGACAAAACTCAACAGACACCACTGACCCGACAGCCTAGGTTTCCACAACCTAAGCTCTGATACCATTTATGTAACACCCCTAATCCGCTCAGGAATATTACACGCCGTAGAATCTTTCCTCAAGGATCTACGAGGCTGGTAACAACATATAACAACTCAACCATGCCTTTAAGGCTAAAATGACTCAGTAGACCGATTTGGTCTTTCAATAAGTACATACAACTCAAATACAACTCATGCCCACGCAGGGGTCAAAACACAACCACACCCGTACAACGGGAAAAATATAGCAGCGGAAAAGAAAGTACAACTGAACCAATAAACAATGTACGGTTCCTCATGTGATTAGTATCGATCATCTTTCATCATCTTTCGTGCTGACCCTGTGTTATGCTCCAAAACCTGAATGCAAAAATAGACATCCACCCCCCGAGTACTCGGGGGTTAGCAAAACTCCACTGTTTTGCTAGTGCAAGTACAAGTGCAAAAATACGAGTCATACAATTCACATTCCACGAATAACAATAACCAGGAATCCTCAAAAATCCAAACGTGACTAAAAGTACTTCCCGAGGCAAGAGTTTGGTAAAATATTCTAAAACCGAAAGGTCGCAAATCAAGGGAAAACAATTTATAAAACAGTTTGAATTGCCATCGAGAGTTTTAATAGGAAACAATTTAGGATTACCGAATCCTTCGCTTTCCAAAAAATCAACAGGGTCACAGCCCAAAGGTTTTGTTTTCGCAAATAAAACCAACCATAATACACAAGGTTAAAAACCCACGTCATGCGTCCTCGACAGACATAAAATACACACGCACCCGTGAAGTTTCACTCGTGAATCCAGGTCGAAGCCAATGGAATTCCCTCCGTGGCCCCGTCGAACCCTCCCGAGGTGAGCAAACACATTCACAAAACATAAGCAACCGCACTCGTGAATCCAGGGCTATACCATTGGACTCCCTCCGTGATCCCATCGGACCCTCCTGAGGTGAGCGAAAAACAATCACAAAATATATACACGTAGCGGTGAAGTTTCACTCGTGAATCCAGGTCGAAGCCATTGGAATTCCCTCCGTGGTCCCGTCGAACCCTCCCGAGGTGAGCAAACACATTCACAAAACACGTACTCACATCGCCTAGGACCGGGACGAAGCCACAAATCCCACTCTGTGATCCCGTCGGACCCTCCTAAGCTGGCTAGTGAAATACTCAAGCACCACACGTCACCTAGGACCGGGACGAAGCCACGAATCCCACTCGAGGCCTCGAAGGACCCTCCCGAGCTGGCTAGCGAATCAATCATGCACAAATAACATATCACAAAACAACACAAGCACCACACGTCATCTAGGACCGGGACGAAGCCACAAATCCCACTAGAGGCCTCGGAGGACCCTCCCGAGCTGGCTAGCGAATCAAACTCAAGCACGAGTAACATATCACACCAAGGATATCCAAACAATTCACCCAAAGGCATCAAACACTTAGTAAAACAACACGTCAAACCACAATGCACCGAAATGAAACAATATACGTCCACACGCAAATACCAACTGCATCATCAACACCAAACATGTCCATAAGATTCACATACTCGTTCACCAATCACACCAATCACAAAACACACACGGTTTTGAAAGAGGGACTTTAACAAGGATAACCAAATCTTTTGAAAACTCATTTCAAACAAACAAACAAACACACCAAGATGATCACCAATCATCATATCCACAAAACAAGAATAGTGTGGACAAGGTACTTGCCTCGAATAAGAACAACGCGGAGAATCGACCGAAATAGGTTGACACGAACCGACTAAGAACCCGCCGTCTCCACCGAACTCCAACTCGCGGTCATAAACTACGAAAGACAAGAACAACAATGAAATGAATTCCATAACATGACTCAAAGCCATTGCATTCAAAGAACGAATGAAGAAAGTTCAAGTGTTTTCCCCAAAACGGCCAAGAACACGATTCGTCCCGACAAAACACGAAAATGGAATTCCAAGTCGAAATATGGATATACAATCCATAGAATATGTTTAACAACATCATTTAACCACAATCTATCCAACAAAAATGGATGGAAAACGAGATCGAGAACAAATCCCCTAAAAAGTCGATTCGAAGGAAATCAAGAAATATACTTCGATTCGACGAAGAACAATGGATTAAATGATGTTAAACACAAGAATACTACCAAGATTAATCATACCCATCATGAATTAATCAACAACACGGAACGAATCGGACAAAAATACAAAAACCCCCCAAATTCACGAAATTAGGGTTCTAAGGAAGATTACCTTGATTCTCTGGATTAAAGGATGATAACGGATGATTGATTGATGTTATGAACTCAAGAACTTCATGGATTTGTTGTTAAACAACATGGCTTCGTCACCTCCGAAGCTCTAGCCGCGGAAAGAAAAGGAAGGAAATGAAAAACGAGAGGAAATGTGACTGCTCTGTCACATTTATACTGGGCCGGACTAGCGCGCGCTAGGCTGCCGAGCTAGCGTGCGCTATCGGCCCAGGCCGCAGTCCAGTGCCCACACTGCCCTACTGACTCGGCCAGGTAGCGTGCGCAGCCTTCCGACCGTAGCGCGCGCTACCTGCTGGTCGTAGCGTGCGCAATGCCCGACAGTAGCGTGCGCTACCTACCGAGCCTAACCGATTCCAGAACCCCTGGACTCCACTGTCCAGACCCGATAGCGTGTGTTAGGCCAGCCGATAGCGTGCGCTACACCTACCGGTTAGCGCGCGCAGCCTTCCGGCCGTAGCGTGCGCTACGCCGGTTCCTGCCGCACCCGTCCGGCCGGTGCCCGCAATCGTCCGGCCAGTCCCGCAACCGTCCGGCCAGTGCTCGAACACCAGGGCTCGACGACTCGATTTTCCGAAAACGCACGGAACGAGCACGACGAAAAGTTCGCGGACGACATCAACGACCCGAAATGAAAACATAATGCAATAATTAATTATACGCGACCAAGAAACGGGTCGAGACAATAATTACAGATACGGATACCCGTAACTTTTAAGAAATTACAAAATGGCCCAAAACGCTCGGAAATCACGATACGTGATCGAATAACCAAACCAAAGTTCACAACACGTCTAACAAAGTTAAACGGACTTACAGGAAACTCGAAACAGCAGTTTCGAACGAGATTCGCAAGAATCGAACTCAAGTGCGGAAAAGTCGCTAAAAAGAATGGAACTCAACAAAAAGACACCGAAACTAACTCGGATGTCAAAAAGTGTAGAATTAATCATTCTCAGAATGACGAAACGGTCAAGAGCGAGTCGACAAAATGGACTTCCGCCGAAAAAAAAGAAATTATCGGAAATCGAAATTACGGGTTTTACATTTATAACACCTCCTTGTTTTACCATGAATCTGCTCAGGTGTAAACAAGAATTATACATGGAGCATATATAGAAATTCATTAAAATTTTCTGGATATACACGACTCAATATATGTAATTTTGTGTATACGATCTTGGAGATTGTTTGGGGTCTGAAAGGAATTGCTTTGATCCGTTCATGATTAGATGCAGAGCATCATTTTACGTGGTTTATGCATATTGTTTTTAGAAGATTAAACAGGAGGGTTCTTTTGGTTCTGTTGCAAATAATGGTGCACTGAATTTGTTACCTTGTAGCTGAATCGAGTTGATAATGTGTTCAGAATCCGTAAGAGTCGGACAATATTTATTTTTATTCATTATATTTGTACTCGGACATCTGTTGCTGCTTTCACTCCCTGTGTAAAATCAGATTGCCGCAATTGTGCATAGTGTTCTTAGTGGAAAACTTCAGGATTGCTCAAAATTAAGCAAATGATATCAGTTTGCTGTCAATTATCGACAAAATTCTTGTGTTCTACTTTGTAGAAGCTGAATGTGATCTCTTTATGTTCACTAATGTTTGAAAATGTAATTTGGTGAGCAGTAGGTTGCTTATGGTTGCCAACATACCATCTAATAAGTTGTTGTAATTTGACCAGATTCTGGTTGTACTGAAGGTTATTACCAACATATTATTTTTTGTTTCATTTTTTGCAGATAAGTTTGTGGTTAATTCTATAGTGGAAGCCTGTTCGTGTACTGATGTTTTTATCCAAAATGTTCTTTGCAGGTTATTACTTAAATTTTGTTCCGAGTGTGATGCATTAGTTTGCATTATTGCTTCTAGTATGCTTAATAAATTTGCGAATTGATAGGTGTTTCTTTATTTGCTCCTCTTGTTAAGTGAAAATCTATATATCTCGATGCAAATGATATGCAGTGGATAGAGTTGTTCTTTATTTTTTATCCTGTCCTCCATTATGTGTGTGTGTGTGTGTGGTGCCTTACTCCTGTTGGAGATTAACTTTGAAGTTGATAGTTGTTTTCTGTTTGCTATCATGTTCATGGTTTTGTGTGGTGCGTGCAATGGTGTACTGGTGCGTGAGATGTGTGTAGAGTGTACTTCTTGTGTATATGTATCAGATGTGTGTAGTATTTTTTTTTTCTGCGTGAAATGTGTGTAGTATCAAGTGTTTGTGTGTGTGTGTGTGTGTGAGAGAGAGAGAGAGAGAGAGAGAGAGACTGTGTGTGTGTGTACCGCCGGGATATGTTGGTTATGAAGAGGGTGGAAAACTGACAGAACTTGTCCGTCGGAGGCCGTATTCTGTTGTTCTCTTTGACGAGATTGAGAAAGCACATCATGATGTTTTCAACATCCTTTTGCAGCTCTTGGATGATGGAAGAATACCTGATTCTCAAGGACGGACGGACAGCTTCACTATTACTGTTCTGATTATGACATCAAACATTGGATCTCATTGTATCCTTGAAACTCTTAACAAAACACAGCTTCACTAATACTATTCAGATTGCTTTAATATGATCCTCTGGACTCCAAACAAATCAGTAAAATTGTTGAAATTCAGGTAAAAAGTAAAAGCAAAAGTAGCCCCCTCCCCCGTACTCCCTCCCACTCCCCATCCCTCCCTCTCCCTCTCCCTCTCTCTCCGCGCATGTGCTCGTTCTTTTTCTCTCCCAGATAGTCTTTTAATATTATCCAAGCACTATGAATTTATCTGCTGCATTAAACTTCATGACTTAATGTTAGTTTGTCCGACTTTTGAATAAAGTATCCGTGCGTGTTAACTGACGACATAACCATCACACTTTATGTAAATAATAGTAAAAGAGTTACAAATGATTTAAAACATCTCAAATGGCCGTTCAGGGGACTTTCAAGACAAGATAATATCAAATATACTAGTAAATTTTTAATATATTAAAACACAACACGGACATAGACAAAACAATACTACTTGAGCCTCTTAACACCATGGCTGCCCATCATTAACGTGTGCCCCCGTGTGTGTTCCTCGAACAGGCTACCATCTAAAATGAGTAAAAGGCATTTCTCTTTAAAGGTTATGTCACGATGCAATATTATAGATCTTGTAATATCACCAATATAGAGATTTCGTTAATGAGAATAGTACAATTTTTTTGCCCTTCTTGTTTCTATTGCTTTTGCTTCAATAGTAAGACCTTGTTTGTCTCCCGGAAAATGAGGCCGAAAAAATGAAAATTGGAGAAAATCAAATTTTGTAATAAATATTCTGAAGGAAATTTTAACTGTACAACTTGTTTTTTTTTAGATAAGTATCCGAGATTTTCTATTTTTTTCAGTAAATTCCCCTAGTTTCCAAGGAAATTCCAAGTGTGAAGTGTGAAGTACAGTTAAGAGATGATGGGCTGGAAAATGGCAATGAAATTTTCACGAGGATATTTGCCTTGATGAAATTTTCAAGCGGTTAAAGTTGAAGTATTATGCAATTTTTTTGCTCACTATTTTGTAATTATTTTATAGAGAAAATCACAAACTTCCACGAGCGGTGGACCTCGAAGATGTTGACACGAACACAAACTATGTGTGGAATTAGAGTTAATTTGAATGTAAGTAGTGGCCAAACAACTATTAATGTAAGAACAACTTGATTTATACATTCAGCTCTAATATTACAAGATTATCAACTCCTTCTATACAACTTGATTTCTTTACAACCTGTATTTGCTTCTCAAAAAGTTATCATCGAGGGTGAAATGCCTACTCCCCATGATAGTGATCCTATTATTAGAGGTGCCATTCCAAATGAGAGAGTAATCAAAAGAAATCCTAGACATATAAATTTCAGTGGAGAAGGCTCGAAAGTGAGACATAAAATAATTTGCATATTGAAGTAGAATATAAACACAATTTATACAAACGGTTTACGAAGCACCAATAACTAAATTATGCACCACTATATACTTATTTCCAAGCAAATTTGTTTGCACTATTTTTGTACAGCATCACTGCCAATTTCTGACGGGCCATGTTAGATTCTTCCTACAAAAATAAAATAAACAAAAAACACATTATTTTGGTAAAAGATAATCAACATAATAACTACCCATTTCAAATGTAATTTACCGTTGTCCTAATGCATTGGACTCCTTTTTCGAAGAGCATCAACAAGCAAACGTATAATCCACAATCATACCTATTTAAATGAAAAAAAACATTTAATTTTTCCAAGTTATAAAAACAAACATTTCAATAATTATTTAATAAATGTTACAAACCCATTGTTTTGTCGAGGTACCCAACTCATATCTTCATAAAGAAAAGTATTTACATCCTTCGCTTTGTAGTTCTTTCCAGCGTATTTGTGCATCAACACGTCAAATCTCTGGACCTACATCCGCAAGCATAAGTTGAGGCATGATACCCTAATATTAGTACATACATCTCTTTTTTTAAATGAACTACAACAAATTAAAAATGTACATAAGTAGAAAGAAAAGTCGTACCACTCTTTGAATAAGATTTCTCCTTTGCTCCTTACTACTACGATCAGGAGCTGTATCATACACGTCAATTACATTTAAATTAAAATCGACTACTACCAAGAACCAATGGTCTTTCTGATCATGGATGGGAAAATGAACTCATTCAAGATGTTCAACTGAGTTGGTGAAATTCCCATCCCCTTTGAAGTACCAATCCAACAATGTATCATCATCTTTTTTTCCATCGAGTATATGCCTCTGCTCCAAAAAAAAATATAGCACACATGACCAACATTGAGTTTAGGTATGCACAATAGAATATTAAGATATTGACATGCATACCGTCATAATTGGTGGGAAAAAACAATTGGGCGCAAAGAATGTTCTAATTCTTTCATTAAGAGTGCACATATACGATACAGCATCGATGATCTATAAACATATATGAAAAATACAATTAGAAATAACAAAATCACGAACTAGGAAAATAAATTGAACTAACTTTTCAAATTAATACTCACGGTCACCCTGATTTTACACTCCGGTCCTAAGGTTCTTACATCTTCCCTAGTAAGATGATATCTTCCGTAGTCGATCACAGTTGTGCTGCAAGAAGGGTAAACAAAATAAAGAATCAGATTTGTTTATAAATACATCATCTCATTAACAAATATTTCAACTATAGTAATGTAATACCCGAGATTTCTGATGTGTATTTGAACATTGTGATATTGTATTTGTTGCATTTTGATCGGAGTATTATTCTTCGTATTTCATGATCCCGTGTTGTTGAGCGTATGATTTCATGAATGTGTTCAAAATTGTGATTTTTGCATATGTAGCGCACTCTATCGACTAAGCGTAGCGTACGCTAATATGGGTTTCGTAGTGCACGCTATGTATGAATCTTAGCGCGCGCTATACGTAGTCAACTAGATTAAGACAGGGTGGTAGGTGAGATCAGCCGCGGATCTTGGTCGGAACATGTCGGGATGAACCTGGACGGCTCTTGGAAAAGCCGAGTCAACGCTGTTAGCGCACGCTACTGGTATGAGGACTGCGCACGCTAAATGTTGAGTACAGTGAGGTCAGTAAGCTTCGTATGGCCGTTAGCGCACGCTATATAAGTGGTAGCGTACGCTAATTCCTAAACTTAGCGCACGTAAGGGATATGTTAGCGCACGCTAAGTCGAGACCAGGAAGAACAGTAGACTGCAGGCCCGTTAGCGCACGCTATAGATATGGACTAGCGCGCGCTAATAACCATTTTCTATATATAGGACAGCACCCTTTTTCATTTTTTCAGACTTCATCACTTCTCAAACTCGATTTCTGAACTTAGAGAGTTACTTCCTCCATCCTAAACCTCTCATATCATCATCCTAGCACAAGTTTAAAGATTGTGGATCATTGGAGATTGGTGTTCAAGCTTCCGGTGTTGGATTTCTTCAAGTTCCTCCTTGTTCTTCACTATTTTGAGGTAGGTGATTCTTCACCAACTGGAGTAGTATTCTTAAGGATGTTTTGGAACATGTTTTGAGATTATCTAGTCAGCTAAATTCGTACGTAATCTATCATCATGTTATTAGAAGGATATCTTCGATGTTCGGTACTTCTTCATCGTATAGACCATTGAACCTTTTAGTGTTTGAATTCCTAAGCACACTCATGTAGCTACTAAACCGATTATAGCCAGCTTATGGAGATTATCAAGTTCTTATGCATTTACATAATGGAATTATACGTTTTGGGACATTGATGGATTGAACTTAGGATAATTTCTTGAAGATGAAGATGAATTATTAGTATGGTCTTGTAATATACTTGGATAGTATGAGATGACCTTCAATGTAAATCATAACTCATAGTAATTTCTGGATTTGGTTAGCTTCATGTTGATGATTCAAACAAAAGGAAGTTGATGGGTAACCATTGCTATGAACGTAAAATTCTGGCAAGGAAGATAAACTGTGGAAGAACGAATTATATGGTTGATAAACCTTAAACTCGGATTGAAGCATTATTTGTAACCGAACTTGGTGAGGAAGTTGATAATCCGGAATCGTAGTACGTAATTACGGTGATTTGAGTGGCTTTAGCTATACCAGGCGGTCGTCGAGTGATTTGAGCCGTGAGTCGGCGAGCTTAGGGTGTGAACCCGACAATAGTAGGCATTAGATGTTTGTACGTTTAAACTTGTCCTGAGTTGCCGTTATTTTTCCTATTTGTTCAAGGGCCGAGCATTGCGAACGTGTGATCGAAGGAGGCGGCCTTCGAGTGTGTGAGATCATCGGAGTGATTAGTTCTTGCCATCTTTGAGGCAAGTATCATAATTTGTTCATGTTGGTATTTTGAGCATGCATGTGGTTTATTCATGTTGTTGAACATGGGATTTATTTCATTGAATTGTTATGATATTCGTTATCAAGTGTTTGTATGTTCATGTTGATGGACATAGCTATTTTTGCATATATGTATGCATGAGTTGTGATTGTGTATGTTGTACGATCTATGATGAGGGTGCTGGATCGGATGTCCACCTCGTGTTGGTCCGACGGGATCATCTTGGGATCTACGCTGAGGGCGCTGGATCATTGGACGGGTTTTCCACCTCGTGTTGGTCCAACGGGATCATCTTGGGATCTATGCTGAGGGCGCTGGATCGTTGGAATATCCATGTTGTGTTAATGGAATCTTGTGGATTCGCATTGTTGGATTCCGGTAGCGGAAGTCCGTATTGTGTATTCTGTTATGCATTATTGTTGCATATTCGATTTGTTTAATATGATACTTGTACTAGCATCGTTTTTGTAACACCACCATGATTTACAGGGATATTACAGCGCCGTAGATTATTTTTATAGAATCTACCAGGATAAGACCAACACAAAATACATTAAACGATAACAAAACTAGGACATTCATCCATTTAAAAGACACCAACTTCAACTTGTTAAGTTGTACACCACAATACCAAATAACAAATCATCCCGTAGGATCATAAAACACAACCATTTCAACGGTAGTACAACAACATCATTGACCATCAAATCTGACATGACATACAACACAGACAGTACCCGCGCGAGTACAAAACCAAAACATGACTTTAACCATGACCAAACAATCACCAACTCAAATTAGCACACGATATCACTGATGCCCACCAAGCTCGTGTCCGCCCTATGCTAGTCCTCCCACTAGACCTGTACCTGAATACACAAAAGTATATCCACCCCAGAAGGGGTCAGCAAGAATTCGGTGCAAGTACGACGATTCTAGAATATGTACTACAAATGAATATACAATATAAATCACAGTGCCAATCCAAATATTCCGGAATACAATGTCATAATCATCAACACAAGATAGCCTCCCGAGTTGTACTGGCCCTATACCCACACGGGATACACACCCCAGAGAGTCCTCGTCAGGCCCTCCCCGGTGTACAACCCAACCGAGTGATCCGCAGATACTCGAAGTCTAACGGATCCCAGGGGACCCTCGCTGGTTTTACTCGGCTCTCACACACTCAATAAACATATGGCACAAATCACAGTTTCACGAAAATCATATTTGTACATATTCAAATGAAGTACAATAAACGAAATCAAAGTACTTGCCTTGGTTCGAAACGACACGAAGATAATGAACGAGAATGTGAACGGTCCAAACCCTTTTCAACGATTCGATCCTAGATCAACAAAATACCGAATCAAATACCATACTATGAATATGGAAGGGTTCACCCTAAGTTTTTCCCTTAGGGACCTTTATTCAAACACTACGAAGACAACATAGCTCGAATCCATACTACGGAGGATAATTAAGGATTTAATCCGCGAATCTTGGGGGAAAACGAAGGATTATGATTACAATATCATAATCTAGCACAAATCTGAGATAAACTAGATTAAAATCGAAGATCTCAACAAAACTCCCGAAATAAGAAGAACTAGGGTTCCAGTGGATTTTACCTTGATTTGGACGGTGAAAGTTGATGAGATGTTGATAACTTGGTGTTAGGAACTCAAAGTTATTGTTGGATGAAGAAATCCGACCAAAATCTGCACTTTCTACGCCCAAGACTGCTCAGCCGCCGGAGAAGGAGAAGGAGGGAATGAAAATGACGATTAGAACATGCCCAGCGTATATATATACTGGGGAGAAACTAGCGCGGGCTAAGGCTAAAAGTTAGCGAGCACTAACGGGTTAGACAGGCAGTACAGAACCTACTGTCTGACTTCGGTAGCGCACGCTACCCAGAAATATTAGCGCGCGTTATCGAGCATGACTAGCGCGCGCTAAGCCCGGAACATAACGTCGCTACCTGCTATCGCCCGCAGTCCAGAACAATCTGTCCTCACTGCCCTGCCGACTCAGCGTGCGCTAACCTAATAATAGCGTGCACTAGAGCGGTGAAATAGCGTACGCTAGTCTGACCATAGCGTGCGCTAACGCCCCACTCCAGAGTTCAGGAAACTCTCCAGGCCTCACTACCCAGCAAGCCTAGCGTACGCTACTCACAAGGGTAATGTGCGCTACTTACCCGCTGATAGCGTGCGCTAGAAATACAGTCTAGCGCGCGCTACTGTTGCTTCTAGCATAAAATTCACGAAAATCGGCCAAAACGAACAAAATCCGAAAATCACTAAATTTCGAGATTATCAACCATGAATATATCAATAATAGTCCTCATGTGCCTCAAATTCAACTAGTCACAATACAGCAAGATAAATCCAAAACGACACGCAAAATACACGGTTATTACACCCTTACCCCCTAAAAAGAACTTTCGGCCCGAAACTTAAGATTCGAAAAGCTTAGGGTAACGGGCACGCATATTTTCTTCGGTCTCCCAGGTGGCTTCCTCAACTCCATGTTTAGACCATTGGACCTTAACCAACGGAATCACTTTTCATCGTAACTGTTTCACTCGGCGCTCCAATATGGTTACCGGTTGTTCTTCATATGTGACATCTTCATTAACTTCAATCTCTTGATAGTCAATAACATGGCTGGGATCTGGAATATACTTGCGTAATTGCGAAACGTGGAATACATTATGAACATGGCTAAGCATTGGAGGCAACGCTAGTCGATAAGCTACATCACCTACCTTGTCCAGGATCTCGAAGGGGCCAATATAACGAGGACTAAGTTTCCCCTTCTTACCAAACCGAAGAACTCCACGAGTCGGTGATACTTTTAACAACACATGGTCTCCCGCCTGGAACTCTATCGGTCGACGACGAACGTCGGCATATGACTTTTGTCGACTCTGAGCGGTCAACAACCTTTGCCGAATAATTGCGACTTTTTCCCGAGTATGAACCACCAAGTCCGGTTCTACTCCAAGTAACTCATACGGTTCGTCCCAACAGATTGGTGATCTACACCATCTTCCATATAATGGTTCAAACGGAGCCATACCAATCGAACTATGCCAACTGTTATTGTACGCAAATTCAATCAATGGTAAATGAGTCTACCAATCTTCTTTCCAATCCAACGCACAAGCCCTCAACATGTCTTCCAGCGTTTGGATCGTTCTCTCCAACTGTCCGTCTGTCTGGGGATGATAAGCGGTGCTGAAATTCAGTTTGGTACCGAGTGCTTGATGTACTGCTTGCCAGAAATGTGACACAAAATGGCCATCGCGATCAGACACTATACCTTTTGGGGTACCATGGAGTCTCACAATCTCCACAATGAATAACCGAGCCAACCTCTCTGGTCCCCAAGTATCTCTAATGCCCAGAAAGTGTGCGGATTTGGTTAGCCGATAAACGATTAACCAAATCATATTCACTCCAGTTCGCGTCCTTGGGATTCCCACAATAAAATCCATCGCTACATCTTCCCACTTCCATTCCGGAATTGGTAGCGGTTGCAATTTACCGGCAGGTCTCTGATGCTCCACTTTAACCTGCTGACAAATCAAGCATTTCGACACGAACTCCGTTACATCTTTCTTCATGTTCGGCCACCAAAAATTTTTCTTCAAGTCCTTATACATTTTACTCATACCCAGATGAATCGAGTACAGAGTAGAATGTGCTTCATTCAAAATCACTTGTTTGAGATCATCCCGATTAGGTACACAAGTTCTACCTCGAAATCGAAGAACTCCGTCTTCATCGATTAAAAATCCAGGAGCTTTTCCTTTAACACTGTCTTCCCGAAGATGCACAATTGAGAGATCATCTAACTGTTTGGACTTAATATCTTCCATTACGGAGGACGAAATCTCTAGGAAACGCAATTGTCCATGAGTTCTATGAGGCCAAACTTCAATTTCCAAATCAATCAACTCTCGTCTGAGCTTCGGTTGAATGGTAAGTAGTTCCAACTTCTGCAACACGACTGACTTGCGACTTAGCGCGTCAGCAACGACGTTCGCTTTACCTGGATGGTAAAGAATGTCAATATCGTAATCTTTAAGCAATTCCAACCATCGCCGCTGATGCATATTTAGCTCCTTCTGCGTGAATATATACTTCAAGCTCTTATGATCCGCATACACTCGACAAGAAGAACCATATAAGTAATGCCTCCAAATTTTCAACGCAAACACCACAGCGGCTAACTCAAGATCATGAGTAGGATAATTCATCTCGTATGGCTTTAATTGTCGAGATGCATAAGCCACTACTCTCTCATTTTGCATCAATACACATCCCAATCCTTGTTTAGAAGCATCACTATAAATAACGAAACCTTCCGTTCCTTGCGGTAAGGCTAGGATCGGTGACGTAGTCAACCGCTTTTTCAATTCGTCAAATCCCTTATGACATTCATCACTCCACTCAAATTTTTGTGTCTTCTGCAAAAGTCGGGTGGGTGGTCGAGCAATTTTCGAGAATTCATCAACAAATCGACGATAATAACCAGCTAACCCTAAGAAACTCCGAACTTCCTTAACATTCCTTGGGGGTTCCCAAGCTAAAACCGCTTCGACCTTCTGAGGATCTACCCGAATACCATCGGCTGATATGATGTGCCCCAGAAAAGCAACTTCTCTAAGCCAGAACTCACACTTAGAAAATTTAGCATAAAGCTTATCAGCCCTCAAAATACTCAACGCGATCCTCAAGTGTTCGGCATGCTCCGTCTCACTTTTGGAATAGATTAATATATCGTCAATAAACACCACCACAAATTTATCGAGATATTCGATAAAGGTTTTGTTCATAAGCTGCATAAAGGCCGCCGGAGCATTTGATAAACCGAATGGCATAACTATGAATTCGTAATGCCCATACCTCGTTCGAAATGCTGACCTGGGAATATCCGAATCTCGAATTCGCAGTTGGTAATATCCTGACCTCAAATAAATCTTGGAGAAAACCGTAGCCCCTTGTAATTGATCAAATAGATCATCGATTCTTGGCAACGGATACTTGTTCTTGATAGTGAGTTTATTTAACTCACGATAGTCAATACATAGCCGTAAGGATCCATCTTTCTTCCGTACGAACAATACCGGTGCACCCCATGGCGACACACTAGGTCGAATATAACCTTTGTCCAGCAATTCACCCAATTGTTTCTTCAATTCTAACATTTCTGATGGGGCCATTCTGTATGGTGCCTTGGATATTGGCGCCACATTAGGCTCTAGTTCGATGACGAACTCTACTTCACGATGTGGTGGCAATCCTGGCAAATCATCCGGAAATACATCTGGAAATTCATTCACAATTGGAATAGAAGCTAATTGAACTCCGCCAGCTTCTGTCTTCATTGCGTAACACCAATAACCGATACAACCTTGGTTCAGCAATTTCACAGCTTTCATAGCTCAAATAATATTCCCAGTACTACCGGGTTTCTGTCCTTCAAAAACATATTCCGCGCCATCCTGATCAATGATCGAAATTATCTTTCGACGATAATCCATTACTGCTCCATGATGATCTAACCAGTTATCACCCAAAATTAAATCTTCTCCCTTCATATCAATAACAATCAAGTCAGATGGCCAATCTCTACCACCGATGGTTACAGGGCAATTGACAATCTCTCGATCCCCAACTATCCTTTCCCCACTCGGTAATCCAACGACAAAAGGTTCACATGCAGAGAGACCAATAAGACCCAAACGATTCACACAAGACAATGATATAAAGGAATGTGTAGCTCCAGAATCAAATAATACATCTACTGAGTGCGCACGAATATAAATAATACCTGACGTAGTTGCAGCCCCCACGTCGTCAGTCCGCCTCATCTCATACAATCGGGGTGGGGCTGATCCAATGCTAGATGCATCCTTATGCTCGGTCTTGCCTCTACCACGTTCAACACTCGTAGTTGGCTGACTCGAGATGGTGCTTGCAGGAACTGGGGACGACTTGGCAAGGATTCTACTCGCTCTATCACAATATGATGCCCGATGTCCTGGCTTTCCACACGTGAAACAAATAACAGGGCGTGATGCACAATGGGAATTGATATGGCCAGCAACTCCACAATTAAAACAAACGTTCGGCGCTCCTCCACTGAGTTGCGGAGGACCAACGGAAGATTGCACAGAGGGTTGAGGTTTACGCGATCCGCTGCCTCGAAAACTACCAGCAAATTTTGGTTTCTTCGCATTCGAAACCGTAGGAGTCGGAACTGACACCATCTCATAAGCAAGCACTATGTCCTGATATTCCCTCAGAGTAGTAAACCCAAGTCCCGCCATATACTTTCGGACCTCCGGTTTCATCCTTGCGTCAAAGTGCAGTATCTTGTCTATCTCATCCTTAACTCGATCTTGGACATACACTAACTGCTTGTTGTATGTCTTGATTGCCTCGGAAATGGGAACGTCCTCGGGTTGTGCTCTGAAAAATTCACTGACTCTTGCTAATTGTACCGGCGCTGGACAATACTGAGCTTCCATTAGTTCCTTAAATTCTTCCCAAGTGACGTCACGGTCTATGGGCTTAACAGCCCTCCACCAGTCCGACGCGTCATCAACCGTCAGATATTGAGCAATCGGGACTCTTTTGGCTTCAGGGCAGCCAATACCGTCAAAGATCTTTTCCAGCTCGACTAACCAATGATCCCAGTTGTTCTCATCTCCGGAACCATCGAATCTGGGAGGGTTCTGTAACACCCCCAGAATACGACCGGGAATGTCACACGCCGTAGACCCTTATCACAAGGATCTACCAGGCTAAACTCCAAAAGACTACTCAATGATTGACCGACCGGGGTCAAAATTAAATACAAAGCAGACCGACAAGGTCATTAACCAATTCAGAATTAACGACATTCATATTACAATGACAATAATAAACTTGAACACCGAAAAGAATGACAAATCAATTTATTAAATGAAAAACTACACCCATGCAAGGGTGAATACTCGAACGACAGAGAAATACCGACCAAAATGAAACAAAAGAAAAGACTCTGACTCTGGTGTGATTAGCATCGTCGTCTTCCATCTCCTTCCCAGCCAATCTCGTGACTGCTCCCGAGCTGCCAAAACCTGAGCGCATAACAGGCACCCACCCCCCGAAAACTCGGGGGTTAGCAAACTGGAATTTTGCTAGTGCAAGTACATAATATACAAGATATACGAACAGTAACAACACAAAATTCAACCGCCGTGAAGCCTTAACACAAACCATATATTCCCATAGTAAACACAGAATAACACTCGCATACACAAGGTGAAAGAAAATCACATAATCATATTCTCTTTATGGAACATAACATCAATGAAACTTTAAACGAGCCCAAGGAGTCAGGAAAATCCCTTTTGTAAAAGGAAAAATGTTTTGATAAGATAGTTTGCAAACGTTATTATTGACTCGGGCCGTCTGGGGGGTTTTAAAATCGAATGGGAATACTTTTGGAAATAATTTCAAAAGCTCTCGGGTCCTTGACCCAACATATGGAAAACAATTACACGAAAACCAAGTCAACTTATTCGGGGTCCTCAACCCAATTTATAGAACACTGACACAAACGAAATCATTACAACATCTCACAGGGTTCTCAACCCAATCCAAATAACATCATCACGAAATCAGTCATCTTAACATTCCACAGGGTCCTCGACCCAATACACAAAATAGCACCACAATACAATCAAAGGCACAATCTCTCATTCGACATATCCTGCTCAAGACCCCCGATTAATTAACCCTCGGAGATTTCGTCAAACCTCCTTGGTTAATTAACCCTGATACCAACGCTTTAAAAACAAGTTGAAACAAGCTTTCAAAAACACAAATCGCGGTCTATATCAAGACAAACATTTAAAAGTGAGTTGAAAGAATTTGAGATACGAACATCGTTCGGTAACGGGGTCTTAGCTATCACTCAAATACCCGTAACCAATAAGCCTGCTAGGCGCCTCCCTTGCGCACCTGTGTACCGGCGTTCACTCCATCATGTTGGCCGCTCATTGAACATGTAACCGCGCCGGCGATCACTCCCGCAAGAGCTGCCCCTTGCGCGCGCATTAGGTAACATCGGCGTTCACCACCCATATGGAGCCGCACATTGCAGCATACACCAGGTCGGAGTGCACGCCCCGCCCTCAGAGGTTCCCGGATACGACGTTTCTCACAACAAGTATCCACATTATTTCGATCATCAAGCACACAGACAAACATCACAACAATTATCAACTCAGTACATCATGTCACACAATTTCTCCGCCAGTCCATAACCACACAAATAAACAATAAGACGCACGTTATTAATCAAGACTCAACACAATAAGTCTTCGGTAAAACCCCAACACTACACATATATCCTTATATCGCAACTCAACCGAATATATATATATATATATAACCTTACTATATTGCATCTATAAGTATAGTTCATCCATCAATCCAAGTTAAATACGTCAACTAGTGTTAGCACTCATCTCTCGGCATTCACCAACATAGACATATATATCAATATACGTATATACATACATATATTTAACATATAAATGTATATAAATCTATATTTATATATATATACACACATATATATACACATATATACACCCGTATAAATTCATACACTTCGACAACAATGATTTCACGTAGTTACAAATCGTATATCAAGGTACTTGCCTTGGTAATCTCTCGCGAATACTCCGAAAATACGGTCGATTGGAAAAATCCGGAACTCCAATGAAAACAACGATCGGAAGGGATCAACACCAGATTTTCGTAGGGAATTCGTCCCTAATATTCTATTATCAAATAAACAATCAATCATACGAGGAAAAACATCACAAAACGACTGAATCTCCCTCAGTGGCATTTTCTCGGACACCTTGAAGGCGTCAATTAAAAACTCATATAAACGACGAATCGGACATGACAAAACCATGGAAAGATGATGAAATTGATAGAATACAACTTAATCTACAATTATCCATCAGTAATCTAAGTTCATAAGGCTCAAACGGACGAAATCTACCAAGATCCCCAAATTTCCCAAAGTTTGGATTTTAGGAAAAACTAACCTTGATTCGGTCGATTGGAGGATGTTATAGATTTATCGATCAATGATATAGACTCAGGATCTTCGTGGATTTGTTGTTCAATAACATGCCTCCTTGATCTCAAAACCTCTGGCCGCGGAAAGAAAAGAATGAAATGAAAAAAATGGGTTGAAACAGGGCTGCTCGGTCAATTATATAGGCAGACCGCCCTAGCGTGCGCTAGCGGGCCGACCATGGTCTAGTCCAGAGGCTCCTGGACTGATCCCTCGCCCAGGTAGCGCGTGCTAGATGCCGAGCAGCGTGCGCTACGTCTGCCGGTTAGCGCGCGCAGCGACCGGCCGTAGCGTGCGCTACCGGCCAACTCTCTGGAGTCCAGAACCTCAGGGCCTCACTGCCCGGCCCAGGTAGCGTGCGTTGGGTGCCGCATAGCGTGCGCTACGACTGTCGGTTAGCGCGCGCAGTCTCCCGGCAGTAGCGTACGCTATGCCGGTCCCTGCCGCGCCCGTCCGGCCAGAGCCCAGCTACCGTGCCGGTCCCTCCCGCAATCGTCCGGCCAGCGCCCGGCTGCCGTGGCCTGACGACTCGATTCTTAAAAACGCACGGAACGAACACGACGAAACGCTCGCGGACAACAACATCGATCCGAAATGAAAATAATATACAACAAATCACCACATATGGCCATAAACACAAAATCGATTGTCGAGAAAAATAATACCAACGCTCGAAAACTGAGAAATTTCCGGTCTAAAATAAAATACTTCAAATTAATCAGAATAAAAATCTCGGATATTACATTCTACACCCCTTAAAATAAGTTTCGTCCCGAAACTTAAAATAGAGAGTGGCGGAACAATCAAGGAAATAACTACTTGCTCAGCCCCAAAACATCACGAGCAATGCGCGAATGCGAGGTTCTAGAAATACAATGAACGAACCTAGCAAGTATCTGGTACGTGAGTTGAGGCGATAAAAATGTACGTGAACACGATTAGTCGAGGTGGAGGAGTATGAATTTCGAGACAAAAACTCCAAGAGTTAAGAAAATCACAAGACGGCTCAGACGTCCTGAAACCATGTTTCGAGCTCGACCAACCGCATCCAAGTTCATAACACATTCGGAAGTGTTAATTGCACGCGTGGGAATAATAGTTTCGAACAAAATTTGCAAGGATTAAGTTCAGATATGGAAAGACCACAATAATCCACGGGATTTAATAAAACAGCTCCGAAATTCGTTCGGAGGACGGCAGGCTAAGTAGAACAAGATAGTTTAAAATCGTCGAGAGGATCATAACTGAATTACCAACAATGAAAAGTCACACAATACCGGAAATACTAAGAAAAGTACGGGTAATACACTCCCCCATACTAAAAGACATTTCGATCCCGAAACTTAGAACAACAAGAGTTG
Organism: Orobanche coerulescens; assembly: GCA_033398695.1. Lineage (NCBI taxonomy): Eukaryota > Viridiplantae > Streptophyta > Magnoliopsida > Lamiales > Orobanchaceae > Orobanche > Orobanche coerulescens. The sequence continues at coordinate 78,026,037 of CM065808.1, forward strand.
GAAACATAAAGCAATGAAATGAAGAACGATCAAAGTCACGATTGTTCAAAACAGCAACGATTAGGACATATTACAAAATATTCATCCTCCCATGTTAGGCTCTTCAGAAGGAGACATAGGGTTTCGGGACATTCTCCGGTCACTTGCTCTGTTCGCCAATAGGGTAGCATTCTTTGCCAATTCGGAAATTATCTCACAAGGCTTCTCCCGATGACCTTCACACCCGCACCGGTAACAAGTCAAGAGTGGAAAGGGACCATTTGCACGAACATGTCCCTGACGATTGCAGTTGAAGCACCCTCCCTTCTTACCGAGAGTCACCGATGCTGGCTTGGGATTCCCAGCGCTCACTCCCGATCGCGAAGACGACGCGTTCGAACGACGTGGGGGTTTGGGAGCCTTAGACTCTTCACCGCCCAAAAACTTCCCAGATATCCTCGGTCTCTTGGCTTCGCTCGCGGGCTCGACCACTGAGGAGATTTCATAGGATATCGTTTGATCTTGATACTCCTTCACCGTAGCATGAATCGTGGTCATACGAACCACCTCGCCGCTTCCATTCCCATCACCACGCCTACGTCCGCCGAGGCTCGACATACTAATACGGATAATACCGATCAACAGTATTAGTTTATCAGTCGTACAATATACCACAATTATCAACCCGAGTTTTAGTTAGCATCCTTATAATAACAGTACTATCGTAAAGCACAAAGTTTTATGAAGTCAATTTCGAGTCCTTCGACGAGGACGATCATTATATGTATGCACTTAATGAAAACAAATTTTTGGAAAGGAGGGCTAGTCACGTTGCGCCCAAGACTCATAAATACTGTCTTTTATTTCGGAAGAGGAAGTTTATATAACGACTCTAAAAATTATTTTCGAGTAATGTATAAAAAATTCAAAATTGAATTGTAACTAATTTGAAATAATTCAAAAGTGTAGTCCCCAGTACCACAATTTTGAAAATCTTTCCTCTTCTACCAAAATATTTATTCGAAAGAATTTTCCACACAGATACGTGACCATTTAACATGACGACATTAAATCATGGCTTTTCACAATGTTAGAAAATTTCAAAGCACCACTTTAAAATATTCGTGATACTACAGCGTCGTGGGCCCAGTGCCAGAACCTACCAGGCTAAAAATAATTTAAAAAAAAATGTTCAAAATGCCAAAAAGGCCGATGTCGGTGATATTTTCAAATACTCACAAAAGTCATTTATAAAATATCAAATACCGTCATAAGAATACTATCAAAACGTGCAAGACCAAAATATCAAAAATCGGTTTGCAAGATACCAAAAGCCATCTTAAAATACTCATGTGGCGGATAAAATTAACATTCATAAGTTTATTCTAATAAAGTGCAGAAATAGATAAATATGCTCGACTTCCGAAGCATACTACATAACCATTTTTACTCGGACCGCATACGCATGTTATATCCTAAAACAATAATATCACCAACAAGTTCCAATTCCTAGCTCACATTAAACATATTAGCACAATATGATCAAATACGTATATAAGGGGACTTACGATCGGGAGGCTTACCATCACGGATTGCCGGAAAATGATGTCGGAACCACGATACTAATCACAACTCTGATGCGCGCGACTTACACAAGACATGGACTTGACCCAACGGCCTAGGTTTTTCGTAAACCTAAGCTCCGATACCATAAATGTAACACCCCCAGAATACGATCGGGAATGTCACACGCCGTAGACCCTTATCACAAGGATCTACCAGGCTAAACTCCAAAAGACTACTCAATGATTGACCGACCGGGGTCAAAATTAAATACAAAGCAGACCGACAAGGTCATTAACCAATTCAGAATTAACGACATTCATATTACAATGACAATAATAAACTTGAACACCGAAAAGAATGACAACTCAATTTAATAAATGAAAAACTACACCCATGCAAGGGTGAATACTCGAACGACAGAGAAATACCGACCAAAATGAAACAAAAGAAAAGACTCTGACTCTGGTGTGATTAGCATCGTCGTCTTCCATCTCCTTCCGAGCTAATCCCGTGACTGCTCCCGAGCTGCCAAAACCTGAGCGCATAACAGGCACCCACCCCCGAAAACTCGGGGGTTAGCAAACTGGAATTTTGCTAGTGCAAGTACATAATATACAAGATATACGAACAGTAACAACACAAAATTCAACCGCCGTGAAGCCTTAACACAAACCATATATTCCAATAGTCAACACAGAATAACACTCGCATACACAAGGTGAAAGATAATCACATAATCATATTCTCTTTACGGAACATAACATCAATGAAACTTTAAACGAGCCCAGAAGTCAGGAAAATCCCTTTTGTAGAAGGAAAAATGTTTTGATAAGATAGTTTGCAAACATTATTATTGACTCGGGCCGTTTGGGGGGTTTTAAAATCGAATGGGAATACTTTTGGAAACAATTTCAAAAGCTCTCGGGTCCTTGACCCAACATATGGAAAATAATTACACGAAAACCAAGTCAACTTATTCGGGGTCCTCAACCCAATTTATAGATCACTGTCGCAAATGAAATCATTACAACATCTCACAGGGTTCTCAACCCAATCCAAATAACATCATCACGAAATCAATCATCTCAACATTCCACAGGGTCCTCGAGCCAATACACAAAATAGCACCACAATACAATCAAAGGCACAATCTCTCATTCGACATATCCTGCTCAAGACCCCCGATTAATTAACCCTCGGAGATTTCGTCAAACCTCCTTAGTTAATTAACCCTGATACCAACGCTTTAAAAACAAGTTGAAACAAGCTTTCAAAAACACAAATCGCGGTCTATATCAAGACAAACATTTAAAAGTGAGTTGAAAGAATTTGAGATACGAACATCGTTCGGTAACGGGGTCTTAGCTATCACTCAAATACCCGTAACCAATAAGCCTGCCAGGCACCTCCCTTGCGCACCTGTGTACCGGCGTTCACTCCATCATGTTGGCCGCTCATTGAACATGTAACCGCGCTGGCGATCACTCCCGCAAGAGCCGCCCCTTGCGCGCGCATTAGGTAACATCGGCGTTCACCACCCATATGGAGCCGCACATTGCAGCATACACCAGGCCGGAGTGCATGCCCCGCCCTCAGAGGTTCCCGGATACGATGTTTCTCACAACAAGTATCCACATTATTTCAATCATCAAGCACACAGACAAACATCACAACAATTATCAACTCAGTACATCATGTCACACAATTTCTCCGCCAGTCCATAACCACACAAATAAACAATAACACGCACGTTATTAATCAAGACTCAACACAATAAGTCTTCGGTAAAACCCCAACACTACACATATATCCTTATATCGCAACTCAACCGAATATATATATATATATATATATATATATATATATATATATATATATATATATATATATATATATAGAACCTTATTATATTACATCTATAAGTATAGTTCATCCATCAATCCAAGTTGAGTACGTCAACTAGTGTTAGCACTAATCTCTCGGCATTCACCAACATAGACATATATATATCAATATACGTATATACATACATATATTTAACATATAAATGTATATAAATCTATATTTCTATATATATATATATACATATATATATATACACATATATACACCCGTATAAATTCATACACTTCAACAACAATGATTTCACGTAGTTACAAATCGTATATCAAGGTACTTGCCTTGGTAATCTCTCGCGAATACTCCGAAAATACGGTCGATTGGAAAAATCCGGAACTCCAATGAAAACAACGATCGGAAGGGCTCAACACCAGAATTTCGTAGGGAATTCGTCCCTAATATCCTATTATCAAATAAACAATCAATCACACAAGGAAAAACATCACAAAACGACTCAATCTCCCTCAGCGGCATTTTCTCGGACACCTTGAAGGCGTCAATTAAAAACTCATATAAACGACGAATCGGACATGACAAAACCGTGGAAAGATGATGAAATTGATAGAATACAACTTAATCTACAATTATCCATCAGTAATCTAAGTTCATAAGGCTCAAACGGACGAAATCTACCAAGATCCCCAAATTTCCCAAAGTTTGGATTTTAGGAAAAACTAACCTTGATTCGGTCGATTGGAGGATGTTATGGATTGATCGATCAATGCTATAGACTCAGTATCTTCGTGGATTTGTTGTTCAATAACATGCCTCCTTGATCTAAAAACCTCTGGCCGCGGAAAGAAAAGAATGAAATGAAAAAAATGGGTTGAAACAGGGCTGCTCGGTCAATTATATAGGCAGACCGCCCTAGCGTGCGCTAGCGTGCCGGCAGCGTGCGCTAGCGGGCCGACCATGGTCCGATCCGAGGCTCTGGACTGATCCTCGCCTGTAGCGCGCTAGATGCCGAGCAGCATGCGCTACGTCTTCCGGTTAGCGCGCGCAGCGACCGGCCGTAGCGTGCGCTACCGGCCAACTCTCTGGAGTCCAGAACCTCAGAGCCTCACTGCCCGGCCCAGGTAGGGTGCGCTGGGTGCCGCATAGCGTGCGCTACGACTGTCGGTTAGCGCGCGCAGTCTCCCGGCAGTAGCGTACGCTATGACGGTCCCTGCCGCGCCCGTCCGGCCAGAGCCCAGCTACCGTGCCGGTCCCTCCCGCAACCGTCCGGCCAGCGCCCGGCTGCCGTGGCCAGATGACTCGATTCTTAAAAACGCACGGAACGAACACGACGAAACGCTCGCGGACAACAACATCGATCCAAAATGAAAATAATATACAACAAATCACCACATATGTCCATAAACACAAAATCGATTGTCGAGAAAAATAATACCAACACTCGAAAACTGAGAAATTTTCGGTCTAAAATAAAATACTTCAAATTAATCAGAATAAAAATCTCGGATATTACAGGTTCATCTTCATAACTTCCTGAAGCCACCGATCTTCAATCGTCCTTCCAGTATTAATATTCTGCACCACTTGGGCCAGTTGGTGCACCTGTGTGACGACTTGTTGCAGAACGTTAGGTACTTCGGCGTCCGAACCTCCGTCTGAACCTCCCGAAGGGATCGGGTCTGATTTAGTCGCATAACGAGATGCCGATTCTGAAATGGACCTCTCGGATTCAGACACTACTACTCTGCCACGGCCTCGACCACGACCGCGTTGGCGGATAGCTCTACCTCTCGGCATACTGATTAATAAGAATGGTTCAACAAGGAAATGATTACAATAATAGATTGCACAATATTAAGGTAATTATTTCCGAAGGAAAGAAACAACCAACATCCGAAGAGTCTTCCAGCACAGGCAACACGAGGTGGTAGCATGCCGATGATATCGTAGACAACAACTGACTCAATTTAACAGAACCAAAAACGCCGACAGCCTAGGTATCCATAAACCTATGCTCCCCGATACCATATTCTGTAACACCCCCATGATTTACAGGGATATTATAGCGCCGTAGATTCTTTTTATAGAATCTACCAGGATAAGACCAACACAAAATACATTAAACGATAACAAAACTAGGACATTCATCCATTTAAAAGACACCAACTTCAACTTGTTAAGTTGTACACCACAATACCAAATAACAAATCGTCCCGTAGGATCATAAAACACAACCATTTCAACGGTAGTACAACAACATCATTGACCATCAAATCTGACACGACATACAACACAGACAGTACCCGCGCGAGTACAAAACCAAAACATGACTTTAACCATAACCAAACAATCACCAACTCAAATTAGCACACGATATCACTGCTGCCCACCAAGCTCGTGTTCGCCCTGTGCTAGTCCTCCCACTGGACCTGTACCTAAATACACAAAAGTATATCCAGCCCAGAATGGGTCAGCAAAAAGCCGGTGCAAGTACGACGATTCTAGAATATGTACTACAAATGAATATACAATATAAATCACAGTGCCAATCCAAATATTCCGGAATACAATGTCATAATCATCAACACAAGATAGCCTCCCGAGTTGTACTGGCCCTGTACCCACACGGGATACACACCCCAGAGAGTCCTCGTCAGGCCCTCCCCGGTGTACAACCCAACCGAGTGATCCGTAGATACTCGAAGTCTAACGGATCCCAGAGGACCCTCGCTGGTTTTACTCGGCTCTCACACACTCAATAAACATATGGCACAAATCACAGTTTCACGAAAATCATATTTGTACATATTCAAACGAAGTACAATAAACGAAATCAAAGTACTTGCCTTGGTTGGAAACGACACGAGGATAATGAACGAGAATGTGAACGGTCCAAACCCTTTTCAACGATTCGATCCTAGATCAACAAAATACCGAATCAAATACCATACTATGAATATGGAAGGGTTCACCCTAAGTTTTGCCCTTAGGGACCTTTATTCAAACACTACGAAGACAACATAGCTCGAATCCATACTACGGAGGATAATTAAGGATTTAATCCGCGAATCTTGGGGGAAAACGAAGGATTATGATTACAACATCATAATCTAGCACAAATATGAGATAAACTAGATTAAAATCGAAGATCTCAACAAAACTCCCGAAATAAGAAGAACTAGGGTTCCATCGGATTTTACCTTAATTTGGACGGTGAAAGTTGATGAGATGTTGATAACTTGGTGTTAGGAACTCAAAGTTATTGTTGGATGAAGAAATCCGACCAAAATCTGCACTTTCTACGCCCAAGACTGCTCAGCCGCCGGAGAAGGAGAAGAAGGGAATGAAAATGATGATTAGAACATGCCCAGCGTATATATATACTGGGGAGAAACTAGCGCGCGCTAAGGCTAAAAGTTAGCGTGCGCTAACGGGTTAGACAGGCAGTACATAACCTACTGTCTGACTTCGGTAGCGCGCGCTAAGCCCGGAACATAACGTGCGCTACCTGCTATCGCCCGCAGTCCAGAACAATCTGTCCTCACTGCCATGCTGACTCAACGCGCGCTAACCTAATAATAGCGTGCGCTAGAGCGATGAAATAGCGTACGCTAGTCTGACCATAGCGTGCGCTAACGTCCCACTCCAGAGTCCAGGAAACTCTCCAGGCCTCACTGCCCAGCAAGCCTAGCGTACGCTACTCACAAGGGTAACGTGCACTACTTACCTACGGATAGCGTGCGCTAGAAATACAGTCTAGCGCGCGCTACTCTTGCTTCCAGCATAAAATTCACGAAAATCGGCCAAAACGAACAAAATCCGAAAATCACTAAATTCCGAGATTATCAACCATGAATATATCAATAATAGTCCTCATGTCCCTAAAATTCAACTAGTCACAATACAGCAAGATAAATCCAAAACGACACGCAAAATACACGGTTATTACAGTTTTGCTAACCTCTTCGGGGGTGGACATTTGTTTTGATGTTCAGGTAGCCGAGGAGCGGGAAAGCAACCACAGTACCGATATGACGACGAAGGGGCTCAGTGATGTTTATTGTTATTGTGATTTGTCTTCTTGGTTCACTTTCAGTACTCGAGTACGTGTGTTTTAATAATATTATTTCGATATGGTTGTATTAATGAACTCAATGGATCAGTTGAAACCGGTTTGTATTTTGAACTTCTATGATACTGTTATATTATATTTTCATTTCTTTTATTTAGCCTTGTAAATCCTTACTTAAAGGGTTTTCGGCACTGTAATTATTCCAAATATCTCGGGGTGTTACAGAATATGGTATCAGAACTAAGATTCATGGATATCTTGGTAGTCGGGTTTTAGTTGGGTCTGTTTACGTTATTTGATTTACGGGTCGTTCGTAACATCACTGTTCAGCCAGTGTCGTCATGTGGACCGTAGTTGTAAGTCTCCTAATCTCTTATACTACCGTTTTACTTAATTTATGTTTTGTGAATATTGACGGGCTTTATTTTTGAAAATTTTGCCCTGGATATTGAGTAATTGTGTTTACAGTATGTTGAGGGGAGGACGTGGATGCGGATGAGGTCTTGGACGCGGACGTGGTAATGTAAGACAAGAGAATTCAGCAACTACCCCAGAATTATCGGCTAGTCGAACCGATTCCCATTCTGGAGGACAGCAGGGATCAGCGAATGACAATGCAAATTCTAACATGCCAGGAGTGCTTCAACAGGTGATGGCTCAGATAAACCAGTTCGCTCAGGTAGTTGAGCGCATGCAGACGACGATGGGACAGCAGCATAACGAGGATAATCGGGGAAACAGATGGCTTACTGAGGTGGTCAAATTACACCCACCAAAATTTGATGGTTCTGCTGAGGCACTTACTTGGGATCATTGGCTAAAGGAGTTATAGAAGATATTTGCGGGGATTAACTGTCCCGAGGACCGTAAAGTTCCTATTGCATAGTATTTTCTGACTGGGGAGGCTTTTGACTGGTGGGAAGCTATTCAACCTGAGAATCATAATGCTGACTGGACGAAATTCAAACTAATGATGGAAGCTCAATATTGTCCTCGTCCAGTTAGAGGGACAAGAATCTGAGAGTTTTTCTCACCGCAGAGTTCGGAAGCATCTGTGACAGACATAATCAAGACCTTTAATCATCAGCTGACTTGTGTGCGACACTTGGTCAGAACGGAGGCGGAGAAGATTTTTCATTTCGATATGAGGATGAAGCCGGAGATTCAGCAGTACATGTCCGGATTCGAGTGTACTACATTGCGACAATATCAGGACAAGGCTCTGGCCTACGACATGAAAGAGGTAGCGGTGGAGAAATCGATGGAGGCAAAGAAGCAGAAAGTGTTCGGCAACCTCTCGGAAAACAAGAATGGTGGGCCCCGCAAGGGCCAGTCTTCATTTCATTCATCTAGGAAACCTCCACATCCTTCTCGAGGTGGAAAGAAGTTCCGGACAACATCAGCAGTTTCGGACGCATCAAAGAAGTGCTATAATTGTGGTCGAGCAGGGCATATTCGACGTGATTGTCCCATTCCTTCTGTGACTTGTTTTGAATGTGGGCAAGAAGGACACCGGGCGAATTTTTGCGGAAATGTGAATAGGTCAATTGGTACTTGCACTCCAGCACCAGTTCCGAAAGAGATAAGTGTGAACCAGACACAGCAGAGTGGATTTCAGCAGCAGAATGTTGGAAAGAGAGAGACATCCAGTTCTGGGTCCGTTCCTCCGCGCCTGTACGAGATGAGGAAATCTGACGATCAGAACACTGCTATTGCATCAGGTATGATTCAGATCCTTTTGCAACCAGTTAGTGTCTTATTCGATTCAGGAGCTACACATTCTTTCATATCATTGAACTGTGTTAACCGTTTGAAAATCTCGTGTTTATTTGATTGTGAACCTTATGTTGTGGGTTTGCCGAGAGGAGAGAGAATTGTGGGAACCCTAGAAACTAGAGATTTTCCAGTGTCCATAGGAGGGAGAGATTGGCCATCGGATCTTATTATAGTCGACATCCATGGTGACGATTTAATTCTCGGAGACGATTGGCTCAACCGTTATGGAGCTATTTTGAATTACCGAAAGAGAGTCATTTCTATCATTGCCGATGACGGATCTGAACATTTATTCAAAGGATGGAGACCGGGAAGCTCGGAAAAATTGATCAAGGCTATGAACGCAGTGAAATTACTGAATCAAGGTTGTTACGAATTTTGGTGCTACGCCATGAAGAATGAAGAAGGAGTAGAACTCTCATCTATTCCAGTTGTGAATGAATTCTCAGATGTATTCCCTGACGAACTACCTGGGTTACCTCCACAGAGAGAAGTGGAGTTCCCTATCGAATTAGAGCCTGGAGCCGCTCCTATTTCTAGAGCACCATACCGTATGGCGCCAACCGAGATTTATGAACTAAAAAGCAACTGGAGGAATTATTACAGAAGGGTTACATCCAACCTAGCGTCTCTCCTTGGGGAGCGCCCGTTCTCTTTGTCCGGAAGAAAGATGGATCCCTCCGATTATGTATCGATTACAGGGAGCTAAACAAGGTGACGATCAAGAACAAGTATCTTATACCTTGGATCGACGACTTGTTTGATCAACTGCAAGGGGCAAGGACATTCTCGAAGATTGACTTGCGATCAGGATACCATCAGTTGAGAATTAAGGAATTGGATATACTGAAATCTGCTTTCAGATCCCGGTACGGACACTATGAATTTGTGGTAATGCCATTCGGACTTGCCAATGCTCCTGCGGTATTTATGCAATTGATGAATCGGGTATTCTTAGAATACCTAGATAAGTTTGTGGTCGTTTTCATCGATGACATCTTGATCTATTCGAAAGACACAGAGGAACATGTTGAGCATTTGCGTGTTGTTTTGAGCACCTTGAGGAATGAGCAGCTTTATGCAAAACTTTCCAAATGCGAGTTCTGGCTTAAGGGAGTAACTTTCCTTGGGCATGTGATATCAGCTGACGGAGTTCAGGTGGACCCGAAGAAAGTCGAAGCAATCTAGGAATGGGAATCTCCTAATAACGTGAACAAAGTCCGAAGCTTCTTAGGACTTGCTGGATATTATCGTCGTTTTGTAGAGGGATTTTCCAAAATTGCTCGTCCGCTCACTCAACTGTTACAGAAAACTCAAAAGTTCACGTGGAATGAGAAATGCCAGGCTAGTTTTGATGAACTTAAAAGGAGACTGATGACAGCACCTATATTAGCGTTACCAGATGGAACTGATGGATTCATGGTATACAGCGATGCATCAAATCAGGGTCTGGGATGTGTGTTGATGCAAAAGGATAAGGTGATTGCCTATGCCTCTCGACAGTTGAAACAGTACGAAGTTAATTACCCGACTCATGTTCTGGAGTTAGCAGTTGTGGTCTTTACCCTGAAAATTTGGCGACATTATTTATACGGCACTCATTGTCAGATCTTTACAGATCATAAGAGCCTCAAGTATATTTTCAGTCAGAAGAAATTAAACATGAGGCAGAGAAGGTGGCTGGAATTGATCAAGGATTACGATTTGGAAATCCTCTATCATCCAGGCAAAGCAAACGTAATAGATGATGCACTGAGCCGTAAACCTATTTCTCTTCGAGTGTTGGAAGTACTTACATCCCAAACCAGCATTCAACGAGAATTGATCCGCGAAGGGATTGAAGTATGGTCACCAGGAATCCAAGCGCAACTATATGTGATGGAACTAACTTCGTCACTAATCGAGGAAATCAAATCTAAGCAGCTGAATGATTCTCTGATTCTTCGATTATGTGACGAAGTAAAGAAAGGAAAGGCCCCAGGATTCGTAATACAAGATGATAGAGTTCTAAGATTTCAGAGTCGACTTTGCGTTCCCGATGATGATGTTTTGAGACAGACAATTCTGAAGGAAGCTCACAGCGTGTCCTATTCTATTCATCCGGACAGCAGTAAGATGTATAAGGATCTAAAACAAAACTTCTGGTGGGGAAATATGAAGAAGAACGTAGAAGAATACGTTTCGAAGTGTTTGACTTGTCAGCAGGTTAAGATTGAACATGAGCGGCCTGCCGGAATGTTGAAGTCACTTCCGATCCCTAGGTGGAAGTGGGAGGATATCTCGATGGATTTCATCACCAATATGCCAAGGACCAAGACGGGAATGAACATGATTTGGGTTGTAGTTGATCGACTAACCAAGTCGGCTCATTTCTTAGGAATTAAAGACACTTAGGGACCCGAGAAATTGGCGCGAGTATTTATTGCGGAGATAGTCCGGTTACATGGTACGCCGAAGACCATTATTTCGGATCGATATGGTCGCTTCGTATGGCATTTTTGGAAGGCAGTTCACAAGGCTTTGGGAACCGAAGTGAACTTTAGCATGGCTTATCATCCTCAAACGGACGGTCAGTCCGAAAGGACTATTCAGACAGTAAAAGACATGCTTAGAGCTTGTACCTTGGATTCGTCAACTGATTGGGAAGTTCACTTGCCGTTGATTGAATTCACATATAATAATAGTTGGCATGCTTCTATTAAGATCGCACCATTTGAAGCTTTGTATGGGAGAAGATGCCGATCACCCCTGTGCTGGGATGATTCTTCGGACTTGATTGGGACGGAACTGGAATTGATAGTCCAGACTCAAGAGAAGATAGCTTTGATTCGGGAAAGACTGTTGACTGCCCAGAGTCGACAGAAGTCTTATGCTGATATGCGCCATCGCCCACTGGAGTTTGAGATTGGGGACCACGTACTATTGAAGGTGTCTCCTACTCGGGGAGTTTTCCGTTTTGGGAGGAAAGGTAAGCTAAGTCCGAGATATATCGGACCATTTGAGATCCTCGAGAGAGTTGGGGATTTAGCATACAGGGTGGCCTTACCGCCATCGCTGAGTCACGTTCACAATGTGCTTCACGTATCCCAATTGCGGAAGTATGTACCAGATCCCAGTCATATTATTGATTTCGACGAGATCGAGATAGCTAATGACGGCACCTTCGAAGAGAGACCAATCAAGATACTTGAGAGTCGGATCGAACAATTGAGGAATAAACCAATACCCTTGGTTAAAGTACAATGGTCACGACACGGAGTTGAATAAGCCACTTGGAAAACGGAGGACAATATGAAGACTAGGTATTCAGAGTTGTTTTTGTAACACCCCCAATCTGCTCAGGGATATTACACGCCGTAGAACCTTTCCTCAAGGATCTACCAGGCTGGTAACAACAAACGAACAACTCGACATTGCCTTTAAGGCTAAAAATACTCAGTAGACCGATTTGGTCTTTCAATAAAAACATACAACTCTAACACATTATATGCCCACGCACGGGTCGAATACAAAATGCTCCCGTACAACGGGGAAAAAAATACTGCAGCGGAAATAAAATACAACTAAACCAATACGACATCAACGGGTCCTCATGTGATTAGTATCGTTCATCTTTCATCATCCTTCATGCCGACCCTGTGCTCTGCTCCAAAACCTGAATGCAATACAGACATCCACCCCCCGAATACTCGGGGTTTAGCAAAACTCCACTGTTTTGCTAGTGCAAGAACAAAGTGCAAATACGAGCCATATAATTCAAGTTCCAAGAATAACAATAACCGGGAATCCTCAAAGATTCAAATACAATGAAACGAATACTTCCCAAGGCAAGAGTTTGAGTAAAACTTTCCAAATCCAAAAGATCACAATTAACGAGAACGGTTTGCAAAATGGTTTAAAATACCCTCGGGAGTTTTAATAGAAAACAATTTAGGATTATCAAATCCTTGTCTTTCCAAAATCAACAGGGTCACAGCCCAAAGGTTTTGTTTTCGCAAATAGGAAACCACCAACAATTTACAGGGTCAGAGCCCAACATCACGTGTCCTCAACGGACATAAAATCAATGAAACATAATCACGCACGCGCATCGCCTAGGACCGGGACGCCACCACAGACATCCCACCCGAGGCCTCGAAGGACCCTCCCGATCTGGCTAGCGAAACAAATCACACACATCTCACGGTTGGATCAATCGCTTGTTGCATCCTGGCCACATGATCGCATGACATGTGCCACCGTAGATTATCTTTGGCGCTCACGGTTGGATCAATCACTTGTTGCATCCTGGCCACATGATCGCATGTCATGTGCCACCGTAGTTTTTATTAGGCTCTCACGGTTGGACCAATCGCTTGTTGCATCCTGGCCACATGATCGCATGCCATGTGCCACCGTAGGCCCCGCCCACATCCATACATTCACACACAGCACAATACAACACATATTTTCAAACAATTCACCCAGAGGCATCAAACACTTAGCAAAACACCACGTCAAACCACAACGCACCGAAATAAAATAATATACGTCCACACGCATTATCAAGTGCAACATCAACACCAAACATATCCATAGAGTTCACATAGTCATTCTCAAACCACACCATTCACAAAACACACGCGTTTTGAAAGCAAGCCTTTAACAAGGCTAAACCGAATCTTTTGAAAGTTCAATTCAAACGATCAAATAAACACAAGGAGATGATCACTAATTATCATATCCATAAAACAAGAATTATATGGACAAGGTACTTGCCTCAAAATTGGCACGCAAGTATCCCGACGAACACAGCTCAACCGGAAAGCTTCGAAACGCCCGATGCTATCGAAAGGAAGACGACAACGAACGGAAGGGTTCGACATGGTTTCTTCGCAAGAAACTCGACCCTAACATCATATAATTAATAAATCAACGATCACACGAGGAAGAATAATTGTAGAACGTCTGAAAACCCCTCTAAGACATTCTACCGGACACCTTCAAGGCGTCGATCAAGAACTCGACCAAAACAACGAATCGATACGATCCAACCATGGAATTGTAATACCCACAATTTTCGTTCCGGTTATTTTGGATTTTTTTTTCCGGATATTTCCCGGTTGTCGAGTTCTGGTATTATTTTCTCGACAACTGATTTTGGCGTCTAAGACCGTAGGTGATGATTTGTTATCCATTGTTTTCATTTCAGACCGATGATGTTGTCCCCGAGTATTTTGTCGTGTTCGTTCCGTGCGATTTCAGAAAATCGAGTCGTCGAATCATGGTGGTCGGACACTGTCCGGACGGTTGGGGATGGTGGCCGGACAGCTGCAGGCACTGGCCGGACGGGTGCAGGCACCGGCTGGGCGGGTGCGGCAGGAACCGGCGTAGCGCACGCTATGGTCGAAAGGTAGCGCACGCTACGGCCGGGAGGCAGCGCACGCTACGACCGGTTGGCTGCGCGCGCTAGTCGGCCGAGGCAATAAGGGCAGAAAGGTTCTGGACTGGGAGGATCGGCAGGTAGCGCACGCTACTATCGGACACTGCACACGCTACAGCCGGCAGGTAGCGCACGCTACGGCCTGAAGGCTGCGCACGCTACCTGGCCGAGCCAGGAAGTCTCTGGAATGTGGCTGGGCCGACAGCGCACGTGATCAGCGCATGATGGCGGGCCCAGCCGAACATTCTCGACCATGACCGCCCGCTAGCGCATGCTAGCTCGGCAGTCTAGCGCACGCTAGGCTTCACCAGTATAAATATTACCGAGCAGTCCTGTTTGCACTCATTTTTTTTCATTTTCTCCCTTTCTCTTCCGCGGCTGGGTTCTTGGAGGTGATGAAGGCATGTTGTTATACAACTAATCCACGAAGTTTTGGAGCTCATATCATCGATTAATCACTCCATAACATCCTTCAATCCAGCGAATCAAGGTTAATTTTCTTAAAATCCTAGTTTTGGGAAAATTGGGGGTTTTGGTTGTTTTCGCCCGTTTGATCCATGATAACTTATATTTGTGATGGATTGATGATTATTAAGTCATATTATACCAATTTCCCTGTCGATCCATGGTTCGATTGTTAAAGATTCTTCATTTTGTTGTGTTCCTAATCGGTGCCTTGAAGGTGTCCGGTGAAAATCCTTAGAGGGGGGTTTTGGGCGTTCTACGATTATTCTTCCTCGTACGATCGTTGATTATTGACGGTATGGTGTTAGGGTCAGGTTCCTTGCGAAGAACTTGAGTCGGAACCCTTCCGTTCGCCGTTTCCCGATCGGTTAGGTTACCGTCGTTCCGCCGGAGGGTTGTGGGCATTCGAGGTTTTCTGGTTGAGCCATGTTTGTCGGAGTGTCCGGTATCGACTATCGAGGCAAGTATCTTGCCCATACATTACGTATTTTGTGAATATGATGATTAAAAATTGACGATACGTGTTAAACAATTGTTTACAACCATTTTTCTAAAGAATCGTTATAACTATAATCATGGTTTTATTTAAAGAGGATTCTTGTGTTCGGGAATTAATGTGTTTAATTGACTCTGCGTATTGGTGTCGAATATAGGATCACATTATTTTCTAGTGATGCCATTATGTGTGATTTTGTTGTTGGTAAGTTAAAGTTCAATCATTTTGTTAAGATTTTGTGTGGAGTCATGCGGATGTGTGTGAATGTGTGAACTTGTGTGATATTGGTTGTGTCGATTGGTGCTGTTTAGATGGTGTGTTTCTTTGTGGATAGTATTAATTTTGGGTCGTGAGTATGTGTTGGATAATATGGCCATTTTATCAAAATACCTCGACTATATATATTGTGATTGACTCTTGAGGATTGCGGTTTTGGAAATGTGAATTGATGAGAGTTGTAAGGTTTTTTTCTCGGGTACTCTCACTCAGGGATTGACTCGACGGGGTCACACGGGGACCTGGTGTCTTAGCGGCTGGACCGGGTCGCGAGAGTTACTTCGAGTGGGCATTCTCACCTGGGGATTGCTCGACGGGGCACACAGGGACTTGGTGGCCTTACGGCGGGACCGGAGGGCTGGACCGGGTCGCGAGAATTGCCAGTGTTTATCTTGTTGATTAATTGTGATATGTCCGGAGTATCACAATGCTTGTTGCTCGGAGTCGAGAGACATTATATATCGAGTCTTGGTGTTTGGCTAAAATGGCATAAAAATAATGTGTTGTGTGTTATGTGTCGTTGGAAGTGAATTGAAGTGAATGAACGGGTCGTGGACCCTGTATTGATGATCGAAATGGTTGGGTCGTGGACCCTGTGTTTTGTGACTGGAATGAGTTGGGTTGTGAACCCCGTGTTTTGTTAATCGGTTTTGTATTTTTGGAAAATGAACTTTGGGGCGGTGACCCTAAGAGGCTTTTGAAGAATTAAGAACTTTACTATCGCAAATGTTTTCGAAAACTCCCAAGATTTGAAAATGTTTTCAAAGTGCTTTCTTGTTTTGGTTTCTACTTTCAAGACTTGAACTATTTTAATTATCAAATATCTCGGGAAGACTTTTGTTGTATTCTCGGAATGTGTTTTGTATGGCTCGTATTTGCACTTTATACTTGTACTAGCAAAACAGTGGAGTTTTGCTAACTCCCGAGTATTCGGGGGTGGATGTCTGTTTTTGCATCCAGGTACATGCAGGTTTGGGAGAAAAACACAGGATCGGCGCGAAGGATGATGGAAGGCAAATGATACTAATCACATGAAGGCCAGTTTTGGGTGCAGTTAGTCGAGTATGTGTATGGTCTTTTCCGCTGTCGTACTTTTTATTTATGAGCGTATTTTACCCTTGCATGGGTATGAGTCGAGATTGAAATGTGTATTTTGACTTGTATGTTAGTGACGAAAGACCAAGTTGGTCTATGAATTTAGTATTTTATCATGTCGGTATGTAATTTATTGTGTGGTTTTGATGTCTAGCCTGGTGGATCCTCACGGAGAGGGTCTGCGGCGTGTAATATTCCCGGTTTGATTATAGGGGTGTTACATTTATGGTAACAGAGCTTAGGTTGCGGAAACCTAGGCTGTCGGGTCCAGTTGGGTATTGTCGTGTCTTGTTCTGTCAGATTGTGTCTGTCTAAGTCGTGTCGCGACGCGTCGTCTGTGATGTCGGCCGTGATTAGTATCGAGGTGCAGCCATCATCTTCGTGCGACATGTGGATGTAAGTCTCCCTACTATATTGTGCCTTGTGATATACGAGCTGGTATGATTTTGTGTTATGATGTGGAGTTTAAAGGTGATTTGAGAATTATGTGGCCTATGTTGTTTGATTTTCGTATGATGACCTCAAGGTCAAAATTTTTGGAGAAATCCAACTACCGATATTTTATTTTCATTTTATATTATAAGTTTTCAAACTCGATTTTTGAACCCAAGTGAAGTTTACAAAATGTAGACAAGATGTGACTCTCGTTTTCAACTTATCGGTTTTATGACTGTTAGTCGACAAATACGTGATGATGTTCTTGTTGTTCGGGCAGTGTTGCCAGTTTTATATTAAAATATTGATGTGAATGCTAAGTCGTTCGGTATGAGTTAAGACAGCTCTCTTTATTAATAGACGAGATTTCGATTTTGGATGACAGTTGTCCTTTGATGGTTGCTCGCGAAGTGTTGTAAGCATGTGAATCGATGGCATTTAGATTCATATGCTGTCGCTGTTCATTTGTAACTATCGGTTTTAGTAATGTCGTATATATATTCGTAATCACGTGCTGAATTTAAGCCGTTAGCGCACGCTAAGTACAAGGCTAGCGCGCGCTAATGTGGCATGAGTAGCGCACGCTAATGTTGTTGTAACGCGCGCTAATGCAGCATGATAGCGCACGCTAAATAATTATTGTAGCGTGCGTTAGTTAGCTGGGACAGAGGATGTGGAACCGCATTTTAGCCGTTAGGTCTAACTTTCTACAGTCAGTCGTCTGTGACTGTATTCTATGTGCGTTGTCTAGAAATGACAACCGTTTTATGTGTACGAGTGTTGTGACCTTTCATTCACGCTAAGTGATAATTGATTTTGTTCGGTGAGTTGATAAATTATGTCTGCTGTGTATGTGTGTTCGAAATATTTTCCTAAAACTTTCATAAGTTTGTGCAAGTTGCGGAAATCAATTTTTGAAACTAATTTGACGTTGCGATTAAGACGGCGGCTTTGTATGAACTTTGGAAATTGTTTGAAATTTGCGAGCCGGCCTAGGATTCTCAAATAAAACCTCGACGGTATTGAAAGAGTTGTTTTAAAATACCTTGAACATTTTGTAAAATGTTACCGTCGTTGATTCTTGTGTAGTGTTGGGAGAATTTTCAGAAATGACTTTAACGTACTATTGTATTTTCGAATAATTCGAGTACATGATTTTCAAAAATCTTTCACATCATAAAATATTTTTTTTTTCAAAAACCAATACGATTTCTTTTTCAAAAATATAAAGTGAAAGATGAAAAATCTCACTCGATGTAAAGTTCAAACTCGGATTTGGAAATGTTAGAGTATGTAGGAATGGTTTGATGATCTTGCATGGCTAACTTGTTGGTTGTTAACGGTGATGGTGATGAGTAAAGGCATGACGATTTTGATAACGCCGGTTACAAGGAATTATTATTTTGGCAAATGATTTCAAATGAGGCGGTTAGAGTATGTTGATTACAAGTTTTGATGAAATAACCCGAGGTACCAAAAGTACTTTTAAAGTTTATTTTGAATAACATACAAATCCAATGATTTTCAAAAGATTTTCTTTAAAGGGATACCTCGTGGATTTTCTTTGCGAGTTGTTATTGGTTTCCTTATGTGATATGTCATGCTAAGTTGGTACTTTAGCATATTTGTTTTTGCGAAGTGGTGCAATCGTATTGAGTGAGAATCCGCTTAGTATGCCGAGGACGGACGACGCGGCCGTGACCATGATACGATTGGTTATGGAGACTAGATGCGGGACCAAGAGGATATGGCCGGGAAGGTTGATATTCAAACACTTCGTTTCGTTGTTTAGGTTTCGGGGACGAAACCTCTTTTAAAAGTGATATGATGTAATGCCCGCATTTTTTTCTTCTTCTCGTTTCCGTTTTGTTCGACCGTATTGAGGCAATTGTGTTCGTTAATGCTTCTGACCTTGTGTTGTTTCTCTCATTTGTCATTCGAGCGAGTTCTGATATTGTTCCAAATTGATGTGCATATCGTTGTGATCTTTCCATGTTCGGATCGATTTCTTGTGAACCGTGTTCGAAACTAACACCTCGTGCTTCCTACAAGTTATTGATGCCTTGATTTAAGATATGAACTTCAAAGGTTATCGTTGTTGTTCGATCATTGCTATTCGTTCGTCGTTGTCCAATCATTATCGTTTGACCTCAAAATCGTGATTATTGTACATCTGGGCCATTTTGCGATTTCCATAAGTGTTGGGAAATTTTCTTCATATTTGATCTTCCAAATCATGAGTTCTTGGAATTTCATACCTTTCGCGTTGGAATCGTGATTTGATTTTTGTATTGCTCGGTTTTATCAAGCAGCGATTCATGCTCGTTGCTTTTAAGCATTCTTGCGTATTGAATCGGATCGTAGTGGCTTTATCCGCATGGAGTTCTGGTGTGTTGTCGAGAGTCGCCTTGCTTTTGTTTTAAGTTTCGGGACGAAACTTATTTTTAGGGGGGTAGAATGTAATACCCACGATTTTCGTTCCGGTTATTTTGGATTTTTTTTCGGATATTTCCCGGTTGTCGAGTTCCGGTATTATTTTCTCGACAACTGATTTTGGCGTCTAAGACCGTAGGTGATGATTTGTTATCCGTTGTTTTCATTTCGGACCGATGATGTTGTCCCCGAGTATTTTGTCGTGTTCGTTCCGTGCGATTTCGGAAAATCGAGTCGTCGAATCATGGTGGTCGGACACTGGCCGGACGGTTGGGGACGGTGGCCGGACGGCTGCAGGCACTGGCCGGACGGGTGCAGGCACTGGCCGGGCGGGTGCGGCAGGAACCGGCGTAGCGCACGCTATGGTCGAAAGGTAGGGCATGCTACGGCCGGGAGGCAGCGCACGCTACGACCGGTTGGCTGCGCGCGCTAGTCGGCCGAGGCAGTAAGGGCAGAAAGGTTCTGGACTGGGAGGATCGGCAGGTAGCGCACGCTACTATCGGACACTGCACACGCTACAGCCGGCAGGTAGCGCACGCTACGGCCTGAAGGCTGCGCACGCTACCTGGCCGAGCCAGGAAGTCTCTGGAATGTGGCTGGGCCGACAGCGCACGTGATCAGCGCATGATGGCGGGCCCGGCCGAACATTCTCGACCATGACCGCCCGCTAGCGCACGCTAGCTCGGCAGTCTAGCGCACGCTAGGCTGCACCAGTATAAATATTACCGAGCAGTCCTGTTTGCACTCATTTTTTTTCATTTTCTCCCTTTCTCTTCCGCGGCTGGGTTCTTGGAGGTGACGAAGGCATGTTGTTATACAACTAATCCACGAAGTTTTGGAGCTCATATCATCGATTAATCACTCCATAACATCCTTCAATCCAGCGAATCAATGTTAGTTTTCTTAAAATCCTAGTTTTGGGAAAATTGGGGGTTTTGGTTGTTTTCGCCCGTTTGATCCGTGATAACTTATATTTGTGATGGATTGATGATTATTAAGTCATATTATACCAATTTCCCTGTCGATCCATGGTTCGATTGTTAAAGATTCTTCATTTTGTTGTGTTCCTAATCGGTGCCTTGAAGGTGTCCGGTGAAAATCCTTAGAGGGGGGTTTTGGGCGTTCTACGATTATTCTTCCTCGTACGATCGTTGATTATTGACGGTATGGTGTTAGGGTCAGGTTCCTTGCGAAGAACTTGAGTCGGAACCCTTCCGTTCGCCGTTTCCCGATCGGTTAGGTTACCGTCGTTCACGGAGGGTTGTGGGCATTCGAGGTTTTCTGGTTGAGCCATGTTTGTCGGAGTGTCCGGTATCGACTATCGAGGCAAGTATCTTGCCCATACATTACGTATTTTGTGAATATGATGATTAAAAATTGACGATACGTGTTAAACAATTGTTTACAACCATTTTTCTAAAGAATCGTTATAACTATAATCATGGTTTTATTTAAAGAGGATTCTTGTGTTCGGGAATTAATGTGTTTAATTGACTCTGCGTATTGGTGTCGAATATAGGATCACATTATTTTCTAGTGATGCCATTATGTGTGATTTTGTTGTTGGTAAGTTAAAGTTCAATCATTTTGTTAAGATTTTGTGTGGAGTCATGCGGATGTGTGTGAATGTGTGAACTTGTGTGATATTGGTTGTGTCGATTGGTGCTGTTTAGATGGTGTGTTTCTTTGTGGATAGTATTAATTTTGGGTCGTGAGTATGTGTTGGATAATATGGCCATTTTAGCAAAATACCTCGACTATATATATTGTGATTGACTCTTGAGGATTGCGGTTTTGGAAATGTGAATTGATGAGAGTTGTAAGGTTTTTCTCGGGTACTCTCACTCGGGGATTGACTCGACGGGGTCACACGGGGACCTGGTGTCTTAGCGGCTGGACCGGGTCGCGAGAGTTACTTCGAGTGGGCATTCTCACCTGGGGATTGCTCGACGGGGCACACAGGGACTTGGTGGCCTTACGGCGGGACCGGAGGGCTGGACCGGGTCGCGAGAATTGCCAGAGTGTTTGTACTGTTGATTAATTGTGATATGTCCGGAGTATCACAATGCTTGTTGCTCGGAGTCGAGAGACATTATATATCGAGTCTTGGTGAATGAACGGGTCGTGGACCCTATATTGATTATCGAAATGGTTGGGTCGTGGACCCTGTGTTTTGTGACTGGAATGAGTTGGGTTGTGAACCCCGTGTTTTGTTAATCGGTTTTGTATTTTTGGAAAATGAACTTTGGGGCGGTGACCCTAAGAGGCTTTTGAAGAATTAAGAACTTTACTATCGCAAATGTTTTCGAAAACTCCCGAGATTTGAAAATGTTTTCAAAGTGCTTTCTTGCTTTGGATTCTACTTTCAAGACTTGAACTATTTTAATTATCAAATATCTCGGGAAGACTTTTGTTGTATTCTCGGAATGTGTTTTGTATGGCTCGTATTTGCACTTTATACTTGTACTAGCAAAACAGTGGAGTTTTGCTAACCTCCGAGTATTCGGGGGTGGATGTCTGTTTTTGCATCCAGGTACATGCAAGTTTGGGAGCAAAACACAGGATCGGCGCGAAGGATCATGGAAGACAAATGATACTAATCACATGAAGGCCAGTTTTGGGTGCAGTTAGTCGAGTATGTGTATGGTCTTTTCCGCTGTCGTACTTTTTATTTATGAGCGTATTTTACCCTTGCATGGGTATGAGTCGAGATTGAAATGTGTATTTTGACTTGTATGTTAGTGACGAAAGACCAAGTTGGTCTATGAATTTAGTATTTTATCATGTCGGTATGTAATTTATTGTGTGGTTTTGATGTCTAGCCTGGTGGATCCTCACGGAGAGGGTCTGCGGCGTGTAATATTCCCGGTTTGATTCTGGGGGTGTTACAGAAATAACAAGGAAAATGATATAATACATCTAAATAATCATCAATCCATCATAATCCTAAGTTAAATCGGATTAAACGGACGAAATCGAACAAAATACCCAAAATTAGATTTCTAGAAAATCTGACCTGATTCGGTAGATCGGAGGAGGTTATGGGATGATTGATTGATGTTAGAAACTCAAGAACTTCGTGGATATGTTGTCCAACAACATCTCTCCATGATCAACACAACCCCAGCCGTGGAAGAGAAGAAAAATGAGTGAGAAATGACTGAAGAAAACGTCTGCTGGCCTTAAATAGCCGTGACCGCGCCTTACGTCATGTAATCGCCATGGCGAACTCATTTGCCTAGAAATGCGGAAGCGTTACGTGCGTTACCGGCCAGGGCCTTACGTGCGTAACGGCCTTACGTCGTAGCTGCCGAGCACTAACAGTCGTAACTCGGCGATGTCGATGCAGGTCCAGATGCCGGCCATGACTCGGCCGGGGCCAACTCCGATGGCCCGAACGACCCCGAAACCCGAACCTAAATATGAATCGAAGATACGGTTACGAAGTAATCGCAAAGTCGAATTTGAGCACTAAGAGAACACACGATTCCGACCACCCGAAGGCTCGAAATTCGACAACGAAAAGTAATTACCCCAAACTTTGGGAAATTACGAAAATGGCCCAAAACGCCCGAAAATCACGATACGTGATCGAATAACCAAACCGAAGTTCACAACACGTCTAACAAAGTTAAACGGACTTACGGGAAACTCGAAACAGCAGTTTTGAACGAGATTCGCAAGAATCGAACTCAAGTGCGGAAAAGTCGCTAAAAAGCACAGAACTCAACAAAACGGCACCGAAACGAACTCGGATGACAAAAAGTGTAGAATTAATCATTCTCGAAATGACGAAACGGTCTTGAGAGAGTCGTCAAAACGGACTTCCGCCGAAAAAAAAGAAATTACCGGAAATCAAAATTACGGGTATTACATTCTACCCTCCTTAAAAGAAGTTTCGTCCCGAAACTTAAAACAAGTAGGGAGAAGAAATATCCTGCTAGGAAAAACTCAACGAGATACACAAGAAGCGTGTAACTTACGCCCATCGGCGAAACATTACAAGCAACGCAAAGGAATATACGGCGTGAAAACACGCTCCAAGACGACCAACACAATGCCACCGGTAGAAACATAAAAAAACCAACAAGTGACAAGCGTCATCAAACGGATAATATAGTCAAGTCAATTATCCGAACAATCACAAAACATAACGAACGAAAATAAATATGATTGACCAACCCAACGGTACATCAATCAAAACGCGAGCCAATCGTTGAACAAATACAGAATTCCACCGCCCAAGGGTTGGAAGATCGAAAACGAGACTAGTTTCCCGAACTTAAGGGAATTACGAAGGAGTCTGAATGTTCAACAATCATGAGACGAGATCAACAAAAACCAAACAATCAAACGATCGAACCACAACGATCGAGACAACAAAAATCGAACAATCATGTTCGGATCACGAAAAACAATAAGGTTCAACCGACAACTCCGAGGTTCACATCTCGACTCGAGACAAAACATGATCCGGTGAAAACAACAAGATTTGCATTCACATAAGATCCACAGGAAAGGGAATAGCAATTGAAAAATCACAACAACAAATGAGTTATTCCGAAACAATACCATACTCGTTCGATCAACAAAAGCAAGGGGCAGGACAAGCTCAGAAAATATCAACGAACACGAGCGAGTCGGTAGACTTGAGAAAGAGAAATGCAGAAGCCAAAAATAATACGGGTATTATATTCGACCTCTTATAAAAGAAGTGTCGTCCCCGAAACTCACAACAACGAAATCAAGGTGACGACACAACAAGCAACCGACAGAAACATCCTTCAAAGGCCCCTCAAAGCCGATTCTGATAACTGCGCTGAAGCGCAAACTCCGAAAGTCTCGGTAGCCAATTCGCAAAATTGAATTCGGTGTCCCTCGAGTCCACACTTGAAATGTGTTACCGACGAGAAGGACAATTTACACGTGCATGCCCCGACATATCACGGTTGAAACACCTCGGCTCGGCATACCGAAAATACAAATGCTAGATACAATGGGGCATAACGTCGCAAAACAACATAGAGGAGATGCCAATTCAGCACAACAACGAATCATAACACATATCATATACAACGATTACCATCGTAAAGTAATACACACAAACACTACAGCAACGACGGTATCGTTCGGCGACCTCAACGGCCCGAACAATAACCAGCACATAATTACAAACATCATGAAACAATCACACATGTACACAAACGTACAAACCCAAGCTTTAACAGCTCACACAGGAGCGATAACACGCAAGCCACCACGAAATGACAACGTTAAAGATCGTCATCACACCTCCCACAAAGGGCTAACAAAACATATGCGTGGCGAACGACTCAACGTTCACACCATCAATTCAATCACAATTCGGAGGGCTAACACCCTAACAACAATACCAACATCATACACACTTTTTCTGACCACAAGCAGGAAATGATGGGTTTTAAAAACGAAAACCACCTTTTGAAAACAGTTTGGAAATACTAGTTGCTCTTGAGTATCATTTTACAAAAAGTAGTACAAACACCATTATCGAGACTTTGAAAATCATCTTGCGTTTGAACAAAAATGAGGACACCTTTCTTTTAGTGAAAAACTTTCAAAAGTATTCGACCCTCGGGTCTAAGTAAAAGTGTTTATAAAACATTGAAAATATCTCAAAACATTTTGGGTCCTCGAGGTAGAAAAATTTTGAAACATACTGTGGCACCTTGGACGTACCACGAGAAAATAATTTATTTTAAAAGTACGTCTCGAAATTTATTTTCTAAGATACTCAAGGTTTTCAAAGATAATTCATTGGGCTAGAATGCCCAAAAATTTCAGGTAATTACACGGAACATATAGCGCCGTGGGTCCCGCGCCGGAACCCACCAGGCTAAAAACCATTTACAAAAATGCCAAAAAGGCCGATGACGGTAATATTTCAAAAACTCACAAAAGCCATTTACAAAATACTAAATACCGTCATAAGAATTTCGCCAAAACGATCAAGGCCATAATGCCAAAAATTCGGTTAAGGGAATCAGTTTTCGAAATAAAACTCAGTCGGTAAAATATCGGAAGTCATTACAAAAGAACTCACGCAGCGGATAAAAGAAATACAGTTCAACATGCACAATCCAGCAACACTACTCCTCATATGAACGAAATATTAGAGTCAAATAACCACATATCACGAAATCAAAATCCATAAGAGGATTCCGTCACTTAACAAATAATCATAAAAATAGCTCGTGTCACACGAGGCACAACACAAAGAAGGGAGACTTACATCCACAGGTCGCACGAAGATGATGATCGCCCACGATACTAATCACGACCAACAAACTCAGACGACGCATCGCGACACGACTCAGTCAGATAAAATCCGACGAAACAAGACTCAAACAACACGACTTGACCCGACAGCCTAGGTCTCCACAACCTAAGCTCCGATACCATTTATGTAACACCCCCAATCCGCTCAGGGATATTACACGCCGTAGAACCTTTCCTCAAGGATCTACCAGGCTGGTAACAACAAACGAACAACTCGACAATGCCTTTAAGGCTAAAAAGACTCAGTAGACCGATTTGGCCTTTCAATAAAAACATACAACTCTAACACATTACATGCCCACGCAGGGGTCGAATAAAAAATGCTCCCGTACAATGGGGAAAAAAATACTGCAGCGGAAATAAAATACAACTAAACCAATACGACATCAACGGGTCCTCATGTGATTAGTATCGTTCATCTTTCATCATCCTTCATGACGACCCTGTACTCTGCTCCAAAACCTGAATGCAATACAGACATCCACCCCCCGAATACTCGGGGGTTAGCAAAACTCCACTGTTTTGCTAGTGCAAGAACAAAGTGCAAATACGAGCCATATAATTCAAGTTCCAAGAATAACAATAAACGGGAATCCTCAAAGATTCAAATACAATGAAATGAATACTTCCCAAGGCAAGAGTTTGAGTAAAACTTTCCAAATCCAAAAGATCACAATTAACGAGAACGGTTTGCAAAATGGTTTAAAATACCCTCGGGAGTTTTAATAGAAAACAATTTAGGATTATCAAATCCTTGTCTTTCCAAAATCAACAGGGTCACAGCCCAAAGGTTTTGTTTTCGCAAATAGGAAACCACCAACAATTTACAGGGTCAAAGCCCAACATCATGTGTCCTCAACGGACATAAAATCAACGAAACATAATCACGCACGCGCATCGCCTAGGACCGGGACGCCACCACAGACATCCCACCCGAGGCCTCGAAGGACCCTCCCGAGCTGGCTAGCAAAACAAATCACACACATCTCACGGTTGGATCAATCGCTTGTTGCATCCTGGCCACATGATCGCATGCCATGTGCCACCGTAGATTATCTTTGGCGCTCACGGTTGGATCAATCACTTGTTGCATCCTGGCCACATGATCGCATGCCATGTGCCACCGTAGTTTTTATTAGGCTCTCACCGTTGGACCAATCGCTTGTTGCATCCTGGCCACATGATCGCATGCCATGTGCCACCGTAGGCCCCGCCCACATCCATACATTCACACACATCACAATACAACACATATATTCAAACAATTCACCCAGAGGCATCAAACACTTAGCAAAACACCACGTCAAACCACAACGCACCGAAATAAAATAATATACGTCCACACGCAATATCAAGTGCAACATCAACACCAAACATATCCATAGAGTTCACATAGTCATTCTCAAACCACACCATTCACAAAACACACGCGTTTTGAAAGCAAGCCTTTAACAAGGCTAAACCGAATCTTTTGAAAGTTCAATTCAAACGATCAAATAAACACAAGGAGACGATCACTAATTATCATATCCATAAAACAAGAATTATATGGACAAGGTACTTGCCTCAAAATCGGCACGCAAGTATCCCGACGAACACAGCTCAACCGGAAAGCTTCGAAACGCCCGATGCTATCGAAAGGAAGACGACAACGAACGGAAGGGTTCGACATGGTTTCTTCACAAGAAACTAGACCCTAGCATCATATAATCAATAAATCAATGATCACACGAGGAAGAATAATCGTAGAACGTCCGAAAACCCCTCTAAGACATTCTACCGGACACCTTCAAGGCGTCGATCAAGAACTCGACCAAAACAACGAATCGATATGATCCAACCATGGAATAACAAGGGAAATGATATAATACATCTAAATAATCATCAATCCATCATAATCCTAAGTTAAATCGGATTAAACGGACGAAATCGAACAAAATACCCAAAATCCCCAAAATTAGATTTCTAGGAAATCTGACCTGATTCGGTAGATCGGAGGAGGTTATGGGATGATTGATTGATGTTAGAAACTCAAGAACTTCGTGGATATGTTTTCCAACAACATCTCTCCATGATCAACACACACCCAGCCGCGGAAGAGAAGAAAAACGAGTGAGAAATGACTGAAGAAAACGACTGCTGGCCTTAAATAGGCTGACTATCGGCCGCCCTACGTACCTAACCGGCCATGGCTTACGTACGTAACCGGCCATGGCCGAACTCGCTGCCTAGAAATGCTGGAAACGTTACGTACGTTACCGGCCAGGGCCTTACGTACGTAACCGGCCTTACGTACATAACTGCCGAGCACTAACGGCCGTAACTCGGCCAGTGCGAGTCTGGGTCCAGACTGCCCGGCCATGACTCGGCCGGGGCCAACTCCGACGGCCCGAACGACCCTGAAACCCGAACCTGAATACGAATCGAAGATACGGTTACGAAGTACTCGCAAAGACGAATTTGAGCACTAAGAGAACACACGATTCCGACCACCCGAAGGCTCGAAATTCGACAACGAAAAGTAATTACCCCAAACTTTGGGAAATTACGAAAATGGCCCAAAACGCCCGAAAATCACGATACGTGATTGAATAATCAAACCGAAGTTCACAACACGTCTAACAAAGTTAAACGGACTTACGGGAAACTCAAAACAGCAGTTTTGAATGAGATTCGCAAGAATCGAACTCAAGTGCGGAAAAGTCGCTAAAAAGCACGGAACTCAACAAAACGGTACCAAAACGAACTCGGATGACAAAAAGTGTAGAATTAATCATTCTAGAAATGATGAAACGGTCATGATCGAGTCGTCAAAACGGACTTCCGCCGAAAAAAAAGAAATTACCGGAAATCGAAATTACGGGTATTACAGTTTTCATCTTAAGTTTCGGGACGAAACTTCTTTTTAGGGAGAGAGGATGTAATACCCGAGATTTCTGATGTGTATTTGAACATTGTGATATTGTATTTGTTGCATTTTGATCTGAGTATTATTCTCCGTATTTCATGATCACGTGTTGTTGAGCGTATGATTTCATGAATGTGTTCAAAATTGTGATTTTTGCACATGTAGCGCACGCTATCGACTAAGCATAGCGTACGCTAATATGGGTTTCGTAGCACACGCTATGTATGAACCTTAGCGCGCGCTATACGTAGTCAACTAGATTAAGACAGGGTGGTAGGTGAGATCAGCCACGGATCTTGGTCGGAACATGTCGGGATAAACCTGGACGGCTTTTGGAAAAAGCCGAGTCAACGTTGTTAGCGCACGCTACTGGTATGAGGATAGCGCACGCTAAATGTTGAGTACAGTGAGGTCAGTAAGCTTCGTATGGCCGTTAGCGCACGCTATATAAGTGGTAACGTACGTTAATTCCTGAACTTAGCGCACGTAAGGGATATGTTAGCGCACGCTAAGTCGAGACCAGGCAAAATAGTAGACTGCAGTCCCGTTAGAGCACGCTATAGATATGGACTAGCGCGCGCTAATAACCATTTTCTATATATAGGACAGCACCATTTTTCATTTTTTCAGACTTCATCACTTCTCAAACTCGATTTCTGAACTTAGAGAGTTACTTCCTCCATCCTAAACCTCTCATATCATCATCCTAGAACAAATTTAAAGATTGTGGATCATTGGAGATTGGTGTTCAAGCTTCCGGTGTTGGATTTCTTCAAGTTCCTCCTTGTTCTTCACTATTTTGTGGTAGGTGATTCTTCACCAACTGGAGTAGTATTCTTAAGGATGTTTTGGAATATGTTTTGAGATTAACTAGTCAGTTAAATTCGTACGTAATCAATCATCATGTTATTAGAAGGATATCTTCGATGTTCGGTACTTCTTCATCGTATAGACCATTGAACCTTTTAGTGTTTGAATTCCTAAGCACACTCATGTAGCTACTAAACCGATTATAGCCAGCTTATGGAGATTATCAAGTTCTTATGCATTTACATAATGGAATTATACGTTTTGGGACATTGATTGATTGAACTTAGGATAATTTCTTGAAGATAAAGATGAATTATTAGTATGGTCTTGTAATATCCTTGGATAGTATGAGATGACCTTCAATGTAAATCATAACTCATAGTAATTTCTGGATTTGGTTAGCTTCATGTTGATGATTCAAACAAAAGGAAGTTGATGGGTAACCATTGCTATGAACGTAAAATTTTGGCAAGGAAGATAAATTGTGGAAGAACGAATTATATGGTTAATAACCTTAAACTCGGATTGAAGCATGATTTGTAACCGAACTTTGTAAGGAAGTTGATAATCCGGAATCGTAGTACGTAATTACGGTGATTTGAGTGGCTTTAGCTAGACCGGGCGGTCGTCGAGTGATTTGAGCCTTGATTCGGCGAGCTTAGGGTGTTAAGCCGACAATAGTAGGCGTTAGATGTTTGTACGTTTAAACTTGTCCTGAGTTGCCGTTATTTTTCCTATTTGTTCAAGGACTGAGCATTGCGAATGTGTGATCGAAGGAGACGGCCTTTGAGTGTGTGAGATCATCGGAGTGATTAGTTCTTGCCATCTTTGAGGCAAGTATCGTAATTTGTTCATGTTGGTATTTTGAGCATGCATGTGGTTTATTCATGTTGTTGAACATGGGATTTATTTCATTGAATTGTTATGATATTCGTTATCAAGTGTTTGTATGTTCATGTTGATGGACATAGCTATTTTTGCATGTATGTATGCATGAGTTGTGATTGTGTATGTTGTACGATCTATGCTGAGGGCGCTGGATCGGGTGTCCACCTCGTGTTGGTCCGACGGGATCATCTTGGGATCTATGCTAAGGGCGCTGGATCATTGGATGGGTTTTTCCACCTCGTGTTGGTCCGACGGGATCATCTTGGGATCTATGCTGAGGGCGCTGGATCGTTGGAATACCCATGTTGTGTTAATGGAATCTTGTGAATTCACATTGTTGGATTCCGGTAGCGGAAGTCTGTATTGTGTATTCTGTTATGCATTGTTGTTGCATATTCGATTTGTTTAATATGATACTTGTACTAGCATCGTTTTGCTAACCCCTTCGGGGGTGGACATTTGTTTTGATGTTCAGGTAGCCGAGGAGCGGAAAAAAAACCACAGTACCGATATGACGACGAAGGGGCTCAGTGATGTTTATTGTTATTGTGATTTGTCTTCTTGGTTCACTTTCAGTACTCGAGTACGTGTGTTTTAATAATATTATTTCGATACGGTTGTATTAATGAACTCAATGGATCAGTTGAAACCGGTTTGTATTTTGAACTTCTATGGTACTGTTATATTATATTTTCATTTCTTTTATTTAGCCTTGTAAATCCTTACTTAAAGGGTTTACGGCGCTGTAATTATTCCGAATATCTCGGGGTGTTACAAGTAAGAAGTGCAAACCTCTGAGATAATTTTTCATTGAAAAGGAATTGAGTGTTGGATTGCATCTGAGTACCTTGATTTTTTCAAAGATATCATTCGAGTTTGCATAATCAGACAACAAAGTTGCGGTTGTTATGCCTTTTTTTTTCTTTGATTGCAATTAGATTGACGCTCTTTAATGACAAACTCAGACATCACAGACCGTATTGTCGACTTCATATTTTTTGGCATCTCAGTAATGCAATCTTTTAGTTCCTCGATGAGTTTTATTTGTTGCCTAAGTAAATTATCAGTGAGCATGGCAGAGTTTCCGACATTTAGAATGCTTTGCCCAACAAGTTCTATATTCAAAATTTGGGATACTTGGCACCATATGGTTTCCATAGCGTTAACTCTAGCCTCAAGTGTCGGAGGGAGTTTGGACACATGGGGAGAATCTCCACTAAATTTGAAATGTGTGTATTTATTATTTGTTCTCTCATCACACTTTTCTACTTCATGCTCCTCATTACCATTATTTGTTGATGCATACCCGTCATCTAGTCCCCATGATTGCATCGGTGTGGTAGCATCAGCAAAGTAATTGCCATCAATTTCTGGTCCATCAAAGTTTTCTTTCTTACTTTCCTTGTCATTTGTAATGTGCTCGTCAGTTTCAACGCCACACCTCTCCAATTCTGTATTAGGAGACACAAAATTATGTGTTGCATCTATATCTACTGGGAATTTGTTATTTGATTCGTTAGCAACTCGGGCCTGCATGTGGATAATATAAGTTAATTTATCGCTTGAACTTGCAAAGCTGAAACATTTTTAGCAAATATGTATGACCAGTTTTTAAAGAGACCTAAACGTGAAGATGGCATATGGATTTATGAAAAAGAACAGGATTTTATTGTACCATATTAAAATTTTTGTAATTATGCAAACGTAGTGGGTAAATTTTGAAACTTCAGCTAAAAGAAGGTTCATCATTACAACAACCGTAGTAGTTCATGAGATTTATGTAACTGGGGAGTAGCTTCTATGAATTATTTCTTATTCTACTCCTGCTCCTATGAGTTAGGCCTCCCAAATTCTAATAGTAATACCTATTTTCTAGCATAGTGGCATACAATTAATGAAACAATTTAGGATCTGATACACACGCGTATGTGCATATATACAAGAACAGAAAGTCACATGTAAACAAGGATAGCATATATGAAATTAGTACACAGATGCTGAGTCAGAACGTTAGAGGTGAACAGCCGACGCATGGTCTCGCGTCCATAAACCGCGATTTAGTGTGTTTTGTAATTAGAAGTAACATTAAGAAATAAAGACTGAAAAGATTTCTTCGAAGTCGTAATGCTAAGGGTAATGATAAGAGATATCATATTGTATAACATGAGTTATATGACAGAAAATTTAATCATCACAACATCAAATAATACTAAAGTAGCAGAAAAAACTACTTAGAAGGCTTACTTTTGGATTCCAGTAGCCCCCTGCATTGTTGAAATCAAGTGCGATGTTAGATATTCTCTCGCGAGTTAGTTGTTCCACATATGGCAATGGAGAGGAAATATTAACACCGGGAGTTGAACCTTTCGGATAAATATGGGCAAAGAAAATAACTTGAACATATATAAGAGAAATGAATAAATGCAATTATTATGGATTTTCCAAATTAATCAAATCGGGTTGAACGTGTGAAAGATATTCAATCGTACCTGGAGCAAGAATGAACATTCGGTTAAATACGTTCTTCCATGTTCTTTCCGTAACCTCACCCCATCATTTAGCTTTTCTACCACTAACTTGGCCTAATTCATGTACGACACTTTCTCCAAGTTCGCAACAATATTCAAGTATCCCACCCGAATATTTGGTAATGTGTCCGGAAAGAGTAGTGTCCCAAACACAAACATAAGATAACACACCTTGAACTCATCTGCACTAGTAACACAACTTTCCAGTTTTCGAGCTAGTTCATTAATGTCAATTCTACCACTTGTCACCACGAAATAATTCTTATATTTGTTTATACCTTCCATTGAGTCAAAGTCTACGTAGATATCATCGCCTTTATGTGGAATACCTAGGGCACGACTAGCCTCGGCTGCAGAAATATTTATGTGACAAGGGTTGTCTAAAGTGATTAAACTCTCATCGGGATTATACCTATCTACGAGCCAACGGACCAACTCGCGGCCAAGTTGCTCAAACTCTATCTTAGTTATCGATAAAAATCCCATTTCTTCGACACATTTTTTCTGGTCTGGTTGAAGTTTTCCATTTACAATCCATAGCTTTATGAGAGATGTCCTAGTGTCAAATTTTGCATCCTATGGCTTCATATAATCAGAGGAAAATTGCATCATTAGTTTAACATCTTACTGAAATAATTCATCCAGAGAAGTAATTTTATCAAATGTGACTTACATCGGGCTTCATAAAATCTTTGAACTCATTCCTTTGCCGTTGGGTGTAACTTCCCAAAATTCGATCGATATGCATATTTGTCCTATTATTTTTTTTCCAAATAAATCACCCTATAGTATACACTGAAGTAATGAATTCCTCGATTATCACATAAAATACATATCATGTACTATTTTGCTACTTCCAGTTGACCAAGACTCATTCAATCGACATACCTTAACTTTTTCACGACTCGAAAAAAAGTGAGTTGGGCTCGTATGAGATTTCACACCCAATTGAGATTTTGACGCAACTGCCACAGTTTTCGACTTAGCAGCACATTTGCGCTTTGATGCAGGGGTAGTCACAATTTTTTTTCTGCACGAGCATCTGCATCGTCCGCCCCAATCCTTCTTTTATTTGTTGAAGGTTGCAACTTTTCATTCCTATGACAATTGAAACAAAAAACTACATATAAATAGTAGGAATAAAGAATTACATATTGAGAATAGCTGAAATCAACGCACTTCAGGTACTTACGGTGATGAGAGTGAAGAATCCATGTGCAATGTTTAAACGGAAAAAATTTGCAGTAAAATTGGGGGTTTCTACGAAAAAAATCTGCAGTAAAATTAGGGATGCAATAAACTTGGGAAGATACCCTCGATTTGATTCATCTTTTATATATATATATGTGTGTGTGTGTGATATCAAAACTGCATATGCTAATTTCTAGCGAATTTGATAACCACGTTGTTGAGGGACAGCCGAAAATCTTGCCTCCCGAATATTTTTTTTTTTAGAGACCTCCTTGGAAATACACGTGAGATGGCCGAAAAAAAATGGAGAGCGGTCCCTCCAGATCGTGGTTACCTCACGGCCGAAAATCTTGCCTCCCGGATATATTTTTTTTTAGAACCTCCCTGGAAGTACGTGTGAGATGGCCGAAAAACAAAATGGAGGGCGGTCCCTCATCGTGGTTACCTTAACAGGTAAATGAGGTGGGCCGACATATTTTGTAAAGCCCTTAGTGGGCTTTGAGACTTTAATATGGAAAATATAAATATACATTAAAAAATACAAGTTATGAAAAATTAGATGAGAACAAAATTTATGGTTTAATATATAATTCACAATTTCGATGGAAAATATAAATACACATTAAAAAATACAAGTTATGAAAAATTAGATGAGAATAAAATTTATGGTTTCAAATCGATTATGTACAATTTCAAATCGATTATGTACAATTTCAAACCGATTATGAGAATTACTTCAAATCGATTATGTACAATTTCAAATCGATTATATATAATGTCAACAAATTGTGTACAATTTCAAGCCGATCATGTAAAGTTTCAAATTAATTATGTATAATTTCAAATCGATTATGTTTAGTTTCGACCGACTATGTACACTTGCAAATCAATTATGTGTAATTTCAACTCGGTCATGTATAATTTCGTATATAATTTCAGCAAATTATATACATATTGTTTAATTTCTAACAAATTATATACATATTTTTTATATACAAATTATGTATAATTTCAAATCGATTATGTTTAGTTTCGACCGATTATGTACACTTGGAAATCAATTATGTGTAATTTCCAATCGACTATGTACAATTACAGCTAATTACAAATAATTGCGATCAATTATGTACAATTCCAAATCGACCATGTACAATTACAACTATTTATAAATAATTTCGAATTATGTACCCTTTAAATCGATTGTGTACGATTTCAACTAAATATATATAATTTCGACCAATCTTGTACGATTTCGACCCATTATGTGTAATTCCAAATCGATTATGTTCATTTTCGACTAATTATGTGTAATTCCAAATCGATTATGTTTAATTTCGACCAATTATTTATAATTTCAAATCGATTATGTATATTTTCAATAAATTATGTACAATTTCAAATCGAATGTATAATTACAACAATTATAAGTAATTGTGATCAATTGTGTATAATTATTAACTTAAAACTCAAGTTCTTACGCAGTCTACTATGACTAGTGCTTCGATAATCATCATATTACTCAAGTCGAACCAACAAGGCCTTCAGTCATCATCTAACTCATGTTCCACGACTAAACTTGTATGAATTGTATAAGCATCATTCTTATGCCTCTCTAAAGCAATAATCGGATTAAATATGATCTACGTAACATAATACCATCAACTAAATGTTTGTAATTCAAGAAGTGATCATCAGTCACGTTATTATGGCAAGAGACTTCAAGAACTTCTTCAAGAACATCAATTAAACCATAAAATATCACAAGGATCATCATTATGCTCATAATCATCATCATTAACCAGCAATCAACAAGAGAGGACAATGAGTTTAGCTATAGTTACCTTTCGAGCACAAGAATTACAACTTCCAACATGAACAACCCTAACAATCTTTCTCCAATCCATAATATGATAATCGAGGATAAATAGTCTCTAGATCTCCAAACCATATGGAACTATACTTTGGGGTACTGGGGGTGTGGGGGTGGGGAATAAAATGAAAGGATGACAAATGGTGAGGGATGAATTGTATTAAATAGACTAACAATATATAATGTACGTTATCTTCCATAGGTTAAGTATGTAAGCCCACTAATGTACGTGATGCGAGACTCACACGATGTTACGTGGTACCGCTATTTGCTAGTATAATTTTAGTTCCCAAAATCATTCCAGTATTAAATGAATGGTTGTTTTACTTCAAGCCCTCTACGTGAAGCGCCATAACAAACTGGAAGGTGCGCTTCAAACACGTCACGAGTTTTCTAACGCCTAGATAACTGAACTGGAATTAAAATTTGTATCTTCGGGCCACACTCAACAAAACAAATAGAAAGTTTGTTAACACAAGCACTCACAATTTTGATAGATTTCAAGGTGTTTTTACAAAGCAAAGTGAGGGCTATTTATAGCTAAAAATTATTACAACTTTAGAATATAAAAATCAAATTAGAAATTTCTTGGTTATTTCCTATGAAGACTAAGACAAGTCAACACCTAATAAAGATACAGAAATCAAATAAAATCAAGAAAAAAAAAAAGTGTAAAAGATTTGTCCACAAAACAGTCAAAGGTAGACCAATAAAAATTGTGGAGAAAATTGTTGCTCACAGTCCGCCACATATTGGCATGAAATAATCTGAATTTCATCATGGTATCTTCATATTATCATATATTTGTCTTTTAGATTTCTGTAGCTATTTGAATGACCTAAATTGGACATTATGATAAATTTATGACCAAAATATTGGAATTGTTGCATCTTCATCTTACACACGAGAATTTGTATTCCTATCTGTCTATTTCAGTAACCTCTTGACTCGACTTAACATAAATCTTTTAGCCTTAATATTAGGCTTTATTATAACTCAAAGTTATATAAGCAATACAACGACTAAATTTATTATAACTCATTTGCTAAAAATTTGAAAGGCGAACTATTGTTCGACGACTTCAATAATACAGATAAATTTTACATCGCTGATATTATTATTGTTTGTGAACTTATTAACGACAAGTGTTGATAATGTATTTTTAAGCTTTTTTATTGCGGCCTCGTCATCGGTCCCACGGGAACATAGAGTTCTTTATTCGCCCGATCATATCTTGGTTCACATCTTGATTCACATCATTCCCCCCACCCTTAAAAGGATACGCCCTCGAATCTAAAAATTCAAAAAGACTTAAGTGAGCACCATTGCAAATAGAAGAAACATTATACTCTCCAGGTAAATCCACTTTATAAGCACTATAGTAAACGCGTTCTAAAATCTAAAATGGTCTATCTTCCCTCGACATTAACTTCGATTTTCTTTGGACGAGGAACCTTTCCTTACTAAATTGAACCCAAAGCAAATCACTGAGTTCAAATAGTACTAGCTTCCGTACCTTATTTTTCAATCGTGCATTATGTCCATTGCACTTCATGATTTTCTCTCGAACTTTTGCATGTAATTGCTTGATCATTTTCACCTTTTTCTTGCCATCGAAACTACTCATGATTTGCCAAAACAAATCACTGGGTTCAAATAGTACTAGCTTCCGTACCTTATTTTTCAATTGTGCATTATGTCCATTGCACTTCATGATTTGCTCTCGAACTTTTGCATGTAACTGCTTGATCATTTCCACCTTTTTCTTGCCATCGAAACTACTCATGTCGTATATAGGAATATGCAACAAATCTAGAGGCGTTATTGGACTAAAACCATATACAATTTCAAATGGTGAAAATATTGTAGTAGAATGTACAGTTCTATTATAAGAAAATCCGATAAATGTAAAACATGTTTCCCAAATTTTCAAGTTTTTGTTTGCGACAGTTCTTAACAATTGACCAAATGTTCGATTGATAACCTGCATTTGTCCATCGGTTCGGGGATGACAGTTATTGAATAAAGCAATTTTATTCCCAATTTCGCCCATAAAACTCGCCAAAAGTACTGATCAGACCCTATACTTTTAGGCATATCATGCAGACGAACAATCTCTTTGAAGAATATATTTGCAATATTTGTGGCATCATCAGTTTTGTGACATGCGATAAAATGTGACATCTTGCTAAACCAGTCAACAACAACAAAAAGGGAATCGCATATGAACTTTGTCCTTGGTAGTCCCAAAATAAAATTCATAGACAGATCCACTCAAGGTTCGGTAGGAACCAATAGTAGGGTGTACAAACCATGGGGCAAAAGTCGTGATATAGACCTTCGCAAATAGTACAATAATTAATAATTTGATACACATTGATGTGTATCATTTTTAGGCCATTAAAAATGTTCCTGTAAAATCTCATAGGTTTTGATGATCCCAAAATGACCATTAAACCTCCGCTATGTGATTCATGAGTTAACAACTCCCGTATAGAACATAATTTATTTTTACGAAATAAAAACCCATTATCCCCAAAAATTATCCACACCCTTCTTCTCACAAGCCATATAGATCTCAGCAAAATCTTTATCACCTAAGAAGATTGTTTTATCATTTTAAACACCAACAATTTACAAGAAAGTGTACTAAGCAAGACATACCTTCTCGAAAATACGTCGGCAACGATGTTTTATTTACCTTGCTTATATTTGATAGGCGAATGATTCAATTCTTCCAAACACTTTCCTTGTCTCTTTCTCAATTTACCTTATATCTTAAGATACTTCAAGGATTCATGATCGTCATGCATAACAAATTTCTTAGGCCACTAGTAGTGTTGCCACGTGCGGAGGGCTCAAACTAAAGCATATAGTTACTTGTCATAGATGGGAGAGTGTAATGTTGCTCCCCCGAGTTTCTCAATAAAGTAAGTAATTGGTCTTTTGCTCTGAATTATTACAGTTCATATTCCTACTCCTTAAGCATCACACTCAATTTCAAACATGTTAGAAAAATCAGGTACTGCTAAAACAGATGCGGTGCATAGTTTATTATTCAATGTACTAAATGTATTTTCTTGTTCTTTGCCCCGATAAAATTTAGTGTATTCTTTTAACAAGTTCATTCAAAGGGGCGACGATAGTGCTAAAATCTTTAACAAATCGCCAACAAAATTTGGCTACACCATAAAAGCTCCTAACTTCGGTAGCTTTGGTAGGGATAGGCCATTCTAGGGTAGCCATTGCATTTCCTTCGTGTACCTTTATGCCGGCAATACTAACAACATAACCAAGAAAATGACCTCGCTTTTGCAAAAAGTACACTTTTCAAGAGTTGCATACAATTTCTCTCTCCTTAAGGTACTCAATACTAATCTTACAAGTTCGATATATTCGTTCATACTTTTGCTATATATGGAAATATCATCAAAGTACACGATAATAAATCTTTGAAGAAACGCACGTAATACAAGATTCATTATCGCATGAACGTACTTGGTGCATTAGTTAGACCGAAAGTCATTACTAACCACTCATATGACCCGTATTTTGTTTTAGAAGTCGTATTCCACTCATCACCCTCTCTCATATAGATTTGATGGTATCCTATCGTTAGGTCAATTTTTCTAAATACATACGATCCATGCAACTCATCTAACATGTCATCTAACCTTGGAATTGGATATCGATACTTTACCATTATATTATTCACCACTCGACAACCAGTACACATTCTCCAAGTCCCATCTTTCTTAGGTACAACAATTATCGGAACAACACACAAGATTAGACTTTCTCGAACGTATCCAAACGTTAGCAATTCCTCAACTTCTCATTGAATTTCTTTAGTTTCTTATCGATTATTACTGTAGGATTGAACTCTATAGAAGATCTCTTGCTATATGGATGGCCTATATGGATATTCCTAACAACTTCCATGCTTAGCGATATTCTGACTTCTTAAGACTTCTTTGTTGTATGTTCGCGATTATCAAAACAGGAATATTTATCCTAACAATTTCCCCCTTTTTGTTAATGCCAAAACTTTCTCTAGATACCTTCTTCAAGATATAGAGAGGTTGTCTTCAAGTATTTTGTTTGATTGATCTGATCTTCATTACATAGTCTAGAAATTTGAAATGCTCGCAGAAAAGTTCTAAAATGAAGATCCTACATGATTAAGTGTATCACAACTGATCTTATGATTGGCGCATAGGCACAACCTTACATAGTGAAATCTACATTGTATAACTTAATCTATGAACTGTTCACAGACAAGTTCTTACAGATTTGAGTATTAGCAAGTTTGTACTTGTTGAAATATAACAAAACTTCATAATCAATAGATTAAAAACTGTAAACGTAGAATACGAGTTGTAATCTTTCAAGAAATTAAATTTTATTGATGATAGAATTCTTACAAGTCTTGAAAGAAAGAAATTACAGGGATAAGTACTGCATCGGTAAGCATACAATGGAAAGAAATACATCAAAAAGGCTAACAGGTTAGCTCCTATACCGAGAATGCCTCCAAGCCCTCTGGTCAGGATCATTTATAGTTCCTCTCCTCCAGTTAGTCGTTCACTTTTATTGTGCTTGGATTTCATCAACATCTGTAGGGGGAGACTCCTTTCTGCATACAACCTTGAGAATTCATTTGCGGCCTCCTCCAGAGTCTTGAACCTATTAAATGCAGACTCCCTGATGAGAGTGCAGAAGTATATAATCAGTTCATTCTTTTTCCAA
Source organism: Orobanche coerulescens (assembly GCA_033398695.1). Lineage (NCBI taxonomy): Eukaryota > Viridiplantae > Streptophyta > Magnoliopsida > Lamiales > Orobanchaceae > Orobanche > Orobanche coerulescens. The sequence continues at coordinate 78,067,168 of CM065808.1, forward strand.
TTCTTTAGATCACCGTCTGAAGGCTGTCGGGAGGTTGTTACTAATGTTTTCTTCGTATGATGATGGCTATGGTGGTGACGTTTTGATTCTTGAGGTTATGTGAATTGTATGTTGAAGAATATGATGATATATGCCTTTGATTATGTTGTTTGATATGAACATGATTATGGAATCATGATGTTATTGGTGTTCTTAGTGTATATCACATCAAAGGGGAATATGTGATAGGATATATAATGCTTTATGTGTCAAAGTTACGGATTATATGATTAAATAACATATTGGACTATGTTGCCTTGATTATCATGAACATGTTGATATTACTTAAACGTGGTTGGATTGATTCATGTCCTTGAGAATCCCTTGAAGTAAAAATGGTGAATATGATGAGTTTTTGTTAAGGTGTTTATGTCTTTGGATATGAACATGGAATGTTGATATATAGAACAAGTGATGATGATTTTTGATGTCAAGAGACAAGTCATGTGAGTGGTGATATGATTTTCGTATGATCTTTATGATATACGAATTTCGATTATGAATTTGACAAGAGTATTATCCTTATTTGAATATATGCATTAATACGAGTTGAATGATCGGATGATTGGATTATTTGATAATCTTAAGTGTAGTATTGGTATGAGGTTGATGAGCATGAACATGGGGTGAAACATATCTTGTTGAATTTGGAATAGAGTATGTTGTGTAATTCTTGTTATCGGGATAAGTTGATATGGTTATCGGATTGTGGAATCGTATTGTGGTTATGGGTTCGTGATTGATTGACTTGGGTTGTTCGGATTTGTATTTAATTGAGACATGTGGGACCGTTGGGTTGTTGATCGGTTATATTTATTGTTAATTATGATTATCGAGTTGCGGCTTGTAGTGTAGATATGAGTTCGTATTTGTTGAGTCGGATTAATTGGTGTGGCATATGATCAAAGTATCCTTTAACCGTTGAGTTTGATTGGTTGGCTATGTCGGCTATTGATGGTTATCGGATTGTTGTTAATTGATTACTTCAATAGGTTGTGATAATTGATCATGGATTAAGAACCGTGCCTTGCGGTCGCGTTCGAGGATGTTCGTGAATTGCGTTGGTCAGGGCCGAGGAGCTCGTAGATGAATCCAAGGAACTTGGTAACGGCTTCAGCATCGTCGTGTCGGTATCAAGGCAAGTTTTATACTTGCTCTGTTCATAATACTTAATGAATGGTTTCAGTTTCATTTCATTTATAATTCGTATAGCAATGACAGTACTGTATATAAGAATTTGTGGAGATGACGTTTATAGGTTGTGTTATGGTTTTGGTGCATAATCATAAGGTATATGATTTACATACATCAAGATGTATAATTGAGCGTTGGGATTACAGTTTGGTAACGACGAAGATATGAGTTCTACAGTCTAAGGTATGCGGTTTCATCAAGTATCGAGGTAGGTTATGATAAATGAAGGTTCTGATTATTCTGAATGGTTCCGTGATAGTGTGAGAGTGAACGGTTATGTAGGTATAGTCAAGAGTTGGATATTGTTGATGATAATATAGTTTTTATCTTGTTGTTTTGAAATGATTGAAGTCGAAAGACTCTTGTGATTGGGCCGATGTGTTGAGGGACAAGACCTAAATAGCACCCACGTTCCAGAGTATTTATGTGTAGATGCTTCTGTGACCCTTGGTTGCGACCTTGGGGTATTTTGTAATTGTATGTAATGTGTTGAGGGATAAGACCTAAATGGCACCCACGTTCCGGAGTACTCCTGTGTAGATGCTTCTGTGACCCTTGATTGCGACCTTGGGGTTATTGTAATTGATAGATAATTGATTATTTGTGATTTATATGTTTTTATTTATTGTTGGTACTTGACTAGATTGGTACTCGATTATTAGAGTTGAGATTTGATGGTGTTAATCAATGGGTATGAGTGGACTGGACGAATGCTGGGTATCGTGTGCCTATGAGTTATGATGATGTTTTGAGAATTTTGGTATTGTTTGAATACAACACATATGGTTGTAGTTGAGTTCATTCATCATTTGAGAATGCGAAATGTGGATTATGGTAAGGATCGATTTGGCATGGATTGATATGGAGTGGTAAGGTTATGACGGTAAGATTGCATTGGGAGTATTCTTACTTTGTAATTACATTGATATGTAATTGTTTATGATGATGTGATCGCTACCATTGTTGATTGTTGTGGCTGACCCCGTCGTGGGCTTTATCTTTTAGGTACTCGGAGATCGAGCTAGTAGCGGTCGTGAAGGGATGAGCTTCCTAGGTGATACTGGCTATGGCATGTATTTAAGAACTGAGTATTTTTCTGACTGCTATGATTCCGCTGCAAGTGTATTTTTATTATGCTTATATCCGCTGCTGTGTATTTTAAAAAGGCTTCCGGTATTTTACCAATTCGTGTATAACTTTAAAATGGCCTTTTGGATACTTCGTAAACTTGGGTGAATTTCGTTAAACTTTTTTCCTTAAACTATCTCATCGGTACATGTAAACGGTGACTTAACTTACATTTTGAATCTGTCGAGTTTCGGCATTTTTGGCCTTGAATACTAAATGGTATTTTATGAGGTATTTTAGAACTATACTTTGGAAAACATTTAATTATTCGTAAAATATTTTACCGTCATTGCCTCTTTTGCGTGTTTGAACGATTGTGAAAATGCTTTTTAGCCTTGTGGGTTTCAGCGCGGGGCCCAAAACGCTGTAATTTCCCTGGATAGTTTTGGGGGTATTACATTGTAGCAATTCAGGTCACATTCGTACGAGTTGCCCGCACCCACCAATAACCTGCAACAACTGCGGACGTAAGGGACGTCGAGCCACGTATTTTGAAGATGCTACTAGGCGAATTGAAGCCCATGTTGGAGCAAGATTGTCGGTATCTTTGCCATTTTGAGATAGGCGCGGAGTATACAAGAGTGATGAAACTCTTTTGCGTTGCGAAAGCGATTTAAAGTGCGGAAGATAAATGACACAAGATTTATAGAGGTTCGTCCAAATGTGCCTACGTCCTCTCTTCGTATCTTTTTCTTTAGGCTAAAGATCAACCTCCGTGCCTCGTCTTCTATCATTCTGAGGGATACCGATTACAATCTCATCTTCTATCGGCCCGAGATACACTTACCTTTTTATCGGTTCAAGTTAAACCGTTTTCCTTTTCTATCGGACAAGGAATCAACCTATCTAGCTTTATATGGGTACTAGACAAACCTCACTTGGATTTAGATATGATTCTAATAATGCCGGATCAACGATCCTAATAACACTGAATCAATCTACAATCCGTATTTTTTCTCTCGTGTATGTTTTCGTGTATGAACACTCAAACACTTATCAAATAAGCACAGTTACAACAACAAAGATGAATATAATGATATCTGATCAATAAGTAATTTGCTTGTAGTTGTTGTAAATGGTTTGGTATTTATAGGCTCAAAGGCTCAACTAGCAGTTAGCCTCTGTCTCTCTTTAGCGTGCGCTAGGCTTCATGCATAGCGTATGTTAACCATCATTACGTGCGTTAATTATTTTATATAGCGTACGTTATCTGCTTGTTGCTTCAGTCCAGTAGCTTCTGTCTTCTTCTTTACGTACGTTGTCAAGCGTATTACGTACGTTAATTACTCTCTCTAGCATATGTTAATCATGCTTCGTAGCGTACGTTAAACCCATTCAAAGTCATAGATCCGTTTTATGAACTTTTGACCTTGAACCGAATCTTCTAATGTTCATCTGTTTGAATTCGCATTCAAACTCCATTACGTATGTTAAGCCTTATATGTTACGTATGTTAAGGTCACTTCGATAGCGTGTGTTAGGTCTTCATAATAGCGTGCGCTGACATATCGTTTCTTTACATTTCTGACCATCTTTTTGCGTCTTCGACTTCTTTGTTGTTTTGTATTGTTTCCTTGATTGTTTTATTTGATTAACAACTAATCATCAAAATTTAATTATAAATGTATGGAATAAAATATCCCAACAATCTCCCCCTTTTTGATGATTACAAAACAACACACTTCAATGGGATAAACCTGCATTATAATATATATATATATATATGTACACGAATCAAAGTTTTCGGCTTTGTTCGTTTCGTTAGTTTTCTCCTCCCATCTTTTCTTTTCTCCTTTCAACTTCTTCTTCGTCTTCGTATTCTCCCTCTTTTCTTGATCTGTATATTTTTTTTATTTTTCTCGTCCCATTCTCCTATTCTTCTCTTCTCCCGCTTTTTGTTATCAGCAAAAAGTACATATACGATTATAAAATCGATAATAAAACTATGACAAAATGTATGCAGAAATGGGTAAAACTCCCCCTGACAAAAATCTACCCTTAATAAAATATAAAAATGCCCCTGAGTTAAATACTAATTTGAATAAAAATCAGTTTTGATTTTTGGGGATCCAACCGATTGTTGGTTTTTCATTCGAAACATAGACGATATTTGGAATAAAGGTTCCTTTTGAAATCCAAATCTTTTTAGTTTTTATCGCCCGTCGTGGGCTTTTGCAATTTGAAATATGATGCCCAAGTTTGAGACATTTCTCACATCGGGGTATTTTGAAATTTAAGGATTCTGTTTTATTATGCGGTTTGAATCCTAACCCCTATTTATTTAAAGAATATTTTTGAACGGAAAGCATTCGTTCAAATTTGTCATATCCGCAAGAAAATTTCTTCGTTAAAATTTTAAGTTCCTCTTGAACTTTCAAAATATCATATTTCAATATATTCTCTTTCTCAATACACAGAGATTGATCGATGTCAATAAATTTCCATTTTTCATTTAATTTGGAAAATTCAATTTCGAGTAATTTATTTTTCGATTGGAGGGATTTAATTTCAATTAAAGCATTTTGAAAATCGGTATGTAAAAGTTCGAATGCATCAAAAAGTTCATCGTGAGAGGATGTACTAATCTGACTTTCGATGTCGTTTTCGTCGAATTAACTTCGTGCCATGACAAATCATCATCTTCATCTTCATCGCTCCATGTTGCAACGAGAACTTCCTTCTTAGGATTTGAGGCTCAACAGTTCTTAGAAAAATGGCCTGGTTTACCACAGATTCGACAGTTATTGTCGAATTTCTGAGATTCGCCTGATTTGATGTCCTTCTTTCTCTGGTTTGATAAGTTTTGAAACTTATTTATATTTTTGGCATAATACGCCGATTCTTCATCATCTTCGTCCACCGGAATTTCTTCGATCTTTGACACTCTCCGACTTTTCGTTCCGAGATTTTAGTACAATCTCGTAATTAATTAGCGAACCCAAAAGGGCGCTAAAATCAAGATTATTTAAATCATTCGATTCCATAATTGCCTTCACCGTGCCATCCCATTCCCGAGGTATTGATCGTGGGATCTTCTTTACTTTTTCACAGCAGGAAAGGGATTTTCCGAAACAAGCTAATCCATTCGTAATGACTGATCGGTCAAGCATTATTGTAATGGATTCGTCGTCTTTCATTTGGAATAGCTCGTAGTCGTGGAGAAGCATGTTAATCTTTGTCTCCCTGACTTGATTTGTGCCTTCGTGTGTGACCTCTAGAATTTTACATATATCCTTGACACTATCACAAGATGAGATCCGGTTGTGTTCTTCCGGATTTAAAGCTTGCGTTGCTTTGCAATTATAATGGTCATTTTTCCAATCGGAATCATCATGCTCTTTGAAACTTTTAAGCGTACCATTGGTGTTCGTGGGAATTTTCGGACCAAGACATATAACTTTCCACAGCTCTATATCGTATGCTCGGATAAAGAGAGACATCTTTTTCTTCCAAGTCATAAAGTTCGATCTATCAAAGAATGGTGGTCGGTTCAAGGCAAGACCTTTGACTGATGCAAATTGAAACGCCATTGGATCTTCCTCGGATGTTAAGCCGATTTATATGGATACTGTAACACCCCAAACTAGGCGGATATTACAGTGTCGTGGATCCCCGACTAGGACCCACCAGGCGAATGAAAACTGATGAATTAAATAATATAATTGTAGTACCAAACCACATTATATTACCAACTACTCCGATGAGGAGTTTAAGTACAACACACCAGGATAATAGCGAATACTAGTGTATTTTATATGAAGATAAAATACACAACGCTGAATGAAATGGAGTATCCAAATGAAAATCTGCAGTGGAAAATAAATGACAACAACATGAATGACTGAAAAGAATGGGGGCCCCTACTAGTATCACTGTGACTCCTTGCCGTCAACATGCTACTCCCGTGCTTTTGCCTTGCCATGACCTGAAAACAAAATCCCCAAACGGGGTCAGTTACACAGAACAACAATCCTCAAGAGTTGAATAAACACAATCATGTATATGATGTATAAACCACAAGTTCGATCAAAAATGAATCGGTTAGATTATAACCCAATCTTGTTGAAAACATACGCAATCAAATATGCTGTATGAATCAACTAACAGTACGGCTCAAAGGGTGGCGCCACACTACGCCCGGGATGGAAATGTGTCCGTACACAAGCCACCAATGAGTATCGATCGAATACACGTGTGGTCTTATACCTAATCAGTCTCACGAAGCAATCGACTCGTGTGCACAGTCCAATGTGAGGCCAACAACCAACACACGACTTAAATGTGCCCGACATGAAAATCCTACACATACCAACCGGCACGCCAGTATGACCCGAAATGCCACGAGATAACAAAGTGATATCGAAATCAATAATGACTCACCGAGATGAAATGATAGTGAAATGAATGACAGCTCAATGAAATGATTGGAACCATCGTTCCTTGTGACTGAAGTGATTAATTGACAATGACAAGTATTGATACGGTTAATACAATGATGAATGAGTTATGATTATGAATGAACAACAACAAAAGGAATGAATATCCTTTTAACCGAGTAAGAATTAACTTACACAACACCGGTGACAATTATCCTTCCATGAACAACGTCCTAATTGAGATATCGGTCGCTCGAACAACCTTGAATAATACAATTACCAACAATCCGTTCAATAAACGAATCAAACACGAATATAACGAACTCAAAATGTCGATACGATTAAACCAAGTTCATTGGGGCATTATATCGAACACTTTGTGGCCAAACTTCGATTGTTTATAACCAAACCTCAATAATACCAACATCAAATCCCCAAGAAGTGTTTCAAACCAACAAAACATCTTCAATACGATCAATAATCCAATATGTATATTCAAATTCGTGATTACAACAATGATTAATCGAAAACCCCCAAATCCAACTCAATATTCAAAGTGTTCTTGAACAATCCTTCAATAATCCAATGAATAATCAAACATATCCATAATCATGTGTATATCACTTCATACAACATGATTTTAACATCCAAAACATCATATCTCAAAACAAAATCGAAATCCAAGATGTTGAAGAAATTACCTCTTGAAGATCCAAGCACTTTGATCCGATAAAATCGCGTTAGATCGACAATCCGAGCTTCACAACCGAATGAAAATGATGAAAAAGGAATACTCAAGTGATTGATGATGAAGATCTTCCCCCTCAAGCCCTCTCTCTTGGATAGGTTGAAGAAAATGGGAAAAATGAGTTGAATCTCACAAAAAATCGCAATTATAGTGTTGACTGCACTGTGTGCTGCGGCCCAGCCGAAGTGTGCCGTGGCACAGGGCCAAAACTGCCCCCAGTGATCGGCAGCGTGCCGCGGCCCGGACGAATGTGCCACGGCAGTGACTCGGCAGTGTGTCGCGGCCCTGTCGGCATGAGCCGCGGCCCCCGGTACAGACGGGTCGGCCAAAAAAATTGGAACACGAGTGTGCCGCGGCCCGGACGGGTGTGCCGCGGAAGTGAGTCGGAGTGTGCCGCGGCCCTGCCGGCATGAGCCGCGGCCCACGTTACAGGCTGCTCGGCCAAAACTGGAAAATGTGTGTGCCGCGGCGCACACTCCTTGTGCCGCGGCCCACACCCCCCTTGGGTCCTAAAATGAAGAAAAATGACCCGGGAAGGGAAAAAGAAATAGGAATCAATATTTGGGAAACAATAACACGAAATGGAAGTGCGGAAACCCCAAAACGGTGGTTCTAAGCAATTATTACAAGGGTTCGTCCAAAAAAAACACGATTTGAACAATGAAGAGATTTGAAATGACATGAATTCCAACGTCAACATCGACTAATGAATCAATTACAACAATCAAGATAATACTCTTGTCTCGATTCCCAAATAAGGTAGATACACTGAACAATATCGATACACAACTCGAAGTTATTCCGAACGGTGAACACGGATGAATGATTATTAACAAGTGAAAAATTACATAGTGACAATTACCGAATGAAATTACTGAATGATAATGACTGAATTACAACCGGGTATTACATACACCCCCCTTAAAAGAGTTTCGTTCCCGAAACTAAGGGTCAAACAACTCGGGATAACTCTCCCGCATACTCTCCTCGGTTTCCCAAGTAGCCTCTTCGACTCCGTGTCTAGACCACTGAATCTTGACCAAAGGAATCATCTTGTTCCTAAACTGTTTGATTCGCCGCTCTAAAACTCGTATAGGATGCTCCTCATACGAATGATCATCCGCGATCTCGATTTCGTCGAACTGAAGTATGTGGCTCGGGTCGGCAACATACTTCCGCAATTGAGAGACGTGAAACACATTATGGATTCGGCTCAACGCCGGAGGTAAAACCAATCGGTAAGCTAGCTCGCCTACTCGATCTAAAATCTCAAACAGTCCAATGAATCTCGGACTCAACTTTTCCCGTTTTCCGAAACGAAAAATACCTCGACTCGGAGATACCTTGACCAACACGTGGTCACCTGTCTCGAACTCTAGTGGTCGACGACGATTATCTGCATATGATTTCTGTCGACTCTGAGCTGTCGACATACGACTCATGATCAAAGCTACCTTCTCACGGGTGGCTATAAACATATCGGGATCGGTGCCGATTGATTCTGATAAGTCATCCCAACACAAAGGAGATCGACAACAATGACCATACAAGGCCTCGTAAGGTGCTATCTTAATCGCAGCATGCCAACTATTATTGCACGTGAACTCAATCAACGGTAGTTGGGCTTCCCAATCGTCTTTACAATCAAGGACGCATGCCCTCAACATGTCCTCCAATGTCTGAATAGTCCTCTTTGATTGTCCGTCGGACTGGGAATGAAAAGCGGTACTGATATTAAGCTAAGTTCCCATAGCACGATGAACTGATTTCCAAAATGTGACACGGATCGTCCGTCACGATCGGAAACGATACTCTTAGGAGTACCATGCCATCTCACTATCTCTTTGATGAACAACTGGGCCAGTCTTTCAGGACCCCACGTATCCTTAATCTCAAGGAATTGAGCTGACTTAGTTAAGCGGTCCACAATCACCCAGATTGTGTACATGCCATGACGACTCGTCGGCAAACTCGTGATGAAGTCCATAGAAATGTCTCCCCACTTCCACTCTGGAATAGGGAAAGGTCTCAGCATACCCGCCGGTCGCTGATGTTCTATCTTGACTTGATGACATGTTAAGCATCTCGAAACAAATTCTGCGACTTCTCGCTTCATATTACTCCCCCAGTAATTTTGTTTCGAGTCCTTGTACATCTTGCTAGACCCAGGATGAACGGAAAAAGGGGTAACATGAGCTTCTCTCAAAATCGAGTTTTTCAACTCGTCATTAGCCGGTACCCATAATCGATTCTTAAGTCTCAAAAGTCCATTCACGTGGACCACAAATCCAGGGCTTTCCCTTGAGCCACATCCCCACGGATGCGCAACAATGATGGGTCTGAACCCTGATTCACTCTAATTGCCTCCTCAAGTGACGATAAAATCTCTTACATGCAAGGTTGCCCTTGCACTCGCTGAAGCCAGACCTCGATCTCGGGTCTAAGGAATTCCTGCTGAAGTTCCTTCTGAACTGTTAAACGAGCAAGCATCTGCTCCTGAACAGACTTACGACTCAAGACGTCGGCAACAACATTCGTCTTGCCCGGGTGGTAAAATATCTCAATATCATAATCTTTGATTAGTTCCAACCACCGCTTCTGTCGCATATTTAACTCCTTCTGAGTAAATATATACTTCAACCCTTGTGATTGGTGAATAACTGACAGGTGACGCCATAAAGGTAATGACGCCAAATTTCCAACGTGAAAACCACGGTTGCTAGCTCCAGGTCGTGGGTCGGATAATTAACCAGCTAATCCGAGAAAACTTCAGATTTCATTAACATTCTTCGGAGGTTGCCAATCTTGGATAGCCTCCGTCTTCTGAGGGTCGACACGAACTCCGTCTGACGAAATTACATGCCCGAGAAACGTCGCCTCGGACATCCAGAACTCACATATGGAAAACATTCCATAAAGCTGCTCTCATCTCAACATGTCGAGAACCTGATGAAGGTGAAGCTCGTGCTCCTCCCAGTCACGAGAATAAATTAAAATGTCATCAATAAAGACAACTACGAACTGATCCAAAAAGTCGATGAAGACCTGATTCATTAACTCCATGAATACCGCAGGTGCATTAGTGCATTAATTAACTCCACGAACTCATAATGGCCATAGCGTGTTTGAAACGCCGTCCTCGCGATATCCGACTCTCGAATTCACAACTGATGATATCCAGATCTTAAGTCGATCTTGAAAAAAAATACTGAAGTTCCCTGAAGTTGATCTAAGGGATCATCGATGCGGGGTAGAGGATACTTATCCTTGATCATCATCCTGTTCAACTCCTGATAATTAATACACACACGAACGAACCATACTTCTCCTTGACAGATAACACGGGTGCTCCCCACGGGGACGCACTCGGTCGGAGATAACCTTTCTCGAACAATTCCTCAAGTTGAATCTTCAACTCCTGCATTTCGGTCGGGGCCATCCGGTATGGTGCCTTCGATAACGGGGACGTACCGGGCTCCAACTCACTCGTGAATTCCACAACTCTTTGTGAAGGCAACCAGGTAACTCGTCTGGGAATACATCGTCAATCGATGACAATGATACCACGAATGATTGAACATTTCGATTGCCCTAGAACGGTCAATCGATGAAAATGATACAATAAATGATTGAACAACTCGATTGCCTTATAACGACCAATCGATGAAAATGATACAATGAATGATTGAACAACTCGATTGCCTTAGAACGGCCAATCGATGAAAATGATACAATGAATGATTGAACAACTCGATTGCCTTAGAACGTCCAATCGATGAAAATGATCTAATGAATGATTGAACAACTCGATTGCCTTAGAATGGCCAATCGATGAAAATGATACAATGAATGATTGAACAACTCGATTGCCTTAGAACGGCCAATCGATGGAAATGATACAATGAATGATTGAACAACTCGATTGAGGAATTTCTCTACTTCCATCATATTAATAATTCTTCTGGAACAACGGGGATTACCTCCCTAAAATACACACTCGACTCCAACGACTGGAATGATAGTGAACAAACGCTTACAAACACTGAGGATAGTATCATGACGATCCATCCAACTAATAACCAATATTACATCGTCCTTAGATAAATTCACCATGATTAGGTCCACCAACCAATCGCGGTCATTAAGCTTACTTTGGTATGATTTCCGAAAATTCTTCCATCGTTAGGTAGACCGATGGTATGAGGTCCACAAGCAATAGGACTATCCAAATTAAGTCTATTCAAACATGATTCGAAAATGAATGAATGCGGTGCACCAGTATCAAATGGTACACACATGTTGAAATAAAATTACGAGTATACCTGAGATCATTCCGGCCACCGGATCGTCGATCCTCTTCATCACATGAATCCGAGACTTGCCGGCCCCCTAACCGGACGCTCCCGTCTGATAAATATGAGCTCCGACTTTATTTGCTTCCATCGTCTTAAATGACGCTGACAGAGTAGTCTGATTCTAAATCGCTGATTGCTTCGGGGTCTGAGATGCCGCCGGAGCCGACTTGGAGTCCTTTCGGCAAAAACGGGCCTTATGCCCAAAAATCCCACAATTATGGCACGTGATAGACGGTTTCAGACACTTAGTGCTGTAATGACCCGGCGCTCCACAGTTGAAACAGGTGATGGCCGAACTGGCCGCTCGGGACTGAGATCCCACACGATTATGCACCATAGGAGGTCGCTCAGAAACGATAGGGCCCGCACTTGAAGGTTGACTGACCGCCTTCGGACTGATTACGCTTCGTTGATTTCTTGCTGACAGATAAAGGTTGTTGCTCAGCAATTTCCTTAGCAGCAGGCTCATACGGGAGAGTTCTCTCAATTAATTCGGCCAGAGTGGTGCAATGATGATTGAGAAATTGCATATGGGTCATCATGACCTGCATAAAAGTGAGTGGATCAACCCGAACATCTTCCGATCGAGCTGAGTCCTGGGTACATCTTCCTGACAGTGAGTGATTATTCCCCGGGTTCCGGCCCGTACCGCGGCCTCTCCCCGTGCATCCCCTGGCAGCTCTCTCCATAATGAAGTAGGAAGGTCGCATGATAATCATAGATCTCGTATGAGTACCGCATTATGATTTACGTCAAGAAATGATGAAAATGAGCATACGCGCTCTAATACAGTGATTACATGAATGATTAACTGAGGTGACATGATGATCTGATGAAATTCTTGAAATGAGTATCTTGAACAAGTTAACAAGATTAATGATATGATCTTCCAGATCAATAACTGAGTAATGAAATGAATTGAGTAATTAATGAGTTAACATAATCGTCCTGATCATCAACTGAGTAATGAAATGAATTGAGTGATTAATGAGTTAACATGATCGTCCTAATCATAATGAATGATGATGTTTGAGGATTGTTAATTGATGAATGATGAATGAATGATGATTGCCAGAAATTATACCATGGCGTTAGAAATCTTACAGTTCATTCGGTCTGATTGGCTCGACATTTGCACAGGTCACACGTGACGCGAAAGTCCAATGATACTAGTCTGATGATGATGATTTCAAATGAGACATGACTCGGAAGGTAGTATTCAAAACCACGCTCCGATACCAACTCTGTAACACCCCAAACTAGGCGGATATTATAGTGCCGTGGATCCCCGACTGGGACCCACCAGGCGAATGAAAACTGATGAATTAAATAATATAATTGTAGCACCGAACCACATTATATTACCAACTACTTCGATGAGGAGTTTAAGTACAACACACCAGGACAATACCGAATACTAGTGTATTTTATATGAAGATAAAATACACAACACTGAATGAAATGGAGTATCCAAATGAAAATCTGCAGCGGAAAATAAATGACAACAACATGAATGACTGAAAAGAATGGGGCCCCCTACTAGTATCACTGGGACTCCTTGCCGTCAACATGCTACTCCCGTGCTTTTGACCTGAAAACAAAATCTCCAAATGGGGTAAGTTACACAGAACAACAATCCTCAAGAGTTGAATAAACACAATCATGTATATGCTGTATAAACCACAAGTTCGATCAAAAATGAATCGGTGAGATTATAACCCAATCTTGTTGAAAACATACGTAATCAAACATGCTGTATGAATCAACTAACAGTACGGCTCAAAGGGTGGCGCCACACTACGCCCGGGATGTAAATGTGTCCGTGCACAAGCCACCAACGAGTATCGATCGAATACACGTGTGGTCTTGTACCTAATCAGTCTCACGAAGCAATCGACTCGTGTGCACAGTCCAATGTGAGGCCAACAACCAACACACGACTTAAATGTGCCGACATGAAAATCATACACATACCAACCGGCACGCCAGTATGACCCGGAATGCCACGAGATAACAAAGTGACATCGAAATCAATAATGACTCACCGAGATGAAATGATAGTGAAATGAATGACATCTCAATGAAATGATTGGAACTGTTGTTCCTTGTGACTGAAGTGATTAATTGACAATGACAAGTATTGATACGGTTAATACAATGATGAATGAGTTATGATTATGAATGAACAACAACAAAAGGAATGAATATCCTTTTAACTGAGTAAGAATTAACTTACACAACACCGGTGACAATTATCCTTCCACGAACAACGTCCTAATTGAGATATCGGTCGCTCGAACAACCTTGAATAATACAATTACCAACAATCTGTTCAATAAACGAATCAAACACGAATATAACGAACTCAAAACGTCGATACGATTAAACCAAGTTCATTGGGGCATTATATCGAACACTTTGTGGCCAAACTTCGATTGTTTATAACCAAACCTCAATAATACCAACATCAAATCCCCAAGAAGTGTTTCAAACCAACAAAACATCTTCAATACGATCAATAATCCAATATGTATATTCAAATTCGTGATTACAACAACGATTAATCGAAAACCCCCAAATCCAACTCAATATTCAAAGTGTTCTTGAATAATCCTTCAATAATCCAATGAATAATCAAACATATCCATAATCATGTGTATATCACTTCATACAACATGATTTTAACATCCAAAACATCATATCTCAAAACAAAATTGAAATCCAAGATGTTGAAGAAATTACCTCTTGAAGATCCACGCACTTTAATCCGATGAAATCGTGTTAGATCGACAATCCGAGCTTCACAACCGAATGAAAATGATGAAAAATGAATACTCAAGTGATTGATGATGAATATCTTCCCCCTTAAGCCCTCTCTCTTGGATAGGTTGAAGAAAATGGAAAAAATGAGTAGAATCTCACAAAAAATCGCAATTATAGTGCTGACTGCACTTTGTGCCGCGGCCCAGCCGAAGTGTGCCGCGGCACAGGGCCAAAACTGCCCCCAGTGATCGGCAGCGTGCCGCAGCCCGGACGAATGTGCCGCGGCAGTGACTCGGCAGTGTGTCGCGGCCCTGTCGGCATGAGCCGCGGCCCCCGGTACAGACAGGTCGGCCAAAAAAATTGGAACACGAGTGTGCCGCGGCCCGGACGGGTGTGCCGCGGCCCATGGTACAGGCTGCTCGGCCAAAACTGGAAAATGTGTGTGCCGCGGCGCACACTCCTTGTGCCGCGGCCCACACCCCCCTTGGGTCCTAAAATGAAGAAAAATGACCCGAGAAGGGAAAAAGCAATAGGAATCAATATTTGGGAAACAATAACACGAAATGGAAGTGCGGAAACCCCAAAACGGTGGTTCCAAGCAATGATTACAAGGGTTCGTCCAACAAAAACACGATTTGAACAATGAAGAGATTTGAAATGACATGAATTCCAACGTCAACATCGACTAATGAATCAATTACAACAATCAAGATAATACTCTTGTCTCGATTCCCGAATAAGGTAGATACACTGAACAATATCGATACACAACTCGAAGTTATTCCGAACGGTGAACACGGATGAATGATTATTAACAAGTGAAAAATTACATAGTGACAATTACCGAATGAAATTACTGAATGATAATGACTGAATTACAACCGAGTATTACAGATACCCGCTCCGATACCAATTGTTGAATCAAATTGTCGGTATCTTCGCCGTTTTGAGATAGATGCAGAGTATATAAGAGTGATAAAACCCTTTTGCGTTGCGAAAGCAATTTAAAGTGCGGAAGATAAATGACACAAGATTTATAGAGGTTCGGTCAAACGTGCCTACGTCCGCTCTTCGTATCTTTTTCTTTCGGCTAAAGATCAACCTCTGCGCCTCGTCTTCTATCAGTCTGAGGGATACCGATTATAATATCGTCTTCTATCGGTCCGAGATAAGCATAATACACTTGTCTTTTTGTCGGTCCAAGTTAAATCGTTTTCCTTTTCTATCGGACAAGGAATCAACCTATCTAGCTTTCTATGGGTACTAGACAAACCTCACTTAGATTTAGATATGATTCTAATAATGTCGAATTAAAGATCCTAATAACACAGAATCAATCTACAATCCGTATTTTTCCTCTCGTGTATGTTTTCGTGTACGAACACTCAAACACTTATAAAATAAGCACAATTACAACAACAAAGATGAATATAATGATATCTGACCAATAAGTAATTTGATTGTAGTTGTTGTATGAAATGATACCAAATGGTTTGGTATTTATAGGCTCAAAGGCTCAACTAGCCGTTAGCCTCTGTCTCTCTTTAGCGTGCGCTAGGCTTCATGCATAGCGTGCGTTAACCATCATTACGTACGTTAATGCTTTTATATAGCGTACGTTATCTGCTTTTTGCTTCAGTCCAGTATCTTCTGTCTTCTTCTTTACGTACGTTGTCAAGAGTATTACGTACGTTAAGTACTCTCTCTAGCGTACGTTAATCATACTTCGTAGCATACGTTAAACCCATTCAAAGTCACAGATCCGTTGTATGAACTTTTAACCTTGAACCGAATCTTACAACATTCATCTATTTGAATTCGTATTCAGACTCCATTATGTACGTTAAGCCTTATATGTTATGTATGTTAAGGTCACTTCGACAGCGCTTTAGGTCTTCAGAATAGCGTGCGCTAACAGATCGTGTCTTTACATTTCTGACCATCTTTTTGCGTCTTCGACTTCTTTGTTGTTTTGTTTTGTTTCCTTGATGTTTTTTTATTAACAACTAATCATCAAAACTTAATTATAAATGTATGAAATAAAATATTCCAACAACCCAGGATTCATTCCCAACTATCCAAGGGCCTAGTGTCAGCTAACATCCACTATCTGGTCAGCCAACTTCAAGTGTCGATCGTGGGAGAGGATAGACGAGTCGCCTAGGGGCACTGACCGCTGGATCAGCACCTGGTTCCATGTACAAGATGAGATGGGTAGCTTGCGTGGCACCTCAAAAGCTACAGGTATTATACATATTTTCTCTCACCTCATCAATGTATTATTTGACTCATGCGCCATCCATTCTTTTATATCTTTATCCTGTGTGCATCGATTATACCTTGACTATATCTTCCCGTATGGGCCCTTTATCATGGGAATACCAAGCAGAGATAGGATTATCGGGGACTGCGAGATTCGTAATTATCCTATCCGTATTTGGAACCGTGATTGGTTCTCGAACCTGATTGTCATTAGTATGCATGGCGAGGACTTGATCCCCGATGAAGATTGGTTAGACAGGCATGGAGCTATTATGAATTATCGAAAGAAAACTATTTCAATGATTGCAAGTGATGGAACCACCGAACATGTATTTGAAGGGCAGAAACTAGGTACTTCCGGGAAGGTTATACGGGTCGTGAAAGCAAAAAAATTGCTGAAGCAAGGCTGTATTGGCTACTGGTGTTATGTAATAAAATCTGAGGATGGGGGAATTCAGCTATCGTCTATTCCAGTCGTGAACAAATTTCCATACGTCTTCACGAGCAACCTGCCGGGACTACCAGCACAGTGTGATGTGGAGTTCACCATCGAGCTAGAACCTAACACAGCGCCAGTGTCAAAAGCGTCGTATCATATGGCACCATCAGAAATGCTCGAATTGAGGAAACAGTTGGGCGAGCTACTAGACAAAGGGTACATTTGGACAAGCGCATCTCCATGGGGCGCACCAGTACTTTTTGTGCGAAAGAAGGAAGGATCGTTGAGGTTATGTATTGATTATCATGAGTTGAATAAACTCACTATCAAGAACAAGTATCTGTTACCACGAATTGACGATCTATTCGATCAACTGCAAGCTACTATGTTCTCAAAAATAGACCTGAGATTAGGATATTATCAACTACGAGTTTGAGATTCCGACATCCCTAAAACAGCATCCATGACAAGCTATGGATATTATGAGTTTGGGGTTCTACCTTTTGGCCTAACCAATGCTTTGGCCATATTTATGCAGCTAATGAGCAAGACCTTCATTCAATACCTCAAAAAGTTTGTAGTTGTTTTTATTGATGATATCCTGATCTACTCAAAGGATGATAGAGAGCATGCCTAGCATTTACATATTGTGTTGAGTATCCTGAGAGCCGATAAGCTTTATGCTAAACTCTCCAAGCATGAATTTTGGTTGGAAGTAGTTCCCTTTCTCAGCCATGTTATTTTCAGTTGAGGGTGTTAGAGTCTATCCCCAGAAGATCGAAGCAGTGTTAACCTGGGTGTAATATCCTGAAATTCTACTATGACTATTTAATGTTATTTTATCTGAATTATATTGTACAGTGTGGAATATGTACAGTATGGATAAAATGATTGAAGGACTGATACATCGGTATTGGTATAATTGTCGGACTTGGTCGACAATTGCATTTGAAGATATTGTGTGTCAAGCGTATTATATGAGAATATTATTGGAAGGAGTATGTGTATTCAGTATGTCATGTATACGTATCTAGTATGTTGAGACGTTGGACAAGAATAGCTGAAAATGACCAAGTATAGCCACGTTAGCGCACGCTACGATGTATACTTAGCGCACGCTAAGAGAGTTGAGTTATGTATGCTAAGGAGGACCCCTAATGTACGTAAGGCATTCTGGATAAAGTTCGGAAGGTGGCCGACAGGTAGGCCCAGACTGATTATTATCAGCATTTAGCGCACGCTAATGCATATGGTTAGTGTACGTTAATATCAGATCGGTCAAAAGCGAATATTGGCTTTGTCAGGCTACTATCGGCGTGTGGACCCCAGGCATCTTCGGGGAAGGTACAGATTGTCGGGTCAATAAAGAATAGCGCACGCTATTGAAGGCCAATAGCGCACGCTACCGAGCATTTCACTGTAGCAAGTAAATGCCTGTTTACATACGTTATTGCATGGGCATTACGTACGTAAGCTGATGTGCGAAGCAAGGCAGTAGTCTTTGGACTTCGATAGCGCATGCTATCAAGTAACGATAGCGCACGCTAGGGCTATAGCGCACGCTAAATACAAGGTTTAGTGCATGCTAGTAATGTGCAGTTTATTAAAGGACAGACGGGTGTTAAGATGCATTTCGTCCATTTTCTTCCTTTCATTCGATAGAGAGAGCCTTGGGAGGATACTTGAGGTTCCGAAACACTGAGAGAAGATGATCTTTAACAAGATTAAGCTGAGGAGCATTGATTAAAGCCTTGTTCTTGAAGTTATTGATGATTATTGGAATGGAGTTCGATTGTTCTTCTTCGTGGTTCGTCTATATAAGGTAATTTTTGTATCCCTTTGATAGTGGTTCATTTTTAAATGATGATTACTTGGAAGGGAGCATGTTGGATTATCATGGGATGATGTTATATGAGATTTAATGGAATTGTGATAAAAGATTTCGGATGATTATTTACATGTTAAAGGATGTTAGATTATGTTGTTTTGATGATTATGAACATGGTTTCGAATCACTTGGTGTTCTTGAAGAACTTCTTGATGAATATAGCGTAGCAAGATGATTGTGTTGAATTATCGGTGTTTTTAGATACGAAGATGCAATGATCATATTTAGGAATTAAGTCATATCGATTGATGATTGATTAATGGTATATATCATGCGAGTATGATAATGAGATTGAACCTGGAAAGATTGTGATTGATCTTGATATATGATTTCCTTTACATTCGTATCCGTAATCGCAGGGTGTTAGTCGATACTTGTAAGACATGCAACTGTATAGCATTAGCGCATGCTAGCTGACTGGCTAACGCACGCTAACTGAAGTGACTTAGCACACGCTACGTTATGTGATTAACGTACGCTAAGTAGACAGACAGTGTAGTTTATCGTGTTATGATTATAAATTCGTGATGTTTTGAGTTATACTATTTGGTTTTATATATGATCGAGGTGTCGTTGAACCGTTGAGATTGATTGGTTAGATATATCGGTTATTGATTGTTATTGGATTGTTGTTTATTAATTATTGCAATAGGTTGTGATAATTGATCATTGGTTAAGAAAAGTGTGATGCGGTCGTGTTCGAGAATGTTTGTGAATTGCTTTGGTCAGGGCCGAGGAGCTCGTAGACGAAGGCAATGGGATTGGTAGCAGCTTTATCATCATCGTGCCGGTATCGACGCAAGTTAATACTTGCACAGTTTATAATATTTAATGAATGGATTCAGTTCAATCATTTATAATTTGTATAGCAATGATTATAATCGTGAAAACAGGAGATTTGGGATTCTACGTTATTTACGGATTTTGGGATTTTAATCATAATGTATATGATTAACTTTTGTTATTGGTATACTTGGGTATCGAGGATACATTGTGATAAAGACGAAGATATGAATTATCTACAATCTGTGATATTTTGGACCGCGACTTGAGGATAACGGTTGGTGATGGTTTAGACATCGAGATTGCTCTCTAAGGACTCGGGGCAAATACTCTAATCATTTTTGTCATTTTGTGTCGATCATTTTGTGATACATTCGTGTATTATTGTTGTCATGCATTTGTGTATTGTTGTTATATGCATTTATGCATTGTTGTCGTATGTCCACCATGCGTTGGTCCGACGGGATCATCATGGGATATCAATAGCTATGTGCGCTGGATCGTTGGACAGGTATTTCCACCATGCGTTGGTCCAACGAGATCATCATGGGATATCTATGTTGTGTGCGCTGGATCGTTGGATTACCATATGTTGTTGTTTTGCATATGTATATTATGGGTTATCCACCTCGTGTTGGTATTTCAAGATCATCTTGGGATTTATGCTGTGTGCGCTGGATCATCAGATTTCCACAAGTATACATTGTTATTATTGTGAGCATATTGACGTTGTCATATGAGTATGCATTTGTAGGTCTTGTGTTAGGACCATGTCCGTATGTTGTATTGATCTGATCTCGGATTAGACTGGCGTGATTCAACGTGGCATTGCGTATCCTGAGGTATGACCTGTATTTCCTTTTTGTGGTATTTGTCTTTGATGGACAGTCGATTTTCGTGTTGAGATTTGATAGTGATATCCGATGGATTGAATTGGTCAGAGTTGGTATAGTTCGTATCAGTGAGTTGTGATGTTTTGAGAACCTTGGGTATTGTTTGAGGTACAGTACAAATGTTTGGGTATGAGTTCATTGTGTTGTTGAGGATGCGAGATGTGAATTTTGGTAAGGATTACTTTGGTAAGGATTATCACGAGTTGGCAAAGTTACGGCGGTAAGATTACATTGGTAGTATTCTTACTTAGTGTTTTTCATTGGTATGTAATTCTTGATTTGATGTGACCGTTATCATTGTTAGATATTATGGCTGACCCCGTCGTGGGCTTTCTTTTTAGGTTTTTGGGATATCGAGCTTGTATCGGTCATGAAGAGATGAGCTTCCCGGAGGATACTGGTTATGGCATGTTTTTGTGAATCGAGTATTCTGATTACATGTTGTATTCCGCTGCTAGAGTATTCTTAATTATTTGTCCTTTCCGCTGCGTGAGTATTCTTAAATGCCCTTTTGGTTTTTGGCAACTTGAGTTACTTTGGAAAATTATTTTCTAAACTATTGAGTTTCGGTTGTTTGGCCTTATCCTTTCAAATGAGATTTTACGACGGCTTTGGTAAACGAGTTTTTATAAAGTCTTCGAGTTTTTAATAGATATCATCGTTGTTAGCCTCTTAAGCGTTTGTAAATGTTTGCGAAAATGTCTTTTAGTCTTGTGGGTTCTGTCTCGGGTCCCACGGTGCTGTAATATTCCTGGATGGCTCTGGGGGTTACAGAATATGGTATCGGAGCTTAGGTTGTGAAAACCTAGGCAGCTGGGTCGAGTCGAGTCGTGTTTTTATCACGTCATTCGAGTTGTCGATTGATGAATATTAGAGCCATGGGTTTTTTGTTGTTCACTCAGGCTTGTGCGTTATGTGATTTACCAGTATAGTACTGGGGTTGTTTTAAACTTTTCCAAATGGTATTAACGTGTTTCTTCGGATAGGTACGTGTTGTGTTCTCGAGTCGAACTGAGTTTGCAAAATGTGTGTTTTGAAAATATATGTGTCGAGTATTTTCTTGAGTTGAGACATGTGCCAGTATCACAGGGAATCGTCGACTTCATGATCTGTAAGTACTTGGATTTTTTGAATTGCATTAAGATTTATTGCCGTTCTAAGATGATATGCTTTGATATTCAAAAGAATAATATGTGTTACAGTATGAGATGACAGAGTTGGGACAAGATTGATGATCTTGAGAAGCTATGATTTTGGAAATCAATATGTCAGTTAAATTTTGGGAACGGAGTTGTGCATTTGGGAGAAAGATTGTGGATTGGTGAGGAGAACATGTAGTCATGTTAGTTCATTTTGAGATATACGAAACTGTTTTTGAGCATTTGAAAATGATACTTTTCAAAATGAATGTTTCACGGATGTTTTACGGAAAATGATTTTTGGGCCGAGACCCAATCGATTTTGAAATAGTTTTATAACTCAGGACTTGGGGTCCAAAAGGGTTTTCTACTTTTAATTTCTTGTAATGTGGAACGGGATATGGGCTGAGACCCTAATGTTTCAAAAGGCTTTTTCTATTTTCTAAAACTCCTGAGATTTGTAAAACACCTTACCAACCGTTATCTATTTCATTACTGCCTTTCGGGGTTTTGGTTTACTTGTTCAAATGAAACTTCTCGGGAAGTCTTTCACTGCATTGATTTGTTTTAATGTTTTGTCATGGCATAGTTGAGGTGATCCATGATGGGTTAATGGTCGACGTTGTGGATCATATGTGGAAAAAGGAGTTTTTATCGGAGTCTATATATTGAGATTTTGGAACTCTATCGTGTGGTTTTCCGATGGAATGTCAGTGGATTAGGTGACGAGCCTAAATGGTATACAGAGGTATGGATGTGGGCAATCATTTACATAATTTCATTTTTCGTATGTATTCGAAAAGAATTGTCTTCTAGAACTTGGCGTAAGAAAGTCGATTTAATTGTTCGAAAATCGATTTTGTGGTTTTACGAAAATGTATGTTTTGAGTTTTGAAATTCTTGCAAGAACTTTCGAAAATTTGTCTTCTTGACGAGACTATATGATTTCAAACTGATTTTGAAAATATGAAGGATATACATCCGCATTTAGTGCATAGTGCATAACATGGTAAAGTTATGAATGTGACTCACAAACTGGATAGTACATCAGTATGGTACGATGAAAAGATATTCGAACGTTAGTATGGTAGTTTGGTTATCCAGGGATAATCGGTTGATTAATCAGATAAGAGAAATATGCTGCGTGTTGTAGATTCATGTACAGAATGTGATTTTGGAACGTCGGGTTTTGTAAAACCGGGGCATATGTGCTATGTGGCTCTATTTGGTATGGTAGTAGCGCAATTTTACCATAGCGATTTTTCACTGATCTCTTAGTAAGTGTGGATTTGAGGATAGTGACCCCAAGATGGTTGTTTTGGGTAGTGATTGGTCATTCCCACTCCGTGTAGGATAGGGGTATGTTCAACAGTCGGGTGTGTTTCTTTGAGGTCCACTGTATGTGATTGGTGTAACGTGTTGAGAATTTTATTCTCTCATATATCCGTCTCTGTGGTTCTGTGTTGATCGTGCTGGAACTTACCATGTGAGTATTTTCGATTCGTGCGCTATGCGATGCATGTAGCGTGCGTTAGGCTTGTTATTCACTCGTCTGATCAGGTAGCGTACGTTATCTCATATGCGTAACATACGTTATGCTCTATCAGGTGACTTTATGATCAGGTCACTTTTTTCTCGATTGATCATGTAGCTTTTCCCATCTTGGCTGATCAGATGACTTCTCTCATCTTGGTTGATCAGATGACTTTGTCTTCTCGTTGTTTTGTTTTGTTTAGCAACTTAATCATCAGGATTTGATGAGCTAGGCATGCTATGTCTCCGGTTGGATACAGCGGCTAGTGCTGTAGTCCTAGCGGGAGAATCAGCTTTCTCTCTCCTGTCTATATCATACTCGAATGCTTTGAGGTCAGAAAAGAGATCAAAAGTAGATATTTCATTAAGATTGCACGGTACATGCATAGCTGTGGTCTTAATGTCCCATCGGGCAGGGAGAGATTTGAAAATTTTTAGGTTCTTCTCCTTTTGTGTGTAAATTTTACCCAACGCTTCAAGTTCACCAACAATGCCAGTGAATCTGAGGTCAAGTTCCTCAAGTGTTTCAGTTGGTTTCATTTCAGTTCCCTCACAAACTAACATGAGTTTATCCCAGATACCATTGGCTGTTTTACAGCTCTTTACCTTTGAGAACGTGCCTTTGTCAAGAGTGACAAATAACGCGTTCTTAGCAACATTGTCGAGGTTGGTGCGCTTTCTATCATCAGAAGTCCATTGTTCGCGCTCTTTATCGAGCATCTCGGCATGAGCTTGGCCTTCAATTCTTGGGGTCGGGTTTACCTTCATGATCTTTATGGGGCCATATTGTATAACAAAAATCATCTCTTCGTGCATTGCTGCAAGATGAGCCTCCATCCTGATTCTCCAGTCATCAAACTCGTTAATAGAAAACATAGGAACTTTATTGATCATTGACATATCCATATGGGAGTATTGGAATGAAAAAGACTGTTTGACAAAAATAAGTGATTTGGATCTGATTCGGTCAAGAATATGACTGATTCTTTTTAGAATTAACCTCTCAGATACCACTTGTTGGTCTCTGATACCACTTGTTGGGCTCTGATACCACTTGTTGGCCACTAAGTATACAGAATACAGCTTAGAAAGTGTTTAAGCAACAAGCTCTACGATTTTCAGGTTAGAGTGCGTAGCGGAAGTCTTGTAATAGTAAGTTGCTGTAAATACAGCAACTAGGTATGAAGTGTATACTTAAAATAATCACAGTTATTAAAACAGTAAATGCATAAGGTAAATAATACAGTAATTAAAGTGGTTCGAGGTAAACCCCTCTACGTCCACTGGTCCTCCACACAGGAGTGAAATATTTATTATAAATACTGCATACACAACTACGTATTTATAATCAAACCTATCAATGTATCGTTCACACAGATTGATACAAAGATTATAGCTTTCAACCGTTTACACAGATTGGTTAAGGTGTTCTTTTCAAGTAGTATAGCGAGTGGGTTCATTGTCATATTGAGAGTTGAGTTTGTCTGCATTAAGTATGACAGATTGATTAGTGACTCGTTCAATTATGATCTGAGTATAGAATTAAGGTCTTTTCTATTCTATTAGCCCAGCTCCCACTAATTTTATCGGAATAACATATTCCCATGTGAAATCCGGAAGTATTGTTCACAATATCTTCATAGTGGTGATCGAGTTCTTTATAAATTTTAATAGAGGGCAACCGAACAGGTTTCTAGTCTATTAATTTTCATAAAGTGGTGTCCAACACCAACCCATATAATGAATGATTCGATCTTCTTTTTCCCCTTGTTCACTCCCCTCAACCTACGGTTTCTATGGTTCGTGAACAAGTTAAGTTTACACCATCGACGCAAATCAGTTTCACAATTGAATCTTATCTGGCAACCGAACAGGTTTCTAGAGATAAAATTTGCTCCAACCGAAGGCATCCAATGCGCTCTCGTAATTTATCCATGCTCCCCGAACTACTGCCCCGATAACTCGAAAGCATAGCACATCTGGTTTAGATTTCATACCATATGAATAAACATCCACAACCTAGTTGCTACCAACATGTAGTTCATGGACCGTTCCTAGAATAAAAAACGTCATAATCTAATTACAAGTCTTCGGTCTTGAATCTTCGTCTTCTCGAACAGATCTTCCTCCGATCTTTGTCATTACATATAAATTTTATACTGAAAAATTACGTCCTAGATACAAATATTTCTAGTAAAGTAAATAGGCTCAAAAAGGCCTTCACAACCCAATCGAATAAAGCCGGACGATTTAAAACTACGTCCATGAACCACATCCCCATTCAAAATCATTTATCCAGTAAATACTAAATAAACGGATTCCGTAGAGATACATTGATCCAACCAATATATAAACAACAATAAATAGAAAAGATCCAATCAATTCACACAATCAATAATATAAAAAAACGTTCAAAGTAATTCGGTCAATCACAAGTATTCCAATTAATCAATATTCCCTTATAAAATGAAATACCATATATCATTTTAATCATATTAAATTCAATTTAGAATGCGGAAAATTAATTTTCAGGAATACATGAAGAAAACGAGCCCGAAACAGGTCCGAAAGGGGCTGGATAGGGATGGCAACGGGTCGGGGCGGGGCCGGATTCATAGGTATCTGGACCCGGACCCGAAATCTGAAAGTGGACCCGGAACTGGACCCAGGCCCGAATATTTACGGATTTGGTAGATCCAGACTACTGGAGCCGTCCAGGTACCCACGGTACCCAAAAATTAACATTACCTTTTTTTTTAAATTAACATTACCTTGAACAAGTAAATTTGAGCAACACAATTTAGATATATAAGTGCACAAGCAAGTGATTGATGATTTCATTCCTTACAAGGATAATCAAATGACACCATACAGCAGCCAAAACAAGCACACCATACAGCAGACAACAAACTTTCACAAAGACAAAGGTCCCATACGCATAAAATAAACTGACACAATTCTTGAGTAATATTATACCATAGCAGACTAGCAGAGGGACATTCAAACCAACAACAAATCTTTAAAAACCCAACAGTGTAATAATTTTCAGCAAAACGATGTGTTGATGCAGGCATTCCATCATTGTCCTCGTCTTCCATATTATCCCTGTCCACATGCACTTGCATCCGATATATCAAGTCCATCCTAAAATAAAACAAAGAGCAAATTAATTTACGTAAAAGTCAAGTTTTTTAATTTTAATTTAAAGTAAAATTAATATTTAAGATTTTACAATACCTCGTCTTCAACATCATAATCAAATTCTTCATTTAGCGATGCTCTAGCAAATGAAGATGCCGTAGAAGAGTCGACTACATACATTAAAGAAAAAAAAACTATTTACTGTCACAAGTCAACTTAAAAGAAAAATGAAGATAACTAAACCACTTAAAAAATTAAATAGTGAAGTATCATGTTTTTACCTTGTACTTCCGTCCATAACCAATCTTGCGCGCACATTAATGCTTCTAATGTTTTTGGGTGTAGCCTACTTCGATGTGGAGTTAGGAACCTCCCACTTGTTTAGAAGGCGGACTCCGATGCAACGGTGGAAACGGGTATAGCTAACACATCTCTAGCTATCTTATTCAAAGTGGGATATTTTGGTGAATTTGACTTCCACCAAGCCAATATATCCAAGCTTTCAACCCTAAGTATGACCGGTTCTTCCAAGTAGTAATCCATCTCCGACTTAACAAGATCATTAGAAGAGATTGAACTTGAAACAAACAAATCATAATCATCGATTATACGCTCTCTCCCACTTTTTTGAGATTGAGATGATGAAACACTCAAACTCGCCCCTTCACCACTACTTCCACTCTCTTGATATTCTTTTACAATATCAAATGCAAGGCTACGCACTTTTCCAATCTCAAGCAAGGCCACATCCACATCGAATAGTCTAGGAAAATAAAATTCAATTCCCTTCATTTTGAACCTAGGATCTAAAATAAATCCTAACGCCATGACTCCATGAATCTCACACCAATATTTATTAAACTTGCCTTCCATCTTCTTCTCCATCATTTTAACTTCATCATATATAGATGACTCCCTCTCTCGTTGCTTTTTTTATTTCACAAATCTTTGGAAAGAAAAGATTAATAGTGGGATACTTGGTTCCAGAAAACAACTCCGTGGCTTCATAAAATAATTCCAACCTAGTGCATATTTCACTAGCCAATAACCAATTTTCTTCACTAGGCAATGATTAGTATTGAAGGTCTTTACGACCCAATCTTACAAACACATCCTTAAAAGGTAGAACACTTTGAAGCATCAAATATGTGGAATTCCACCTAGTTTTACAATCAAGGGTTAACTTCTTTTTACAAGGGATTTTTAATTGATGACATACAACTTCAAATGTTTCACATATTTTTGGTGTCGCCGTCCAATAGGCAACAATATCCCTTACCCTTTCAATCCCATTACGAATAACTTCCAGTCCTTCTTTAACAATCAAATTCAAAATATGGGCCGAGCATCGCATATGAAATAATTTTCCACCCAACAACAAAGTACTAGAAGAAAGCCTATCATCTAACAAGATATTAATCATAGCATCATTTGTCGAACAATTATCTACAGTTAGGGTGGTCAACTTACGATCAATGTTCCAATCCATTAGACACTCCATCAAAGCTTCAGAGAGTACATCCGATGTATGAGGGCAAGGCACATAAATGAACCTATCAAAAAGGCAAACACAATTAAAATTACAATATTAACATTACAATATTTAAAATTACATAAACTTTTAAATTTATAAAATTTACCTCACAATTCGACTTTGTAAATTCCACGAGTTGTCAATGAAATGTACAGTAACTTCCATGAACCCCTCTTCTTATTTGAAGATGTCCACATATCAGTAGTTACTGAAAACCTACTCACATTTTTGCTAAGCAACTCCATATTCTTCCCTTTTTCATGCTCATAAATTTTCAAAACATCTGCTTTCACCGTATTTCTAGACACATGTTTAAACAAAGGTTGTAACTTATTACAAAACTCTCTAAAGTCATGATGCTCCACTATTTGGAGAGGATATTCATGCAATATTATCATCTTTCCCAGTGACATTCTTGCTTCTTGTTGATCAAATGTGTAATTAGTAAGAACTGTTTTACCCTCATTGCCTCGCTTAGGATTTATGATTGCTTGTCGTATGTCTCGTGTTTTCCTTAAAACACTTGAGTCATAATGTTTACGTAGATGGGATGTTCCCAAGTTAGTGTCCCCAACAAGTTTTTTTTGACAATATTTACACACAGCTTTATATTTTCCAGTGGATACATTTATTACTCTCTCAAAATGATCCCAATAAATCGATTTTAGTTTCAATCTTGAATCATCTTCAGATTTTTTTTCCATTGATTGTACCTCTACAACATCGTCATCCTTTACTCTATGTGAGGGAGTTTGATTAGATTCTACCTCATTCGGAGTATCGGATTGACGAGCGCGTTTTGATCCTGTACTTGTGATGGAACATCCAATGTCCGCTTAGATGCGGCTGAACTTTCCAATAGAATGGTTCCGTCGGTATTTAACGGCGGCAACGACATAATTAACCTAAAAAAAATACAAAGAAATAAATAGAAACAAATAAGAATAGAATATATAATTCAATTCTATTAACTTCCACTTCCTGATTTGGGTAAAAAAAAGTAAAAAAACTGACTCACTTCTAAATACTGGATATGTACCGGATAAGAATACTTTGTGGATACAGTTTTATATTTACGCATAGAGTGCCTAACCCTAACCCTAAACTGCTCAGCTCGGCTTACAGAATAATTATATATATATATATAATTATTTATATTAATATTGCGGGTCCGGGTCCTATGGGCCTAGATATTATACCACCCGGACCCGACCCGTGAAGACCATTTTTTCTACCCGGTCCGGACTCGGACCCAGACCCGAAATTCAAGACCCGAATTAGACCCGAACGGGTAAAATCCGCCGGGTACCCGGATCCACGGGTTTTTTGCCATCCCTAGGGCTGGGCCGCGCCCGAAACACATCGGGCAGCAAGAAGGGCCTGCCCAGCAGCCCTGGGCGGCGGCCCCTTAACCCCTGGGCCGCGGCCCCCTATGCAGAAAGCATGGCAGGGGCTGGCAACAGCCCTGGTCCGCGACCCCCTTCTTTCGGTCCATTCCTGGGTCGTCCAACGGCAATTCGGGGCTCGATAATCGATCGAATATCTAATATATATATATTTTTCAGCATTCATATCTTCAATATAAATCATATTTCCCAGAAATAAAAATTTATATTTAGACATAAATTTACGAAAATATAACTACAACGAACGAAAAACATATACCAGTATTATTACTATAAATGATTCCAAATCATTCACCATCCAATCAAGCATTCGAAATGCTAAATATATATACGATCGCAAGGCCTACGCTCCGATACCGCTGTTGGGATTCGGTGCCTAAAACGAAGGCGCGGAGGAAGCAATAATACAAATCTAACTCGATCTGAATCCCTACGAGGATCGATCAAGCTACGTATATACGAATATAAAAGGAAAACAAAGAAAGATACAAAATTATACCATTGTAGTCTGTTGATTGGCGCACTCCTCGAAGACGATTCCCCAAGCTTTAGGTGCTCTTCCCACGAATCCGATTCGTCAAGCTCTTGGATGATCTAATGCCGAAATCACTGCGTCTCTACTTGCCACGCACCGGAAAAACGACCGGAATGACTTCACCTCATTGTCCTCTAAGAACACGACTAGAACAAAGTGATAGGAGCTTGCTAATAACACTCTAAGTGTATAGATATATTTTCTCTCTATTTTTCTCTCAATTTTCCTCTAAGAAAATTGAACAAGTGGATGAAGAAGATGAAGATGAATGTTGAAGACAAAGTCTCTCTCTCTATAATGTGTGAACCGTATATCACTTCACAAGTGAGGAGAGGAGACTTTTATTCTAGTCTTCAATTATTCATCTCACGTGACAAAT
This sequence comes from Orobanche coerulescens, assembly GCA_033398695.1. Lineage (NCBI taxonomy): Eukaryota > Viridiplantae > Streptophyta > Magnoliopsida > Lamiales > Orobanchaceae > Orobanche > Orobanche coerulescens. The sequence goes on from CM065808.1 coordinate 78,097,703, forward strand.
CAAGACATCCAATTCTTAATTCATCACAAGATGTCATGTCCCCCATGCTAAAAACATATCATGATATTATATCATTAAGTCTTCCACCATATTAGGTGGAAAACATGGGGGGCGGCCTAGTTGAAGATGTAAGGGAGTTCGGTTTGTTTTGGACTCCCGCGAGTCCAATCCGATAAACTCCATTCCGTCTCGATGTATTTATATCAATCAATTAATCCAATTAATTGATTATATCAAATACAAAGTAATATAATTAATTTCTCCAATAAATAATTAAATTCATGAATTAAATTAATCACCCAACAATTTATTTAATTCATTAGGCCGTAAATTAATTTATCCAATAAATTAATTTAGACATCCAATGTCCCAAAATTAATTAGACATCCAATGTCCAATAAATTAGATATCCAATATCTAATATTTATAAAGAGAGAATAAGCTCGATTCATTCCATAGTCAATCCTATTGCGCGACTCGGTAGGTCCGTCTGAGTTAGCAATGGGATGAACCAAAGAGTAGTAGCACCACCTAGCCAGCCTGGCGGCCGACACTGTACCCCAACTGAGAATGAATGATTGGGATCATTCAAAAACCATTCTGTCGTGAATACCAGTATACGTATAAACCCTTCTTTCAAATATCCCGATCAAGTTATAGGGTCACAGTCAGTCAAACCCTATTTGTACTTGACGCTATGCATGAGTTAATGCAAATCGAGATCATTGAGCTCTCGTGTATCCAATACAACTAGCTTCAATGCTTTGGCCAAAGACTTATGATCTCATCTGCCAATAACCGCATAGGACATATAACCCATTCACTAACAGGAGAAAGAATCATATCTTGGTATTCAGTAGAACCTGTTACTTGGCCGTCAAGATGCATGTCGAGGTTGACCCCCACCTTCCGGTTTTCTGGGTCGAACTACTCTAGTGAAAATCTTAACATCACAAGCACATCCCTACTAAATCCTCAAGCCGAAGGTTCACGAATACCTATCACAACCTTCCGATTCTGTCATTGACTGTCCCAGAGTGAAATCCGTGTGACGAATCGAGGGTGAGTCGGTACGAGTATACTAATCTAATTAGCGTACCTATAACGTGTGCTCCCACTAACTATTAGTGTTCGACAGGCACTCTCCAAGTCAAAGAACACGTCATACAAGTCTTCACATAAACTTAACGCCCAGTCAAGTTTTATTGACTTGCGAACGATTAAGTATTTGAGCCATAAACATTTCCAGTGCCGATACATAAATGCCAGTGACTACCAGTAAATAAAGAAACATACAATTGCCTTTTAATACTGATTTACATAATAACAAGTACAATGCCCTCACTCAAAATCCTCTAAGTGGCATTCGAGGGCATAGTCCTAATAGTTAAGGCTACTGAAGTATTACGTACGTAAAGTCCCTCTTCATAACGTACGTAATGGTCTATGTATTTTTGGACAGAAAGTTCTGCCAATCCATTACATACGTAAGCTTAGAAGACTTACGAACGTTAAGCAGCTAATGTACGTTAGCTATCCAGGGCTTACGTACATTATCGGGGCCTGGATTTAAATACCCAGAAGTTGATCAGTTTTGTCCATCTCCTTCCTTCTTCCTATCCTCCACGACTTGGGAAATTCATAGGCGATTTTGGGTGATTTTTGACTCGCCAATCATCTAGCAATCATCTTCCTTGGAGTTGTGGTGTAGATTAACAACACAAATCCATCCTTTTCATCTTTAAATCGAGGTAACCTTCTAGAACCCTAGACTTTCCGAGATTTGGGGGTTTCTTCGTAAATTTTCCGATCTAGTCGTAGTTATGGTGGAATTATGTTGAGTATGGATTATCTACTTCCGATTCATGTTTTTCCTACGATATTATTGTCGTATTCTTGGAATTGTTGAGAATCGAGAGGGTGTTGGTTGCGATCCGCCCTCGTTGAATATGATGTTGTATTATTTGTGTCGTAGGCGGGGTTTTCGGGCGTATTTCTATTAAATTTCCAATCGTACTATTGTTTATAGTCGTTTTACGAATCGTTTTGGTTCGAGGTTTCCAAATTCTTCCAACAGTGGTCGTTTTACCGTATCTTTTCAGCCCGTCATGTCTCAAAGGCAAGTAATTCTTACGAACTTACAATCTTAAATGTGCAAAGTGATGTATTTGAGCGTTAGAGTGTTTATGCTCACTCCGAGAAGGTCTGACATGGCCTTGAAGGGATCCACGCATGGTTGGGTCCATGAACTTTTGGGTTAACCACTCCGGGAGGGTCTATCTGGCCCTCGGAGGGATTCGCGCACGGTCGGGTACACGGTTAATTGGGTGGAACTGTGTTTTGTGTATTTTGCATTTCCGGGAATCATTATCTTATTTGATTTCTAAAATCATTGGTTTATGTGCTTTGATATTGTAAGAAGTAAGAATTCGTTTGCGTTACGTGTACTAACTATTCCACGGATAACCCCATTTGGGGGAAACACGTTTCATGCATTTCAGGTGTGAAGATTGCGATCGGAAGAGTGCCGAAGCAGTACGAGGATGAAGGCTGGGCGAGATACTGTGATGTGGTGGTCGTTTTTATTTGTTTTGAGATTAGTTATTGGGATTTTGTTTTTATTTGTCATAAATTGTTAGAGTACTCAAGTACTATAGGAGAGTTATTTTCCTATTGTCAGTTACATTAAATTGTTGTCTTATTGTGGTTTAAATCATGTCGTGGGAATTTCATCGGTTTAATCGATAAATGATGGATGCTTTTGATGTGTTCTGTTATGGATGTAGTACAAATTTAGCCTTGTGAGTTCCGGATGGGATTCACAGCGCTGTGACATGCCCTGAATATCTTGGGGGTGTTACAGAATATAGTATCAGATCCTAGGTTTATGGATACCTAGGTTGTTGGTCTTTTGGTTCTAGTCACGTTGTTGTAAACACAGTATCATCGCGCTGCCATCATCTTATTACAATCGGTACTCGTAAGATCTCTTACCTTTTTATTATCTTTACTGTCTTGTCTTCCGATTTAATAATGTGGGGAACCGGTCACCATGACGGTTATCTTTCTGAACTGTACTTATGTTTTCCTTTTTTTCTATCCCTTAGAATGTCAGACGGTAGAGGATGCGGACGCGGTAGAGGACGCGGACGCGGTCGAGGACATGGCGCAGCCGGTGGGGCGGCCATGTCACTCGGTTCGGATGCTGAATCGACTACTCCTACTTTGTCGAATTCAGTTCATCCTAGACTGATGGTCAGCAGGACCAGTCGGTCAGTTTGGGATATTCCACAGGGAATAATTCGGGCGTTGGTGTGGCCATTATATTACAGCAAGTGGCTAACCAAATGGCACTCCTGACCCAAGCGGTTCAGCTCAATAATCCACCTCCTATGGGGAATGCTAGGGCAGAGAGATGGCTACAGGATATGATCCTTATGCGCCCTCCTCAGTTCGTTGGTGCTACGGATCCGATCGGCTGGTAAGAATGGATCAACGAGATGAACAAAGTTTTTGTGGCGGTAAATTATCCGAAGGCAAGGAAGGTGGCGATTGCGCAGTACTTTCTGACGAGGGACGCTGCTAGCTGGTGGCAGGCAGTTGCGCCTTAGGACCACTAGGTTTCATGGGACGAGTTTAAAGAGCTAGTGGAGGCCGAGTATTGCCCGTGGCCTATTCAGGAGGACAAAATCCGAGCCTTTTATGAGGCTAAACCCCAGGATATCCCAGTATCTCAGGTGATCATAGAATATAACCAACAACTTAATCATGTCAAGGGGCAAGTGAGGGAAGAGAGAGATAAGATCCGATATTTTGATATGCGGATGAAGCCCAGAATTCGACATTACATGGCTGGGTTCACTTGTACTACACTGAAGGAATATCAGGGTAAAACATTGGCCTATGATATGTCCTTCGCAGCTATAGAAACGGCTAGCGAGTGTAATAGGTAGAAGGCCTTAGGAATTTTTTCGAGTAGTAAGAACAACAACCAGCAGAAATCTCAGTCGGCGAACTACCCATCCGGAAAGTCTCACCGTGCATCTAGAGGCAATCGAAACTTCAGAACCAGTCTTAGTGTATCCAACTGGGGTGTGACATGTTTTAACTATGGCCAGCAGGGCCATATCAGTCGTGATTGTGACCTGCCTCACCTGAAGTGCGATAGTTGCAGCGAGACGGTCCACAGATCTGCGTATTGTATCGAGGGAGAGAAGACTCTTGGAGTTCATGCATCTGTTCCTATGGGTGGAGAACCAAGTGTTAATCAGAAGTCATCAGCTGGTCAGCCATCTCGGGGATTTGGTCGGGGACGAGGACGGGGTCAGTCCGTTAGAGAGGGAGCCTCCAGTGCTGGTTCAGTTCAGCCACGTGTTTATGAGATGAGGAGAGCGGACGATCCAAAAGCTACCATGGATACAGGTACCGTTCATGTTCTCTCTCATCCAGTTAGAGTGCTTTTCGATTCTGGTGCTTTGTATTCATTCATCTCTTTAGATTGTGTGCATCGATTGAATATTGTATGTTTGTCTGCTTGTGAGCCATTTGTGGTTAAATTGCCTAGTGGGGATAGAATTGTGGCAGATAGAAAGGTTAGAGATTGTCCAGTGATGATCGCAGATAGAATGTGGCCTTCGAATTTAATCGTTCTCGATATTATCGATGAGGATTTGATCCTCAGGGACGACTGGCTTGATAGACATGGCGCGGTAATGAATTATTGCACGAAGAGTATATCGATGTTGGCCAAGTATGGGACCGAGCATTCATTTGTGGGACACCAGGAAGGGTCAGAAACTATTAATCCGTGTTATGAAGGCGCAAAACTCATTAAAGATGGTTGTATGGGATATTGGTGTTATGCTATGAGAGTAGAGAACGGGAAGGTTGAATTTTCTTCGATTCCAGTGGTAAATGAGTTTTCAGATGTTTTTCCAGATGACTTGCCAGGACTACCACCGGAGCTGGAGATCAAGTTCAAGGTTGATTTAGAACCAAGTGCAGCCCCCATCTCTAAGGTGCCGTACCGTATGGAACCTTCAGAGATGCAGGAACTGAAGAATCGACCGGGGGAATTGTTAGAGAAGGGATATAGCAGACCTAGCGCCTCGCCTTGGGGCACATCGGTCTTTTTTGTGAGAAAGAAAGATGGTTCATTGCGTTTATGTATCGATTATCGGGAACTGAACAAGGTGACCATTAAAAATAAATATCCTCTACCTCGTATCCATGATTTTTTCGATCAGTTACAGGGAGCTACGGTGTTTTCGAAGATCGAACTGATATCTGGTTATTACAAGCTCCGAGTGAGGGAGTCCAACATCCCTAAGACCGCTTTTCGTATGAGGTACGTGCATTATGAGTTTGTGGTTATGCCGTTCGAAATATCCAACACGCTGGCAGTATTTATGCAGCTGGTGAATAAGATATTTATCGAGCATCTTGATAAGTGTGTAGTCATTTTTATAGACGATATCATAGTCTATTCTCGTGATGACGAGGAACATGCTCAGCATTTACGTCTAGTGTTGGAGATTTTGAGACCTTAGTGTCTCTATGCAAAGTTCTCGAAGTGTGAGTTTTGGCTGAAGGAGGTTATGTTTCTAAGGCATGTGTTTTCAGCTGAAGGGGTCCGTGTAGATCCCCAGAAGATCGAGGCAGTGTTAGATTGGGCACCGCTTAATAAAGTGAAGGAGGTTCGTAGCTTTTTGGGACTTGCCGGGTATTATAGACAGTTCATCGAGGGGTTCTCTAAACTTGCTCGACTGCTTACTCAGTTACTCTAGAAGTTCGAGAAGTTCCAATGGAATGACGAGAGGCAAAAAAGTTTCGAGGAACTGAAAAGGCATTTGACTACAGCGTCGGTGTTAGCCTTGCCTCAAGGGAACGATGGATTTTCAGTTTATAGTGATGCTTCAGGCGAGGGACTCGGGTGCATCCTCATGAAGCATGATCGGACTATAGCTTTTGCGTCATGGCAGTTGAAACCGTATGAAGTGAAATATCCTACTCATGACCTGGAGTTGGCGGCAGTAGTATTCGTACTAAAGATTTGGCGCCATTATCTATACGGTTCTCCGTGTCGGATTTATACCGATCATGAGAGCTTGAAATACATTTTCAGTCAGAAGGAACTGAACATGAGACAGCGTTGTTGGTTAGAACTAATAAAGGACTACGACTTGGAGATCCTTTATCATCTAGGAAAATCCAATGTTGTGGCAGACGCATTGAGTCGAAAACCGGTATCACTCCAGATGCTTGAAGTTCTCACACCACAAGCGAGGATTCGACAGGAGCTTATTGAACATGGAATCGAAGTATGGATTCAGCAGGTGCAGGGTCAGTTGTGTGCCCTCGAGATTACTTCGTCTTTGGTTGATGACATCAAGGGGGAGCAGATGAATGACCCGATGATCAGTCAGCTGAAGGCGGATGTAGAAAAAAGGGAAAGCCCCCGGCTTTATGGTTCATGAGGAGAGCAGTTTAAGATTTCAAGGGAGACTCTGCATTCTGAATGACTTAGACTTGAGATAGAAAATACTTCGAGAAGATCATGCTACTCCTTACTCTATCCACCCTGGAATGATTAAGGTGTATAAAGACCTTAAAAAGAATTTCTCGTGGAATAATATGAAAAAGGATGACACGGAGTTTGTAGCATGGTGTTTGACGTGCCAACAAGTCAAGATTGAGCATCAGAGACCATCCAGGCTGTTGAAGCTGCTTTCTATTCCCGAGTGGAAGTGGGAAGATATTTCCATGGATTTTATCATCGGGATGCCGAGGACGAAGACCAAAATAGATATGATATGCGTGATTATCGACCGATTAACCAAATCGGCGCATTTTCTTGGTATTAAGGATACTTGGGGACTCGAGAGGTTGGCTTGGATATTCATAGCGGAGATAGTACAGCTACATGGTACACCTAAGACCATCGTATCTGATCGGGATGGTCGTTTTGTGTTGCATTTTTGGCAGTCGGTCCATCAGGCTTTGGGTACCAAATTGAGATTGAGTACATCTTTTCATCCACAGTCAGAAGGTCAGACAGAGCGGACGATTCAGACGTTGGAGGATATGTTGCGTGTGTGTTCCTTAGTCTGGAGTAGTGATTGGGAGTTGCATCTGCCATTGATCGAGTTTACTTATAATAATAGTTGGCACGCATCGATCAAAATGGCACCTTACGAAGCATTATATGGTGGATAGTGTAGGTCTCCACTTTGTTGGGATGAGGCCTCTGAGCAAGTGGGAACGGAGCCAGACATGTTGATGGAAACCAGAAGGAAGATTTCTATCATTGGAGACAGACTGTTGATTGCTCATAGTCGACAAAAATCCTATGCCGATATTCGTCGTCGACCCTTAATATTTGAAGTAGGAGATCATGTTTTACTCAAGGTATCACCGACGAGAGGGGTTTACCATTTCGGGAAGAAGGGAAAGCTTAGCCCGAGATATATTGGGCCGTTTGAGATTCTAGACAGAGTGGGTGAGCTGGCTTATCGGCTGGCGTTACCTCCAACCCTTTTTCATGTTCACAGTGTGTTTCACGTTTCTCAGTTGAGAAAGTACGTTCTGGACTCGAGTTATATCCTCGATTTTGAGGATATTGAAGTAGCGAAAGATGTCACAATGAAGAAACGGCGGTGAAGATCATTGAGCATCATGAAAAGCAACTCCGAAATAAGAACATTCCGTTGGTTAAAGTTCAGTGGTCTAGGCATGGACTTGAGGAGGCGACTTGGGAAACCGAAGATAGCATGCGTGCTAAATATCTGAAACTATTTATTTCTTAAGCCCTGGGACGAAACTTCTTTTTAGAGGGGGAGAATGTAATATCCGTACTTTATTTCTTTTTTGGTAGTTTCCATTTTGGTGTATTTTCCGTTTTTAGCGACTCGCTTGTAACCGTTTCAATATTTTGAGAATATTTAATTCTGCGTATTTTGGCATCCGAGCATGTTTTGAGATTGTTGTACTTGATTTTGTGTTTAGTTATGACTTTTCTTGTCGACTCGTTTGGTGCGTTTGTTGTGCGAAACTGTCGTTTCGAGTGTTGTGCAAGTTTGTTTAATGTTATTAGACTTGTTGCGAGTTTCGGCACTTGGTTGACTCCGTATCGTGTTTTTCGATGGTTTTCGGTCGTTTTGTAATTTCCTAAAAGTTTAGGAAATTTACGTTCGAGATAGTATTCCGAATCTTCGGATAATCGGGATCGTGTTTTCTTTTAACACTTAAGTTCGCCATCTCAAATTCTTCGTAAGCGTGTTTTTATTTCGTGTTTTTATCGTCTCGTGGTTTCTTCATGCCCTTACTTGAAGAACTGCCCAAATGGTACTGGAGTACCTTACGTACGCTATGTGAAGAGCATTACGTACGTTAAGGCTACTGAAGTATTACGTATGTAAAGGCCCTCTTCATAACGTACGTAATGGTCTATGTATTTTTGGATAGAAAGTTCTGCCAATCCATTACGTACGTAAGCTTAGAAGACTTACATACGTTAAGCAGCTAACATACGTTAGCTATCCAGGGCATATATACGTTATCTGGGCCTGGGTTTAAATACCCAGGAGTTGATCGGTTTCGTCCATTTCCTTCCTTCTTCCTCTCATCCGCGACTTGGGCGATTCATAGGCGATTTTGGGCGATTTTGACTCGGCAATCATCTAGCTATCATCTTTCTTGGATTTGTGGTGTAGATTAACAACATAAATCCATCCTTTTCGTCTTTGAATCGAGGTAATCTTCTAGAACCTTAGACTTTTCAGGATTTGGGGGTTTCTTCGTAAATTTTCCGATCTAGTCGTAGTTATGGTGGAATTGTGTTGAGTATGGATTATCTACTTCCGATTCATGTTTTTCCTTTGAGATTATTGTTCTATTCTTGGAATTGTTGAGAATCGAGAGGGTGTTAGTTGCGATCCTCCCTCGTTGAATATGATGTTGGATTATTTGTGTTGTAGGCGGGGTTTTCGGGCGTATTTCCATTAAATTTACATTCATACTATTGTTGATAGTTGTTTTATGAATCGTTTAGGTTCGAGGTTTCCAGATTTTTCCAACGGTGGTCGTTTTACCATCTCTTTTCAGCCCATCATGTCTCCAAGGCAAGTAATTCTTACGAAATTACAATCTTAAATGTGCAAAGTGATGTATTTGAGCGTTAGAGTGTTTATGTTCACTCCGGAAGGATCCGACGGGGCCTCGGAGGGATCCACACATGGTTGGGTCCATGAACTTTTGGGTTAACCACTGCGAGAGGGTCTATCGGGGCCTCGGAGGGATTCACGCATGGTCGGGTCCACGGTTAATCGGGAGGAACTGTGTTTTATGATACATTACGGATTTTGCATTTTCGGAAATCATTATCTTATTTGATTTCGAAAATCATTGGTTCGTGTGCTTTGATATTGTAAGATGCAAGAATTCGTTTGCGTTACTTGTACTAGCTATTCCATGGCTAACCCATTTGGGGGAAATACGTTTCATATATTTCAGGTGCGAAGAATGCGATCGGAAGAGTGCCGGGGCAGTACGAGGATGAAGGCCAGGCGTGATATTGTGATGTGGTCGTCGTGTTTATTTGTTTGGAGATTGGTTATTGGGATTTTGTTTTTATTTCTCACAAATTGTTAGATGGTACTCGAATACTATAGGAGAGTTGTTTTTCTGTTGTCAGGTACATTAAATTGTTGTCTTATTGTGGTTTAAATGCTGTTGTGGGAATTTCATCGGTTGAACCGATGAATGATGGATGGTTTTGATGTGTTCTGTTATGGATGTGGTAAAAATTTAGCCTTGTGAGTTCCGGACTGGATTCACGGCGCTGTGACATGCCCTGAATATCTTGGGGGTGTTACAGATGCTATACGTATTGTCCCGGAATAATGACGCGATATGAATGGACCACTGTCGTGTTTTATATTTTTTGCACGTCATACATATTCATATTATCAATGTACTTGCACCGGCTGTTTGCTGACCTCTTCAGAGGTGGATACATTGCTTATGTATTTAGGTACGAAATTCCATGATGAGCAGGAGCAGGGAGAGCATGAAGACGAAGAGCACCAATGATATTGCCTCTATTATATCCTAGTCGTTTATCTAGTTGTTTTTGTCTTGCACTACAAAAAAAACTATTTTTACTGATGACAATTGCCGTCGGTAAAAGCGGCATGCCGTTGGTAAACGCAGTTACCGACGACATTACCGACGACACGATGCCGTTGGTAGAACCATCGACGGTAAAAATAAATCCCGACGAAAAATGTCGCCATCGCTGATTTACCGACAGCTTACCGACGCCCCGTCCCTCGGTAAAAGTCTCCTTGTCAAAATTTGGGAATAATTTTACCAACAAATCACCGACGGCAACGGCCGTTGGTAATTTACCGACAGCACGGTGCTGTTGGTAAAATCTGCAGGAAACAATCAGAATTACCGACGGCAAGGTGCCGTCAGTAAATTCAAAATGCATTAAAGCTTTGTTGGGCCGGGCCGAGGTCGGGTCGGGGCTCGAATGAGGTGGGGTCGGAGCTCGGTCGAGGTGGGGTCGGGGCTCGATCGAGTCTCGGGCCGGGGTGCTGAATCAAGCTCGCAATTGCCCAATCAGCTCACATTTATTGTCTTCATTCAATGTTACCCAGCAAGGTGCTAGTTTATAAAATGATGAATATTGTGTTGACTTTCTGATGTAGGATAAATTTATTTCAGAATTTACCAACGATATCTAGCCATCAGTAATGCCGTTGGGAAATGCCGTAGGTAAATTCTGAAATATAAAAAAAATGGATAACTTTTTTACCAACGGCAATCATGGCGTCGGTAATTCGGTCGTCTGTCGTCGGTAATTTTGCCATCTCTAATCCCCTCGGTAAATTTGATGGTAAAGTTCGCGCCAAAATCCCGCCAACGTGTTGTTGTTAAATCCGTTAGTAAATTTAGTTAATTAATGTCGTCGGTAATTCAACAGTATTTTAGGTATTTAACAACGACAGAGCGGCCGTCGGTAAATTTTCGTTGGTAAAATTAGTTTTTTTTGTAGTGTTTGTTTTGTTTGATTACCCATGAGTACGGTGTGTTGTTGTTGTTTAGTTGTTATGCCCATGTGTGGGCTGGTTGAATCGATTTAATGGTCTGTATGTTAAAACAGGTGTTGTCGGATTATTTTTATTATGATGTAGTCTGTCATTGGTACATGTGTTGTTCATCGACCTTGACGGTCGATAATAGTTATGGAGTTTTATTATGCGATCTGGTCGGTCGATGTATTATCGTGCTTGCAGGTTTCTGTAACATCCCGAGATATTCGGAATAATTACAGCGCCGTAAACCCTTTAAGTAAGGATTTACAAGGCTAATTAGAAGAAATGTAAATATAATACAACAGTACCATAAAAGTTCAAAATACAAGACCGGTTTCAACAGATCAAATGAGTTCATTAATATAACCATCTCGAAATATTAATAAAACACACGTACTTTGAGTACTGAAAATAATCCAAAAGACAAGTCACAATAACAATAAACATCGCAGAGCCCCTTCGTCGTCACGTCGGTACTGTGGCTATTTTCCCGCTCCTCGGCTACCTGAACATCAAAACAAATGTCCACCCCCAAAGGGGTTAGCAAAACGATGCTAGTACAAATATCATATTAAACAAATCGAGTATGCAACAACAATGCATAATAAAATACACAACACGGACTTCCGCTACCGGAATCCAACAATGCGAATCCACAAGATTCCATTAACACAATATGGGTATTCCAATGATCCAGCGACCTTAGCATAGATCTCAAGATGATCCCGTCGGACAAACACGAGGTGGAAAAACCCGTCCAATGATCCAGCGCCCTCAGCATAGATCCCAAGATGATCCCGTTGGACCAACACGAGGTGGACATCCGATCCAGCGCCCTCAGCATAGATCGCTTGATCCCTTCGGATCATCACAACTTACGCACAACACAACTATGCATACACATATGCAAGAAAATGGACATGTTCATCAACATGAACATACAACAAATCGATAACAATGGTCATGACAATTCAGTGAAAATAATCACGTATCAACAATCATGAATAAATCATATGCATGTTCAAATTCATCAATTATTCACAACTTTCAAAATACGATACTTGCCTTAGAATGGCGATAAGGGTTGTTACTACGAAGAAGAAATCTTCAATCATCTCAAAGAACTCTCACTCGATCAATCCACCAAAACCCGAACCTTCAACGAATAATAACACCGGTAACTAACGGTTCCGGATAATCGGTTTAATAATCAGGAACATCAAAAAGGGCGTGATATTCCCAAACACATGAGCTTACTACGCTGCCCTATATCAATTCGGATTTGAATCAACATTAGGATGCTAACCCGACAAAAACTCGTAGTATCCTGCCTAAGATCAAATGTATCTTACAGTCGGATTCTTCAATACATCACAGGATAATTCTTCTTACAATGATTCTAATCATGTTCTTCATTTATCCAAACCAATCAATATATCGAAATTACCCCGTAGAACAACGCAAGAACTTGATTACTAGGTTCACTTGATACTCATCTTCTTCTTCAAGAAAATATCCAAAGTTCAATCCATTAAATGTCCCAATACGTATAATTTCATTATGTAATACATAAGAACTTGATAATCTCCATAAACTTGCCATAATCGGTTATGTAGCTTCATGATTGTGCTTCGGAGTTCAAACACTACAAGGTTCAACGTTCTAAACGATGAAGGAGTACCGAAACATCGAAAATATTCTTCTAACAACATGATGTTCGACTACGCACGAATTTAACTGACTAGATAATCTCAAAATATGCTCAAAACATCCTTAAAAATACTTAATCCAGTTGGTGAAGAATCTCCTACCTCAAAATAGTGAAGAACAAGGAGAAACTTGAAGAAATTTAACACCGAGAGCTTGAACACCAATCTCCAATGGTCTAAAATCTTCAAACCCGAGCTAGGATGATGATATGAGAGGTTTAGGATGGAGAGAGTGACTCTCTAAGTCTCAGAAATCGAGTATGGGAAGTGGTGAAATCTAAAAAATGAAGAAGGGTGTTGTTCTATATATAGAAAATGGTTATTAGCGCGCGCTACGGCCATATCCATAGCCTGCGCTAACGGGCTTGCAGTCTACTTTTTCTGCCTGGTCTCGACTTAGCGTACGCTAACATCCTTTTACGTGCGCTAAGTACATAAATTAGCATACGCTACCACTTATATAGAGTGCGCTAATGGACATACGAAGCTTACTGACCTCACTGTACTCAACGTTTAGCGTGCGCTATCCGCATACCAGTAGCGTGCGCTAAGCAGCGTTGACTCGGCTTTTCCAAACGCCATCCAAGTTCATACCGACATGTCCCGACCAAAATCCACGGATGATCTCACCTACCACCCTGTCTTAATCAAGTTGACTACGTATAGCGTGCGCTAAGGTTCATACACAGCGTGCGCTACGAAACCCAAATTAACGTGCGCTATGCCTAGTCGTTAGCATGCGCTACAAGCACAAAAATTACAATTTGAACACAATAATGAAATCATACGCTCAACAACACTGGATCATGAAGTACGCTGGATAATACTCAGATCAAATACAATATATACAATGTCACAATGTTCAAAATACACATTAGAATCTCGGGTATTACATCCTTTCCCTCTAAAAAGAAGTTTAGTCCCGAAACTTAAGATGAAAATAACTCTGGATGTATAGTCTTCATACTGTCCTCTGTTTCCCACGTGGCCTCTTCGAATCCGTGTTGTGACCATTGCACCTTAACCAAGGATACTGTTTTATTCCTCAATTGCTTGATCCGACTTTCGAGTATTTTGATTGGTCTCTCTTCGAAGGTGCCGTCATTAGCTATCTCGATCTCGTCGAAATCAATAATATAACTGGGATCTGGTACATACTTCCACAATTGGGATACGTGGAATACATTATGAACGTGACTCAGCGATGGCGGTAAGGCCACCCTGTATGCTAAATCCCCAACTCTCTCGAGGATCTCAAATGGTCCGATATATCTCGGACTTAGCTTACCTTTCCTCCCAAAATGAAAAATTCCTCGTGTAGAAGACACCTTCAATAGTACGTGGTCCCCAATGTCGAACTCCAGCGGGTGACGACGCACATCTGCATAAGACTTCTGTCGACTCTGGAATCTCAAAACTCCATCATCTTGTATCACGAATCCTGGGGCCTTTCCTTTCTTTACTTCGTCACATAACCGAAGAATCAGAGAATCGTTCAACTGCTTAGATTTGATTTCCTCGACTAGTGACGAAGTTAGTTCCATCACATATAGTTGCCCTTAGATTCCTGGTGACCATACTTCAATCCCTTCGCGGATCAGTTCTCGTTGAATGCTGGTTTGGGACGTAAGTGCTTCCAACACTCGAAGAGAAACAGGTTTATGGCTCAGTGCATCAGCTACTACGTTTGCTTTACCCGGATGATAGAGGATTTCCAAGTCGTAATCCTTGATCAATTCCAGCCACCTTCTCTGCCTCATGTTTAATTCCTTCTGACTGAAAATATACTTGAGGCTCTTATGATCTGTAAAGATTTAACAATAAGTGCCGTATAAATAATGTCGCCAAATTTTCAATGCAAAGACCACAGCTGCTAACTCCAGATCATGAGTCGGGTAATTAACTTCGTACGGTTTCAACTGTCGAGAGGCATAGGCAATCACCCTATCCTTTTGCATCAACACACAACCCAGACCCTGATTTGAAGCGTCGCTGTACACCATGAATCCATCAGTTCCATCTGGTAACGCTAATATAGGCGCTGTCGTCAGTCTTCTCTTAAGTTCCTCAAAACCGGCCTGGCATTTCTCATTCCACATGAACTTTTGAGTTTTCTATAACAGCTGAGTGAGCGGACGAGCAATTTTGGAAAATCCCTCTACAAAACGGCGATAATATCCAGCAAGTCCTAAGAAGCTTCAGACTTCTTTCACGTTATTAGGAGGTTCCCATTCCAAGATTGCTTCGACTTTCTTCGGGTCCACTTGAACTCCGTCAGCTGATATCACATGCCCAAGGAAGGTTACTTCCCTAAGCCAGAACTCGCATTTAGAAAGTTTCGCATAAAGCTGTTCATTCCTCAAGGTGCTCAGAACAATACGCAAATGCTCGGCATGTTCCTCTGGGTCTTTCGAATAGATCAAAATGTCATCAATGAAAACGACCATAAACTTATCCAAGTATTCCAAGAATACCCGATTCATCAATTGCATAAATACCCCAGGAGCATTGGTAAGTCCGAATGGCATCACTACAAATTCATAGTGCCCGTACCGGGATCTGAAAGCAGATTTTGGTATATCCGATTCCTTAATTCTCAACTGATGATATCCTGATCTCAAGTCAATCTTAGAGAATACTCTGGCCCCCTGCAGTTGATCAAACAAGTCATCGATCCGAGGTATAGGATACTTATTCTTGATCGTCACCTTGTGTAGCTCCCTGTAATCGATGCATAATCGGAGGGATCCATCTTTCTTCCGGACAAAGAGAACGGGCGCTCCCCAATGAGAAACGCTAGGTTGAATGTAACCATTCTGCAATAATTCCTCCAGTTGCTTCTTTAGTTCATACATCTCGGTTGGCGCCATACGGTATGGTGCTCTGGAAATAGGAGCGGCTCCAGGCTCTAATTCAATATTGAACTCTACTTCTCTCCGTGGAGGTAACCCAGGTAATTCGTCAGGGAATACATCTGAGAATTCTTTCACAACTGGAATAGTTGAGAGCTCTACTTCTTCTTGTTTCTTCATGGCATAACACCAAAATCCGTGACATTCCTGCTTCAGTAATTTCACTGCTTTCATAGCTTTGATCAATTTTCCCGAGCTTCCCAGTCTCCATCCTTTGAATAAATGTTCAGATCCGTCATCAGCAATGATAAAAATGACTCTTTCGGTAAAATAGCCCCATAGCGGTTGAGCCAATCATCTCCGAGAATTAGATCGTCACCATGGATGTCAACCACAATAAGGTTTGATGGCCAATCTATCTCTCCTATAGATACTGGAAAATCTCTAGTTTCCAGTGTTCCCACAATTCTCTCTCCGCTCAGCAAATCCACAACATAAGGCTCACAATCAAACAAACACGAGATTTTTAAACGATTAACACAGTTCGGTGATATGAAAGAATACGTAGCTCCTGAATCAAATAAGACACTAACTGGTTGCAAAAGGATCTGAATCGTACCTGATGCAACAGCAGTGTTCTGATCGTCTGACTTCCTCATCTCGTACAGGCGCGGAGGAACGGACCCAACACTGGAAACCTCTCTTTTCCCAACATTCTGCTGCTGGAAACCACTCTGCTGTGTCTGGTTCACACTTATCTCTTTCGGAACTGGCGCTGGAGTGCGAGTACCAAATGATCTAGTCGCAACTCCGCAAAAAGCCGCACGGTGCCCTTCTTGCCCACAATCGAAACAAGTCATAGAAAATGTGGGGCAATCACGCCGAATATGCCCTCCTCGACCACAGTTATAGCACTTCCTTGATGCGTCCGAAACTGCTGATGTTGTCCGAAACTTCTTTCCACCTCGAGAAGGATGTGGAGGTTTCCTAGATGAATAAAATGAAGACTGGTCCTTGCGGGGCCCGCTACTCCTATTCTCCATGAAGTTGCCGGCACTTTCTGCTTCTTTGCCTCTATCGATTTCTCCACTGCCGCCTCTTTCATGTCGTAGGCCAGCGCTTTGTCCTGATACTGTCGCAAGGTAGTACACTCAAATCCGGACATGCACTGCTGAATCTCCGACTTCATCCGCATATCGAAATGGAAAATCTTCTCCACCTCTGTCCTGACCAAGTGTCGCACACAAGTCAGCTGATGATTAAAAGTCTTGATTATGTCTGTCACAGATGCTTCCGAACTCTGCAGTGAGAAAAACTCTCGGATTCTAGCCTCTCTAACTGGACGAGGACAATATTGTGCTTCCATCATTAGTTTGAATTCCGTCCAGTCAACATTATGATTCTCAGGTCGAATAGCTTTCCACGAGTCAAAAGCCTCCCCAGTCAGAAAATTCTGGGCAATAGGAACTTTTCGGTCCTCAGGACAGTTAATCCCCGCAAATATCTTCTCTAACTCCTTCAGCCAATGATCCCAAGTAAGTGCCTCAGCAGAACCGTCAAATTTTGGCGGGTGCAATTTGACCACCTCAGTAAGCCATCTGTCTCCTCGATTATCCTCGTTATGCTGCTGTTCCGTTGCCGTCTGCATGCGGTCAACTACTTGAGCGAACTGGTTTATCTGAGCAACCACCTGTTGAAGCACTCCCGGCATGTTAGGATTTGCGTTGTCATTCGCTGATCCTTGTTTTCCTCCAGAATTGGAATCGGTTCGACTAGCCGATAATTCTGGAGTAGTCGCTGAATCCTCCTGTCTCATATTATCACGTCCGCATCCACGACCGCATCCGCGTCCGCGTCCACGTCCTCCCCTCAACATACTGTAAACACAATTACTCAATATCCAGGGCAAAATTTTCAAAAATAAATCCCGTCAATATTCACAAAACAGAAATTAAATACAACGGTAGTATAAGAGATTAGGAGACTTACAACCACGGTCCACATGACGACGTTGGCTGAACAGTGATGTTACAAATGATCCGTAAATCAAATAACGTAAACAGACCCAACAAAAACCCAACTGCTAAGATATCCATGAATCTTAGCTCCGATACCATATTCTGTAACACCCCGAGATATTCGGAATAATTATAGCGCCGTAAACCCTTTAAGTAAGGATTTACAAGGTTAATTAGAAGAAATGTATATATAATACAACAGTACCATAAAAGTTTAAAATACAAAACCGGTTTCAACAAATCAAATGAGTTCATTAATACAACCATCTCGAAATATTAATAAAACACACGTACTCGAGTACTGAAAATAATCTAAAAGACAAGTCACAATAACAATAAACATCACTGATCCCCTTCGTCGTCACGTCGGTACTGTGGCTGTTTTCCCTCTCCTCGGCTATTTGAACATAAAAACAAATGTCCACCCCCGAAGGGGTTAGCAAAATGATGCTAGTATAAGTATCATATTAAACAAATTGAATATGCAACAACAATGCATAACAAAATACACAACACGGACTTCCGCTACCGGAATCCAACAATGCGAATCCACAAGATTCCATTAACACAATATAGGTATTCCAATGATCCAGCACCCTCAGCTTAGATCCCAAGATGATCCCGTCGGACCAACACGAGGTGGAAAAACCCGTCCAATGATCCAGCGCCATCAGCATAGATCCCAAGATGATCCCGTCGGACCAACACGAGGTGGACATCCGATCCAGCGCCCTCAGCATAGATCGCTTGATCCCTTCGGATCATCACAACTTACGCACAACACAACTATGCATACACATATGCAAGAAAATGGACATGTTCATCAACATGAACATACAACAAATCGATAAAAAATGTCATGACAATTCAGTGAAAATAATCTCGTATCAACAATCATGAATAAATCATATGCATGTTCAAATTCATCAATTATTCACAACTTTCAAAATACGATACTTGCCTTAGAATGGCGATAAGGGTTGTTACTACGAAGAAGAAATCTTCAATCAGCTCGAAGAACTCTCACTCGATCAATCCACCAAAACCCGAACCATCAACGAATAATAAAACCGGTAACTAACGGTTCCGGATAATCGGTTTAATAATCAAGAACATCAAAAAGGGCGTGATATTGCTAAACACATGAGCTTACTACGCTGCCGTATATCAATTCGGATTTGAATCAACATTAGGATGCTAACCCGACAAAAACTCGTAGTATCCTGCCTAAGATCAAATGTATCCTACGGTCGGATTCTTCAATACATCACAGGATAATTCTTCTTACAATGATTCTAATCGTGTTCTTCATTTATCCAAACCAATCAATATATCGAAATTACCCCGTAGAACACCGCAAGAACTTGATTACTAGGTTCACTTGATACTCATCTTCTTCTTCAAGAAAATATCCTAAGTTCAATCCATTAAATGTCCCAATATGTATAATTTCATTATGTAATACATAAGAACTTGATAATCTCCATAAACTTGCCATAATCGATTATGTAGCTTCATGATTGTGCTTAAGAGTTCAAACACTACAAGGTTCAATGTTCTAAACGATGAAGGAGTACCGAAACATTGAAAATATTCTTCTAACAACATAATGTTCGACTATGCACGAATTTAACTGACTAGATAATCTCAAAACATGCTCAAAACATCCTTAAGAATACTTAATCTAGTTGGTGAAGAATCACCCACCTCAAAATAGTGAAGAACAAGGAGAAACTTGAAGAAATTTAACACCGAGAGCTTGAACACCAATCTCCAATGGTCTAAAATCTTCAAACTCGAGCTAGGATGATGATATGAGAGGTTTAGGATGGAGAGAGTGACTCTCTAAGTTTCAGAAATTGAGTATGGGAAGTGGTAAAATCTGAAAAATGAAGAAGGGTGCTGTTCTATATATAGAAAATGGTTATTAGCGTGCGCTAACGGGCTTGCAGTCTACTGTTTCTACCTGGTCTCGACTTAGCGTACACTAACATCCTTTTACGTGCGCTAAGTACATAAATTAGCGTACGCTACCACTTATATAGCGTGCGCTAACGGCCATACGAAGCTTACTGACCTCACTGTACTCAACGTTTAGCGTGCACTATCCTCATATCAGTAGCGTGCGCTAAGCAGCGTTGACTCGGCTTTTCCAAAAGCCGTCCAGGTTCATCCCGACATGTCCCGACCAAAATCCGCGGCTGATCTCACCTACGACCCTGTCTTAATCAAGTTGACTACGTATAACACGCGCTAGGGTTCATACACAGCGTGCGCTACGAAACCCAAATTAACGTGCGCTACGCCTAGTCGTTAGTGTGCGCTACAAGTACAAAAATTACAATTTGAACACAATAATGAAATCATACGCTCAACAACACCGGATCATGAAGTACGCTGGATAATACTCAGATCAAATACAACATATACAATGTCACAATGTTCAAAATACATATTAGAATCTCGGGTATTACATCTACCTTGTGGATCCCCGAAACGGATTCACGGCGCTGTGACAATCCTGACTTGGGGCGGAGTTGTTACTGCATTCATAAATTTGATTCGGTGGTTAATATTTAAGAAATATTTTCAAGGTTGCATGCTGCTTCATCAAATTTTTTATGAATAATGCTACACACACCCAATTGCACACACACCGCACACCCCGCTCAGAGGCCAGACTGCGTAGTAGAGGCCAGACTCTACACAATCCCTACTACCCATAAAGAGTGACAACCCCTACTACGAATTCGCACAACCCTACAAAGAAGGGGTGTGCGGTAATCGCAAAGTGTGCCAGAAGTAGCCTTTGATTTTTTATTAAGATTATTAGGATTTTTTTGGACACAATACAACAAATGTGGACTGCAAAGCTTAAGGGGCCCCGTGAAAAGTATTTTCTAAAAAAAAAAAACTAGGATTGAAAATATTAGGATTTTCTACAAGACATTTTAGAATTCTAAGAAAAATAATTTATAGACTACACGAAATTAGGATTTTCTAAAAAAGATATTTTCAAGTCTGCATATAATACAAATAATTCTTATTATTCACGGGGCCCCTTAAGGTTGGCCTTTTCTACACAAATATCCAACATATTTGTGATCCATCTAGTATAACCATATGTCAATTCTTTTTTTATTTCTTTAAATAGCTCAGATTCTGTGATAATAACACATTTTAAAAATTTTAATAAATAAAACAGACTCACCATTAGGTAGCATAATTATTAAAAGAAAAAAATAAGATTGTAATACATATTTCCCAATAATTATTCACCAAAATTTGACCCGCTGGAAATGATGCATGTGCATTCAAAAGAGTCACTACGCCGCACAATTCTCTCCACTCTTCCGCATGTGATGGGGAGCTCTTAATTATTTTTTCTTCCGCATCCACAAAAAAAGTGGTTCAACAGCAAACTCCCCCCTTCCAGTTTCTTTGAATTTCTTTTTTTTTTTTCAACTTAATCACACATTTGGGTAAACTGCATGTTTTCTCTTTTCACTTTTTGTTCTTCTCAACTTTGAATTTAACAACGTGTCCAATCTTCTCCAACACGTAGATCACCTACTAAGGCTCAAAATGTGTACTACTATATTATAGCCAGCTGGAAACAAAAGGCACCTTTAACACGGTTTCTTCGAATTTTCATCACATTTAATTAATCATGGCCTCGATACGAAATGCAGCATTCCCATTTCGAAAAGAAATGTGTTATGCAGAAAAGATCAACGATTTTACGGGTTTGTGTTCGATTCGGAAGTTTAATGGTTGGAGGAGGATAAGGAGAACATGCGCGAAGATGAAAACCAATTCTGATACGGTTAACGGGAAGAAAGTGAACGGGATTCATATCGATACGATCCCGTTTACGAACAAAAGATGGACTCCTCCTGGTTTATTGAAATTAGATGGCGGCAATGATGATGATAATGATGATGAGCGTAACAATCATGAGTATTTGCTAGGCAGGTTTGTGAAGGATCGGTTTGTGTACAGGCAATCCTTTGTTATCAGGTCATACGAGATTGGACCCGATAGAACTGCAACAATGGAAACACTCATGAATCTTCTCCAGGTTGCATCATGTGGTCGTTCTTTATTATCACTTATATTACTTTATAGTAATAATTAATTACTAGTGGATTCTGATTTCAAGATTATTTCAGGAGACAGCTTTGAATCACGTGAGGAAAGCAGGGGTGGCTGGAAACGGGTTTGGGGCGACCCGTGAGATGAGCATCAGGAAACTTATTTGGGTTGTCACCCGTATCCACGTACAAGTTGAGAAATATAGCTCTTGGTATGTATTCTCCCTGCCCATTCTTTTTTTTTTTTTCTAAAATTTCCTTTGTATAATATCATACGTAATAATGTTATGAATTATGATCGAACAAATTTAGTGGTTCGAATCCGTGCTCAAGAAATCTAATAACTCATTATTAATAGAAAAATGATTTATAAACCTACATAATAGACCTATAAATAGACATACAATTATGATTGGTGAAATTAAATATTTGAATGGTTAATATAAAAAGAGAGAAAAAATATTTGAAATTTGTCAAAATATGAATGGTATAAGCGCATTTATAGGTCTATTATTTAGTCTATATATCAAGAACTCTTATTAATAATACAAGATTTATGTGATTTGACTACAAACATAGCCTACATCCACGGCCGTCGAACACGGTGTTTCTTTTTTCACTATATAATATAATAAATTTTTGAAATTTGGTAAAAGATGTAACTATACAATGATTTTCTTTTTGACTATATAATAATATTTTTGAAGGAAGAGCCTACTTTTAACTAGTGATTAGAGTGCACCAAAAAAAACTAGTGATTAGAGTGAATGGTTTATTTATCTTTTCTATTATATAAATTAATAAAGTCTATGACCAAATTAAAATACTTTTTAGTTATTAAAAGTTCCTCAATTTCTAAATGAATT
Source organism: Orobanche coerulescens (assembly GCA_033398695.1). NCBI lineage: Eukaryota > Viridiplantae > Streptophyta > Magnoliopsida > Lamiales > Orobanchaceae > Orobanche > Orobanche coerulescens. The sequence goes on from CM065808.1 coordinate 78,120,341, forward strand.
TGAATAGACGAGAAATCGCACAGTTACATGTATAATTATGACTGTTAATATATATTTATATAATAGTAAAAGTTATAAAAGAAATAATATTTTAATATTTTCATTAAAACGAATTCAACAATAATTAACATGTTAATATATATTTTTTATTGAAGTATAAAAATATTGTCGATGGTTGATATATAAATATTGATAGTGAAGGATAGCAAGTATCTAAAAAAGGAATAAGTATTAACTACTCTTCTACCTAAACTATCATTTCCTTGTCTTAAATTCTAATCAATGAACTTTAAAATGGAGATCAGTATCTAATTTGTAACCCAAAATTAGAGTAATTTATCTATAAATTTATACTCGATAAATTTATAACTTTGATTAAATAATATTCTTTATTAATCCCAACATAATAACAAAATTAATAAATTTGATTAAATAATATTTTTTATCAGTCCCAACATAAGGAACTTAGTTTTAAATTTATCGTGATTATCTAATAATCTTGGTTAATTCAATATTTTAATTTGATCTTGATTTTATTAATTTATTAAGATTTTACGGTAAACTTTATAGGGTATGTTTGGATGACCACTTAATCTAGATTATAATCTTAATCTAGATTAAAGTTAGTCAAATAATCTAATTTGACTTTCAAAATCTTGTTTGGATGGTGCTAATTTAATCTAGATTATAATCTTAATCTAGATTAAATTCAAACGCTTTCAAATATAAATTTTCAACCCAAAGTTCACTGAGATTTTATTTTTTCATTCCGATTTTACCCTTAATGTATATATATATATATACAAATTTTATTTTTCATTCCGATTTTACCCTTAATAATTATTTGTATAAAATTTATATAATAATATAAGTGATAACATAAAAAACCCTAAAATACCATTAGAAGTTGAAAATAAAATAAATAATAATATTGCATAATGTCAAAGAATAATAAGCAACATAAGAGTTAATATATAAATATTAAGGTTGTTTTTGAAATATTATAATATAACAATAAATATAAAAATGTACTTTTATGTCATTTTATAAATTTCAATTAAGATGATAAATGGCCACAAACACTTTTAGATACAATAATCTAAATTATCATACTACAGCTACATTATCAATTTTCAGCTAAATTATCCGATATAATCTAGATTATTGGTTTTCAGCTAGATTATCAATAATCAGCTAGATTATCAGTTAATGCATCCAAACATACCCATAGTCTTTAGTGAAAATTTAATGTTTCACAGTTCAACCATTATTTTGGTACAATTTCATATTGCAGCTTATATTATTATACTCCATAGTATAGTTCGGATGAAACGTTTGGTATCTAAAAATTCCCCTCGTGCACCGTGACAATTGGACAAGAGACAGTTGGCAAGCTGCATATCGTATTTTTGGAAGATTTCTCCTTTACGTGCACATTACTGTCCAAATAGGCGCAAAAACGGGCGGGTGCTTGGCCCGGTCCGTGGACCTTTTTCTTATTTATTTTTTATTTTTTTATTATTAAAAATCTAAAATATAATATAAAAATATTTAATATATATATATATATATATATAAATATAAATTTTTTTAATTGATCATTATATTATTTACTACACTACCATAATTAAAAATATATATAAATATTTTTATATTAGCATTATATCATTTATTACATTACCACGATAAAAAATGAATATATAAATATTTTTATTTGATTATTAGATCATATATCAATACCACTACATAAAAAAATTATGAAATAATATTATATTCATATGAGATCATACAAAGTAACCACAAATTCCCATACAAAATAAATTTACATCAATAATTAACATATAGATATCCCCATCGAATCGACATCGAATCGACATCCCATCGAATCGACATCCCATCGAATCGACATCCCATCGAATCGTCACCCCATCGAATCGACATCCCCCGGCCGTGTTCGTTCCAAGGATCGCGGAATGGTAGGGAAGTGGATGACTTCCTGTGGAACATGGAGCGTTACTTTGGTGCATCGGGGATAGCAGATGATGCGACCAAGTTGCAGACGGCTCCATTCTTCTTAGCCGATGTGGCGCTGTTGTGGTGGAGAAGGCCCGAAACAGAGATCGCGCGTGGAACATGTCGGATGGAGACATGGGAGGATTTCAAGGCCGAGTTCAAGCGGCAATTTTACTCGGAGAATGTTGAGTTTGAGGTCCGGGCTAGGTTGAAGGAGTTGACGCACAGCAAGACGATCAAGGACTATGTGAAGGAGTTCTAGAAGATCGTGCTGGAGTTGCCTAGCCTTAGTGAGCAGGAGGCTTTGTTCGCATTCGTGGATGGACTAAAACTGGGGGCAAAGTTGGAAGTGCAGAGGGCCAAGGCACAGAACGTGTCCGAGGCGATTGCGATAGCGGAGCGGCTGATCGAGTTGAAACCAGCCGGGGAGAGCCGAAAGTCCAGGAGGGACGAGGACGGCATCGGTACGCAGGATAAGTCGTACCAGGGTGCGGATAGGGGTGCGTGGATGGACAGGCCCAAGGACGGCAAGCAGTCAGGGTGGACTCGGACTTGCTATGGGTGCGGGAGTGTAGACCATCTCGTAGCAGCGTGTCCGAAGAAGAAGAAATGTGAGATTTGCTGGAGCACGGAGCATTCGACGAGGCAATGCTCGAATTTTCCGAAGTTAGCCGCCGTGGATTACACCAAGGCACGGGACGATGCCGAGGGTGATGGAACATCAATGGCACTTCAAGTGTTGAACTCAGCCATAGGGATGGCATCGCGGGAAGGAGCACCGCTTGAGGGAAACTTGATGTATGCGACAGGACTGATCAATGGGAAACCCGTCAAGGCGTTGGTCGACACAGGTGCCGATTGCAACTACATTGACGAGGCTGAAGCACAGAGGTTTGGGCTTCAGGTCATCGAGGGATGGGGCTGGATGAAGTCGAATAATGCACCACCCGTTCGGGTCACAGGAGTCGCCAATGGGGTGCGACTAAAGATTGGCACGTGGGAACCACGCGTGCACTTCAAGGTGACGAGCATGGATGATCGGGAAATAATATTGAGCATGGACTTCCTGAGGAAGAATAAGGTTGGCCTGGTTCCGCATCAGAGGGCGCTGTACGTGTGTGATCAAGACAAGCCGCAGGTAATACACTTAACCACAGAGCCTTCGAAACAAGCTATGACGACACTCAAGTACGTGAGGAAGCTTGAGGAGGAGCTGTCTTACCACCTTGGAGCAGTTCGGTTCATCGAGGGGACACCACATCGACGAGGACGTCGACTAAATGGGCGGGGGAGAATGTCACGGCTGAAAGTCGACGACGAGACATGTGTGCGCAAACGGTCGCACAGGGTGCCGAAGGAGCGGCACGAGCAGTACGCCAAGGATGGCATCGGGCTACATGTGAAGATTCAGCCTTCGGGACGGCGTGATCGGATGGAGAATCACGCGAGGAAACCATGGGAGGAGCACGGACGCCGCTGTGGGAAGCGGATCGCCCAAGGGGCATTGCAGACGGGACATGTTCGGGACTGTCCGGCAGTGCAAGGGGCGCGGGCAAGGCCGGACGAGCAAGGGTCGTGTGGGACAAGGCCCGACGGGACAAGGCCGAGTCGGGGAACAAGACTCGAGCAGGGCGGCCGGACGCGAGCGTGGGATGTCGGGCGCGGCCGACGTGCGCAGGCGCACGCGCGCGAGGTACGAGAGAGACCCTCACCCCAATAATAGGCTTATTGAAATATTGCCTTGTAGGGGCAGTGGACACTGAAAAGCTGAGGAGTCACTGACCAGGGAAGACTCGACCGGAAGCAGCTAGAAGCGGACCAGCATGGTCCAGGAGGTTCGGGAAGAGTCTGGAACATTGCAGAGACAGACCCAGATGGTCGGGCCGATGCGGGCCGAGACGGTCCGGGACGCTCGGATGATGGAAGAACCTTCTAGGAGCCTCCTAGAAGGATGTAGTACTTGAAGGTTGTGTAGCATTCTAGATTTTTACTTAGTCTTGTACTTGTAGAATAATCTAGAATGTGTTTGTAAGACTTGTGTGTGTAGACAATTGTGGATGATTCTAGAATTAGGTTCTAGAATAATGTTGTAGATAGGTCTAGAACCCTCCAAATGAGGAGGTGGAGTAGAAGGTTCTAGCTTCTAGGAGTTGTATAAACAGGCTAGAGGTTGGCTCATTTGCAACCAACCCTCAAAGACTCAACATTCTTGTAAAGTGTTTGTGTAATAGTGAAGTGTTTTCTCTCAACTCCCAAGTGCAAACCCCTTCTTACACACTTAGCAACCAAGTGAGTTAGGCTTACTAGCTAGAACGAGGCAATTCTAGTCTAGTGCCGCACGGGTCCGAAGAGCTTTCGAGTGCTCAAATCCAACCCCGTGACAAGGCAGAAATTTAAATATTATAGTTACGCATAACTTTTTTTAAAAAAAAGCTGGGCCGAGCGGGCAGCTCGCGGGCCGGGCCTCCACGGGCAGGCAGAAATTGGGCTGGGCCAAAAAACGCCTTTTTTTTTGCGCCACAAAAGTGGAGCCCAATGCCCGCCCAAAAACAGACGGACTGGCCCGCCCTACAGGCGTCGACCTGTTTTGCCAGATAGACACATTACCACTAGAAAATAGACTATAAAAAATAGACCTTTTAAATCTGGAGCTCGTTTAGCTCGGAGTCCATTACGGTTAGGATTAGAGTCGGAAATTATCGATCTGTTTAAATTCAAGCTTTTTTGGCTCGAACCGTTAAGCCCGACGTGCACTAAGACTAGGCCGAAACCATTAAAAGTAGCCCATTTAATATCTCTACCAGAATTGAACGTAGATCTTCGTACCTTATGTCAAAATTAGAATCCATATTTTAATGCAAAATCAATGTTGTCCATATTTTAAGTAATTGTAACCTTGTGGGTCAAGACTCAACGATGACATTATAAAAGAAAAAAAAAGGAGACACGTCACACCTTATATTTCACTTTTACCCAATCATTTTATTTAAAAATAATCAAATAGAACTAATTTTGGTAAATAAAAAAATAGTCAAAATGACCAAGTTTTAAGAAGAGTGAGTATTTACTAGGACTCATTTTCAAGTTAGTACTATAATACTCCCTCCGTCCCGTCCAAAGGTTTACATTTCTATAAAAAAATAGTCCTTTTAGTAAGTTTACATATATCACTTTTTACAATCAAATCAAACAATCACTTTTTACTTTTTAATCTCCACCACTCATTCATCATCAATACTTTTTACTTTTTAATCTCCACCACACATTTAATCATCATTACTTATACCAATCATTACCTAAAATACACCAAATATACACTCTTTGTCAACCTTTGGCTGGGACCGAGGGAGTAGTACGTATTACAATTTGTAGTAAGAAAACAACCTACCTATCCTATAAGAACAACCACTAAATTTTACCACACGCAGCAAATCTCAAAGAACAACCATGAATGTTACACCTAGATTTTACCTCATACCCAGGAGAATATATCCCGAGTCAAAAATGTTCAAACTCCATTTATCAGGGATTATTTATCTCCAGTTTAGTATGCATGTCTGTGGTTAGGCTTTTCGAATTTAAATATTCATTTATTGGTTACAAAATATTCACTAATTTAAAGGAACATGCATTGTTTTATCGAAAGTTCATTACATTTTAACTGATTTTTTAATTTGTAACTACATGTTCTTTTGATTCATAAGATATTTTTTAGTTGTTCACCGAAAATCCAACCGCATGTTCATAACTTTTAACTAAATATTCTTTAACAAAAAAAAAAAAAAAAAACTACTTCATATCATGGTATCTTCATATCATAGTATATAGGAGAAGGGGATCGGGTCATAGCAGCCGAGGGCGGGCATAGCTACATCGCCTGAAGAGGGCCTATGCCTACGCTACGACGAAACACACATACGGTTTGAAATGTATACCTCGTATTCAATATTTTGATTTTTAACAGTACCTCCAACATATACTACACTAAGAGGCAAAGAAAATTTGTTGACAGGGGCGATGTTGTGGAGATAGATACATGGGTGGATGCAGCAGGTAAAAACGGAATGCGACGAGATTGGATCATCCGAGACTACAAAACTCAGAAAATCATAACCAGAGCAACCAGGTTTCGTCTCCAATAACTGATCTGCATATACACCGACTGAATAGAATAAAAAAAGAGGAAGAAATTAATAAGACCAAAATTGATCAGAATTCATTAGTACGTAGTCTAATATTTCTATATAATCTTGTTTTGTTTTACTCTGCATGTATGCATGCAGTACATGGGTGATGATGAATAGAGTAACAAGGAGGTTAAGTAAAATCCCAGATGAAGTGAAGAAAGAGGTCCAGCCGTTTTACCTAAACAGAGCAGCAATTGCAACAGGAAATACGGATATCGACAAGATCGAAAAGCTTACTGATGAAACTGCTGAGATAATCCGTACTGGATTGGCTGTAAGTAATGTTTGTATCTATTTACTATGAATATATACATATCTGTCGAGGGTCGAGTGGCGGGTCCAAAAAATTTGGTGGTGGGGGGCACGCAGAGAAAATAGAGTTTTAGGGAGGGGGCACATATGGGGCCAAACAGGAAATAATTTTTATAGGGTAAAATATATGGGAAGTGATCCCTCCACGACACTATTTGAACATCCACAACAATTTATTTTGGATGGATCATTTTACCCTTCTTGTCTTTTAGATAAATTGTAACTTTTTTTTTTAGAAATATGGAATATTAATATTAAAAGTCTAATGCTTTTATTTAAAGTTCAAAATAAAAATTAAAAAATTAAAAATATTTGGATATGATTTACAATTAACCTTTACTTTGTTTTTTTAGATTTTTAGACTTTTTTGTAAAATAATATTTATTTATTAATATCTCAATTTAAAAAAAAATTTATAAATTAAATCCAAATTTTTTAATTTTTTATTTTTTATTTTCAAATTTTAAATAAATACATCCAATTTTAAGTATCAATATTCCAGAGTTTTTTTAAAAATGAGAAAAAAATAAAGTTTCATTTTTAAAAAAATTCCAGATTTATTTATTTTTATATTTTTTAGACTTTTATATTTTTATTATTATTACAAAAATCTAAAATTTTTTATTATATTTTTAATCTTAAATAAAAGCATTAGATTTTTAATATTAATATTTCAGATTTTCTTGAAAAAAATCTAGTTTCAATTTTTCTAAAAAATACAGATTTTTTATTTTTCTATATTTCTTTAGACTTTATATTTTTTGTTATTATTTTATTATTATAACAAAAATCTTAAATTTTTTATTATTACTTTATTATTACCGACCAATAAAATGCTGACACGTGGCACTTATCGGTCATGTCATCAATCCGTTAAAACTTAACGGGACCAAACTAACGGAGTCCCTAACGGGTGAAACGAATTAAACTTTAGTTCCTTGTTTGAAACACTTAAACTTTAGTCCCTTAAGTGATTAAAATGGCAAACTTCAGTCCCTAGTAGAGCTATTTTGTCTTTCATTTATTTTCCTTAACTTTTTATTTATCTATTTTTTTTCTAATTCTAAGATTTAAATTTTTATTTTTTACTCATCAAATTTTCATGTTCCATTTTTTTTTAAATTTTAAAAATAGTACACTACCAACGTAATCACGTTCCAAAATGAAATAGCGTTTCAAACGAAAATAAATTACAATTCAAAATAAAAAACAAAATAAAAGCATTAGACTTTTAATATTAATATTTCATTTTTTTTTTTAAAAAAATAAAGTTACAATTTTTCTAAAAAGCAAGAAGGGTAAAATGGTACATCCACAATAAATTGTTGTGGATGGTCAAATAGTGTTGTGGAGGGATGACTTCCCAAAATATATATTCATTTTTGAAATTCACGGGGGCACCTCCCCACATATTAATCTCTACATATGTCCGCCACTTTATCTGTTATATATGATTGAATAAACGTTCTTATTATTAATGTTCCAGCCTCGATGGAGCGATATGGATGCCAATCAACACGTGAACAATGTCAAATACATTGGATGGCTTTTGGAGGTAATTGATTTTTTTTTTTTGTTTTTTGTTCTGTTTTGTAATTTCTGAACCGAGTGTAATTTTTTGGAACGCATTAACTTAAAAATGTTCAACAAAATTTATGTGCAGAGTGTGCCCATAAATGTATTAGAAGATTATAATATGAAAAGGATGACATTAGAGTACAGACGTGAATGCCGTCAGTCCAATTTGCTGGAGTCTTTGACAAGCATGAAAGCAAAAAAAGATGAAGCAGAAGATGAAGAGGACAGGATATTTAGTAGCAAAGAAGATTTAGAATGCAGGCATTTGCTGCGAATGGAAGCCGACCAAGCAGAGATAGTTCGAGCAAGATCCGTGTGGCGGATCAAACAACACGATGAGATCATATGATGATCTAATTAACCGTTAATTTTATTTTTTTCGTTCTTTCTTTCTTTCTTTATTTCTTTATTTCTTATCATTATTTGAGTGCTTTCAGATTAATAATTGATGAAATCTGTGTGTGTGTTTATGTATCTAGTAATTTTGCGTACTTCCTTTTTTATTCATTGATGATTGAAAATTTGGGTAACAAGAGTCCTGTGAATAATAAGTGAGAGATTATCAATTCCAACATGTGGGGTGTAGGTCAAGAGCTCGATTCTGAATATCATCCTTATGGGTTCGATTTGGGGGTACTTCACGTTCTCTTTATCCGGAAGGACCTGGTTATACGTTAACAGAACCCGAAAAGACACTGGTCAGTTCGTACACATCCCACGGTTTACCTTGGACACAGTAATGAGGAGGCGTTAGACATAAAAAAAAATATAAAAGTCTGGACAATCAAAATTCTATTTTAAATTAATTTAGCTTGTACACAAAAATTACTTCAGCTCAGTGTAAATAGCTTTTACACAGTTTTAATTTTAATCATTAGTAGAAAACAGTACTTTCATATGGTTTATTTTAGGAGTGGGCATGGGACGGGATGGATCGGGATTGGGCGAATCCCGTCCCGTCCCGAAAATAAATTACCGGGACGGGACGGGACGGGATTGCGTATTTTGAAATTCATCCCGCACGTCCCGATCCCGTTCGGGTTCGGGTCGGGACCGGGACGGGACGGGATATCCCGCACATTTATTGACCTTGACAGAAATTTTAAAAAAACGAATGAGACAACTATAAATTTTAGAATTATCAAATGAATGAGGTAGAAATTAAAAAAAAAATCCAAACTACTCATTCAAAAAAAAAATGACTCTCAATATCCATTAGAAACTTAAAAAATACACAACAAAATAGATAGTAACGTAAACACGCACAAAGGACAATAGATCAATAATCCAAATGCATAGTGCATATTACATCAAAATCAACACGTGAAGATAAAATTCAAATTGAAAGTGCAGAAAACATCAACTTAAAACTGAAAATTTAAAACTGAAACTTTGATGTTTCATACATCATACATCAATTTAGGGTTTACATATTTAAAATATATATAAAAAAATTGATTATATTAAATATTACGGGGCCAGGCAGGATTGATCGGGGCGGTCGATCCCATCCCGTCCCATTTGAATAGTAACAGAGCGGGACGGGACGGGATGGGATTGCCATTTTAATAAACTATCCCGTCCCGTCCCGCTAGTTTTCGGGACGGGATCGGAACGGGATCGGGATTTCGGGTTCAAGTGCCCAGCCCTAGTTTATTTTGAGTTTTCATATCAGTTGTTGAATCGATAAGGAAATAAATGATGTTGAAACTATTGATTATTCATATGGATTGACAAATCAGTACGATAATTATACTTTTCGTGCTAAATAACTCATACAAAAAGTTTGGTATACTTTGTAGTATTACTTAGTAATTTATTGTTACTGAAAATGCAGATTTCGTATTGATATAAAAAGTGTACTTTTCATATCTGTTAGCATCTTTTCTAACTCTAATAAAAGTGCACGTTTCATAACTAATGCTTCCAAAACGTATCGGATCAGCCCTTATCCAAGCGGTTCGGATAATTCCGGCGAATGAACTTCCTGATCGGATCTCCACATAAGAAAATACGTGAACTGGGCTGGGGTTTCACCGGCGAAGGCCCTCCGGCATGAGAGTAAATATATTGAATATGTGGTGGAAATAAGATTAATTGACTGTATTGAGAGTCAAGAATTCTGTCTGTACCAATGTAGGTGGAGGACACTAAGCATGAATATTACAACCCCAACTTGCGGAGAAAGTCACTGAGTCCTTGTTGATATTGGACTTCTTATATATATAGGAAGTAGAATCCTGATAAGGATTGTGGATGTAGTTTTTTTGTGGAGAAGCGTCCTTGTTAGGTAAGGACATCTTTATTTGTCTCTATCTTGGATTTCGTCAGATTCCGTGTGCTTGAAGGATAGGACCTTCATCTACTGACAAGGAGTGTAGATTTATTGATCTCGGCTTATTCTGTCACTGAGCCGAGTCGGCGCAATAATTCGGTTGTCTGAAACAAGTCCTGGCTTGAGCCTGAGCTGAGGCAAGCCGAATATGGTCCTGGCTTTCAGGTCGGCCTCAACGTCATGCTCTATGCCGAGATAATAAGTTTATTTTTGGTCTCCGTAGGGTCTTGATTTATGGGCCTTGCTGGGCCTTACACTCAAGCTCTCCAAATCCATGTAATCAATTCGGTTTATGTCGTTCAGTGGCCCCCGAGTTTCTATCTCGGCAGGCCGAGTAGGAACTCAAGTCCGTCCTTTGTGCTCACTACACCATATATGACCTATTGCAAGCCCACAAAAGTGTATTCTTAGACCCGAAAAATGTTACAGTAGATGTTTATTAACGTTTTGGCCAAAATTCGGCGTTGCATTTACTGGCGTTGCCTATGCCCTCTATTGCAACATTATGTGTACTTATTGCAACACATTTTGTAATATTACAATAGCACTTTTTTGTAACACTTTGATCTGTTTTAGTAACATTTTTAAGGTGCTACAATAGACTAATGCAACACTTTTTAGCAACATTTATATCCCTATTGTAATACTTTTAAATTTTATTTGCAACACTAATCTGCAACACTTTTTATTAGTTTGGATTGCAATATCATGTTTGAAATTTCAATATACCATTCACAAAAGCATATCAAACCAGAAATCACATTTCAAATTTCCCAAATGGCAAATCCAACAAAACATGTCAATAAAGTCGAAACAAAACCGATGTGTACCACGACATCATCTTACATCTATTACTTAAGCCTAAAGTCAAAATACATAATCGACCTACACCATAATTCTACATGAAACTGTCTTTCAAGTCAAAATATCCAACCAATCAATTACGCATATACAAAATAAAAGTACTGATAATCAATCATCACGAAGTTCATTTTCCTCAGCCTCGTGATCGTCGTCCTCGCACTCATCGTCATGAACCACCTTTTCCATGATGTTATTTTCATATGCTAAGGACTTGTGAGCATAATCTTTCTTGTCTGTTCTTTCTTACTCTACAACTTTGATCTCTCTTTTTGCTTGTTCTAATCCTCTTCAAGTGATGCATCTAGAGAAAAAGTGAATAGTAAATTAAGATACTAGTAAGGAAATATTTATGACTTTTTTTTACTGACTTGGGGGATATATAATACAAGAAACATGTCAAGCCTGCTCGACGGCTTTCAAATACTCGTGAGCTTCTTCAGGGCCATAATCCCATATCATGGAATGGTCATCCTCCCAATTCATGACCTTATTTCGAATCTTGTCGAGCCGATGTTCGATTTCGATAAGTCAGTCGTTTTCTTCAGTGTCTTCATCTCTGCCACCATCAAGTCCACTCAGATTGATCAATTGTGAACCCAGATTTGCCAATATTTTTTTAGCATCATCTGTCAAATTATTCTTTAATTCCAGTGCCTCCATAATTTGCTGTACTGATACAATTAAATCTTCTTCCATTTTCATTACAGATGGTGTAGCTCTACAGTCTCCCATTTTATACAAGAAACCTATTTAACATATACAGCACACCAACTGCTTTTGATAATGCCCAAGGGAGAAAGTCTCCAGTATTTCTCCAGTCTCTAGGGTTTTGGTTGCTTCTTTGAAGTCGGTTTCTCTTGGTGTTATGTCGGTCTTCACCTGCTTGGATGTCCCACTGAATTTTAAGGGTCCTGTCATACCAATCGCTTCGTATCCCACCATATAATTGGACGGCGTGTGCGTGGGGAGGTGAAGAGAAAATCTAATGGAAAACCGTGCCCATTAATGTGGTGTAATTATGACACCCGCGTGCCCTCTATAAAATTAAAATCATTTCTTCATTTCGCGGATTCCGAATCAGAGAGTAGAGCTTGTGACAGCCCGACGACACTTCATACTGTGCCATTTTCGTTCATTTTTCCGATGATTTACTCCGGCCAATTTCTCAGGCGCTGCTTCCATCTGTTATCCTTGCTTTTTGAGGTATTTTTCAGCTCCACTTCCCCTTTATTTTTCTGTCATTGTTGAGTTTTCAGAGCTTCAAATCTCCTCTGTGAAACTTCGCGTCTTTAAATCTGGAAAAGAATTCCACTTACGGTTTTTACGCTATGAACTCTAGAATTTACGTTAAATCTAATGGGTCGTGGAAGCTCTTATCCCTTGCGGCCATTAGGGAAATGCTGTATATGAACAAAACTCCTAGAACGGATGTTAGATGTCCCTCTGGGTCCTTTGCGCCTAGGACCGTAGACGGTGGCGATGTCGATGTATTGACTCTTGATAGTTTGGACGAAGTCCTAGACTGCATCTTTTTGCATTATGTCAAGGACAAGTCTCAAGCTTGACTTCATTTTGGGTGGGGGAGGGGGGCTTCTCCTCGGCCGAGGTAGTTGAGACGGGGGAGAAGAACACCTCGTCATCTTCATAGGGTGAGTCTAATCCCTTGTCTTTTTCTACAGGTATGGCTGGGGAGAGTACTTCTAACAGGCCCATCGGGAAGTTCGACTCCATGGTTTTCGGCTCCAGACGGAGCCGAGGCAAGGACCAGATACACTTAGGAGGCTTCTCTCGGCGTAAGCATCCCAAGGGGGGGTGGGGACACGATTCTTAGAGAGCTTTATACTACGTATGAGGTGGATAGGAATGAGTATAGGCTTTACCATAGTTTAGTCACTCCTTTTGCCGATGAGCACGAAGCTAAAGCTTTCTATTATAATGATGCCTTCCTCCCGTTTTATTTCAAGAAATTCCACCTCGGCCTGAGGCTGCCCTTGGACCCTTTCATTAATCAATTTTTGGAGGATTGGGAAATTGTCCCAGCCTACCTCGGCGCCAACGCGGTCAGGTATCTTACCGCCTTCATTATCTTGTGCCGTGGTATCGGCTTTGATCCGTGCATGTTTTCCTTCTATCACTTCTTCAATTCGTCTTACAAATCCAAAACCAGAATCATCACCATTAAGTCTGACCCCAACAAACCCAAGCTCGTGGCCCCCATTTCAAACACCGTCAATAAGGTCACGGGTTGGAACAGGCACGTGATCAAGGTTGAGATCCGGCATGGCTGGGAATTTACAGCACCCGTTAATTCGCCGCATTACCCTTCGCGTGTTCACAAGCCGGACTGGAGTGCGGACTTGATTGCGAAGCTTGAGCAGTTTTCCTTCATTGCCATTCTTAACTGGGCCGAGCTAGAGACTTACTTTTGCTATCATGCTCAGGCTGGCCTGATGAGGGGGCCCATAGCTGGGGTTAGATCTTTGGTCGAGGTCCCAAGAGGGGCTCAGTTTCCTGATTGGGTTGTCCACCCCAAGTTTGTCTTCCACGAGGATTGCTCGACCTGTTGTGTCGAGGATGACAAATGCTTAAAAGTCGTGGATATCGTAGGATTTAATTTCCTTATCTTTCATTGTCGTTTTTTCTACCATCTCATTTTGGTGTTAACATTGTTTTTGCACAGATCTCTCGATGGAGGACATCCAGAAGGTGGATGAGGAGCATATCGACCCAGTGATGGTGGCTCAAGAAAAGAAGAGGTTGTCCCGGTTGAGGGGAGTCAAAAGTAGACATGCCGATATGGTGGCTCGGCAAAAAGAGTTGCAAGATAAGGGGGATTCGTCGCTTCCTAAGGAGCCACCCATTATCCAAGCCAAAGCTTCGTCCGAACCTGAAGCGGAAGTTGAAAGGGCGCCCACTGAGGAAGTTAGCCCTACTCGGACTCGTGCCCGGAGTCAAGGCCGGGGGCACTCTCAAGGATCGGGCCGATATCGTGGGTCGGACTCCGAGGCAGAGAGTCGTCAGAGACAGGAAAGACTGATGGAAGATGGAGGCCGAGCTCGAGAAGAACCTTCTTAGAAGAAAATCATTCCCTAGCCACCTGGTTCCTCCTCGACTTTCGTTCTTTCTGATGCCGAGATCAAAAATCTGGTCGACTCTTTCGTTGTTGCGCCCATTATGTCTGGGTTTGATTCGACTGTTCGCTCTGGGCCGCCCTGAAGCTTGGGGGACTGGTCATTAAGCGCGCCATGAATACGTCTTATGTTGAGCGGCTTGTTGCTGACAAGCCGAGTTCGCTCCAACTCTTCAACGGGAAGGGTTTAATTCTTAGTGAGGTACCCTTTATTTCGTGTCAGTTTCCCATACTTCACGATTTATTTTCTGCAATCTGCTTGAACTGAGTTTGTTTTCTTTTTGTAACTCGCCTCCATAGCTCAGCACGAGTATGCCGTATTCAGGCAGGTGGTGGATCTGTTGCACAAGAATGAGGCGGCGGCCAAGTCGGCTCAGGAATCCACCATTAAGATCACTGATAAGGTTGAAGCCCTGGAGAAAGAGAAGGCTTCTCATGACGCCATTCTGAACGAGGCCGAGCTGAAGGTTGAACAGGCCGAGGGGGACAGGAAGTCCACACTTGAGGATTTGTGGAAGTTAAAGGAGGCACTGCTTCAATCCGAGACGGCCCTGAAGATTGATGAGGTCGAGGCTGAGGCACAGAGGAAGAGGACCGAGGTCCTGGCACTGGAGAAATATGCCGCGGATGAAAGACTAGCCTTTATTGAGGAGAGCATATCCGAGAAAAAGGAGGCCGCCGTCGAACAATATAGGAAGATCAAACAGTATCGAGATGACTTGGATGATGAAGCGGGCTCTGTATACGGCGATGCTTGGTTCAATTTATCTCGGCTTCTCTACATTGACCCATAAGTCGAGGTGCCTCTGGAGAAGCTCGCTCGGCTCTTCATCCAAGATCCTTACAGTGCCGAGGCTAGGGCTGCTCACTCCGTAATCACTTATTCTGAGAATGCTCTAAAAAACATAAGGGCTAGGGATTCTTAGGAGGGGAAGCCAACATGGGATCCCCGAGCTCCTCAAGAGAACAACTTTGACGACTTGATAGCACTAACCGAGGAGGAGGATGGCGCCAGGCTGGGATAGTCAGATTTTTGTTTTTTTGTCTTGTATAAGAGTCGTAAAGTCGGTTTAGCTAGAACAATGTAGTCTTTATCAGAACATTTATGATACCTGAACCCGATTGTTTTGTCGGCCTTCATGTTTTCATACATTCTTCTATTTTCGGCCAGATTTTCAACCCAATGTGGGTGTTCTTGCTGTATCTATTTCTGTACATCTATTTATGCATCTGTGCTTAGGTTTCTCATCTCGCCAACCGAGAATGTACTTTTTCGCCATTAACCAATTGTGAACTGGTCTAACGTCAAGCCGAGCAGTTGATGTCGGCCTTTCTGAATGTATCTCAAGGGGAGGTCCCACCTCGTATCGAAGTAAAGTCGAGATGTATATCTTGGTTCGTTTATGTTCACTTTAGCCAGTATGATCCAAGTGTAGACGATCTAGGGATTGTCTGTCCTTGATCGGCATGTCATTTATCTAATTGTTTAGAATTGGATTTGACTTGTTTGAGTTAAGTGCCTTAACTCGGCATGCTGAGTGTGTTATTAAATTTGAGCAGTCTTGTTGCCAGAACTAGGCTCAGATCATCTTAAGTTAGATGTCTTAATCATAACTCGGCATGTTGAGTGTTGTGTACTCGTTTTTAGATTTGAGCAGTCTAGTTATCAGAACTAGGCTCATATCGTCTTGAGTTAGATGTCTTAATCGTAACTCGGCATGTTGAGTGTTGTGTACTCATTTTTAGATTTGAGCAGTATAGTTGTCAGAACTAGGCTTAGATCGTCTTGAGTTAGATGTCTTAATCGTAACTCGGCATGTTGAGTGTTGTATACTCGTTTTTAGATTTGAGCAGTCTAGTTATCAGAACTAGGCTCATATCATCTTGAGTTAGATGTGTTAATCTTAACTCGGCATGTTGAGTGTTATGTACTCATTTTTAGATTTGAGCAGTCTAGTTGTCAGAGGCTCAGATCATCCGAATTAGATGTCTTAATCTTAACTCGGCGTGTTGAGTGTTATGTACTCATTTTTAGATTTGAGCAGTCTACTTGTCAGAACTAGGCTCAGATCATTCCAGTTAGATGTCTTAATCTTAACTCTGCGTGTTGGTGACCAAGCACGTTATGTATGCTTTAGCCTTTATAGGGACCAGGCTTTCATCTGAATTTGCAAGAGTTGCCTTGCTTTAAATGTTTAAGTCAGGCATCAGTGCTCCAGACTTGTTTTAATGTTCAGATATTGTTACACAATGTCTAAGCATGTACGAATTAAATACTTGACAGAATGATGAAACGGGTTTTGATAGATAAAAGGCCATTACATTGAAGGTGTGAATAGATAGCTCGTATTAACTTCTTCTATTGGTAATACTTTCTCAAGTGCTCTGAGTGCCATGGGTGTTTCAGCTCTTTCCCCTAGGGTGTCTTGAGCATGTAGGTCCCCTCCCAGATAGCGTGGGTTACAATGTAAGGGCCTTCCCAATTTGGAGAGAGCTTGTTTTGTTGAGCCTTTCGGTGAGCAGACTCAATTTTTCTCTGTACCCAATCACCTATTTCGAACACTCTTTTCTTAACCTTTTTGTCGTGATAGGCCTTGGTCCTTCATTTGTAGTTAATCATCCTAAGCTGTGCAGCTAGTCTTTTCTCATCAAGTAAATCCAAATCCATAAGTCTGTTATATTCATTGACCGTTTCATCATAGTTGGTTACCCTAAAGGTCGGGAGTGCCATCTCTGCTGGAGCTAAGGCTTTTGAACCATATGTCAAGGCAAAGGGTGTTTCCCCGGTTGGCCCCCGAGTCATCGTACGAACTACCTATAGGGCAAGGGGGAGGTCGTCCAGCCACTTCCCCTCGCTTCCTTCCAGATTTTTTGTGAGGGCTGTAAAGATCGGTTTGTTGGCTGCTTCTGCTTGGCCATTTCCCTGAGGATGACTAACTGAAGATTTCTTGTGCTGAACCCCCAGTCTGTTAAGCTCTTCAGTGAAGGCATACGAGAATTAAAGTTCATTATCCGTTACAATTGTGTTAGGGACACCGAACTGACACAAGATGTAATTGTGTATGAAATTGATGGCATTCTCCTCCGTGAATTTTGCCAGGGCTTTAGCTTCGACCCACTTGGTGAAGTAATACGTCCACTATGACATATTTATTGCTCCCCTTGGCTAAGGGGAAAGGTTCGATAATGTCAACTCCCCACATATCGAAGGTCCAAGTCGGTATGATGAGGCTTTGTTCAACAGTCGGGACCTTAGGTAGGTCAGAGTACCTTTGACATTTATCGCATTTTTTTCACGTAGGTCTCGGCATCTTCCCTCAAGTTAGGCCAATAATATCCAAGGGTTATGACCTTATCAGCTAAAGTCCTGGCCTCCGGGTATCCTCTACAGACTCCATTATGGACCTCGGCAAGCAAGTTCTCCGCATATTTTGGAGGAATACATCTAAGTAGAGCTTGGTGAAACATCTTCTGTAAAGTACTCCGTTCCACACGATGAACCGCGCGGTCTTCTTTTTAATCATTTTGGCTGCCAATTCGTCTTTGGGTAGCTTTCCATCTCTAAGGTAGTCCTTGTAGTCGTCTATCCAGCTTCTCTCTTCGTGGTCTATGGCCAAGATATTTATCCTTTCAAACGCTGGCTGGTCGGCGTAAATGACCAATGGATCAACGTTCTCAGCTGTAGCCATTTTGGAAAGCAGATCGGCCTCCTTATTATGATCTCGACTTATTATCCTTATCTCCCAGAACTCCAAATCCTTAGTTATGTCAAGGACGAGGTCTTTGTACTTGGTCATCATGTCGTTTCAGTGTTGAACTCTCGTTGGACCTGCTTCACAGCCAACTTTGAATCATTGTAAGTATCCAGCTTCGTTGCTCCGAGGAACTTAGCCTTTTCAATCCCAACGATAAGGACCTCATACTCGTCCTGGTTGTTTGAAGATGGGAACTTGAATCACAGAAAGTCTCGAGTTACGTGCTCACTCCTAGGACTGAGCAGGACAACTCCTGCCCCACTTCTTTCTTTTGTAGCAGACCTATCCACGTACAAATCCAGCAGTCTCTTGGTAGGTCGGAGAAGAGTTTAGTATCCATGAGGGCCTTTCTTTTCTATACAGCGGGCACGTGTTCACTTGCAAAAGAGGTTTCAACTATAAAATCAACCAGGGGTTGTGCAAGTAAATTCTTCCTCGGCTCATAGGTAATGTCAAACTCGGTCAGCTCAATAGACCAGTTGAGAAGTCGGCCCGATCTGTCCATCTTGTGCAATCTTTTTCTTAGGGGGCATCTGTGTAGACCGTGATGGGATGAGCTGAGAAGTAGGCCCTAAGCTTTCTCGCAGCAATAACCAAGGCGTAATCTATCTTCTCGGCATTGAAGTATCTCGATTCAACTTCTGATAATGCCTTGCTTACATAATAGACTGGCTTCTGAGCGCCTCTATCGTCACGGACTAGGACTGCAGGAACGGCATAGTTTGTTGCCGCCAAGAACACAAAAATCATTTCTCCCACGACGGGGCTGCTGAGAAGAGGTGTTGAACCTAAATATTTCTTCAACTCTCGAAATGAGACCGAGCACTCGGGTGTCCATACAAAATCTTTCGTTCCTTTTTAAGACCTTAAAAAAGAGAGTGATTTCTCCGGCTTTGGCTACGAACCTTCCCAATGCTGCCACTCTTCCATTAAGCCTTTGGACTTCTTTGATGCAGGTTGGCTCTCGCATGTCTATCAATGCTTTGATCTTCTCTGGGTTGGCCTCAATGCCCCTTTGAGAAACTATGAAACCTAAGAACTTGCCTGGCGTGACCCCGAATATGCATTTGCTGGGGTTAAGCTTCATGACGTTTGCTTTCAGGTTATCAATAGTACTATTGAACCATGTTATGACTCGATGATATTTACGCCAAAGTGTATCACTCATAGCATCTCATTGTGATTTGTAAGAAATAAAATCTTATGCATCACTTCAATTAGATATATGAAAGAATATTCATGAGTCAATGGGGTCCGGCTTGTATCGATTTTTGTTACCAGAAGACTTGGGACATTGTCATATTTAGGCTTTAATATTCCAGAATTTGGACAATTTGATGAGCCATATACCTCGATATTGTATGGATGTCATTTTTTATTTGAACAAAGAGCTAGCTGGATCAAAACCACAAAAGTATGTTGGTGAAGTCGTCAGCAAGGCTTATGGCCGACGATGATATTTATTTCATCCAAGTCTTGCTTTCATAAGCATATGTTACGCCAACGACACCCTGATTATCCTTCTTAAGCCATGTTCATTGATTAAAGCATATTCTTTATCATATTCAGGAGAAGACACTCTCCTACGTTAAAGTGACTAAGAAGTGACT
The DNA here is from genome assembly GCA_033398695.1 of Orobanche coerulescens. Taxonomy (NCBI): domain Eukaryota; kingdom Viridiplantae; phylum Streptophyta; class Magnoliopsida; order Lamiales; family Orobanchaceae; genus Orobanche; species Orobanche coerulescens. The sequence goes on from CM065808.1 coordinate 78,140,125, forward strand.
CACATAAGTATGGTGATGAGTCATCCCTATCATCGAGTCCTTATACATGCATGATCATAAGTGTTAGCCTGGGTGGTTTTTGATGTTATGACGGTGTTCGCAAATGGTCGTACTCAAGTGATAACATCTAAATGTTATGTGGTTCTTCTGACAATAATTGATAAGTTGATGAAACCTGAGTTTATGGTTGTCCAACTTGTGGATTAGTCATTGTAAATGTCGGTCCACCATTTTTTAGACCAAGTATTAAAGTGAAGTTTTAACGAATACTTCCTAACATCCAAGGCTACCTTCTCATAAATTTTGGTACCCCTTGGAGACTTGGAAGGAGCTGAAGCACTCAAATGAAGTCTTCACAATCACTAGCCATTCCAAGAGCCAGTTCGATGTATTTTTGACCGGCTTTCAACCACAAAGTTGATGGTTTTAGAATCTGAACACTCTTTTATACATGCTCAGGAAATTTTCTAGTGTTTGAAGCTGGTGAAGGGAGTGAATCCCACTAGAGGTTCGATAAACCTAAAGCCATATTATCGGCTCAATTGTTCTTTTATGTTCGATCTTGGTGGTGCATGGTGGTGGTTTTGTTGGATTCCCAAGACCAGTAGCTATGGTAATGTAGCTTAGGTCGACATGTCACATTCACATATGCCCATCATCGTTCGGATGCTTAGTTACAAGTGTAACATTATGCATTTTGTTAACTGGATTGTGTTAATACAACAACAACAACAACAACATCTAAGCCTTAATCCCAAAATGATTTGGGGTCGGCTAACATGAATCAAACTATGAAACCGTCAATGATCGTTACATAAATAACATAATAGGAAAAAAAGAGGGAAAAAAGTAGAGAAAAAAGCAAATAAAAAAGACAATGAATGTTAAAAAAAGAAAAAAAAAAGAAAAAAAATGAAAAATCCTGAAAAATAAATTAAAAGATAACTGGATTGTGTTAATAATGAAAAATATTTATCATCCACATCCTCATGTGCCAGATTGCACCACCGCAATGCATTACGATGGGTTATGAATGATGAATATGACATGCGCTTTCGCTTATAGTCCGCTTAAAAGATACCTTTGCAGACGATCATGTAAGTCACTTTGATAATCCAGTCTTTCCATTGTTAGGGGGAGATACGAATGATCATGTTGGAGTAGAATGACTTTGATTTTTGTTGCAGTTTGTCCCTAATGTGCCTCAACATGTTCCCTAAAGTGACGATATTAAATACATGCTGCAAACATGTCTGCAAGGATTATGTCCGATCACGGACATTCATTGTGATATGGTAATACCATAAACTGTGGTAAACGGAATTATTATGTCGTGGATCTCATAGTATTGGCATGCCACTTGGTTGGATAAATACTCTCGCTACGAATGTATGCGAGTTTGGTACACAAAACTTGATCATCTGGTCAAATGAACTCATTCGTCTCTTGTGATTTTAGATTATAATCAACTTTAGGGAACGCCTCAATGAATGTCAATCCATAAAGAGTACTTATGAATAAAGCCCGTTCATGAGGATGTGGAAGGTGAGTTTAATTGAACCACACTCTGTTGAAAATATACAGCGTTGTAGTGTTGGTCTAAAGTAGAAACATTTGCGACTCCAGTATGAACAAAGTGATACCCCTTTGGTGAAGTGGTGCCAACACGCCAAAGATAAGATCTATCTATATACTTTGTTAAAGCGAGTGAGAGAAGGAGTTAAACTCACCTCATGGCGTGAGGTTTCTCATGAACGCAATGGAATCGACTACGATGCCACAAAACTTAATTGTGATATCGTAATGGATGTTATAACATCCGCTATCTTATCAATTAGATAGTTTACCAAAACCTGACGTGCACTTGTGGCTAAATCTTATCTTAGTGGGGAACTAAGTTAAGTGATAAAAGATTTCGTGGTGGATCAGACTCAAAACAAGTGGCTCCTAACCACGGAACGTGTTGACAAGTGATTGTGAGGAACACATACTAAATATATACTTGATTTGGAAGAGATATGAAGCTTTTGCATGTAAAACTAAGGGTTTATACTCGTAGGGATGGGACTTAGGACCCGAATACCCGAATAACCGAACTGAACCGGTGAAAATAGTTTGGTTCGAGTATTAAAAAATCGTGCTTTTTCGGTTATTGGATCCTACTTCAAACTGAAGTCCGGATAATGATTATTGATGTTCCAAACTCCGAAATATCGAAGAAACTGATATACCTAAAATTCATATTAAAAATAACTAAAATACCCAGTTATTCTACATTCGGTTATTATTTATATTTTTTATGTTATTTTACTTATATACTTATTTCTTTATTTATTTTTAATTTAGTATATATATATATATATATATATATATATATAAAGTTGTAACCTAAATCAGTAAGTCGGACATGAGATTGTCTCTCACTCTCTCCTCTTCAAACCCTGCCTCTCTTGTCCAGACCATAAACCCTCTTCTCCTTTATTCTCCCCTCTCTATTTTTAAGTTTTATCCTTCGGACTTGCCCCTATCTTCTCTTAGTTCTTAACTCCTGAAATCACATCTCTCTCTCTCTCTCTCTCTCTCTCTCTCTCTCTCTTCTCTAAACTTGAAGTACAAACTAAAAACCTAGATTTTGAGAATTGAGATGGCAGATCACTGTGGTTCAGATTCAAAGTGTCCTAGATCAATGATAGCGACCAAAGACAGACTGAGCAAACCACTAAGGATGTTTCTCCATTGATTCGAAATGGAAGAAGGCTAAGCCCTCACTGTAACACCCCATAAATAGTGGCTATTACAGTACCGTGGACCCCATATGGGGATCCACAGGCGAAACAAACATACAAATCAACTATATTATAATCATAGTACCGAATCACACAATATTGACTATCACTCCAACGAGGAGTTTATACATCATACGACTATAATAGCCATGACACACAGGATTCATATACAAGTATAAACCATATGAAGATGGAGATACCCCAAATAATAATATAATTGAAAAGAAATACTACAAAGCAGAAATGAAAATACACGGTTTACTCATAACCAGAGCAAATAAGACTTGCCCCCCCACCCCCCAAACTAGTATCCTTCAAACCCTTCCCGGTCATAATGCCCTTCCCCTTCCTTGGCCTTCCCTCGACCTAAAATACAACAACAAGTACCAGAGGGCCATATATACATGATAATACATTTAAAGATGTTATACAAATTATATACAATAGATCTCAATGAAACAAACCCGACTATTGAACATACCCATCGGGCGTATGAAATGACCAATCGCAAACTATCGGACATACCCAATCACACATGATGTATGAACGATCAATAAATATGGATCAAGATGAACATCATTGTATGCTCGATCCGGAAATGTGTTTGTGCACATGTCCACCCCATATATGGAATGCAGGATATACGTGGGACAATGTATATAATTAGTCTCACGAAGTAATCGTCTCCTATGCATAATTCAATGTGGAAACATCAATACACGACCATATGTGCCAGACTAAAAATCCTACACATAACAAATCGGCACGCAGATATGATTCCAGAAATGCCACAATGCAACATGACAATAATACCCAATTAATCGCATATCCAACAAGGATCAAGGAACTCACCGAAGTGACAATAATGATCAACGTGATGAACGATATCAAAAGTAGTGAGCTTGGGAGCACAACCCACAATGAAACGATCAACATGATCAACAACAACACCTCAATATGAATCATAGATTGATAAAGATTTACACATACATGAAATGTATAACATTTACAAGAATCACTTATCATTATAACCAAGCAAGATAACTTGCCTCAATTTTGGAGACGAAAAATAGTCTTTACTCGAACGAACGAACGACGTCCTTCGATAAACAACACTCACTCGAGCAAGCAAGCTTGAATGAAATATAATTTATTCAATAACACAATCCTATGACACCAAATTCATGTAAATCGATATGTACAATACAACACAAATAGTTCGAACTTACTACAATGAAGATCAAAGTCCTAATTTACGAACTTCAGTACCCCAAATCATCTCTATAATCAGATTAACATATTCAAAATGTTCTTTAATACCCATGATAATCCATTAAATTGGGATTATCAGGAACAACATTAACTAATCATCCTATTATGATAATATTATCACATATCATCATAATCCTCTCAAGAACATTATCAATATTTGAACATGATATTCTAGATAATCCTAGATCATCAATTTATTAATAATTTCGGATTTAACATCAAATTTAACTTAACTATATCAAAACTATGATAGTTATCTCATAATTCATTATTATCTTCCATTGAATTAGTTAAATCTCTTAGGAACACCCAAGGTGTTAATAATCATCCCCAATTATATTATCCATCAAGCAAGGTAACTATCATTCCAATCCAAGATATTAAGCTCCAAGGCAATATAGAAGAGGCTTATAATCACTTAGAAGGGTAGGAATATGATTTATATAGAGAAAACTCAGAGTTGGTTCGTGCAAAAATGAAAGACAAGACATGTCTTTATAATATACAAGTTTCTTAACGTACGCTACCTACAAAGGTTAATGTACGCTAACATCCTTTATTTATGATTAACCATAGTGATACGTATGTAAACCTCCTTCAGAGTCTACTACCTCAATTCATACATTGCCTTGCGTACATTGACAAACTGACGTACTTTATCTCACCATCATTATGTATGCTAATACAACGATGTTGCGTACGTAATGCCCGTTGACTCTGTTGGAAATAGTGCCCTAGGACATTCAATGTGCCTAGATTTGTAATTGTCATATTTAAATAAAGTAATCTAATATCATTTATTTCTCGTTGATTATTATAATGTGTACATATTTTAATATTATAATAATTAAATAATATTTATTCAAGAATAATAAGATTATTCAAATGTCCTTGGTCCAATCACGTAAAGTGGAGACTCAAGTGATTAATATACTAGTATAAGTTTGATTAGTAATCATCGGACGATTATGCATATGGTACAAATCAAACCTATTGGTATGGGTTGGAGAACCAATACTGGATAGACCCGCATTGAGATCACTGCATGGAAATGTCATAAGTGAATATCAATATAACAGTATGTCAATAATTCCTTAAACTTGAGATTATCATAGATTCCAATATGATAACTGCTATGCCTTAACGTAATCCAACATCATCTGAAATATGGTGATCATAAATGTAAGCATTCGGGATTAGTGGGAGTCATGTAGAGGGTAATGAATAATTAAGATGGCGATTTGTCCCTCTCTTTAGGGAGAGAGATATCTGCTGGACCCCTCGATAAGTAGAACTAAAGGAAATGCATGGCCATGCTCAAATGAAGAGTCATTTGATTCAATCAGTCTACTTAAGATCGGGAAAGTATTTGAACATAATAAGTATGACAATTTCCATGACTTAGTTCAAATATGATGTCGCGCGACAAAGGGATTTGACACGTTAAATAGTTTAATACACTATAAATTTATATTATTTGGGTAGTCATAATGCCTTGCTAGAGACCGCTTATGACTTACTATTTAATAAGGTATAAAACAATTGCCGACATAATATAAACCTTTTGGGTCACACATACGACAACTAAAGACAAGTAAGAATAATTAATAAATATAATATTAGATATTATATTTATTAAAGAAATTAAATAATGAGTAATGTATAGTATTATATATTATATATTATATTATTTAATTATATCAACTGGGAAAGATAAATATAATATTAAATATTATATTTATTAGAGGATTAAATAATAAGTAATATATAATATAAGATATTATATGTATTATATTATTTAATAAGTTGAGGGGCAACTAAGCAAATACTAAAGTTTGAATTTAGGGTTTACTAGTATAAATAAAGGGTCTTGGACAAGAAATTGTCATAAGACAAAAATTACATAACCCTAATTGTGTGAGATAAAACTCGGCCCTCCCTCTTCAAATCGGCCGAACTATTTTTCTGTCCAAGAAGTCCATTTCGGCCATCCCCATCTTCTTTCCTTAGTTGATTTTGATCAACAGTACAAATCCTTCTAGCAAAGAATTATTTATTTTATTGTTTATCAACATTATTCATAAGGATCTAGTAATCCGGCTTGTGCCAGTTGTTCTGTGTGGGTCACTGAAAGAGGAAGAGGATTTTAACCAGCTTCTGGTCCAGGTTCAGATCTATTCTTCGAATTAAAGTAATTCGACGAACTCTGTATAAATCAATCATATTACTGCATAAAGATTCTCGTCTGAGTTTCTCGTTAATTTTTTTCACTGCGTCTTGCTCAGTGATTTAATTGGGTATGTCATGTGATGCTATGTTATTTAATCACTGTGTGACCCAAGTATGTGTGGTATCGGAGCCAACTTACAGTGATTTAATTGTTTATGTAGATCGTGTTTTATATGCTTTGAATATATATATAAAATTATGTTCTTGATCGTATTTATGAAATAGATATTTTATAAATATTGTTCTGATTTAATTTCATTAAATCGAATCATTAAAAATTAATTTGTACTGTTTTTCGCTATTTTCTGCACTGCTAATACCCAGAAACTGTTCTGGAGAAAACTATCCAGAAACGGGTCACGAATCGGGCCGACTCGCGGGGTCTGGGCAAGGTACTTGATGACCGAGTCTGGGTCGACTCGCACCCGCGACCCGCATCCCTGTGCGAAAATAGCGCATAAAATGCGCAAAATGTTGTGCGTCCCAAGTTTTAAACCTGGGTGGCCGGGGGTGCTGTTCATCCCTCCGGCCATCGTGCTGTGTTCTTTTTTTGTTCAATTAGGACGCAAAATATTCTTTCTATGTTATCTGCCAGCTTTAAATTAATATGTGATAATTAATTTTAGTATATGTTGGTGTATGGTATGACCATAAATTGACCAATGTGATTGAATATTTTAATTTATTATTGGGTTGGTTTTTAACGGCCTGTTTGTCGTTTAATTATAATTGGTTTTTACGGTCTGTGAGTCGTATTTTAATTTGTTAGTATAATCTACGGCCTGCATGTTGTTTGCCTTCTTGTAATTTAATTTTACTAGTGTAGTATATTTTCATTAATGTAATGAAGACAAGAAGGAGACGAATGACGGACTCGAAGAGCCAATTGATTGCGTATGATGTTCCAATAAGTTGGAAGATCAATGAAGACCAATTATACCCTTTAGATTGACCTTTGTGGTTTTCATGTTGGCTCATGAAAATCACGTTAGGATTATGGTCATGCTATACACGGTCCTATGCCTTTTATGTCATGTGATGCTATGTATGTTTAAATTTATGCATGTTTGTGATACGATGTATGTTTAGATGTACGTTAGCCAACATAGACATGCTACATAGGATAAAACCCCTCGTTAATTTTTTTTTAAATGCCTTTCAATTAAAACACCTATCAAGACTTCGATCATCTTGAGTAGGTCATGCCAAAGCTGGACGATCGGATTATCTTAGTATGGTAGGATAGGTGATGGTGATACCTATGTGTTTTAATGAACTAAGAATTCAAAATAGTTTTGAACCTTAAGACATAAGATGGGATTATAACATGCTTGGGCATAAAATGCCAAATCCCATAAATATAATCTAAGAGGTACATGTGGTGTAATCGATAAAGAGTTATCCACCTAAAGTAGCTCAATTCTAGGCGTTATACCAAAGATGAGTTTAGAATTGTGCAAAATGGGGTCTTAGCCCACTAAAATTTTTCGAGAAATAAAATAATATGACTAAATACTTTGCATATTGAATTTTGTAGATAGTGGAATGGTATCAACTAACACGTCCACCTTTTCACTGTGATCCGTCCTTGAGAAGGACATGCTCAAGGAAAACGGCGGCAATTATCTGGATTGGATCCGGAGCTTGAGAATAGTTCCCAAACAAGAAAAAAAGCTGTATATTCTTGAGGATGAAATTCCCGATGAGCCTGCTGACAATGCTAACAAAGCAACAAAAGACAAATGGAAGAAATATTGTGATGATTCTATTGATGTCAGTTGTCTTATGTTGGCTACCATTTGTCCAGAACTTCAGAAGAATCTGGAAGAAATGGAAGCCTATGAGCTTAATGCTCACCTCAAGAAAACTTTCTCCAAGCACGCTAGGCAAGAGAGGTATGAGACCTTTCAAGCCTTGTATGCTTGCAAGATGGTTGAGGGGATATATGTCAGCGCTCATGTACTCAAAATGAAAGGAATTGATCATCTTGATAGGATTGGTTTTCAACATTCTAAGGAGCACTCCAAGGATGTGATCCTAAACTCATTTCCCGACAGTTTCAGTCAGTTCACTATGAACTATAATATGAATGAGATGGAGAAGTCCATTGCTGAACTGTATGGGATGCTTAAAACGGCTAAGCAAAATATTAAGAAGAAACCAAGTCACGTGTTGATGGTCAGCAAAGGGAAGTCCTTCAAGAACAAAGGCAAGGGCAAAGGTAAGGCAAAATTTTCCAAATTTAAAGACCCTACTAAGCCGGTTTTGAAGGCTAAAGCTCCTAAAGATGGAAATTGCCTTCATTGCAATAAACTTAGACACTGGAAAAGAAATTGCAAGCTTTACTTAGAAGAGTTAAAGCGTACCAAGAGTAGTGAGACTGCCACAGGTATATTTGTTATAGAAGTTAACTTATCTTCTTCTAACTCCTCGGTGTTAGATATTTGATGTGGATATCATATTTGTACAAATGTGTAGGGGTTGAGAAGAAATAGAGAACTTAAGAAAGGGGAAGTGGATCTAAGATTCGGCAATGTAATACCCATACTTTTTATTGAATGTTTGACCTTGTCGTTCTTCCTCATTTGTCGCTCTGTAAACACTTTGAGATGTTGTCGATGTTGATTTAGAGTTTCGTACCTTTTTGGATCATGATCGTGTTGTCTGGACCTTTCGATAGTGTTCTGGGACAGGCAGATAGCGCATGCTAGGCCAAGGATAATGCATGCTATTTCTACTTGAGTAGCGCATGCTAACTTTGATCCTTAGCGCGCGCTAACATTCGGAGCATGGCAGAGGCAGTAGCTGATTCTGCCCTCTGAACTAGCAGTTAGCGCACACTAGGTATTAGCTAGCACACGCTATTCATGTTCAGTAGCATGCACTAACATCACCCGTAGCGCACGCTAACGAACTGAGTCGGCAGAGGTAGTGAGGTATTTCTATTTTCGGGACTAACAGGTAACACACGCTAGGCAGCAGCTAGCGCACGCTATAGGTGTTGCATAGCGCGTGGTAGTTTCCTAGTCGTAGCGCACGCTAGAGGAGTTGGGCAGTGAACTGGATTTTTTGCAGGATACCAGTTAGCGCGCACTAACGTCTCAGGACAGAGGCCACTGGACTACCGGGTGACCCCATTAGCACACGCTAACCCCGATTTCTAGCGCGTGCTAACCTCGCGTATTATATAAGGGGACTACACTTGTCATTGTACATCTTTTTCACTCATTCCGATGGGAGAGCTTGGGAGAGGGAGATTTGAGACGGTCCTTCTTCAACTATCATCATCTTTGGTTGTATAACAAATATTACACATTATCTAATCCATTTCTATCTTCCAAATCAAGGTAAAATCCTTAGAACCCTAGTTTTGGGAATTTTTGGGGATTTTCTTAGATTCGTTCAGTTTATCCATCCTGGAGCTTGAGATCTTTGAGATTATGATGTATCGACCCTGTACCCACGTTTCCCCTACGATAATATAGATTGTTTTGTACCTTGTTCGGTCTTGAGAGGGTTTGGGTGCTTTCAAACCTCTTGTTGATTTTCTTCGTTGTTTCGTGAATCGTAGGCGGGTTTCGGGAGTTTCTTCATGTGATTTGAGTATGGATTGTTGATTATCATATTCCTTACGAATCGTTTAGGTGCCGGAAGTGCATTCTTGGACCTACCGAACTTGTACTCTTTTCTTTCCGATTCTCGATGTCTCAAAGGCAAGTATATGTTTATGATTGTACATTCTTGACTTTGAAAGTAAGATATATGAATTGTATAATAGTTTATATCCACTCTGGGATGGGCCGGCGGGTCCTCTGAGGGTTCCATAGCCTCTGGTGTGGTTCCACGGATATTTTGGGTTAACCACTCTGGGACGGACTGACAGGTCCTCTAAGGGTTCCGTAGCCTCTGGTACGGTTCCGCGGTTAATCATGTATGTATTGAATGTGATACTTTGAGATTTAGTTATTCCGGAATACTAATCTTGAGTTGATGAGATGGTGATTACATTTACTTTATTGTCGAGGAGTATTGTGTTTCATATTCGATATACTTATACTAGCTATTCGACGGCTAACCTCTTTATGGGGGAAACACATTTCATGTATTTTAGGATCCAGGAGAGCGGATAGGCATGTACCGGGTCGGCATGAAGATGATGGGCAAGTGTGATGCTGAGTCTTGTCTTTGGTTATGTTTTGTATTTCCTCCATTCAGTGTTGTTGTACTTGAATGGTTTTTGAATACTCGAGTACTGTTTTCGGTTCCCTTGATGTTTCGGCCTGTGTTGATGTGGTATTGATTTGTGATGTTTTGTATTCGGATGTATTGGATATAGTTTTGAATACCATTTTTATTGTCCTTAATTTCATTGTACTTGGACCTTCTCGGTCAAAGTTCATAGTTCGCGTATAAATAGCCTTGTGGGTCCCAAGGCGGGGCTCACGGTGTTGTAATATACCCTGAAGAACTTGGGGGTGTTACAGAATATGGTATCAGAGCTTAGGTTTATGGATATCTAGACTGTCAGTCTTTTAGGTCGACTGAGTCATCATTTGTATATAGTATCACTACTTTGCCATCATCACAGTGCGACCTGTACTTGTAAGACCTCTTACTCTCCTAGTGTTTCCTTAATCGCTTTACTTTTGAATTGGTATTTTTGGGAATCGGTCATTTCGATGACGTGCGATTTGAATTGTACTTATGTGCTTTGTGTATCCTTCTGAATGTCTGCTGATAGGGGATAGAGACGAGGCCGCGGTCGTGGACGCGGATGAGGACGTGGCGCGGCCGCTTCCCTCAGTTCTGTTGGGGGGTCGACCACCCCTAGTTTATCGAACTCAGTACATCCTGATACCGAGGGTCATCACGACTAGTCGACCGGCCAAGGGAATAATGCAGATTTTGGAATTACGAATGTCCTTCAGCAATTGGCTAACCAGATGACTATCCTGGCCTGGGACGTTCAGCTGAATAACCCGAACCCGACATCAGATGCCTTGCTTCAGAATGTGATCCATATGCACCCTCCACAGTTCAGCGGTGCTACAGACATGATGGGTTGGGAGAATTGGTTAGAGGAATTAGAGAAAGTATTTGAAGCGGCTGATTGTCCGGAAGTGAGAAAGGTACCAATTGCTCAGTACTTCCTTACCAAGGAATCCGCGACTTGGTGGAAAGTTATCAAGCCACAGGATCATGCTGCTACGTGGGGAGAGTTTAAAGAGCTAATGGAGGCCGAGTTTTGTCCTTGGGAAGTGCAAGAAGGTAGAATCCGAGCCTTTTTCGAGGCTAAGCCGCAGAATATTCTAGTCCCGTAGGCGATAGTGGAATACAACCAACAACTGATCCACGTGAAGAATCAAGTGCGGGATGAGCGTGACAAGACCCGTTATTTTGATATGCGGATGAATATGGATTTACGGCATTATATGGACGGGTTTGCTTGTATTACCTTGAGGGAATACCAAGACAGGGCTTTGGCATATGACATGTTAAGTCCCAACAATGATACCGCGGAAGAATCGAAGAAGCAGAAGATTGCTGGTAACTTTTCTGGCTCTAAAGGTGGCAAATTGCAGAGACCTCAGACGACTAACCATTCTGTCGGGTAGTCGTCACGTTCTGTTAGAGGGAAGAGGAGTTTTCGTTCTGCTCCGGGCACCTCAACTCGCCCCGTAACTTGTTTTAATTGTGGTCGTCCAGGCCACATTAATCTGGAGTGCAATTTCCCACCGCTGAAGTTTCACGCTAGTAGATAGATGGAACATAGGGCAGCTTATTGCACCGAACAAGATCAGACTGTGGATACTCGGGCTTCTGCCCCAGCGCCTTTAGATCAGAGTATGAATCAACGGCAACCAGTTAGACAATCACAGCAGAGTTACGAAAGAGGCCGGGGACGAAGTCAGAATGCTAGAGGGGGAGATTCTAGCATCGGTTCGGCACACCGACGAGTCTATGAGATGCGTCGAGCAGACGAACCCGATGCGGCAGTGGCCTCAGGTACCATTCATATCCTATCTCATCCAGTTCGTGTACATTTTGATTCGGGTGATACACATTCTTTCATCTCTTTGGAGTGTGTGCGCCGTTTGAATATAACTTGTATGACTGCTTGCGATCCTTTTATTGTGAAACTACCTAGCGGGGATAGATTCATGGGGAATCGGGAGATTAGAGATTTTTCGGTTAATATAGCCAGTACGGATTAGTTGTCGAACTTGATTGTGGTTGATATGGAAGGCGAGGATGTGATCCTCGGCGAGGATTGGCTTGGCAATCACCAAGCGATTATGAATTTCCGTACTAAGGTTATCACTATGATGACTAAAGACAGTTCTGAGTACTCATTTATGGGACGTAAATCGGGCCAACCTAAGTTTCTTATCAGCTCCATGAAGGCCATAAAACTTTTGAATAAAGGTTTCACGGGATATTGGTGTTATGATTTAAAGACGGAATGGAACGAAGTCGATTTCTCTTCAATTCCAGTTGTTAATGAATATCCCGACATTTTTACGGATGACTCCCTGGGATTACCGCTGGGTCGAGAGATAGAATTTTATGTGGACTTAGAGCCTGACGCGGCTCCGATTTCTAAGGCACCTGGGAGCCGCACCTGACGCGGCTCCGATTAAAATGTCAACTGGGAGAACTATTGGAGAAAGGGTACATCAGATCGAGTGCTTCGCCTTGGGGCGCGCCTGTTATTTTTATGAGGAAGAAGGATGGTTCACTACGTTTATGCATTGATTACCATGAACTAAACAAAGTGACCATCAAGAACAAGTATCCTTTTCCTCGTATAGATGATTTATTTGATCAGTTGCAGGGAGCCGCAGTATTCTCAAAAATTGATTTGAGATCAGGATACTATCAACTCTGGGTGAAAGAGTCAGATGTTCCGAAGACTGCGTTTTGGACGAGGTACGTACATTATGAATTTGTGGCCATGCCTTTTGGATTGATTAATGCACCGATAGTATTAATGCAACTAATGAACAAGATATTCATCGAATACCTGGACAGTTGTGTGGTCGTCTTTATTGACGACATCTTAATTTATTCTCGGAATAAGGAGGAACATGCCCGGCACTTGCGTTTGATACTAGATGTTCTGAGAGCCGAGCACCTCTATGCAAAATTCTCGAAATGTGAGTTCTGGTTTGAAGAAGTTATGTTTCTCGGCCATGTGATTTCAGCCGAAGGGGTTCGTGTAGACCCGCAGAAGATTGAGGCAGTGCTAGATTGGGCACCGCCTAAAAATGTTAAAGAAGTTCGTAGCTTTTTGGGCCTTGCTAGGTGATCGCTGGTTTTCGCGTAGTATGGTTTTCAAATCCGATCAATTTTAAAATTTGTAAAACCTCGGAGTAATTCCAAGGTGTCGAACCCAAGGGAATTGATGTGTCGAAAATAAAAGAAGTAACTCTACTCAAAATTCGACTGCTATTTAAGAATCCGAAAATTTGTTTGCTTCTAATTATCTAAATTTAAAAATCGAAAAAATAAAAATATAAATAAAAGATGAAATATCTAAATTAAGCAAATAAAGCAAATTAACAAGATAAAATCACAAGTCTAAAGGTAATTGATCCTAGGGTAGTATCATCTAATTGAGTTCACACAATCCATTCACTTGATTCCTTCTCCCCAAAATTTAATTCAATCCTAGAAATAATCACTCGGTCGATCTAGAATTCCTGTCAAGGCAACCTAGAAAGATAGTTAATTAAAACCCTTTTCCCTTGAACTCAAAGAATTGAAATCACTTAAAAAGCACCAACTTATTTATCTATGATTTATCTTTCTCCGCTAGGTCTCAAGATAAAATCATATTGTGCATCAAGTATTTCCACTAATCAATTACTCCTTCCGGACAAAATTAATTAGCTAACATGCATCAATTAAGGGCCCTTTAATCTAGCATGAGATTTAACACAACTTGAACACAAGCCTAGGATGAAAGGTCAAAAGGTAATCAAAAGAACATCATGTGAACATCAATTAAAATTACTAACCCTAGAATCAATCAATGAATTAGCCAGACATAATTGAAATTAGACAAGAAATTGATGAAGAATGCATATTATTAATATGAAAAGAGAGATTACAACCCTTATGGATGAACTCCGAGTCTTCAATCTCTGAAAACCAATAATAATTCTCTTCCAAAAAGTTCTTGCATCAAAGAAATTAATCTTGCTAAGAAGATCTAAAAATTGTAAAAGATGAAAAAGAATGATAAAGAATGATCCAATATGATAAAAGCTGCTGAAACTAGGTCTAGAAGGGTGTTTTTATAGCCTAAGGGGGTTACATTCCCGATTAGCCCTAATCTAGGAAATAAAATCTATCTAAAAGAGTCAAAATCCGTCCAAAACGAGTCCATGGGAAGCCTTTCGGCTGGCCTATCGGCCGATAAGGTGGCGATAGTTGCTTCGTCGATCTCTTCACTCGATGGCGGGAATTCCTTTCGACGCCCTATCGGCCGATAAGTGGCCGATAGGTTCTTCATTTTCCGCAAAATCCGTTTCTTCGTCCGTTTGACTCGACTCTCGGTCCTTTGTCTCGTTTTGGGTCCTTTTGGCTCTAAAAACCTGCAAACACACTAAAACCAACCCAAACGCGTAATACGGCTCGACTAATCATAAATAAGCCAAATACGAGCACATTAATCACGAAACGAGATAAAAACCTAGTATAAAATCCTAGAAATATGTGGTAAAATTACCACTTATCAAACCCCCCCAAACTTAAGCCTTGTTCGTCCCGAACAACAAAAAGAAAAGAAAAAGAAAGTCGTGAATCATCGTGCAATTCATAGTGTTCAACCTAATCAATACTATCCTGTAATTCTCTCTAAATAATCCGATTGTCGTAAAAGCGAAACACTTTTCGAATAATGATTCCGCAAAGTAGTCAAGTTCAGTCCTAATCATTCGTTCATGAAGAAAAACCAGCTCAAAGATTAACAAAACGTGAGTCAAATCGACCGTCAATATGAAAGGCTAAAATAAACAAGCTAGTTCGTCCCGTTACACAGTCTAGTGGCACAATTTTAACGAGTTACATAACAAATAAACCTCGGTCAGTAGTCCCTTATATATATGTTCAAGAATTTGATTCGAGTTGACCACTAGGTTAGGATCTCGGGATGTTTCATCGGGGTAATCCTAGGGTGGAACTTCCATTCTCATGTATTAGGAAACCGTTTGACGTAAAAGACACTCATGGGGCACATGGATGCTTCTAGTTACTAAGTTCCCGCCTACAGCGGAGAAACAACTCGAATATATAATTTCCGCATGTCCGAATCAAGGTCGCCGTTTTACGCGAGAGTAAACAGCGGGTCACGCGAATACCCCCGGTTACTAAGTTCCCTATCATTGGCACATGTGAAATATCTAAATCACTAGTCTAATCAGAGTCGTCGTTTTACGCGAGGGTAAACAACGGGTCACGCGAATGCCCCCGGTTACTAGACTTCCCTTCATAGAACAACATTATCTCAACTTTTGGGAAAAGCGGCCGACTCTAAATTCACTCTAAGTGCCAACACGATTTAGCCAAGATCGACTCACAATCCGGAAGATGTAACCAAACGTATTGACGGTGATTTTAAAACAAGTATGTATCGTCTCTTATCTGCCAAGACCTCTACAATCACGAAAAATTTTGGACCTAAATGAATACTATGCAAAACAGAAATTACTAACTACAACTCGACTAAAACTCGACCGTTTCTTCAGAGAGAAAAAGCGATTGTCGTAACATCGGTATCACACAATTAGAAGCACGAAAAATTCACTAATAAGGAAAAACTAAAGACAAGCAAGGCTATCTAAAGCAAACAACGAAAAGCAAATAAAAGCAAACACGAAATCAAAAAAAAACTACTACGACCTAAAAAAAATAGAAAATAGAAACTAGCAAACACACCAAACGAAAATGAACATAAAAAAAATCTAAAAACTAAGCAACAAAAAGCCAAAACCACGCAACACCAATATGATAAGCACAAATAAAAACAACGGGCACCAACACAAGCAAATGAAGATACAAGGCAAACAAGGTACTCACACGTAAAGAAATTAACAAAGCCACACTTCTCCCTCCCCCCAAACTTATTTCGCATCCCAAAGGAGGAATAAGTTTGAAAAGAGAAAGGAGTGGCTTTGTTAATGGAGTACCTGATCACTGTGGCGGAAATGGCGGGTTTGTCGGCGAGCTCGGATCATAGCGGGCATGTCAATCGGGGAAAGGAGCAAAGTGGTACATCTCGTGTAGCATTCGGTGGTAGTGGTCCTCCTGGGCCCACCTATCTTCCTGCCTCTTCCTCTCTTGCTCCCTCCAAGCAATCTCCTCTTGTCGCCACACTCTGTCCTCTTCGGCTCGTCTCTCCACGAGCTCGTACAACTCATTGACCCGAGTGGCAACAGCACCCACCCGAGTCTCAACCTCGCCCGGTAGGAGTTCCCAAAGAACCAAACTCGGTTGTCAAAGAACGCATACTCGCCAAGTGATAGTTGTCTTGCGCTTGCATATTCTCTTCGTGCATCTCTCTCTCTCTCTCACAAAATCTCGTCTCAAAAGCATCAAAATCTGGAGCTCTCATCGAAAACTAGTACCTCCACCGTGAGAATCTCGTCACGGCTACCCCCCTCGGGTATATCATCCATCTCCTCCTCGGCTCCCTCCAAGAACGGCTCATCAATGGTCACCTCCCGGCGTTGCCTCTTACGAGGCGCATCTAACGGTCGGATAAGTGCCACATGAGCCGCGGAGCTCATACTCCACCTCGCATATACATCGGGCGCGTCTCCCATCACAGTGGTCAAGGTCGGAGAGGGGAGTCGGAAGAGGGACACGGTTTTGTTCCGACTGCAATTTCGGTCGAACCCCTCGGTGAAGGCAAGCATCTCTTGCCTCTGTAGTGTCGGTTTATCCAAATAGATGTCTCGGGACACCGGCTCTCCGCTAATGCGCACCCCGAGATGCTCCGCGATAGGGGTCACGAACGCCCAATCCCAATCCTCTGCTTCCCGGCCACCGGCTTGTTTCTCCATATGCTCAATCGTAAAACATCCGGCGTGCTTCCGTGTACCGTTCAAGGCCGACCATAAAAGATGAAGATCCGTGGACAAGCACGTCCCCAGTCAGTACGGCTCAAAATCGTCGATGTGAACGGGCGGTGGACATAACGGAGAACTGGGTTCTGATCGAGAGGCTTTGGCATATATCGGATTATAAATAAGAAGCGTCTCCTCCTGCGGTAAATCATCTTGGACCACGGCTCTAAGTTTTCTTTGGCATGATCGCCTGCGAATGATCCGTCCTCGGCCCCGTTGATAATGGCATTAACTTCATCGGCCGAGAGCTCCCTTCCTATGTTGTCGAGATTGAAGCGAATAGATGCCGGAGTCCCGTTCTCCCTAAAAACCTCAAGTGTGGACGAAACTCCACGGTGAGCACGTGGTAGCGAGGTAGTTAGCCCAAAAATTTGCTCAAACCCGCCTTTGCCTTGCTAGTAGCACAATATCATCGTAAACACCCATACCCGAGCCGTCTCCTCATGCGAAATCGGCAATGCTTGTGTGACATGCCGATAAGGTGCGACCACCTTCTTTTTGACTCGGCAGGTCAATCTCGGCTTGAACTTCTTCGGGTCGAGTGCGGTAGGATCGGAATAGCCGGCACTACCTTCATGAGCCTTTTCCTTTTCTGTGGTTGCCTTAGATTTTCCGGCCGTACTCGGATTCGACTTCTTGCTTTGCTTTCCCATTTCAACGTTCCTACAAAACAACCATCCAATTAAAATCCAATAAACACTCATAATACAAACATTCAACGTGCATCGACATAATCCCATAATCCCACAATATCAAGAGCCCTCTATAAATCACACAATCTCCCCCAAACTTAGACTCCCCCATTTCATATTCAAAGGATCAAAATCACCACCCACAATAACAAAACAACACACTACAATCATATTAGGGCAAATTCTCTCCAATCCAATCTAATTCATCAACAATTCAACTCCTATCAATCCCAATTAACAATTCAATTCAACAAATCCACCCAATATCAACAAAATGCGAAATTAGGGTTCTTCAAATTGGGGTTTTTCAAAATTAGTTCAATTTCATCAAATAATCCCCCTATTCGAAGTACCCATGAACAATCAAGCCTAGATAACATGTTTCCCTCAAGATTCTATCAACAATCGGGCATAAAATTCAAAGAACATCAAAGTTTAGCAAAAGCCCCAAAAAGTGGATCCCCAATTCGATTTTCATCAAAACTCCAAAAAGAATCCGTCAAAGTGCTTGAAAACATGTATAGAATTGAAAAACAAGAGGATTAAGAGTCGAAACTACGTACCTTGATCGAGTTTGAAGGAAGAAAAGTAGAAAAAAAATTCGCCCCTTTCGTTCTTGTGTTCTATCGGCCGATAAGAGTGCAAGTGTGTGAGAAAATCGGGTGTGAAGTGTTTAAAAGGGGTATTAAATAACCGGGTCTAAGTGGATAATGGGCCGGGTAAGTCCTATCGGCCAGGCCTTTCGGCCGATAGGCTGGGCCGATAGGAACTTCTGTCTCTTACCACGCTCATATCGGGCGGGATATCGGTCGATGTGGAATTCCTGTCGACCACTGCTTGCAACAATAAAAATTTTTTATTTTCCTCAGCCTATCGGCCGGGCCTATCGGCCGATATGCTCGCCCGATAGGATTTTCTGTCTCAAAAAATTTTCCAGCTTTTTCTCTTTCGCATAATTGGTCCCGTTTTTGCTTGGGTATGGCGATTAAAGACCTGCGAGTATTTAAAACTCGGCGTGCATGGATTAGAACTTAACAAAAACTAGCAAAGCTACTACGAAACTAGAAACTGCAAAAAATCACGCAAACGAAAAATCGAAAATAAATGAAAAAAACGAACTAATATACATACATACGTTGGGTTACCTCCCAACAAGTGCTACGTTTAACGTCTTTAGCTAGACGATACCTCATTCAACCCGGATCTTCAGTGACAACTCCCCCTTGAACGGGTTTGTTGATATCAAGATAGCACACGCTCCTCTCATTAGGTCGAGACTCGTTCGCCTCCAACATTCGAACATACTCCGGCAAATCCTCGGAAATTTCATCAACCTCAGAATGTGAGTAAATGGAGTGTGAAATACAATGCTCCAACAAGTCGGTCGGGGGCGGCATAATAGACTCAATTTCAAAACATTCCTAGGTCGAATCGTCGTGCTTCTTCATCGCGTCATAGATGGAAATTTTCAGATTTTGATCGTTAACCGGAAAGTAAGATCGCCCTCACGGACGTCTATAAGTGCTCTCCCGTTGCTAGAAACGGTCTCCCAAAGATCAATGGTTGATTTTCATCCTCGGGCATATCAAGAACTACGAAATCGTAGGGAAGACCAAGTGTTGGACTCTATGCACATCCTCCACAATTCCTCGGATAAGTGATCGACCGTCCGCCATGAGTAGAGAAATGGTAGTCGGCTTCATCTCCCCAATCTTCAACCTCTTAAAGATGGATAGAGGCATAAGATTGATGCTTGCCCGAGATCACACAACCCATTACGGAACGTTTGGTCGCCAATCATGCATGTCAAAGTAAAACGTCCCGGATCCTTCTGCTTGAGTGGGAGTTTGTTTTGAATGATAGCGCTACACTCCTCTGTCATATTTATTGTTTCAAACTTCCTCAACTTCCTCTTGCTTGCCACAGCGTCTTTCAAGAATTTCACGTAACCCGGCATGTCTCTCAAAGCGTCTAGAAGTGGAATGTTGATATTCACCTTTTGAAACATGTCGATAAATTGTTGAAGCTTTTCATCATATCTCGACTTGGCCAAACGCTGTGGAAATGGAGCTTTTTCCTCAAAATCTTTCATATTCGAACTTCAGAGCCTTTCGGCCGATAGGTGGGTCGATAGGCTTCACTGCCGGCATGCTGTATGGGTATCGGTTGGGCCTATCGGCCGATAGGCTGGCCGATAGGTTCTGCTGTATTCCATCTTCTTTCTCGTTCTCGGCTCCCGTTTCTAATACATCCTCGTTTCCAGATTCCTTAACTCCAGCCCCATGATTACTGTACCTTGTCCCACTCCGAAGCTCGATTGCGTTGCATTGTTGCGTCTTCGGGTTGGTCTCAGTCTTTGCTCGGAAAATGGCCGGCTTATGAAATCCGGCAGGCGTTCGCCATTTGACTCATTTGGGTCTCCACCATCGACATCTGCTTTGTCAAGGCTATCACCGAGTTTCCAATAGATGTCACACTATGCTCGAGAGCTCCGAACCTCTTGTCTACTTTATAAATAAAATCTTTTTGGCTCGCCTCTAATCGTTCCAACATCTCTTCCATAGGTGTCTTAGCAATCGGCTCTTGAATAACCCCATTTTTCACGTTAAATCCCGGTGGTGGCTGGAGAGCATTGTTCGGGTTGGCATAGGAGAAATTAGGGTGGTTTCGATTGTTCGGATAAGAGTTCCCCCAATTTCCCCCTTGCCGGAAGTTTCCTCCTTGCATGTAGTTCACATCCTCCTTAACTGCAATAGGCTCGTTTAGCTCCTCAAAAAATGAATTGACTCCCAAAGTATTCTTTTTTAGCGTCTCAAGTTCTTTTTGCTGTTTTTCAAATTTTGCCTTTAAATCACCGTAGGCGTCCTCGTCACCGGATGGAACCTTTCTTCTCGTCATCTTCCTATCGGTCACCTCCTCGTAATCATTGTTGACCGCCAGCTCAATGAGATTCTTGGCCTCTTCATAATCGTTAGCCAGAAATCCCCCTTTCGATGAGTAGTCCAACTCTCTTCTAGCCTTCCTCGTCAAACCCCGATAAAACCGAATATAGATCTCCTCTTTGTCAATTCCATCTTTGTGGGCATTTGCGAAGTAGCTTCTTGAATCGGATCCATGCCTCGTATAAATATTCATCCTCATATTGCTCGAACCGCAAGATATCGTTGATTTGTTTTTGCACCTTGGAGGAGGATAGAAGCTGCTAAGAACAACCGGGTCATCTCTCTCCAAGTACCAATTTCCTTCCGATCTAGGCTCTTGTACCAATCTAGCGCATCGTCTTCTAAGGAGAATCGGAATAGGCGGAGCTTAATGACATCCGGAGGCACTCCGTTTTGCTTGATAGTGGCACATATGTCCA
This sequence comes from Orobanche coerulescens, assembly GCA_033398695.1. Classification (NCBI taxonomy): domain Eukaryota; kingdom Viridiplantae; phylum Streptophyta; class Magnoliopsida; order Lamiales; family Orobanchaceae; genus Orobanche; species Orobanche coerulescens. The sequence goes on from CM065808.1 coordinate 78,161,597, forward strand.
AAAACGACTCAAGATGAGCGTTTGGATCTTCATTAACTCCCCCTCCGTATGTTTGAGACTTCACTGTAGCAATGAGGGACGACTTAAGCTCGAAGTTGTTGGCATCAATCTTTCCCCAACCTCCTTCTTGATAATCGTCCAGCTTAGGTCGAAAGCGGGCATTCAAAGGGATCTTCTCGGGACGAGCGAGTTCTCGTGGTGGGTCAACAATGTCGGCCATGGTATCAACGAAAGGTATAGAACTAGTCTCGGTTCTCGCTTCTTGCTTCTTCCTCCTCAAAGACTTCTCGATTTCCGGATCCAAAGGAAATAAGTCCTTTCCTTGGGATCTTGTGATCATGCACCGCCTACAAGGAAAAGAAAACAAGATGTGAGGAAACGAGATCGAATATTAATAATAAAAGTAAACTACCTAAAGTAACAATCTCTTCTTTTTCGAATTATTCCCTTAAATTTTCTATCAATTTCCCCGGCAACGGCGCCAAAAATTGATCGCTGGTTTTCGCGTAGTATGGTTTTCAAATCCGATCAATTTTAAAATTTGTAAAACCTCGGAGTAATTCCAAGGTGTCGAACCCAAGGGAATTGATGTGTCGAAAATAAAAGAAGTAACTCTACTCAAAATTCGACTGCTATTTAGGAATCCGAAAATTTGTTTGCTTCTAATTATCTAAATTTAAAAATCGAAAAAATAAAAATATAAATAAAAGATGAAATATCTAAATTAAGCAAATAAAGCAAATTAACAAGATAAAATCACAAGTCTAAAGGTAATTGATCCTAGGGTAGTATCATCTAATTGAGTTCACACAATCCATTCACTTGATTCCTTCTCCCCAAAATTTAATTCAATCCTAGAAATAATCACTCGGTCGATCTAGAATTCTGTCAAGGCAACCTAGAAAGATAGTTAATTAAAACCCTTTTCCCCTTGAGCTCAAAGTGAAATCACTTAAAAGCACCAACTTATTTATCTATGATTTATCTTTCTCCGCTAGGTCTCAAGATAAAATCATATTGTGCATCAAGTATTTCCACTAATCAATTACTCCTTCCGGACAAAATTAATTAGCTAACATGCATCAATTAAGGGCCCTTTAATCTAGCATGAGATTTAACACAACTTGAACACAAGCCTAGGATGAAAGGTCAAAAGGTAATCAAAAGAACATCATGTGAACATCAATTAAAATTACTAACCCTAGAATCAATCAATGAATTAGCCAGACATAATTGAAATTAGACAAGAAATTGATGAAGAATGCATATTATTAATATGAAAAGAGAGATTACAACCCTTATGGATGAACTCCGAGTCTTCAATCTCTGAAAATCAATAATAATTCTCTTCCAAAAAGTTCTTGCATCAAAGAAATTAATCTTGCTAAGAAGATCTAAAAATTGTAAAAGATGAAAAAGAATGATAAAGAATGATCCAATATGATAAAAGCTGCTGAAACTAGGTCTAGAAGGGTGTTTTTATAGCCTAAGGGGGTTACATTCCCGATTAGCCCTAATCTAGGAAATAAAATCTATCTAAAAGAGTCAAAATCCGTCCAAAAACGAGAGTCCGCTGGGAAGCCTTTCGGCCGATAGGCTGGCCGATAGTTGCTTCGTCGATCTCTTCACTCGATAGGCAGGAATTCCTTTTGGATGCCCCTATCGGCCGATAGGCTGGCCGATAGGTTTTATGTTTTCCGCAAAAATCCGTTTCTTCGTCCGTTTGACTCGACTCTCGGTCCTTTGTCTCGTTTTGGGTCCTTTTGGCTCTAAAAACCTGCAAACACACTAAAACCAACCCAAACGCGTAATACGGCTCGACTAATCATAAATAAGCCAAATACGAGCACATTAATCACGAAACGAGATAAAAACCTAGTATAAAATCCTAGAAATATGTGGTAAAATTACCACTTATCACTAGGTATTACCGTTGGTTTGTCGAGGGGTTCTCGAAACTCGCTCGGCCGCTTACGAAATTACTCCAGAAGAAAGAAAAGTTTGTTTGGATGGCTGAGAGACAGCAGAGCTTCGATGAGCTGAAGAGACGTTTGACCTCAGTGCCGATTTTAGCGCTACCCCAGGGTAGTGAAGGATTAGCAGTTTATAGCAACGCTTCGGGACAAGGCCTTGGATGTGTGCTTATGCAGCATGATAAGGCGATAGCTTTTGCGTCACGACAGTTGAAGCCATATGAGATGAACTATCCTACTCACGATTTGGAGTTGGCTGCAATTGTCTTCGCACTTAAGATTTGGCGGCATTATTTGTATGGCTCTCTGTGTCGGATTTATACCTATCACAAGAGTTTGAAGTATATTTTCAGTCAGAAAGAGCTGAATATGAGGCAGAGACATTGGTTGGAATTGATCAAGGATTACGATTTGGAAATTCTTTACCATCCGGGAAAGGCCAATGTCATCGCGGACGCTTCGAGCTGCAAATCGGCATCGCTTCAGATGCTCGAGGTTCTTACATCTCAGTCGAAGATTCTTCAGGATTTAATCGAGCAAAGAATAGAAATTTGGCTTCAAAGAGTGCAAGAACAGTTGTCCACTCTCGAAATTACTTCGTCCTTGGTTGACGAAATCAAAGGGAAATAGTGGAGTGACCCGATGATCTCAAAACTGAAGGAAGACATAATTAAAGGAAAAGCCCCTGGTTTTTTGGTCCACGAGGATAGTATTCTGAGATTTCAAGGCGGGCTTTGTGTTCCGAATGATCTAGAGTTGAGGCAGAGAATTCTCCGAGAAGCTCATGCTACGCCTTACTCAATCCACCCCGGAACGAGTAAGATGTACAAGGACTTGAAGCGAAATTTTTGGGGGAAAAATATAAAGAAAGATGTCACAGAGTTTGTACTACGATGCTTGACGTGTCAACAAGTCAAGATTGAACATCAACGACCGGCGGGGTTGTTGAAACCACTTCCCATTCCCGAGTGGAAGTGGGAAGATATCTCTATGGATTTTATCACTCGGATGCTGAGAACTAGAGCCAGAATGAATATGATTTGGGTAATCGTAGATCGGTTGACCAAGTCTGCACACTTCATACGTATCCAAGCCTAACGCACGCTATTTCTACTTGAGTAGTGCACGCTAACTTTGAGCCTTAGCGCGCGCTAACGTTCGGAGCATGGCAGAGGCAGCAGCTGATTCTGCCCTCTGTACTAGCAGTTAGCGCACGCTAGGCATTAGCTAGCGCATGCTATTCGTGTTCAGTAGCGCATGCTAACATCACCTGTAGCGCATGCTCATGAGCTGAGTCGGCAGAGGCAGTGATGTATTTCTACTTTCGGGACTAATAGGTAACGCATGCTAGGCAGCAGCTAGCGCACGCTATAGGTGTTGCGTAGCGCGCACTAGTGCCCAGTCGTAGCGCACACTAGCGGAGTTGGGCAGTGAACTGTAATTTTTGCAGGATACCAGTTAGCGCACGCTATGGTGTGGTAGCGTACGCTAACGTCTCAGGACAGAAGCCACTGGACTACCGGGTGACCCTATTAGCACACGCTAACCCCGATTTCTAGTGCGTGCTAACCTAGCGTATTATATAAGGGCAGTCAACCCCTTCACTTGTCATTTTACATCTTTTTCACTCATTCCGACAGGAGAGCTCGGGAGAGAGGGATTTGGGGCGATTTGAGACGGTCCTTCTTCAACTATCATCATGTTTGGTTGGATAACAAAGATTACACAACATCTAATCCATTTCTATCTTACAAATCAAGGTAAAATCCTTAGAACCCTAATTTTGGGAATTTTTGGGGATTTTCATAGATTCGTTCGATTTATCCATTCTAGAGCTTGAGATCTTTGCGATTATGATGTATCTACCCCGTACCCACATCTCCCCTATGATAATATAGATTGTTTTGTACCTTGTTCGGTCTTGAGAGGCTTTGGGTGATTTTCAAACCTCTAGTTGATTTTCCTCGTAGTTTCGTGAATCGTAGGCGGGTTTTGGGAGTTTCCTCATGTGATTTGAGTATGGATTGTTGATTATTGTATTCCTTACGAATCGTTTAGGTTCCGGAAGTGCGTTCTTGGTGTAACACCCCAAACTAGGCGGATATTACAGTGCCGTGAATCCCCGACTGGGACCCACCAGGCAAATGAAAATGATAAATTAAAATAATATAATTGTAGTACCGAACCACATTATATTACCAAGTACTCCGATGAGGAGTTTAAGTACAACACACCAGGACAAAACCGAATACTAGTATATTTTATATGGAGATAAAATACACCACTCTGAACAATTAAACATCTCAAACGGAATTTGCAGCGGAAAATACAAATGACGGAAATTACTGAAATGACTGAAACAAACGGAATAACTGGGGCCCCCTACTAGTATCACTAGGACTCCTCGCCGTCAGCATGTTCTTCCCGTGCCTTTGCCTTGCCGTGACCTGAAAACCAAAATTCCCCAAATGGGGTCAGTTACACAGAACAACAATCCTCAAGGGTTGAAATTACACAATCATGATATATCTGAACTTATGAAATATCCTTAGTTATGAATTACGCCGAAGAGGAGTACCATAGTACGCCCGTAGTGTTCTGTGCAAGTGTACAAGACGGATGACCGGACACACCCGTCCTTGTACCTAATTAGTCTCACAGAGGTAATCGTTACCGTGTGCACAGTCCAATGTATCACTCCCAATACATGGCCATCATGTGCCCGACTAAAAATTCCACACATCCGCACCCGGCCACGCAATATGAACCCAGAAGGTCATATGAACGAGAATGACCATAATGAATATCAATGAATAATAATAATCTGACAAAGTCAAAAATGACTCACCGATATGAAAGTGATAACGAAGTGATTGATAGTTTCAATGAAATGATTGGAACCGCCGTTCCTCGCTAATGAAGTGATTATTCGACAATTACAAGTCTCAATATGATTAATACAATGATGAGTGAGTTATGATTATGAATGATCAACAACAAAAAGGAATGAATATCCTTTTAACCGAGTAAGAATTTACTTACTCAATACCGATGAAGAATGTCCTTCCACGAACAAATGTCCTAAATGAAGTGTCGGTCGCTCGAACAACCTTAATTCAATACAATTACCAACAATCCGTTCAATATACGAATTAAACACGAATATAACGAACTCAACATGTCGATACAATTAAACCAAGTTCATTGGGACATTATATCGAACACTTTATGGCCAACTTCGATTGATTACAACTAAACCTCAATAATACCAACCTCAAATCCCCAAGAAGTATTTCAAACCAACAAAACATCTTCAATACGATCAATAATCCGTTATGAATATCCAAAAACGTGATTATAACAACAATTAATCGAAAACCCCCAATTTCAACTCGATATTCAAAGTGTTCTAGAATAATACCTCAATAATCCAATGAATCCTTATACAAACTCATAATCGTATACATATCCCTTCATATAACATGATTGTAACGTCCAAAACATCATATCCCAACACAAAATCGAAATCCAAGATGTTGAAGAAATTAACTCTTGAAGATCCAACCACTTCGATCCGAAGAACACGAGTTAAATCGAGTATCTAAGCTTCCCAAATGAATGAAGATGATGAAAAATACACACTCAAATGATTGATGATGGCAAAATCTCTCCCTCAACCCTCTCTCTCGGATAAAGTTGAAGAAATGAAGAAATGAGGAAAAATGTCCCGGCCAAATCCTTATATACTGCCGGAAGTTACGACCGTAACTCGGCCCTCTTACGGCCGTAACATTCCAGGTCAACGGCCTTACGGCCGTAACGGCCAATGCGGCCGTAACTCGGCCGTCAGAAAGCGGTAAACAGGACTTACGGCCGTAACCGCTCCTGAGTTACGGGCGTAACCCGCCTTCGTCAAAAACAACTGCCGACACCTTACGGCCGTACCCGCACACCTTACGGGCATAACTCGGATGATACGGCTGTATCCGGCCGAACTTACGGGCGTAAGCCCCCTTCGTCGAAAATGACCAGGCACCCTGCCTGCAGCGTACGGCCATATCCGGCCAAGCCTTACGGCCGTACCTTCCTCGACTTACGGCCGTATGCCGCAACGCTTACGACCGTAAGTCCCCCTTGCCCGACAACACCTGAAATTTACGAACACCACTTACGGCCGTATCCTCCCCTTCTTACGGCCGTAACTCGCCTTCGCCAAAATGCACAGGCGACTGCTGAACACGTCTGGCCAGAATCGCCGACCTTACGGCCGTACCTGCTCAACTTACGGCCGTATTCCGAAACCTTACGGCCATAAGTCCCGTTCGTCCAAAATGGCCTGAAATCAATGAACCCTTGTTACGGCCGTAACCCAAAGTCCTTACGGCCGTAACTCAATGCTGGCCAAGGTGAAAAATCCGATAACTCCGATTCCTCACTACGACTGATGAATGATCCGACATATCATACGAATGTGAAAGTGAACAAGTCTAACACAAGCCAAAAATGATACTCCCAGTACAAGGCTATCAATCACAATGAAAATGATAATACTCCCGTCTCGGTCTATAAACGGAGATGAAATGACGATCGGTAACTGATATACGATTACAACATGCCAACAGTGAACGTAAATGAATGATTCATGAATGATGAGTGATTATTAATGAGTGAAAATTACTGAGTGACAATTACAGACTGATAATTACTGAATGAAAATGAATGAATTACAACCGGGTATTACATACTGTAATATCCGGATTTATTACGGTGTATTTCATCTGTATTCAACCCTGTATTATTTCAGATTGATGATTTTGATTATTGGAATATGATATTTCGTGCATTGATATCATTGTACATAAGTGTAGAAACTTGCAAAATTGCTCAAGCAACCTCGTGATAGCGCACGCTAAGAATGTATCTTAACGCGCGCTATCGGGCCATTATTAGCGCACGCTATGAAGATAGGAGTTGCGTGCGCTAAGAGCTCAATTATTGAGCGGGACGGCTAACACATGCGCCAGCCGGGACATGGGTCCGGATAAGATTCCCGCTGACGCACCCGGACAAATTCTGAAGTCAACCATTATTAGCGCACGCTAAGGGATGCTTAGTAGAGTGCGCTAACTTGTAAATAATGCAGAATATTATAAATGGGGTAGCAACCGCTTTGGCTTTCATTTCCTTCGTCTATACTTCATCCTTGAGAGTCCAGAGAGCAAGAATCTCCCTTCTAAACACTTAGAACATATATTAGTGATCATTGAATGATTGAGTATCACTTGTGAGTGATCATTGAAGAGAAGTAACACCTTGGAGTGGCACATAACCAACCGGAGTCGGATTATACCTCGTGGTTCAGTGATTTCGGCATATTAAGGTATGTTCAACCTATCACCAGTCTTAGATTTGGATTTCCAATGGATACGATGATCATATTAACGAGGTATTGAATTTCATTAGTGAATTATTCAACAACATCATGTTTAGAAGATTGGAATGTCTACAACTACGATATTATTGTTGGAACCTTGAAGTTGGAATCCTAGTACTTCAAATGATGAGAGAAATATTCTGAAGTTAACAATACGTATGATTTATGTTATCTTTGTGATCATGATTTGGAAGAGATGTTATAAGAACTTAAAGGAAGAATCATCTTAGGAAATATTCTTTCGTATAAGTCGGAATTGTTAGTTCACCTCAAGATGAAGTCTGAATATGTATAATGATAGTAAAATCTAATACATCAACCGGAGATCACCAACTTCGCATGAGAATTGTAATCAAGATGGATTATGGTGTCATGATGATTATACGTATATTTGCATCTTGAAGTTGATATTATCCTGGAGATCATTCATAAAGGTTATGAACATAACATGAAGACAGATAACAAACATCAAATCACTGAAGAATTCGCTTACTTCATCACTATTTGTGTAAATCTGCTGCCCTCTAGTGAACTGCCATGCACTATTAGCGTGCGCTAATATACGAGATTTAACGTGCGCTATCGAGTACGTTTAGCGTATGCAACGTTTTGGACTTAGCGTGCGTTAAATCATCAGCCGAGTCAGTCGGCTGATCAGTGAGGCACTGACAACGCCGGGTTAGCGTACGCTAGGCGGTGTGTGTCGCGTGCGCTAACGAGTAGCATTAACGTCGCTACATATGATTAGTAGCGTGCGTTAATCATCCCGAGACAGTGCATATTAAGGACTTCCTCGTAATTGTTGAATTGTTAGACGTTCGTACAACACGAAATGAATTCTACTATTTCTTTTGTTAAGGTTCGAGCTTAACACGTGGTGATCGAAGGGGCGACCTTGAGTATTTTGATATTCGTGGAAGTTTATTCTTGTCAACGAACGAGGCAAGTACTCTAATTAGAATTGTTTGTATTATGACAATTATGATTGTATCGTGTAAATATGGTGTGTATATATGTCCACCATGCGTTGATCGGCGGGAATCATCATGGGAATCTATAGGTGTGTCTTACTGGATCGTTGGACAGGTAGTTCCACCATGTGTTGGTCGACGGGATCATCATGGGAATCTATATTTGTGTCTGTTTGGATCGTTGGAATACCATCTGTATGTTGGAAATGTTATGATATGATATGTGTTGTGGATATTCTCGTTGGAGAAACTTGTTATGATATAATTGTTGATTATATCACTGTTGTATGATTATTGTACTTGTACTAGCATCGTTGTGCTAACCCCTTCGGGGGTGAACATTTGTGTATGTTCAGGATCCAGAAGAGCGGGGAAACAACCACTGGAGAGGCATGACGACGAGGGTGCAGAGTGATGTTTCGACCGGGTTTACTGTCTGTTATTTATTGGTTATTTTCAATAAGTACTCGAGTACGTTGTCGATTTATAATGTTTGGATTTTGATGATGTAATGTTGCGATTTTTCCTACACGCAAGTGCACGTCATCGTTTACAAGTAATAAAGTGATAAGTAGAGTATCGTTCCCACGAGGATTGAATCTCTAACTACCGATGTTTTCGTATTCCAATTTTATTTGAACAATCGAAGTTGGGTTTTTGGATTAATAACTAAAAGAATTAATAAAAGACTAAGCAGTAAAAACAATATCTTGGATTAAAGAAATCAAATGATGAATAAGTCTAGGGTTCTGAATCCACCTTAATTTATCCGAATTTAATCTCGATTATCCGTAATAAATAATTTTCCCAATTTATTGAAGGCGGAGATTGCTAATATATTCTACCGCCTCTCCCGAGGTCAATAGATTTATCTAACGGCGACTAACGCACTCTATCCCTAGGTGAATTATCTCTTCGATAGGCAAAAGCATGAAATCTCCTAAAGGCCACGTAGTTCCTATGAGTATATTCCTATCTCACAGAATAAAACGGTCCTCACCAATAGTTCCTCACCAAATCTCCTCTCCCGATTCAAGTGAATGATTAAATCAATACAACTATTGGCCGGATAATTGCAAGCATTAAACATAATTGGGAATTCTCAATAAAATGTTAATAAATTGGATAATCTCAATCAATTCGTCAAAACAAAGGTTTCATCAAAACCTAGATTAGGGCTTTAGCGACATATTAAAAGCGAAAATACGTAATAAATAAACGAAAGCATAAAATTCAAACGCAGATGAAGCGCGGATTCCTCCGTTCTTGACTTGCCTTCTGCCCTTGAATTCTTACGCTTTCCTCCTCTTCTGCCGTCTCAAGCTTAAGCTCTCCAAGGTATTAGATTCAATGATTCCCGATAATTAAATTAGGGTCTTAAGCCCTATTTATAGCTCAGCACATCAAGAAACGCGTCCGTCTCAATCGGTCGAATCGGCTTTGAAACGGCCCAAAATCCGCGCCGCCCTACAAAACCCGCTAAGTGTGCCGCGGCTCACTAAACTCCGTGCCGCGGCACATCGCCAAAAGCCGAATACAGGCGTTAAATAATTCTTACGTGCGGCACAGTCTGACTTTACTCGCCCTTGGTGGTGTCTTCTGTCCGCGCTCGATTCCTTGTCTGCGGCTCATAGTCGATTTTGCCGTTTCGCCGTTTTGCCTCGTTTTAGCTTCCGGACTTCAATTTCCTGTCAATCATGCAAAATTAAGGCATTAAAAGCTCATTTAGATGATTTCACTCACCAAAACACTACAAAATAATGATAAATAAGCGTATAAAAATACGCCTAACAAATACCCCCAAACTTAAGCCTTTGCTTGTCCTCAAGCAAAAAAGAATTAAATTCAATAAAAGAATGTCGTGAACAATCGTGCAACTCATAGTGTTCAACCTAATCAATACTATCCTGCCATTCTCTCTAAATAATACGAGTGTCATAAAAGCGAGCTGCACTCAGAATAATGATTCCGCAAAGTAATCAAATTCAGTCCTAATCATTCGTTCATGAAGAAAACTCAGCTCAAAGATTAACAAAACATGAGTCAAATCGACCGTCAATATGAAAGGCTAACACAAACAAGCTAGTTCGTCGCGCTCCACAGTCTAAAGGCACAATTTTCACGAGTTTCATAACAATTAAATCTTGGACAGTATTCCCTTATATAAATATGCTAAAGAATTTGATTCGAGTTGACCACTAGGTTAGGCTCTCGGGATGTTTCATCGGGATAATCCTAGGGTGGAACTTCCATTCTCATGTATTAGGAAACCGTTTGACGTAAAAGACACTCATGGGGCACATGGATGCTTCTAGTTACTAAGTTCCCGTCTACAGCGGAGAAACAACTCGAATACATAATTTCCACATGTCCGAATCAAGGTTGCCGTTTTACGCGAGAGTAAACAGCGGGTCACGCGAATACCCCCGGTTACTAGGCTCCCTATCATTGGCACATGTGAAATATCTAAATCACTAGTCTAATCGGGGTCGTCGTTTTACGCGAGAGTAGACAACGGTTCACGCGAATACCCCCGGTTACTAGACTTCCCTTCATAGAACACATTATCTCGACTTTTGGGAAAAACTGACCGACTCTAACTCAATCTAAGTGCCAACACGACTACAGAAACAGTACGACTCACTATCCGGAAAATGTAGCCAAACGTATTGATGGGGATTTAAAAACAAGTATGTATCGTCTCTTATCTGCCAAGACCTCTACAATTAGGAAAAGTTTCGGACCTAATTGAATACTAAGCAGAACAGAAATAACTGACTACAACTCGACTAGAACTCGCCCGCTTCTTCAGAGAGAAAGACAGTGTCGTAACATCAGTATCACACAAATAGAAGCACGAAAATTCACGAATAAGGAAAAACTACGACAAGCAAGGCTATCTAAAAAAAAAATTTCGCATAGAAAAGAAAAGTGCAACAAAATATAATGTACAGCAAGAAAATAGAGTACAACAATGAATGTAGACTGAATGTAAATCCCTCCCCCAAACTTAGGACGTACATTGACCTCAATGGACAAAAATGTAATGCAAGAAAAGTAAAAGGTCAAGTACTCCCCTCGATGCCTTTCAGAGCTGGTGCCGGCATCGTCCGGTGAGCTTGCATGCTTCTTGACTACATCATGCGGAATGTGAATAAACGAGCTTGCATCATCAAAAAGGAAGTTAAGTACGAGCTCTCAAGTTGAACATGATATAGAGGTTGGGGATAATGTGACAACATGATTCATTGCATATAAGTTTGAAAATGCCTAGCTTACCCATTTTTCATTGCTGCAATTTATCAAACACCTTGTGTGCACAAGTTAAAATGAAGAACAAGAGTTTTTATGGTTAATTCCAAATCCCAAAAATAATAACACAGATTATAACCCAGAATTACAAAAACCATCATCAACAATTCGTTCATAAACATCAATTCCATCACAATAACAAATTCCCCATATTCCAACTCCATTTTAGAAGCAACAATGAAGAACAACTAATTATAAAACTCCAAATCTTTTCACATCAATAATCACTTATGATTTAGAAATCAAAAATTACCTGGAGAATTTGAGAAGGAGACTAATAGAATGGAACTAACTAACCTCATCGTGTGCAGGAAGGAAGGAAGGGAGGGAAGAAGTATCCTATGCAGGCCGATCGACTAAATGAGCCTTACCTGGCTGTTCTTATTTTGCGACGGGGGCCGCGGCACAATATAAGTGAGCCGCGGCCCAAAGTACAGTCGGACTGGGACGTTTTGATATGTCGTCGGGTGCCGCGGCTCAGATTTTGTGTGCCGCGGCTCAGTGTGTTCGTGTGCCTCGGCTCAACTTTAGTGGCCGCGGCACAAAGTACAGGCTCCCTGGGCGTTTCTTGATCATTTAATGTGCCGCGGCTCAGTTATCGGGTGCCGCGGCTCAGCGACCTGTTGTGCCGCGGCTCAGTAAGATCATGCCGCGGCACAGGGTACAGTTTGCTCGGCCCTTTTTCATCAGCTGATGTGTGCCGCGGCTCACCTGGACTGTGCCGCGGCCCATCATTGAATTACTCCCCTTTGCTGATTCCTGCACAGAATTTTGAAAAGAAGACGTTAAAAACGAGAGGCAGAAGCACATAGAAGCACAAAAGGATGAAAAATAAGAATCACGAATACAAGAAAAATAAAGAAATGCAAAAATCTACAACTACGAACTCGGGTTGCCTCCCGAGAAGCGCTAAGTTTATAGTCTTCAGCCGGACCTATTGGACAACGTTAGTTCGCTTTTCGCAAACTCCATTTGGTTTCCGCCCCGTTCATCGAACCGTTTATATTATGGTCAAAATTATGACCATTGGTCATCAGCGGTTCGACTCTCGGTTCGACCATCAAATGTTGTTTGCGAAAAGGTTTCGATTTGAATAACTTCCCGAAGCACCCGGTTTCTCCATGACTAATTTTCCGCTTGGCTTTCGGCTCACTCTCCTCCTTTGCAAACGAACTCACGACTGCAGCAGATTTTTCCTCATGCTCGAGGAACGCCACTCGTTTTACATCCTTCTTAGAACTTGGGCCATTCAACACAAAATCTGAATTTTCCCAACGACGATGTTTTCGGTGCTTTCCTCTTTCAACAACATCCACACCTTCAATTTGTGATCCTTTATCAGCACTTCCTGGACATGGGAACGATTTGAATACTCGAAAAGTAACTTGCTCGTCTTGGACCCTCAGAGTTAGCTCCCCCTTTTCCACGTCTATAAGGGTTCGGCCCGTCGCTAGAAATGGTCGTCCCAAGATGATCGGAATATTTTCATCTTCCTCCATGTCTAGTATGATGAAATCGGTCGGAAAGATGAACTTATCAACTTTAACTAAAACATCCTCGATCACTCCCCTCGGATACTTTATCGACCGATCCGCCAATTGTAATGAGACTGTGGTTGGCTTGGCTTCCCCAATATTCAGCTTTTGGAAAATCGACAGAGGCATGAGGTTGATACTCGCACCAAGATCGCATAGTGCCTTATTAAATGAAAGATTCCCCATGGTGCACGGTATGTTGAAGCTTCCCGGATCTTTCAATTTAGGTGGGAGCTTCTTTTGAAGAATTGCACTGCACTCCTCTGTCAAGGCAACCGTTTCAAACTCCTCAAGCTTTCTCTTCCTCGATAGTATCTCTTTCATGAACTTGACATAACTCGGCATCTGTTCCAATGCGTCGGCGAACGGAATATTTATGTGAAGCTTTTTGAACACATCAAGGAACTTAGAAAATTGTTTGTCCGCCCTTCTGTGCTGTAGTCTCTGCGGAAACGGAACGGGGGGAACACATGTTTTCGAATTATCCGGCTCCAAATCTTTTGACTCCTGTGGTTTTAAATCCATCTCTTCCTCAATCACCTTCTTCTCTTTACCCCGCTCGGGCTGATCCAGCAACTCTCTCCCGCTTCTCAAGCTAACTGCGTTTAGACTCTCTCTAGGATTAGTCTCTGTTGTACTTGGCAATGCTCCCTCCGGACGAGCTGTCAACACATTAGCGATTTGGCCCAGCTGGACCTCCAAGTTCCGAATGGAAGCAGAATGATTTTGTAGTGTAGCTTCCGTCCGAGTCATAAATTGACTCGTATTTGCCGCCAATTTTTCAAGCGCTTCCTCGAGAGACACTTTGGGAGCGGAAGGGGCCGTTGATTACAGGCGAAAGGGGGCTGGTGTGCGTTCTGTCCGTTTCTCCATGAAAAGTTGGGATGATTGCGCCACCCTGGATTATAAGTATTGGAGTACGGGTTATTCGGTCGATTCCCATTTCCTACGAATTGAGCCTGCTCCATCTGATTTTGCTCGAACGGATTTCCAAATTGACACTCCGCGCTCGGGTGTGATCCGTTACACCAATTACATGTCTCAATGGTAACGGGGGCTGGTGCGTGCGAAAATGTCTGGAGCTGTTGTGTCAAAGCGGCGACTTGAGCTGTCAAAGTGGAGATCGGATCATTGCTGGAAACTTCCATGACTCTCTTCGGTGTCAATCTTTCCGATGGCCACTGGTATGCGTTTTCAGCCATATCTTCCAAAAGCACGTGTGCCTCGGCCATAGATTTTCCCATGAAGGTTCCACCGGAGGCCGCATCTACGAGAGTGCGTGTAGACGCACTCAAACCATTATAGAATGTATGAAGCTGAAGCCAATCAGGAATGCCGTGATGAGGGCATCTTCGAAGCAATTCTTTATATCGCTCCCACGCCTCGTGGAGCGTTTCCATATCGTACTGGGCAAAAGTGGTTATCTCGTTTCTCAACCTCGCCGTCTTAGCTGGTGGGAAAAATTTGGCAAGGAAGGCTTGCGCTAACCTCTCCCATGTTGTAATCGACCCCGGCGGTAAGGAATTTAACCAGAATTTTGCTTTGTCCCTCAAAGAGAAAGGGAAAAGCCTCAATCGGATGGCATCGTCGGTGACACCATTAGTTTTGAAAGTATCGCATATCTCAAGGAAAGACGCAATGTGGGCATTCGGGTCGTCCTTCGGCAATCCACAGAATGGGCTCGCCTGCACCATCTGAATAATGGCGGGCTTGATCTCAAAGTTATTAGCTTGGATAGTGGGACGCCGAATTCCCGAAAAATTAGCGTTGACCTGCGGCATGGCATAATCACGAAGAGCTAGTTCCGGTTGAACTTGCCGCACTTGATTATCTCCTCCTTGGATTTCAATGTTCTCGGCCATGATGACCGTCGTCTGCAGTTCTCTTTTCTCCTTTTTGTTCCTTCTTAGCGTGCGCTCGAGCTCGGTATCCAAAGGTAATAGGCCTTCGTTACCGAGTCTTCTCATGCACTACACAAAAGGTCCTGAAAGGAAAAAAAAAACGAAATTAAATACAAAAATAAAAATAAAACGTTCAAATTAAGACTGGAAATACTTAAATCGATATTAAAAAAATTTCAATCCCCGGCAACGGCGCCAAAAACTTGTTGCGATTTTTCCTACACGCAAGTGCACGTCATCGTTTACAAGTAATAAAGTGATAAGTAGAGTATCGTTCCCACGAGGATTGAATCTCTAACTACCGATGTTTTCGTATTCCAATTTTATTTGAACAATCGAAGTTGGGTTTTTGGATTAATAACTAAAAGAATTAATAAAAGACTAAGCAGTAAAAACAATATCTTGGATTAAAGAAATCAAATGATGAATAAGTCTAGGGTTCTGAATCCACCTTAATTTATCCGAATTTAATCTCGATTATCCGTAATAAATAATTTTCCCAATTTATTGAAGGCGGAGATTGCTAATATATTCTACCGCCTCTCCCGAGGTCAATAGATTTATCTAACGGCGACTAACGCACTCTATCCCTAGGTGAATTATCTCGTCGATAGGCAAAAAGCATGAAATCTCCTAAAGGCCACGTAGTTCCTATGAGTATATTCCTATCTCACAGAATAAAACGGTCCTCACCAATAGTTCCTCACCAAATCTCCTCTCCCGATTCGAAGTGAATGATTAAATCAATACAACTATTGGCCAGATAATTGCAAGCATTAAACATAATTGGGAATACTCAATAAAAAGGTAATAAATTGGATAATCTCAATCAATTCGTCAAAACAAAGGTTTCATCAAAACCCTAGATTAGGGCTTTAGCCTGACATATTAAAAACTGAAAATACAGAATAAATAAACGAAAGCATAAAATTCAAACGCAGATGAAGCGCGGATTCCTCCGTTCTTCAGCTTCCGCCTTCTGCCCTTGAATTCTTCTGCTTTCCTCCTCTTCTGCCGTCTCCAAGCTTAAGCTCTCCAAGGTATTAGATTCAATGATTCCCCGATAATTAAATTAGGGTCTTAAGCCCTATTTATAGCTCAGCACATCAGTAAAACGCGTCCGTCTCAATCGGTCGAAAACTGGCTTTGAAACGGCCCAAAATCCGCGCCGCCCTACAAAACCCGCTAAGTGTGCCGCGGCTCACTAAACCTGTGCCGCGGCACATCGCCAAAAGCTGAATACCTGGGCGTTAAATAATTCTTCTGTGCCGCGGCTCACTGAAGCCGTGCGCGGCCTGATCTGACTACTCTGCCCTTCGGCTGGTGTCTTCCTGTGCCGCGACTCAGATTCCTTGTGCCGCGGCTCATAGTCCAGTTTTGCCGTTTTCGCCCGTTTTGCCTCGTTTTAGCTTCCGGACTTCAATTTCCTGTCAATCATGCAAAATTAAGGCATTAAAAGCTCATTTAGATGATTTCACTCACCAAAACACTACAAAATAATGATAAATAAGCGTATAAAAATACGCCTAACATGTAATAATAACTCTTCATGGGATATTTGTAATTTCGGTTTTGAACCAGTCGGTTGAATTTTATTTCAGCAATTTCATAAATTGGTATCTGTTATTGTCATTTCTTTTATTCAGCCTTGTAAATTCTTATGTAAAGGATTTACGGCGCTGTAATATTCCTGAATATATCGGGGGTGTTACAGAATATGGTATCAGAGCTAAGATTATGGATATCTTGGCCGTTGGGTTAAAATAGGGGTCATTTATGTCTTTTGAGGTAACCGGTCGTGAACGACATCACTGCACTGCCTACGTCTTCATGCGAACAGTGGTTGTAAGTTCCTAAACTCTATCTTGTTCTTTACATGTTGTGTCTCTTTATACTCGAATATTAGAACGATGTTGTTTCCTGTATATTAAGTACTTGTGCTTAATGTATGTTGAGAGGCGGACGTGGACGTGGTCGCGGTCGTGGACGCGACGAAGGAATGCCGAAAGGGAGGCGTCGCCTTCTAATCGGGCTAGTCATAGCTCGGGGAGCGCAGCAATCCATCAATAACGAACCGGAACTGGTGTGCCGAAATCCTTCGTCAAGTCGTGAACCAGATGACTCAGTTCGCTCAGGTCGTGGACCGAATGCAAGTGGCGGCAGGAATTCAGCAGGGAGATGGACAACAAAGGATTCCAGAAATGGGAAATCGAGGTGACCGATGGTTACAAGAAGTGGCAAAGATGCAACCACCCAAATTTGACGGCTTTTCTGAGACTCCCACTTGGGACCATTGGTTGAAGGAACTGGAGAAAATTTTTGCTGGAATTAATTGCCCGGACGATAGGAGAGCTCCTATTTCCCAGTACTTTCTGATAGGAGAAGCATCCGAGTGGTGGGAAGCTATCCGACCTGCAGATCATGATGCCGATTGGACGGAATTTAAAATGATGATGGAAGCTCAGTATTGCCCTCGTCCTGTGAGGGAAGCCAAAATTCGGGAATTTTTCTCCGCTCAACCATCAGACGAACCCGTATCCCAGACGATTAAGACGTTTAACCAGCAGTTAGCATTTGTTCGACATTTGGTCAGAACAGATGCGGAGATGATGATTCATTTTGAAATGAGGATGAAACCAGAAATCCAGAGGTACATGTCCGGTTTTGAATGTACCACTCTCACTTGATACGAGGATAAGGCGTTGGCGTATGAAATAAAAGAAGCAGCAATGGAGAAGTTCACGGAGTCGAAGAAACAGAAAGTCTCTGGTACTTTTACAGAGCACAAGAGCAGTGGGCCTCGCAAGGCCCAGTCTTCTTTTTCTTTCAAGAAGCCTCCGCACCCATCTAAGAGCGGGAAGAATTACGGAACAATGTCAGCCACGACGGATACAGCTAGGAAGTGCTTTAACTGTGGTCGCCCAGGCCACCTTTGGCGTGATTGTTTGCGCACTCCAGTTACATGTTTTGAGTGCGGACAGGAAGGGAACCGTGCGACGTTTTGTAAGGACGCCACTAAGTACAATGGAACCCGTTCATCACAGCCAGTTCAGAAGGAAGCCAGTGTCCAACAGACGCAGCAAAGTGTTGAGATGCCTCAGAATTTTGGCCGCGGGCGAGGCAGAGGACAATGGGACCGAAAGGGGACATCGAGTGCCGGATCTGTTCCCCCACGTTTGTATGAGATGAGGAGGACAGATGATCAGGATGCTGCTTTCGCATCAGGTACTGTCCAAATCCTTTCCGAGCCAGTTAGCGTTTTGTTCGATACAGGAGCTACACATTCTTTCATATCTTTGTCTTGTATAAATCGTTTGAATATTTCCGGTTTTCATGCTTGTGAACCTTATGTTGTTGGTTTACCGAGTGGAGAGAGAATTGTCGGAAATTTAGAAACTAGAAATTTCCCCGTATCATTTGGGGGCAGAGAGTGGCTCTCAAATCTGATCGTGATAGAAATACAAGGAGATGACCTGATACTCGGAGACGATTGGCTTAATCGGTATGGAGCAATTGTAGACTACCGAAGGAGGAATATTTCACTGATCGCTGATGATGGCTCTGAAGTACTGTTCGAAGGATGGAAATCGGGAATCTCAGGAAAATTGATCAAGGCAATGAAAGCTGTCAAATTGTTGAAACAGGGCTGTACCGGGTACTGGTGTTACGCAATGAAGAAAGAAGACGAAATTGTGGAACTTTCATCCATTCCTGTTGTGAACGAATTTCCAGATGTATTTCCTGACGAGTTACCGGGACTACCTCCACGAAGGGATGTGGAACTTACCATTGAGCTGGAACCCGGAGCTACACCGATTTCCAAGGCGCCGTATCATATGGCACCTACCGAGATGTATGAACTGAAGAAGCAGCTGGAGGAATTACTGGATAAGGGCTATATCCAGCCAAGCATTTCACTGCAGGGAGCACGGTTCTTTTTGTCCGAAAGAAGGATGGATCGCTTCGACTGTGTATTGACTATCGGGAGCTGAACAAGATGACGATTAAGAACAAGTATCCGTTGCCACGGATTGATGATTTGTTTGACCAGTTGCAAGGGGCAACAGTATTTTCTAATATCGATCTGAGATCAGGATACCATCAGCTGAGGATTAAGGAATCTGATGTTCCGAAATCAGCGTTCAGAACTCGCTACGGGCATTATGAGTTTGTAGTGATGCCGTTTGGTCTCACTAACGCACCTGCTGTATTTATGCAATTGATGAACCGTGTGTTCATTGAATTTTTGGATAAATTTGTGGTCGTGTTTATTGATGACATTCTGGTGTATTCTAAGAGTCCGGAAGAACATGCGCAGATTTGCGGATTGTATTGGAACTTTTGAGAAACGAACAATTGTACGCCAAACTTTCTAAGTGTGAATTCGGCTAAAGGAAGTAATGTTCCTCGGCCATGTAGTGTCACGAAGGAGTCGAGTAGATCCTCAGAAGATCGAAGCAATTATGAATTGGGAGCCTCCAAAGAACGTGAAAGAGGTCCGAAGCTTCTTGGGACTTGCTGGATACTATCGTCGATTCGTGGAAGGGTTTTCTAAAATCTCCCGCCCACTTACTCGACTCCTGCAGAAAACTCAAAAGTTTGAGTGGAATGAATTGTGTCATATTAGCTTTGATGAATTGAAGAAGAGATTGACGACGGCATCGATTCTATCACTTCCGCAGGGAACTGAAGGATTCATAGTTTACAGTGATGCTTCCAACCAAGGACTTGGGTGCGTGTTGATGCAGAATGATAAAGTGATCCCTTATGCGTCACGACAACTGAAACCTTATGAAGTGAATTACCCGACACATGATTTGGAGCTAGCAGCAGTGGTTTTTGCCTTGAAGATCTGGAGGCATTATCTGTACGGGACTCACTGTCAGATCTTTACGGATCACAAGAGTCTCAAGTACATATTTAGTCAGAAAGAGTTGAACATGCGGCAAAGAAGATGGTTAGAACTGATTAAGGACTATGACTTGGAGATTTTATATCATCCAGGCAAAGCAAATGTAGTGGCCGATGCACTTAGCCGCAAGCCTGTCTCTATTCGAGATCTTTGAAACGCTGACATCCCAACTTAGCCTTCAACGAGAGATGATTCGTGAAGGAATTGAAGTGTGGTTACAAAGAGTCCAAGGACAATCATGCGTGATGGAGATAACTTCATCTTTAACCAAGAAATCAAATCTAGACAGCAGATGATCCTCCGATGATTCGGTTACATGATGAAGTGATCAAAGGAAAGGCCCCCGATTCATAATTCATGACGATGGAGTTTTGAGATTTCAGAACCGACTCTGCGTTCCCGATGTTGATGTTCTGAAACAGACGATTATGAAGGAAGCTCATAGTTCGCCCTATTCTATTCACCCGGGCACCAGTAAAATGTATAAGGACTTGAAGCAGAATTTCTGGTGGGGCAACATGAAGAGGGATGTAGCGGACTATGTTTCGAAATGCTTGACTTGTCAGCAGGTTAAGATCGAGCATCAACGGCCTGCTGGAATGTTGAAGCCGCTCCCAATTCCTGAATGGAAGTGGGAGGACATATCGATGGATTTTATCACTAATATGCCGAGAACCAAGACAGGAATGAACGTGATTTGGGTGATAGTTGATCGCTTAACCAAATCAGCTCATTTTCTAGGTATTAAGGATACGTGGGGACCAAAGAGGTTGGCACGAGTATTTATTTCGGAGATAGTTCGATTGCATGGTACGCCGAAGACCATTGTTTCTGATCGAGACGGCCGTTTTGTGTCTCACTTTTGGAAAGCAGTTCATAAGGCCTTGGGGACCGAATTGAACTTCAGTACAGCTTATCACCCGCCGACTGACGGACAATCAGAGAGAACTATACAAACAGTGGAAGATATGCTAAGGGCCTGTGCCTTAGATTGGTCAAACGATTGGGAAATTCATCTACCGTTGATTGAATTTACCTACAACAATAGTTGGCATGCTTCCATTAAGATGGCACCGTTTGAGGCATTATACGGAAGGAGATGCAGATCGCCCCTATGCTGGGACGATTCATCGGACTTGATCGGAACAGAACCAGAGTTGATCGAGCAGACTCAAGAGAAGATAGCCTTGATTCGTGAAAGGCATTAGCGCCCAGTCGCCAGAAATCTATGCGGACGTACGTCGCCGCCCATTGGAGTTCGGGATCTTTGAGATCACGTACTTTTGAAGGTCTCTCCTACTCGGGGAATCTTTCGTTTCGGAAGGAAAGGAAAGCTGAGTCCTAGATATATCGGACCATTTGAAATCCTCGAGAGAGTTGGGGAGTTGGCATACAGATTGGCATTGCCGCCGTCATTGTGCCATGTTCATAACGTGTTCTACGTATCCCAATTACGGAGGTATATACCAGATCCCAGTCATATCATTGATTTTGGCGAGATCGAAGTCGCGCAGGATGGGACTTTTGAAGAAAGGCCGGTCAAGATACTCTAGAGTCGAGTTAAACAGCTGAGGAACAAACCAATCATTTTGGTCAAAGTTCAGTGGTCACGTCACGGAATGGAAGAAGCCACCTGGGAAACGGAAGCTGATATGAAGTCTAGATATCCCGAGTTATTTTCGTCTTGAGTTTCGGGACGAAACTCCTTTTTAGTGGGAGAGTATGTAATATCCGGATTTATTACGGTGTATTTCATCTGTATTCAACCCTGTATTATTTCGGATTGATGATTTTGATTATTGGAATATGATATTTCGTGCATTGATATCATTGTACATAAGTGTAGAAACTTGCAAAATTGCTCAAGCAACCTCGTGATAGCGCACGCTAAGAATGTATCTTAACGCGCGCTATCGGGCCATTATTAGCGCACGCTATGAAGATAGGAGTTGCGTGCGCTAAGAGCTCAATTATTGAGCGGGACGGCTAACACATGCGCCAGCCGGGACATGGGTCCGGATAAGATTCCCGCTGACGCACCCGGACAAATTCTGAAGTCAACCATTATTAGCGCACGCTAAGGGATGCTTAGTAGCGTGCGCTAACTTGTCAATAATGCAGAATATTATAAATGGGATAGCAACCGCTTTGGCTTTCATTTCCTTCGTCTATACTTCATCCTTGAGAGTCCAGAGAGCAAGAATCTCCCTTCTAAACACTTAGAACATATATTAGTGATCATTGAATGATTGAGTATCACTTGTGAGTGATCATTGAAGAGAAGTAACACCTTGGAGTGGCACATAACCAACCGGAGTCGGATTATACCTCGTGGTTCAGTGATTTCGGCATATTAAGGTATGTTCAACCTATCACCAGTCTTAGATTTGGATTTCCAATGGATACGATGATCATATTAACGAGGTATTGAATTTCATTAGTGAATTATTCAACAACATCATGTTTAGAAGATTGGAATGTCTACAACTACGATATTATTGTTGGAACCTTGAAGTTGGAATCCTAGTACTTCAAATGATGAGAGAAATATTCTGAAGTTAACAATCCGTATGATTTATGTTATCTTTGTGATCATGATTTGGAAGAGATGTTATAAGAACTTAAAGGAAGAATCATCTTAGGAAATATTCTTTCGTATAAGTCGGAATTGTTAGTTCACCTCAAGATGAAGTCTGAATATGTATAATGATAGTAGAATCTAATACATCAACCAGAGATCACCAACTTCGCATGAGAATTGTAATCAAGATGGATTATGGTGTCATGATGATTATACGTATATTTGCATCTTGAAGTTGATATTATCCTGGAGATCATTCATAAAGGTTATGAACATAACATGAAGACAGATAACAAACATCAAATCATCAAGAATTCGCTTACTTCATCACTATTTGTGTAAATCTGCGCCCTCGGTGAATCGCCATGCACTATTAGCGTGCGCTAATATACGAGATTTAACGTGCGCTATCGAGTACGTTTAGCGTCGCAACGTTTTGGACTTAGCGTGCGTTAAATCATCGCCGAGTCGATCGTCCGATCGGTGAGGCATCGACAACGCCGGGTTAGCGTCGCTAGGCGGTGTGTGCTGCGTGCGCTAACGAGTAGCATTAACGTACGCTACATATGATTAGTAGCGTGCGTTAATGGCCCGCATGACATTGCATATTAAGGACTTCCTACGGTAATTGTTGAATTGTTAGGCGTTAAATGCGGCCACGAAATGAATTCTGTACTATTTCTTTTGTTAAGGTTCGAGCTTAACACGTGGTGATCGAAGGGGACGACCTTCGAGTATTTTTATATTCGTGGAAGTTTATTCTTGTCAACGAATCGAGGCAAGTACTCTAATTAGAATTGTTTGTATTATGACAATTATGATTGTATCGTGTAAATATGTTGTGTATATATGTCCACCATGCGTTGATCCGACGGGAATCATCATGGGAATCTATAGTGTGTCTTGCTGGATCGTTGGACAGTAGTTCCACCATGTGTTGGTCGACGGGATCATCATGGGAATCTATAGTGTGTCTTATTTGGATCGTTGGAATACCATCCGTATGTTGGAAATGTTATGATATGATATGTGTTCGGATATTCTCGTTGGAGAAACTTGTTATGATATAATTGATTATTATATCACTGATGTATGAATATTGTGCGAGTACTAGCATCGTTGAGCTAACCCCTTCGGGGGTGAACATTTGTGTATGTTCAGGATCCAGGAGAGCGGGGAAACAACCACTGGAGAGGCATGACGACGAGGGTGCAGAGTGATGTTTCGACCGGGTTTACTGTCTGTTATTTATTGGTTATTTTCAATAAGTACTCGAGTACGTTGTCGATTTATAATGTTTGGATTTTGATGATGTAATAATAACTCTTCATGGGATATTTGTAATTTCGGTTTTGAACCAGTCGGTTGAATTTTATTTCAGCAATTTCATAAATTGGTATCTGTTATTGTCATTTCTTTTATTCAGCCTTGTAAATTCTTATGTAAAGGATTTACGGCGCTGTAATATTCCTGAATATATCGGGAGTGTTACACATACTCCCCCCCTTAAAAAGAGTTTCGTCCTCGAAACTAAGGGCCAAACAACTCGGGATAACTCTCCCGCATACTCTCCTCGGTTTCCCAAGTGGCCTCTTCGACTCCGTGTCTAGACCACTGAATCTTGACCAAAGGGATCGTCTTGTTCCTCAACTGTTTGATTTGCCGCTCTAACACTCGTACAGGACGCTCCTCGTACGAATGATCATCTGCGATCTCGATTTCGTCGAACTGAAGTATGTGACTCGGGTCGGCAACATACTTCCGCAACTGAGAGACGTGAAACACATTATGAATTCGGCTCAATGCCGGAGGTAAAGCCAATCGATAAGCTAACTCGCCTACTCGATCCAAAATTTCAAACGGTCCAATGAATCTCGGACTCAACTTCCCCCGTTTTCCGAAACGGAAAATACCTCGACTCGGGGATACCTTGACCAAAACGTGGTCACCCGTCTCGAACTCTAGTGGTCGACGACGATTATCTGCATATGATTTCTGTCGACTCTGAGCTGTCAACATACGACTCTTGATCAAAGTTACCTTCTCCCGGGCGGCTATAAGCATATCGGGCTCGGTGCCGATTGATTCTGAAAAGTCATCCCAACACAAAGGAGATCGACAACGACGACCGTACAAGGCCTCGTAAGGTGCCATCTTAATGGAAGCATGCCAACTATTATTATACGTGAACTCGATCAATGGTAGTTGGGCTTCCCAATCGTCCTTCCAATCGAGGACGCATGCCCTCAACATGTCCTCTAATGTCTGTATAGTCCTCTCTGATTGTCCGTCGGACTGAGGATGAAAGGCGATGCGAGATTGAGCTGAGTTCCCATAGCACGATGAACTGATTTCCAAAAATGAGACACAAATCGTCCGTCACGATCGGAAACGATACTCTTAGGAGTACCGTGCAGTCTCACTATCTCCTTTATGAACAACTGAGCCAGTCTCTCGGGACCCCACGTATCCTTGATCTCAAGGAAATGAGCTGATTTAGTTAAGCGGTCCACAATCACCCAGATCGTATTCATGCCACGATGACTCGTCGGCAAACTCGTGATGAAATCCATAGAAATGTCTTCCCACTTCCACTCTGGAATAGGGAGAGGTTTCAGCATACCCGCCGGTCGCTGATGTTCAATCTTGACTTGTTGACAGGTTAAGTATCTCGAAACAAATTTTGCGACTTCTCGCTTCATATTACTCCACCAGTAATTTTGTTTCAAGTCCTTGTACATCTTGCTGGACCCCGGATGAACAGAATAAGGGGTAGCATGAGCTTCTCTCAAAATAGAGTTTTTCAACTCGACATTCGCCGGTACGCACAACCGATTCTTAAATCTCAAAAGTCTATCCTCGTGGATCACGAATCCAGGGGCTTTCCCCTGATCCACATCCTCACGGATGCGCAACAATGCTGGGTCAGAACCTTGATTCTCCTTCATTTCCTCCTCAAGTGACGATGAAATCTCTAACATACAAAGCTGTCCCTGATCTCGCTGAAGCCAGACCTCGATCTCGGGTCTAAGGAATTCCTGCTGAAGCTCTTTCTGAACTGTTAACGAGCAAGCATCTGCTCCTGAACGGACTTACGACTCAAGGCGTCGGCGACAACGTTCGCCTTGCCCGGGTGGTAAAGGATCTCGATATCATAATCTTTGATTAGTTCTAACCACCGCCTCTGTCGCATATTTAACTCCTTCTGAGTAAATATATACTTTAAACTCTTATGATCGGTGAATATCTGACAAGTAACGCCATAAAGATAATGACGCCAAATCTTCAATGCGAACACCACGGCTGCTAGCTCCAGGTCGTGAGTCGTATAATTAACCTCGTAAGGTCTCAATTGCCGTGAAGCATAAGCAATAACCTTCCCATTCTGCATGAGTACACATCCAGGACCCTGTCCGGACGCATCACTATAAACCACAAATCCCTCCGTCCCTTGCGGCAAGGAAAGTACAGGTGCTGACATTAACCGGCTCTTGAGTTCCTCAAAACTCCGCTGACACGCGTCGGTCCACGTGTATTTCTTATACTTTCGCAAAAGGTTCGTCAAGGGTTGAGAGATTTTAGAAAATCCCTCCACAAATCGCCGATAATAGCCCGCTAATCCGAGAAAACTTCGGATTTCCTTAACATTCTTTGGAGGTAACCAATCTCGGATAGCCTCCGTCTTCTGAGGGTCAACACGAACTCCGTCTGATGAAATTACATGTCCGAGAAAAGTCACTTCGGACATCCAGAACTCATATTTGGAAAACTTTCCATAAAGTTGCTCTCGTCTCAACACGTCGAGAACCTGATGAAGATGAACCTCGTGTTCCTCTCGGCTACGAGAATAAATCAAAATGTCATCGATGAAGACAACAACAAACCGATCTAAAAATTCGATGAAAACCCGATTTATTAACTTCATGAATACCACAGGTGCATTAGTTAGCCCGAACGGCATAACTACGAACTCATAATGACCATAGCGTGTCCGAAACGTCGTCCTCGCGATATCCGACTCTCGAATCCGCAACTGGTGATATCCAGATCTTAAGTCGATCTTGGAAAATACTGAAGCTCCCTGAAGTTGATCTAAGAGATCATAAATACGGGGTAAGGGATGTTGGGATTCCTCAGAAAATAAACGCAACGGAAGAATAAACGGAATCCCTAAGAGGATCGATCAAGTAACGTATATACGAAAAGAAAAATACGAAGATCAAGGAATCAAAGTCCCATACCTATGATGTCTCTGAAAAAACCTTCGTATGATGATGATGATGATGAAGAGCCCTTCGTTCCAAGCACCTAAAGCAAGATGCCTCTACTTCACACGCCGGAACTTGATGGAAAAATCGACAAGCTTCCTTTCTTCAAGAATGCGGCTAGGGAAGCTTGTAGGAATTTTCTCTCTCAATGTATTCTTCTTATATCTTGTCTCTAAGATCAAGATGAAGTTTTCTACCTTACTCTCTCTCTCAAATTCGTGATTATGAGTTAAAGCAAGAAGAAGTTGTCATAACTCCTTTTTAAAGACTTTTATTTATAAAAAATGAAAGTCTACCTTTAACACATGATTGAGGGTATCAAATACACCTCACATATGTCACCTAGTGACATAAATTAAGTATATAAGAGACAAGAGATGGAGGGGGGGTGGCCTTAAGGGAAATTTCCAAGAAGACGGGTCAAATTTACTCGGCTCGTGTATCGATGTTCACAAAAGCGAATCCCTCGTGTACGGATGTTCGTCAAACGAATCCGTTTTATTTCAATGTGTTTGGACTAATTAATTAATCCAATTAATTAATTATATCAAACACAAATATATATTTCTCTAAGAAATATAATTTATGAATTAAAGTAATCACCCAGTAACTACTTACAATTCATTAGACCGCTATTTGATTTATCCGATAAATCAAAATTAGATATCTAATATCTAGTATTATAAGAGAGATTATTAATTCATATTTATCCATCAATGATCCTATTGTGCGACTCCGTAGGTTCGTCTCAGCCGGCATTCGGAGGAACCAATGAGTGCGGGCAACACTTAGCCAAACTGGCGGCCGCACCGTAAACCCCGATCGAGAACGAATGAACGAATCATTCCGAACCATTATGTCGTGAATACTATATACGTATAGACCCTTCATCGATGTCCCGGTCAAGTCTTCGGTCACGGTAAAGTCAAACCCTACATTGACTAAACTCTATACATGTGTTAATGCAAATCAAGACCGTGATTAATAGTGTATCTAATACGACTATATCGTAATGCTTTGGCCAAAGACTTATGATCTTATTTGCCATTAACCGTATAGGACATTCGCCCGCTCACTAACAGAGATAGAATCCTTTCTTGGCGTCTGGCAAAGGCGCTACTGCCCGTATAGTCCGCACTTCGAGGTCGACTCAGCAATTAAGCAAATGAGTCTAACTACTCTAATGACAAACTAAACGTCACAGACACATCTTCTACTGAACCCTCAAGTCAAAGGTCCACGTATACTATCACAACCTTTTGATTCGTCATCGACTCTTCGAGAGTGAATACCGTGTGACTAAATCGAGTATGAGTCGTGTTCGAGTATACTGGTCCCACCAATATACTTATAACTATGCTATCAAGACGTGCACACGTCCTAGCATCAGTTATACAAGTCTTATTAAAACTTAATGTCCTGTTAAGTTTTATCGACTTGCGAACTAGTTAAGAATTCGAGCTCTAAACACTTCTAGTGCCTATCTCCTTATCTCTATAAGGAGTAGAATGTTCACTCTCAAATGCAAGGACTACTATTCTATATACCAAATCACAATGCCAGTGATATACAATAATATAGAAATAATAATTGCCTTATTAAATATAATATTCATAATTACAATACAATTGCTCTCACTCTCTCATCCTCTGAGTGGCATTCGAGGGCATATTCCTAACAAGGGATACTTATTCTTGATTGTCACCTTGTTCAACTCCCGATAATCAATACACAAACGAAACGAACCATCCTTCTTCTTGACAAACAACACTGGTGCTCCCCACGGAGACGCACTCGGTCGTATATAACCCTTCTCGAACAACTCCTCAAGTTGGTTCTTTAATTCCTGCATTTCGGTCGGGGCCATCCGGTACGGTGCCTTCGATATCGGAGACGTACCAGGCTCCAACTCAATCGTGAATTCCACATCTCTCTGTGGAGGCAAACCAGGTAACTCGTCTGGAAAAACGTCGGCATACTCCCTCACTACCGGAATATCCGTCAACATTACTGATGATTTCTCGGTTTTGGTCATGTAGCACCAATAACCAACACATCCCTGACTGAGTAATCGCACTGCTTTCATCAAATTAATGACCTTACCAGAACAGCCGGGATTACCTCCCTGAAACACACATTCCACCCCATCGTCTGAAATGATAGTGATCATACGCTTACGGACACTAATGATGGCATCATGACGATCCATCCAATCAATACCCAAGATGACGTCGTCCCTCGGCAAATCTACTACGATTAGGTCCGCTGGCCATACATGACCATGAAACTGAATTGGACAATTCTGAATCTCACGATTACCGATAATTCGTCTACCATCAGGTAGGCCAATGACATAAGGCTCACAACTAGTAGCACTACCCAGACGTAGTCTACTCAAACATGACTCGGAAATGAATGAATGCGATGCACCAGTATCAAAAAGGGTACACACAGGTTGAGATAGAATATCGAGTGTACCTGAGATCATTCGGGCCTCGGGATCATCGGTCTTCTTCATCTCATAAATCCGGGGCTTGCTAGTCCCGGCACCGGACGCTCCCGTCTGCTGGCTATAGGCTCCACCTTTAGTCGCTCATGTCGTTTTAAGCAGCCCGATTGAAGTGGCCTTTGATTACGAGCAGTTGCTTAGGGGCTTGAGATGACGTCTGAGTAGGTTTGGAGTCCCTACGGCAAAAACGGGCCTTATGCCCAACAATTCCACAGTTATGACACGTGACAGACTGTCTCGGACACTTGGTGCTGACATGACCAAGATCCCCACAGTTATAACAGGTGATGGCCGAGCTGGCCGCTCGTGACTGAGATTCCGCGGGTTTAGACATCACAGGAGGTCGCTCAGAAAATGCAGAGCCCGCACGAGGTTTCTTGAAAGTGGCCTGACTGCCGTCAGACTGATTACGGTTCTTGGACTTCTTACTAGCAGATGAAGGTTGCTGCTTAGCAATCTCCTTAGCAGTAAGCTCATAGGTAAGAGCTTTCTCAATGAATTCAGCCAACGTGGTGCAATTATGATTAAGCAACTGTAGTCTCATACGGGGTTTCAGCCTCTTGCTGAAATACTTAATCTTATCTGCCTCGGAATGAATGATAGATGAGGCGAACGGAAGAAGTTCCTGAAATTTCTCGACAATGGCGAGAACATCCTCGTCTGCTGAGGGGTCGGGGGTGAGTAATTCTGACAGTTTGGCCTCTCTGAGCAGGGCCGGATAATACCTCTCCATCATGAGAGTTTTGAACTGATCCCAAGTACATGATCCTTCGGTGGGCTTCAACGACAACCACCAAGAATGTGCGCTCTTGCCCAGGTAGTAAGCTGCAACAGAAACTTTGTGTCCTTCGGGACACTCTACCATAGCAAACAACTTCTCGAAATGCTCGAGCCAATGAATAATATCTGCCGGCTCAGACGAGCCCTCGAAAGTAGGTGTCCTCTGGCGAGAGATGTCGCCGATGATATTGCTCACATTCCTCTCTTGCCTCTGAGGTGGCGGCGGAGGAGCCTGTTGATTTTGATTGACGGAGTTATGCATCGTCTCCATCAGCTGTGCCATCTGGGTCATTTGGGCCATCATGCCCTGCATAAAAGCGAGTGGGTCAACCCGGACACCTTATGACTGAGCCGTGTCCCGGGTACGACTCCCCGTTAGTGAATGATCGCGTCCAGGTGAATGAGTGGCAGCATCGCTGCTCGATGAATTAGCATTATTTCTCGCGTTTGCACGTGTATTCACACGAGCTCTCAGGATTCGGCCCGCTCCACGGCCTCGTCCTCCTCGTCCTCTGCCAGCTCTTTCCATACTGAAGTAGGAAAGTCACATGATGATTATATTTCCCGCATGAATATCACGTTATGATTATGACATGAGATGATGAAAATGAGCATACGCGCTCTAGCACAGTGATTACATGAATGATTAACTGAGGTGACATGATTATCTTGATCAAGTTAACATAATTAATGATTTGATCTTCCTGATCAACAACTGAATAATGAAATGAATTGAGTGACTAACGAGTTGACATGACCGTCCTGGTCAAATGAAAATGATGGTTGAGGATTGTTAACTGATGAATTATGAATGAATGATTCTTGCCAGAAATTATACCATGGCGTTAGAAATCTTACAATTCTTGGTCTGATTGGCTCGGCATTTGCACAGGTCACACGTGACGCGAAAGTCCAATGAAACTAGTCCGATGACGATGATTTCAAATGAGACATGACTTGGAGGGTAGTATTCAAGACCACGCTCCGATACCAACTCTGTAACACCCCAAACTAGGCGGATATTACAGTGCCGTGAATCCCCGACTGGGACCCACCAGGCAAATGAAAATGATGAATTAAAATAATATAATTGTAGTACCGAACCACATTATATTACCAAGTACTCCGATGAGGAGTTTAAGTACAACACACCAGGACAAAACCGAATACTAGTATATTTTATATGGAGATAAAATACACCACTCTGAACAATTAAACATCTCAAACGGAATTTGCAGCGGAAAATACAAATGACGGAAATGACTGAAATGACTGAAACAAACGGAATAACTGGGGGCCCTTACTAGTATCACTAGGACTCCTCGCCGTCAGCATGTTCTTCCCGTGCCTTTGCCTTGCCGTGACCTGAAAACCAAAATTCCCCAAACGGGGTCAGTTACACAGAACAACAATCCTCAAGGGTTGAAATTACACAATCATGATATATCTGAAGTTATGAAATATCCTTAGTTATGAATTACGCCGAAGAGGAGTACCATAGTACGCCCGTAGTGTTCTGTGCAAGAGTACAAGACGGATGACCGGACACACCCATCCTTGTACCTAATTAGTCTCACGGAGGTAATCATTACCGTGTGCACAGTCCAATGTATCACTCCCAATACATGGCCATCATGTGCCCGACTAAAAATTCCACACATCCGCACTCGGCCACGCAATATGAACCCAGAAGGTCATATGAACGAGAATGACCATAATGAATATCAATGAATAATAAAAATCTGACAAAGTCAAAAATGACTCACCGATATGAAAGTGATAACGAAATGATTGATAGTTTCAATGAAATAATTGGAACCGCCGTTCCTCGCTAATGAAGTGATTATTCGACAATTACAAGTCTCAATATGATTAATACAATGATGAATGAGTTATGATTATGAATGATCAACAACAAAAAGGAATGAATATCCTTTTAACCGAGTAAGAATTTACTTACTCAATACCGATGAAGAATGTCCTTCCACGAACAAATGTCCTAAATGAAGTGTCGGTCGCTCGAACAACCTTAATTCAATACAATTACCAACAATCCGTTCAATATACGAATTAAACACGAATATAACGAACTCAACACGTCGATACGATTAAACCAAGTTCATTGGGGCATTATATCGAACACTTTGTGTCCAACTTCGATTGATTACAACTAAACCTCAATAATACCAACCTCAAATCCCCAAGAAGTATTTCAAACCAACAAAACATCTTCAATACGATAAATAATCCGTTATGAATATCCAAAAACGTGATTATAACAACAATTAATCAAAAACCCCCAATTTCAACTCGATATTCAAAGTGTTCTAGAATAATCCCTCAATCATCCAATGAATCCTTATACAAACTCATAATCGTATACATATCCCTTCATATAACATGATTGTAACGTCCAAAACATCATATCCCAACACAAAATCGAAATCCAAGATGTTGAAGAAATTACCTCTTGAAGATCCAACCACTTCGATCTGAAGAACACGAGTTAAATCGAGTATCTAAGCTTCCCAAATGAATGAAGATGATGAAAAATACACACTCAAATGAAAGATGATGGCAAAATCTCTCCCTCAACCCTCTCTCTCGGATAAAGTTGGAGAAATGAAGAAATGAGGAAAAATGTCCCGGCCAAATCCTTACATACTGCCGGAAGTTACGGCAGTAACTCGGCCCTCTTACGGCCGTAACAGTCCAGGTCAACGGCCTTACGGCCGTAACCGGCCAACTCGTATGGCCGTAACTCGGCTTTGTCCGAAAGCCAGCCGACAGACTTACGGCCGTAACCGCTCCTGAGTTACGGGCGTAACCCGCCTTCGTCAAAAACAACTGCCGACACCTTACGGCCGTACCCGCACACCTTACGAGCGTAACTTGGATGATACGGTCGTATCCGGCCGAACTTATGGGCGTAAGCCCCCTTCGTCGAAAATGACCAGGCACCCTGCCTGCAGCGTACGGCCGTATCCGGCCAAGCCTGACGGCCGTACCTTCCTCGACTTACGGCCGTATGCCGCAACCCTTACGGCCGTAAGTCCCCCTTGCCCGACAACACCTGAAATTTACGAACACCACTTACGGCCGTATCCTCCCCTTCTTACGGCCGTAACTCGCCTTCGGCCAAAATGCAGGCGACTGCTGACACGTCTGGCCAGAATCGACCTTACGGCCGTACACGCTCAACTTACGACCGTATTCGAAACCTTACGGCCGTAAGTCTCGTTAAATCCAAAATGGCCTGAAATCAACGAACCCTTGTTACGGCCGTAACCCAAAGTCCTTACGGCCGTAACTCAATGCTGGCCAAGGTGAAAAATCCGATAACTCCGATTCCTCGCTACGACTGATGAATGATCCGACATATCATACGAATGTGAAAGTGAACAAGTCTAACACAAGCCAAAGATGATACTCCCAGTACAAGGCTATCAATCACAATGAAAATGATAATACTCCTGTCTCGGTCTATAAATGGAGATGAAATGACGATCGGTAACTGATATACGATTACAACATGCCAACAGTGAACGTAAATGAATGATTCATGAATGATGAGTGATTATTAATGAGTGAAAATTACTGAGTGACAATTACAGACTGATAATTACTGAATGAAAATGAATGAATTACAACCGGGTATTATACTTGGACCTACCAAACTTATACTCTTTTTCTTCCGATTCTCGATGTCTCAAAGGCAAGTATATATTTATGATTGTATGTTCTCGACTTTGAAAGTAAGATATATGAATTGTATAATGGTTTATATCTACTCTGGGACGGGCCGACGGGTCCTCTGAGGGTTCCGTAACCTCTGGTACGGTTCCGCGGATATTTTGGGTTAACCACTCTAGGACGTACCGACGGGTCCTCTGAGGGTTCTGTAGCCTCTGGTGCGGTTCTGCGGTTAATCATGTATGTATTGAATGTGATGCTTTGATATTTAGTTATTCCGGAATACTAATCTTGAGTTGATGAGATGGTGATTGCATTTACTTTATTGTCGAGGAGTATTGTGTTTCATATTCGATATACTTGTACTAGCTATTCGACGGCTAATGCCTGTATGGGGGAAATACCTTTCATGTATTTCAGGATCCAGAAGAGCGGATAGGCATGTACCGGGTCGTCATGAAGATGATGGGCAAGTGTGATGCTGAGTCTTGTCTGTGGTTATGTTTTGTATTTCCTCCATTCAGTGTTATTGTACTTGAAATGTTTTTGAATACTCGATTACTGTTTTCGGTTCCCTTGATGTTTCGGCCTGTGTTGATGTGGTATTTATTTGTGATGTGTTGTATTCGGATGTATTGGATATGGTTTTGAATACCATTTTTATTGTTTTCCATTTCATTGTACTTGGACCTTTTCGGTCAAAGTTCATAGTTCCGCGTATAAATAGCCTTGTGGGTCCCAAGGCGGGGCTCACAGTGCTGTAATATACCATGAATAACTTGGAGGTGTTACATGCAATTGAGCAAGTTGCTGCACTAGTCGTAGGAACTTATGATCTAGTTTTACCCGATGGGCTTTTGTTAGTTTTGAACAATTGCTACTCCCTATGTCCACTTTTTATAGTCCCATTTGCTCTCAAATATTTGTCCACAATTTAAAGTCCAACTCTGCTTTTTGTACTATATTACCCTCTCTTTTTTATTTAATTACTACCGTTTTCACTAATGGACCCACATTCCACTCATAACACTTACTTTTACCTCTACCTTTTTCCCCAAACTGCTACTCTTTTCTCCAAACCACTACCTTTTTCTTCCACTCACTTTACCTTTATCAATTTTTCTTAACCTCTGCGCCCAACATCAAATGGGACTTTAAAAAGTGGACGGAGGGATATTATGTTCCTGTTATTAATAGGAATATTATTTCAGTTTCTACATTAGATTGTGAAGGTTACAGTTTTCTTATTAAGAATAAGATTATTCGTATTTTCTTTGATGACTTGCTTTATGGTACTACAAAGTTATATACTGGCCTTTACAATATTGATCTAGATGAGTCCAACACTTTGGAAGTCTATAACATTGCAACCAAGAAACCTAAGCTCAATGATTCTAATTCGACTTAGTTATGGCACTGTCGACTTGGTCACATAAATGAGAAACGCATTTCTAAGCTCCATAACGATGGACTTTTAGACTCTTTTGACTATTGAGTCATATGGGATATGCGAATCTTGTTTATCGGGCAAAATGACGAATAATTCTTTCACCGATCATGGAGAAAGGGCTAGCGGTCTATTAGGCCTAGTACATAATGATGTACTTCATCATATTTACTGGTGATTTTAGCCGGTATGGATATGTTTATCTTATAAAGCATAAACATGAATATTTTGATATGTTCAAAATATTCCAGAGTGAAGTACAGAATCAACTTGGTAAGACAACTAAAGCCCTTTGATCGGATCATGGTAGCGAATAGTTGAGCCAAGAATTCGATGATCATCTTAGGAGTTGTGGAATTGTTTCACAACTTACTCTTCGTGGAACAACTCAACATAACAGTGTCCGAGAGGAGGAATCGAACTTTATTATATATGGTTCGATCCATGATAAGTCGAATGGAGCTTGCGTTATTATTTTGGGGCCGCACCTTAGAAACAACAGCATTCACCCGTAACTATATTCCATTAAAGCATTTGAAAAGATATCATTTGAGAAATGGACTAGTGAGAGACCAAACTTATATTTTCTAAAGATCTGGGGTTGCGAAGCATTCATAAGGTGCCAAGTGTTTGACAAACTGGCAGCCCAATCTAAAAGCTGTTTATTTGTGGGATATCCTAAGGAAACTAAAGGATACTTTAAGCCCACAGAGAACAAAGTGTTTGTTGCTTGAAATGTTGTCTTCTTAGAAATGGAATCTATTTCCAAAAGTTCAAATTCTACTATTCATGTAAATGCATCGAATACCTTTGAAAATATGATGAATGAATTCAAAAATATTCAAAAAGCCCCTGAGACACTAAAATGAGAAAACATGCAGCTCGAAATTTCAAACTTAGAGCTGAAAGATGAAAATGACTTGCTGAAGAATAACTATGAAAATATGTCTATCAATTGCGAAAACATCAAGTTACTTTTGAAAAACTCATGGAAAGCAATATCAACCTGCCAAAGATCTAACTGAGGCTAAGTCTCATAATGAGAGTCAGACAAATGATTTTGCTTTACTCGAAGCCAAAGTAAAAATGCTCGAGAAGCGAGAAGGAGAATTAGAGACCATCCTGAAATTATTTTAGAAATCTTCTAGATGGATGGAAGAAATTCTAAGCACTGGGCAGCATGTCCATGATAAATATGGCTTAGGATATGACTCATTCTCCCATAAGGGAAAAACTAGTACGGTGTCAGTGGAGTGGAACCATTTTTGTACCTGAAGAGACCACAAGTCCCGCAAAGGTTATAGCTGCCCCTCGTACAGCGAAGGCTGAGATTCCGCCAATAAATTCATATCACAGATAGCGGAAACCTCAGCCTCCCAGACTTGTAAGACGTGATCAACAACATGCTCCCCGAGCATATCAAAAGCGCCAACAACTATTCAGAAAGAAGGCTGTATCTAAATATGAAAGGCAAGCACTACAGTACTACCAACAGTACAGTACGCCTAGATATTGGGTACAGAAGCCCGGTTATACATATACAAAGAAGTTCGTCGCGCAGTATCAACAATAGCTCTGGGAATCCAACTGGAGACACAGAAGGCAAGCTGTAAGGTCAAAGAAAATGGCTCCACCTCCTAGATGGCAATTGTACTGGAATATTAACCCTAGTTTTTACATGCATAATAATCCAGGTAACAGCGATTACGTGCCTGCCCCATGTAGACATCGTAAGACAGGACCAAAAGTAACCTACCACAAACCAATTGCTGTCAGGCAAATTTAGGTACCTAAAGACACTAAGATACACGGACCCAACAATCAAAGGGGACCTAAATCTACTTAAATTCTTTGCTTACAAAATATCAAAGAAAAATACATTTGGTATTTTGACAGCGGATGCTCTCAGCACATGACAGGAGATATCAGTAAGCCGTCAGATTATGTAGAAGGTCGTGGTACAAAGGTGTATTCCGGTGACAAGTCCAAATGAAGAACAAGAGGGAAGGGAACCCTGCTTGTAAGAAAGTTCAAAGTCACCGGCATAGCCTATGTTGAAGTCCTACAGTATAATGTACTTAGTACTAGCCAGTTCTGTGACAAATAGTTCTCGAATAAATTCTATATAGATCACTGTAGAGTGAAGGACATCAAGACCAAATAAATCGTCCTCACAGGAAGCAGATTAGGTAATATGTATATTACTGACTGGAAGCCTACGAGATCCACTATTCCATATTTTATTGCCAAAGGCACTGCAGATCAAAGCTGGCTATCGCACAAGAGGATGTCTCATATCAACTTCAAGACGATCAACAAACTCGCCAGACATGGAATGGTTAGAGGATTGCCCGATGTGTCTTTTCATAAAGACAGCGTCTGTGTACCCTGTCAGAAAAGCAAACAAGTCAAAACCACCCTGAAAAGCAAATCATATCTCTCCACCCACAGGGTTCTGGATATGCTACACATGGACCTCTACGGCTGTAGACCCTGTATGTTTAGGAGGTACATAATATTATCTCGTTATTGTTGATGATTTTTCCATGTATGCTTGGACAATCTTTCTAAGCAAGAAGAAAGAAACAAAAACAAAGTTGCTAGAGCACCTGCGAAAACTACAGAATGAGAAAGGGTTGAGTATCGTGTCCATTCGTTTCGACAAAGATACTAAATTTAAAAATTGCTTTATAGAGCAATACTGTTTGTAAAATGGAATACAGCATGAATACTCAGCAGTACGGACTCTTCAACAAAATGGTATTGCAGACCGAAAAAATAAGATGCTCAAGGAAGCAACAAGAACCATGATCGCTGCAAGAAAGTTTCCGCGACGGTTCTGGGGAGAAGCAACAAATACAGCGTGTTAAACACAAGACCACTGTATCATCAACAAGCATCACAACGAAACAGACTATGAGGTATGGAACAATAAAACTCCATTAGTTCCATACTTTCACATTTTTGGATGCAGGTGTTATGTTGTGAATAATGGGAAAGATCATCTCAAGACCTTCGATGAAAAGCTGGATGAAGGGATATTCGTAGAATATTCCTCTGTCAGCAAAGCTTTCAGGATCTTTAACAAAAGAAAGCTGACAATAGAGGAATCTGTCCTTGTAGTGTTTGATGAACCACATCATGATCCTACAAAAGTAGAAGGCATAACCCAGTCTATCCAAACTCTTTCTATTATCGATCCTCAAACTCTAATAGAGCCTGTCGTGGACTTAGAAATCAATCATGTAGCTGTAAGATCAGAAGTAGTTGAAGCTAATGCTGTGCAAGTTGAAGCCGAGACTACAACACCACAAGATACAGCATGGGACGCCGAACTAGACCTGACAGGAGATGGCTGAGAGATCACCACAAGAGTTAATAATAAGTGATATTAATGCTGGTGTATCTACCCATAAAAGAATACAGAGTACATAAGGAACTGTACTATGTGCGCAAGAAGAAACCGATTCTGAGAATTCTCCATTTCCTGTATGGAAATCTCAAGCAGAACTTAGGACACTAGCTATATGCACCCTACCTGTATTCTTAGCACAATCCGAACCTGTTTCGACCAATAAAGCTTTGAATAATTTTCAATGGATCACTTCTATGGAAGAAGAGCTTAATGGTTATGAAAGAAACAATGTATGGTATCTAGTACCTAGGCCAGAACACCAAGCTGTAATTGGAACCAAATGTGTATTTAGAAACAAGAAGGATGAGAATGGACTTGTAATCAGGAACAAATCCCGTCTAGTTGCACAAGGCTACAGACAGGAAGAAGGTATAGACTATGAACATACCTCAAGAAGATGAACAACAACATCAGACACCCCAAGCACATCAAGGATTCCAAACCCCAAGCTTTAAATCAACCATCATGGTCTCAACCAAGGTAGAAGGGTCTGGAATAGGATTAGAAGCGAAGAGGGACGAAATTTGGGTAGAAAAATCTATTTCTTCTCGTGAAGAAATGTAAGACCAATCCTTATTTTATAATCTGCACAGCTCGTTACGTACGTTAACACCAACCACTAATGTACGGAAGACCTCCTAACGTATGCTACATGTCCTGCATAGCGTATGTAATCAGCATCCAGAGCTCACTGCCTCATTTCGTACCTTGTATTACGTATGTAACACCTGTGCCATAGTGTACGTAACACACAGTTGACTTGCTATAGTAACATACTCGTTTAACATACGTAATGGGTTATCCTTAACATATGTAAAGCTCAATGTTGACTTACCTTTCCACATCTACACCGAAAGTTGCCGACACCTTGGATGCTATCGGATTCTCTTCATAACGTACGTTATATACTCAACATAATGTACGTTAGAGCTGTGTCTTAATGTACGTAAGCTCCTACGCTTAACGTACGCTACACTTGCATTGACAAAGTCCTCTGATCAGACAACGGTATCTCACCTGGTGTTTTAACGTACGTAATGGATGATACATAATGTAGGTTACACATACTAACTTACCGTACGTAAGCTCCTCAGCTTAACGTACGTAATGGCTTTTATAGTTAGCCATTTACAACTGCTTCTACCTATCGTCTCAATATACAGAATACGTACACGCGACATACTGAATACATATACTCGTTCCAATACATTCTCATATGATACACGTGATACACGATATCCCCAAATGCAATTGTCAACCAAGTACGACAATTATTCCAACACAATTGTCTCAGTCCTTAAATTATGTTATCCATACTGTAATATCCCGCATTGTGCATTATAACTCGGGTAAAATAATACGAAAACTTTATACTGAAATTTCAGGATATTACCTACTACACCTCTTAAAATAAGTTTCGTCCTCGCAACTTGAAATTCTAACACAGACAACATCTCAACCAAATATCCAAACTTATCACGAAAGCAATCAATCGTCGCCACAAGCGAATAACCAAAACAATATACTTACATGTGCGTGAAGCCGATGATCTCCCGTGATACTAGCATACGACTCCCATACGAATTCTCAACACAATAACACACACCAATATCGCAATTAGCAATTTGAAAATATCTCAAAAAATTTGGAACCTCCATAATTCGGTTTGACTCGAAAGTAGGAAAATCATTTTCAAAAGTCACGCTACTACCATACCGTTAGAACCACATAACACATATGCCCGGGTTTCACAAAACCCAAGCTCTGATACCATCTTCTGCAACACCCCAAAAACTATCCGGGGAAATTACAGCACTGTGGGCCCCGCGCCGGAACCCACAAGGCTAAAAATCATTTTCACAATCATTCAAACACGCAAAAAGGCAATGCCGGTAAAATATTTTATGAATAATTAAATGTTTTCTAAAGTATAGTTCTCAAATACCATCATAAAATACCATTTAGTATTTAAGGCCAAAAATGCCAAAACTCGACAGCTTCAAAATGTAATACCCGAGATTTCTGATGTGTATTTGAACCTTGTGATATTGTATTTGTTGCATTTTTATCTGAGTATTATTCTCCGTATTTCATGATCCGGTGTTGTTGAGCGCATGATTGCATGAATATGTTATAAGTGGTGATTTTGCACATGTAGCGCACGTTAACGACTTAGCGTAGCGCACGCTAAGTTGGGTTCGTAGCGCATGCTATGTATGAACCTTAGCGCACGCTATACGTAGTCAGCATGATTAAGACAGGGTGGTAGGTGAGATCAGCCGTGGATCTTGGTCTGATCATGTCGGGATGAACCTGGACGGCTTTCGGGAAAAGCCAAGTCAACGCGGTAGCGCACGCTACTGATATGAGGATAGCGCGCGCTAAATGCTGAGTACAGTGAAGTCAGTAAGCTTCGTATGACCGTTAGCGCACGCTATGGATAGGGACTAGCGCGCGCTAATAACCCTTTTTTATAAATAGGACAACATCCTTTTTCATATTTTCAGCCTTTTCACTTCCCACATCCGAATTCTTGGACTTGGAGAGTCACTCTCTTCATCCTAAACCCTTCATATCATCATCCTAGCATGAGTTGGAAGATTGTAGATCATTGGAGATTGGTGTTCAAGCCCTCGGTGTTGGATTTCTTCACCAATATTAGTAGTATTCTGAAGGACGTTTTGATCATGATTTGGGATTATCTAGTCAGTTAAATTCGTAAGTAGTCGAACATCATGAGTTAGAAGGATATTTTCGATGTTTTGTTACTTATTCATCATATAATCCATTGAACCTTTTAGTATATGAACTCCTAGCATATTCTTGAAGCTTCAAACCGATTGTGACCAGTATATGGAGATTATCAAAGTTCTTATGTCTTTACATAATGGAATCATTCGTTTTGGGACATAGAATGAATGGAACTTAGGATACTTTCTTGAAGATCAAGATGAATTATGGTGTTGTGATGATTATACGTATCCTTGTATCTCGTAGTCGTTTAATCCGTAAGGATCTTTCACAAACCGTATGAGCATAATATGCACAGAAATGACATGTATTAACACTGAAGATTTCATGAGTTTTATCACCATTAGATCAAGTTTTCTGCCCAGTAGTAAACTGCCATGCATGGTTAGCGCACGCTAAGATATGTATATTAACGTGCGCTATCGGGAATGAGTTAACGTACGCTACGTTGATGCATGCGTACATTATGACATCGATCGAGTCGGTAGGTGATCGAGAGAGAAGCTGTCGACATAACTAGCGTCGTTAGACTTGGTCGATTCGTGCGTTACGTTAGCGAACTTAGCGCACGTTACGTAGAGTACGTAGCGTACGCTAAGTAGTTCAGGCAGATTACATTTTTAGAGCTTTTGGTCGTAGACTGGATTGATAGGCATTCGTATGACTTAAGATGAATTCTATATCATTTATTTTGTTATGGTTCGAGCTTGCTACGTTGATCGAAGGAGGGGGCCTTCCAATGTGTTGAGATCATTGGAGTATTTAGTTCTTGCCATCTTCGAGGCAAGTATCGTAATTTGTTAATATTGGTATTTTGAGCATACATGTGGTTTATTCATGTTGTTGAACATGGGATTTATTTCGTTTAATTGTCATGATATTCGTTATCTAGTGTTTGTATGTTCATGTTGATGGACATAGCAATTTTGCATATATGTATGCATGAGTTGTGTTTGTGTATGTTGTACGATCTATGCTGAGGGCACTGAATCGGATGTCCACCTCGTGTTGGTCCGACGGGATTATCTTGGGATCTAGGCTGAGGGCGCTGGATCATTGGACGGGTTTTTCCACCTCGTGTTGGTCCGACGGGATCATCTTGGGATCTATGCTGAGGGCGCTGGATCATTGGAATACCCATGCTGTGTTAATGGAATCTTGTGGATTCGCATTGTCGGATTCCAGTAGCGGAAGTCCGTGTGGTGTATCTTGTTATGTATTGTTGACGCATATTCGATTTGGTTAATATGATACTTGTACTAGCATCGTTTTGCTAACCCCTTTGGGGGTGGACATTTGTTTTGATGTTCAGGTAGCCGAGGAGCGGGAAACAGCCACAGTACCGACGTGACGACGAAGGGGCTCAGTGATGTTTGTTGTTTTTGCGATTTGTCTTCTTGATTCATTTTCAGTACTCGAGTACGCGTGTAATATTAATATCATTTCGATATGGTTGTATTAATTAACTCGTTGGATCAGTTGGAACCGGTTTTGTAATTTGAATTTCTGTGGTATTGTTGGATTATATTCACATTTCTTTTAATTAGCCTTGTAAATCCTTACTTAAAGGGTTTACGGCGCTGTAATTATTCCGAATATCTCGGGGTGTTACAGAATATGGTATCGGAGCTAAGATTCATGGATATCTTGGCAGTCGGGTTTTAGTTGGGTCTGTTTACGTTATTTGAGTTACGGGTCGTTCGTAACATCACTGTTCAGCCAAAGTCGTCATGAGGACCGTGGTTGTAAGTCTCATAGTCTCTTATACTACCGTTTTACTTGATTTCTGTTTTGTGAGTATTTGACGGGCTTTATTTTGAAAATTTTGTCCTGGATATTGAGAAATTGTGTTTACAGTATGTTGAGAGGAGGACATGGACGCGGACGCGGTCGTGGACACAGACGTGGTAACATGAGA
Source organism: Orobanche coerulescens (assembly GCA_033398695.1). NCBI lineage: Eukaryota > Viridiplantae > Streptophyta > Magnoliopsida > Lamiales > Orobanchaceae > Orobanche > Orobanche coerulescens. The sequence continues at coordinate 78,204,997 of CM065808.1, forward strand.
CAGGAGGATTTCGCAACTACCCCAGAATTATCGGCTAGTCGAACCGATTCCCATTCTGGAGGACAGCAGGGATCAGCGAATGACGAAGCGAATCCTAACATGCCAGGAGTGCTTCAACAGGTGGTGACTCAGATAAACCAGTTCGCTCAGGTAGTTGACCGCATGCAGACGGCGATGGGACAGCAGCACCACGAGGATAACCGGGGAGATAGATGGCTTGCTGAGGTGGTCAAATTGCACCCGCCAAAATTTGACGGATCTGCTGAGGCACTTACTTGGGATCATTGGCTAAAGGAGTTAGAGAAGATATTCGCGGGTATTAACTGTCCCGAGGGTCGGAAAGTTCCTATTGCCCAGTATTTTCTGACTGGGGAGGCTTTTGACTGGTGGGAAGCTATTCGACCCGAGAATCATAATGCTGATTGGACGGAATTCAAACTAATGATGGAAGCACAGTATTGTCCTCGTCCAGTTAGAGAGGCAAAAATCCGAGAGTTTTTCTCACCACAGAGTTCGGAAGCATCTGTGACAGATATAATCAAGACTTTTAATCATCAGCTGACTTGTGTGTGACACTTGGTGAGAACGGAGGCATAAAAGATTTTTCATTTCGATATATGGATGAAGCCGGAGATTCAGCAGTACATGTCCGGATTCGAATGTACTACGTTGCGACAGTATCAAGACAAAGAGCTGGCCTACGACATGAAAGAGGCAGCGGTGGAGAAATCGATGGAGGCAAAGAAGCAGAAAGTGACCGGCAACTTCTCAGAAAACAAGAGTGGTGGGCCCCGCAAGGGCCAGTCTTCCTTTTATTCATCTAGGAAACCTCCACATCCTTCTCGAGGTGGAAAGAAGTTCCGGACAACATCAGTAGTTTCGGACGCATCAAAGAAGTGCTATAATTGTGGTCGAGCAGGGCATATTAGACGTGATTGCCCCGCATCTTCTGTGACTTGTTTTTATTGTGGGCAAGAGGGGCACCGTGCGGCTTTCTGTGGAGTGGCGACCAGATCGTTTGGTACTCGCACTCCAGCGCCAGTTCCGAAAGAGATAAGTGTGAACCAGACGCGTGAGTGGATTTCAAAGTGAGAATGTTGGGAAGAGAGAAACATCCAATCTTTGGGTCCGTTCCTGTCCTTTGCGAGATGAGGAAATCGACGATCGTAACACCTTTGTTGCATCAAGTACGATTCAGATCCTTTTGCAACCAGTTAGTGTCTTATTCGATTCCGGAGCTACACATTCTTTCATATCCTTGAACTGTGTTAATCGTTTGCAAATCTCGTGTTTATTTGATTGTGAACCATATGTTTTGGGTTTGCCGAGCGGAGAGAGAATTGTGGGAACCCTAGAAACTAGAGATTTTCCAGTGTCTATAGGAGGGAGAGATTGGCTATCGAATCTTATTGTAGTTGACATTCCTGGTGATGATTTAATTCTCGGAGACGATTGGCTCAACCGTTATGGAGCTATTCTAAATTACCGAAAGAGAGTCATTTCTATCATTGCTGATGATGGATCTGAACACTTATTCAGAGGGTGGAGACCGGGAAGCTCGGGAAAATTGATCAAAGCAATGAAAGCTGTGAAATTACTGAAGCAGGGATGTCATGGACTTTGGTGCTATGCCATGAGGAAATAAGAAGGGGTAGAGCTCTCGTCTATTCCCGTTGTGAATGAATTCTCAGATGTATTCCTTGACGAACTACCTGGGTTACCTCCGCATACAGAAGTGGAGTTCACTATCGAATTAGAGCCTGGAGCCGCTCCTATTTCTAGAGCACCATACCGCATGGCGCCAACCGAGATGTATGAACTAAAGAAGCAACTGGAGGAATTATTGCAGAAGGGTTACATTAAACCTAGCGTTTCTCTTTGGGGAGCACCCGTTCTCTTTGCCCGAAAGAAAGATGGATCCCTCCGATTATGTATTGATTACCGGGATCTAAACAAGGTGATGATCAAGAACAAGTATCCTATACCTCGGATCGACGACTAGTTTGATCAACTGCAAGGGGCAAGGGTATTCTCGAAGATTGACTTGCGATCAGGATATCATCAGTTGAGAATTAAGGAATTGGATATACCTAAATCTGCTTTCAGATCCCGGTACGGGCACTATGAATTCGTGGTGATGCCATTCAGACTTACCAATGCTCCTGCGGTATTTATGCAATTGATGAATCGGGTATTCTTAGAATACCTAGATAAGTTTGTAGTCGTTTTCATTGATGACATCATGATCTATTCGAAAGACACAGAGGAGCATGCCGAGCATTTGCGTGTGGTTTTGAGCACCTTGAGGAAGGAACAGCTTTATGAGAAGCTTTCCAAATGCGAGTTCTGGCGTAACTTTCCTTGGGCATGTGATATCAGCTGACGGAGTTCAGGTAGACCTGAAGAAAGTCGAAGCAATCTTGGAATGGGAAGCTCCTAATAACTTGAAAGAAGTCCGAAGCTTCTTAGGACTTGCTGGATATTATCGCCATTTTGTAGAGGGATTTTCCAAAATTGCTCGTCCGCTCACTCAGCTGTTACAGAAAACTCAAAAGTTCACGTGGGATGAGAAATGCCAGGCTGGTTTTGATGAACTTAAGAAGAGACTGACGACAGCACCTATATTAGCATTACTAGATGGAACTGATGGATTCATGGTATACAGCGATGCTTCAAATCAGGGTCTGGGATGTGTGTTGATGCAAAAGGATAAGGTGATTGCCTATGCTTCCCTATAGTTGAAACCATACGAAGTTAATTACCCGACTCATGATCTGGAGTTAGCAGCTGTGGTCTTTGCCTTGAAAATTTGGCGACATTATTTATACGGCACTCATTGTCAGATCTTTACAGATCATAAAAGCCTCAAGTACATTTTCATGAAAGAATTAAACATGAGGCAGAGAAGGTGGCTAGAATTGATCAAGGATTACGACTTGGAAATTCTCTATCATCCGGGTAAAGCAAACGTAGTAGCTGATGCATTGAGCCGTAAACCTATTTCTCTTCGAGTGTTGGAAGCACTTACGTCCCAAACCAGCATTCAACGAGAACTGATCCGCGAAGGGATTGAAGTATGGTCACCAGGAATCCAAGGGAAACTATATGTGATGGAACTGACTTCGTCACTAGTCGAAGAAATCAAATCTAAGCAGTTGAACGATTCTCCGATCCTCCGGTTATGTGACGAAGTAAAGAAAGGAAAGGCCCCAGGATTCGTGATACAAGATGATGGAATTCTGAGGTTTCAGAGTCGACTTTGCGTTCCCGATGATGATTTGAGATGGATAATTCTGAAGGAAGCTCACAACGCACCCTATTCTATTCACCTGGGCAGCAGTAAGATGTATAAAGATCTAAAACAAAACTTCTGGTGGGGGAATATGAAGAAGAACGTAGCAGAGTACGTTTCGAAGTGTTTGACTTGTCAGCAGGTTAAGATTGAACATCAGCGACCTGCCGAAATGTTAAAGCCGCTTCCGATCCCTGAGTGGAAGTGGGAGGATATCTCGATAGATTTCATCACCAGTATGCCAAGGACCAAGACGGGAATGAACATGATTTGGGTTATAGTTGATCGACTAACCAAGTCGGCTCATTTCCTAGGAATTAAGGACACATGGGGACCCGAGAAATTGGCACGAGTATTTATTGCAGAGATAGTCAGATTGCATGGGACGCCGAAGACCATTATTTCAGATCGAGATGGTCGCTTCGTGTCGCACTTCTAGAAGGCAGTTCACAGGGCTTTGGGGACCGAGCTAAACTTTAGCACGGCTTATCATCCCCAAACGGATGGTCCGTCCGAAGGGACTATACAAACCATAGAAGACATGCTTAGAGCTTGTGCTTTGGATTGGTCAACTGATTGGGAAGTTCATTTGCCCTTGATTGAATTCACCTACAGCAATAGTTGGCATACTTCTATTAGGATGACACCATTTGAAGCTTTGTACGGGAGAAGATGCCGATCACCCCTGTGCTGGGATGATTCTTCGGACTTCATCGGGACGGAACCGAAATTGATAGTTCAGACTCAAGAGAAGATAGCATTGATTCGGGAAAGACTGTTGACTGCCCAGAGTCGACAGAAGTCTTATGCAGATGTGCGTCGTCGCCCTCTAGAGTTCGACATTGGGGACCACGTACTATTAAAGGTGTCCCCTACACGAGGAATTTTCCGTTTTGGGAGGAAAGGTAAGCTAAGTCCGAGATATATCGGACCATTTGAGATCCTCGAGAGAGTTGGGGATTTAGCATACAGGTTGGCCTTACCGCCATCGTTGAGTCACGTTCACAATGTGTTTCACGTATCCCAATTGCGGAAGTATGTACTGGATCCCAGTCATATCATTGAGTTCGATGAGATCGAGATAGCTAATGACGGCACCTTCGAAGAGAGACCAATCAAGATACTTGAGAGTCGGATCAAACAATTGAGGAATAAACCAATACCCTTGGTTAAAGTACAATGGTCGCAACACGTAGTTGAAGAGGCCACTTGGGAAATGGAGGACAACATGAAGACTAGGTATCCGGAGTTGTTTTCATCTTAAGTTTCGGGACGAAACTTCTTTTTAGGGAGAGAGGATGTAATACCCGAGATTTCTGATGTGTATTTGAACCTTGTGATATTGTATTTGTTACATTTTGATCTGAGTATTACTCTCTGTATTTCATGATCCGGTGTTGTTGAGCGCATGATTACATGAATATGTTATAAGTGGTGATTTTGCACATGTAGCGCAAACTAACGACTTAGCGTAGCGTACGCTAAGTTGGGTTCGTAGCGCACGCTATGTATGAACCTTAGCGCACGCTATATATAGTCAGCATGATTAAGACAGGGTGGTAGGTGAGATCAGCCGCAGATCTTGGTCTGATCATGTCGGGATGAACCTGGATGGCTTTCAGGAAAAGCCAAGTCAATGCGGTAGCGCACGCTACTGATATGAGGATAGCGCGTGCTAAATGCTGAGTACAGTGAAGTCAGTAAGCTTCGTATGACCGTTAGCGCACGGTATGGATAGGGACTAGCGCGCGCTAATAACCCTTTTCTATAAATAGGACAGCATCCTTTTTCATATTTTCAGCCTTTTTACTTCCCACATCCGAATTCTTGGACTTGGAGAGTCACTCTCTTCATCCTAAGCCCTTTATATCATCATCCTAGCACGAGTTGGAAGATTGTAGATCATTGGAGATTGGTGTTCAAGCCCTCGGTGTTGGATTTCTTCAAGTTCCTTCGTGTTCTTCGCTACTTTGAGGTAGGTGATTCTTCACCAATATTAGTAGTATTCTGAAGGACGTTTTGATGACTTTTATCACCACAGAAATGACAGTATTAACACTGAATATTTCATGAGTTTTATCACCATTAGATCAAGTTTTCTGCCCAGAAGTAAACTGCCATGCATGGTTAGCGCACGCTAAGATATGTATATTAACATGCGCTATTGGGAATGAGTTAACGTACGCTACGTTCGGTACGTAACGTACGTTATAACATCAGTCGAGTCAGTAGGCTGATCAGAGAGAACTGTCAGTACATAGCTAGCGTACGTTAGACTTGTTCAGTTGCGTACGTTAACAGGCAGACTTAGCGCACGTTACGTAGAGTACGTAGCGTACGCTAAGTAGTTTAGGCAGATTACATTTTTAGAGCTTTCGGACATAGACTGGATTGATAGGCATTCGTACGACTTGAGATGAATTCTATATCATTTCTTTTATTAAGGTTCGAGCTTCTACGTTGATCGAAGGAGGGGGCCTTCGAGTGTGTTGAGATCATTGGAGTATTTAGTTCTTGCCATCTTCGAGGCAAGTATCGTAATTTGTTAATATTGGTATTTTGAGCATACATGTGGTTTATTCATGTTGTTGAACATGGGATTTATTTCGTTTAATTATCATGATATTCGTTATCTAGTGTTTGTATGTTCATGTTGATGGACATAGCAATTTTGCATATATGTATGCATGAGTTGTGTTTGTGTATGTTGTACGATCTATGCTGAGGGCGCTGAATCGGATGTCCACCTCGTGTTGGTCCGACAGGATCATCTTGGGATCTAGGCTGAGGGCGCTGGATCATTGGACGGGTTTTTCCACCTCGTGTTGGTCCGACGGGATCATCTTGGGATCTATGCTGAGGGTGCTGGATCATTGGAATACCCATGCTATGTTAATGGAATCTTGTGGATTCGCATTGTCGGATTCCGGTAGCGGAAGTCCGTGTGGTGTATCTTGTTATGTATTGTTGACGCATCGATTTGGTTAATATAATACTTGTACTAGCATCGTTTTGCTAACCCCTTCGGGGGTGGACATTTGTTTTGATGTTCAGGTAGCCGAGGAGCGGGGAAACAGCCACAGTACCGACGTGACGACGAAGGGGCTCATTGATGTTTGTTGTTTTTGTGATTTGTCTTCTTGATTCATTTTAGTACTCTAGTACGCGTGTCTTATTAATATCATTTCGATATGTTTGTATTAATTAACTCGTTGGATCAGTTGGAACCTGTTTTGTAATTTGAATTTCTGTGGTATTGTTGGATTATATTCACATTTCTTTTAATTAGCCTTGTAAATCCTTACTTAAAGGGTTTACGACGCTGTAATTATTCCGAATATCTCGGGGTGTTACACAAAATGTACGTTAAGTCACCGCCTACACGTACCGATGAGATAGTTTAAAGAAAAAGGTTTAACAAAATTCACCCAAGTTTACGAAGTACCCAAAAGTCCATTTTAAAGTTATACACAAATTGGTAAAATACCGGAAGCCATTTTAAAATACACAGCAGCAGATATAAGCATAATAAAAATACACTTGCAGCGGAATCATAACAGTCAGGAAAATACTCAGTTCTCAAATACATGCCATAGCTAGTATCACCCAGGAAGCTCATCCCTTCACGACCGCTACTAGCTCGATCTCCGAGTACCTAAAAGATAAATCCAACGACGGGGTCAGCCACAACACTCAACAATGGTAGCGATCGCATCATCATAAACAATTACATATCAATGTAATTACAAAGTAAGAATACTCCCAATGCAATCTTACCGTCATAACCTTACCAATCCATAGCAATATATGCCAAATCGATCCTTACCATAATCCACATTTCACATTCTCAAATGATAAATGAACTCAACTACAACCATATGTGTTGTATTCAAACAATAGCAAAATTCTCAAAACATCATCATAACTCATAAGCACACGATACCCAGCATTCGGTCAGTCCACTCATACCCATTGATTAACACCATCAAATCTCAACTCTAATAATCGAGTACCAATCTAGTCAAGTACCAACAATAAATGAAAACAGATAAATCACAAATAATCAATTATCTACCAATTACAATAACCCAAGGCCGCAACCAAGGGTTACGAAAGCATCTGCGCAGGAGTACTCCAGAACGTGAGTGCCATTTTGGTCTTATCCCTCAACACATTACATACAATTACAAAATACCCCAAGGTCGCAACCAAGGGTCACAAAAGCATCTACACAGAAATACTCCGGAACGTGGGTGCCATTTAGGTCTTATCCCTCAACACATCGGCCCAATCACAAGAGTCTTTCGACTTCAATCATTTCAAAACAACAAGATAAAACATATATTAAGGTATTTGATAGAATTGGCTTCCTAGATTATCATCAACAGTATCCAACTCTTGACTATACCTACATAACCGTTCAATTTCACACTATCATGGAACCATTCAGAATAACCAGAACCTTCATTTATCGTAACATACCTAGATACTTGATGAAACCGTATACCTTAGACTGTAGAACTCATATCTTCGTCGTTACCAAACTGTAATCCCAACGCTCAATTATACATCTTGACGTATGTAAATCATATACCTTATAATTACGCACCAAAACCGAAACACAACCTATAAACGTCATCTCCATAAATTCTTATATACATTCATTGGTATACGAATTATAAATGAAATGAAACCGAAACCATTCATTAAGTATTATGAACAAAGCAAGTATAAAAATTGCCTCGATACTGACACGACGATGCTGAAGCCGTTACCAAGTTCCTTGCCTTTATCTACGAGCTCCTCGGCCCTGACCAACACAATTCACGAACATCCTCGAATGCAACCGCAAGGCACGGTTCTTAATCCATGATCAATTATCACAACCTATTGAAGTAATCAATTAACAACAATCCGATAACCATCAATAGCCGACATAGCCAATGAGTCAAACTCAACGGTTCAATGATACTTTGATCATATACCACACCAATTAATCCGACTCAACAGATACGAACTCATATCTATGCTACAAGCCGCAACTCGATAATCATAATTAACAATAAATATAACCGATCAACAACCCAACGGTCCCACAATGTCTCGATTAAACACAAATCCGAACAACCCAAGTCATTCAATCACGAACCCATAACCACAATACGATTCCACAATACGATAACCATATCAACTTATCCCGATAACAAGAATTACACAACATACTCTATTCCAAATTCAACAAGATATGTTTCACCCCTTGTTCATACTCATCAACCTCATACCAGTACTACACTTAAGATTATCAAATAATCTAATCATCCGATCATTCAACTCGTATTAATGCATATACTCGAAGAAGGATAATACTCTTGTCAAATTCATAATCGAAATTCGTATATCATCAAGATCATACGAAAACCATATCACCGCTCACATGACTTGTCTCTTGACATCAACAATCATCATCACTTGTTCTATATATCCACATTCCATATTCATATCCAAAGACATAAACACCTTAACAAAAACTCATCATATTCACCAATTTTACTTCAAGGGATTCTCAAGGACATGAATCAATCCAACCACGTTTGAGTAATATCAACATGTTCATGATAATCAAGGCAACATAGTCCAATATGTTATTTAATCATATAATCCGTAACTTTGACACATAAAGCATTATATATCCTATCACATATTCACCTTTGATGTGATATACACCAAGAACACCAATAACATCATGATTCCATAATCATGTTCATAGCAAACAACATAATCAAAGGCATATATCATCATATTCTTCAACATACAATTCACATAACCTCAAGAATAAAAACGTCATCACCATAGCCATCATCATACAAAGAAAACATCAACAACAACCTCAAAATCCAAAGTTAAAGATAAGAGTTATCCAACATACCTCATGATAATGAACAACACCATCAGACACCTCAAGAACATCAAGGATTCCAAACCCCAAGCTTTAAATCAAACCATCATGGTCTCAACCAAAGTAGAAGGGCCTGGAATAGGATTAGAAGCGAAGAGGGACGAAATTTGAGGAGAAAACACTACTAGAAAAAACACTTTCTAAATCGGGTAAAATAGACATTTAAATAACCGTTATAGATCCAACCGATGTATAAAGTCTGGACTTTCTACATCGGTTTTCAGAACCGATCTAGAAAGTCTGCTTTCTACATCGTTTATTTAACTGATCTAGAATGTCTATTTGAACCGATCTAGAATGTCTTCTTTTTTTCCAAAAAAATAACCCTAACCCAGCTCGGGTCTGACCCGACCACAGCCCAACCCCGACCCGACCACAATCGGCCCGGCCCGGGACCCGACTTGATATCGGGACGGACCCAATCTTGAAATATCAATGTATTTCAATTTGTTGCCATGAGGGTTTGAACCCTTGACCTTGTGGTTGGGGAGTGAAGTCCCAACCACTAGGCTAAAGTGAGTTGTTTGAGAAACTTGCATTTATATTAAATTTAAATATAATTTCTTGAGTGGGTTTTAAATCGGTTCTAAAATAACCGATCTAGAAAGTGCACTTTCTAGATCGGTTCTAAAATAACCGATTTAAAAGTCCACTTTCTAGATTGGTTCTAAAATAACCGATTTAGAAAGTCCACTTTCTAGATCGGTTCTAATACAACCGATTTAGACAATGGTCATGTCAATTTCTAGATCGGTTTTTTTAGAACCGATTTAGAAAATGGCCGCATCACTTTCTAAATCAGTTATTATAGAACCGATCTAAAATGTCCGATGTGAAATAGTATTTTTCTACTAGTGAAAATCTATTTCTTCTCGTGAAGAAATGAAAGACCGATCCTTATTTTATAATCTGCACAGCTCGTTACGTACGTTAACACCAACCACTAACGTACGGTAGACCTCCTAACGTATGCTACATGTCCTGCATAGCGTATGTAATCAGCATCCAGAGCTCATTGCCTCATTTCGTACCTTGTATTACGTATGTAACACCTGTGCCATAGTGTACGTAACACACAGTTGACTTGCTATAGTAACATACTCGTTTAACATACATAATGAGTTATCCTTAACATATGTAAAGCTCAATGTTGACTTACCTTTCCACATCTACATCGAAAGTTGCCGACACCTTGGATGCTATCGGATTCTCTTCATAATGTACGTTATATACTCAACATAATGTACGTTAGAGCTGTGTCTTAATGTACGTAAGCTCCTACGATTAACGTACGCTACACTTTCATTGACAAAGTCCTCTGATCAGACAACGGCATCTCACCTGGTGTTTTAACGTACGTAATGCATGATACATAATGTAGGTTACACATACCAACTTACCGTACGTAAGCTCCTCAGCTTAACATACGTAATGGATTTTATACTTAGCCATTTACAACTGCTTCTACCTATTGTCTCAATATAAAGAATACGTACACGCGACATACTGAATACATATACTCGTTCCAATATATTCTCATATGTTACACCTGATACACGATATCCTCAAATGCAATTGTCAACTAAATACGACAATTATTCCAACACAATTGCCTCAGTCCTTAAATTATATTATCCATACTGTAATATCCTGCACTGTGCATTATAACTCGGTAAAATAATGCGAAAAATTTATACTGAAATTCCGGGATATTACATGCAATTATAACAAATGACATCGCCCAGCACACTTTTGGAGCTCTCTGCGGGTCGAGATGCCCTTCCCGAAGATTGGTAGTATGACTAAGGTTTAGTGAACGTATTTCTCTTTCTTCCTATAAAGCTTGTGGTACCTCTCAATTCTTTTGTTTTAGTTGCACCCTCCATCGCGGCTGACGTAACTCAAAACCTAAGGCCTTATCTTGATATTATCTTAGGGTGGCACATTCAAAGCCAAACATATAGCGAAGAACCTCCGCGCTTATTCTCATGTCAAAATGCTAGATTTTTTCCTCCTTAACCTGGTCTTGGACAAAGACCAGTTATTGGTTAAATGTCTTGATTGTAATATCCGGATTAATTATTGAGTATTTGGTCTGTAACTAAACCCTGTATTATTCAAATTTGTGATATCGATAATCGAAGTATGATCTTTCTCATATTCATATCCATATGCATGATTATATCAACATATAAATCTTCACATGAAATTACGTAATAACATACGCTAAGAAGTGAGCATAGCGTAGGTTATGTGGCAAGGATAATGTACCCTATGAGCAAGGCATAGCATACGTAAGGAAGGCAATAATTGAGCAAGGTGGCTAGCATATGAGCCAGCTGGTTGGTGGGTCCGGATAAGATTCCCGCGGATGAACCTGGATAGTTTTGGGTCAACGGGGATTAGTGTACTCTAATTGATGTATATATCGTACGCTAATTATAACTGATTACGTACGTAACCTTGAGGATGTAGCGTACGTAAGAGTGTACAGGAACGAGATAGTAAACTATTTGGACATTAACGTATGCTAAGCATAACTTATAGCGTACGGTAAGTGGATAACGTACTTTATGCATGAAGGCTAACGTACGTAAATTCAGAAAAATTATAAATGGGATAGCACCCCATTTCATTTCATTTCGTTTCCTTCACTTGTTCTTCACCTCCCTTCATTCCCATAGAGTTCCCAGCCACCTAAAACACCCATAGACCATCTATACTTGATCATTGGAGATTGGATATCACTTATACTTGATAATTGAAGTTGAGAAACATCTTGGATTGGCACACAAGCAATCGGAGTTGGACTCTACCTATTATCTCGGTGTTTTCTTCATCTTAAGGTATGTTAATGATATCTCCAACCTTGGACTCGTGTTCTTAAGGATGTTATGATCATACTACCGATAATATTAGGTTCCATAGATGATTTATTCAACCAAACATCATGTTTAGGAAGTTGGGATGACTATGCTTAAGTTACCATTGTTGAGAACATTTTAGTTAGAATCTTGTTACGTCAAATAATTAGAGTAGTGTTCTGAGATTGATAATCCGTATTGAGTGGTGCTTCCATAATGATCGTGGACATGGTATTGATATCACCTTTGCTAAACGGAATTAGATAAAGGATCACCAGAGGTTGTGTCATTTCTTATAAGTTAGATTGATAAATTAATCTTCATGATGAAGTTGAATGTAATGATGATTTTGGTAATAAGCGTTTCAACCTTAGATCACCCGAATTTCATATGAGAAATTGTAATCAATATTGATTATGACGTGTGATGTTATGCGAATCCCTGAATTCAAAGATGTCTATAAATCGTAAGATCATTCAAGTTGCTTGAGTAATGTATGTGTGGAGTATAACGTACATTAAACACTCAGAATTACGTATGTTATACCATCAGGCAAGATAGTCGTCTGATCAGGGAAGAAACTGTCAAATGCATGCTTAGCGTGCGCTAGGCTTCGTATCTTACATACACTAACGAGCAGACTTAACGTACGCTACATTAGGTATGTAACCTACATTATGCAGATCAGGCAGGATACGTTTTGTTGAACTTTAGGCCGTAGTTTAGAATGATAGATGTTCGTTTGTTAGTTATTTGACATAAGATGAACTCTATATTGATCGAAGGAGTGACCTTCGAGTGTATTGATACTAGACGAAGTATTATTCTTGTTGTCAATCGAGGCAAGTGCTTTAATTTTATTTGTGCGTATTAATGTCGACTATGTTGTTGTTGTATTGTTGTGTACTTGTTAATTGTCCACCATGCGTTGGTCCGATGGGATCATCATGGGAATCTATAGCCATGTGCGCTGGATCGCTGGACAGGTATTTCCACCATGCGTTGGTCCGACGGGATCGTCATGGGAATTTATAGCTGTGTGCGCTGGATCGCTGGAATACCACGAGTATGTTGAGATTGTCACGATGTGCTATGTGATATTATTTCTCGTTGGAGAAACTTGACATGATTATGGTTGATAATATTGATGTCATTATTTAAGAATAGATGAATAAATCCTTGTTGTTTAATTATCGTACTTATACTAGCATCGTTGTGCTAACCCCTTCGGGGGTGAACATTTGCTTATGTTCAGGATCCAGGAGAGCGGGAAAACAACCACTGGAGCTGCATGACGACGAGGGTGCAGAGTGATGTTCCGGCCGAATTTAATTCTTATTGTGTTGTTTTAATAAGTACTTGAGTACGTTGTCTTTTGTGATGTTGGAATTGGTTGTGTATTAATAATTTGTCGTTGGATGCTTGTAATTTTATTATTGATTCGGATTCGTTGTATTTTATTTATGTTGCCATAATCTATTGTTGTCTTTTATTGTCGTTCTGTTCCTTCAGCCTTGTAAATTCTTACGTAAAGGATTTACGGCGCTGTAATATTCCCGAATATATCGGGGCTGTTACAGAATATGGTATCGGAGCTAAGATTATGTATATCTTGGCCATTGGGTTAAAATAGGGGTCGTATATGTCTTTCGAGGTAACCGGCCGTGCATAACATCACTGTACTGCCTACGTCCTCGTGCGAGCGGTGAAGTTCCTAAACTCTTTCTCATCCTTTTTATGTTGTACCTCATTATACTTGAACGTTAGAACAATATTGTTCCCTGTATATTGAGTAATTATGCTTACAGTATGTTGAGAGGAGGACGTGGACGTGGTCACGGTCGCAGATGTGGACGAAGGAATGCTGAAAGAGAAGCTTCACCTTCAAATTAGGCTAGTCACAGCTCAGGCGAGCCACAGGAATCCACTAACAATGAACCAGAACCTGCCGTTCCTGACATCCTTCGTCGGGTGGTTAACAAGATGACTTAGTTTGCTCAGGTTGTGGACCGAATGCCGGTGGCAGTAGGATTGCAACAGGGAGAAATACAGTAAGGCATCCCAGACTTGGAAAATCGAGGCGACCGATGGCTGCAGGAGGTGGCGAAGATGAAACCACCCAAATTCGACGGATTTTCCGAGACACCGACATGGGATCACTGGTTGAAAGAGCTGGAGAATATTTTTGCCGGGATTAGTTGCCCAGACGACCAGAAAGCCTCAATTGCTCAGTATTTTCTGACAGGGGAAGCGTCCCAATGGTGGGAGGCCATCCGACCCATAGATCATGATGCCGACTCGGGAGAATTTAAATTGATGATGGAAGCTCAGTACTATCCCCGTCCGGTGAGGGAAGCTAAAGTTCGGGAATTTTTCTCCGCACAACCTTTAGATGTGCCAGTATCTCAGGCGATTAAGACATCTAATCAGCAGCTGACGTTTGTTCGACACCTGGTCAGAAATGATGCGGAAATGATGGTCCATTTCGATATGAGAATGAAACCGGAAATACAGAAGTACATGTCAGGTCTTGAATGCACCACTCTCCGTCAGTATCAGGATAAAGCGTTGGCGTATGAGATCAAAGAAGCAACGATAGAAAAGTTCGCCGAATCCAAGAAACAGAAAGTCTCTGGTAGTTTCACAGAGCACAAGAGCAGTGGGCCCCACAAGGCCCAGTCATCATTTCATTCATTCAAGAAACCTCCGCACACATCCAAGAGCGGAAAGAACTTCAGAGCAGTATCAGCACAGACAGATGTAGTCAAGAACTGTTTTAATTGTGGACGCCCAGGTCACCTCTGGCGTGATTATCTCTGTTCTCCAGTAACATGTTATGATTGTGGACTGGAAGGGCATTGTGCGATCTTCTGCAAGGATTCCATGAAGTTAAATGGAGCTCGTACTTCACAGCCGACTCAGAAAGAAGCAAGTGTTCAGCAGACGCAGCAGAGTGTCAAGCTACCCCAGAGCTTTGGTCATGGACGGGACAGAGGAAAGTTCGATTGAAAGGGGACATCGAGTGCCGGATCCATTCCTCCATGCCTGTATGAGATGAGGAGGGCAGACGATCAGGATGCTGCTGTCGCATCAGGTCCGTTCAGATCCTTTCACAATGAGTTAGCGTTTTATTCGATACAGGAGCTACACATTCATTTATATCATTGTCTTGTGGAACATTTCTGGTTTTTATTATTGTGAGCCTTATGTTGTGGGTTTACCGAGTGGGAAGAGAATTGTGGGAAACTTGGAAATTAGATATTTTCCTATATCTATTGGAGGCAGAGAGTGGCCCTCAAATCTGATTGTGATAGAAATACAAGGAGACGACCTGATTCTCGGAGATGATTGGCTTAATCGATATGGAGCTATTGTAAACTACCAGAAGAGGAATATCTCGATGATAGCTGAAGATGGTTCCGAAATATTGTTCGAGGGATGGAGACCAGGAAGCTCAGGAAAGGTGATCAAAGCAATGAGAGGTGTCAAACTTCTAAAACAAGGCTGTACTGGATACTGGTGTCACGCAATGAAGAAGGAAGACGGAAAGTAGAAATTTCATCCATTTTTGTTGTGAACGAATTCTCGGATGTGTTTCCTGACGAATTACCTGGACTACCTCCACAACGAGATGTGGAGTTCACCATTGAGCTGGAACCAGGGGCTACACCGATTTCTAAGGCACCGTCCTGTATGGCACGTACTGAGATGTATGAATTAAAGAAACAACTGGAGAAGTTACTGGACAAAGGCTATATTCAGCCAAGCGTTTCGCCCTGGGGTGCACCAGTTCTTTTTGTTCAGAAAAAGGATGGATCGCTTCGATTGTGTATTGGCTATCGAGAGTTGAACAAGATGACGATCAAGAACAAGTATCCTTTGCCACGGATTGATGATTTGTTTGACCAATTGCAAGGAGCAACAGTATTTTCTAAGATCGATCTGAGATCGGGATATCATCAGTTGAAGATTAAGGAATCCGATGTTCTAAAATCAGCGTTCAGAACTCGCTACGGACACTATGAGTTTGTAGTGATGCCGTTTGGTCTCACTAATGCACCTGCTGTGTTCATGCAATTGATGAATCGAGTGTTCATAGAGTATTTGGAAAAATTCGTAGTCATACTTATTGATGACATTCTGGTTTATTCCAAGAGCCCGGAAGAGCATGCGCAGCATTTACGGATCGTTTTAGACCTTTTGAGAATCGAGCAATTGTACACCAAGCTTTCTAAGTGTGAGTTCTAGCTAAAGAAAGTGATGGTCCTCGGTCACGTGGTATCAGCGTAAGGAGTCCGAGTAGACCCCTAGAAAGTCGAAGCAATTATGGATTGGAAGTCTCCTAAGAACGTGAAGGAAGTCAGGAGTTTCTTAAGACTTGCTGGGTATTATCGTCGATTCGTGGAAGGGTTTTCCAAAATTACCCACCCACTTACTCGATTACTACAGAAGACCCAACGTGATGTGC
Organism: Orobanche coerulescens; assembly: GCA_033398695.1. NCBI lineage: Eukaryota > Viridiplantae > Streptophyta > Magnoliopsida > Lamiales > Orobanchaceae > Orobanche > Orobanche coerulescens. The sequence goes on from CM065808.1 coordinate 78,221,577, forward strand.
CAGGCCAGCTTTGATGAACTGAAGAAGAGATTGACGACAGCATCAATTTTATCACTACCACAGGGAATTGAAGGATTCACAGTTTACAGTGACGCTTCAAACCAAGGTCTCGGATATGTATTGATGCAAAATGATAAGGTGATTGCCTATGCGTCACGACAGTTGAAGCCTTATGAAGTAAATTACCCAATGCACGATTTGGAGCTGCCAGCGGTGGTTTTCGCTTTGAAAATCTAGAGACATTATCTGTACGGGACTCACTATCAGATCTTCACGGATCATAAGAGTCTCAAAAACATCTTTAGTCAGAAGGAGTTAAACATGCGACAGAGGAGATGGATGGAATTGATTAAAGATTATGACTTGGAGATTTTTTACCATCCAGGCAAAACAAATGTGGTGGCTGATGCACTAAGCCGCAAACCCGTTTCTATTCGAATGTTGGAAACTCTCACCTCCCAGACCAGAATTCCGATTGCATGGTACTCCAAGCCACTCCCGATTCCTGAATGGAAACGGGAAGATATATCCATGGACTTTATCACTAGTATGTCGAGGTCCAGAACAGGAATGAACATGATTTGGGTAATAGTTGATCGTTTAACTAAATCGGCTCATTTTCTGGGCATTAAGGACACTTGGGGACCAGAGAAGTTGGCACGAGTGTTTATTGCAGAGATAGTCCGATTGCATGGTACTCCGAAGACCATTATTTTTGATCGAGACAGTCGTTTCGTGTCACATTTTTGGAAAGCAGTGCATAAAGCCTTAGGAACCGAATTGAGCTTCAGCACAACTTATCATCCGCATATAGACGGACAGTCCGAGAGGACTACTCAAACAGTGGAAGACATGCTGAGAGCTTGTGCCTTAGATTGGTCGACTGATTGGGAAGTTCATCTACTGTTGATTGAATTCACCTACAACAATAGTTGGCATGCTTGCATTAAGATGGCACCTTTTGAAGCATTATATGGGAGGAGATGCAGATCGCCCCTATGTTGGGATGATTCATCATACTTGATCGGGATGGAACCAGAATTGATCGTACAGACACGAGATAAGATAGCCTTGATTCGCGAAAGACTGTTGACCGCCCAAAGTCGACAGATATCTTATGCAGACGTGCGCCGTCGCCTAATAGAGTTCAGTATTAGAGATCACGTGCTTTTAAAAGTTTCTCCTACTCGGGGAATCTTTCATTTTCGGAGAAAGGGAAAGCTGAGTCCGAGATATATCGGACCGTTTGAGATTCTTGAAAGAATTGGAGAGTTGGTATACAGGTTGGCACTACCGCCGCCATTAAGCCATGTTCATAACGTATTCCACGTATCCCAATTACGGAAGTATATACCAGATCCCAGTCATGTCATTGATTTCGGTGAGATCGAAGTCGCTAAGGATGGTACGTTTGAAGAGAGACCGATCAAGATACTCGAAAGTCGAGTCAAACAATTGAGAAATAAACTGATCACTTTGGTTAAGTTTCAGTGGTCGTGCCAAGGAGTGGAAGAAGCCACTTGGGAGACGAAAGATAGCGTGAAGTCCAGATATCCAGAGTTATTTTCGTCTTGAGTTTCGGGACGAAACTCCTTTTTAGAAGGAGAGTATGTAATATCCGGATTAATTATTGAGTATTTTGTCTGCAATTGAACCCTATATTATTCGGATTTGTGATATCGATAATCGAAGTATGATCTTTCTCGTATTTGTATCCATATGCTTGATTATATCAACATATAAATCTTCACATGCAATTACTTAATAACGTACGCTAAGAAGTGAGCATATCGTACGTTATGTGCCAAGGTTAACGTACGCTATGAAGTGAGCATAGTGTACGTAAGGAAGGCAATAATTGAGCAGGGCGGATAGCACATGAGCCAGCTGGTTGGTGGGTCCGGATAAGATTCCTGCGGATGAACCTGGACAGTTTTGGGTCAACGGGGATTAGCGTACGCTAATTGATATATATAGCGTACGGTAACTATAACTGATTACGTACGTAACCTTGATGATGTAGCGTACGTAAGAGTGTACAGGAACGAGACAGTAAACTATTTGGACGTTAATGTACACTAAGCATAACTTATAGCGTACGCTAAGTGGATAAGATACGTTATGCACGAAGGCTAACGTACGTAAAGTCAAAAATATTATAAATGAGACAGTACCCCATTTCATTTCATTTCGTTTTCTTCACTTGTTCTTCACCTCCCTTCATTCCCAGAGAGTTCCCAGCCACCTAAAACACCCATAGACCATCTATACTTGATCACTGGAGATTGGATATCACTTATACTTGATCATTAAAGTTGAGAAACATCTTAGATTGGCACACAAGCAACTGGAGTTGGACTCTACCTATTATCTCGGTGTTTTCTTCATCTTATGGTATGTTAATACTATCTCCAACCTTGGATTCATGTTCTTAAGGATGTTATGATCATACTACCAAGAATATTAGGTTACATAGATGATCTATTGAACCAAACATCATGTTTAGGAAGTTGGGATGATTATGCTTAAGTTACCATTCTTGAGAACATTTTAGTTGGAATCATGTTACGTAAAATAATTAGAGTAGTGTTCTGAGATTGATAATCTGTATTGAATGGTTCTTCCATAATGATCGTGGACTTGGTATTGATATCACCTTTGCTAAACGGAATTAGATAAAGTATCACCGAAGGTTGTATCATTTCTTATAAGTTAGATTGGTAAATTAATCTTCATGATGAAGTTGAATGTAATGGTGATTTTGCTAATAAGCGCATCAACCTTAGATCACCCGAACTTCATATGAGAAATTGCAATCAAGATTGAGTATGTCGTTGTGATGTTATGCGAATCCTTAAATTCAAAGATGTCTATAAACCGTAAGATCATTCAAGTTGCTTGAGTAATGTATGTGTGGAGTATAACGTACGTTAAACACTGAGAATTACGTACGTTATACCATCAGGCAAGACAATCGTCTGATCAGGGAAGAAACTGTCAAATGCATGCTTAGCATGCGCTAGGCTTCGTAGCTTACGTACGCTAACGAGCAGACTTAACGTACGCTACATTGGGTATGTAACGTACGTTATGCAGATCAGGCAGGATACGTTTTGTTGAACTTTCGGCCGTAGTTTAGAATGATAGATGTTCGTTCGTTAGTTATTTGACGTAAGATGAACTCTATATTATTTATTTTGTTTAAGGTCCGAGTTTTACTAAGTGATTGATCGAAGGAGCGACCTTCGAGTGTATTGATACCAGACGAAGTATTATGTAACGCCCCGACTTTATAGGGTAATTATTGGGGAAATAAATAAAAGGTAAATTTTGACGAACAATAATTTTCTTGAGAATATAAAAATTCTCGCCTACAAAGTCGAGCCGCTACAATAACATAAAATAAATACCTTTAAATAAGGTAACATTTCATCATAAATACAAAGTAAAATTTTGCGGCGGAAGAATAATTCATAATTTATAAATTTTCAAATCGAAGTTTCCCTAAATGAGTTCCAAAACATTAGACATAAAGAAACATCATATAATAAATCCCTTTTGATATGCCCCCTCGGCTGGCTCCTTCGTCCTTCCGGCTTGGTTCAACCTGCGGGATTGATCGCTGAAATTCGCGTAGTATGGTTTTCAAATCCGATCAATTTTAAAATTTGTAAAACCTCGAAGTATTTCCAAGGTGTCGAACCCAAGAGAATTGATATGTCGAAAATAAAGGAAGTAACTCTACTCAAAATTTGACTGCTATTTAGGAATCCGAAAATTTAGTTTGTTTCTAATTATCTAACTTCAAAAATCGAAAAATAAAAATTAAATAACAATTAATCCTAAAAATAAAAAATCTAGAACAATAAGATAAGAATTCCAAGTATTATGCAAAGAGAGCAAAATAAAGTGAATTATCTAAATCAAGCAAATAAAGCAAATTAGCAAGATAAAATCACAAGATGAAAGTTAATTGATCCTAGGGTAGTATCGTCTAATTGAGTTCACACAATCCATTCACTTGATTTCTTTTCCCCAAATTTTAATTCAATCCTAGAAATAATCACTCAGCCGATCTAGAATTCCGATCAAGGCAACCTAGAAAGATAGTTAATTTAAACCCTTTTCCCGCAAGGCTCAAAGAATTTAAATCACTTAAAAAGCGTCAACTTATTTATCTATGATTTATCTTACTCCACTCAGGTCTTAAGATCAAATCATATTGTGCATCAAGTATTTCCACTAATTAATTAATCCTTCCGGGCAAAATTAATTAGCTAACATGCATCGATTAAGGGCCCTTTAATCTAGCATGAGATTTAACACATCTTGATCACAAGCCTAGGATGAAAGGTAAAAAGGTAATCAAAGGGACATCATGTGAACATCAATAAAAATTACTAACCCTAGAATCAATCAATGGATTTAGCTAGACATAATTGAAATTAAACAAGAAATAGATGGAGAATGCATATTATTAATATGAAAAGAGAGATTACAACCCTTCCGGATGAACTCTGAGTCTTCAATCTCCGAAAAACAATAATAATTGCTGCTTTTCAAAAAGTTCTAGTATCAAAGGAATTAAAATTGCCAAAATATGTAAAAGTGTGCTAAAGATGATAAAAGATGATAAAGGATGATGAAAGATGATAAACTAGGTCTGGAAGGAGGTCTATATATCCTATGGGAGTTAAACTCCCGATTAGCCCTAATCTAGGAAACAAAATCTATCCAAAAGAGTCACAATCCGTCAAAATTCGAGAACCCGCGGAGCAGCCTATCGGACGCACCTATCGGCCGATAGGCTGGCCCGATAGTTGGTCTGTCGGTCGACTTCACTCGATAGGGCTCGGAACACCTGTTGGACGCACCTATCGGCCGATAGGCTGGCCCGATAGGTGGTCTGACTTTTGCAAAAATCCGTTTCTTCCGTCCGTTTGACTCGACTCTCGGTCCTTTGTCTCGTTTTGGGTCCTTTTGGCTCTAAAAACCTGCAAACACACTAAAACCAACCCAAACGCGTAATACGGCTCGACTAATCATAAATAAGCCAAATACGAGCACATTAATCACGAAACGAGATAAAAACCTAGTATAAAATCCTAGAAAAATGTGGTAAAATTACCACTTATCAAACCCCCCAAACTTGAGCATTGTTCGTCCCGAACAACAAAAAGAAAAGAAAAAGAATATCGTGAATCATCGTGCAACTCATAGTGTTCAACCTAATCAATACTATCCTGTAATTCTCTCTAAATAATCCGAGTGTCGTAAAAGCGAGCTGCACTCAGAATAATGATCCCGCAAAGTAATCAAGTTCAGTCCTAATCACTCGTTCATGAAGAAAATCCAGCTCAAAGATTAACAAAACGTGAGTCAAATCGACCGTCAATATGAAAGGCTAAAATAAACAAGCTAGTTCGTCCCGTTACACAGTCTAGTGGCACAATTTTCACGAGTTTCATAACAAATAAACCTCGGACAGTATTCCCTTATATATATGTTCAAGAATTTGATTCGAGTTGACCACTAGGTTAGGATCTCGGGATGTTTCATCGGGGTAATCCTAGGGTGGAACTTCCATTCTCATGTATTAGGAAACCGTTTGACGTAAAAGACACTCATGGGGCACATGGATGCTTCTAGTTACTAAGTTCCCGTCTACAGCGGAGAAACAACTCGAATATATAATTTCCGCATGTCCGAATCAAGGTCGCCGTTTTGCGCGAGAGTAAACAGCGGGTCACGCGAATACCACCGGTTACTAGGTTCCCTATCATTGGCACATGTGAAATATCTAAATCACTAGTCTAATCAGGGTCGTCGTTTTACGTGAGGGTAAACAACGGGTCACGCGAATGCCCCCGGTTACTAGACTTCCTTTCATAGAACAACATTATCTCGACTTTTGGGAAAAACTGACCGACTCTAAACTCAATCTAAGTGCCAACACGACTAAAGAAACAGTACGACTCACTATCCGGAAGATGTAACCAAACGTATTGACGGTGATTTTAAAACAAGTATGTATCGTCTCTTATCTGCCAAGACCTCTACAATCACGAAAAATTTTGGACCTAAATGAATACTATGCAAAACAGAAATAACTGACTACAACTCGGCTAAAACTCGACCGTTTCTTCAGAGAGAAAAACAGTGTCGTAACATCGGTATCACATAAATAGAAGCACGAAAAATTCATGAATAAAGAAAAACTAAGACAAGCAAGGCTATCTAAAAAAATTTTACGCAAAGTAGACCAAAATCTAAAAAAAAAAAAAACTATTTACCCAAGCAAGGCATCAAAGAAAACAACGAAAAGCAAATAAAAGCAAACACGAAAGCAATAAACTACTACGACCTAAAAAATAGAAACTAGCAAACACACCAAACGAAAATGAACATAAAAATCTAAAAACTAAGCAACAAAAGCCAAATCCACTCAACACCAATATGAGAAGCACAAATAAAAACAACGGGCACCAACACAAGCAAATAGTGATACAAGGCATACAAGGTACTCACACGTGCCGAAATTAACAAAGCCGCACTTCTCCCCCCCCCCCCAAACTTATTTCGCATCCCAAAGGAGGAATAAGTTTGAAAAGAGAAAGGAGTGGCTTTGTTAACGGAGTACCTGATCACTGCGGCGGAAATGGCGGGTTTGTCGGCCGAGAGCTCCCTTTCCTTCTCTGTGGTTGCCTTAGACTTTCCGGCCTTACACGGCTTCGACTTCTTGCTTTGATTTCCAGCCATTTCAAAGTTCCTTGATCGAAACAACCATCCAATCAATATCCAATAAGCAACTCATAATGCAAACATTCAACGAGTGTCGACATAATCCAATAATCCCACAATATCAACTAAGAGCCCTATAATGTCCAATAAACATCAAAATCATAGACCCGACAGCCATATACTACGATCAACAAATCACACAACCTCCCCCAAATTTCGACTCCCCCATTTCATATTCAAAGGATCAAAATCACAACCCACAATAACAAAACTACACACTACGATCATATTAGGACAAATTCTCTCCAATCCAATCTAATTCATTCAAAATTCGAATCATCATCAACAATTCAACTCATATCAATCCCAATTAACAATTCAATTCAACAAATTTACCCAATTTCAACAAATTCGAAATTAGGGTTCTTCCAATTTGGGGTTTTTTTTCAAAATTCGTTCAATTTCATCAATTAATCCCCCAATTCGAAGTACCCATGAACAATCAAGCATAGATAACATGTTTCCATCAAGATTCTATCAACAATCGGGCATAAAATTCACAGAACATCAAAGTCTAACAAAAGCCCCCAAAAAGTGGATCCCCAATTCGAAATTCAACAAAACTCCAAAACGAATCCGTCAAAGTGCTTCAAAACATGTATAGAATTGAAAAACAAGAGGATTAAGTGTCGAAATTAAGTACCTTGATCGAATTTTTAAGGAAGAACCGTAGAAAAAATCGCTCCTTGTGTTCTTATCGGCCGAGAGGTGTGTGTGTGTGAGAAAAACGGGGGGTTAAGGTGTTTAAAAGGGGGTGTTAATCAACCGGGTCAAAGCGGATACTGGACCGGGTATGTCCTATCGGCCTGGCCTATCGGCCGATAGGACAGACAGAAAGTTACGTACCTGACTATCGGGCGGGACCTATCGGTCGATAGGGTCTGCCTATCGACCACTGCTTGTAACAATTAATTTTTTTTTAATTTTCCTCAGCCTATCGATTCGCTGCAAAATGACCCCCACTCGGTGCACTATGGCATTCTTCAATTATCCTTTGCCATTCGCTTTGTCGAACACACATGCGAATAATCCCGTCCGCGCACCTCCGATAAAGTATAGGGTCTTCCCAATAGTAGAATTTAACGTCATGGAAGAATTTCTTTCTTTGATGAGAAGAAAGACCCGTTGGAACATGCTTGATAGCAAGGAAATTAACATAGTCCGCGTACCATGGTGTATCGTCGGCCAAGGCTAGGATATGCTCGTCCGGAAAGTTCTCCTTTATTTCGACCCTTGAATCTTCTCCCTCAACCGGCTTCTCGAGACGGGAAAGGTGATCGGCAACAACATTCTCGCACCCCTTCCTATCCCGGATCTCCATGTCGAACTCTTGTAGAAGGAGTATCCATCTCACTAATCTCGGCTTCGAATCCTTCTTGGCAAATAGATAGCGAATCGCTGCGTGATCGGTATGAATAATAGTGTGAGTGCCCACTAGGTAAGGTCGGAATTTGTCGAATGCATAGACCACAGCGAGCAACTCTTTTTCCGTCGTGGTGTAGTTCATTTGGGCCGAATCCATCGTCTTACTCGCATAATAAATTACCCGGAAAAGCTTATCCCGTTTTTGACCCAAAACGGCCCCAACGGCCCAATCGCTCGTGTCGCACATCAACTCGAATGGTGCACCCCAATCCGGAGTGATTAAGACCGGCGTCGAAATTAAGGCTTGTTTCAATGTCTCAAACGCCCTCAAGCAATCATCATCAAACTCAAATTTCACGTCTTTCTCGAGCAAGGAACATAACGGCTTCATGATTTTTGAGAAATCCTTAATGAACCGTCTATAGAACCCCGCATGGCCTAGGAAGCTTCGTACTGATTTAACATTGGTTGGAGGCGGTAATTTCTCGATAGCAACCACCTTCGCTCGATCAACCTCCAATCCTTCCGAAGATACTTTATGCCCCAGCACTACTCCCTCTTGCACCATGAAGTGACATTTCTCCCAATTTAGAACAAGGTTCGTCTCCTCACACCGGGCAAGTACCAAAGATAAATTTTTCAAGCAATGGTCGAAAGATGAACCAAAAACTAAAAAATCATCCATAAATACCTCCATTATGTTCTCGACTAATCCGTGAAAGATGTCCATCATGCACCTTTGAAAAGTTGCGGGTGCGTTGCACAAGCCAAACGGCATCCTCCGGTAAGCGAATACCCCATAAGGGCACGTGAAAGCAGTCTTGTGTTGGTCTTCCGGAGCGATAGCAATTTGATTGTACCCCGAATACCCGTCCAAAAAGCAATAATACTTGTATCTGGCCAAACGATCTAGCATTTGATCAATAAATGGAAGTGGAAAATGATCCTTCCTCGTCACCGCATTAAGTAGCCGGTAGTCGATGCAAACTCTCCATCCCGTGACTAGCCTTGTCGCGATTAATTCATCTTTCTCGTCCTTGATCACGGTCATACCCCCTTTCTTAGAGACGACTTGAGTAGGACTCACCCACTCACTATCGGAAATCGCATATATCATCCCGGCATCTAACAATTTGAGCACCTCTTTTCTCACAACCTCTTGCATTGCCGGATTTAATCTTCGTTGCGGTTGCACCCTCGGCTTATGATCGTCTTCTAGCAAAATCCGGTGCATACAAATAGAAGGGCTTATTCCCTTAATGTCCGAAATCGTCCATCCAATCGCCCCTTTGTGTTTTCGCAGCACCCGTAATAGCTTCTCCAAGTTAGTAGGTCCGAGAGAAGAAGAAACTATCACGGGATAGGACTCGTTCTCGCCCAAGAAGCAATATTGTAAGTGACCCAGCAACGGCTTAAGTTCTAACTTCGGCACCTCGATCGATCGGTCCTCAGCGACAACTCCCCCTTGAACGGGTTTGTTGACATCAAGATAGCATACGTCCCTCTCATTAGATCGAAACTCGTTCGCCTCCAACATTCGAACATACATTGGCAAATCCTCGTAAATTTCTTCAACATCGGAATGTGAGTAAATAGATTGTGAAATGCAATGCTCCAACAAGTCGGTCGGGGGCGGAATAATAGACTCAATTGCATAACATTCCTCGGGCGCATCCTCGGGCTTCTTCATCGCGTCATAGATGGAAATTTTCAGATTTTGATCATTAACCCGGAAGGTAAGATCACCATCTTGGACGTCGATAAGTGCTCTCCCCGTCGCTAGAAACGGTCTCCCAAAGATCAATGGTTGATTCTCGTCCTCGGGTATATCAAGAACTATGAAATCGGCCGGGAAGACTAAGTGTTGGACTCTAACGAACACATCCTCCACAACTCCCCTCGGATAAGAGATCGACCGGTCCGCCATGAGTAGAGAAATGGTAGTTGGCTTCATCTCCCCAATCTTCAACCTCTTAAAGATGGATAGAGGCATAAGATTGATGCTTGCCCCGAGATCACACAACACATTAAGGAACATTTGGTCGCCAATCATGCATGTCAAAGTAAAACGTCCCGGATCCTTCTGCTTGAGCGGGAGCTTGTTTTGAATGATAGCGCTACACTCCTCTGTCAAATTTATTGTTTCAAACTTCGCCAACTTCCTCTTGCTTGCCACAAAGATCTTTCAAGAATTTAACGTACCCCGGCATGTCTCTCAAAGCGTCTAGAAGTGGAATGTTGATATTCACCTTTTGAAACATGTCGATAAACCGTTGAAGCTTTTCATCATATCTCGACTTGGCCAATCGCTGTGGAAATGGAGCTTTTACCTCAAAATCCTTCACATTCGAACCTAAAGGAGCCTTTCGACCGATAGGGGGGTCGATAGGCTCAATTGCTGGAATTACATGCGGGTATCGGGTGGGCCTATCGGCCGATAGTCTTGGCAGAGAGGCCTGCTGCGTTTCATCTTCCTTCTCGTTCTTGGCTCCCGTTTCTAGTACATCCTCGTTTACAGATTCCTCAACTTCAGCCCCATGATTACTGTACCTTGTCCCACTCCGAAGCTCGATTGCGTTGCATTGTTGCGTCTTTGGGTTGGTCTCGGTACTGCTCGGAAAATGGCCCGGCTTATGAATTCCGGCTTGGGCGTTCGCCATTTGACCCATTTGGGTCTCCACCATCGACATCTGCTTTGTCAAGGCTATCACTGAGTTTCCAATAGATGTCACACTATGCTCGAGAGCCCCGAACCTCTTGTTTGTTTTATAAATAAAATCTTTTTGACTCGCCTCTAACCGTTCCAACATCTCTTCCATCGGTGTCTTAGCAATCGGCTCTTGAATAACCCCGTTTTTCACGTTAAATCCCGGTGGTGGCTGGAGAGCATTGTTCGGATTGGCATAGGAGAAATTAGGGTGATTTCGATTGTTTGGATAATAGTTCCCCCTATTCCCCCCTTGCCAGAAGTTTCCTCCTTGCACGTAATTTACATCCTCCTCAATTGCAATAGGCTCGTTTAGCTCTTCAAAAACTGCATTGACTCCCAAAGTCTTCTTTCTTAGCATCTCAAGCTCTTTTTGTTGTCTTTCAAATTTCGCCTTCAAATCACCGTAGGCGTCCTCGTCACCGGATGGGACCTTTCTTCTCGTCATCTTCCTATCGGTCACCTCCTCGTAATCATTGTTGACCGCTAGCTCGATGAGATTCTTGGCCTCTTCGTAATCGTTAGCAAGAAATCCCCCTTTCGAGGAATAGTCCAACTCTCTTCTAGCCTTCCTCGTCAAACCCCGATAAAACCGAATGTAGATTTCCTCCTTGTCAATTCCATCTTTGTGGGCATTTGCGAAGTAGCTTCTTAAATCGGATCCATGCCTCGTATAAGTATTCATCCTCATATTGCTCGAATTGCAAGATATCGTTGTTTTGTTTTTGCACCTTCGAGGAGGATAGAACTGTATAAGAACAACCGAGTCATCTCTCTCCAAGTACCAATTTCCTTCCGATCTAGACTCTTGTACCAATCTAGCGCATCGTCTTCTAAGGAGAACCGGAATAGGCGGAGCTTAATGACATCCGGAGGCACTCCGTTTTGCTTGATGGTGGCACATATGTCCAAAAACAACTCAAGATGAGCGTTTGGATCTTCATTAACTCCTCCTCCGTATATTTGAGACTTCACCGTAGCGATGAGGGACGGCTTAAGCTCGAAGTTGTTGGCATCAATCTTCCCCCAACCTCCTTCTTAATAATCGTCCAGCTTCGGTCGAAAGCGGGCATTCAAAGGGATCTTCTCGGGACGAGGGAGTTCTCGTGGTGGGTCAACAATGCCGGCCATGGTATCAACGATAGGTATAGAAATAGTCTCGGTTCTCGCTTCTTGCTTCTTCCTCCTCAAAGACTTCTCGATTTCCGGATCCAAAGGAAATAAGTCCTTTCCTTGGGATCTTGTGATCATGCACCGCCTACAAGGAAGAGAAAACAAGATGTGAGGAAACGAGATCGAATATTAATAATAATAGTATACAACCTAAAGTAACAATCTCTTCTTTTTCGAATTATCCCTTTAAGTTTTCTATCAATTCCCCGGCAACGGCGCCAAAAATTGATCGCTGAAATTCGCGTAGTATGGTTTTCAAATCCGATCAATTTTAAAATTTGTAAAACCTCGAAGTATTTCCAAGGTGTCGAACCCAAGGGAATTGATATGTCGAAAATAAAGGAAGTAACTCTACTCAAAATTTGACTGCTATTTAGGAATCCGAAAATTTGGTTTGTTTCTAATTATCTAACTTCAAAAATCGAAAAATAAAAATTAAATAACAATTAATCCTAAAAAAAAAAATCTAGAACAATAAGATAAGAATTCCAAGTATTATGCAAAGAGAGCAAAATAAAGTGAATTATCTAAATCAAGCAAATAAAGCAAATTAGCAAGATAAAATCACAAGATGAAAGTTAATTGATCCTAGGATAGTATCGTCTAATTGAGTTCACACAATCCATTCACTTGATTCCTTTTCCCCAAATTTTAATTCAATCCTAGAAATAATCACTCAGCCGATCTAGAATTCCGATCAAGGCAACCTAGAAAGATAGTTAATTTAAACCCTTTTCCCGCAAGGCTCAAAGAATTTAAATCACTTAAAAAGCGTCAACTTATTTATCTATGATTTATCTTACTCCACTCAGGTCTTAAGATCAAATCATATTGTGCATCAAGTATTTCCACTAATTAATTAATCCTTCCGGGCAAAATTAATTAGCTAACATGCATCGATTAAGGGCCCTTTAATCTAGCATGAGATTTAACACATCTTGATCACAAGCCTAGGATGAAAGGTAAAAAGGTAATCAAAGGGACATCATGTGAACATCAATAAAAATTACTAACCCTAGAATCAATCAATGGATTTAGCTAGACATAGTTGAAATTAAACAAGAAATAGATGGAGAATGCATATTATTAATATGAAAAGAGAGATTACAACCCTTCCGGATGAACTCTGAGTCTTCAATCTCCGAAAAACAATAATAATTGCTGCTTTTCAAAAAGTTCTAGTATCAAAGGAATTAAAATTGCCAAAATATGTAAAAGTGTGCTAAAGATGATAAAAGATGATAAAGGATGATGAAAGATGATAAACTAGGTCTGGAAGGAGGTCTATATATCCTATGGGAGTTAAACTCCCGATTAGCCCTAATCTAGGAAACAAAATCTATCCAAAAGAGTCACAATCCGTCAAAATTCGAGAACCCGGAGGGCTTTATCGGACGCACCTATCGGCCGATAGGCTGGCCCGATAGTTGGTCTGTCGGTCGACTTCACTCGATAGGGCTCGGAACACCTTTTGGACGCACCTATCGGCCGATAGGATGGCCCGATAGGTGGTCTCACTTTTGCAAAAATCCGTTTCTTCCGTCCGTTTGACTCGACTCTCGGTCCTTTGTCTCGTTTTGGGTCCTTTTGGCTCTAAAAACCTGCAAACACACTAAAACCAACCCAAACGCGTAATACGGCTCGACTAATCATAAATAAGCCAAATACGAGCACATTAATCACGAAACGAGATAAAAACCTAGTATAAAATCCTAGAAAAATGTGGTAAAATTACCACTTATCAGGGATCAATAAATGTGGGGGTGAGCTTCCTTCAGCTCGTGGAAATCACACTGATCACACTAATATAAAATCTCATGGAAAGCATAACATGAATAATCTATCATATTTTTCCTCAACGTCAATGCATACTCACAATATTACGTGTAGCATGAATCGAGCACGCATAACACGAATATTGAGGTTGCGCAGGTGCCCCCGCAACAACATGATACATACTCACAATATTACGTATAACATGAATCTAGCACGCATAACACGAATATTGAGGTTGCGCAGGTGTCCCCACAACAACATGAAACATACACGCAGTACCACATATAACATGAATCGAGCACGCATGTGAATATTGGGTTGTGCAGTTGTCCCCACACAACATGAATCTTAAGATAACCTCTTACACGAATATCGATGAGCCTGATTTACAATGTGCATCGTCAATTTATAAACATGAATTGAATATCACATATGCAGTCCAATTAAAGCAATTAAAGTGATAGTGAAAATTCCCACCTGAATAAATGATGGTGTCTGACTTGAATATGAAGATGCTCGACTCACAGTACTAAGCCAGTAAATCCTCGATAAAGTCTACATATAATAATAATCTTTACAATTTATTATTTGTATAATAAATGAAAAGATACAATTATCACTATATACTAATTAAAAATAAATTACAATTGCTTATTAATATTAATCGAGAGTTTACATTATTAATTACTGAAATTAAAATATTTATGCATAAATTCAGATTAATTATTAATATTAATTGAAAATCAATATTTTAATATTTTGGAAAAAATTAGGACTGAATTGAAGTTTTAAAGTTGACTGAGGTGAAATTTCGCATGAAACTGCAGGTTAAGGGCCGAAATTGAATGAACTGAAAAATAGATTTGGGTCAAGATGCAAGACCTGAGAAGTCTAGAGTCTAAAACCAAAAGCCCTAAAAATTCGCGGGTATATAAACCCTAACTTATCCCTCATCCGACACAACCCTTTCTCCCCCCCGTCCTACACTCTCTCCCCCTCCTCTACCCTCTCTCTCTATCCTTCCCGTCACATTCTCTCTCACTAAAAAAATTTTCTTCTCGGCCGGAGATGGAATGGCCGAAAGACACACACACCAAACATAATCAAAAACACATGCCGAAACACACACACACACTACGTGCACAACACTGGTGCAAATCGGAACGGCTGGCAGGGAAAGGCGGCGGCAATCCTAGGGCCGCGATGGCTCGCGACTGGAGGAGTAGGTGAGATTCGAGCCGCGGGTTATGAGGATTAGGCGACTACGTCACTCGTATTGGCCTGATTCAGCAATTTCAAAGAGTTAGGTTGAGTGGGCAAGTTTGATCGGGCGACGCGATGAGTTAGGGTGAAACAATAGCGGTGCATCACCGGCGGAATAAACGACTGGATTCTGACTCAGGTGGGTGTTTTGGTTTGTGCTGAGATTTTTTTCTAGTTTCAATTAGTTTGGGTTTGGTGATTGTGTTTGGAGTTTAGTTCGATTTGAAGCTCCCTTGATTGAGACATATGTTTGAATCAGCCGGTACGACCGAAACACTGTGAGCGGTGGCGGTTCGAGTCAGAAAGGGAAACAGCTGCATAGGAATAGTTTGTTTTGATTTCCAAAATCTCAATTCTAGGTTGGGTAGATGAAATAATCGGGTTAGTTGGAACTGGTTGGATTTATTTGTGGTTATTGTTGGTTATTTGGTGAAACTAGATTTTTAACAATTTGAATATATATTGCAGTGTATGGGAACAGTGGTGAAGAACAGAAAAATATGACCCTGACATTGAGTGTTTACGACCAGGGCATAAATAACTGAATAAACACAATTTGTGAATCTCATTAGGATGGAGATCGGGTTACCTTCGAAGGATTTGAACAGAGATTGACAGAAATCGGCTGGGGACTCGATGATAGGCCGCAGCGATCTTTTCCTTTTTCTGTATTGTAAAAATTCCTTTCCCGTTCTTCTTCTTCTTCTTTGTATCGTCAATTTCTGGCGTTGAACTTTGTTGCAGAAATTGTGTATTGTATTTTTTTTTACTTTTTTTTTGTTGGATGTTGAACGATGGACTTAAAAGATTTCTGCAGTAGGAATATTAGTGTATTTATAGATGTAGTTTTAAAGTGTTTAAGTTGCATTAGAATTTGCTTAGGATAAGTATTGAGGAGTTTTGATAAAGTGAAAACTCCAGGCTTGGAACGATCGATCTGGGAAAGAGTTCTTAATTATGATTAGTGTGGTTTAATCATAGTTGGTTAATTTATAATGTGTGGTTAATTATAAATGGTATAATAATAATAATAATAATAATAGTAAATGTAGAATAATAATTAATTGGTGATGTTGATAATAAAAATCTGAAAATAATAAAGATAATAATAATATTAATACTTAATAAAAACGGCATTAATAATATTAATAATAATAATAATAGTGTTAGTATTATACTCGAATAATTAATAACACTATTATAAAATAAATAATGACCGTTAAATATATATATGACAAAATGATTCGGGCTAGGACTTGTGATACGTCGAAATAAATGTTCGTGATCCTCTAAATGAAATTAAATAACATGAAATGCATTATTATATTATTATAAATAATAATAATGCATTATGAAAATAGCGGGTATTACATCCTACCCCTCTTAGAAAAATTTTCGTCCTCGAAAATGAATGACATACCTCGATTGAAGAAATTCGGATAACGAGCTTGAAGTTCTTCCTCGCGTTCCCAAGTGGCTTCATCTTTACTGTGGTTACGTCATTGGATCTTGACAAACACCTTCTCTTTGTTTCTCAACTGCCGGGCTGATCGGTCAAGAATCAGTTCTGGTTGTTCTTCATAGTTAAGATCTTTGTTCATCTCCACGGCGGTATAGTTGATGACGTGGCTGGGATCGTGCACATATTTCCTCAACAACGATACGTGGAAAACATTGTGCACAGCCAAAAGTTCCGGGGATAAAGCCAAGCGGTAAGCTAACTCTCCAATTCGTTCCATAATTTTGAACGGCCCAATGTATCTCGGTCCCAACTTGCTCCTTGGACCAAAACGAACAATTCCCTTGGTAGGAGATACCTTCAGGAATACTTTGTCGCCAACATAGAATTCGAGATCTTTCCTACGCTTGTCGGCATAAGACTTCTGACGATCATGTGCTATCTTGATCCTCTCACGAATCTTATCCACCACACCTACTGTCTATTCGATCATCTCGGGACCCAAAATTCTCCTTTCACCTACCTCATCCCAATACAGTGGTGATCGACACTTCCTACAGTATAAGGCTTAATATGGTGCCATATCGATCGTCGACTGGTAACTATTGTTGTAAGCAAATTCTACCAAAGGCAACAGTCGTTCCCAATTATTTCCCATATCTAACACATGCTCGCAACATATCCTCAAGGATCTGAATGGTCCTCTCGGACTGACCATTAGTCTGAAGATGATAGGCTGTACTAAAATTTAACTGCGTTCCCAAAGCTTCTTGCAAACTCTCCCAAAAATGCGATGTGAAACGAGTATCCCTGTCGGATACTATAGAGACTGGCACTCCATGCAACTTAATAATCTCACGGATGTAAAGTTGAGCATATTGATCCATTCGAAAGTCCATCTTAACTGGAATAAAATGAGCTAACTTTGTGAGTCGGTCGACAACAACCCAAATAGCGTGGTTTCCTCTTTCCGTTCGAGGCAAACCTACCACAATGTGCATCGTAATGTGTTCCCATTTTCATTCTGGAATATGAAGTGATTTAAGTAGTCCAAAGGGACGTTGGTGTTCTGCCTTCACTTGCTGACAAACTATACACCTTCTGATAAAATCTGCCACATCTCTTTTCAAACCTTCCCACCAAAATGTCTCCTTAAGGTCTTGGTACATCTTTGTACTCCGAGGGTGTACTGTATACGGAGTACTATGTGCCTCCTTCAATATCGCTTCTCTCAACTTGACAACATTGGGCACACAAATCCTTCATTCGTAGTACATTGTGCGATCATCGGACACACTGAATCTTTTGTCCTCACCTGAAAGAGTACGTTCTTTCATTTTGACCAAGAAGTCGTCTTGACCTTGACCTTCTTTGATCTATTCACTCAAGGTTGGTTGTACTACCAAACTAGCCAATAATGACTCAACTGGATTAGATGGTGTAGCCATCTCAAGGTTCATTTTTGCAAATTCCTGGACCAAGCTTTCCTTTTTGGTCAACAAACAAGTTAGGTCTCCTCCCGCCTTACGGCTCAGTGCATCAGCAACTACGTTTGCTTTACCAGGGTGGTAATGAATTGTACAATCGTAGTCTTTGACCAAATTTAGCCATCTGCGCTACCTCATATTCAATTCCTTTTGTGTGAAAATATATTTCAGACTTCTGTGGTCTGTATAGATTTCACACTTACCTCCATACAGGTAATGCATCCAAATCTTCTAGGCATGAACTACCGCTGCTAATTCCAAATCATGAGTAGGGTAGTTCAGCTCGTGCGGTTTCAACTGTCTCGAAGCATAGGCAACTACCTTGCCCTCTTGCATCAATACACATCCCAAGCCCTCGCTGATGCATCATCAGATGACGAACTCTTTCATCGGATCGGGAATCGTCAAAACTGGTGCAGCAGTCAATCTTCGTTTAAGTTCTTGGAAACTCTTTTCGCATTTCTCATTCCATAAGAAAACTTCTCCCTTTCTAGTCATTTTGTCATCGGTGCAGCTATCTTCGAAAATCCCTTGATAAATCTTCAATAATAATCGGCTAATCCCAAGAAGCTGCGAACTTCATTCGCATTACTCGGTACTTTCCAATCATTGAATGCCTCAACTTTAATCGGGTCAACCTCAATTCCTTTAGAAGTGACCACATGTCCCAAAAATGCAACTCGGTTAAGCTAGAATTCATACTTGTTAAACTTCGCCTACAACTTCTCCTTGCGCAGTACTCCCAATACTGTTCTAAGATGCTGCTCATGTTCAACCTTGGTCTTTGAATATACAAGTATGTCATCTATGAACACAATGACAAACTTATCCAAATAAGGTTGAAAAACACGGTTCATGAGATCCATGAATACTGCTGGCGCATTAGTCAAACCAAATGGCATCACTATAAACTCATAGTGTCCATATCGAGTTCGAAATGCTGTCTTCGGGATATCATCATTCTTAATCCTCAACTGGTGATATCCGGATCTCAAATCTATTTTCGAGAATACTCCCGAGCCTCCAAGTTGATCGAATAGGTCCTCTATTCTAGAAAGTGGATATTTATTCTTTATCGTGACCCGATTTAGTTCACGATAGTCAATGCACATCCTCAAACTTCCATCCTTCTTCTTCACGAAGAGCACTGGCGCACCCCATCGTGAAACACTCGGTCGGATAAATCCAGAGTCGATTAGTTCCTGGAGTTGCACTTTCAGCTCTTGCAATTCCCTAGGCGTCATCCTATAGGGAGCCTTCGATATTGGTGCCGCTCTTGGCACTAAATCAATTGAGAACTCAACTTGACGATTCGGTGGAACTCCGGGCAAGTCTTCGGGAAAGACGTCTGGATACTCCTTGACAATAGGTACATCAGCTACCGTCTTCTCCGAAGTTGTATTCCCCATCACATTCACCAAGAATCCTTGGCAACTACTCTTCTTCAACATCTTCACAACTTTCATGGATGAAATCACCTTCGGGGTACTAGAGTGTCTTATTCCCTCGAATACGGTTTTGACATCATTAGATGGACATAATGTTACCCTCCTCTCGGAGCATTCGACTACAGCTCTATGCTTGTCCAACCAATCCATACCCAAAATGACATCAAAATCGCTAGTTCAACTATGTGCAAGTTGGATAAGAAGCTATGTTCGTTAATCTCTATCTTCACATTGTTAGTTATCGAGTCTACACACACTACTCCCCCCGCAGGCATGCCAACTAACAAAGATATAGGGGATTTACTACTTCTACAACCAATCATAGTACAAAGCTTCCTAGAGATGAATGTATGAGATGCACTCGTATCAAACAACACCATAGCCTGGATATTAGAAACTGACAACATACCGACATGGTTTGGGGCTCTATCTCTTTCTCTTCGTCGATGTTGGACATCCTCCCATGGCCAGCAGATTGTGATGGATCCAGTCACGAAGTCCATCACGAAACTTCTGCGACTTCATCCTACTAGTTTTAACCATATGCGGTGTAAAACAGCACATGTGGTTGAACTTTCTCTCGTAACCCGTCAACTTATGATACCATGCGTAAAGTCTAAGAACTCCCTCTATATCTTATCCTTGTACACCCTCGGGTAGTGCTTCTCCATGACCATATTCTCGTCTTCGCTAATGGACTCACCATCAACCATCTCAGCATCATTCGAGTCTCCCATCTGCACCACATCCAACTCTTCCTCTGGTTCTAGCTCCTCTTTGGGTGCTTCCTCTGGATCTTCTTCACGATCTTTTTCAGGGGTCTTCTTCAGGATCCTCCTCAGGGTCTTCTTCATCCATAGAGTCGGAACTCTAATTTGCAGCTGGTATCGCCTCTCGGGCGTCAAATCCAATAAGCGTCCAGCGAAAAACTGGAAATCATCCGCAGTCTCTCGCTCTTCTAGCGATCTCTTGATGGCCTTTTCCCAAAGTCGGAAGATGCAACAACTCCAGTCTTCGGATAACTTCCCCATTAGGTGCTCTAGCTGTCGCGTGACGGAACCTTGTTTCCCAGATTGCAGCCACTTACTCAGCCTATTAATAACATAGTGTGGTGCATTTTATGGTAGACTAGGATCGTCCCACCAGTCTTTGCGTGCCAGAAGACGCGAGTCAAAAATAGCTGGGACCTTCTTACGTGGCGTCATCCTAGGTTTGGCCATTCTAACAATCCCTACATACATATAGAATTATGTAAATAAAAATGAAATGACATATGCATGAATAATGACTGAAGCTTGGTACCTTTGACGGAGTGACGAAGTGGCGAAGCTGAGAGCATATGATACTTTACATTTTAGCGAGTCTACAGAAAGGTAAAACCCGCTTTGATACCACTATGTAACACCCCGACTTTCTAGGATAATTATTGGGGAAATAAATAAAAGGTAAATTTTGACGAAAAATAATTTTCTTGAGAATATAAAAATTCTCGCCTACAAAGTCGAGTCGCTACAATGACATAAAATATATACCTTTAAATAAGGTAACATTTCATCATAAATACGGAGTAAAATTTTGCGGCGGAAGAATAATTCATAATTTTCAAATTTTCAAATCGAAGTTTCCCCAAATTAGTTCCAAAACATTAGACATAAAGCAACATCATATAATAAATCCATTTTCATATGCCCCCTCGGCTGGATCCTTCGTCCTTCCGGCTTGGTTCAACCTGCGAGATCAATAAAGGTGGGGGTGAGCTTCCTTCAGCTCGTGAAAATCACACTGATCACAGTAATATACAATCTCATGGAAAGCATAACATGAATAATCTATCATATTTTTCCTCAACGTCAATGCATACTCACAATATTACGTGTAGCATGAATCGAGCACGCATAACACGAATAATGAGGTTGCGCAGGTGCCCCCGCAACAACATGATACATACTCACAATATTACGTATAGCATGAATCTAGCACACATAACACGAATATTGAGGTTGCGCAGGTGTCCCCGCAACAACATGAAACATACACGCAATACCACATATAACATGAATCGAGCATGCATGTGAATATTGGGTTGTGCAGGTGTCCCCACACAACATGAATCTTAAGATAACCTCTTACACGAATACAGATGAACCTGATTTACAACGTGCGTCGTTAATTTATAAACATGAATTTAATATCACATATGTAGTCCAATTAAAGCAATTAAAGTGATAGTGAAAATTCCCACCTGAATAAATGATGATGTCTGACTTGAATATGAAGATGCTCGACTCACAGTCCTAAGCCCGTAAATCCTCGATAAAGTCTACATATAATAATAATAATAATCCTTACAATTTATTATTTGTATAATAAATGAAAAGATACAATTATCACTATATACTAACTAAAAATAAATTACAATTGCTTATTAATATTAATCGAAGAGTTAACATTATTAATGACTGAAATTAAAATATTTATGCATAAATTCAGATTAGTTATTAATATTAATTTAAAATCAACATTTGAATGTTTTGATCAAAATTAGGACTGAATTGAAATTTTAAAGTTGATTGAGGTGAAATTTCGCATGAAACAGTGCCGAAATTGAATGAACTAAAAAATAGATTTGGGTCAAGATGCAAGACCTGAGAAGTCTGAGGTCTAAAACCAAAAGCCCTAAAAATTCGTGGGTATATAAACCCTAACTTATCCCTCAGCCGACACAACCCTTTCTCCCCCCGTCCTACACTCTCTCTCCCTCCTCTACCCTCTCTCTCTATCCTTCCCGTCTCATTCTCTCTCACTAAATTTTTTTTTTCTTGGCCGGAAATAGAATGGCTGAAAGACACACACACACACCAAACATAATCGGAAACACACGCCAAAACACACACACACACACTACGTGCACAACACTGGTGCAAACCGGAACGGCTGGCAGGGAAAGGCGGCGGCAATCATAGGGCCGCGATGGCTTGCGACTGAAGGAGTAGGTGAGATTCGGGCCGCGGGTTATGAGGATTAGGCGACTACATCACTCGTCTTGGCCCGATTCAGCAATTTCAAAGGGTTAGGTTGAGTGGGAAAGTTTGATCGGGCGGCGCGATGAGTTAGGGTGAAACAATGGCGGTGCATCACCGGCGGAATAAACGATCGGATTCCGACTCAGGTGGGTGTTTTGGTTTGTGCTGAGATTTTTTTTTCTAGTTTCAATTGGTTTGGGTGTGGTGATTGTGTTTGGAGTTCAGTTCGATTTGCAGCTCCCTTGATTGAGACATATGTTTGAATCGGCCGGTACGGCCGAAACACTGTGAGCGGTGGCGGTTCGAGCCAGAAAGGGAAACAGCTGCATATGAATAGTTTGTTTTGATTTCCAAAATCTCGATTCTAGGTTGGGTAGATGAAATAATCGGGTTAGTTGGAACGGGTTGGATTTATTTGTGGTTATTGTTGGTTATTTGGTGAAACCAGATTTTTAACAATTTGAATATATATATTGCAGTATATGGAAACAGTGGTGAAGATCAGAAAAATATGACCCTGACATTGAGTGTTTACGACCAGGGCACAAATAGCTGAATAAACACATGTGAATCTCATTAGGATGGAGATCGGGTTACCTTCGAAGGATTTGAACAGAGATTGACAGAAATCGGCTGGGGACTCGATGATAGGCCGCAGCGATCTTTTCCTTCTTCCGTATTGTAAAAATTCCTTTCCCGTTCGTCTTCTTCTTCTTTGTATCGTCAATTTTTGGCGTTGAATTTTGTTGCAGAAATTGTGTATTGTATTTTTTTTCTTTTTTTTGTTGGATGTTGAATGATGGACTTAAAAGATTTTTGTAGTAGGAATATTAGTGTATTTATAGGTGTAGTTTTAAAGTGTTTAAGTTGCATTAGAATTTGCTTAGGATAAGTATTGAAGGGTTTTGATAAAGTGAGAACTCCATACTTGGAATGATCGATCTGGGAAAGAGTTCTTAATTATGATTAGTGTGGTTTAATCATAGTTGGTTAATTATAAATGGTATAATAATAATAATAATAGTAAATGTAGAATAATAATTAATTGGTGATGTTGATAATAAAAATCTGAAAATAATAAAGATAATAATAATATTAATACTTAATAAAAATGGCATTAATAATATTAATAATAATAATAGTGTTAGTATTATACTCGAATAATTAATAACACTATTATAAAATAAATAATGCCCGTTAAATATATATGACAAAATGATTCGGGCTAGAACTTGTGATACGTCGAAATAAATGTTCGTGATTCTTTAAATGAAATTAAATATCATGAAATGCATTATAATATTATTATAAATAATAATAATGCATTATGAAAATAGCGGGTATTACATATATTCTTGTCGTCAATCGAGGCAAGTACTTTAATTTTATTTGTGCGGATTAATATCGACTATGTTGTTTTATTGTTGCGTACTTGTTAATTGTCCACCATGCATTGGTCCGACGGGATCATCATGAGAATCTATAGTTGTGTGCGCTGGATTGCCGGACAGGTATTTCCACCATGCGTTGGTCCGACGGATCATCATGGTAATCTATAGTTGTGTGCGCTGGATCGCTGGAATACCACGAGTATATTGAGATAGTTATGATGTGCTATGTGTTGATATTATTTCTCGTTGGAGAAACTTGACATGATTATGGTTGATAGTATTTATGTCATTGTTTAAGAATTGATGAATAAATTCTTGTTGTTTAATTATCGTACCTGTACTAGCATCGGTGTGTTAACCCCTTCGGAGGTGAACATTTGTTTATGTTCAGGATCCAGGAGAGTGGAAAAAACCACTGGAGCTGCATGACGATGAGGGTGCAGAGTGATGTTCCGGTCGGATTTAATTGTCAGATGTTTGTGTTGTTTTAACAAGTACTCGAGTACGTTGTCTTTTGTGATGTTGGAATTGGTTTGTGTATTAATAATTTGTCATTGGATGCTATTAATTTTATTATTGATTCGGATTCGTTGTATTTTATTTATGTTGCCATAATCTGTTGGTGTCTTTTAATGTCGTTATGTTCCTTCAGCCTTGTAAATTCTTACGTAAAGGATTTATGACGCTGTAATATTCCTGAATATATCGGGGGTGTTACACTGATGGCTTGTGAGATTGGTACGCTTTGGGGCGTCGCACAGAAGAACTCACTAATCCGAGCTTCCCGATATGAGGATGGACAATACTCAGCCCCCATAAGTTCCTTAAACTCTGTCCAGCTCACTTCCCGATCCCTAGGCCTGACAGCTCGCCACCAATACGAAGCATCTTTGGTCAGGAGATATTATGCGGTGGCCACCTTGCGGTTCTCAGGGCAGTGAATGCCCTCAAACATATTTTCCAACTCTACGAGCCGGTGGGTCCAGCTCATAGCGCCCGTGGCCCCTTCAAATTTAGGTGGGTTCATCTTCACAATTTTCTGGAGCCACTTGTCAAATGCTGGCAATATCTGTTGAGACATATTGGTCGTCTGCATCTGTTGTACTACTTGCGCTAATTGGGTCATCTTGGCGATGACTTGTTGGAGTACGTTAGGAACGCCCGCCCCAGCTGCGCCTTCCCCATTCTGACATTGATCTGACGACTAAGCCTCACCAAATACTGATACAGATCCTTCTGCAGAAACATCTAGTGTAGCCTCATCCCTGGCTGCACCACAACCGCGACCTCGACCACACCCACGAATAGCACGCCCTCTCAATATACTGTTAACAGGAGAATTGATAAGGACATTCGGATAACATATCGTATACGAAGTGAATCCCCTAATTCGACACTTTAATCAATTTTAGAAAGAAGATAGAGATTAGGGAGACTTATAGCGCAGTTCGCACGACACAATGGCCTCGTTAGGCGCACTCCCCGATTTTACTCGGCCTACACAGTTCGAATGTCCATATTTATTTTACAAAACATTACTTTTCATGAAGAAGACAAATCATTGTCACTCATTTTCAAAAACATCATAATATAACATCAAATGAAAGATAATACATAAAGCATGATCAAGGTACTTGCCTGGTATTTCAACAAACGAAGAATTTAACTGAAAAGAAAATAGAATGGGCGATTCACCATACTTTCAACCTAGAATGAATAATAGAATATTGTATAATTATTACAAGAGTTTTTGTTACGAATCAAATAAATATTGGAATGTCAGCCTTAGGTTTAGTCGATTTAAGGGTAAAAATATAATCACTAATACACCTCGCGCGTTATAAGGATACAACAAAGTTATATTTCGATTTAGGAGTCATTTGGAGGTCATTTGGACTATTTGGATAAAAAATGGGAAGGTTATACACTTTAAAAAACATTAAATTATTTGGGTTGTTGTGCGGCGATTTATACGTCTCGATGGCGATCGGCATGATGATCAAGAGCCAGCCAAAAAAGACAGTTGCTGGGCGAGTGTCTAGCGATCGACGTCTAAGGCGATCGTCTTTCGACTTCTGGAGATCGCCTCTAATGTCCGACTGTAGACGATTGTCCCGTGCCACGTATGAATCCGACACCCGTCAAAGTCTTCAAAGGCTGAATCTCGGGTGAAGACCCACGTGCAGATCCGCAAAAGGCCCCACCAAATAAGGCCTTTTGACCCAGCCTGTCACCGCCCTCTCACCTACCGACAGGCCCGCCGAAAGGTACAAAGTGGGCCCTCCACAGACGGCAACTCAGGATGCGTGCGGACTTCCCATTGGCTCGCGCTTCTGGCAGCCAGTTGTAGCTGCGGACTTTAAGGAAACAGTCCCACGTGATAAGACGATCGCCCACCTTATTTTAATATAGAAAACGGCGGTCGCCCGCGATCGCCGCGAAGGACCTTGTCACCTCTTCTACTATAAATAGAGAGCCTCCAACAGTGGCCTAAGGATAGTAGACTGTCTAAACGAATACATACACATACACACTGAAATCCATTGACAGTGAAACTCATTCACAAACACAGTACACACCAAAAGCAAGAACTCACAGAGCATCACATCTGGTTCTTCCGGCAATCTTCACGCTCTATAGCTAAGATAACTAGAATCTTTACACTCATTGTAATAGATTCTAACATTAGTATTTGTACTTCAAAGTATTCATATTAATAACATCTCGCGAGAGCATTCAAGCCAGGGACTAACAACCCCGGAAAATCTTGTGTTATTTATTTTCCCACGGAAGTGTTCTCGCATTTGTTTGTTACTCGACCATTCCAGCAATATCATATCCGGATAATATTTTGGGTAACAACAATTGGCGCTCGAAGGAGGGCATCTTAACCTTCATTTTTATTCCGACCGTCTCGAAGAACACTCACTGTTCTCCGGGGCATATACTTGAAGAAACACTCACTGTTCTTCAAAGAAAAACCTTCAGAGACATGACATCTGCCACGACCTCCAAAAGAGCCACCCTGCGATCTGCCGGAAATCTCATTCCGGCCCAGACTGAATCCCAGCCTACGGCGGAAGGTGACCGCGGTGACGCTAGACTCTCACTCCCGCCCCCGAGGGACGGTCCCAGCCTCTCACTCGATCAGTTCCAGACCGCGGAACAGATTGAGAACGCTATAGCCATCCTCAGGGAGCGACGAAGGGCATGCGACTCGCCCACCATTACTCCGTCAGCCATCCACCGAGCAGGCAAGTGGAAGCTCAAGGGGATATATGTTGAGAAATCGACAGAAAGCCCCGAGCCGCAGGAAAAGGCTCTCATAAGGCGGGACGACTCCATCTTCAGCCGCCTAGGGAGTGATCCCTCGTGGCGACCCGGGCGTTCAGGACCCAGCTGGGAGGCATCGGAGTCCGAATCCGTTACCAGGAGTTCGGCATATCCGACTCCCAGAAGACAAGCCGGCCAACGGGCCCCCGCTCGCCGAAGAACTGAGCCCGATGGCGGAGAACTCATCATCTACCATGGGGCCAGAAGATCAGTACATGATCGCCTTGGCTCACGCTCCGAGAGCCAATCAGCGAGCAGTCAGGCTACGGCGATGGCCGCCATGCAGCGCCAGCTCGACGAAATGAAGACGCTCCTAGAAACTGGGGCAGGCGCCAGGAGATCGATCGCTGGACCGAGTGAGCCACTCGCGGTCCAGATCGAGCTCGCCCCAGTTCAACCGAAGATCGCTCCCCCTCAAACACCTCTATATGAGGGGAGATCGGATCCTGAGACCCATTTGAGCAAATTCCGGATTTACATGACCGGATGCGGAGCATCGGACGCGACGAAATGCCGAATGTTCCCATTGACATTGGGCGACCTCGCCCATAGGTGGTACATCTCACTACCACCTCGCTCGATCAATTGTTTTGAGAAGCTAGCGGACGACTTCACGTCGTACTTCGCCACCAATGTTGCTCGGCCAGAAGGCCCCCACCGCATGATGAAAATCAGGCAGGGGAAGGACGAGCCCGATGAAGATTACATCGACCGGGTGGACGAAATAGTCCTCACCGGCGAGCCCATTAGCGACGAGCTCGCTCTCTACTCGGTCCTAGGGGGATTCTACGGCCACTCGCCCATGTTCAAGCACCTTACAAAGGACATCCCCCGACCTTCGCGATCTTCCGCGTCAGGGCCGCTGATTTCCTGGCCAGGCAGAGGATGGTCACCCTCCGCTTAGGCGAGGGATCTGCCGGAGAAGGGAAGGCTCCATCCCACATCCAGAAGAAGGCGTTCGCCAAGCCCAGAAAGGCGGTCGCAAAGCCGCCTGGTGAATTCAAAGCCTTCGAGGATGTGGAGGTTCACCTCCTCCGCAACCTCAATCTATCTCCGGCCCACATCTTTAACACCATCAAGGGGCGCGAGTGGATCAACAAACCAAAGCCGATAAGGGACAACAGTCATCTAGACCGCAGCAAATTTTGTGCCTACCACAAGAGTCCCGGCCACAACACCAGTCAGTGCCGCGACCTCCTCAGACAACTCTGGAGACTGTTTGAGGAAGGAAAATTGGATAACTTGGTTACCAAGCCAGAGCCCCGAGCAGAGAGGAACGGGGGGCGCGAGCGTCGATAGAACGACGGGATCCCTCCCAATCCGGTCGCCAGGATCGAGCAGAACGAGCCGGAGTATTCTGACGAATCAATCCCTCCGATCAACCC
Source organism: Orobanche coerulescens (assembly GCA_033398695.1). NCBI lineage: Eukaryota > Viridiplantae > Streptophyta > Magnoliopsida > Lamiales > Orobanchaceae > Orobanche > Orobanche coerulescens. The sequence goes on from CM065808.1 coordinate 78,250,188, forward strand.
TGGCGGTCGGATCAACATGCTTCAGGCGGGAGGTGGAAATCTCGGAGGACTTTCCCCAGTTTCCACCATGTCGAACAGAAAGCGGAAGGCCGAATTAAGGGCATTCGCCGGGGTCCATGTCGTGGTACCCCGAGAGCCGACGATCTCCAAAGACGCGCTCATCAATTTCTCCAACAAGGATAGGGAGAGAGTGCAGTGCTCCAAAGAGGATGCATTGGTGATCTCTGCATGTATCATTGGGAAAATGGTCGATCGCGTGCTGGTTGACAATGGGAGCTTCTGCAATATCATATTCAAATCCGCTCTTGACCAGCTCGGCAACCTGACCAAGTTCATCAAGCCATTTGACACCGTGCTCCAAGGGTTCGGCGACAGCATAGTCCAAGCCTACGGAAGGATCATGCTCTCCGTCGAGCTAATATGTTATTACGATCCCAAGGTTAGGATTATTAGGAACCTCAACTTTGTCATCATAGATAGGCCCAATATCTATAATGGGTTCCTAGGTCGTCCATTTCTAGAAACCTTCGAGGCAGTCGCCTCTTCCTTCTTTTACTGTATCAAATTCCCCACTGCCGATGGAACGGTCGGTACTGTAAAAGGAGACCAACTAATGGCTAAGAAATGTTTGAATTACTCATGTGTCGTAACTTCTTTCAACACTTCCCATACTGTTTATAACATTTAGGCGATCGGCAATCAACCGATGGAGATCGACGAGCCGAGCACCTCGTACCAGCCCAACTCAGAAGACGGCATCTCACATCTATTAACGGACGACATCGAGCCAAGTATCGGTTTCGAGCCAAGCCTCGACATCGATCCAAGGATCGAGTCCGGAAATCATTCTAAACGAGAAGCGACCATCCCCATTGAAGAGTTGGAAAGTATAACAATAGATCCGGCTCGCCCAGAACGGGAAGTACAGATCGGCACGAGCGTCGACCTCGAATTAAAGGATGATCTAATTAGCTTACTATGTAAGAACATCGGAGTCTTTGCCTGGTCGCATCAAGATATGGTCGGCGTAAGTCCTGAACATGCTTGCCACTATCTAAAGATCGACACGGCAACGAAACATGTTCACCAGAAACATAGGAAATTCGGTCCTGAGAAGTACGCAGCGCTCGACATAGAAGTCAAGAAGCTACTCGACAATAAACTAATCGGAGTAGCTACCGACGAGCCACAGTGGGTAGCCAACGCAGTGCTCGTCAAAAATCCGAGCAACTCCTGGAGGTTATGCATCGACTTCACCGACCTCAATGCGGCATGCCCAAAAGATCTTTTTCCGATGCCTCATATCGACCACTTGGTCGATAGTACAGCAGGTTGCGAAATGATGTCGTTCATGGATGCCTTCGCTGGATACCATCATATCCCAATGGCAGAGAAGGACATAAAGCACACATCGTTCCACACGGAAAAAGACATATACTTTTGGGTCCGAATGCCATTCGCCAACCAGATCGGAAAGACCATGGAGGTCTACATTGACGACATCGTGGTCAAAAGCCTCAAATAGGAAGATCACCTCAATGATCTTGCCGAGACGTTCGCCATCCTCGAGAGGTTCAATATGAAGCTGAACCCCAAGAAATGCAACTTCGGGGTGAGCTCCGGAAAATTCCTAGGGCACATCGTGAGACAAAGAGGAATCGAGGCGAACCCCACCAAGATCCAGGCGATCCTCGACATGCAGGAGCCGCGGAATGTCAAACAGGTGCAACGCCTCACTGGTTGTCTAGTTGCCCTCAACTGTTTCATATCTCGGCTCGGGGATAAGAGGAAGCCATTTTTCGCGACCATAAAGAACAAGAAGTTCGCATGGACAAAGGAGAGTCAAATAGCATTCGCCAAAATTAAGGAGTATCTATCTAACCCCCAGATCTTGGAGAAAAGCTGTTCCTTTACCTGGCGGCCTCGGAGGTCGCATTGAGTGCTGTTTTGGTACGAGCAGAGGGACAAGTCCACTTGCCGATCAACTTCGTTAGCCAAGCGCTCCATGACGCGGAAATACGATACACACCTCTGGAGAAGATCGCATACGCCTTAGTCATGAGTGTTCGCAAGCTGAGGGCCTACTTCTTCGAACATCAAGTGGAGGTTCTGACGACTCTCCCATTAAGACAAGTTCTGCACCGGCCAGACACCAACGAGCGACTCCTTAAGTGGTCACTAGAGATCCCCCAATACGGTATCACGTACGCTCCTCGCACGGCGATCAAAGGCCAAGCCCTGGCGGACTTCGTGGTGGAATTAACATTCCCACCCAGTCCAATCCAGATCGGTCGCCCCGCGTGGAAGTTGTACGTGGATGGATCGGCAACCAACTCGCGAGCAGGGGCAGGGATTGTCCTCATCAGCCCCGATGGCCAAAGTTTCACAAATGATGTGTGTTTCGGGTTTCAGGCGACCAATAATGAAGCCGAGTACGAAGCCTTGGTAGGCGAGCTCGATCTAGCCCTCGCCCTGGAGGTTCGCCGTCTCCACATCTTCATGGACTCCCTCTTGGTCGTGAACCAAGTCAAGGGATAATATGAGGCGCGCGGCGAACAAATGATCAAATACCAAGAATTGGTCGCCGAAATGTGCACGAAGTTTGAAGAAGTTCTGATCGAACAAGTCCCGAGAGAGCACAACTCCCAGGCCGATGACCTATCCAAACTAGCATCATCAGATGGGGCAGCAGATTTCTCTAACATCCAAATCACAAAATCAGCAAAGCCGGCGATCGACAGAAGCCTGATTACCACAGTTGCCATCGCCGAAGAGAACTGGATGACTCCGTTCATCAAATACTTGAAGGAAGGGACAGTCCCAGACGACCGTATCAAAGCTCGCCAACTTCAGCTCCGTGCAACCAGATACACCCTACTGGACGACCGGCTTTACAAGCAAGCTTTCAGCCTTCCCCTCCTCAAGTGCATTACGCCGGAGGAAGGCTGGCTCGTTTTAGCCGAGATCCATGACGGAATCTGTGGAAACCATGCTGACGGGCGAGCTCTCATCCACAAAACAACCAGGCAAGGTTTTTTCTGGCCTTCGCTTCAGAAAGATGCGATCGCCTATGCTAGATCGTGTCATAGGTCTCAAGTGATGGGCCCAAACATCAAACTCTCCCCCGAGCAGCTCACTTCAATGTACAGCCCGTGGCCATTCGCCTAATGGGGCATCGACCTTATAGGTCCCTTGCCGACGGCGCCAGGGGGCTGTAAGTTAGCCATCGTGGGGGTCGATTATTTCACGAAATGGGCTGAGGCCGAGCCGCTCAACAAGATCGGCCAAGAACAAGTAATCAAGTTCATTTAGAAAAACATCATATGTCGGTTCGGTCTGCCCCAGGCTATCATCTCCGACAACAGAAAGCAGTTCGACGGCTTGAAAGTCATGCAATTTTGTGAGAAATAGGGAATCAAAAAGTTGTTCTCGGCCCCTTACCACCCTCAGACGAACGGGCAGGTATAGGCTGTAAACAAGATCCTCAAACACACGATCAATGCAAGACTTGAATCCAAACAAGGACGATGGGCGAGCGAGCTCCCAGATGTTTTGTGGTCCTACCGAACGACGACCCGAAACTCGACTGGCGAAACCCCGTTCGCCCTCGCCTTCGGAATAGAAGCAGTGATCCCTTCAGAGATCGCCATCCTCAGCCACCGAACTGAACAAGAGATGACGACGGACAATGATGTGGCCGGCGGATCGACTTGGACATGCTCGAAGAACGGCGACTGGCCTAGAAAATGAAGAACGCAATCCACAAAAGGAGATCCGAGAAGTTCTTTAATTCGAAGGTCAAGGAAAGATGGTTCCAAATAGGCGACCTAGTCCTCAAAAAAGTCCAGACCCACACAGGAGTCTTTGGCCCGAATTGGGAAGGCCCCTTCAGGATATCTAAGTGGCTAACTAGGGGAGCCTACGAACTTGAACACCCTGACGGCACTCCGGACCAATATCCCTGGAACACCGTACATTTGAAGAAATACTACCAGTGAAAACTCTGTATTCAGTTTCAGTTACCCAATGTACAAAGAGTATAATGAGATTTTCCTGTCCCATCTATATGATTCGCCTCGACAGAAACGAACAATTAAAAAAAGAACGGCTCGCTCGCCTTACAAGAGGTCATCGTCTAAACCTGACAGACCTATGCAAGCGATCGCCCCTCCAAGCACAACGTATACCGTCGAGGGTCATCATTTAACATGGCAATCCGAGGTAAAAAAAGTGCAGCCGTGGTCCTGGAGGTCGATGGAACCGACACCTTCGTCCATGCAAGGTTCCTTTGGGCTGCGATCGCTCGCCCTTCGTTTAAATATGAGGCGAGCGTAGCCGAAGGACCCTCCAATTAAATCTGTGGACACGCTCGCGCGCCCTCAAAAGTACATCATCTAACATGATGTACGCGGACAAGGCGACGCGTCCCTACCCCATCACAACGTATACCGTCGAGGGTCGCCATCTAACATGCCGACCCGAGGTAGAAGAGTGCTAACAAGCCGCGGACGTGGAGTCGAATAAATCGACGATGCCCCGTGCAAGGACTCCTCCAGACCAAGACCGCTCGCCTTTCGTTTAAATACAAGGCGGGCGCAGCCTAACGGAGGACCCTAACAATAAAGTGAGTCACGGGACATACCTACGGATGGAATGTCCCTCGCACATAAAGACACGGTTACGGAGGACGGTCCATCGAACTCAGCGACCGTGCACACAGTCGTCCTCCCTCAAAGAATCGGCAAAACTCAAGATAGCTCGTCCAACATACTATTTTTGTTCCCTTACTTACACTAAGTAAACAAAAACAAGGGGCAAAGTGGAGCTATTCCTAAAATGCGATCGGGAGGAAGGAACCATACACGATCGGCTTCGTTCAAATACACACATGACGATCAGTTTTGTTCAAGAAGTTTACAAGTAAGAGTTTTCAAGTGTACCAATACATAAAGTCGAAGCGATGCGGAACATTCAGACAGTCGATCGTACAAACAAGGCATCAGATAAAGAATCAGATGCGAAGAAGAAGTATTTTATTCCATTCAAAACGATCGTACATACAAGCCCGAAGGCAATACAAGAAAAAACAGGAAATTACAAAATGAAGGAAAACAAAACAAACTCCAGCGTCACTCAGGCCGCCCCGACTGACCTTCGCCCCCAGCAGGCGGATCGGCGCGCGCTTCCTCACTGGCTTCAGGATAAATAAGTTTATCCGGAAACGGATACCAGCTCAGATCAATCCTTAAGTCGGTGAGATCGAGGATCGGCATGGAAAATTCCGGATGCAAAGGATGCTCAAGAGCATAGGCTTTGAAGGTCTCCATCATAGGGCCGACCTCGAGCCCTGCCTTCTTGGCAGCACGGATAGCGTCGGCGTAAGCCACATAATAGGCGAACTCGCCGACGTACCCCACATTAAGGTAGGGATCGGTCTCGATCGCCTTTAATTGATCCTTCAAACCCGCAGTCGTCTTGTCAGCATCCGCAAGCTCGGCTACCTTGGCGGCCAGATCCCCTTTCGTCTTCTCCAGTTCGCCTTTGAGCCGATCCACTGCCGACTTCAGCCCAACCACCTCCTCCTGCAAGGCCGCATGCAACCGACGAGCATCCGTCATCTGGTCGCGGAACCGATCGGCCACCTCTTTGGACCGGCCAAGCTCTTGCTTCATCCGGTCGAGGTCTTGTTTGGCCCATTTGGCTGTCTCAATATGTTCATTCTCCATGGCCATGATCCGGTTAGCAAAATCGGCGTTCTGGTTCCGAGCGGCCTCAAGATCTTGATGGAGGCGAGCATTAGAGGGTCGCCCCTCATAATCCTTAACAGCTTGGGCGGCCATCGTCGCCACCTGAAGAGTCAAAGCGAGTGTCGCCTGCATGGCATCTCCAGACCGCCGACGAGCGATCGCGTCGAGATCGGTCGTCCAAGCCTTAGGAAGTGAGTTGATGGCCCAGGAGACATAAGAAGGAACGTCGAGGGACTGGCGCGGAGACTTGCTCGCCAAGAAATCCAGCACCATCGAGGAGACGTCCGGATCGGCAAGATGGACCCTGCAACACAAACAAAAAGAAACAAAGGAGTTAGTATACGCCCTACACAAATAACCTAACTCAGATAGATCAAACCAATCTTACCTGGCAACCAACTCGGTGTCGCGGCCAAAAAAGGGCTTGCCCCGAGGAGTTTCAACTTCAGCGATCGCCGCAGTCTTCAAGAAGGCAGCTGAGGGCCTGGACCCCTCCGCCATCGGAACAGCAGAGATAGGTGGCGCGGCAACCGACGACTCCAAAATGGATACCTCTGTGTCAGCAGTCGGCAGGGACTCCTCCGGCCTCCGCCTCTTGCGGTTGCGCTGGAGCTGTTCTTCCTCCCGAGCTTCCGGCTCGACAACTGGCACCGTAGCAGGCCTCATCGCGGGGATGGGACGGGACGTCGTTGCAGGGGCACGACCCGTTTTATTTCCCTGGTGAAGACGACCCAACAGACTGGGGTTAGACATTGAGATCTCTCTCGGAGGCTCGAAATATCGGGGAAAATGGATCTCTGTCAAAGAAGAAATTCAGACAAGTTAGACATCTACTTCAATCAGACGATCGTCATACAGGAAAGAGGAAGTAAAAAATCATACCTGGAACCTTCAGGTGGTGAGGGAAGCGAAACAATCGAGCTCCCAACCGATGAAGTTCGTGGCTGACTGAGCGAACGTCGATGTAGGAGTCCGGCAGACCGCGAATTCGCTCCCAGACGATCAAGAAATCAAAGGGGAGATCGCCGATCGCTGGAACAAGGGAGCCTGCAAAAAGGAAACCAAATTAGATCAGTTCAAGGTGTATCCAAATAAAGGGAGAGTTAAAACCCTTACTCGAATTCCTCTCCCGAAAACTAGTGGGGATATCCAACTCTTCCTCCGGCTTATCGCTCGATGCCGACCTCCATACTCCGCCGACCCAGCACCACTTTGCCAGGTCGCCCCGAACCTTGTTCGGCACCCCAAGGACCACCCTACCCATGCGACCCTGGATATGGTAGCTGCCGACCGATCCCTTCTGCGCGGTCAGCTTGAAAAAATAGTTCATTTCCAGCGCAGAAGGCAGACGGAACAACCGATGACCGCCAAACAATGTCAAGGTGCTGATAATCTGCAGCCAGGCGTTCGACGTCAAACTGGAGCGGTGCCACATTCCAGGCGATCAGCAAATACGACACAGCGAACGGCAAGGGAAACTGCAATCCGGCCTCTAGGATCATTTTATTGACAACGAGCATACCCTCGGGAGGCTGGTCGGCATGTTCGTTCTCCGAGGGCACGTACAATGAAACATCAGAAGGAATGTGGAATTTCTCCCTCCAGCGAATCAAGTCTTTCCTGGTCGCCGAACTCCGGATCTATCCAAGGGTCCATAAAGAATGGTCCGCGGCCCGGAATGACGTCCGCTTCACGGGCTCATAGGGGTGGGAGGCAAAATATGCTTCGAAGTCAAACTCGGGACATGGTCCGGCAATCCCCTCCATAAGCTTAGCAAAATCTAAATGGGCGGGGCCGAACACACTGTTCTGTTCCCAGTACAGCCTTACCGCTTCATCCTCATCCACCGGCGAGCCCCTCTGCCCCACCATCGCCGCTGATCTCGCCACGTCGGCCTCATTGAAGAGCTCTTCAACCTCCGCAGGTGTTATTCCCGCATGGATGGCCTCAACGACCGTCTCCATGTTGAGAACTGCGGAGGTTTCTTCCCGGGCAGGCGAAGCCGCCGCGGCGGAAGAGCTACCAGCCTCATATGTTTTAGATCCTCCTCCAGACATGTTTCGAATCGAAGAGAAAAAAGGGGAGAGAAAATTTTTGTTCTTACCTAGAAGGAAAGTCGGTCGGCACAAGAATCTTCAAGGAAATTCGGCAGAGTCTCGTCTAAAAGGCAAGGGCGCATAAAGGGATAAACTGAAATGACCCTAGCCCTTTTATAGGCGAGTATAGGGACCTCTGTGCAAATAGGCGGAATCCCAAGGGCTGGAGTGCAACCGTCGGGGGGGACACATTAAATGCAGCCCTCGAAACCCGCGTACGCGTCGTTTCGAGGGCACGCCAGACGACAAGTCTGACAAAACCGTCGGACTCTGTTAGGCGTATTTCTATGCTCTTATTTATCATTATTTTATATCCATTTGAAGTTTAAATCTGCATAAATGAGCTTTTAATGCACTATTCTTATATGTTTTGCAGGAAATTGGAGTCCGGAAGCCTAAACGACGAAAAATGGGCAAAAACGGCGAATTCTGATCATGAGCCGCGGCACAAAGAAAGCGAGCTGCGGAACACGCACGGCACACGCACGGCACATCAAGGCACCGAACCAATTGTACCGGGGGCCGCGACACAAGGATGCTGAGCCGCGGCCCAGGAAGAAAATGTTGCGCCCAGGTATAGGCACTGAGCGTTAAGGGCCGCGGCACACTTACTGAGCCGCGTCCCACGGGGCATTTATGCTGAATTTGCAGTGTTTCTGGGCCATTTTTGGAGCCTGTTTTTGACCCAATCCCCGTACGCGTTTTGGAGGCTAATGATAGTTATTAATAGGGATTTAAGGTCTGAAAAGAGGAAAATCATCGAGGAATCAGAGAATCATCGCGGATCATCGAGAAGAAGCAGAAAAAACCAAGGAGCAGAGAGCGGAAGCTAGAGAACGGAGGAATCCAAGTTCTTCGTCTGCGTTTGATTTCTATGCTTTCTTTAATTCTTTGTGTATTTTTATTTTCTAGCATGTCAGGCTAGAACCCTATTATAGGATTTTGATGAAACTGAGGTTTTGACGAATTAACTTTTGATTATGCTTTATTAAAATAAAATTTCCCTTTCTTATTGAGTTTTCCCCAATTATTCTTAATGCTTTCAATTGTGTGGCCTATAGTTGAATTGTTTTGATTACGCAACTCGAATCGGGAGAGGAGAGTTGGTAGGAAAAATTGGTGAGAACCATTTTATCTTGTGAGATAGGAATATACTCATAGGAATTACGTGGTCTTTCTGGAGATTTCGTACTTTTTGCCTATTGTCGAATTAATTCACCTAGGAATAGAGTGTGTTATTCGCCTTAGAACATTCTATTGACCTCGGGAGAGGCGGTAGAGTATTTTAGCAATCTTCGCCTTCAATAAATTGGGAATTCATTAAATTCATATAATCAAGAGTAATTCGGATAAACCGAGGTGGATTCACAATCCTAGATTAATTTCTTATTTGATTTTCTCTCTTCGAACAATTGTTTTCATTATTTATTCTTTTATAAATTTTCTTTAATTATTCATACACCTCCAATTTCAATCGTTCAAATAAAATTAGAATCATAAATTGGTAGTTAGTAAGTCAGTCCTCGTGGGAACGATATCTTACTCATCTCTTTATTACTTGTTTACGACAACGTGCACTTGCGTTCACCGAATTTCGCAACAAGTTTTTGGCGCCGTTGTTGGGGACTGATTATTTTACTAATATCGATTTCAGTATTTCTAGTCTTAGTTTGAACATTATTTTATTTTTGTGTAATTTTTTTTATTTTTGTTTTCCTTTCAGGAATTTCTGGTTAGTGCATGAGAAAATTTGGTAACGAAGGCCTACTACCTTTGGATACCGAACTCGAGCGCACTCTTCGAAAAAACCAGAAGGAAAAGCGCGAGCTACCAGCAAAAGACACCATGGTGGATAACACGGAAAATCACAGAGTAGACAACCCTATTCAGCAAGCTCAACCGACATTAGCACTCCGTGATTATGCAATGCCACAAATTAATGCAAACTTTTTGGGGATTCGGCGTCCAACCATCCATGCGAGCAACTTTGAGATTAAGCCGGCTATTATTCAGATGGTACAAGCAATCCAATACTGTGGACTGGCAAATGATGATCCCAACGCACACATCACTTCATTTCTCGAGATTTGTGACACCTTCAAGAATAATGGTGTCATCGATGATGCTATTCGTCTGCGGCTTTTCCCTTTCTCTCTAAGGGACAAAGCCAAGTTTTGGTTAAATTCATTACCGCACAACTTGGGCGGAATTAGCACAAGCCTTCCTGGCTAAGTTCTTTCCACCATCAAAGACGGCGAGACTAAGGAACGAGATAACTACTTTCGGGAAATTTGATATGGAATCACTTTACGAAGCTTGGAAGCGATACAAGGAGTTATTACGGAGATGCCCACACCATGGCTTACCAGATTGGCTACAAATTCAAACCTTTTATAACGGATTGAGTGCTTCTACACGCACTCTTGTTGATGCAGCCGCTGGAGGAGCGTTGATGGGAAAAACGATGGTCGAATCCCATTCTCTATTGGAGGCGATGGCTGCAAATGCTTATCAGTGGCCTTCCGAACGAGTGATCCCAAAGCGAGTAATGGAAATCTCCAATAATGATCCAATATCTGCACTATCAGCACAAGTCGCAACACTGACTCAGCAACTTCAAGCCTTTTCACATGCTCCTTTCCATGTTACCACTGAATCATGTAATTGGTGCAACGGATCTCATCCTAGCATGGAGTGCCAAGTCTAAAACCCTTTCGAGCAACCTCCGATGGAACAAGCTCAGTTCGTGGGGAACGGGAATCGGCAAAATAATCCGTATTCCAACACATATAATCCGGGGTGGCGAAATCACCCTAACTTTTCGTGGAAGAACGGACAAAACTTAAACCAACCTCAGTTTGCTCAACACCAACAGAAACCTCCTCCCGCTCCAAAAATCTCTCTAGAGGAGGCAATGGCGAAATTAGCAGCAAATACGAGTCAGTTCATGACCCGTACGGAAGCAACTTTGCAAAACCATTCCGCCTCTATTCGTAACTTGGAAGTCCAATTGGGTCAAATAGCAAATATGTTAATAGCCCGCCCTGAGGGTATCTTGCCAAGTACAACTGAGACGAACCCCAGAGAGAGTATCAATGCCATTGGTTTGAGAAGCGGGAAGGAATTGTGTGAGAAGTCCGGGCAGAACAAAAAGAGAGATGATGATGATGAGGAGAAGAGAAATTCGGTGACTGAGGAATCACAAATTTCTAGATCCTAGAAATTGTTTCCAGATAATCCGACAGCCTATGTACCACCTGTACCGTTTCCGCAGCGATTGCAAAAGCAAAAATTGGACAAACAATTTTCCAAGTTTCTCGACGTCTTCAAGAAACTACACATCAACATTCCATTTGCTGATGCCTTGGAATATGACAAAAGGAAGCTCGAGGAATATGAAACGGTGGCACTAACTGAAGAAACCAAACCAAACATACCCAGTATATCCCGCTTTGAGCAGGGTCTGGGGAGGGTAAGATGTACGCAGACTATGCCCCTACTTATTACGATAGGGAGGCTGTTTCCGTGAAGACCCCCAGCTTAGTGCACAGCAGAATCTTGTGTGATAAATACAAAGGAAAACATATGATTCGAAAAAGCTCGAGACCATACCTGATCCCATGGCTTGATCGACATGGGACTTACCTAAGCGAAATTTGGCTACTTCACTCCCGATGAACGCAACTCCCTGTCAAAAATACACTACATATAAAGACACTAGGATAAAAAATACAATAAAAGTAAAAATGCAATGCTCTAGGTCAAAGCTAACCGAGACAACCCAACCCTGAGGCTCTCAACTACAGCACCGCTCCCTACAAAAGAATCCACAACTCTGATCTGACGCCTCCAAGCGCACCTATCAACAGTCATGGTCTCGGAAAGGTTTAAGGCCTTCAAATCTAATCTCAGTTGATCCTCCCACGTCCTCCTCAGTATGAATCTCCTCCTCTCCCCGACAACCATTAAACTCTCGACCCTCCTCACCGGATCAGATGCCTGCCTCCTCCGGACGTGGCCAAACCATCTCAATCTCCCTTCCCTAACTTTCGCTGAAATGGGCGCCACTTCCAGCGCGTTCCTGAAAACCCCATTCGCATTTCTATATAACATTGTGCGACTACACGACCAACATAACATTCTCATTTCAGCCACTTTCAACTTGCTCTCAAGAGACTTCTTCATCGCCTAACATTCAGAGCCATACAACATTGCAGGTCGGATTGCTGCTCTATAGAATTTACCCTTCAACTTTAGAGGGACTTTCTTGTCGCACAGGACCCCTGTCGCTGCTCTCCACCTTAGCCACCCCGCCTTGATGCGATGCGTGACATCATCTTCACACTCACCTTCCTTCTGAATGATCGAACCCAAATACTTGAACTTATTCGTACGGGGTACGATCTGATCCGCAATCATTACCTCAACATCTTCCTCGTTGGGTTCACCACTAAAGTTACACCAGAGATACTTGGTCTTAGACCGGCTCACACGCAAGCCCTGGGATTCTAACTTAGCCCTCCACAGCTCCAACTTCGAGTTCACCTCCCTCCTCGACTCCGCTACTAACACAATGTCGTCAGTAAAAAGCATGCACCACGGGATGCCATCTTGAATCCCTCGCGAAATGACGTCAAGGAATAGAGCGAAGAGAAGAGGACTTAGCGCCGACCCCTGGTGTAGCCCTATCTCAACCGGAAAATACTGGGTGTCACCAACTGGGGTCCTAACGCACGTCCTAGCTTGGGAGTACATGTCTTGGATTGCCCTAACGAACGGCAACGACACCCTCCTCTCTAATAGGCTCCTCCAGATAACATCACACAGAATGCTATCATAAGCCTTCTCTAGATCTATGAACACCATATGGAGGTCCTTACGCCGCTCCCTAAACTTCTACATAAGGCGTCTGACGAGATGAATGGACTCAGTCGTGGACCTCCCCGGCATGAAGCCAAATTGTTTCTGTGAGATCTCCACTTCTCTTCTAACCCTGCATTCCACCACTCTTTCCCAAAGTTTCATAGTATGACTGAAGAGTTTAATACCCCTATAGTTACTACAACTCTGAGCATCGCCTTTGTTCTTGAAAAAAGGCACGACAAAACTATACCTCCACTCTGTCGGCATCTTAGAGCCTTTGAGGAGGATGTTGAACATCTCTGCTAGCCACTGAACTCCGACTTCCCCCAAACAAAGCCACACCTCAATAGGGATCTGATCCGGGCATATAGCCTTAGCTCTACCCATTTTCATTAGGGCACCCTTTACTTCCTCCTTGCTGATGCTCTCACAGGAACTAAACGAACAAGCAGGAGATAGACTAACTCCTTGCACCACCGAGTTACTACCTCTAGCCTCATTGAAAAGTTCGAAAAAAAAACCCTATTCCACCGCTCCTTAATAGCCACATCGTTCACTAACACTTGACCCAAATCATCCTTAATAAACTTAACGGGACCCAGGTCGCGCCGCCCTCTTTCCCTAGCTTTCGCTAGTTTAAAAATAGCATTCGCTCCTTCTTTGGTGTCTAGTCGCTTGTACATCTCCTCGTAAGCCTCACATTTAGCCTTAGACACTGCCTTCTTAGCCTCTCTTTTTGCCACCTTGTACGCTACAATCTTCAAGATTCTCTCCTCCCCATCACTAACCGACAAAAGCTCCTTAAATAGCGCTTGTTTAGCCTTAACCTTGCTTTGGACCTCCTCATTCCACCACCAAGCCTCCCTAGGTCCACTAGACCTGCCCGAAGAAACTCCTACCACCTTCTCGCCCACTCTCCTAATAGCATTGGCCATGCTGGTCCACATAAGGTTAACATCGCCCGCACGCAAAAAACCTCCTTCGCGGGTCAGAGACTCCTTAAATACTGTCGCCTTCTCACCCTTCAGATCCTTACAGAGAATCCTAGGTCTAGCTTCTCTAACCCTGCTAACAACACGACCTCTCATGGATAAATCCATAGCTAGTAGCCGGTGTTGAGAAGCACATGCCTCGCTCCGGAACACCTTGCAGTCCACACACGCCCTAGCATCCCGACTGCGCAAAAGAAGGTAGTCAATTTGCGTGTTGTGCCCCCCACTACTAAAGGTGATGAGGTGCTCAGCTCTCTTCTGAAAAACAGAGTTAGAAATTACCAACTCATGCACAGTGGCAAACTCTAACAGTGCGGAACCTCCTGCATTCCTTACTCCGAAGCCGAAACCCCCATGCGCACGTTGATAACCATCCACCCCCTCACCAATGTGCCCATTGAAATCGCCCCCAAAATAATAAATTGATCGTCCGGAATACACCCGACCAACTCATCTAAATAGACCCAAAAGGCTTCCTTATCAAGCACACCCAAACCAACATGTGGGGCATACGCACAAACCACATTAACCACCTTCTCCCCAACCACCACTCTAACGGACATAATCCTATCATTGCACCTCTTCACTTCCACGACGTTGTCCTTAAGATCCTTAGACAAAAGAATGCCCACACCATTGCTCGAGTTAGCAAGGCCTGAATACCACAATTTATAACCGTTCACCTCCCTGGACTGCGCCCCCTTCCACCTAGTCTCCTGAAAACAAGCCACATCAACCCTTCTCTTACCCAAAACATCCACAAGCTCCAAAAGCTTACCCGACAAGGTACCCAAATTCCAACTACCCACCCGCAAACAGTGCGACATTGACCAATACAAAACCCAAACGCACTACGAGAAATAAAATGGGGTAGTGAAGCCAAAAATAAAAATAAGATGAGAATGACAAAGACAATATAAAAGCAACAAAACCGCATAAAAATCGCAGTAAATGGTAGATATATGGCAGACAAAAATGAAATTTAACAGAAAAGTACAATGATACCGGAATTCGACACGCCTTGGAGACCAGGGAGGAGAAGCCATATAAGCTGGAAACCGATCGACTCCTGAACAGGGAAAAGGCGATCGATAGGCCGACGACACCTGGTAGCAGCACGAGAGACCTGCAAAACAGACAACTAAAATGCAATACTACTGTTATATTGACTGGGAGGGATGAATGCCGCGGTGTAAAGTTATTCTTCCGGCGATACGCCGGCCAGGGATGACCAGCAGCCCGGGGCGGCACAAGCGTACGTTACGGCAAAGCTCAAGGGTTAGTTAAAAATCACACTGTTATCTTACAAAAAAATCAGAAAAACAACCCAAATCGCCGACCAACAGAGATCAATTCAACATAAACCGAGAACCAAAATCAAAATACGAATGAGCTAGATAAATCGATTAACCCCACCCACCTCAGAGAGAGAGAGAGAGAGAGAGAGAGAGAGAGATTTCTGCAAATCTAAGATTTGCAGTGCCGAATTTAGAGAGAGTGAGATTTGCAGTGCCAAATAGAATTAAATCATGTCGTGAACCCAAAACCAAGTTCAAAACCTAAAATCGCCGCAGCACATGCACCTCCACCCCACAGTGTGCTGCAACACAGCGCAGCCCACCATCCGAATCAGGGTTCGTCTTCAAGTGCGTTGTACTATGTGTATTTACCGACTGTTTCAGAAAGAAATTGGAGATTTTCCGTGAGGAATATAGTGAGATAGAGTTGAATCAGGAGAGAGAGGTTTGGGTCACGCGTAGTCCCCTGCCGTGAGGAATATAGTGAGATTTGCCGTGAGGTTTGGCACTAACTGAAGAGTGCAGTGCAATCTTGCAGAGAAAGCTCCCGCCTAAATTGAAGGATCCAGGAAGCTTCACTATACCATGCACTATTGGGAACTTGACTTTTGATAGAGCATTATTTGATCTCGGCGCTAGCGTTAATCTCATGCCTCTTTCTATTTTCAAGAAGCTAGGAATTGGGGAAGCGAAACCTACTACGGTCTCTTTACAACTAGCCGATAGATCCATCAAGTACCCGAGAGGGGTAATCGAAGATGTCTTGGTCAAGGTCGATAAATTCATTTTCCCTACTGATTTCATTGTGCTTGATATGGAAGAAGACCATGAGATTCCGATTATATTGGGTAGACCGTTCTTAGCAACCGGAAGGACCCTTATTGATGTTCACGAGGGTAAATTAATACTCCGGGTTGAAGATGAGCAAGTCACATTCAAAGTGTTTCGATCTCTCCCCTATCCAAGCAAGGTCGAGAAGTGTTCAAAAATTGATATCTTTAAGAAAGACACACACCAGGAGAGTTGCCGGTCGAAATGTTCAGAATCCGCTTTAGCTGCTCCAATGTCTAAGATAAATGAAGAACGAATCGTGTATCATAAGCATTTGAATATGTCGTCTTCAACATCCATTCATCCACCATCGAAAAATTCTCATGCTGTCATAAGTTCGCCCGAGGAGTTGAAAATTAAGCCGGATGTCAAAAGAGTACCAAGTCAACTGCAAAATGGGTGTTTTGGGAGGCTACTATTGTTAAAGCCGTTTCGCAAAGAACGTTGGATATCCAAACCAAAAGTCTAATGGTTGAAATTTAATGGTCAATAATTTAAATCACGTAATAACGGTTCGATGGAATGTGCGGAGTCCAAATGGTCTTTGCGAAATGCGAATTGATCTTCAAAAAGTCCGGCTGAAGACTATAAACTTAGCGCTTCTCGGGAGGCAACCCGAGTATTAGTTGTAGATTTTTATTTTTCAGTGTTTTCATGCATTTTAGAGTCTATGTTTTTCATCATTTTTGCTTGGATATGCTTATCTCTCACGTTCTTGATGTGTTCCTTTGAAAAATTCTGTGCAGAAAAACCCCCAGGGAAAAATTCAGCCCTGAGCCACGGCACAAGGAGAGTGAGCCGCGGCACACACAAGTTGACACAAAAAGACCAACCGAACTGTACTCTGTGCCGCGGCACGACCTTACTGAGCTGCGGCACACCCGGTCCCTGAGCCGCGGAACATATGCACTGAGCCGCGGCACACCAAATGCCAAAAATACGCCCAGGAAGTTGTACTCCGTGCCGCGGCACGAACCATATGAGCCGCGGAATACTTACCAAATAAGCCGCGGCACCCATATGCTGAGCCGCGGCACACAGCGATGGAACAAAGAAGCCCTGACAGGCTGTACTCTAGGCTGGCTCTCACTTAAGATGTGCCGCAACCCCTGTTGCGAAGATGAACAGCCCAGGTCTCCTTTACAAACCCGATCGTCCGGCACACACCAGGTAAGTTCCAGTTCTTTCTTCGCACAGCGCTCGGCCGAACCCCTTCTCAACTCTTCTTCTTCTTGCATACTTCAATCCAAGCAAGGTAATTCTCAATCTCTTAATCCTAATTGATACATGAATTGAAAGGTGAGGTGTTGTTTTTCATTCAATGTTGAATATATTTTTAGTTTTTCTTCAAAGTTCTATCAAAAATTGAGTTGGAATATGGTGATTGATTATGATGGTATTTGTGATTATGTATAATTGTTGATGTTATTTGTCGTTTTTCTCATGACTATCGATTGATGTTGTTATTTTTGGGGATTGGATTAAGCCATTGTCATGTTTGTTCTTCATTTAAACCCATGCATGTTAAGTGTTTGACAAAATGCATCAATGAAAAACTTTGAGCAAAACATTTTCAAATTATATGCCACGAATTATTTTATCGGATTACATTGTACCCCGACCCTTACGTCATGCTTAAACTTGAATGCTCATCCTTAATTTCCTCTTCGATGATGCAAGACTCTTTATTCACGTTTAGTGTATCTTAAGTCGAGAGTGGTCTGGTTTTTCCTTAAAGGTTGTGTAATTTCCGGTGTTTATCTTTTCAGGATCCTCTCCATGGCTATAAAAAGGAATATTAGCACGAGGGCCTGGACACAATCATCCCCCACACGAGGGGAGACATTGTAATATCCGCAATTTCGGATTTCCGGTAATCCTCTTTTTTCGGCGGAGGTCCATTTTGATGACTCTCTTGGGACCTTTTCATCGTTCTGAGAATGATTAATTCTGCACTTTTTGTCTCCCGAGTTCGTTTCGGTATAGTTTTGTGGAATCCCGTGTTTCTTAACGACTTTTCCGCACTCGAGTTCGATTCTTGTGAATCTCGTCCGAAATTACTGTTTCGAGTTTCCCATAAATCCGTTTAACTTTGTTAGACGTGTTGTAAACTTCGGTTTGGTTATTCGATCACGTATCGTGATTTTCGGACGTTTTGGGCCATTTTTGTAATTTCCCAAAGTTTGGGGTAATTACCTTCCGTTGTCGAATTTCGAGCCTTCGGGTGGTCAGAATCATGTGTTCTCTTAGCTCTCAGGTTCGTCCTTGCGAGTACTTCGTGACCGTATCTTCGATTCGTATTCGGGTTCGGGTTTCGGTGTCGTTTTCTTGAGTTCAGTGATTTTAAACGACTTTTCCACGTATGAGTTCGACTTTGTTAAATCACCATTAATTTTTGGAAACTCCAAAATTTTTTAATCTTTGCAATATTATAAAGCATCGAGTTAGCTTTCCAATGGTTCAAACGGTGAGTCAATCGGAGTCAGGACGAGGGAGTTATGGTCGAAATAGCTATGTCACTCACATGTTCCAGTTTTGGCCGAGCAGCCTGCCGGAAGGGCCGCGGCACACTTGGCCGAGCCGCGGCACGCACACATTTTTCAATCTTCCGCCGACCCGTCTGTACCTTGTGCCGCGGCACATGCCGGGCAGGCCGGCACACCGCCGAGTCACCGCCGGCAGATTGGCCCTATGCCGCGGCACACTTGGCCGGGCGACACACCGTGTCGGCTATTTAAGGTCCTGCAGTCGTTTTTTTTCGCCATTTTCTCCTTCTTCTCCTTCTCTTTCGCGGCTGGGGTTGTTCTTATCATGGAGAGATGTTGTTGGTCAATAAATCCATAAAGTCTTGGAGTTCATATCATCAATCATCCATCCTATAACATCCTTTGATCGAGCGAATCAGGTCAGATTTTCTAGAAATCTAATTTTGGGGATTTTGGGTATTTTGTTCGATTTCGTTCGTTTAATCCGATTTAACTTAGGATTGTGATGGATTGATGATTATTTAGATGTATTGTATCATTTCCCTTGTTATTCCATGGTTGGATCGTATCGATTCGTTGTTTTGGTCGAGTTCTTGATCGACGCCTTGAAGGTGTCCGGTAAAATGTCATAGAGGGGTTTTCGGGCGTTCTTCGATTATTCTTCCTCGTATGATCGATGATTTATTGATTATATGTTGTGTTGTTGCCCAAAATATTTATCCGAAGATTAATACTGCTGGATGACGGACAACAAACAACAATTGCGGGAGCACTTCCGAGAGAAGATAAATAATACAAGATTTGCCGGGTTTGTTAGGCCCGGGCTTGAATGCTCTCGCGAGATGTTATTAATACAAATATTCGTGGATACAAGTATTAATGTGAGAAATCTAGATACAATGAGTGTAAAAGACTCATAATCCGGCTCTTGAGCGAAGCTCGGTGTTCTTCGTCCCTGCCGGTAATCTGCTCGAGGAGAAAGGCCGGGAGAAGTAAGACCGAATGATAGCTGTTGCCAAGAGTTGGAGATTAGCCAAGTGCTGTATATTTGCTTCTGTATTGCGTGTGTAATGCAAGAGTGCCAGAATGTCAGAGAGTGAATACAAATGCAGGAGGCTTTGTATATATAGGGGTAGCCGGGTCCTGTCCTTTAGTGGCCGATCGCCTGTCGGCCATTATCTTAATCTGCCGATCGCCCGCCGGCCAATATAATAATGTGCCGATCTCCTGGGCTGTCGGGCTAAAGTCCAAGTAAGATGCTGGATGTCGGGCTAAAGTCCAAGGAAGAGGCTGCCACAGCTGGGCGGTCCAGTAAGGGGCCAACACGCGTCCGGAGTCAGTCAACATGCGGCCCTACTGACAAGCTTTCGGCGGCTTGTCGGCTGGTGGAGAGAATCTGCCAGACTGTGGTCAATGGCCCGAGATTCGCGGATCTTGTCTCGGTCCTTGCACGTGGTGCCAGTCTCAAGGTTCAGCCTTAGCCGACTGGATGGCCATCGTTGGTGATCGACATGCGCGGTCGTCTCTAGCTGATCATCCGAGGTCGCCATCGGCCAGTGGACGGAGGTCGCCAATGGTCGGTCACCAAGGGTAGGTCGCCAGGTACCGAGAGACGGTCGGTCTCCAAGGGTAGGTCGGCAAGTACCGAGAGGAGATCGTCCATTAGTAGATCGCCAGGGGTCGGTCGCCGAGTACCGAGAGGCGATCGTATCTGAGGTTGATCGCTCGGCACCGGGACTGGTCCTGGGGCCTTCGGTCGGTCGATGCACGGCCCATCGGGTTAAGGCTCGGTCGCCAGGTCGCTGATCGACAGATCTGCCTTGGCCGTTCGGCAGTGACTCGGTCGCCCGTCCTTCTAGTCGATCGCCGGTCGGAAGGTGTTTAATTCTTGACACAACAATTGCCCCCCAGCTTGCTCCTATGTTGAAGACATGGGGCGAGGTGGTTCTTGCTGGTGATCGTGTATGGATGAGGACGGGCGATCTGAGCTGACTTAGGATTCGGACTTGGGCTATCATGGTCGATTGGCTTAGCTATCTTTCGGTCTTGTACCTGCAAAAAACAACATTGGCCGATCCCCCACGGAAACTTGGTGGTTTCGCTTTGTTTGAGGAATCGTGCACAGTCGCGAAGATCGATGGACCGACTCCATGACCGTGTCTTGATGCGCGAAGACAATGAGTGTCTCGTGACTCACTTTATTATGAGGGTCCTCTGTTAGGCTGCGCCTCGCCTTGTATTTAAACGAAGGGCGTGCGGTCTCGGTCTAGAGGAGTCCTTGCGCGGGGCAGCGTCGGATGAATCAACTCCACCTCCGCGGCTTGTTAGCTCTGCTTCCACCTCGGCCAGCCATGGAGATGGCCGACCTCGACGGTGTACGTTGAGACGGGGTTGTGGCATGTGTCCACTGATTAATGTTGGAGAGCCCTCCGACTACGCCGGCCTCGTATTTAAACGAAGGGCGGGCGATCTCGGCCGAAAGGGACCTTGCATGACCGAAGCAGCCGGTTCCATCGACTGCCAGGGCCATGGCTTTATGATGTGCGGTGGAGGCGATCTTATGCCTTAGTCCGTCATGTTATATGCTGGACTGTAGATGGCGATCGTGTCCACCGGGTTGCTGATGATGTAGCGTGATGATCGGCGATCGGGCCGGAAGACTGTCGATCGTCGCTCGGCTGCCGATCGCTTTATTCGTAGGTCGATATCGGCGATCGGGCGGGAGATCGTCATCCGGGCGCCGATCGCGCTGCTCACAGGCTAAGAAGGAACCTTTGCCTGGCCAGAAAATCGGCGGCTCTAGCCCGGAAGGCTGCGTAGGTTGTAGGTTGGTTCTTCGTGAGATGCCTGAACATAGGCGAAAAACCCTGAAATCCTCCTAGGACCGCGTAGAGGGCGGTCTCATCGCTTACGGGCTCGCCGTTGAGGATGATCCCGTCTACCCGGTCGATGTAGTCCGAGTCGGACTCTTCTTCTCCCTGCTTGATTCGCATCATGCGAAGGCGACCTTCAGGCCGGACGACTCTGGTGGCGAAGTGTTCCGTGAAGACGTGCGCCAGCTCGTTAAAGGAGCCAATGGACCGAGGTGGCAATGAGGTGTACCACTGGTGGGCGAGGTCGTCTAGTGTCAGAGGGAACATTCGGCACCGGGTCGCGTCCGATGCCCCACACCCGGTCATGTAGATGTTGAACTTCCTTAGGTGCGTCTGGGGGTCCGATCGTCCCTCGTACATGGGTGTTTGCGGGGGAGCGATCCTGTGTTGTACGGGGGCGAGCTCGATGTCGATCGCGAGCGGCTCGCTCGGCTCGGCGATCGTCTTCATGGCGCCTGCCCCGGATAGCAGGAGCGCCTTCACGTCGTCGATCTGACGTTGCATTGCGGCGATCGCCGCGGCTCGGCTGCTTGCGGATCGGCTTTGGGAGCGGGGGCCGAGGCGATCGTGTACCGACCTCCGGACCCCGCTGCTGCCGACCTCGGGAATTTGGCGAGCGGGAGCCAGGCGGCTGGATCGCCTTGTGGGAGCCGGGTAGGCCGAGCTCCTGGTGACGGACACCAACTCCGTCGTCTCGTAGCTAGGGCCGGACTGCCCCGGTCGCGAGGTCGGGTCGCTGCCCAGGCGATCGAAGACAGAGGTACCCCGGCTGCCGAGCGCCTCTTCTTGCGGGTGAGAGCCTCCTGGCGCTCGCTCGGCCAGTAGTGCCTTGAGCTTCCGCTTGATCTTCCGGCGGGAGACCGAGGGGGTGATAGCTGGAGGCGCGTCGAGAGCACTCCGTCGCTCCTGAAGGACGGCTATGGCCTCTTCGATCTGTTCATTGGTTCGGAACTGATCGAGCGAGAGGATCGGGCCGCCTTCCCGGGACGGGGTCGAGCGCCTCTGGCCGCGGCGGCTACCTTCCACCATCGGTTGCGGCTCGGACTGGGACGGAACAGGGGTCCGCCGGCCGGCCGGGCCGGCTTTCTTCGACGCGGAGGCGGAAGACATGATTTCTGAAGGATTTCTTTGAAGTGCAGTGAGTGTAACTTCAAGTATCTGCCCCGAGAACAGTGAGTGTTCTTCGGGACGGTGGGTATAAAAAATCGAGGGTTGGATGCCCTCCTTCTAGCGCCAATTGTTGTTGCCCAAAATATTTATCCGAAGATTAATACTGCTGGATGACGGACAACAAACAACAATTGCGGGAGCACTTCCGAGAGAAGATAAATAATACAAGATTTGCCGGGTTTGTTAGGCCCGGGCTTGAATGCTCTCGCGAGATGTTATTAATACAAATATTCGTGGATACAAGTATTAATGTGAGAAATCTAGATACAATGAGTGTAAAAAGACTCTGTTAATCCGGCTCTTGAGCGAAGCTCGGTGTTCTTCGTCCCTGCCGGTAATCTGCTCGAGGAGAAAGGCCGGGAGAAGTAAGACCGAATGATAGCTGTTGCCAAGAGTTGGAGATTAGCCAAGTGCTGTATATTTGCTTCTGTATTGCGTGTGTAATGCAAGAGTGCCAGAATGTCAGAGAGTGAATACAAATGTAGGAGGCTTTGTATATATAGGGGTAGCCGGGTCCTGTCCTTTAGTGGCCGATCGCCTGTCGGCCATTATCTTAATCTGCCGATCGCCCGCCGGCCAATATAATAATGTGCCGATCTCCTGGGCTGCCGGGCTAAAGTCCAAGTAAGATGCTGGATGTCGGGCTAAAGTCCAAGGAAGAGGCTGCCACAGCTGGGCGGTCCAGTAAGGGGCCAACACGCGTCCGGAGTCAGTCAACATGCGGCCCTACTGACAAGCTTTCGGCGGCTTGTCGGCTGGTGGAGAGAATCTGCCAGACTGTGGTCACTTTACCTTTACGCTTACCAGTCTTTCAAACCCTAAATTTACAGAGCAAAAAATCCTTTGAACTCCAAATACACTGAAAATCTCTTATTTGCAGAAATGGAATCTTATTTTGAAGGCGTTAACATGAAGGCGGTCAAAGACCAGATCATTTTTTCTTTGGTCGTTGATTTCGAAGGTCTTTTGGAAGCAAATCTGGATAACAACGACGTACTCTTCCTTATCCACTCGATGAAGAAGAATGGGATCTACCCATTTCTGGATATCAGTCCCAAACACCTATACAAGGAGGACGTCATCGCTTTCTACCGCGAAGCCCATGTGATTGAAGAAGGAATCAGGAGCACTGTCGGCGGAATACAAGTCGACATCTCGCCGGAGACGATTCATAAAATTTTTGGTATGAAGCATCGTGGCATAGCCGTCGAGGCTCTCAAGCAGACAACAGCCGACACTTGGATAAAGATTAAGGCGATCGACCAGCCGACGAAGCTAAAACTCACTGCCAAAAGGAGCGAGATTAAAAAGGAGTATCGGTATATGTTGGATATTACCAACAAAATTATTATGGGTATGGCCGGCAGTTACGACCAACTGTCGTCGGCGAAATTCACAGTGCTGGGAGCACTTATTCAGGACGAGCCGATTGATTGGGATGACTACATATTTAGGCAGTTTGTTCGCGAGGTCAACAAAGCCGAATGGCTTGCTGATGAGAAGAAATTCAGATCGAAGCTGGCGTTTGGAACGCAGCTAAGCTGGATCTTGGAAAAGATGGGTGTGGTAAAGGGTAATATTGACCCCTTCCACATCAACAAGAGACTTGGTCATCTAGACCAAGAGACGTTGAGGAAGTTGGGAGGCAACAGAAGAGCAGCTCGGATGCTCAAAGAATTATCTGATTCACAGTCCTACAAATATCCTTCATCAGACGAGTCGAACCGACCTGCAGACGATAACCAAACTGCAGCCGAGTCAGACTCGGAGTCAGACAACACAACGATTGCTGTCCGGTTCAAAAGAAGGGGACCAACCCCTGGTGAGCCATCATTCATACACTCTTCACCAGAACCCTCTCCCAAGAGGCCAGTGCATCATAGCTTCAACAGAGGAGCAGCCGAACATTATACCACCTGCAGCCTGTGTCGCCTACCCACTGGAAGACCCGGCTGCTCGGGCGGCACTGAAACTCAGATCGTCCCTGTCCTCACTCCAGCATTCATTTCAGAAGAGGAAGAAGCAGGTTTAATTATCTCAATCCCTGAAGCAAACTACACCTTTAACCTGCTGGACAACAATATTTTCAACCTGTCCATAGAGCAATTACAGTTAGTTAAACCACAAGCTTTAAAACACTCTTTTGTTAATATTTTTGAAGAGTGGAAATTTTTTAAATCACTGTCATTTGCTAAACTTCAAACCTATATTGAAACAAGTGGTTGGGAATATCCCCAAGCCACAGAGGATGTACTGATACACTTTTGCAAAGTATCAGACACAGTTTTGATCCTCCAGGAGAATTGGTTCATGTCAAATTTCAAAACCAACATGGACCAATTCATCCGTTCTATAATGTACAATATCTTTGATGGATCTTTTGGGAAAGAAGATGAGGAGGAAGAAGACAAAGAAATGAGGATTGAAGAAGTGAATGGAGAAGAAGAAGAGGAGGTCATTGTTATAGATGACGAATAAGAGGAGCAGGAAGAAAGAAAAGGAGGAGAAAATATTTTAGTTGAAAAACAAACAGAAGAAGTTGAAAAAACATAGGAATTAGTAGATGAAGAAGAAGAAGGGGAAGAGGTAGATCAGGAGGATGATGAAGGAAAGGAGGATGATGAGAATGATGGAAAAGATGATGAGAATGATGGAGAAAATGATAAAGATGATAAGAATGATGATGATGATGATGATAAGGATGAAGGAGGAGAACATCTGGCTGAAAAAGAAAAAGAGAATGTTGATGAAGAAGAAAAGGTGGAAGAACAAGAGAAGGAATTAGAAAAGGAAGAAGGAGAGAAAGTAAAGGAGCCGGAGAAAGAGCCAGAATTAGGGGCTGCAGACAAGGCTGGGGCGCCTGCCCGGTATACCAGCCTGGACGCAGAGTTGGCTGAGGACTCCAGATCAGGGACACCTGAAAAGACCCCATCTGGAGTGCCAGCTGCAGATAGGAGCCTGCAGTCTAGTGGATCATTCGCAGAAGGCTCAGGCGAGCACTCTCCACCATCGCAGATCTCACCTGCGATGACTGAGCTGATAAGACAAATAGTGAAGGACACTATTGGAGAGTTGCTTGCATCTTAGGTCACCACTGATCTCCAATCTATCAATACCAAGATTGATACCTTGCTGCAGCGGGAAGTCCCTCAACCTCCTCCTCCTACAAATAACAGAATGCCTTTTGGCATGTCTGACTGGATGCATAGAATGGAGCAGCAGCTGACCACTTTGGTTGATGCTGGCAAAAAGGGGG
This sequence comes from Orobanche coerulescens, assembly GCA_033398695.1. Taxonomy (NCBI): domain Eukaryota; kingdom Viridiplantae; phylum Streptophyta; class Magnoliopsida; order Lamiales; family Orobanchaceae; genus Orobanche; species Orobanche coerulescens. Next base: position 78,275,800 of record CM065808.1, read on the forward strand.
AAGATAGGATACAGGGGGAAGGCAGCATTCAAGGAGAAATAATCGAGGAGCTTAGAACTAAGAAGAGGCAGGATGTCCAGTTGATCACTGCTGGGACATCCTCAGCTAAAAGGAAGGGAGAACCAGAAGAACAGGCTGATAATCAGCCTGCAGGCAAGAAGAGGAGGACAAGAGGAGGATTCGAGCCTACTCTAGAGTGGGAAGGCAAGGATTTATGGTACGTTGAAGAATTTGTACCTTACGAAGCTCTACCCATGTGGGGATCTGCAAAGAAAAAATTCATCAGAGACTACTACATCTGGGAAATACTCCAGGATGATAATCTCTCCCCACAGCAGATCTTCATCAACTTCATGGAAGAAGCTCATCCACAACTCTGGACTATTCTTCTAAAACATGCTGAGGCACGAAATGCATATCCCATGATCCCTCTGTTCAGTGCCAAAGAACCTCCCACCTTGGTGAAAGGAAATGCTTTGGATGAACTTGCACTCCAAAGAAAAATCAAGAAGCTGTGTGTTGAGAATAAGTTCTCATCACAAGAAGAGCAAGATTTTGCAGCTCTTGTCGTAAAGAGGAAGTATGGTCTTGCCCCTGTCAAGACAAGATCAATCGGAGCTAAACCTTTCAGGCCTGCCAAGTAGCCTATCCGAAGAGGCAGAGGCAAATGACTTTTTTGTATTTCTGTACTTGTAAATTTAAGACATGTATTAGTAATCAATTCAGAAAATTTTATAAATAGTCTTTTGAGTGACAATTTACAGTTGTCTCAAAACTAGACTGATTTAGTTTGTGTCTTGCACTCAAGTGCAGACTTGTTCATTTGAATATTTGCTTAAGTTTTGCCATCATAAAAATAGGGGGAATTTGTTAGGAATACTTGTTAGATTTTGATGATGTCATTAATATAATTCAAATGTTTATTACTTGGCAAAAATGTAAGGAAGAACCAAATGAGTATCTTCCATAGGCCAAATAATGTTAAGTGTAAAACTTGGCAAAATGTAAAGAAGAATCAAATGAGTATCTTCTATAGGCCAAAATAAGTTAGGTTAAAAATCGGCTAAGTACAAAAAGAACAGCTATGTTCATCCGAGAGGTACAGCCGAGTCATATCAGAGAAGATCTTGTCAACAAAAATTATCAGAGATGCTTGACCAGACTGCAGTCAAGTAACCTCAGACAGGTCATCTGATTAGGCGAGTCCCAAACTGTCACCATTAGAGAGGTCCGGACTGCAGAGAGGATGACGTTACATCAGCCTACTCGAGATCAGCCAAGTACTCCAAGTCCACCTCAGCAATACGTTGAAAAGTCAAATATTACGGAAAGTCACATGCAACGTGAAGAGACAAATTGGAGAGATTCCCGCAAAGGATATGAATTAAATAATTCATCCAGGCCTACCTTGAAGAATTTAAACGTATTATATTCAAAAGATTCGGCGCCTCACATGCAAAGTCTTCACAACGGTCGAAAAATGGATTAAATTATGGGAATCCAGCCTTGCAACGTTCAGAAAGAAAACAATGAAGTCTAACTCTCCAACGGACGGATTTGTTGAAAGATTTGCAACTGCTATGGAGGAAAAGCTCAGAGATCGTGATCTATATATATCCGAAGATTTGAAGCTGAGCACACACAACAATTACAAACGGTGCGGACATACTTTCAAGCAATCAAAGCATTCAAGCAATCTAAAAGCGAAATACAGCATCGTGAAAAGAGCGGTTCTCAAAAGTTCATACTTGAAGAAGCTCTTAGTTGGAGAAGACAAAAACTCGTGTCTTAAATCCTGAGTTCGGGGTACTTCACTGGTTGAAGTTCGAGACTGTAAAGGCATCCAAGGATCGAGGATCAAGAGGTGCAAGGCAGTCAAGTGTGTTACAATGGCACGGATTTCCACTGGTTGGAAGCTATTGTAATTTGGTTGAATCACTGTAATCTTTATCACTGGTTGAAAATTATAGTGAATTCATCTCCAACTGGTTTGGAGAAAAGTGGATTAGTAGAGGATTACCCCACCTCTGTGACCACTATAATTGCCTGCGTATTTTACTGTTTTATAGCATCATATTTTAACTGCTGCATTCATTATTAAGTGTTTCATTAGTTGTTTTGTATTCGTCATCAGCTGACTTCCGCACGTATTAAGAACAAACGACTCCAAGTCATTTGTGTATCTATCACCTGAAGAAACTTACTCTTTGAGAAAAAGAGTTTAAGAGTTTCAATAAGTCTATTCACCCCCCCTCTAGACTTATTCCTAGACGACTTGTGACCTACAGTATGTTGACAAAAAATGACGTATATTAACTCACCATCATTATGTGCACTAACATAATAGCGTTGCGTATATAATGCCCTTTGACTTGGCTATCTCAATCGAGCCGAAATTCCAGCCATACACGGCCGCACACGCTGAATGTTGAGATGTGATTTGATACCCTCGGTCATGTACGTAATCTATCATGCTTAACATACGTAACACTCGTTGAGATAGCGTATGCTAGGCGCTAACAGTAGCGTATGCTAGGTCTAATACACTTAGCCAAAATACAACTTACCATGCAACTTCTCACAGTCAAAACAATACGAATGTCAAACCTAAAATAGTTTAATTCTGAAATATCTTGATATAGTAAACATTGTATAAATCCAATTATAATACAACAATACTCGTGCAATATGTATAATACAACAGTATAAAAAATTACAGTTGGATATTACATACTTCCCCCTAAAAAGAGTTTCGCCCCTGAAACTAAGGGGTAAACAACTGGGGGTATCTCTCTCGTATGCTATCCTCGGTCTCCCATGTAGCCTCCTCGAATTCGTGTCTTGACCACTGAATTTTCAACAGGGGAATCATCTTGTTCCTCAATTGTTCGATCCTTATCTCAAGTATTCGTACAGGAGACTCCTCATATGTATGATCATTAGCTATCTCAATTACTTCGTGAACCCCCAACTGGGACCCACCAGGAGAATGAAAATTAATGAATTAGTTAATATAACTATAGTACCGAACCACATTATATTACCAATTACTCCGATGAGGAGTTTCAAATACAACACACCTAGGAAATTTAGAATATATGTATATTTCATATGAAGATAATATATACAACAATGAATAAAATGAAATCCAAACAGAACTGCAGCGGAAAATACAAATCAAAGAAGCACGAACAAATGGACAGACTGGGCCCCCTACTAGTATCACTGGTACTCTTAGCCGTCAACATTCTCTTCCTGTGCCTTTGCCTTGCCATGACCTGAAAACAACATCCCCCAACGGGGTCAGTTACACAGAACAACAATCCTCAAGAGTTGAACAAAATACAATAATCACATGAATGAGTTATGAAATCAAGTTGAATGATGGGCATGATAGTACGCCACGAATGGGATGTGCAAGTGCACAAGCCTGCCGAGTGCCCGACGTCCGGAATAAAGACCCGAAAAACTTGGCCTAATTAGTCTCACGGAGGCACATTACCATGTGCACAGTCCAATGTGTCCGGATCCCTACAAACACAATGTCCTTAGTGTGCCCGACTAAAAACTCCACACATATACCACCCGGAACGCAATACAATCCCGGAAGGTCACAAAAACAAAAGCGACCATGATGAAGAATAATGAATAGAAATCCGACAAGGGTTAAGAATGACTCACCGATGTGAAATAATGATGCAATGAGTGATAGCTTCAAATGAAGTGATTGGAACCGTTGTTTCTCGTGAATTGAATGATTAGTTTGATAATTACAAGTCTCAACATGATTGATATACTATAAATGAATTATATGTATGAATGAACAATAACGAAAGGAATGAGTATCCTTTTAACCGAGTAAGAATTAACCTACTCAAATACCAGTGAAGAGAAGTCCTTCCTCGAACAAACATCCTTAAAGGAATTATCGGCCGCTCGAACAACCCTGAATAACACAATTACCAATAATACGCTTAATATACGAATCAAGCATGATCACAACCAATTCAAAAGTCGATACAACAATATCCAAACTCATTGGGGCATTCTAATTGCAAACAACCCCCAATTATTTACGACTAATCTCAATTATGTCTAACACCAACCTCCCAACGAGTGATTCAATCCAACAAAACGTCATTAATACAATCATTAATCTAATAGGAATATTCCATTCGAGATTACGACAACATCTAGTCGAAACCACAAAATTCCAAAGTCAACCCTTAAGGTGTTCTTGAATAATTTCCCAAATACTCAACAAATCCGAAAATACACCAATAAATCCGTAGGAACACATATATCCAAGGCAGATAATCCATATTCAACATATTCCAACATAATAGCAAGCTAACTTGAAGATATCGGAAGGAAAACACTCAAATCTTGAAATTCTAGATTCAAGAAATGTTTACCTTGATTTGGTGTGTGGGAGAGGATTAAATGTTGATTAATCTGAACTAGGAGCTTGAAGATGATGCTAGATGATTTTAGCTCGAAAGATCTTCCCAAATCGTCCAAAATCACCCAAAAACGCCCAATGAAGGAGGTGAGATGTGAAGATGACGAAGGAGAGCTGAACTGTCCTATTTATACCTGAGCCAGTTTAGCTTGCACTAGCTCCTGTGATTAGCGTGCGCTAGCGGGTTCACCAGTTAGTCCAGTACCCACTGCCTGCATCGTTAGCGTGCACTACGTACCTTGGTAGCATGCACTAACGCCTTCCTCTTAGTGTACGTTAACCTTGTGTTAGCGTGCGCTACCTGATAGTTGGCGTCCAGAATATTGTAGTCCAGAACCTACTGACCCCTGCCTGTTCGCCTTAGTGTGCACTACACCTGTAAATTAGCGTGCGCTACTAGCACCATTAGCGTTCGCTAATCTCCACTCATAGCATACGCTAAGAATTCCCCCCTTACAGTCCAGTACCTACTGGACTCTGTCTGATCGAGCCATAGCATGCGCTACACTGATGCTTAGCATGCGCTATCAATACCACTAGCGTACGCTATATCTACTCTGAGTGCGCTATGAAATATTCCATTTCAGTCCAGTATCTACTGGACTGTCTGCCTCCACCGCACTAGCGTGCTCTAATGCTGAGACGAAGCGTGCGCTACCAGTACTCAATTAGCGTGCGCTAGAAAGAGTACGTAGCGTGCGCTACTCCTCACACACAGCCCACTACAAATATGACAATGATGATATACTCAGCTCGATTCTCCAACCGGGTTGACCGGTGAATGATAACTGATATACAATTAAAAATACGCCAAACGGTGAACACATTGGATGAATATGAAGGATGAATGATTATTAATGAGTAAAAATTACTGAGTGCCAAATACTGAATGATAATAATAAATGAATTTACAACCGGGTATTACAAATAATGGGTCCGTAATATGTTTTGATTTGATAGTATCATCAAGGGATGACGAAATCTCAAGTGTACAAAATTTTCCTTGTACAAGTTGTAGCCAAACCTCAATCCCCGGTCTCACAAATTCTAGCTATAGTTCCTTCTGGACTGTCAAGCGGGCAGACACTTGATCATATTCTGTCTTATGGCTCAAGGCATCGGCAACTACGTTCGCCTTTTCTGGGTGGTATAGGATTACGATATCAAATATTTGATCAATTCTAGCCACCTAATATGTCTCATGTTCAACTCCTTTTGAGGAAATATATTTCAGACTCTTGTGATCAGTAAAAATCTGACAGGTGACTCCATACAAGTAATGGTGCCAGATTTTTAAAGCAAACACCACGACTGCCAACTATAGATCATGGGTCGAGTAATTAACCTCGTATGGTCGCAATTGCCTTGATGCATAGGCAATCATTTTATCATTATGCATCAACACACAATCGAGACCTTGCCTCGACGCGTCACTATATACCATGAATCCCTCTGTTTTTTGTGGTAGTACCAAAACTGGTGCCGATATCAATCGACTCTTGAGGTCATCCAAACTCAGTTGACTCACCTCTGACCAGGTGTACTTCTTATCCTTACTCAATAGATTAGTCAGCGGCTGAGGGATCTTGGAGAATCCTTCGACAAATAATTTGTAATAACCTGCTAGTCTAAAGAAACCACTGATTTCCTTTGCGTTCTTCGGAGGTGCCAATCTCGGATAGCCCCCGTCTTTTGTGGGTCCACACTAACCCCATCAGCTAATATCACATGCCCGAGAAAAGTAAACCTCAGACATCCAAAATTCACATCTGAAAATTTTTCTATAAAGTTGTTCTCGCCTCAACACGTCGATAACCTGACGAAGATGACATTCATGCTCCTCATGGTCACGGGAATAAATCAAAATGTTGTTGATGAAAACAACCACAAATGATCCAAATAATTAATGAACACTCAGTTCATTAATTCCATGAATACTGTTGCTGCATTGGTCAATCCAAATGTCATCAGCATGAACTCGTAATGCCCATAGCGAATACGGAAAGCCGTCTTAGAAATATCTAACTCTTGGACCCTCAACAGATGATAACCAGATCTCAAATAAATATTAGAGAACACAGCTGCACCCAGAAGTTGATCCAATATCGTCGATACGAGGCAAGGGATGTTTGTTCTTGATTGTTACCCTATTCAGCTCACAACAATCCACACATAGACGCAAAGATCCGTCTTTCTTCCATACAAATAGCACGGGTGATAAATTAACTATAACTTTCAACTGGTGAAATCGTGTTACAATGAATGTAGTTACAATAGCTTTTCAACCAGTGAAAAACCCATGACCATTGTAACTCCTTCTCTTGGTTGCCTAACATCTCTTGATCGAAAACCCTTGGATGTCTCAACAACTCGCAAGTTGCCTATCACCTTCCAATCAAGAACCCGTGGATATTGTACAACCTCTTACTCTCAAGAACGTTGTTCAAGAAATTACCCCGTGCTCAAACTTTTAAGATAAGAGTGTTTGTCTTCTCCAACTTAAGAGCTTCTCTGTATATGATACTTTATGATCTTGCTCTTCACAATGCTGTAGATGTATATTACTTTGGTTTGTTGTGATTGCTTGTAAGTATAGTTTGCATCATACTTCTCCTTAAGTGTTCATTAGATACTTATAGTACGATTCTTGAGCTCTTCATAGCCGTTGCATCTCGGAACAAATCCGTCCGTTGGAGAGTAGATTTTATTATTTAGCTTTTCATTTCTTTGCACGGCTTTGTCTTATTCTTCAAATTCGACTGTCTGAAGATGCTGGATTGATAGACTGTCTTTCTTTGATTACTATATTTGGAGAGTCTTCAAGGCGCGTGATGAGCCTGAACTGATCGGTCACCAAGAACCGAGTTGATGTCAGAAGTTTATCTGAAAAACCCCAAGTATGCAAAGTGATTCTCTCTCTAATGTCTCTCTCTCTTTCTAAGAACGTTTCCTTTTTATATCTGATTGCTTCACCTTGGAGACCTTTTCCTGGTTTTTGGGAAGATCCCAGATATTCATGGATTTGGGCTGCAGATTCCCATCCCTGGATATCCGGGATTGGGGGCTGCGACTTACTAACCCCTGGATTTCCGGGATTCTGTCAGGTGGGTTAAATTCTACCCTTTTGGGAGCTCAAACTTCATGAGCCCGGAAACTCCCGACCTCAGGGTAGGGTTATGTATGTCGGTCTATCTTATGAGGGAGCCCCTTAGGTCGGAACATTCCTCTTTGGGTCAAGAGTTCGGACTCCCTTTGTCTGGGCCTCTCCTTTTTACCTGGAGATCGGTATGTCGGGTCATATTTGAACTCCTTTAGACCAGGCTTTTGGGAGGTCTACATTTGTCACCCTATCAACCAGTCCCCCCTACTCTAGTCAAGCTGTAAGACCGAGTAGAGTAATATTTATTAAGTTAGCGACCTTGATGTGATAATTACTGGGGATCAGGTTCCCAGGTAATGATGATTCTCTTCTAGATTCGTGCGTATTTATGATTGAGCCGTTTACTTTCTCCAATATCGCCTCCCAACCTTCGTACCCTTATGCTTAGGTCCATGTGTCGACTTACTATGGGTCGGCTAGGACGATATTGGATCTGGGCCGTTCTTTCAAAAAGGTCATCGGACGCTCCAAATCGTCCCTTACCCCTCTTGGTTTTCGCCCCTCTCTCCTATAAAAGGGAGTCTTTTGCTTCGTTTCTCATATCCGCGTTTCTATCTCCCTAAACTCTGGTGCGAAAAATTCTCCGGCGACATTATCGATCACAGCTACCTGCTTCCAGCGACGCCCCTTCTCTCCTCCTCCGGCGATCTTCCCTCTGCCCAGTTCATGGGTATGTCTATCTAAGAACCTTCACTCCTCTCCCTATATATATATATATATATACTTTTTTTATTTCTACAATGTCGTCCTCCTCCGATTCCCAAAATATTTCCGGTCAATCGGCCGTGGATTCTTTTTTGGAAGGTTTATCCTCTTCTAATGGAGAATCGGGGGGGGGGGGGGGGGTAGGTTGGCGTGAGCTATGGGCTCCTCTTTTGCCTTAGGGACGAGCCCCTAGGTAATATAGACTGGTCCAAGCTAGGCGATATTCCTCCTAACCTTCCCTCAGGCATCCTTTTAATTATCATAGATCCCCCATATTCTCCTCCCTCGGGTGAGGTGACTATTACCAGCTTATTAGCCGATCCTTACCAAGCGGGTGTGGGGGCTATATATGTTCTTCCTCTCCATCCTTTATCCAGGACGAGCCCAGCCGTGCTAGCAAGTTTTATAAGGTTCCTAAGGCTTCCTCCAGGGTGGGATTTTGTCACACCTCAGGCTTGTGACACCCCTGATCACCCCCCTCCCGGTCATATTACCTGGTGTGTGGATCAGGTGAATAGTGGTCTTCGCTTTCCTCTTCACCACTTTCTTGTTTACATTTTTATTAAATATAACCTCCCCCTCAATCAATTTTCCCCAAATTCCTTTCGTTATATGGTCGGTTTCCGTGTGTTATGTCATTATAGACACGAGGAACCCGACCTAGATTTTTTTTTTTATTTTTGCTTCGGGCTAAAGAGCTTTAAAGGTTCATTTTATTTGACTTCCCGAAATGATGCCCGTTTCTTCACCCACCTCCCTTCCAATGTGAAGGATTAAAGGTCGCGCTTCTTTTTTCTCCGTCTTCCTTCGGATGACTCTTGGGGCTTTCCTGTAACACCCCCAAAATCAATCGGGGATATTACAGCACCGTGGGCCCCGCGTCGGAACCCACAAGGATAAAAATTATTTCCACAATCGTTTCAAACACGCCAATGAGGCAAAGACGGTAATATTTTAAATGCCCAAATATTTTCCAAAACATAGTTCTCAAATACCGTCATAAAATTCCATTTGAAAGTACAAGGCGAAAAATGCCAAAACTCGACAGCTTCAAAATGTACGTTAAGTCACCGCTTACACGTACTGATGAAATAGTTTAGGGAAAAAGATTTTACGAGATAAACCCAAATTGCAAAATACCAAAAGAGCAATTTTAAAGTTATACACGAGTTGATAAAATACCGGAAAGCCATTTTAAAATGCACATGCAGCGGATATAGACACAGTTAAAAATACATTTGCAGCGGAATATAACGAACAGTAAAATACTCGGTTCCCAAAAATATATGCCATAACCAATATCACTCGGGAAGCTCATCTCTTCACAACCGCTACTAGCTCGATCTCCGAGTACCTAAAAATAAAGCCCACAACGGGGTCAGCCACAATACTCAATAATGATAACGATCACATCATCATAACTAATTACAAACCAATGTAATAACAGAGTAAGAATAGTTATCTTACCGTCATAACCTTACCAACCATGACAATTCATACCAAATCGATCCTTACCATAATCCACATTTCGCATTCCCAAATGACCAATGAACTCAACTACAACCATCTGGATTGTATTATAGAACCCCCTAAAATTTCGATAGCTCACTACATGTACGGTTTATTATATCATGATGTATTTAATAACATTTGTTATCATATAACATAATCTACATCTAGTTTTATTTTACTTGATTGTTTCGTAAATAATAAATTAATTGAAAGTTAAAGTAGAATATTGATTCACCTAATGGGCTGTGTGTACCAACATGTACTAATATAAACTCACTAATGGACTCAAACCCAACTTAATAAAATTACTAAGTCTTGAATTTATAGTTGAAGGCCCAACCCAACTATTTAACCCATTTACAATTAAACAAATACCCAACTAATTATATTAACATCCTATAAGTATAAAAAAAACCTTCCTAATCTAACTCTAATCTCAAAACATGCAAACAAAATATACACCATGGATGCATGAATCGGCCGAACCATATAGAGTAAGAGGGGAGATCGTTTTTCCACTTCCAGGACCTAGAATCGACTAAATCCGACAAGAAATCGAGGTGGGTAAAATTGTTTTCTTTCTTTTCTCTTATTCAAAATTATTACATGTTAAATATATATGGTGCATGCAAGTATTATGACTTTAGTTAACTATACTTGATTAAAATGACATTCATTACCATGCATGTAATGATCTTTGTAATTGTTGAATTTTAGTTTGTCATATTTTGATTATATGTGCAAATTAATTTATTGGTGGAAATTTTGGTCGAATATGGAAAATCTGACCTTTGGGGATTAAAATACCAAAAATATATGAGTATATACTGGACTATGGTAAGAGGATAATTAGTCACCGGAATATTTGGTAATTAGAACCTAAATTCGAAGGATAACTAAAGCAATTTAACTAAGATGAATTTTGGGGTAAAATGACTAAAATCCATATTTCTAGCCTTATATCCTGAAAGTAAGTCTTAATATATCAAATAAATTCTCTATAAAAGTTCACCTAAATCGGAATTTATTAAAATAGAAAATCAGGGCAAAAATATAAATTTCAAGAATTCGGGGCCAAAACTGTAATTTACAGAATATTTCTGTTTCCAAAATAAAATTTCCAGAAAATATGAACTCTGCTGACTCATAATAACATAAAGAGCTTACCCCAAAAATTTGAGGTCAATCCGACAAGAAACGAAAAAGATATGCAAGAATACTAAAATCCCGATTAAGGCAAAATGAAGGGGTGAAATTATAATTTCTAAGAGAATAAAAATTAAAACTAAACGTAATCTAAAAGTACAAGTCATAAGGTTCAAATCGCAACTGGATTCATAATTTTCGGAGTTTAAATGAATCCAAATGAATTAATCAAAATTATAAGACAAACCTAAATAAAAATAATAATAATAGTACTATAATTTTGAAAGGGCAGAATTATAATTTATGGAAGGAAAAACCTCCATGCAACTTCTGATATCAAAACCTCATATTATAATGGGTTTTTTGCCACAAAGTTCATAATTTTCGAACATACAATCAAACCGTTCCGACTTAATCAAATTTATAATATTTTAGTAAAAATAATGATAATACTTAAAAGACGGAAGGACAGAATTGTAATTTCTGAAAGTTAAAACTTTCATGCAACTTCTGACGTTCAATCCTCATATCATAACAGACTTTTCTCAATAAAGTTCGTAATTTTCGGACGTATAATCAATCCGTACCGAATTATCCAAATTCATACAATTATAGTAAAAATAATAATGATAGTACTTAAAAGACGGAAGGGCAGAATTGTAATTTCTGAAAGGTAAACTTTCATGAGACTTCTGACCTTCAATCCTCATATCATAACAGACTTTTCACAATAAAGTTCGTAATTTTCGGACGTATAATCAATCCATACCGAATTATCCAAATTCATACAATTATAGTAAAAATAATAATGATAGTACTTAAAAGACGGAAGGGTAGAATTGTAATTTCCGAAAGGTAAACTTTCATGCGACTTCTGACCTTCAATCTTCATATCATAACGGACTTTTTGCAATAAAGTTCGTAATTTTCGGACGTATAATCAATCCGTACCGAATTATTCAAGTTTATGAGTTTATTATAAGATTATGCTAAGACTCGCACAATAGCAATCTAATCATCAACCGGTTGAACTAATTCCTCTAGTTTATCCAAGTCCATTTACTATCAAAGAATCATATTGATATCTTATAATATGCATAATCATTGCCAATCACGACAATAATTGTTATTCAATAGAAATCGGGAGTAAGTGCTGTGCAGAGCTAAGTGCTACGACCTTCGGGCGGGAGCCACCACTAGAGTCCGTACGAGTACCTCTAGAGTCCCTTTTTCTATTTATATGCATGAGGGGCGGTTAATCTAAGTCATGAATTGAGCAGCGTGGCTGCGGTTCTAGGCAAAGCTACCGTCGTATCCTATTCCCTTGAAGCCGAAGGACGAAGTGATCCTAAGGTTGTAACACCCCAAACTAGGTGGATATTACAGTGCCGTGGACCCCCGACTGGGACCTACCAGGCGAATGAAAACTGATGAATTAAATAATATAATTGTAGTACCAAACCACATTATATTACCAAATACTTCGATGAGGAGCTTAAGTACAATACACCAGGACAATACAGAATACTAGTATATTTTATATGAAGATAAAATACACCACCCTGAATAAATAAACATCTCAAATGGAATTTGCAGCGGAAATACAAATGAAGAGAAATAAGAATGACTGAAATGACTGAAATGACTGAAATAACCAGAATTACTGGGGCCCCCTACTAGTATCACTTGGACTCCTCGCCGTCAACATGCTCTCCCCGTGCCGTTGCCTTGCCGTGACCTGAAAACAAAATCCCCCAACGGGGTCAGTTACACAGAACAACAATCCTCAGGGGTTGAAAATACACAATCATGATATATCTGAAGTTATGAATTATCCTTAGTTATGAATTACGCTGAAGAGGAGTATCATAGTACGCCCGTAGTGTTCTGTGCAAGTGTACAAGACGGATGACCGGACACACCCGTCCTTGTACCTAATTAGTCTCACGGAGGTAATCGTTACCGTGTGCACAGTCCAATGTATCACTCCTAATACATGGCCATCGCGTGCCCGACTAAAAATTCCACACATCTGCACCTGGCCACGCAATATGAACCCAGAAGGTCATATGAACAAGAATGACCACAATAAATATCAATGGATAATAATTCGACAAGGTCAAGAATGACTCACCGAGATGAAAATAATAGTGAAGTGATTGATAACTCAATGAAATGATTGGAACCGTCGTTCCTCGTGAATGAAATGATTATTCGACAATTACAAGTCTTAATACGGTTAATACAATGATGAATGAGTTATGATTATGAATGAACAACAACAAAAGGAATGAATATCCTTTTAACCGAGTAAGAATTAACTTACACAACACCGGTGACAATTATCCTTCCACGAACAACGTCCTAATTGAGATATCGGTCGCTCGAACAACCTTGAATAACACAATCACCAACAATCCGTTCAACATACGAATCAAACATGAAAATAACGAACTCAAAACGTCGATACGACTAAACCAAGTTCATTGGGGCATTATATCGAACACTTTGTGGCCAAACTTCGATTGTTTACAACCAAACTTCAATAATACCAACATCAAATCCCCAAGAAGTGTTTCAAACCAACAAAACATCTTCAATATGATCAATAATCCAATATGAATATTCAAATTCTTGATTACAACAACGATTAATCGAAAACCCCCAAATCCAACTCAATATTCAAAGTGTTCTTGAATAATCCTTCAATAATCCAATGAATAATCAAACATATCCATAATCATGCGTATATCACTTCATACAACATGATCTTAACATCCAAAACATCATATTTCAATACAAAATCGAAATCCAAGATGTTGAAGAATTACCTCTTGAAGATCCAAGCACTCTGATCCGAAGAACACGCGTTAGATCGACTATTCGGGCTTCACGATCGAAAGGAGATGAAGAAAATCAAACACTCAAGTGATAGATGATGGAAAGTCTTCCCCCTCAAGCCCTCTCTCTCGTATAGGTTGAAGAAATGGGAAAAATGAGTTGATCTCGCTCAAAAAACGCAATTATAGTGCTGACTGCACTGTGTGCCGCGGCCCGGCCGAAGTGTGCCGCGGCACAGGGCCAAAACTGCCCCCAGTGATCGGCAGCATGCCGCGGCCCGGAAGAATGTGCCGCGGACCCGTCGGCATGAGCCGCGGCCCCCGGTACAGACGGGTTGGCCGATAAGTTGCAACATGAGTGTGCCGCGGCCCGGACGAGTGTGCCGCGGCCCACGGTACAGGCTGCTCGGCCAAAAACTGGAAAATGTGTGTGCCGCGGCGCACACTCCTTGTGCCGCGGCCCACACCCCTCTTGGGTCCCAAAATAATGAAAAATGATCCGGGAAGAGAATAAAAGCAATAGGAATCAATATTTGTGAAACAATACCATGAAATGGAAGTACGGAAACCCCAAAACGGTGGTTCCAAGCAATGATTACAAGGGTTCGCCCAACAAAACACAATTTGAACAATGAGGAGATTAGAAATGACATGAACTCCAACGTCAACATCGGCTAATGAATCAATTACAACAATCGAGATAATACTCTTGTCTCGTTTCCCAAGTAAGGTTGAAACAATGAACAATATCGATACACAACTTGAAGTTATTCCGAACGGTGAACACGGATGAATGGTTATTATCAAGTGAAAAAATTACATAGTGACAATTACCGAATGAAATTACTGAATGATAATGACTGAATTACAACCGGGTATTACATACACCCCCCCTTAAAAGAGTTTCGCCCCGAAACTAAGGGTCAAACAACTCGGGATAACTCTCCCGCATACTATCCTCATTTTCCCAAGTAGCCTCTTCCACTCCGTGTCTAGACCACTGAATTTTAACCAAAGGAATTGCCTTATTCCTAAACTGTTTGATTCGCCGCTCTAAGACTCGTATGGGACGCTCCTCATATGAACGATCATCTGCGATCTCGATTTCGTTGAACTGAAGTATGTGACTCAGGTCGGCAACATACTTCCGTAGCTGAGAGACGTGAAACACATTATGAATTCGGCTCAACGCCGGAGGTAAGGCCAATCCATAAGCTAGCTCGCCTACTCGTTCCAAAATCTCAAACGGTCCAATAAATCTTGGACTCGACTTTCCCCGCTTCCCGAAACGGAAGATACCTCGAATCGGGGACACCTTGACCAACACGTGGTTACCCGTCTCGAACTCTAGTGGTCGACGCCGATTGTCTGCATAAGATTTTTGTCGACTCTGAGCGGTCAACAAACGACTCCTGATCAAAGCTACCTTGTAACACCCCCAAAACCGACCGGGAATATTACAGCGCCGTGGGCCCCATATTGGAACCCACAAGGCTAAAATCATTTTCGCAAACGTTTAAAAAATGTCAAAAAGCCCTTTGAAAGTACACACACACGCAGCGGATAAAAACACAATTAATTACATTTGCAGCGGAATTAGAAAACCAGAAAAGAATACATAATCCCAACAATCACGCCATAGCCAGTATCACCGGAAAGCTCATCCCTTCACGACCGCTACTAGCTCGAACTCCGAGTACCTAAAAGATAAAGCCCACGACGGGGTCAGCCATAATACTCAACAATGATAATGATCACATCACAAAAACAATTACATATCAATGTAATCTACAGAGTAAGAACATTTCCCATGTATTTTACCGAAGTAACCTTACCAACCTGTCACAACCATAACAATCAATTCTTACCATATCCCACGCCTCGTGTCCTTAAGTATGAACGAATTCAAATGTAATCACATGTACTGTATCCGAAACACTACCAAGATTTCCAATCATAAACATATCTCGAGTATAGAATAATCTGGCCAAGTTCAACTCTGCTGGCTGGGTCGCACAATTGGATCCCAATACTGATAGGAACTGATATCACACGATACATCTGCAAATCAACTGTTCCGAAACAATGGCAAGTCCCGAATATCAATACAAGCATGAATGCTCACACAATCAATAATGATAAACAATCAATGCATCACAACGGAAGTATCAATGACATGATATTTCCGCACAAGATCGACAAAGGATCAACCACGAACGAGAATACCATTATGTGGTAACTCCAACAAGATCAATGAAGAATCAATAACCGAGAATACCGACGACACGGTAAGGATCAAGGAAGAATCAATAACCGAGAATACCGACGACACGGTAAGGATCAATGAAGAATCAATAACCGAGAATACCGACGACACGGTAAACTCTAACAAGGTCAATAAGAGTCGACAACGGAAATACCAACGGTACGATAAACTCAAATAAGATCAATAAAGGGTCAACAACCGAGAATACTGACGACACAGTAAACTCTAGCAAGATCAATAAGGACCAACAACTGGGAATACCAATGATACGGTAAACTCCAACAAGAGCAATAAGGAATCGACAAACGAGAATACCGACGACACGGTAAACTCCAATAACATCAATCAAGGACTAATAACCAAGAATACCAACGGTGAGACAACTCCCAAACGGAATCAATAAGGATCAATAACGAACGAGATTACCAATGACAGGGTGAATTCCAAACGAGATTTATAAAGGATCGATATCAATGAGTTGACCATCGATAAGGTAACTCCAAACGAGATCAAAAAAGGATCAACGGGGACAGATACACGAGAGAATAAAATCGTCAACCATATACAAATCATATATATACGGGATTTCAAGGACAACCCGAATATTGAACAGATCCAATTGTACATGGACTGTGAACGACCAATCAATAAGACTCAAGATAGACGTCACGATACAACATGACAACAAATATCGAAGAAACGCATATCCATCAAGGATCAAAAGACTTCCCAAAAGAGCAACAATAACTCGATCATGGAAGACCGACACGACCACAATGTCGTATTTCCATGAGACAACAGTCCACATCATGCTCAACAATGCATATAATATTAACACATAAACCCCAAGGCAGCAGCCAAGGGTCACGGAAGCATATCCAAGGGTCACGGAAGCATCTCACAGGAATACCCCGGAACATAGGTGCCATATAGGTCTTATCCCCTAACACAGTTCATGCAATCACAAAATACCCCAAGGTCGCAACCAAGGGTCACGAAAGTATCCACACAGGAATACCCCGGAACATAGGTGCCATATAGGTCTTATCCTCTAACATATCGGCCCAACAGATCACAGCTCAAAGGAAGAGCACATTACAAAACGTAACAAACAATGGTGCACACTCACCGCATGAAATATCAACACACACATGCAATAATGCAACATGATGATTATCATAATCTAACAATATTAATTTACCTCAAGCTGGAGACGCCAACCTTTCCACGACCAACCGCCCTGAACGAATACACGGTTTATCCAACAATCCAAAATGAAGTACAGTCCATTACTAATACCAAACCACCATCCCGATTTCAACATCGACACGATAACTAACCTTGATATCCAACTTCTCATGCAATAGACCAAATTATAATTCACGTTCCCATTTCCACTAGACATCCTTAAAATCATATACATTATGATTTATCTTAGTCCAAAAATACCATACATACCACCATTCCGACAATTCATATATTCCATAATACCATTGCTATATGAATCATAAATGAAATGAAAACGAAATCATTTATTAACATTATGAACTAAGCAAGCATAACTTGCCTTGATACCAATACGATGAAGCCGCTATCAATCCCACCGTCTCCATCTACAAGCTCCGCAGCACCGGCTCGTCCGCAGCACAACGGTTAACTTCAACGATCACTAACGCAACCTAATGCAATAACTAATTAACGATACGTTCAATAACAATCAACAACCGAAATGACCAACTAATCAAACTCAATGGTTCAATGATATCTCGATCATACGAAACCAACCCATATCAACTCTTAACAATACGAACACAAGTCGAAATTCGGTGTTCAATAATCTAAACAATGTCTTCAACATATAGTTCATATAACCGCAAGAATCGTAAAACCAAAACCATAATCATCTTCATACGAATCCTTCTTCAACGATAACATCAGAATCCAAATTCAAGGAGAGGATTATCAAACATACCTCTAGAAGATGAAATACACAAGTAATCACTTGTTTTGAATAGCACGGTGCGAAGAAATCGACAAAAGGGAAGGGTACCGATTCAACTTCCTTCAAAAGTTCATTCCTAAATCACAATAATATCAATTAAATCACCATTCCTGCGAAAACGTATAGAATTTCCCAAGTTCTACTCATTGAGACATTTCATCGAACACTTTGAAGGCATAGTTCAATTCAATCGATTATTCAAGGAAATACTCGAATTCGTTCCACAAAACTTCAAGAGTATCGAATGATTACGAGTATACAATCAAGTTCTATCAATAATCTGAATCAAAACGAAGCAAATCGGCCAAAACACCAAGAAACCTGAAGAACATCCAAAAATCAAAAGTTCATGTGTTCTTACCTTCGATCCGGGTGGAGGATGATGTTAATCCATGATTCCAACTTCCAAAACAAATTGTTATAAGTTGATTCTACTCAAAACCATCATATTTGCTGAAGAAATCGCGGAAGGAACGAAGAAAAACGAAGAAATGAGCAGATGACTCGGTCCAGGCCTTATATAGGCCGAGACATGCCGGCTTGATTATATGCGTACGGCGGGTCCTTACGTGCGTGGCCGCGGCCTAACCTTGTCCGGTTGTTCGGCACCCTTACGTGCGTAGCGGCGGCTCCCTTACGTGCGTAATCGGCCATTACGGCCGTAATCGCCACCGCCTACGTAATGTCGGCGATCTTAGCCCCGAGTCACCGCCGACCATGCTCGGCCATCCCAACGAGTCACGTCCGGCCATGCTCGGCCATCCAGTCATCTAGGCCGACTCGGCGATCGCCCGTAACGTCGTAACACTTGTTCCGTTGCGTCGTATCGTGCGTTGACTTGCTACGATGATTATACTCATTATTACGTAATACACCATGTATAACGTCGTAACTCCATCCATTGACTCACTGTCCACATCCGCCGGAAGCTTCCGACACCGGCCCAACTATCGATTCCTCTTGTTACGTCGTAATACCTTACGCTTAACGTCGTAACACGTACCACTTAGCGTCGTTATCTCAAAGTCTTAACGTCGTTAACGAGATCCATACTTAGCCGTTTCCGGCAATTCTGTCCAACGTCTCGACATAACAAATATGAACATACGACATCTCGAACACATATACGAAATCCGAAAGTATTCTCATACGGTACGTCGATGCACGATATCCTCAATTACAATCGACCAAGTACGGAAATCAAACAAATACTCATACGGTATATCCGACATCGAAAACACAACAAGCATGTAATATCCTAGAATCAAAATACCCTCGATAGACATACTGGCACGACTGTCACGGTTTCCAAAATTATCCACTCATATCGTGTCGGTCCCACTCTGTACAGTACATCCCAGATAAAATAATGCGAAAAATTCATAGTGAAATTCTAGGATATTACATATACACCCACTTAAATAAGTTTCGTCCTCGAAACTCAACACCTGTCATAATCAGTATATCAATCCCGAAATATCTCAAAATCACGACACCATACTCAAATAATCATCATCAAAACTGAAATAACTGAAAGAACATACTTACAGGTCCGTGAAGTCGATGATCTTCCGTGATACCAGCATACGACTCCCATACAAAGTCTCAACACACTAACAACACACCGACATCGCAATTACAGCAATTTGAAAATATTTCAAAAATTTTGAAACCTCCAAAATCGGTTTGACTCAAAAATCAGAAAATCATTTTCAAAAGTCACGCTACTACCGCACCGGTAGAGCCACATAACACACACGCCCGGGTTTTATGAAACCCAAGCTCCGATACCATTTTCTGTAACACCCCCAAAACCGATCGGGAATATTACAGCGCCGTGGGCCCCATATTGGAACCCACAAGGATAAAATCATTTTCGCAAATGTTTAAAAAATGTCAAAAAGCCCTTTGAAAGTACACACACACGCAGTGGATAAAAACACAGTTCAAAGAATACTGAAAGCCAATTTAAATATACACACGCAGCGGATAAAAACACAATTAATTACATTTGCAGCGGAATTAGAAAACCAGAAAAGAATACATAATCCCAACAATCACGCCATAGCCAGTATCACCGGAAAGCTCATCCCTTCACGACCGCTACTAGCTCGAACTCCGAGTACCTAAAAGATAAAGCCCACGACGGGGTCAGCCATAATACTCAACAATGATAACGATCACATCACAAAAACAATTACATATCAATGTAATCTACAGAGTAAGAACATTCCCCATGTATTTTACCGAAGTAACCTTACCAACCTGTCACAACCATAACAATCAATTCTTACCATATCCCACGCCTCGTGTCCTTAAGTATGAACGAATTCAAATGTAATCACATATACTGTATCCGAAACACTACCAAGATTTCCAATCATAAACATATCTCGAGTATAGAATAATCGGCCAAGTTCAACTCTGTGGTTGGTCGCACAATTGGATCCCAATCGATAGGAACTGATATCACACGATACATCGCAAATCAAGCGTCCCAAACAATGGCAAGTCCGAATATCAATACAAGCATGAATGCTCACACAATCAATAATGATAAACAATCAATGCATCACAACGGAAGTATCAATGACATGATATTTCCGCACAAGATCGACAAAGGATCAACCACGAGCGAGAATACCATTATGTGGTAACTCCAACAAGATCAATGAAGAATCAATAGCGAGAATACCGGCGACACGGTAAGGATCAAGGAAGAATCAATAACCGAGAATACGGCGACACGGTAAGGATCAAGGAAGAATCAATAACCGAGAATACCGGCGACACGGTAAGGATCAATGAAGAATCAATAACCGAGAATACCGACGACACGGTAAACTCTAACAAGGTCAATAAGAGTCGACAACCGAAATACCAGCGGTACGATAAACTCAAATAAGATCAATAAAGGGTCAACAACCGAGAATCTGCGGCGACACGATGCGCTAGCAAGATCAATAAGGACCAACAATGGGAATACCAACGATACGGTAAACTCCAACAAGAGAAATAAGGAATCGACAAAGCGAGAATACCGACGACACGGTAAACTCCAATAACATCAATCAAGGACTAATAACCAAGAATACCAGCGGTGAGACAACTCCCAAACGGAATCAATAAGGATCAATAACGAGCGAGATTACCAATGACAGGTGAATTCCAAGCGAGATTTATAAAGGATCGATATCAATGAGTTGACCATCGATAAGGTAACTCAAACGAGATCGAAAAGGATCAACGGGGACGGATACACGAGAGAATAAAATCGTCAACCATATACAAATCATATATATACGGGATTTCAAGGACAACCCGAATATTGAGCAGATCGATTATACATGGGTGTGAGCGACCAATCAATAAGACTCAAGATAGACGTCACGATACAACATGACAACAAATCTCGAAGAAAGCATATCCATCAAGGATCAAAAGACTTCCCGAAAAGAGCAACAAGAATCGATCATGGAAGACCGACACGACCACAATGTCGTATTTCCATCAGACAACAGTCCACATCATGCTCAACAATGCATATAATATTAACACATAAACCCCAAGGCAGCAGCCAAGGGTCACAGAAGCATCTCACAGGAATACCCCGGAACATAGGTGCCATATAGGTCTTATCCCCTAACACAGTTCATGCAATCACAAAATACCCCAAGGTCGCAACCAAGGGTCACGAAAGTATCCACACAGGAATACCCCGGAACATAGGTGCCATATAGGTCTTATCCTCTAACACATCGGCCCAAAAGATCACAGCTCAAAGGAAGAGCACATTACAAAACGTAACAAATAATGGTGCACACTCACCGCATGAAATATCAACACACACATGCAATAATGCAACATGATGATTATCATAATCTAACAATATTAATTTACCTCAAGCTGGAGACGCCAACCTTTCCACGACCAACCGCCCTGAACGAATACACGGTTTATCCAACAATCCAAAATGAAGTACAGTCCATTACTAATACCAAACCACCATCCCGATTTCAACATCGACACGATAACTAACCTTGATATCCAACTTCTCATGCAATAGACCAAATTATAATTCACGTTCCCATTTCCGCTAGACATCCTTAAAATCATATACATTATGATTTATCTTAGTCCAAAAATACCAGACATACCACCATTCCGACAATTCATATATTCCATAATACCATTGCTATATGAATCATAAATGAAATGAAAATGAAATCATTTATTAACATTATGAACTGAGAAAGCATAACTTGCCTTGATACCAATACGATGAAGCCGCTATCAATCCCACCGTCTCCGTCTACAAGCTCCGCAGCACCGGCTCGTCCGCAGCACAACGGTTAACTTCAACGATCACTAACGCAACCTAATGCAATAACCAATTAACGATACGTTCAATAACAATCAACAACCGAAATGACCAACTAATCAAACTCAATGGTTCAATGATATCTCGATCATACGAAACCAACCCATATCAACTCTTAACAATACGAACACAAGTCGAAATTCGTTGTTCAATAATCCAAACAATGTCTTCAACATATAGTTCATATAACCGCAAGAATCGTAAAACCAAAACCATAATCATCTTCATACGAATCCTTCTTCAACGATAACATCAGAATCCAAATTCAAGGAGAGGATTATCAAACATACCTCTAGAAGATGAAATACACAAGTAATCACTTGTTTTGAATAGCACAGTGCGAAGAAATCGACAAAAGGGAAGGGTACCGATTCAACTTCCTTCAAAAGTTCATTTCTAAATAACAATAATATCAATTAAATCACCATTCCTACGAAAACGTATAGAATTTCCCAAGTTCTACTCATTGAGACATTTCATCGAACACTTTGAAGGCATAGTCCAATTCAATCGATTATTCAAGGAAATACTCGAATTCGTTCCACAAAACTTCAAGAGTATCGAATGATTACGAGTATACAATCAAGTTCTATCAATAATCTGAATCAAAACGAAGCAAATCGGCCAAAACACCAAGAAACCTGAAGAACATCCAAAAATCAAAAGTTCATGTGTTCTTACCTTCGATCCGGGTGGAGGATGATGTTAATCCATGATTCCAACTTCCAAAACATGTTGTTATAAGTTGATTCTACTCAAAACCATCATATTTGCTGAAGAAATCGCGGAAGGAACGAAGAAAAACGAAGAAATGAGCAAATGACTCGGTCCAGGCCTTATATAGGCCGAGACCTGCCGGCCAGTTACGTACGTAACCGGCGGGTCCTTACGTACGTAGCTGGCCGCGGCCTAACCTTCTGTCCAGTTTGTTCGGCACCCTTACGTACGTAACCCGCAGCTCCCTTACGTACGTAATCGGCCATTACGGCCGTAACCGGCCACTGCCTACGTACGTAATCGGCTAGTCCTAGCCCCCAGCGAGTCACTGCCGACCATGCTCAGCCATCCCAACGAGTCACGTCCAGCCATGCTCGGCCATCCAGGTCATCTCGGCCACGACTCGGCCAGTCGCCCCGTAACGTACGTAACACTTGTTCCGTTGCGTACGTAATACGTACGTTGACTTGCTACAGTACTATACTCGTATTACGTACGTAATACACCATGTATAACATACGTAACTCCATCCATTGACTCACCTGTCCACATCCGCGCCGGAAGCTGCCGACACCGGGCCCAACTGTCTGATTCCTCTTGTTACGTACGTAATACCTTACGCTTAACGTACGTAACACGTACCACTTAGCGTACGTTATCTCAAAGTCTTAACGTACGTTAACAGATCCATACTTAGCCGTTTCCAGCAATTTCTGTCCAACGTCTCGACATAACAAATATGAACATACGACATACTGAACACATATACGAAATCCCGAAAGTATTCTCATACGGTACGTCTGATGCACGATATCCTCAATTACAACTGTCGACCAAGTACGGAAATCAAACAAATACTCATACGGTATATCCGACATCGAAAACACAACAAGCATGTAATATCCTAGAATCAAAATACCCTCGATAGACATACTGGCACGACTGTCACGGTTTCCAAAATTATCCACTCATATCGCGTCGGTCCCACTCTGTACAATACATCCCAGATAAAATAATGCGAAAAATTCATAGTGAAATTCTAGGATATTACATACCTTCTCACGGGCGGCTATAAGCATATCGGGCTCGGTGCCGATTGATTCTGATAAGTCATCCCAACACAAAGGAGATCAACAACAACGACCGTACAAGGCCTCGTAAGGTGCCATCTTAATCGAAGCATGCCAACTATTATTATACGTGAACTCGATCAATGGTAGTTGGGCTTCCCAATCGTCTTTCCAATCGAGGACGCATGCCCTCAACATGTCCTCTAATGTCTGAATAGTCCTCTCTGATTGCCCGTCGGACTGAGGATGAAAAGCGGTACTGATATTAAGCTGAGTTCCCATAGAACGATGAACTGATTTCCAAAAATGAGACACAAACCGTCCGTCACGATCGGAAACGATACTTTTAGGAGTATCGTGCAGTCTCACTATCTCCTTGATGAATAAATGGGCAAGTCTCTCGGGACCCCAAGTATCCTTAATCTCAAGGAAATGAGCTGATTTAGTTAAGCGGTAAACAATCACCCAGATCGTATTCATGCCATGACGACTCGTCGGCAAACTCATGATGAAATCCATAGAAATGTCTTCCCACTTTTATTCTGGAACAGGGAGAGGTTTCAGCATACCCACCGGTCGCTGATGTTCAATCTTAACTTGTTGACAGGTTAAGCATCTCAAAACAAATTCTGCGACTTCTCGCTTCATATTACTCCACCAGTAACTTTGTTTCAAGTCCTTGTACATCTTGCTAGACCCCGTATGAATAGAATAAGGGGTAGCATGAGCTTCTCTCAAAATCGAGTTTTTCAACTCATCATTCGCCGGTACGCACAACCGATTCTTAAATCTCAAAAGTCCATCCTCGTGGACCACGAATCCAGGGGCTTTCCCCTGAGCCACATCCTCACGGATGCGCAACAATCTTTGAGTCGAACCACGATTCTCTCTGATTGCCTCCTCAAGTGGCGATGAAATCTCTAACATGCAAAGTTGCCGTTGTACTCGCTGAAGCCAGACCTCGATCTCGGGTCTAAGGAATTCCGGGTCGTTGACACGCGTCGGACCACATGTATTTCTTATCCTTTCGCAAAAGGTTCGTCAATGGTTGAGCGATTTTAGAAAATCCTTCCACAAACCGCCGATAATAACCGGCTAATCTGAGAAAGCTTCGGATTTCCTTAACATTCTTCGGAGGTAACCAATCTTGGATAACCTCTGTCTTCTGAGGATCAACACGCACTCCATCTGATGAAATTACATGCCCGAGAAAAGTCACTTCGGACATCCAGAACTCACATTTGGAAAACTTTCCATAAAGTTGCTCTCGTATTAACACGTCGAGAACCTGATGAAGATGAACCTCGTGTTCCTCTCGGTCACGAGAATAAATCAAAATGTCATCGATGAAGACAACAACAAACTGATCCAAAAAGTAGATGAAAACCCAATTCATTAACTCTATGAATACCGCAGGTACATTAGTTAGCC
This sequence comes from Orobanche coerulescens, assembly GCA_033398695.1. Lineage (NCBI taxonomy): Eukaryota > Viridiplantae > Streptophyta > Magnoliopsida > Lamiales > Orobanchaceae > Orobanche > Orobanche coerulescens. The sequence continues at coordinate 78,301,492 of CM065808.1, forward strand.
CGAACGGCATAACTACGAACTCATAATGACCATAGCGTGTACGAAATGCTGTCCTTGCGATATCCGACTCTCGAATTCGCAACTGATGATATCCATATCTTAGGTCGATCTTGGAAAATATTGAAGCTCCCTGAAGTTGATCTAAGAGATCATCAATACGGGGTAAGGGATATTTATTCTTGATTGTCACCCTGTTCAACTCCCGATAATCAATACACAAGCGAAAAGAACCATCCTTATTCTTGACAAACAACACCGGTGCTCCCCACGGGGACGCACTCGGTCGGATATAACCTTTCTCGAACAATTCCTCAAGTTGATTCTTCAACTCCTGCATTTCGGTCGGGGCCATCCGGTACGGTGCCTTCGATATTGGAGATGTATCAGGCTCCAACTCAATCGTTTCTGTGGAGGCAAACTAGGTCACTCGTCTGGAAATACGTCGGTATATTCTCTCACTACCGGAATATCCGCCAACATTATTGGCGATCTCTCGGTTTTAGTCATATAGCACCAATAACCAATACACCCTTGATTGAGTAATCTCACTGCTTTCATCAAATTAATAACTCTTCCAGAATAGTTGGGATTACCTCCCTGAAACACACATTCGACCCCATCGTCTGAAATGATAGTGACCATACGCTTACGGACACTAATGATGGCATCATGATGACCCATCCAATCAATACCCAAGATGACGTCGTCTCTCGGCAAATCTACTACGATTAGGTCCGCTGGCCATACACGACCATGAAGCTGAATTGGACAATTCTGAATCTCACGATTTCCGATAATTCGTCTACCATCAGGTAGACCAATGACATAAGGCTCACAACTAGTAGCACTACCCAGACGTAGTCTACTCAAACATGACTCGGAAATGAATGAATGCGATGCGCCGGTATCAAAAAGGGTACACACAGGTTGAGATAGAATATCAAGTGTACCTGAGATCATCCGGGCCTCTGGATCGTCGGTCTTCTTCATCTCATAAATCCGGGGCTTGCTAGTCCCGGCACCCGACGCTCCCGTCTGCTGGCTATAGGCTCCACCTTTATTCGCTCCTGTCATCTTGAACGACGCAGACTGAGTGGCCTGATTTTGAACAGCTGACTGTTTTGGGGCCTGAGATGACGCCGGAGTAGGTTTGGAGTCCCTACGGCAAAAACGGGCCTTATGCCCAGCAATCCCACAGTTATGACACGTGACAGACTGTCTCGGACACTTGGTGCTGACATGACCAAGATCCCCACAATTAAAATAGGTGATGGACGAACTGGCCGCTCGTGATTGAGATTCCGTGGGTTTAGGCATCACAGGAGGTCGCTCAGAAAAAGTAGAGCCCGCACGAGGTTTCTTGAAAGTGGCACATTGCCGTCGGTGATTACGGTTTTTGGACTTCTTGCTAGCAGATGAAGGTTGCTGCTTAGCAATCTCCTTAGCAGTAAGCTCATAGGTAAGAGCTTTCTCAATAAATTCAGCCAACGTGGTGCAATTATGATTAAGCAACTGCATCCGCATACGGGGTTTCATCCTCTTGCTGAAATACTTAATCTTATCCGCCTCGGAGTGAATGATAGATGAGGCGAACGGAAGAAGTTCCTGAAATTTCTCGGCAATGGCGAGAACATCCTCGTCTATTGAGGGGTCGGGAGTGAGTAATTCTAACAGCTTGGACTCTCTGAGTGGGGCCGGATAATACCTCTCCATCATGAGATTCTTGAATTGATCCCAAGTACATGATCCGTCGGTGGGCTTCAACGATAACCACAAAAAATGAGCGCTCTTACCCAAGTAGTAAGCCGCAACTGAAACTTTGTGTCCTTCGGGACACTCTACCATAACAAATAACTTCTCGAAATGTTGGAGCCAATGGACAATGTCCGCCGGCTCAGATGAGCCTTCAAAAGTAGGTGGCCTTTGCCGAGAGATGTCTCCGGTGATACTGCTCACATTCCTCTCTTGCCTCTGAGGTGGCGGCAGAGGAGCCTGTTGATTTTGATTAGCTGAGTTATGCATCGTCTCCATCAGTTGTGCCATCTGAGTCATTTGGGCCATCATGCCCTGCATAAAAACGAGTGGGTCAACCCGAACACCTTCTGACTGAGCTGTGCCCCGGGTACGACTCCCCGATAGTGAATGATCACGTCCAGGTGAATGAGTGGCAGCGTCGCTGCTCGATGAATTAGCATTATTCCTTGCGTTCGCACGTGTATTCACATGAGCTCTCAGGATTTGGCCCGCACCACGGCCTCGTACTCCGCGTCCTCTTCTTGCTCTCTCCATACTGAAGTAGGAAAGTCACATGATGATTATATTCCCCGCATGAATATCACGTTATGATTATGTCATGAGATGATGAAAATGAGCATACACGCTCTAACATAGTGATTACATGAATGATTAACTGAGGCGACATGATTATCTGATGAAATTCTTGAAATGATTATCTTGAACAAGTTAACAAGATTAATGATATGATCTTCCAGATCAACAACTGAGTAATGAAATGAATTGAGTGATTAATGAGTTAACATGACCGTCCTGGTCAAAATGAAAATGATGATTGAGGATTGTTAACTGATGAATTATGAATGAATGATTATTGCCAGAAATTATACCATACCGTTAGAAATCTTACAGTTCTTGGTCTGATTGGATCGGCATTTGCACAGGTCACACGTGACGCGAAAGTCCAATGATACTAGTCCGATGACGATGATTTCAAATGAGACATGACTCGGAAGGTAGTATTCAAAACCACGCTCCGATACCAACTCTGTAACACCCCAAACTAGGCGGATATTACAGTGCCGTGGACCCCCGACTGGGACCCACCAGGCGAATGAAAACTACTGAATTAAATAATATAATTGTAGTACCGAACTACATTATATTACCAAATACTCCGATGAGGAGCTTAAGTACAATACACCAGGACAATACAGAATACTAGTATATTTTATATTAAGATAAAATACACCACCCTGAATAAATAAACATCTCAAACGGAATTTGCAGCGGAAATACAAATGAAGAGAAATAAGAATGACTGAAATGACTGAAATGACTGAAATAACCGGAATGACTGGGGCCCCCTACTAGTATCACTGGGACTCTTCGCCGTCAACATGCTCTCCCCGTGCCTTTGCCTTGCCGTAACCGGAAAACAAAATCCCCCAACGGGGTCAGTTACACAGAACAACAATCCTCAATGGTTGAAAATACACAATCATGATATATCTGAAGTTATGAATTATCCTTAGTTATGAATTACGCTGAAGAGGAGTATCATAGTACGCCCGTAGTGTTCTGTGCAAGTGTACAAGACGGATGACCGGACACACCCGTCCTTGTACCTAATTAGTCTCACGGAGGTAATCGTTACCGTGTGCACAGTCCAATGTATCACTCCTAATACATGGCCATCGCGTGCCCGACTAAAAATTCCACACATCTGCACCTGGCCACGCAATATGAACCCAGAAGGTCATATGAACGAGAATGACCACAATGAATATCAATGAATAATAATTCGACAGGGTCAAGAATGACTCACCGAGATGAAAATAATAGTGAAGTGATTGATAACCCAATGAAATGATTGGAACCGTCGTTCCTCGTGAATGAAATGATTATTCGACAATTACAAGTCTCAATACGGTTAATACAATGATGAATTAGTTATGATTATGAATGAACAACAACAAAAGGAATGAATATCCTTTTAACCGAGTAAGAATTAACTTACACAACACCGGTGACAATTATCCTTCCACGAACAACGTCCTAATTGAGATATCGGTCACTCGAACAACCTTGAATAACACAATCACCAACAATCCGTTCAACATACGAATCAAACACGAAAATAACGAACTCAAAACGTCGATACGACTAAACCAAGTTCATTGGGGCATTATATCGAACACTTTGTGGCCAAACTTCGATCGTTTACAAACAAACTTCAATAATACCAACATTAAATCCCCAAAAAAGTGTTTGAAACCAACAAAACATCTTCAATACGATCAATAATCCAATATGAATATTCAAATTCGTGATTACAACAACGATTAATCGAAAACCCCCAAATCCAACTCAATATTCAAAGTGTTCTTGAATAATCCTTCAATAATCCAATGAATAATCAAACATATCCATAATCATGCGTATATCACTTCATACAACATGATCTTAACATCCAAAAAATCATATTTCAATACAAAATCGAAATCCAAGATATTGAAGAAATTACCTCTTGAAGATCCAAGCACTCTGATCCGAAGAACACGCGTTAGATCGACTATCCGGGCTTCACGATCGAAAGGAGATGAAGAAAATCAAACACTCAAGTGATAGATGATGGAATGTATTCCCCCTCAAGCCCTCTCTCTCGTATAGGTTGAAGAAATGGGAAAAATGAGTTGATCTCGCTCAAAAAACGCAATTATAGTCTTGGCCCTTTGTGTGCCGCGGCCGGCGAAGTGTGCGCGGCCACGGGGCCAAATCGCCCCAGTGATCGGCAGCATGCCGCGGACCGGACGAATGTTCCGCGGACCCGTCGGCATGAGCCGCGGCCCCCGGTACAGACGGGTTGGCCGATAAGTTGCAACATGAGTGTGCCGCGGCCTGGACGAGTGTGCCGCGGCCCACGGTACAGGCTGCTCGGCCAAAAACTGGAAAATGTGTGTGCCGCGGCCCACACCCCCCTTGGGTCCCAAAATGATGAAAAATGATCCGGGAAGAGAATAAAAGCAATAGGAATCAATATTTGGGAAACAATACCATGAAATGGATGTACGGAAACCCCAAAACGGTGGTTCCAAGCAATGATTACAAGGGTTCGCCCAACAAAACACAATTTGAACAATGAGGAGATTAGAAATGACATGAACTCCAACGTCAACATCGGCTAATGAATCAATTACAACAATCGAGATAATACTCTTGTCTCGTTTCCCGAGTAAGGTTGAAACAATGAACAATATCGATACACAACTCGAAGTTATTCCGAACGGTGAACACGGATGAATGATTATTATCAAGTGAAAAAATTACATAGTGACAATTACCGAATGAAATTACTGAATGATAATGACTGAATTACAACCGGGTATTACAAAGGTGACTGGGTCATGGAATTCGGGTATAGTCGCGATTATGATATGATCCAGGAATAGACCCAAGCTAAAGACATATTGAGCCCAGATAAGAGATAAGACAGCACGTCACCCAGCGTGAGAGCGATAATGCTCAAAGGCCAATGTTATAGTGATGGTCTGACAAACGCCCAAGGCTACGGTTATCAAGCTAAAGGTCGTGGCGATAGTCAAATGTCAAACACTGATAACGGTCTAAGATTTTATAAGGAGTCTAAGGGATTAGTCATGTAGACGACCACCCAAAGCTAAATACTCATTGGGAGCTCGACGGCATACTTTCTTCATAATCAACCGCAATCTGCAGAGATTGACTGTACATTCATGTCATAATTCATAATATTCTTCTTGAAAACTTGCACCAATTTTTAAACAACACTATTTTTTAAAAGCGGGAGAAATATAATGTTTATTAACTAATAAACTCATTAAATTTCAAACCCCAACTCACTGAGAATCCATTATTCTCACCCCATTTTGAATTGTTTTTCTAAAACCCCACTAGATGAAGAGAACCAAGAAGAAGAAGAGACAGATACTGACGACTGCTGAAGACCGTCCTCAAAGTATTGCCAAGACGTAGGAATTAGGATGTTGCTTTAACGCTTCTTTTTATTCCTGTGTCAAAATGTATTTTGGTTTCCGATGCACTCGTTTGCACTTGATGTAATAATTCCGCTGTACTCTTGAATATTTATTTTCTATGGAATAACCAGTCTTAGTTCACCAGGCTGTGATCTGGCATATGTATGCTTTACAGGAATGTATTATCACAAATGTTATTTACTACGTTAACTATCGCGTTCTCATCCAACCCCGGTGTGGGGGAGTGACAGATGTGGTATCGGAACTCGGTTTGTAAGAATGACACTTACATTGAGCTTTCCAGGATAAGATTCTTCAGACTTAGATGGGAATTCCACCTAGGGCGAAGTGAACCATAGAAATGAGACCTAATGTAGATTTCTCGAGTCAATTCTCATTAAGATCTCTTTCGACTTGTCGCTATTCACTTGGAATATGCATAGTCAAATTCAAGTTTCCTAAGTCATTGGCCAAGATACTTGATTAAGTATTCACAACAATTCCACGATTAAAACACTTCTCCTATTGAACTCTTGAAACGGACATAGCTTATTTCACTTATCAGATCCTCTGAACTCCACTAAACCTCATTACTTTTCAAAAATGGGGTATTATTATTTCTTGGTCGCTGGTGTCGTATAAGCATATTTGTTGAGTCATTAAGTTCACAACCTTGATGATAATAGTGCTTAATAGAGTTTTATTGTTGGATATTTCAATCCATTTGCTATTCATTCAGAGTAAGCGTCGCCAATTAGCATTGTCTAAATCAATTGAGTCGCTATACTATTCATTTGGAATAGTGATGACTAATTTCAACTTATTACAAGTTCCATGTTGCTACGTACATTCTAGTCAATCTATCTACGATATTCGTTCAGAAAGCATAAAGCCAATATTGTAAGGAATTATTCAGAATATTTGACCATCCGAATGAGGTGAAATCTAAACCTCGCAAAAACTCAAAAGATTCGCATTGAATTATTAGGACTTACCCCTTAATAATTATATATATACGTCTGTCTATTTTAGTTGCCTCGCTGGGATGCTACTTACGATAAGAATTGTGTTAGTTACTGACTTAGACCTTGGTTTGGTAGGCATGGATTCCGAAATGGAGATGGTCGCTGAGCTCATGCGTTTGACATAAAGGGGCAAACTCTTAGAAGAACAGGCCGCTCACTGGCGAGAGAGCTGGGCAGATCAATTTAGAGGGAAGCTAAGGGACAAAGATCGGATCGAGACACTCGAGCGGAGAATTCAGACCCCGACAAAAAAGCTAAATAGAGGTAAGCAGGAGGCTAGCACATATCGCATCTAGAGAAATGAGGCGATGCAAATACTCGAGTTTCGTCGAGAAGAATGTAGGAGCTTGGAGATAGCGTTACGCGAGTGTAGTAATTATGCAGTGATACAAGAGGGCACCATTCAGAACCTCCAGCATGCATGTTCACAGTTCAATTCTCATGTGGAGACTCTTGAAAGTACCCTAGCTACTGAGCGCCTGCGATATATGGAGTTTTCAGATTCGATGAGAGATCGGATGACTGAGTTAGCTAAGTTGATTCCAAATCTTCTTACTACCCCACCAGGAGGGATGACCACAATATCCTCTAGCTCTGAGGAAGAGGACCCTGAAGAGGACCCGATGGAGCCAGGAGAGGACTGAGAGTGCTGCTATCATGTTCTTATTATGATGATTAACTATTATAATAATGATGTGATGTACTTGATACTTTAGTTCTTAAGTATTGTGGTGCGATGGTTAGGTAGGGTAATTTTCTAATTTATCCCTATCCGAAACTGTAATTTTCCATGTCACAGTAGACCATCAGGATGTACCAACTATGATGATATGTTATTCGTGTTTTATGATAATAAGATTTAAAATAATGTGTGCCCATTTAAATCCTCTGTATTTACCAGCCAAACTAAGCTAACTATAATAACTATTAACTGCGATAGATGGCTGATCGACCTGGACGTGGAAGACCTCGTGCCCAACGTAATGACAATGAAGAACCACACGGAGGAGATGGAAATCCATTCCAAGGGGATAACAACACTGCTCAAGCAATCGCCCAATTGGTGACCTTCCTGCAACAACACATTGCACCAAACCCGAATGCACCCGAAGCACATGATCGGGCATTAGAAAGGTTCCTCAGATTTAAACCCCCTACTTTTCTTGGAGAACCGGATGACACGATGGCTGAACATTGGCTTGAGCGGATAGAAAGTATATTTGCATCCCTACAGTATTCGGAGGAACAAAAGTTGGTGTTCGCAACCTTTCGATTGGAGTCTGCATCTCACGATTGGTGGAAGATTACAAATGGAAAATGAACAAGGGAAGCTACTGACCGAACATGGTAAAACTTCGTAAAGGCTTTCCTTGATCAATACATTTCTCAGGCCGCTCGTGAAGCTCGTCGTGACGAGTTCTATCATCTTAAACAAGGGGCAATGACTGTAGCCCAGTACGAGTCTCAATTCAATCGACTCTCAAAATACGGACCAGGACTGGTGAGCACAGAGGAGGACAAACTGTACAAATTTACGCGCGGGTTGAGGTTTACGCTACAACAAAGCTTGCTGCCAGTGAGAATGACTATAATGACAGAAGCTGTCGAGGCTGCCAGCCGAATCGAAAGCGGGATGACCCGCTTGGGACAGGCGAAGGATCGCACAAGTGGGATGTTCAAGAGATCCGCACCAAATCCATCATCCAGGCCACCCCAGAAATTTCAATGCAAGACTACTGGACAGAATACCAAAAAGAGGCCTGCGAATAACCTACCGCCATGTTCCCATTCCAATAAGATGGGACATAAATCTAAAGACTGTTGGAAGAAGCAGGGGAGATGCTTACGTTGTGGAGATAATCAACACCCAACTAGGTAATGCCCAAAGTGGGAGACACAGGGCAACAATCAGCAGAAAAATCCAGCTAAGAAGGATGATCGCAAAGGCAAGGGGAAGGCACCAGCAAGAGTTTTTGCCTTAGCTGGACAAGAAGACCCTAACGCAACAGACGTGGTGGAAGGTACATTTCTTGTGTCAAGCCACTCTGCTCATGCATTGTTAGATCCAGGATCATCACATTCTTTTGTTGCACCTCATTATGCACAAAAACTGAATGTCGACATGGAGTCACTACCCATAAGATTAGAAGTATCCACACCTATGGGTGCGAGCCGAGAAACAGATTTAGTATTTAGAGATTGTGAAGTGATCATTAAAGGTCACTGTTTTCCTGCCGACCTAATTCTTCTCCCTATACTTGAGTATGACCTCATACTTGGGATTGATTGGCTATCTAACCACTTTGCACAACTCGACTGCCATTCTAAAATAGTTCGATTATGCAAACCCGATCACCCAGTAGTTGAACTACACGGGGATGCTAGAATTAACTCGGCCCCAATCATATCAGCCACAAAGGCGAGAAGGGCCATCTCGAAGGGAGCAACGGGATATTTGGCTTTTGTCATTAACAAACCTAAGAGTAAAATGGAGATTGAAGCTACACCAGTAGTATCAGAATACCGTGATATATTCCGCACGGAGCTTACTTCTCTACCTCCAGATAGGAAAGTTGAATTCAGCATTGATATCTTGCCAGGAAAGGCACTTGTGGCTAGAACACCATATCGAATGGCCCCACTGGAACTGCAAGAACTGAAGGTTCAGTTGCAGAAATTGCTAGAGGTTGGATTTATCCGACCGAGTATATCTCCTTGGGGAGCACCAGTGCTATTCGTAAAGAAGAAAGATGGCAGACTAAGATTGTGCATCGATTATCGAGAACTTAACAATATTACTATTAAGAACAAGTATCCACTTCCTAGGATCGATGAGATGTTCGACCAGCTATAAGGAGCAACGGTTTACTCAAAGTTCGATCTTCAACAGGGATATTACCAATTGAGGATCAAAGATAATGACATACCGAAGACTGCCTTTCAAACTAGGTATGGTCATTATGAATTCGTGTTAATGCCTTTTGGATTGACCAACGCGCTGGCTGCATTTATGTATTTAATGCACTGCGTATTCCAACCGTATCTAGATCAATTCGTAGTGATATTTATTGATGACATACTCGTTTATTCCAAGTTGGATCAAGATCACAAAACTCACCTGAGATTGGTACTAGAGACACTAAGGAAGCATAAATTGTACGCCAAATTCAGCAAGTGTGAATTCTGGTTAAGAGAGGTAGCGTTTTTAGGACACATAATATCTGGAAATGGAGTCGCAGTAGATCCATCAAAGTGGGAGACTATTCTGGACTGGAAGAGGCCAGAAACAGTCATGGAGATACGAAGCTTTCTTGGACTTGCGGGTTACTACCGCAAATTCATTAAAGATTTTTCCAAAATCGCAGGACCACTTACAAGACTGACGCAGAAGAACGTGAAATTTGAGTGGAACGATAAGTGTGAGTTGAGCTTCCAAGAACTCAAGAGAAAACTCACTACCACACATGTACTAACACTTCCCGAAGGGAGTGAAGGATATGTGGTTTACAACGATGCATCAAAGGAGGGATTAGGAGCTGTGCTGATGCAAAATGGAAAGGTTGTGGCTTATGCATCACGAAAGCTAAAAATCCACGAGATGAATTATCCGACCCATGACCATGAACTAGAAGCAATAGTGTTTGCTTTGAAGAAATGGAGACATTACTTGTATGGAGCTACATTCACCATCTTTACCGACCACAAGAGTCTCAAATATTTGTTCTCTCAGAAGGAGTTGAATCTAAGACAGAGACGGTGGATAGAACTTCTTGAGGATTATAACCGCACCATTCAGCATCATCCGAGCATGGCCAATGTCGTAGCAGACGCCTTAAGTAGGAAAGCGAGTGTGGCTAGACTCATGATAAGGGAATGGAATGCCCTGAGAGAAATAATCCAATGGAAACCAAGGCAGGCTAAGACACACGTTTTATACGCTAATTTGTTAATGAAGGCGGACATACTTAAGGAAATCCAAGAAGAACAGACTCAAGACAGGAAGTTGTGTAAACTTACGGAAAGGGTCACACAAGGCGAGAAATCTGAGTTTAGCATGTCGGCTGATGGAACACTAAAATTCAAAAACCGTATATGTGTTCCCGATAATGATGAACTCAAGAAGAAAATTTTAGCAGAGGCTCACTGCACTCGGTATACAATTCATCCAGGTGGTAATAAGATGAATAAGGATTTAAATAAATACTACTGGTGGGTGAATATGAAGAACCAAGTTGCAGAATTCGTAGCAAGGTGTTTAACCTGTCAAAGAGTGAAGGCTGAACACCAGAGACCATCAGGATTGCTACAACCACTCAAGATTCCCAAATGGAAATGGGAACTAATTACGATAGACTTCGTGATGGATCTACCAACAACCAGTGGAGGATATAACACAATCTGGGTAGTCGTGGATAGACTTACAAAGTCAGCTCACTTCCTACCTGTAAGAAAGAATGATAGTCTGCAGAAGCTAGCAAGGACATATATCCGATAAATCGGTAGATTACATGGAGTACCTGTAGACATTGTGTCAGACCGTGACCCCAGATTTGTATCCAGATTCTGGAGGAGCCTTCATCAAGAACTTGGGATGGCATTAAGTTTCAGTAGTGCAGCACACCCTGAGATGGATGGACAATCCAAGCGAATGATACAAGTCCTTGAGGATATGTTACGGGCATGTGCACTGGATTTTCAAAGGAGTTGGAGTCACCACCTACCCATAGCTGAGTTCCTTACAACAACAGCTATCACGAAACTATCAGGATGGCTCCATATGAAGCATTATATGGAAGAAAGTGCCGATCACCAATACATTGGGAGATTGACGACCGATGGACACCAAGGACTAAGGAGAACCGAAACCCGATACCAAAAGTTGATCTAGTAGCAGATGCCATGGATAAGATTCGAATCATTCGGATCGAATTCGCACTGCTCAGAGCCGACAGAAGAGTTATGCAGACCGGAGAAGGAAGGATTTGGAATTCGACACCGGAGACAAAGTATTCCTTCGTTTATCACCACATAAGGGATTGATCAACCCGAAGAAGGGAGGGAATCTTAGCCCTAGATATATCGGACCTTTCACAATCCTAGAACGAATTGGAAAATTAGCATATCGTCTCGAGCTACCAACCGATATTGCCGGAATGCACAACGTATTTCATGTCTCAAGATTGAAGAAATATCATCCAGATCTTGAACATGTCATCACACATGACATACCACCAATCAAAGAAGATTTAATTTATATCGAGAAGCCGATTAAGATCGTGGATCAACAAGTACGCGAACTAAGAGACAAGAAGATTCCATTGGTCAAGGTCGTCCGGACAAATCACAATAGAGAGGAAGACGCTACATGGGAAGCTGAAGAAGAAATGAAGAAATCATATCCCGAGTTGTTCGAGAAGGAATTTGGGGACCAAATTCTTCTAAGGAGGGGAGGATGTAGAACCCCCTAAAATTTGATAGCTCACTATATGTACGGTTCATTATATCATGATGTATTTTAATAACATTTATTATAATATAACATAATCTACATCTAGTTTCATTTTATTTTACTTGAATGTTTCGTAAATAATAAATTAATTGGAAGTTAAAGTGGAATATTGATTCACCTAATGGGCTATGTGTACCAACATTTACTAATATAAACTCACTAATGGACTCAAACCCAACTTAATAAAATTCCTAAGTCTTGAATTTATAGCTGAAGTGTAACACCCCCAAGATATTCGAGGTATATTACAGCGCCGTGAATCCCTATATGGGACCCACCAGGCTGAACAACATCATACTCATCGACTCACAAAAACGACAAAATAACACCTCGTCATAAAGACGTAAAACAGAATAATCCACCCGGTTCAACCGGTCAAACATAACACCATCATCCAACACAAACATAATAGACAACAATACAATTCGGACGAACAAGAACTCTTAAGTACTCGAGTACTACTATTAGTTCAAAAACCGCAAAAGATGAAAAGATAGAAGACACTAAGACATCACTCGTGCACAATCATCACGCACGGCCATCATCCGCGTACTGGTCCAGGACCCGCTCGTCTCGATGAACCTGACCTTAAATTCATAAAACGAATTTCCCCAAAATGGGTCCCCAGAGGGGTTAGAAATTACGCTAGTACAAGTAACCAAATGAACAACTTACATCTTACACATATAGTAAATGCATGCAATCAAGAAAACATAGTTCCAAAACACTCATTTCCGGAAATGCCATAATCAAATCACATTTGTAAAAATGCACCACAATTAACCGCGGACCCACAACTTCGTGGATCCCTACCGAGACCCCGTCGGATCTAACCCGTAGTGGTTAAAAGCAACTCGCGGTTCCACAGCTTCGTGGAGCCCTACCGAGACCCCATCGGATCTAACCCGTAGTGAGTATACACACACACAATTCTAATACAATACTACTATGTCAAGATCGTAAGTTCATAAGGATACTTGCCTCGATTAATAGACGGTGACACGAACGGAACGGAAGAATCAAGCACGACCACGAGGAACCGACGAATGAACCTAACGATTCGAATAACACAATCACAACCACTTCTAAACGATTACGGAAATGGAATATACCCGGAAACCCGCCTACGATTCATGTATATTCGTATAAAAATAACAACGATGGCGGACCACAACCAAACCCTCCCGATTTCGCAAAACTATGAAAATATACCATGAATCCGTAGGGAAACTAATGATATCGACAAGATTAACCATATTCATCATGAATCTATAAACAAAATGGAACGAATCGGACGAAAATCCCAAAACCCCCAATTTATCTAAAGTAGGGTTCTAAGAGATTTTACCTTGGATTAGGATGAAAGATTCTTGTTGATGTTGTTATAATACGCCAAGAACTCAAGGAAGATGTTGGATGAGATGATTGGAGGAAGAAATCGCCAAGAACATCGCCCGGAATCGCCTTAGCCGCGGAGAGGAGGAAGAAATGAGAAATTATGTTCATCTCAGTCAACTCCCTGGTTTATATAGCCAGGGAGTGTTAGCGTGCGCTAATCCTCAAGGTTAGCGTGCGCTAACGGGATAAAACTACAGGCCATACAGTTAGCGTCCTAGTCCAGTAGCCAGATTTCTGGCCGTTAGCGTGCGCTACTTGAAACGTAGCGTGCGCTAATGATCTCTCGGTAGCGCGCGCTATCGACCAATAGCGTGCGCTACGGACATCGGCGAGTCGAAACAAGCATCGATACACACCTGATCCAGTTAGCGCGCGCTATCCACCAAACGTAGCATGCGCTAAAGTGTATCCGTAGCGCGCGCTATCGACCAATAACGTGCGCTACCTGGGCAACAGATTGAGTCCAGTAGCAAATTGTCCAGTACTGGACACTCACGCTAGCGCACGCTACCGGGATCTCAGCGTGCGCTAGCCCCCGACATTAGCGTGCGCTAGACTACGTAGCGTACGCTAATTCGCCAGTCCAGAAGGCTGGAAACAGCACTGCCACTCCCAGGGCTTGCTCTCTAGCGCGCGCTACGAAGCAGTCGTAGCGTGTGCTACTAAGTGACCCCTAGCGTGCGCTATGCAGGAATGATAGCGTGCGCTAGGTACGAAATATAAATGGTCCAAAACACCGGAATATGAACGAAACATCAAACAAAACATCTCAAGACACATCAAAACATAAAATGGATCCACGACAACCCCGAAACAGTGGTTCCACACAACAATAACGAGAATCAGATCAATAGATGACGGGAAAAATACACTGTAAGGTACACGAGGGTCACTACGACCGAGAAATACACCGAAAAATAAAATACAAGGGAAAGAAAAATGCGGATATTACATTCTACCCCTCTAAAAATAAGTTTCGTCCCGAAACTTAAGAAACAAACAACTCAGGGTACCTAGCACGCATGCTATCCTTGGTTTCCCACGTTGCTTCCTCGACACCGTGTCTCGACCACTGCACCTTGACCAAAGGGATGATCTTATGTATCAGTCGTTTCTCACGATGCTCCAAAATATTCAAAGGACGCTCCTCAAAAGTAATATCCTCGGCGACAACAATCTCACCATAATCGATGACGTGACTAGGATCCCGGACATATTTCCTCAGCTGGGAAACATGAAAAACGCTATGAACATGACTCAAGGCCGGGGGTAGAGCCAAACGGTAAGCCAACTCACCGACTCGCTCGAGAATTTCAAAGGGCCCAATAAATCTCGGACTCAACTTCCCCTTTTTCCTGAAACGAAAAACTCCCTTCGTTGGCGACACCTTCAGCAAAACGTGGTCTCCCACCTCAAATTCCAAGGGTCGACGACGGACGTCGGCATACGACTTTTGTCGACTCTGGGTAGTCAACATCCGTTCCCGAATTAATTCTATCTTCCGCCTCGTCTCTAAAACGACATCCGGCTCGGTCCCAACCAAATCGGACGTCTCATTCCAACAAATCGGTGATCGATCGCCGCCCATAAAGTGCCTCATACGGTGCCATCCGAATCGACGCGTGCCAACTGTTGTTGTACGTGAATTCGATCAATGGCAAATGTTCCTCCCAATCGCTACTCCAATCGAGAGCACAAGCACGCAGTATATCCTCGAATGTCTGGATAGTGCGTTCCGACTGTCTATCTGACTGGGGATGAAAAGAGGTACTCAAATGCAAACGGGTACCCAACGCCTTATGTACCGCCTGCCAAAAGTGCGATACGAAACGGCCATCACGATCCGAAACAATAGACTTCGGAGTACCGTGAAGCCTCACAATCTACGCGATAAACACACGAGCCAACTTCTCTGGACCCCAAGTGTCCTTGATGCCCAGAAAATGTGCCGACTTGGTCAGACGATCAACAATCACCCATACCATATTCATACCCGACCTCGATCTCGGCAAACTCGTAACGAAATCCATCGATATATCTTCCCATTTCCATTCCGGAACAGGAAGGGACTGCAATAATCCGGCCGGTCGCTGATGCTCGATCTTGACCTACTGACAAGTCAAACATCTTGCTACAAACTGTGCGACCTCCTCTTTCATATCATTCCACCAGAAATTCCTCCTCAGGTCCCTGTACATCTTACTCGAACCAGGATGAATGGAATATGGTGTAGCATGGGCCTCACGCAAAATACTCTGTCGCAACTCTGAGTCGTTCGGCACACAAAGCCGACTCTGGAATCTCAGAACACCATCCTCGTGAATCACAAACCCAGGAGACTTTCCCTTAAGAACGTTCTCTCGGATTTGAGTAATCGTCGGATCCTCTAACTGCTTCAGCTTAATTTCATCGATCAAAGACGACGAAATCTCTAAGGCACAAAGTTTCCCGACAGCTCCAGGCAACAAAACCTCAACATCTAACTCAATCAAAGCCCGCCGAAGCTCCGACTGAGACGTAAGAATCTCAAGTGTTCGCAACGCAACCGGTTTCCGACTCAAGGCGTCGTCCACGACGTTTGCCTTGCCCGGATGATAAAGGATTTCGAGGTCATAATCCTTAATCAGCTCTAACCACCTCCTCTGTCTCATATTCAACTCCCGCTGAGTAAATATGTATTTTAGACTTTTATGATTGGTAAAAATCTGACATGCAGAGCCGAAAAGATAATGACGCCAAATCTTTAGCGCAAAAACGACTGCCGCTAACTCCAAATCATGAGTAGGGTAGTTCAGCTCATATGGCCTCAACTGCCTCGACGCATAGGCAATGGTCTTGCCGTGCTGCATCAATACGCACCCAAGACCCTGACCCAAAGCATCGCTATAAACAGAAAAACCCTCATTGCCACATGGCAACGCCAAAATCGGGGCTGAAGTCTAACGTCTCTTCAGCTCCTCAAAACCCGACTGCCGGTCATCATTCCAGACGAACTTCTCGGACTTCTGGAGCAACTGGGTAAGTGGCCGGGCCAGTTTCGAGAAACCCTCGACGAACCTACGATAGTAGCCAGCCAAACCCAAGAAACTACGGAGCTCCTTCACATTCTTGGGCGGTGCCCAATCCAACACTGCCTCGATCTTCTGCGGATCTACACGAACCCGATCGGCTGAAATCACGTGACATAGAAACATCACTTCCTTCAGCCAGAACTCACATTTCGAGAACTTCGCATAGAGTTGCTTGGTCCTCAAAATGTCTAACACTACCCGCAAATGATGGGCATGCTCTTCCTCGTTCCTCGAATAAATAAGAATATCATTAATGAAGACGACGACACACTTATCCAAATACTCGATAAAGACTTTGTTCATCAACTGCATGAACACCGCCAGCGCATTAGTTAACCCGAAAGGCATAACTACAAACTCATAATGTCCGCATCTCGTCCGAAAAGCTGTTTTCGGCACATCGGACTCTCTCACCCGGAGCTGATAGTACCCCGATTTCAAATCAATCTTCGAGAACGCCGCAGCTCCCTGCAACTGATCGAACAAGTCATCAATTCTCGGCAAAGGATACTTGTTCTTGATGGTCACCTTGTTTAGTTTGCGATAGTCGATACACAAATGTAGTGAACCATCCTTCTTCCGCACAAACAGGACCGGTGCGTCCCAAGGCGAGGCGCTCGGTCGAACATACCCCGACTCAAGAATCTCACTCAACTGCTTCTTCAACTCGGACATATCTGAAGGTGCCATGCGATACGGAGCCTTCGAAATAGGAGCCGCGCCCGGCTCTAACTCTATAGCAAACTCGACCTCACGATCCGGTGGCAATCCCGGTAACTCGTCAGGAAATACATCAGGAAACTCACTAACGATTGGAATCGAAGACAGCTCAACTCCACTACTCTCTGCCTTCAAGGCGTAACACCAATAACCAGTACACCCTTTTCGCAGGAGTCTCATCGCCTTCAAGGCGTTAATAACGAACTTCTGGTTTCCCCTCTTTCGCCCAGCGAAAGAGTGCTCGGTGCCGTCTTCGGCTAGCATGGTGATGATCCTCGCGCGGTAGTTCATGATTGCACCATGCCGCTCGAGCCAATCATCCCCGAGAATTAAGTCTTCACCCTCAATACCCACAACAATAAGATTAGAGGGCCAAGCCCTCTCACAAATAAGCACAGGACAATCTCGAACCTCCTGATCACCAACGATCCTATCACCGCTAGGAAGCTTAACGATGAAGGGCTCACAAGGCGTCAAACAGTCGAGACTCAAACGGCGCACACACTCTAGAGATATGAACGAATGCGTAGCACCAGAATCGCAAAGCACAGTGACAGGATGAGAAAGAATATGAACGGTACCTGTCGCCACGGTAGCCGCTGGGTCATCGGCTCTCCGCATCTCATAGACACGCGGGTGGGCTGAGTGAGCCGACACTGGAAGCTCCCCCTTTAGCGGGCTGACCCCAACCTCTCCCTCGACTAGCACTTGGCGGAGATTGAGAAACAAACGATCTTTGATTCACACTTGGTTCCCTAGGCGCTGGAATGGAAGCCCGAGCACCAAGGATTTTCTCCCTCTCAGCACAGAAAGCAGCCTTGTGACCCGGCTGGCCACATTGGTTACACGTCAGCAAAGGGTTCGGACAAATACGACTGATATGGCCCTGATGGCCACAGTTAAAACACTTCACCTCCCGAGGAGGGGCACTGGCAGCCCTACGGGGAAACCCGGTAGATCGAGCTGGGCCACCACCAGTGGAAAAGTTAGCAGACTGGAATTTCTGCTGACCCCCACTTTTGTGGCCCGAAAAATTCCCGGCGGACTTCTGCTTCTTGCTCTCGCGGGCTACCTCGCTAGCTGTCACTGACATATCGTAAGCAAGGGCCCTGCTCTGGTAATCTTTCAAGGTAGTACAGACGAGCCCCGACATGTAGTCCCGAATCGACAACTTCATCCGTCTGGAAAAATGGAAAATTTTGTCGCTCTCCTCGACAACTTGGGTCTTCACATAACCCAACTCCTTATTAAAATCGGCAATAGATTGAGATACGGGGATATCCCGTGGTTGAGCATCATAGAAGTCATGCACTCGAGCCTGTCTGACCGGCCATGGGCAATATTCGGTCTCCATCAATTCCTGAAATTCGGCCTACGAAGCAAGATGGTCTTTAGGCCCAACGGCCTCCCACCAATCCGTAGCGTCCCCAGTGAGAAAGTACTGGGCAATAGGGACCTTAAGGTCCTCGGGACAGTTGGTAGCAGTGAAGACTTTAGATATCTCCTTGATCCACCCCTCCCAGCCGATCGGGTCCGAAGCTCCCGAAAACTGAGGCGGATGCATCTTGATGACATCCTGAAGCTAGCGATCCGCTCCGCCCCGATTAGCGTGGGCCGGATCCGGGTTCTGAGCCGCCATTTGATTCACCATTTGCTGCATAACGGCCGCAATACCAAGGTCGGCGCGCTCCTGAGAAGAAGCATGACTGTGACGGTCGCCAGATCGCGGCTCGAAGACTGCGACGTGGCCGCCCCACCGGCTGCCCCACGTCCCCGGCCGCGTCCACGACCACGACCGCGACCACGACCTCTTCCAGCATCCATACTGGAGTTAAATAAGTAGCAAAAGCCATACGATGGTAAGTACAAGAAAAAAACAATCACAAATCGAGAATCAAAGGTACGATACAAGGAAATAAGGAACAGAGGAAGGAAAACTTACGAGCACTGGTAGTACCGGAATCATGGCAGCGTGACGATGATGTGCAAAACAAAAGACAAAAAGACCCAATAAACCGACAAGCCTAGGTATCCATAAACCTAGGGATCTGATACCATTTTCTGTAACACCCCCAAGATATTCGAGGTATATTACAGCGCCGTGAATCCCTATATGGGACCCACCAGGATGAACAACATCATACTCACCGACTCACAGAAACGACAAAATAACACTTCATCATAAAGACGTAAAACAGAATAATCCACCCGGTTCAACCGGTCAAACATAACACCATCATCCAACACAAACATAATAGACAACAATACAATTCGGACGAACAAGAACTCTTAAGTACTCGAGTACTACTATTAGTTCAAAAACCGCAAAAGATGAAAAGATAGAAGACACTAAGACATCACTCATGCACAATCATCACGCACGGCCATCATCCGCGTACTGGTCCAGCACCCGCACCCGCTCGTCTCGATGAACTTGACCTGAAATTCATAAAACGAATTTCCCCAAAACGGGTCCCCAGAGGGGTTAGCAATTACGCTAGTACAAGTAACCAAATGAACAACTTACATCTTACACATATAGTAAGTGCATGCAATCAAGAAAACATAGTTCCAAAACACTCATTGCCTTGAAGATCTGGAGGCATTATCTGTACGGGACTCACTGTCAGATCTTTACGGATCACAAGAGTCTCAAGTACATATTTAGTCAGAAAGAGTTGAACATGCGGCAAAGAAGATGGTTAGAACTGATTAAGGACTATGACTTGGAGATTTTATATCATCCAGGCAAAGCAAATGTAGTGGCCGATGCACTTAGCCGCAAGCCTGTCTCTATTCAGATGCTGGAGACGCTGACATCCCAACTTAGCCTTCAACGAGAGATGATTCGTGAAGGGATTGAAGTGTGGTTACAAAGAGTCCAAGGATAGCTGTGCGTGATGGAGATAACTTCATCATTAACCGAAGAAATCAAATCTAGACAGGCAGATGATCCTCTGATGATTCGGTTACATGATGAAGTGATCAAAGGAAAGGCCACCGGATTCATAATTCATGACAATGGAGTTTTGAGATTTCAGAACCGACTCTGCGTTCCCGATGTTGACGTTCTGAAACAGACGATTATGAAGGAAGCTCATAGTTCGCCCTATTCTATCCACCCGGGCACCAGTAAAATGTATAAGGACTTGAAGCAGAATTTCTGGTGGGGCAACATGAAGAAAGACATAGCGGACTATGTTTCGAAATGCTTGACTTGCCAACAGGTTAATATCGAGCATCAACGGCCTGCTGGAATGTTGAAGCCACTCCCGATTCCTGAATGGAAGTGGGAGGACATATCGATGGACTTTATCACTAATATGCAGAAAACCAGGACGGGAATGAACATGATTTGGGTGATAGTTGATTGTTTAACCAAATCGGCTCATTTCTAGGCATTAAGGATACGTGGGGACCAGAGAGGTTGGCACGAGTATTCATTTCGGAGATAGTTCGATTGCATGGTACGCCGAAGACCATTGTTTGATCGAGGCAGTCGTTTTGTGTCTCACTTTTGGAAAGCGATTCATAAAGCCTTGGGGACGGAATTGAACTTGATGCGGCTTATCACCGCATGATGACGGACAATGCGAAAGAACTATACAAACGGTGGAAGACATGCTAAGAGCACATGCCTTAGATTGGTCAAGCGATTGGGAAGTTCATCTACCGTTGATTGAATTTACCTACAACAATAGTTGGCATGCTTCTATTAAGATGGCACCGTTTGAGGCATTATACGGAAGGAGATGCGAGATCGCCCCTATCTTTGGGACGATTCATCGACTTGATCGAGCAGAACAGAGTTGATCGAGCGGACTCGAGAAAAGATAGCCTTAATTCGTGAAAAATTTGTTGGCGCCCAGTCGCGAAATCCTATGCGGACGTACGTCGTCGCCCATTGGAGTTGATCGAGATCACGTACTTTTGAAGGTTTCTCCTACTCGGGAATCTTTCGTTTCGGAAGGAAAGGAAAGGCGAGTCGAGATATATCGAACCATTTGAGATCCTCGAGAGAGTTGGGGAGTTGGCATACAGATTAGCATTGCCTCCGTCATTATGCCATGTTCATAACGTGTTCCACGTATCCCGATTCGGAGGTATATACCGATCCTCATATCGCCGATTTCGCGAGATCGAAGTCGAAGCGAGATGGGACGTTTGAAGAAAGACTACCAAGATACTCGAGAGTCGAGTTAAGCAACCGAGGAGCAAGTCAATCGTTTTGGTCAAAGTTCGGTGGTCACGTCACGGAATGGAAGAAGCCACCGGGAAACGGAAGCGATATGAAGTCTAGATATCCCGAGTTGTTTTCGTCTTGAGTTTCGGGACGAAACTCCTTTTAGTAGGAGAGTATGTAATATCCGGATTTATTACGGTGTATTTCATCTGTATTCAAACCATGTATTATTTCGGATTGATGATTTTGATTATTGGAGTATGATATTTCGTGCATTAATATCATTATACACAAGTATAGAAACTTGCAAAATTTCTCAAGCAACCTCGTGATAGCGCACGCTAAGAATGTATCTTAACGCGCGCTATCGGGCCATTATTAGCGCACGCTATGAAGATAGGAGTTGCGTGCGCTAAGAACTCAATTATTGAGCGGGACGGCTAACACATGCGCCAAATGACATGGGTCCGGATAAGATTCCCATTGACGCACCCGGACAAATTCTGAAGTCAACCATTATTAGCGCACGCTAAGGGATGCTTAGTAGCGTGCGCTAACTTGTCAATAATGCAGAATATTATAAATGGGACAACAACTGATTTGGCTTTCATTTCTTTCGCCCATCCTCAACCTTGAGAGTTCAGAGAGTTGTAGTAATACTTCTATACACTTAGAACACATATTGTTGGTGTTATACATTGGTTATCACTTGGGAATGTTCATGGAAGTGGAATAGCACCTTGGAGTGGCATACAACCAACCGGAGTGGGATTCTACCTTACGGTTCAGTGATTTTCGTCATTTTAAGGTATGTTCAATCTATCTCGAGACTTAGAGTTGGATTCTAACGATTTGGATGATCATGTTAACAAGATATGGATTTTCATAGATGAATTATCCAAGTATATCATGTTTGGAATAGTGAGATGAATAAGCCTTAAATACCTTGATTATAATCATCATGATTCGAATTTTAGTACACTGAATATGTGAAGAGAAGCTTCTAACATTGGTAAACCGAATCTAATAGATGATTTCATAATAATCTTGGACTAGACGTTAACATCCTTATTGTTAGATAAATCTAAAGGTTTGATCATGGAAGGATTTATCTAGTATATATAGGACGTTTATCAACTTCAGTATGATAATATGGATTGATATAGAGGTGCTGATATCAACCGATAAGCTTTTCGAATTGTCGTATGAAGATTTGAAGTCGAAATGGAATATGGTTTATATGGTATGCATATCCTTGAATCCGAAGTTGTTGTTATCCATAAGATCATTCAGAATCGTATATACATGATATTCATGGAGGTAACATGTAGTATCACGGAAGATTTCATTGTTTCGATCATGGCGAGGCAGTTTCTTGCCGGTAAAGCGCCATGCACGAATAGCGCACGCTATGCTTTGATTATTAACGCGGCGCTATCGGGCACGAGTTAGCGCACGCTTCGTTTGGTACGTAACGTCGCTAAGCCAATGCAGAAGTCATTCGATCGGTGAAGTACCGACCATACATAGTTAGCGTCGCTAGGCTTTGTTGTTTGCGTGCGCTATCAGGCGAACTTAACGACGCTACGAGCACTTAGCGTGCGCTAAGCGATTCGGCGTAATGCATTTTATGAACTTTTGGCCGTGAATCGAATTGTTAAACATTCATACGACGTGAGATAAATCCTATATCATTTCTTTTGTTAAGGTTTGGTCTCGTTACGTGATTGATTGAGGAGGACGACCTTGAGTGTTCATTTTCGTGGAAGTGTTGTTATTGTCTTCAAATCGAGGCAAGTACTCTAATTAGAATTGTTTATAATTATACAATTATGATGTGATTGTATCGTGTAAATATGTTGTGAATATATGTCCACCATGTGTTGATCCGACGGAATCATCATGGGAATCTATAGTGTGTGTCTGGATCGTTAGACAGTAGTTACACCATGTGTTGGTCCGACGGATCATCATGGGAATCTATAGTGTGTGTCTTTGGATCGTTGGAATACCATCGGTATGTTGAAAGCTGTTATGATATGATATGTGTTGTGGATATTCTCGTTGGAGAAACTTGTTATGATATAATTGTTGATTATATCACCGTTGTATGATTATTGTACTTGTACTAGCATCGTTGTGCTAACCCATTCGGGGTGAACATTTGTGTGTGTTCGGGATCTAGGAGAGCGGGAAAACAACCACCGGGGTGCATGACGACAGGGTGCAGTGATGTTCCACCGGGTTTAATGTACATTATTTGTTGGTTATTTCAATAAGTACTGAGTACGTTGTCGATTTATAACGTTTGGATTTTGATGATGTAATAATAACTCTTCATGGGATATTTGTAATTTCGGTTTTGAACCGGTCGGTCGAATTTTATTTCAGCAATTTCATAAACTGGTATCTGTTATTGTCATTTCTTTTAATTAGCCTTGTAAATTCTTAGGTAAAGGATTTACGGCGCTGTAATATTCCTGAATATATCGGGGGTGTTACAGAATATGGTATCAGAGCTAAGATTATGGATATCTTGCCCGTTGGGTTAAAATAGGGGTCATTTATGTCTTTTGAGGTAACCGGTCGTGAACGATATCACTGCACTGCCTACGTCTTCATGCGAACGGTGGTTGTAAGTTCCTAAACTCTATCTCGTTCTTTACACGTTGTGTCTCTTTATACTTGAATATTAGAACGATGTTGTTCCCTGTATATTGAGTATTTATGCTTACAGTATGTTGAGAGGCGGACGTGGACGTGGTCGCGGTCGTGGACGCGGACGAAGGACTTCTGAAAGGGAGGCGTCGCCTTCTAATCGAGCTAGTCATAGCTCGGGCGAGCCGCGGCAATCTATTAATAATGAACCGAGATCCTTGTACGAGAGATCCTTCGTCAAGTCGTGAACCGGATGACTCGGTTCGCTCGTGTCGTGGACCGAATGCAAGTGGCGGCAGAATTCAGCAGGAGATGGATGAAAGGATTCCAGAAATTGGAAATCGAGGTGACCGATGGTTACAAGAAGTGACAAAGATGCAACCACCCAAATTTGACGGCTTTTCCGAGACTCCCACTTGGGACCATTGGTTGAGGGAACTGGAGAAAATTTTTGCTGGAATTAATTGCCCGGACGACAGGAGAGCTCCTATTGCCCAGTACTTTCTGATAGGGGAAGCATCCGAATGGTGGGAAGCTATCCGACCTACAGATCATGATGACGATTGGACGGAATTTAAAATGATGATGGAAGCTCATTATTGCCCTCGTCCTGTGAGGAAGCCAAAATTGAATTTTTCTCCACTCAACCATCGACGAACTCGTATCCTGCATTTATTAAGATGTTTAACCGGCGGCTAGCATTTGTTCGACATCCGGTCGAACAGATGCGGAGATGATGATTAATTTTGAAATGAGGATGAAACCAGAAATCCAGAGGTACATGTCCGGTTTTGAATGTACCACTCTCCGCCAATACCGGGATAAGGCGTTGGCGTACGAAATAAAAGAAGCGACAATGGACAAGTTTATGGAGTCGAAGAAACAGAAAGTCTCTGGTACTTTTACAGAGCACAAGAGCAGTGGGCCCCGCAAGGCCCAATCTTCTTTTTCTTTCAAGAAGCCTCCGCACCCATCTAAGAGCGAAAAGAATTACGGAACAATGTCAGCCACGACGGATACAGCTAGGAAGTGCTTTAACTGTGGTCGCCCAGGCCACCTTTGGCGTGATTGTTTGCGCACTCCAGTTACATGTTTTGAGTGCGGACAGGAAGGGCACCGTGCAACGTTTTGTAAGGACGCCACTAAGTACAATGGAACCCGTTCATCACAGCCAGTTCAGAAGGAAGCCAGTGTCCAACAGACGCAGCAAAGTGTTCAGATGCCTCAGAACTTTGGCCGCGGGCGAGGCAGAGGACAATGGGACCGAAAGGGGACATCGAGTGCCGGATCTGTTCCCCCACGTTTGTATGAGATGAGGAGGATAGATGATCAGGATGCTGCTGTCGCATCAGGTACTGTCCAAATCCTTTCCCAGCCAGTTAACGTTTTGTTCGATACAGGAGCTACACATTCTTTCATATCTTTGTCTTGTGTAAATCGTTTGAATATTTCCGGTTTTCATGCTTGTGAACCTTATGTTGTTGGTTTACCGAGTGGAGAGAGGATTGTCGGAAATTTAGAAACTAGAAATTTTCCCGTATCATTTGGAGGCAGAGAGTGGCTCTCAAATCTGATCGTGATAGAAATGCAAGGAGATGACCTGATACTCGGAGACGATTGGCTTAATCGGTATGGAGCAATTGTAGACTACCGCAAGAGGAATATTTCACTGATCGCTGATGATGGCTCCGAAGTACTGTTCGAAGGATGGAAACCGGGAAGCTCAGGAAAATTGATCAAAGCGATGAAAGCTGTTAGATTGTTGAAACAGGGCTGTACCGGATATTGGTGTTATGTAATGAAGAAAGAAGACGAAATTGTGGAACTTTCATCCATTCCTGTTGTGAACAAATTTCCAGATGTATTTCCTGACGAGTTACCGGGACTACCTCCACGAAGGGATGTGGAATTTACCATTGAGCTGGAACCCGGAGCTACACCAATTTCCAAGGCGCCGTATCTTATGGCAACTTATGAGATGTACGAATCAAGAAGCGGCTAGAGGAGTTCTTGGATAAGGGCTATATTCACCAAGCGTTTCACCACAGGAGCGCCAGTTCTTTTTGTCCGAAAGAAGGATGGATCGCTCCGACTGTGTATTGACTATCGAGAGCTGAACAAGTTGACGATTAAGAACAAGTATCCGTTGCCACGGATTGATGATTTGTTTGACCAGTTGCAAGGAGCAACAATATTTTCTAAGATCGATCTGAGATCAGGATATCATCAACTGAGGATTAAGGAATCTGATGTTCCGAAATCAGCGTTCAGAACTCGCTACGGGCATTATGAGTTTGTAGTGATGCCGTTTGGTCTCACTAACGCACCTGCTGTATTTATGCAATTGATGAACCGTGTGTTCATTGAATTTTTGGATAAATTTGTAGTCGTGTTTATTGATGATATTCTGGTGTATTCTAAGAGTCCGGAAGAACATGCGCAGCATTTGCGGAGTGTATTGGAACTTTTGAGAAACGAACAATTGTACGCCAAACTTTCTAAGTGTGAATTCTGGCTAAAGGAAGTAATGTTCCTCGGCCATGTAGTGTCAGCTAGAGGAGTCCGAGTAGATCCTCAGAAGATCGAAGCAATATTGAATTGGAAGCCTCCAAGGAACGTAAAAGAGGTCCGAAGCTTCTTAGGACTTGCTGGATACTATCGTCGATTCGTGGAAGGGTTTTCTAAAGTCTCCCGCCCACTTACTCGACTCCTGCAGAAAACTCAAAAGTTTGAGTGGAATGAATTATGTCAGATTAGCTTTGATGAATTGAAGAAGAGATTGACGACGGAACCGATCCTATCACTTCCGCAGGGAACTGAAGGATTCATAGTTTACAGTGATGCTTCGAACCAAGGACTTGGGTGCATGTTGATGCAGAATGATAAGGTGATCGCTTATGCATCGCGACAACTGAAACCTTATGAAGTGAATTACCCGACACATGATTTGGAGCTAGCAGCAGTGGTTTTTGCCTTGAAGATCTGGAGGCATTATCTCAGACGGACTCACCGTCGATCTTTACGGATCACAAGAGTCTCAAGTACATATTTAGTCAGAAAGAGTTGAACATGCGGCAAAGAAGATGGTTAGAACTGATTAAGGACTATGACTTGGAGATTTTATATCATCCAGGCAAAGCAAATGTAGTGGCCGATGCACTTAGCCGCAAGCCTGTCTCTATTCAGATGCTGGAGACGCTGACATCCCAACTTAGCCTTCAACGAGAGATGATTCGTGAAGGGATTGAAGTGTGGTTACAAAGAGTCCAAGGATAGCTGTGCGTGATGGAGATAACTTCATCATTAACCGAAGAAATCAAATCTAGACAGGCAGATGATCCTCTGATGATTCGGTTACATGATAAAGTGATCAAAGGAAAGGCCCCCGGATTCATAATTCATGACAATGGAGTTTTAAGATTTCAGAACCGACTCTGCGTTCCCGATGTTGATGTTCTGAAACAGACGATTATGAAGGAAGCTCATAGTTCGCCCTATTCTATCCACCCGGGCACCAGTAAAATGTATAAGGACTTGAAGCAGAATTTCTGGTGGGGCAACATGAAGAAAGACGTAGCGGACTATGTTTCGAAATGCTTGACTTGCCAACAGGTTAAGATCGAGCATCAGCGGCCTGCTGGAATGTTGAAGCCACTCCCGATTCCTGAATGGAAGTGGGAGGACATATCGATGGACTTTATCACTAATATGCCGAAAACCAGGACGGGAATGAACATGATTTGGGTGATAGTTGATTGTTTAACCAAATCGGCTCATTTCTAGGCATTAAGGATACGTGGGGACCAGAGAGGTTGGCACGAGTATTCATTTCGGAGATAGTTCGATTGCATGGTACGCCGAAGACCATTGTTTCTGATCGAGACGGTCGTTTTGTGTCTCACTTTTGGAAAGCATTTCATAAAGCCTTGGGGACGGAATTGAACTTCAGTACGGCTTATCACCCGCAGACTGACGGACAATCTGAAAGAACTATACAAACGGTGGAAGACATGCTAAGAGCCTATGCCTTAGATTGGTCAAACGATTGGGAAGTTCATCTACCGTTGATTGAATTTACCTACAACAATAGTTGGCATGCTTCTATTAAGATGGCACCGTTTGAGGCATTATACGGAAGGAGATGCAGATCGCCCCTATCTTTGGGACGATTCATCGACTTGATCGAACAGAACTGAGTTGATCGAAAGCACTCGAGAAAAGATAGCCTTAATTCGTGAAAGGTCATTGATCGCCTGCAGTCGCCAAATCCTATGCGGACGTACGTCGTCGCCCATTGGAGTTCAAGATCGAGATCACGTACTTTTGAAGGTTTCTCCTACTCGGGAATCTTTCGTTTCGGAAGGAAAGGAAAGCTGAGTCCGAGATATATCGAACCATTTGAGATCCTCGAGAGAGTTGGGAGTTGGCATACAGATTAGCATTGCCGCCGTCATTATGCCATGTTCATAACGTGTTCCACGTATCCCGATTACGGAGGTATATACAGATCCCACCATATCATCGATTTCGCGAGATCGAAGTCGAGCGAGATGGGACGTTTGAAGAAAGACTACCAAGATACTCGAGAGTCGAGTTAAGCAACTGAGGAGCAAGTCAATCGTTTTGGTCAAAGTTCAGTGGTCACGTCACGGAATGGAAGAAGCCACCTGGGAAACGGAAGCTGATATGAAGTCTAGATATCCCGAGTTGTTTTCGTCTTGAGTTTCGGGACGAAACTCCTTTTTAGTAGGAGAGTATGTAATATCCGGATTTATTACAGTGTATTTCATCTGTATTCAAACCATGTATTATTTCGGATTGATGATTTTGATTATTGGAGTATGATATTTCGTGCATTAATATCATTATACACAAGTATAGAAACTTGCAAAATTTCTCAAGCAACCTCGTGATAGCGCACGCTAAGAATGTATCTTAACGCGCGCTATCGGGCCATTATTAGCGCACGCTATGAAGATAGGAGTTGCGTGCGCTAAGAACTCAATTATTGAGCGGGACGGCTAACACATGCGCCACGGTGACATGGGTCCGGATAAGATTCCCGCTGACGCACCCGGACAAATTCTGAAGTCAACCATTATTAGCGCACGCTAAGGGATGCTTAGTAGCGTGCGCTAACTTGTCAATAATGCAGAATATTATAAATGGGACAACAACTGATTTGGCTTTCATTTCTTTCGCCCATCCTCAACCTTGAGAGTTCAGAGAGTTGTAGTAATACTTCTATACACTTAGAACACATATTGTTGGTGTTATACATTGGTTATCACTTGGGAATGTTCATGGAAGTGGAATAGCACCTTGGAGTGGCATACAACCAACCGGAGTGGGATTCTACCTTACGGTTCAGTGATTTTCGTCATTTTAAGGTATGTTCAATCTATCTCCAGACTTAGAGTTGGATTCTAACGATTTGGATGATCATGTTAACAAGATATGGATTTTCATAGATGAATTATCCAAGTATATCATGTTTGGAATAGTGAGATGAATAAGCCTTAAATACCTTGATTATAATCATCATGATTCGAATTTTAGTACACTGAATATGTGAAGAGAAGCTTCTAACATTGGTAAACCGAATCTAATAGATGATTTCATAATAATCTTGGACTAGACGTTAACATCCTTATTGTTAGATAAATCTAAAGGTTTGATCATGGAAGGATTTATCTAGTATATATAGGACGTTTATCAACTTCAGTATGATAATATGGATTGATATAGAGGTGCTGATATCAACCGATAAGCTTTTCGAATTGTCGTATGAAGATTTGAAGTCGAAATGGAATATGGTTTATATGGTATGCATATCCTTGAATCCGAAGTTGTTGTTATCCATAAGATCATTCAGAATCGTATATACATGATATTCATGGAGGTAACATGTAGTATCACGGAAGATTTCATTGTTTCGATCATGGCGAGGACAGTTTACTGCTCAGCAGTAAACTGCCATGCACAGATAGCGCACGCTATGCTTTGATTATTAACGTGCGCTATCGGGCACGAGTTAGCGCACGCTACGTTTGGTACGTAACGTACGCTAAGCCAACAGACGAGTCATTCGACTGATCAGTGAAGTACTGACCATACATAGTTAGCGTGCGCTAGGCTTTGTTGTTTGCGTGCGCTATCGGGCAGACTTAACGCACGCTACACAGAGCACTTAGCGTGCGCTAAGCAGTTCGGGCAGAATGCATTTTATGAACTTTTGGCCGTGAATCGAATTGTTAAACATTCATACGACGTGAGATAAATCCTATATCATTTCTTTTGTTAAGGTTTGGTCTCGTTACGTGATTGATTGAGGAGGACGACCTTCGAGTGTTCATTTTCGTGGAAGTGTTGTTATTGTCTTCAAATCGAGGCAAGTACTCTAATTAGAATTGTTTATAATTATACAATTATGATGTGATTGTATCGTGTAAATATGTTGTGAATATATGTCCACCATGTGTTGATCCGACGGGAATCATCATGGGAATCTATAGCTGTGTGCGCTGGATCGTTGGACAGGTAGTTACACCATGTGTTGGTCTGACGGGATCATCATGGGAATCTATAGCTGTGTGCGCTGGATCGTTGGAATACCATCAGTATGTTGAAACTGTTATGATATGATATGTGTTGTGTATATTCTCGTTGGAGAAACTTGTTATGATATAATTGTTGATTATATCACTGTTGTATGATTATTGTACTTGTACTAGCATCGTTGTGCTAACCCCTTCGGGGGTGAACATTTGTGTGTGTTCAGGATCTAGGAGAGCGGGAAAACAACCACTGGGGGTGCATGACGACGAGGGTGCGAGTGATGTTCCGACCGGGTTTAATGTCTGTTATTTGTTGGTTATTTCAATAAGTACTCGAGTACGTTGTCGATTTATAACGTTTGGATTTTGATGATGTAATAATAACTCTTCATGGGATATTTGTAATTTCGGTTTTGAACCGGTCGAATTTTATTTCAGCAATTTCATAAACCGGTATCTCATTATTGTCATTTCTTTTAATTAGCCTTGTAAATTCTTATGTAAAGGATTTACTACTGTAATATTCCCGAATATATCGGGGTGTTACGGTAATATGGTATCGAGCTAAGATTATGGATATCTTGGCCGTTGGGTTAAAATAGGGTCATTTATGTCTTTTGAGGTAACCGGTCGTGAACGATATCACCGCACCGCCACGTCTTCATGCGAACGGTGGTTGTAAGTTCCTAAACTCTATCTCGTTCTTTACACGTTGTGTCTCTTTATACTTGAATATTAGAACGATGTTGTTCCTCGTATATTGAGTATTTATGCTTACGATGTTGAGAGGCGGACGTGGACGTGGTCGCGGTCGTGGACGCGGACGAAGGAATGCCGAAGGGAGGCGTCGCCTTCTAATCGCTAGTCATAGCTCAAAGTAGCCGCGGAATCTATTAATAATGAACCAGATCCCCTGTACTGAGATCCTTCGTCAAGTCGTGAACCAGATGACTCAGTTCGCTCAGGTCGTGGACCGAATGCAAGTGGCGGCAGGAATTCAGCAGGGAGATGGACAGCAAAGGATTCCAGAAATGGGAAATCGAGGTGACCGATGGTTACAAGAAGTGACAAAGATGCAACCACCCAAATTTGACGGCTTTTCCGAGACTCCCACTTGGGACCATTGGTTGAGGGAACTGGAGAAAATTTTTGCTGGAATTAATTGCCCGGACGACAGGAGAGCTCCTATTGCCCAGTACTTTCTGATAGGGGAAGCATCCGAATGGTGGGAAGCTATCCGACCTACAGATCATGATGACGATTGGACGGAATTTAAAATGATGATGGAAGCTCATTATTGCCCTCGTCCTGTGAGGGAAGCCAAAATTCGGGAATTTTTCTCCACTCAACCATCAGACGAACCTGTATCCCAGACGATTAAGATGTTTAACCAGCAG
Organism: Orobanche coerulescens; assembly: GCA_033398695.1. Classification (NCBI taxonomy): domain Eukaryota; kingdom Viridiplantae; phylum Streptophyta; class Magnoliopsida; order Lamiales; family Orobanchaceae; genus Orobanche; species Orobanche coerulescens. The sequence continues at coordinate 78,333,760 of CM065808.1, forward strand.
TTAGCATTTGTTCGACATCTGGTCAGAACAGATGCGGAGATGATGATTAATTTTGAAATGAGGATGAAACCAGAAATCCATAGGTACATGTCCGGTTTTGAATGTACCACTCTCCGCCAATACCAGGATAATGCGTTGGCGTACGAAATAAAAGAAGCAGCAATGGACAAGTTTATGGAGTCGAAGAAACAGAAAGTCTCTGGTACTTTTACAGAGCACAAGAGCAGTGGGCCCCGCAAGGCCCAATCTTCTTTTTCTTTCAAGAAGCCTCCGCACCCATCTAAGAGCGAAAAGAATTACGGAACAATGTCAGCCACGACGGATACAGCTAGGAAGTGCTTTAACTGTGGTCGCCCAGGCCACCTTTGGCGTGATTGTTTGCGCACTCCAGTTACATGTTTTGAGTGCGGACAGGAAGGGCACCGTGCAACGTTTTGTAAGGACGCCACTAAGTACAATGGAACCCGTTCATCACAGCCAGTTCATAAGGAAGCCAAGATGTCAATGACGCGGAAAGTGTTCGATGCCTCGTAACTTTGGCCGCGGCGAGGCAGAGGACAATGGGACCGAAAGGGGACATCGAGTGCCGGATCTGTTCCCCCACGTTTGTATGAGATGAGGAGGATAGATGATCGGGATGTCTTTGTCGCATCGTGCATCGGCCCAAATCCTTTCCCGGCTTAACGTTTTGTTCGATACAGGAGCTACACATTCTTTCATATCTTTGTCTTGTGTAAATCGTTTGAATATTTCCGGTTTTCATGCTTGTGAACCTTATGTTGTTGGTTTACCGAGTGGAGAGAGGATTGTCGGAAATTTAGAAACTAGAAATTTTCCCGTATCATTTGGAGGCAGAGAGTGGCTCTCAAATATGATCGTGATAGAAATGCAAGGAGACGACCTGATACTCGGAGACGATTGGCTTAATCGGTATGGAGAAATTGTAGACTACCGCAGGAGGAATATTTCACTGATCGCTGATGATTGCTCCGAAGTACTGTTCGAAGGATGGAAACCGGGAAGCTCAGGAAAATTGATCAAAGCGATGAAAGCTGTCAGATTGTTGAAACAGGGCTGTACCGGATATTGGTGTTATAGAATGAAGAAAGAAGACGAAATTGTGGAACTTTCATCCATTCCTGTTGTGAACGAATTTCCAGATGTATTTCCTGACGAGTTACCGGGACTACCTCCACGAAGGGATGTGGAATTTACCATTGAGCTGGAACCCGGAGCTACACCAATTTCCAAGGCGCCGTATCGTATGGCACCTACTGAGATGTACGAACTGAAGAAGCAGCTAGAGGAGTTACTGGATAAGGGCTATATTCAGCCAAGCGTTTCACCCTGGGGAGCGCCAGTTCTTTTTGTCCGAAAGAAGGATGGATCGCTCCGACTGTGTATTGACTATCGAGAGCTGAACAAGTTGACGATTAAGAACAAGTATCCGTTGCCACGGATTGATGATTTGTTTGACCAGTTGCAAGGAGCAACAGTATTTTCTAAGATCGATCTGAGATCAGGATATCATCAACTGAGGATTAAGGAATCTGATGTTCCGAAATCAGCGTTCAGAACTCGCTACGGGCATTATGAGTTTGTAGTGATGCCGTTTGGTCTCACTAACGCACTTTCCGTATTTATGCAATTGATGAACCGTGTGTTCATTGAATTTTGGATAAATTTGTAGTCGTGTTTATTGATGATATTCGTGTATTCTAAGAGTCCTAAGAACATGCGCAGATTTGCGGAGTGTATTGGAACTTTTGAGAAACGAACAATTGTACGCCAAGCTTTCTAAGTGTGAATTCTGGCTAAAGGAAGTAATGTTCCTCGGCCATGTAGTGTCAGCTAGAGGAGTCCGAGTAGATCCTCAGAAGATCGAAGCAATATTGAATTGGAAGCCTCCAAGGAACGTGAAAGAGGTCCGAAGCTTCTTAGGACTTGCTGGATACTATCGTCGATTCGTGGAAGGGTTTTCTAAAGTCTCCCGCCCACTTACTCGACTCCTGCAGAAAACTCAAAAGTTTGAGTGGAATGAATTATGTCAGATTAGCTTTGATGAATTGAAGAAGAGATTGACGACGGCACCGATCCTATCACTTCCGCAGGGAACTGAAGGATTCATAGTTTACAGTGATGCTTCGAACCAAGGACTTGGGTGCATGTTGATGCAGAATGATAAGGTGATCGCTTATGCATCCCGACAACTGAAACCTTATGAAGTGAATTACCCGACACATGATTTGGAGCTAGCAGCAGTGGTTTTTGCCTTGAAGATCTGGAGGCATTATCTGTACGGGACTCACTGTCAGATCTTTACGGATCACAAGAGTCTCAAGTACATATTTAGTCAGAAAGAGTTGAACATGCGGCAAAGAAGATGGTTAGAACTGATTAAGGACTATGACTTGGAGATTTTATATCATCCAGGCAAAGCAAATGTAGTGGCCGATGCACTTAGCCGCAAGCCTGTCTCTATTCAGATGCTGGAGACGCTGACATCCCAACTTAGCCTTCAACGAGAGATGATTCGTGAAGGGATTGAAGTGTGGTTACAAAGAGTCCAAGGATAGCTGTGCGTGATGGAGATAACTTCATCATTAACCGAAGAAATCAAATCTAGACAGGCAGATGATCCTCTGATGATTCGGTTACATGATGAAGTGATCAAAGGAAAGGCCCCCGGATTCATAATTCATGACAATGGAGTTTTGAGATTTCAGAACCGACTCTGCGTTCCCGATGTTGAAGTTACAAGCAGACGATTATGAAGGAAGCTCATAGTTCGCCTATTCTATCCACCGGGCACAGAAATGTATAAGGACTTGAAGCAGAATTTCTGGTGGGGCAACATGAAGAAAGACGTAGCGGACTATGTTTCGAAATGCTTGACTTGCCAACAAGTTAAGATCGAGCATCAACGGCCTGCTGGAATGTTGAAGCCACTCCCGATTCCTGAATGGAAGTGGGAGGACATATCGATGGACTTTATCACTAATATGCCGAAAACCAGGACGGGAATGAACATGATTTGGGTGATAGTTGATTGTTTAACCAAATCGGCTCATTTCTAGGCATTAAGGATACGTGGGGACCAGAGAGGTTGGCACGAGTATTCATTTCGGAGATAGTTCGATTGCATGGTACGCCGAAGACCATTGTTTCTGATCGAGACGGTCGTTTTGTGTCTCACTTTTGGAAAGCAGTTCATAAAGCCTTGGGGACGGAATTGAACTTCAGTAAAGCGTATCACCCGCAGACTGATGGACAATCTGAAAGAACTATACAAACGGTGGAAGACATGCTAAGAGCCTGTGCCTTAGATTGGTCAAATGATTGGGAAGTTCATCTACCGTTGATTGAATTTACCTACAACAATAGTTGGCATGCTTCTATTAAGATGGCACCGTTTGAGGCATTATACGGAAGGAGATGCAGATCGCCCATATGCTGGGACGATTCATCAGACTTGATCGAACAGAACTGAGTTGATCGAAGCAGACTCGAGAAAAGATAGCCTTAATTCGTGAAAAGGCCGTTGACCGCCTGCAGTCGCCAGAAATCCTATGCGGACGTACGTAAATCGCCCATTGGAGTTCGATCTTGGAGATCACGTACTTTTGAAGGTTTCTCCTACTCGGGAATCTTTCGTTTCGGAAGGAAAGGAAAGCCGAGTCCGAGATATATCGAACCATTTGAGATCCTCGAGAGAGTTGGGAGTTGGCATACAGATTAGCATTGCCGCCGTCATTATGCCATGTTCATAACGTGTTCCACGTATCCCGATTCTAGGTATATACCAGATCCCAGTCATATCATCGATTTCGGCGAGATCGAAGTCGAGCAGGATGGGACGTTTGAAGAAAGACCAGTCAAGATACTCGAGAGTCGAGTTAAGCAACTGAGGAGCAAGTCAATCGTTTTGGTCAAAGTTCAGTGGTCACGTCACGGAATGGAAGAAGCCACCTGGGAAACGGAAGCTGATATGAAGTCTAGATATCCCGAGTTGTTTTCGTCTTGAGTTTCGGGACGAAACTCCTTTTTAGTAGGAGAGTATGTAATATCCGGATTTATTACAGTGTATTTCATCTGTATTCAAACCATGTATTATTTCGGATTGATGATTTTGATTATTGGAGTATGATATTTCGTGCATTAATATCATTATACACAAGTATAGAAACTTGAAAAATTTCTCAAGCAACCTCGTGATAGCGCACGCTAAGAATGTATCTTAACGCGCGCTATCGGGCCATTATTAGCGCACGCTATGAAGATAGGAGTTGCGTGCGCTAAGAACTCAATTATTGAGCGGGACGGCTAACACATGCGCCCGGCCGACATGGGTCGGATAAGATTCCCAGCGCACCGGACAAATTCTGAAGTCAACCATTATTAGCGCACGCTAAGGGATGCTTAGTAGCGTGCGCTAACTTGTCAATAATGCAGAATATTATAAATGGGACAACAACTGATTTGGCTTTCATTTCTTTCGCCCATCCTCAACCTTGAGAGTTCAGAGAGTTGTAGTAATACTTCTATACACTTAGAACACATATTGTTGGTGTTATACATTGGTTATCACTTGGGAATGTTCATGGAAGTGGAATAGCACCTTGGAGTGGCATACAACCAACCGGAGTGGGATTCTACCTTACGGTTCGATGATTTTCGTCATTTTAAGGTATGTTCAATCTATCTCCAGGACTTAGAGTTGGATTCTAACGATTTGGATGATCATGTTAACAAGATATGGATTTTCATAGATGAATTATCCAAGTATATCATGTTTGGAATAGTGAGATGAATAAGCCTTAAATACCTTGATTATAATCATCATGATTCGAATTTTAGTACCTTGAATATGTGAAGAGAAGCTTCTAACATTGGTAAACCGAATCTAATAGATGATTTCATAATAATCTTGGACTAGACGTTAACATCCTTATTGTTAGATAAATCTAAAGGTTTGATCATGGAAGGATTTATCTAGTATATATAGGACGTTTATCAACTTCAGTATGATAATATGGATTGATATAGAGGTCTTGATATCAACCGATAAGCTTTTCAATTGTCGTATGAAGATTTGAAGTCGAAATGGAATATGGTTTATATGGTATGCATATCCTTGAATCCGAAGTTGTTGTTATCCATAAGATCATTCAGAATCGTATATACATGATATTCATGGAGGTAACATGTAGTATCACGGAAGATTTCATTGTTTCGATCATGGCGAGGGCGATTCTTGCTCGGCGATGGCGCCATGCACAGATAGCGCACGCTATGCTTTGATTATTAACGTGCGCTATCGGGCACGAGTTAGCGCACGCTACGTTTGGTACGTAACGTACGCTAAGCCAACAGACGAGTCATTCGACTGATCAGTGAAGTACTGACCATACATAGTTAGCGTGCGCTAGGCTTTGTTGTTTGCGTGCGCTATCGGGCAGACTTAACGCACGCTACGAGCACTTAGCGTGCGCTAAGCAGTTCGGGCAGAATGCATTTTATGAACTTTTGGCCGTGAATCGAATTGTTAAACATTCATACGACGTGAGATAAATCCTATATCATTTCTTTTGTTAAGGTTTGGTCTCGTTACGTGATTGATTGAGGAGGACGACCTTCGAGTGTTCATTTTCGTGGAAGTGTTGTTATTGTCTTCAAATCGAGGCAAGTACTCTAATTAGAATTGTTTATAATTATACAATTATGATGTGATTGTATCGTGTAAATATGTTGTGAATATATGTCCACCATGTGTTGATCCGACGGGAATCATCATGGGAATCTATAGTCATGTGTCTTTGGATCGTTGGACAGGTAGTTACACCATGTGTTGGTCTGACGGGATCATCATGGGAATCTATAGATGTGTGCGCTGGATCGTTGGAATACCATCAGTATGTTGAAACTGTTATGATATGATATGTGTTGTGTATATTCTCGTTGGAGAAACTTGTTATGATATAATTGTTGATTATATCACTGTTGTATGATTATTGTACTTGTACTAGCATCGTTGTGCTAACCCCTTCGGGGGTGAACATTTGTGTGTGTTCAGGATCTAGGAGAGCGGGAAAACAACCACTGGGGGTGCATGACGACGAGGGTGCAGAGTGATGTTCCGACCGGGTTTAATGTCTGTTATTTGTTGGTTATTTCAATAATTACTCGAGTACGTTGTCGATTTATAACGTTTGGATTTTGATGATGTAATAATAACTCTTCATGGGATATTTGTAATTTCGGTTTTGAACCGGTCGGTCGAATTTTATTTCAGCAATTTCATAAACTGGTATCTGTTATTGTCATTTCTTTTAATTAGCCTTGTAAATTCTTATGTAAAGGATTTACGGCGGCGTAATATTCCTGAATATATCGGGGTGTTACGAATATGGTATCGAGCTAAGATTATGGATATCTTGGCCGTTGGGTTAAAATAGGGTCATTTATGTCTTTTGAGGTAACCGGTCGTGAACGATATCACCGCCCGCCTACGTCTTCATGCGAGCGGTGGTTGTAAGTTCCTAAACTCTATCTCGTTCTTTACACGTTGTGTCTCTTTATACTTGAATATTAGAACGATGTTGTTCCTGTATATTGAGTATTTATGCTTACAGTATGTTGAGAGGCGGACGTGGACGTGGTCGCGGTCGTGGACGCGGACGAAGGAATCTTGAAAGGGCGTCGCCTTCTAATCGAGCTAGTCATAGCTCGGGCGAGCGCGGCAATCTATTAATAATGAACCAGATCTGCTGTGCAGAGATCCTTCGTCAAGTCGTGAACCGGATGACTCGGTTCGCTCAGTCGTGGACCGAATGCAAGTGGCGCGAGAATTGGCGAGGAGATGGGCGGACAAAGGATTCGAAATGGGAAATCGAGGTGACCGATGGTTACAAGAAGTGACAAAGATGCAACCACCCAAATTTGACGGCTTTTCGAGACTCCCACTTGGGACCATTGGTTGAGGAAGCGGAGAAAATTTTGCTGGAATTAATTGCCGGACGACGAGAGCTCCTATTGCCCGATACTACGATAGGGAAGCATCCGAATGGTGGGAAGCTATCCGACCTACGAATCATGATGACGATTGGACGGAATTTAAAATGATGATTGAAGCTCATTATTGCCCTCGTCCTGTGAGGGAAGCCAAAATTCTGGAATATTTCTCCACTCAACCATCAGACGAACAAGTATCCAAGACGATTAATACTTTTAACCAGCAGTTAGAATTTGTTCGACATCCGGTCGAACAGATGCGGAGATGATGATTAATTTTGAAATGAGGATGAAACCAGAAATCCATAGGTACATGTCCGGTTTGAATGTACCACTCTCCGCAAATACCAGGATAATGCGTTTGCGTACGAAATAAAAGAAGCAGCAATGGAAAATTTTATGGAGTCGAAGAAACAGAAATTCTCTGGTACTTTTACAGAGCACAAGAGCAGTGGGCCCCGCAAGGCCCAATCTTCTTTTTCTTTCAAGAAGCCTCCGCACCCATCTAAGAGCGAAAAGAATTACGGAACAATGTCACCACGACGGATACGGCTAGGAAGTGCTTTAACCGTGGTCGCCTGTGCCACCTTTGGCGTGATTGTTTGCGCACTCGATTACATGTTTTGAGTGCGGACAGAAGGGCACCGTGCAACGTTTTGTAAGGACGCCACTAAGTACAATGGAACCCGTTCATCACGGCCCGATTCGAAGAAGCCGATGTCAGCAGACGCGGCAAAGTGTTCGAATGCCTCGTAACTTTGGCAGCAGGCGAGCGAGGACAATGGGACCGAAAGGGACATCGAGTGCGGATCTGTTCCCCACGTTTGTATGAGATGAGGAGGATAGATGATCGGGATCTGCTTTGTCGCATCGAGTCTTGTCAAATCCTTTCCCGGCCAGTTAACGTTTTGTTCGATCAGAGCTACACATTCTTTCATATCTTTGTCTTGTGTAAATCGTTTGAATATTTCCGGTTTTCATGCTTGTGAACCTTATGTTGTTGGTTTACCGAGTGGAGAGAGGATTGTCGGAAATTTAGAAACTAGAAATTTTCCCGTATCATTTGGAGGCGAGAGTGGCTCTCAAATCGATCGTGATAGAAATGCAAGGAGATGACCTGATACTCGGAGACGATTGGCTTAATCGGTATGGAGAAATTGTAGACTACCGCAGAGGAATATTTCAGCGATCGCCGATGATTGCTCCGGTCTTGTTCGAAGGATGGAAACCGGAAGCTCGGGAAAATTGATCAAAGCGATGAAAATTGTCAGATTGTTGAAACAGTAATGTACGGATATTGGTGTTATAGAATGAAGAAAGAAGACGAAATTGTGGAACTTTCATCCATTCCTGTTGTGAACGAATTTCCGGATGTATTTCTGACGAGTTACCAGGACTACCTCCACGAAGGGATGTGGAATTTACCATTGGTGGAACCGGAGCTACACCAATTTCCAAGGCGCCGTATCGTATGGCACCTCTTGAGATGTCTGGCGAAGAAGCGGCTAGAGGAGTTCTTGGATAAGGGCTATATTCACCAAGCGTTTCACCACAGGGCGCCCGATTCTTTTGTCGAAAGAAGGATGGATCGCTCATTGTGTATTGACTATCGAGAGCCGAACAAGTTGACGATTAAGAACAAGTATCCGTTGCCACGGATTGATGATTTGTTTGACCAGTTGCAAGGAGCAACAATATTTTCTAAGATCGATCCGAGATCGGGATATCATCAATCGAGGATTAAGGAATCGATGTTAGAAATCGCGTTCGTAACTCGCTACGGGCATTATGAGTTTGTAGTGATGCCGTTTGGTCTCACTAACGCTTTCTTTGTATTTATGCAATTGATGAACCGTGTGTTCATTGAATTTTGGATAAATTTGTAGTCGTGTTTATTGATGATATTCGGTGTATTCTAAGAGTCCTAAGAACATGCGCGGCATTTGCGGAGTGTATTGGAACTTTTGAGAAAGCGAACAATTGTACGCCAAACTTTCTAAGTGTGAATTCGGCTAAAGGAAGTAATGTTCCTCGGCCATGTAGTGTCGGCTAGAGGAGTCGAGTAGATCCTCGAAGATCGAAGCAATATTGAATTGGAAGCCTCAAGGAACGTGAAAGAGGTCGAAGCTTCTTAGGACTTCTTTGGATACTATCGTCGATTCGTGGAAGGGTTTCTAAAGTCTCGCCCACTTACTCGACTCTGCGAGAAAACTCAAAAGTTTGAGTGGAATGAATTATGTCGATTAGCTTTGATGAATTGAAGAAGAGATTGGCGACGGCACCGATCCTATCACTTCCTTGAGGAACCGAAGGATTCATAGTTCTGATGATGCTTGAACCAAGGACTTGGCTGCATGTTGATGCGAGAATGATAAGGTGATCGCTTATGCATCCCGACAAGCTGAAACCTTATGAAGTGAATTACCCGACACATGATTTGGAGCTAGCGGCGGTGGTTTTGCCTTGAAGATCTGGAGGCATTATGCATGCAGGACTCACTGTCAGATCTTTACTGTTCACTAGTGTCTCAAGTACATATTTAGTCAGAAAGAGTTGACCATGAGGAAAAGAAGATGGTTAGAACTGATTAAGGACTTTTACTTGGAGATTTTATATCATCCAGGCAAAGCAAATTTAGTGGCCGATGCACTTAGCCGCAAGCCTGTCTCTATTCGGATCTTTGGAGGCGACATCCCAACTTAGCCTTCAACGAGAGATGATTCGTGAAGGGATTGAAGTGTGGTTACAAAGAGTCGAGGATAGTCATGCGTGATGGAGATAACTTCATCATTAACCGAAGAAATCAAATCTAGACAGCGAGATGATCCTCGATGATTCGGTTACATGATGAAGTGATCAAAGGAAAGGCCCGGATTCATAATTCATGACAATGGAGTTTTGAGATTTCGTAACCGACTCTGCGTTCCCGATGTTGAAGTTCAAGCAGACGATTATGAAGGAAGCTCATAGTTCGCCCTATTCTATCCACCCGGCACCAGAAATGTATAAGGACTTGAAGCGGAATTTACGGTGGGGCAACATGAAGAAAGACGTAGCGGACTATGTTTGAAATGCTTGACTTGCCAACAAGTTAAGATCGAGCATCAACGGCTTTCTGGAATGTTGAAGCCACTCCCGATTCCTGAATGGAAGTGGGAGGACATATCGATGGACTTTATCACTAATATGCCGAAAACCAGGACGGGAATGAACATGATTTGGGTGATAGTTGATTGTTTAACCAAATCGGCTCATTTCTAGGCATTAAGGATACGTGGGGACCAGAGAGGTTGGCACGAGTATTCATTTCGGAGATAGTTCGATTGCATGGTACGCCGAAGACCATTGTTTCTGATCGAGACGGTCGTTTTGTGTCTCACTTTTGGAAAGCAGTTCATAAAGCCTTGGGGACGGAATTGAACTTCAGTAAAGCGTATCACCCGCAGACTGATGGACAATCTGAAAGAACTATACAAACGGTGGAAGACATGCTAAGAGCCTGTGCCTTAGATTGGTCAAATGATTGGGAAGTTCATCTACCGTTGATTGAATTTACCTACAACAATAGTTGGCATGCTTCTATTAAGATGGCACCGTTTGAGGCATTATACGGAAGGAGATGCAGATCGCCCCTATGCTGGGACGATTCATCAGACTTGATCGGAACAGAACCAGAGTTGATCGAGCAGACTCGAGAAAAGATAGCCTTAATTCGTGAAAAGTGTTGACGCCCAGTCGCGAAATCCTATGCGGACGTACGTCGTCGCCCATTGGAGTTCGATCTTGGAGATCACGTACTTTTGAAGGTTTCTCCTACTCGGGAATCTTTCGTTTGGAAGGAAAGGAAAGGCTGAGTCCGAGATATATCGAACCATTTGAGATCCTCGAGAGAGTTGGGGAGTTGGCATACAGATTAGCATTGCCGCCGTCATTATGCCATGTTCATAACGTGTTCCACGTATCCCGATTCGGAGGTATATACGAGATCCCGATCATATCATCGATTTGGCGAGATCGAAGTCGAGCGAGATGGGACGTTTGAAGAAAGACTACCAAGATACTCGAGTCGAGTTAAGCAACCGAGGAGCAAGTCAATCGTTTTGGTCAAAGTTCGGTGGTCACGTCACGGAATGGAAGAAGCCACCGGGAAACGGAAGGCGATATGAAGTCTAGATATCCCGAGTTGTTTTCGTCTTGAGTTTGGGACGAAACTCCTTTTAGTAGGAGAGTATGTAATATCCGGATTTATTACAGTGTATTTCATCTGTATTCAAACCATGTATTATTTCGGATTGATGATTTTGATTATTGGAGTATGATATTTCGTGCATTAATATCATTATACACAAGTATAGAAACTTGAAAAATTTCTCAAGCAACCTCGTGATAGCGCACGCTAAGAATGTATCTTAACGCGCTATCGGGCCATTATTAGCGCACGCTATGAAGATAGGAGTTGCGTGCGCTAAGAACTCAATTATTGAGCGGGACGGCTAACACATGCGCGGCCGGACATGGGTCGGATAAGATTCCACGGCCACCCGGACAAATTCTGAAGTCAACCATTATTAGCGCACGCTAAGGGATGCTTAGTAGCGTGCGCTAACTTGTCAATAATGCAGAATATTATAAATGGGACAACAACTGATTTGGCTTTCATTTCTTTTGCCCATCCTCAACCTTGAGAGTTCAGAGAGTTGTAGTAATACTTCTATACACTTAGAACACATATTGTTGGTGTTATACATTGGTTATCACTTGGGAATGTTCATGGAAGTGGAATAGCACCTTGGAGTGGCATACAACCAACCGGAGTGGGATTCTACCTTACGGTTCAGTGATTTTCGTCATTTTAAGGTATGTTCAATCTATCTCCAGACTTAGAGTTGGATTCTAACGATTTGGATGATCATGTTAACAAGATATGGATTTTCATAGATGAATTATCCAAGTATATCATGTTTGGAATAGTGAGATGAATAAGCCTTAAATACCTTGATTATAATCATCATGATTCGAATTTTAGTACACTGAATATGTGAAGAGAAGCTTCTAACATTGGTAAACCGAATCTAATAGATGATTTCATAATAATCTTGGACTAGACGTTAACATCCTTATTGTTAGATAAATCTAAAGGTTTGATCATGGAAGGATTTATCTAGTATATATAGGACGTTTATCAACTTGAGATGATAATATGGATTGATATAGAGGTGCGATATCAACCGATAAGCTTTTCAATTGTCGTATGAAGATTTGAAGTCGAAATGGAATATGGTTTATATGGTATGCATATCCTTGAATCCGAAGTTGTTGTTATCCATAAGATCATTCAATCGTATATACATGATATTCATGGAGGTAACATGTAGTATCACGGAAGATTTCATTGTTTCGATCATGGCGAGGGCAGTTTCTTGCTCAAAGATGGCGCCATGCACGAATAGCGCACGCTATGCTTTGATTATTAACGTGCGCTATCGGGCACGAGTTAGCGCACGCTACGTTTGGTACGTAACGTCGCTAAGCAGCGACGAGTCATTCGACCATCGGTAAATCTTGACCATACATAGTTAGCGTCGCTAGGCTTTGTTGTTTGCGTGCGCTATCAGGCGAACTTAACGCACGCTACGAGCACTTAGCGTGCGCTAAGCGATTCAGGCGAGAATGCATTTTATGAACTTTTGGCCGTGAATCGAATTGTTAAACATTCATACGACGTGAGATAAATCCTATATCATTTCTTTTGTTAAGGTTTGGTCTCGTTACGTGATTGATTGAGGAGGACGACCTTGAGTGTTCATTTTCGTGGAAGTGTTGTTATTGTCTTCAAATCGAGGCAAGTACTCTAATTAGAATTGTTTATAATTATACAATTATGATGTGATTGTATCGTGTAAATATGTTGTGAATATATGTCCACCATGTGTTGATCCGACGGAATCATCATGGGAATCTATAGCCGTGTGTCTTTGGATCGTTGGACGTAGTTACACCATGTGTTGGTCCAGCGGGATCATCATGGGAATCTATAGTGTGCTACTGGATCGTTGGAATACCATCGGTATGTTGAAACTGTTATGATATGATATGTGTTGTGTATATTCTCGTTGGAGAAACTTGTTATGATATAATTGTTGATTATATCACCGTTGTATGATTATTGTACTTGTACTAGCATCGTTGTGCTAACCCCTTCTGGGGTGAACATTTGTGTGTGTTCAGGATCTAGGAGAGCGGGAAAACAACCACTGGGGGTGCATGACGACGAGGGTGCAGAGTGATGTTCCGACCGGGTTTAATGTCTGTTATTTGTTGGTTATTTCAATAAGTACTCGAGTACGTTGTCGATTTATAACGTTTGGATTTTGATGATGTAATAATAACTCTTCATGGGATATTTGTAATTTCGGTTTTGAACCGGTCGGTCGAATTTTATTTCAGCAATTTCATAAACTGGTATCTGTTATTGTCATTTCTTTTAATTAGCCTTGTAAATTCTTATGTAAAGGATTTACGGCGCTGTAATATTCCTGAATATATCGGGGGTGTTACAGAATATGGTATCAGAGCTAAGATTATGGATATCTTGGCCGTTGGGTTAAAATAGGGGTCATTTATGTCTTTTGAGGTAACCGGTCGTGAACGATATCACTGCACTGCCTACGTCTTCATGCGAACGGTGGTTGTAAGTTCCTAAACTCTATCTCGTTCTTTACACGTTGTGTCTCTTTATACTTGAATATTAGAACGATGTTGTTCCCTGTATATTGAGTATTTATGCTTACAGTATGTTGAGAGGCGGACGTGGACGTGGTCGCGGTCGTGGACGCGGACGAAGGAATGCTGAAAGGGAGGCGTCGCCTTCTAATCAGGCTACTCATAGCTCAGGCGAGCCGCAGCAATCTATTAATAATGAACCAGATCCTGCTGTACCAGAGATCCTTCGTCAAGTCGTGAACCAGATGACTCAGTTCGCTCAGGTCGTGGACCGAATGCAAGTGGCGGCAGGAATTGGCGAGGAGATGGGCGGCAAAGGATTCGAAATGGGAAATCGAGGTGACCGATGGTTACAAGAAGCGACAAAGATGCAACCACCCAAATTTGACGGCTTTCGAGACTCCCACTTGGGACCATTGGTTGAGGGAACTGGAGAAAATTTTCTTTGGAATTAATTGCCGGACGGCAGGAGAGCTCCTATTGCCCAAGACTTTACGATAGGAAGCATCCGAATGGTGGGAAGCTATCCGACCTACAGATCATGATGACGATTGGACGGAATTTAAAATGATGATGGAAGCTCATTATTGCCCTCGTCCTGTGAGGGAAGCCAAAATTCGGGAATTTTTCTCCACTCAACCATCAGACGAACCTGTATCCCAGACGATTAAGATGTTTAACCAGCAGTTAGCATTTGTTCGACATCTGGTCAGAACAGATGCGGAGATGATGATTAATTTTGAAATGAGGATGAAACCAGAAATCCATAGGTACATGTCCGGTTTTGAATGTACCACTCTCACTTGATACGAGGATAATGCGTTGGCGTACGAAATAAAAGAAGCGGAATGGACAAGTTTATGGAGTCGAAGAAACAGAAAGTCTCTGGTACTTTTACAGAGCACAAGAGCAGTGGGCCCCGCAAGGCCCAATCTTCTTTTTCTTTCAAGAAGCCTCCGCACCCATCTAAGAGCGAAAAGAATTACGGAACAATGTCAGCCACGACGGATGCAGCTAGGAAGTGCTTTAAGCGTGGTCGCCTGTGCCACCTTTGGCGTGATTGTTTGCGCACTCGATTACATGTTTTGAGTGCGGAGAAGGGCACCGTGCAACGTTTTGTAAGGACGCCACTAAGTACAATGGAACCCGTTCATCACAATGGCCCGATTCGAAGGAAGCCGGTGTCAAGCGACGCAGCAAAGTGTTCGATGCCTCGTAACTTTGGCATGGGCGAGCGAGAGGACAATGGGACCGAAAGGGGACATCGAGTGCCGGATCTGTTCCCCCACGTTTGTATGAGATGAGGAGGATAGATGATCAGGATGCTGCTGTCGCATCAGGTACTGTCCAAATCCTTTCCCAGCCAGTTAACGTTTTGTTCGATACAGGAGCTACACATTCTTTCATATCTTTGTCTTGTGTAAATCGTTTGAATATTTCCGGTTTTCATGCTTGTGAACCTTATGTTGTTGGTTTACCGAGTGGAGAGAGGATTGTCGGAAATTTAGAAACTAGAAATTTTCCCATATCATTTGGAGGCAGAGAGTGGCTCTCAAATCTGATCGTGATAGAAATGCAAGGAGATGACCTGATACTCGGAGACGATTGGCTTAATCGGTATGGAGCAATTGTAGACTACCGAAGGAGGAATATTTCACCGATCGGCGATGATGGCTCCAATCTTGTTCGAAGGATGGAAACCGGAAGCTCGTGAAAATTGATCAAAGCGATGAAAAGGCGTCAGTTGTTGAAACAGTACATCTGGATATTGGTGTTATAGAATGAAGAAAGAAGACGAAATTGTGGAACTTTCATCCATTCTGTTGTGAACGAATTTCGGATGTATTTCTGACGATTCTGGGACTACCTCCACGAAGGGATGTGGAATTTACCATTGAGTGGAACCGGAGCTACACCAATTTCCAAGGCGCCG
This sequence comes from Orobanche coerulescens, assembly GCA_033398695.1. Classification (NCBI taxonomy): domain Eukaryota; kingdom Viridiplantae; phylum Streptophyta; class Magnoliopsida; order Lamiales; family Orobanchaceae; genus Orobanche; species Orobanche coerulescens. Next base: position 78,349,427 of record CM065808.1, read on the forward strand.
TATCGTATGGCACCTACCGAGATGTACGAACCGAAGAAGCAACTAGAGGAGTTCTTGGATAAGGGCTATATTCACAGCGTTTCACCACGGGAGCGCCGGTTCTTTTGTCGAAAGAAGGATGGATCGCTCATTGTGTATTGACTATCGAGAGCTGAACAAGTTGACGATTAAGAACAAGTATCCGTTGCCACGGATTGATGATTTGTTTGACCAGTTGCAAGGAGCAACAATATTTTCTAAGATCGATCTGAGATCAGGATATCATCAACTGAGGATTAAGGAATCTGATGTTCAAATCAGCGTTCGAACTCGCTACGGGCATTATGAGTTTGTAGTGATGCCGTTTGGTCTCACTAACGCTTTCTTTGTATTTATGCAATTGATGAACCGTGTGTTCATTGAATTTTTGGATAAATTTGTAGTCGTGTTTATTGATGATATTCTCGTGTATTCTAAGAGTCCTAAGAACATGCGCGGATTTGCGGAGTGTATTGGAACTTTTGAGAAACGAACAATTGTACGCCAAACTTTCTAAGTGTGAATTCTGGCTAAAGGAAGTAATGTTCCTCGGCCATGTAGTGTCAGCTAGAGGAGTCCGAGTAGATCCTCAGAAGATCGAAGCAATATTGAATTGGAAGCCTCAAAGGAACGTGAAAGAGGTCCGAAGCTTCTTAGGACTTGCTGGATACTATCGTCGATTCGTGGAAGGGTTTTCTAAAGTCTCCCGCCCACTTACTCGACTCCTGCAGAAAACTCAAAAGTTTGAGTGGAATGAATTATGTCAGATTAGCTTTGATGAATTGAAGAAGAGATTGACGACGGCACCGATCCTATCACTTCCGCAGGGAACTGAAGGATTCATAGTTTACAGTGATGCTTCGAACCAAGGACTTGGGTGCATGTTGATGCAGAATGATAAGGTGATCGCTTATGCATCCCGACAACTGAAACCTTATGAAGTGAATTACCCGACACATGATTTGGAGCTAGCAGCAGTGGTTTTTGCCTTGAAGATCTGGAGGCATTATCTGTACGGGACTCACTGTCAGATCTTTACGGATCACAAGAGTCTCAAGTACATATTTAGTCAGAAAGAGTTGAACATGCGGCAAAGAAGATGGTTAGAACTGATTAAGGACTATGACTTGGAGATTTTATATCATCCAGGCAAAGCAAATGTAGTGGCCGATGCACTTAGCCGCAAGCCTGTCTCTATTCGAGATCTTTGGAGACGCTGACATCCCAACTTAGCCTTCAACGAGAGATGATTCGTGAAGGGATTGAAGTGTGGTTACAAAGAGTCCAAGGATAGCTGTGCGTGATGGAGATAACTTCATCATTAACCGAAGAAATCAAATCTAGACAGGCAGATGATCCTCTGATTATTCGGTTACATGATGAAGTGATCAAAGGAAAGGCCCCCGGATTCATAATTCATGACAATGGAGTTTTGAGATTTCAGAACCGACTCTGCGTTCCCGATGTTGATGTTCTGAAACAGACGATTATGATGGAAGCTCATAGTTCGCCCTATTCTATCCACCCGGGCACCAGTAAAATGTATAAGGACTTGAAGCAGAATTTCTGGTGGGGCAACATGAAGAAAGACGTAGCGGACTATGTTTCGAAATGCTTGACTTGCCAACAAGTTAAGATCGAGCATCAACGGCCTGCTGGAATGTTGAAGCCACTCCCGATTCCTGAATGGAAGTGGGAGGACATATCGATGGACTTTATCACTAATATGCCGAAAACCAGGACGGGAATGAACATGATTTGGGTGATAGTTGATTGTTTAACCAAATCGGCTCATTTCTAGGCATTAAGGATACGTGGGGACCAGAGAGGTTGGCACGAGTATTCATTTCGGAGATAGTTCGATTGCATGGTACGCCGAAGACCATTGTTTCTGATCGAGACGGTCGTTTTGTGTCTCACTTTTGGAAAGCAGTTCATAAAGCCTTGGGGACGGAATTGAACTTCAGTAAAGCTTATCACCCGCAGACTGACGGACAATCTGAAAGAACTATACAAACGGTGGAAGACATGCTAAGAGCCTGTGCCTTAGATTGGTCAAATGATTGGGAAGTTCATCTACCGTTGATTGAATTTACCTACAACAATAGTTGGCATGCTTCTATTAAGATGGCACCGTTTGAGGCATTATACGGAAGGAGATGCAGATCGCCCCTATGCTGGGATGATTCATCAGACTTGATCGGAACAGAACCAGAGTTGATCGAGCAGACTCGAGAAAAGATAGCCTTAATTCGTGAAAGGCTGTTGACTGCCCAGAGTCGCCAGAAATCCTATGCGGACGTACGTCGTCGCCCATTGGAGTTCGATCGAGATCACGTACTTTTGAAGGTTTCTCCTACTCGGGGAATCTTTCGTTTCGGAAGGAAAGGAAAGCTGAGTCCGAGATATATCGGACCATTTGAGATCCTCGAGAGAGTTGGGGAGTTGGCATACAGATTAGCATTGCCGCCGTCATTATGCCATGTTCATAACGTGTTCCACGTATCCCGATTCTGGTATATACGAGATCCCAGTCATATCATCGATTTCGGCGAGATCGAAGTCGAGCAGGATGGGACGTTTGAAGAAAGACCAGTCAAGATACTCGAGAGTCGAGTTAAGCAACTGAGGAGCAAGTCAATCGTTTTGGTCAAAGTTCAGTGGTCACGTCACGGAATGGAAGAAGCCACCTGGGAAACGGAAGCTGATATGAAGTCTAGATATCCCGAGTTGTTTTCGTCTTGAGTTTCGGGACGAAACTCCTTTTTAGTAGGAGAGTATGTAATATCCGGATTTATTACAGTGTATTTCATCTGTATTCAAACCATGTATCATTTCGGATTGATGATTTTGATTATTGGAGTATGATATTTCGTGCATTAATATCATTATACACAAGTATAGAAACTTGCAAAATTTCTCAAGCAACCTCGTGATAGCGCACGCTAAGAATGTATCTTAACGCGCGCTATCGGGCCATTATTAGCGCACGCTATGAAGATAGGAGTTGCGTGCGCTAAGAACTCAATTATTGAGCGGGACGGCTAACACATGCGCCAGCCGGGACATGGGTCCGGATAAGATTCCCGCTGACGCACCTGCATAAATTCTGAAGTCAACCATTATTAGCGCACGCTAAGGGATGCTTAGTAGCGTGCGCTAACTTGTCAATAATGCAGAATATTATAAATGGGACAACAACTGATTTGGCTTTCATTTCTTTCGCCCATCCTCAACCTTGAGAGTTCAGAGAGTTGTAGTAATACTTCTATACACTTAGAACACATATTGTTGGTGTTATACATTGGTTATCACTTGGGAATGTTCATGGAAGTGGAATAGCACCTTGGAGTGGCATACAACCAACCGGAGTGGGATTCTACCTTACGGTTCAGTGATTTTCGTCATTTTAAGGTATGTTCAATCTATCTCCAGACTTAGAGTTGTATTCTAACGATTTGGATGATCATGTTAACAAGATATGGATTTTCATAGATGAATTATCCAAGTATATCATGTTTGGAATAGTGATATGAATAAGCCTTAAATACCTTGATTATAATCATCATGATTCGAATTTTAGTACACTGAATATGTGAAGAGAAGCTTCTATCATTGGTAAACCGAATCTAATAGATGATTTCATAATAATCTTGGACTAGACGTTAACATCCTTATTGTTAGATAAATCTAAAGGTTTGATCATGGAAGGATTTATCTAGTATATATAGGACGTTTATCAACTTCAGTATGATAATATGGATTGATATAGAGGTGCTGATATCAACCGATAAGCTTTTCGAATTGTCGTATGAAGATTTGAAGTCGAAATGGAATATGGTTTATATGGTATGCATATCCTTGAATCCGAAGTTGTTGTTATCCATAAGATCATTCAGAATCGTATATACATGATATTCATGGAGGTAACATGTAGTATCACGGAAGATTTCATTGTTTCGATCATGGCGAGGATAAGCATCGCCAAAGAAGAAAGCGCCATGCACAGATAGCGACGCTATGCTTTGATTATTAACGTGCGCTTATCGGCACGAGTTAGCGACGCTACGCTTGGTACGTAACGACGCTAAGCCAATGACGAAGTCACCAACCGATCGCTGAAGTACCGACCATACATAGTTAGCGTGCGCTAGGCTTTGTTGTTTGCGTGCGCTTATCGGGCGACTTAACGCACGCTACACGAGCACTTAGCGTGCGCTAAGCGATTCGGCGTAATGCATTTTATGAACTTTTGGCCGTGAATCGAATTGTTAAACATTCATACGACGTGAGATAAATCCTATATCATTTCTTTTGTTAAGGTTTGGTCTCGTTACGTGATTGATTGAGGAGGACGACCTTCGAGTGTTCATTTTCGTGGAAGTGTTGTTATTGTCTTCAAATCGAGGCAAGTACTCTAATTAGAATTGTTTATAATTATACAATTATGATGTGATTGTATCGTGTAAATATGTTGTGAATATATGTCCACCATGTGTTGATCCGACGGGAATCATCATGGGAATCTATAGCTGTGTGCGCTGGATCGTTGGACAGGTAGTTCCACCATGTGTTGGTCCGACGGGATCATCATGGGAATCTATAGCTGTGTGCGCTAGATCGTTGGAATACCATCAGTATGTTGAAACTGTTATGATATGATATGTGTTGTGGATATTCTCGTTGGAGAAACTTGTTATGATATAATTGTTGATTATATCACTGTTGTATGATTATTGTACTTGTACTAGCATCGTTGTGCTAACCCCTTCGGGGGTGAACATTTGTGTGTGTTCAGGATCTAGGAGAGCGGGAAAACAACCACTGGGGGTGCATGACGACGAGGGTGCAGAGTGATGTTCCGACCGGGTTTAATGTCTGTTATTTGTTGGTTATTTCAATAACTACTCGAGTACGTTGTCGATTTATAACGTTTGGATTTTGATGATGTAATAATAACTCTTCATGGGATATTTGTAATTTCGGTTTTGAACCGGTCGGTCGAATTTTATTTCAGCAATTTCATAAACTGGTATCTGTTATTGTCATTTCTTTTAATTAGCCTTGTAAATTCTTATGTAAAGGATTTACGGCGCTGTAATATTCCTGAATATATCGGGGGTGTTACAACCAGGAGATTAAAGATTTTCCGGTGATTATATCCGGTATGGAATTGTTATCGAATCTGATTGTAGTTGATATGGTAGGCGAGGACGTGATCCTCAGCGAGGATTGGATTGATAGTCATCAAGAGATTATGAATTACTGTACTAAAGTTATCACCATGATGACTAAAGACGGATCTGAGTACTCATTTTTGGGACATAAGTCGGGCCAATCCAAGTTACTTATCAGTGCCATGAAGGCCGTAAAACTTTGAATAAAGGTTGTACGGGCTATTGGTGTTATGCCTTGAAAACGGAAGAGAATGAAGTCGATTTCTCTTCGATTCCGGTTGTTAATGAGTATTCCGATGTTTTTCCGGACGATCTCCCGGGATTACCGCCAGATCAGGAGATAGAATTTTCTGTGGGCTTAGAGCCAGATGCGGCTCCGATTTCTAAAACACCTTATCTGATGGCACCTTCCGAGATGCAAGAATTGAAGAATCAATGGGGAGAACTCCTAGAGAAAGGGTACATCAGATCGAGCGCTTCGCCTTGGGGCGCACCTGTCCTTTTTGTGAGAAAGAAAGATGGTTCACTACGTTTGTGCATCGACTATCGTGAGCTAAACAAAGTGACCATCAAGAACAAGTACCATTTGCCTCGTATAGACGATTTATTTGATCAATTGCAAGGGGCTGCAGTTTTCTTGAAAATTGATTTAAGATCAGGGTATTATCAACTCAGGGTGAGAGAGTCCGACGTTCCGAAGACGGCATTTCAGACGAGATATGGGCATTATGAATTTGTAGTTATGCCTTGTGGGTTGACTAATGCGCCGGCAGTATTCATGCAGTTAATGAATAAAATTTTCATCGAGTATCTCTACAGGTGTGTAGTCATCTTTATTGACGACATTTTGATCTATTCTCGAGATAAAGAGGAACATGCCCGACACTTGCGCTTGGTACTAGATATTTTGAGAACCGAGAACCTCTATGCAAAATTCTCGAAATGTGAATTCTGGTTAGAAGAAGTTACGTTTCTCGGCCATGTGATTTCGGCCGAAGGGGTTCGTGTAGACCCGAAGAAGATTGAGGCAGTGCTAGATTGGGCACGACCTAAAAATGTTAAAGGAAGTCCGTAGCTTTTTGGGCCTTGCTGGGTATTACCGTCGGTTTGTAGAGGGGTTATTGAAACTCGCTCGGCCGCTTACGAAATTACTCCAGAAGACCGAAAAATTTGTTTGGACGGATGAGAGACAACAGAGCTTCGATGAACTGAAGAGACGTTTGACTTTAGCGCCGATTTTAACTTTACCACATGGTAGTGAGGGCTTTGCAGTTTATAGTGACGCTTCGGGTCAAGGTCTTGGCTGTGTACTTATGCAACATGATAAGACGATAGCTTTTGCGTCAAATCAACTAAAGCGGTATGAGATGAATTAACCTACTCATGATTTGGAATTGGCCGCAATTGTCTTCACACTCAAGATTTGGCGGCATTATTTGTATGGTTCTCCGTGTCGGATTTATACCGATCACAAGAGCCAGAAGTATATTTTCAGTCAGAAGGAGCTGAATATGAGACAGAGACATTGGTTAGAGTTGATAAAGGATTACGATTTGGAAATTCTTTGCCACCCCGGAAAACCCAATGTCGTCGCGGATGCTTTGAGCTGCAAATCGGCATCACTTCAAATGCTCTAGGTTCTTACATCTCAGACGAAAATTCGTCAGGATTTAATTGAGCAAGGGATAGCTTAAACGAGTACAGGGACAGTTGTGTACTCTCGAAATTACTTCATCCTTGGTTGAGAACATCAAAGGGAAGCAGTGGAGTGACCCGATGATTTCTCAACTAAAGGAAGATGTAATTAAAGGAAAAGCTCCTGGCTTTATGATTCACGAGAATAGTATACTGAGATTTCAGGGCAGGCTTTGTGTTCCGAACGATGTGGAGTTGGGGCGGAGAATTCTCCGAGAAGCTCATGCTACGCCTTTCAATCCACCTTGGGACGAGTAAGATGTACAAAGATTTGAAACACAATTCTTGGTGGAATAACATGAAGAAGGATGTCAAGGAGTTTGTACTATGGTGCTTGACGTGTCAACAATTCAAGATCGAACATCAACGACCAGCGGGGTTGTTGAAACCGCTTCCTGTTCCCGAGTGGAAGTGGGAGGACATCTCTATGAATTTCATCACTGGCATGCCGAGAACCCAGACTGGAATGAATATGATTTGGGTAATTGTCGATTGGTTGACTAAGTCTGCACACTTTTTGGGTATTAAGGATACTTGGGGACCAGCTAGATTGGCTCGAACTTTTATAGCTGAGATCGTAAGGTTGCACGGTGCCCCCAAGACCATTGTTTCTGATCGAGATGGCCATTTCATATCGCATTTTTGGCAGGCCATTCATCAGGCTTTGGGTACTGAGTTGAGATTGAGCACTTCCTTTCATCCTCAGTCCGACGGTCAGAGACAGAGAGGACAATTCAGACGTTGGAAGATATGATGCGGGCTTGTGCCTTAGAGTGGAGTAATGATTGGGAGCTTCACTTACCGTTGATTGAGTTTGCTTACAATAATAGTTGGCATGGGTCGATCAAAATGGCACCATTCGAGGCACTTTATGGTTGGCGATGTAGGTCGCCATTATGTTGGAACGAGGCTTCTGAGCTAATTGGAACAGAACCGGATATGTTGATGGAGACTAAGGAAAATATTTCTATTATCCGGGATCGATTGCTGACTGCCCAGAGTCGTCAGAAATCTTATGCTGATACTCGTCGTCGACCCTTGGAGTTCAAAGTGGGGGATCATGTCTTACTCAAGGTGTCGCCGACCAGAGGAGTTTTCCGCTTCGGTAAAAAGGGGAAACTTAGTCTGAGGTATATCGGACCTTTCAAGATTTTGGACAGAGTTGGAGATTTAGCTTATCGCTTGGCGTTGCCTCTAGCTTTGAGTCACATCCATAGTGTTTTTCATGTGTCTCAGTTGAGAAAATACGTGCCGGATTCGAGCCACATTATCGACTACAGTGAGATCAACGTAGCTGAGGATATTACCTTTCCTAAGAGACCCGTGAAGATCCTTGAGCGTCGCGAGAAACAACTTCGGCATAAGACCATTCCACTGGTTAAAGTGCAATGGTCGAGGCATGAAGTCGAGGAGGCGACTTGGGAAATGGAATAGAATATACGGTCGGAGTACCCCGAACTTTTTATTTCTTAAGTTTCGGGACGAAACTTCCTTTTTAGAGGGAGAGGATGTAATACCCGTACTTTTTATTGACTGTTTGAACTTGCCGTTCTTCTTATTTTGTCGCTCTGTAAACTCTTGTTGATGTTGTTGATATTGTTACTGAGTTTTGTATCTTGTTTGGGTCACGATCGTGTCGTTTAGACCTTGCGGAAGTGTTCTGGGCCAGAGAAATAGCCTACGCTAGGCCTGGGCTAACGCACGCTAATTCTGTCTGAGTAGCGCACGCTAGATTTGTGCCGTAGCGGGCGCTAAGGGACCAGTCAGGTCAGAACTAGTAACTTGGACTGCCCTCTGGACTAGCGGTTAACGCGCGCTAGGAGTTCGTTAGCGCACGCTATTCGTGGTTAGTAGCGTACGCTAACATCTGTCCGTAGCGCACGCTAACGGGTTGGTCGGCAGAGGCAGTGAGGTTGTCAGGTTTTCTGGACTATCAGGTAATGTACGCTAGGCTTCAGCTAGCGCACGCTAAAGCTGTCGCATAACGCACCCTAAGCCATAGCGGTAGCGCACGCTAAGGCTTGAGCAGGGCAGAGGACAGTAGGTTATGGACTCCAGTACTGGACATCACTTTTTGGCTAGCACATGCTAGAGGAGGGCGATTAGCGCATGCTAACGGGGCCGACAGAAGCCACTGGACTACCCGGTGACCACGCTAGCGCACTCTAATGAAGGAAGCATAGCGTGCGCTAGACTGGGCGGATATATATTGGACAGTTGACTTCCATTTCGTCATTTTTCATCCTCTTCACTCATTTCCGACGGGAGCAGCTCGGGAGAGACGATTTTGGGCGATTGGAAGCGATTCTTCGTCAAACATCAACATCTTTGGTTAGAGAACAAGGACTATATAACATTTAATCCGTCCTAACATCCAAATCAAGGTAAAAATCCTTAGAACCCTATTTTTCGGAATTTTGGGGTTTTTCCTAGATTCGTCCGATTTATCCATTTTGAAGCTTGAGAACCTTGAGATTATGATTTATCTGTCCCGTATGCGTGCTTTTCCTACGATTTTACGGATTGGATTGTGCCATTTTCGGACTTGTGAGGGTTTGGACGATGTTCCAAACTCTAGTTGTTTATCCGTGTATTTTCATAAATCGTAGACAGGTTTCGGGAGTTTCTTCGTGTAATTTGAGTATGGCTAATTGATTATCATATTCCTTGTGAATCGTTTAGGTGCCGGAAGCGCGTTTTTGTACCTACCGAACTCATACCCCTTTTTCCGTTCAATTTCTCGATGTCTCAAAGGCAAGTATATATTTATGATTATACGTTCTCGACTTTGAAAGTAAGATATATTAATGGCATGATTATTTATATCCACTCTGGGGCGGGATGACGGGTCCCCTGAGGGTTCGTAGCCTCTTGGTGCGATTCCACGGATGATATGAACGAACCACTCTGGGATGGACCGACGAGTCCTCTGAGGGTTCCGTAGCCTCTGGTGCGGTTCCACGGTATTCATATATATACTGATGTGATGCTATGAGATTTAGTTATTCTGGAATACTAGTCTTGAATTGATGAATTGACGGTTACATTTACTTTATTGTCGAGGAGTATTGTATTTCATACTTGATATACTTGCACTAGCTATTCGACGGCTAACCCCTTTATAGGGGAAATACTTTTTATGTATTTCAGGTTCCAGGAGAGCGGACAGGCAGGTATCGGGTCGGCATGAAGATGGTGGGCAAGTGTGATACTGTGTCTTTCCTCCGGTTATGTTTTGAGTTTCCCCATTCAGTGTTGTTGTACTGGAATGGTTATTGAATACTCGTGTATTGTTTTCCATTTTCCTTGATGTTCCGGCCTGTGTTTGCCGAGGTATCGATTTGTGTTGTGATGTCTTTGGATACATTGGTTATGTTTTGAGTACCTTTTGTATTGTTCTTCATTCCATTGTATGTAGACCTTCTCGGTCAAAATTTATAGTTCTGCGTATGTTTAGCCTTGTGGGTCCCACGGTGGGGCTTACGGCGCTGTAAAATTCCCTGAATAACGTGGGGGTGTTACACTACCACACCGGTAGAGCCACATAACACACATGCCCGAGTTTCACAAAACCCAAGTTCTGATACCATCTGCTGTAACACCCCCAAAGCCAACCGGGGATATTACAGCGCCGTGGGCCCTGCGCCGGAACCCACAAGGCTAAAAATCATTTCCACAATCGTTTCAAACAAACCAGTGAGGCAAAGACGGTAATATTTAAAATGCCCAAATATTTTCCAGAACATAGTTCTCAAATACCGTCATAAAATACCATTTGAAAGTACAAGGCGAAAAATGCCAAAACCCGACAGCTTCAAAATGTACGTTAAGTCACCACTTACACGTACTGATGAAATATTTTAGGGAAAAAGGTTTTACGAGAGAAACCCAAATTATAAAATACGAAAAGAGCAATTTTTAAGTTATACACGAGTTGGTAAAATATCGGAAAGCCATTTTAAAATGCACGCACAACAGACATGGACATAGTTAAAAATACATTTGCAGCGGAATATAACGAACAGTAAAGTACTCGGTTCCCAAAAATATATGCCATAACCAGTATCAGTCGGGAAGCTCGTCTCTTCACAATCGCTACTAGCTCGATCTCCGAGTACCTAAAAATAAAGCCATGACGGGGTCAGCCACAATACTCAACAATGATAACGATTACATCATCATAAATAATTACATACCAATGTAATAATAGAGTAAGAATACTACCGATGTAATCTTACCGTCATAACCTTACTAACTATAGAAATTCATACCAAATCAATCCTTACCATATTCCACATTTCGCATTCCCAAATGACGAATGAACTCAACTACAACCATATGTATTGTATTCAAATAATACTAAAAATTCTCAAAATATCATCATAACTCTTAAGTGTAGAATGACCCATGTGTGCCAAATCATGTCCGTCGGATTGCACCGTCAAATCTCAATCTGGATAAAAACCAATAACACACAAAACAATGACAACATGTCCCGAAACATCAACGTATAGTCCGAACACTCATACGATCAATAACAATGATCAACCAATAAATCAACCGAGAATATCATCGACATGATAAACTCCAATGCTACCAACGAAAGATCCACAATAATCGAGAATACCATCAATATGATGAACTCCAACACAATCAACAAAGGATCAATAGCGACCGAGAGTACAATCAACAAGGTAAACTCCAAACACGATCAACAAAGGATCAACAACGACCGAGAATACCATCAACAAGGTAAACTCCAAACGATCAACAATAATGAATCTCAAAGAAATAACCCCGACTGTCATACATACCCCTCGAGCGTATGAACAACCAGTTGCAAACTATCGAACATACCCAACCATAAATGGAGGATGAACGACCAATCCATTGTAATACCCGTAATTTTATTGACTGTTTTACCTTTCCGTTTTTCTTATTTCGTCGCTCTGTAAACTCTTGGTGATGTTGTCGATATTGTTATAGAGTTTTGTATCTTGGTTGGATCACAATCGTGTTGTTTAGACCTTGTAGAAGTGTTCTAGGTCAGAGAAATAGCGCACGCTAGGCCTAGGCTAATGCACGCTAATTCTTCTTGAGTAGCACATGCTAGCTTTGAGCCACAGCGCGCGCTAAGGGACCAGTCAGGTCAGAACCAGTAACTCATACTGCTTTCTGGACTGGCAGTTAACGCGCGATAGGAGTTCGTTAACGCACGCTATTCGTGGTCAGTAGCGCGCGCTAACATCCGTCCGTAGTACACGCTAATGGGCTGGTTGGCAGAGGCAGTAAGGTTGTCAGGTTTTCTGGACTATCGAGTAACGTACGCTAGTCTTCAGATAGCGCACACTATGAGAGCTGCGTAGCGCACGCTAAGCCATAGCGGTAGCGCACGCTAAGACTCGAGCAGTGCAGAGGACATTAGGTTCTGGAGTCCAGTTTCTGGACACCATTTTTGGCTAGCGCACACTAAGATAAGGCGATTAGCGCATGCTAACGGGGCCAGCATAAGCCACTGGACTACCCGGTGACCTGGCTAGCGCACGCTAATAATCGAGGCGTAGCGTGCGCTAGACTGGGCGAGTATATATTGGACAGTTGACTTCCATTTGGTCATTTTTCATTCTATTCACTCATTTTAGATGGGAGAAGCTCGGGAGAGGCGATTTTGGGTGATTGGAAGGGATCCATCTTTAAATATCAACATCTTTGGTTGGAGAACGAGGATTACACAACATCTAATCCATTCTATCGTCCAAATCAAGGTAAAAATCCTTAGAACCCTATTTTTGGGAATTTTGGGGGTTTTCCTAGATTCGTCCGATTTATCTGTTTTGAAGCCTGAGAACCCTGAGATTCTGATGTATCTATCCCGCATACATGCTTTTCCTAAAATTTTATGGATTGGTTTGTGCCGTGTTCGGACTTGTGAGGGTTTGGGTGATTTTCCAAACTCTAATTGTTTACCCTTGTATTTTCGTGAATCGTAAACGGGTTTTGGGAGTTTCTTCGTGAATTATGAGTATGTATTATTGATTATCATGTCCCTTACGAATCGTTTAGGTGCCGGAAGCACGTTCTTGGACCTACTGAACTCATACTCTTTCCCGTTCAATTTCTCGATGTCTCAAAGGCAAGTATATATTTATGATTATACGTTCTCGACTTTGAAAGTAAGATATATGAATTGTATGATTGTTTCTATCCACTCTGGGGTGGGCCGATAGGTCCCCTGAGGGTTTCATAGCCTCTGGTGCGATTCCACGGATAATTTGGGTTAACCACTCTTGGGTGGGCCGACGGGTCCCCTGAGGGTTTTGTAGCTTCTGGTGCGGTTCCACGGTTGATCATGTATGCATTGTTGTGATGCTATGAGATTTAGTTATTCCGGAATACTAGTCTTGTATTGATGAATTGACGGTTACCTTTACTTTATTGTCGAGGAGTATTGTGTTTCATACTTGATATACTTGCACTAGCTATTCGACGGCTAACGCCTTTATGGGGGAAATACTTTTTATGTATTTCAGGTTCCAGGAAAGCGGATAGGCAGGTATCGGGTCGGCATGAAGATAATGGGCAAGCGTGATACTGGGTCTTATCTCCAGTTATGCATTGTGTTCCTCCATTCAGTGTTGTTGTACTAGAATGGTTATTAAATACTCGAGTATTGTTTGTTTTTAGTCTTCCTTGATGTTCCGGCCTGTGTTGCCGAGGTTTTTATTCTGTACTGTGATGTATTTGGATACATTGGACATGGTTTGAATACCCTTTATATCGTCTTTCATTTCATTAAATTTGGACCTTCTCGGTCAAGTTTTATAGTTCCGCGTATGATTAGCCTTGTGGGTCCCACGGTGGGGTTCACGGCGTGGTAATATACCCTGAATAACTTGGGGGTGTTACAGAATATGGTATCGGAGCTTAGGTCTATGGATACCTAGGCTGTCGGTCTTTTGGGTCGATTGAGTCGTCATTTGTCCATAGTATCACTACTCTACCATCATCACAATGCGACCGGGACTTGTAAGACCTCTTACTCTTCCGGTGTTTCCATATTCGTTTTACTTCTATTTTGGTATCCTTGAGAATCGGACACTTCGATGACGTGCGATTGAATTGTACTTACATGCCTTGTGTGTTCTTGAGTATGTTAGCCGGTAGGGGCCGTGGCTGTGGCTGTGGCTGTGGTCGTGGCCGTGGACGTGGATGAGGACGTGGCGCGGCCGTTTCTCTCAGTTCTGTGGCGGGGTCAACCAACCCCAGTCGACTGGCCAGGGGAACAGCACGGACGTTGGAGTTGCGAACATACTTCAACAATTGGCTAACCAGATGACCATTTTAGCCCAAACCGTTCAGCTGAATAATCCGAATCCGAACGCTGATGCCTTGCTTCAGAATGTAATCCATATGCACCCTCCACATTTTGGCGGTGACACAGACCCGTTAGGTTGGGAAGATTGGATAGCGGAGTTGGAGACAATTTTTGAAGCGGTTGATTGCCCAGAAGTGAGGAAAGTACCGATTGCTCAGTATTTCCTCACCAAGGAGGCCGCTACATGGTGGAAAGTCATCAAGCCACAGGATCGTGTTGCCACGTGGGATGAATTTAAAGAGCTTTTGGAGGCCGAGTTTTGTCCGTGGCCGGTGCGAGAGAGCCGAATTCGAGCCTTTTTCGAGGCTAAACCACAGAATATTCCCGTTTCGCAAGAAATTGTAGAGTACAACCAACAATTGATCCACGTGAAGGATCAAGTCCGAAACGAGCGTGATAAGATCCATTATTTTGATATGCAGATGAATATGGTCTTACGGCGGCACATGGCCGGATTTGCCTGCATCACACTGAAGGAATATCAGGACAGAGCTTTAGCCCATGATATGTTAAGCCCCGACAACGATACCACTGAAGAATCGAAGAAGCAGAAGATCGTAGGAAATTTTCCTAGCTCTAAGAGTGGCAACTTCCAGAGGTCACAAACGACTAACCGTTATACCAGACAGTCGTCACGTTCTGCTAAAGGAAAGAGGGGTTTCTGTTCTGCTCCGGGCACCACAAACCGCACGGTAACTTGCTATAAATGTGGTCGTCCAGGCCACGTTAATTTGGAATGCAATTTTCCGCCGTTGAAGTGTCAAACTTGCGAACATATGGGACATAGAGTGGCTTATTGTTCTGAACTAAATCAGACTTTGGACACTTGGGCTTTTGCCCTAGCACCACTTGACCAAGGCACTAATCAGCGACAATCTTTTGGTCAATATCAGCAGAATTACTGCAGGGGCTGGGGACAGGGTCAGAACGTTGGAGGGGGAAACTCTAGCATCGGTTCGGTACAACCACGGGTCTATGAGATGCGTCAAACAGACGAACCCGACGCGGCGGTGGCTTCAGGTAACATTCATATTTTATTTCATCCAGTCCGTGTGCTTTTTGATACAGGTGCTACACATTCTTTTATTTCTTTGGAGTGTGTATGCCGTTTGAATATAACTTGTATGACTGCTTGCGATCCCTTCATAGTGAAACTACCTAGCGGGGATAGAATTGTGGGGAATCGGGAGATTATAGATTTTTTAGTGATTATATCCGGTAAGGAATGGTTATCGAATCTGATTGTAGTTGATATGGTAGGCGAGGACATGATCCTCGACGAGGATTGGCTTGATAGTCAACAAGCGATTATGAATTACCGTACTAAGGTTATCACCATGATGACTAAAGACGGATCCGAGTACTCATTTTTGGGATGTAAGTCGGGCCAATTCAAGTTAGTTATCAGTGCCATGAAGGCCATAAAACTTTTGAATAAAGGTTGTACGGGCTATTGGTGTTATGCCTTGAAAACGGAAGGAAACGAAGTCGATTTCTCTTCGATCCCGATTGTTAATGAGTATCCTGATGTTTTCCCGGACGATCTCCCCGAATTACCGCCAGATCGTGAGATAGAATTTTCTGTGGACTTAGAGCCAGATGCGTCTCCAATATCTAAGGCACCTTATCGTATGGCGCCTTTCGAGATGCAAGAATTAAAGAATTAGTTGGGAGAACTTCTGAAAAGGGGGTACATCAGACCGAGCGCTTCACCTTGGGGAGCGCCTGTTCTTTTTATGAGGAAGAAGGATGGTTCACTATGTTTGTGCATCGACTACCGTGAGCTGATGTGATACCCGAGCCTAACATTACTCACTTGGTCAATATGATTCATGCATAACTTGTTAATTATGTGTTATTTGGATTACTTGATGTTTCATGGTTCAGTTGATCTTATAGTTAATTTCACACATAGGAATGTGCTAAACATTTGAACTCATGTCTAAAACACAATCGTGGTATATGTTACGGGACTAAGTTATGTTATTCATAGTATTTCTAATACAAAAATAAAATATGTGTAAAGATCTTATAAAACTCTAAGTACACTTGGTAAGCCTAGAAGTTATAAAGGTGTCACTGACGTGTCTATCGGAGGTTAACTAGCTTACCTCGAGATTTTAGTCGGCGCGTGTAGTGGGTCACTTTAAATTGACGATTCAAGTGGATAACCATCATTCAATAAACTAACACGCGTCAAGTGCCTTTGACTCTTGTCAATACCTAATAGGATACAATTTATGATTGTATCTGATAACGTTTGTAAAATATTGTGATCTGTCTATACCTCATTCGTTCCAACTGCGGTAGGAATGGAACTTATCTTTTAGTTTATCATATTAATTATATTTTTATAAATGATTTCTTCCATTCTTACCTACAGTGTCTCATTTGTGAAGTTTTAGAAAGTTTGACAATAAAGTCCTTCACTAGCATTTTCAACATTGTTCGCATGGGTAATCGAGTTTAAGCAATAAAAATACACCCTAAACTTCTACTAAACCATTTTAAAGACCATCCATACCCTAAATGATGTCAATAAATACTAGGAACCGGTTCAAACAATACAAGAAGCGGATCATAACTACTTGAATCGATCAATTATTTCAAACCTAGTCTCTAGTAGTCATTCGAGGGTATTTTGGACATTTCAACTTCATAACCGACTTAAGACACTTGGTTGATGGATAAATCCGACCCTCAACCCTCATTTACAGTCTGAACATTATCAAGAAGCTTCACACTTCGAAAAATCACCAAATATTCAAGAAGAAATCATCAAAAACATCAACACCTCAATTCCTTTGACAATCAAGGTGAGTTTCCTTTGTTTCTTCCTTATTCTTGCTATGTTTCTTAGCTATTTCGAAGGTGTGAGAGCTTGTATATGTTCTTATATATGTTATAATGATGTTAAGAATTCATCCATGGCAAACCCTTGTGTTAAATATGGATTTATGAGTCTTAAAACTCACTAAGGCAATAAAGGAACCAATTCTGCCACCTTTTGGAATTAATAGTATATGTTACTTGATCCGTATGTTTCAGGGTCAGGAGTTTCAGTATACTTATTCTTAGGTATCTTAGGGATATTATATCAAAAATTGGTGCAAATTCAACTTATATTATAGTGGTTATAAGCAAAACAAAATCTGATTATGACAAGACTTTGATAAACTCTCTTAATCAAGTATTTGTTATAAAACCTTGAAATTTTAAGTTGTGAGAGTTGAATGAACCTTATAAACAGAGACTAATAGATTTATTAAGGAATTATAAGTCCAAAATTGATTGGTTAATGGGCTGGTATACATCGATAAACCGACATAAAGTACATAGAATACCGGTTATGCGAAGTGGTAAACCCTTTCGATATAAAGAGAGTTAAACCTTGCGTGTGGTATGTAAATCCTTGAAACACATTCCTTGAAAAAGGTTATGAAGATATATCATCCCAACCACCCCCTATTGGTATAAACGTAAGGGTATTACCCGATCAAGGTAAGTAGAAATCCATCTGCATCTACAATGCATAAACATAGTATTGTTTGTAAACTTGATGATATCTTGAGAGTGTATTGTATTGGATGATTGATCTGTGCTATGATTAAAGTGTTTGGTTACACCTTATATGATCATAACATCCATTAGCATCTTCACATGCATGCATAACAGGATACTCACTAGTGTCTGCATGCATGGTACGATCATGGAAAGAAAGAAAAGAAAAATGTTTTGTTGGCCGCTGCTAGAGCACCGAGGCATGGTAGATGCATGCTTTTACGATATGTTTAGCACGGTAGATGCATGCTTATATCATGTGTGAGACATGGTAGATGCGTGTTCTCACGATATATTTGGTGTGGTAGATGCATGCCTTATATGTCTGGCATGGTAGATGCATGCCTCATGATATGATATGATGTTGAGTTCATTCCGGTGCTTAGTACGTGGTTCAACGGGCCCAAGGATAAGAAAATGATTTTGAGAGATTCTCATTGATAATCATATGTCATATGTTGCATCAGACATGATACATAACATGCATGATTTCTACTTATTGGGCTTTAGCTCACGTAGTTTATGCATTGTAGGTAATTCTGATGCTTGAGTATGTTCCTCATTTGGATGAGTTGGAGTTCCACCGTTCCGAGGGTCGACGTACATGGATGACGACCTGTCGGGCTTAACCATGGGCTTAACATGTTTTAGTTCTTGTTTCTGAACCTTGTTTTATAAATATGTATTGTAGTAATGTACTCATGTGTTCGAGTGTCGTTGATGGTGTGAGGGGTACTTTAAGTTCACTTAGTATGTTTGTTTAAAATGTGAGGTTGTTTAAATATCGTAATGTAAAATAAATGAGTGATTTGGGAAGCTCGAAGTTTTGTTGTTTACTAATCTCTTGTAGTTATAGCTACGGGGATATTGATGTCATGAGTTTGATTCGGATTGAGACTAGATGTCTCTGTATGATACTTGTGTTGGTTTTATGTCACAGGTTTGGGATAGGTACTAGTTTAGGGGAAATTCTGTCGAAATTTCACCGTAATTTATAAGTACTAATATGATATAAGATAGTTTAGATTAGGTAGTTAGAGCGGGTGTGTTACAGGTGGTATCGGAGCCCGGTTTGTGCCCTGTAGACTGTCCATGTACACGAGCTCAGAGCATGTGGAGCACAACAAATCCAGTAAGTGTTATTTTATTTGTGTGCACTCATATTTCATGAATTATATTGACCATATGATATAGGGCTCAGTCATAAATAGAGAATAATGCCGAGAACGAGAAATGAAGGCAGTGATGGGGGTAGAACACAAGACCCAGAAATGACATCCACAAGTTCTGATCGTGATCTGATCATTGGTCGATTGACTGAACTAGTAGAAAGGCAATCTCAACAAATCCAACAACTCATCCAACAAAGAGACATGCGAGGACAACAGGGAGATGACAGGAATCGACCGCCACCTCGAGTAGAACAAGTTGAATTAGATGGAGGAAAGTTCAGGAAGTTGAATCCACCGACATTTGAGAGGGCAGTGGATCCTACAGAAGTAGAAGATTGGCTAAGTACTATAGAAAACATGTTCCAGTATAGTAAGGTCTCTGAAGAGAACAAGGTACTTTGTGCATCCTTCATGTTACCGGGCAGTGCAGGTCATTGGTGGGATACGATAAGCGCTATTGAAAATGTGGCAACAATGACTTGGGCTAAGTTCAAGGAACTCTTCAGAAATAAGTACTTTATGACTCCTGTCAGGCAATGAAGATGAACGAATTTATACAGTTGAAACAAGGAAGCATGACGGTTTCAAACTACATCTGTAAGTTCGAAATGCTGTCTAGGTTTGCTGAGCATATGGTTAGCATGGAAGCACTGAAAGTGGAGAGGTTCCTTGAAGGCTTGAGACCAGAGCTATACATAGATGTCAGCATGGCAGGAATTCAAGGGACGACTTATTCAATAATTGCTGAGAGAGCATTGGTCGCAATGTGCGTAATCGAGGATTCGACAAGCACAAGAGGTTCGGCGGCAATTTGCCCAACGACAAGGCCAACGCTGGTTTAAGAATGAAAAGAAGAGGCCACCTCAATCGCAGAATCCAGAGGCTGATTTTCCATCTAAAAAGGGGCAGGAACAAGGAGGACCAAGTAAGTGCATGAAGTATGAAGAGGGTAGACCCTTTGTACCATTACCGGCATGCCCTAATTGTGGAAAACAACATAGTGGAGTTTGCTTATTGGGTTCTAAAGTATGCTTTTCATGTGGACAACCTAGACATATGGCGAATGTTTGCCCAAACATGACAAAATCTAAAGCGCAGGAAAGGGTACCAGCTAGAGTTTACACTATAACCAGAGAAGATGCTGAAGCGAATCCGTCTATTATCACAGGTAACTTTCTTATCTTTGGTATTTCAGCATCGGTATTATTTGATCCTGGTGCTACACATTCATTTGCATCTACCGAGTATGTGAGAAGGCTGGGTAGAGTACCAGAAACAATTGAGGTAGGTTATAATGTAGTTACCCCCTCTGGAGATCCAAAACAAACAGATAAGATCATACGAGCGTGTAGTATTCCTATCGAAAATAGGGAACTCTATGCTGATTTAATTGTGTTGGACATAAATGACTATGACATAATCTTGGGTATGGATTGGTTATCAAAATATCATGCTACTGTTGACTGCCGGAGAAAGATTGTGACACTACAACCACCTGGGGAAGAACCTTTTTATTTTGTTGGGGTTAGTAAGAATTTAAGATTTCCAGTAATCTCAGCAATGAAGGCACAACGTTCATTAAACAGTGGTTGTGAAGTCTATGTAGTTAGTGTAATGAGCATTGAAAAACAAGATTTCTCGAACATCAATGAAGTACCAGTGGTGAAACAATACCCTGAAGTGTTTCCTGATGATCTACCGGGACTGCCACCAGATCGTGAAATAGAGTTTGTGATTAACTTACAGCCGGGAACGGCACCAATATCAAAGTCACCATATAGAATGGCACCAGCTGAATTAAAGGAATTAAAGACCCAGTTGCAAGAGTTGTTAGACAAAGGCCTCATTAGGCCTAGTTATTCAGCATGGGGAGCGCCAATATTGTTTGTTCGTAAGAAGGATGGTTCCTTGAGGATGTGTATAGACTATCGAGAGCTCAACAAAGTTACGATCAAGAACAAGTATCCTTTACCTCGAATTGATGACTTGTTTGATCAACTTCAAGGCGCATCTATCTTTTCCAAAATTGATCTGCGATCAGGGTACCATCAATTGAAGATAAAGGAAGAGGACATCCCAAAAACAGCATTCAGTGACACTATGAGTTTTTGGTGATGCCATTTGGCCTAACAAATGCCCCAGCAGCATTTATGGATTTAATGAATAGAGTGTTTAAAGACTTCCTGGATAAGTTTGTTATCGTGTTTATTGATGATATTCTCATATATTCGAAGACCAAAGAAGACCATACAGTGCATCTAAGGAAAGTTTTAGAAGTCTTAAAACAGAAACAATTATATGCTAAGTTTAAAAACTGTGAATTCTGGTTAGACCGAGTGGTATTGTTGGGGCATGTTATATCCGGAGAAGGGATTTCAGTAGACCCAAGCAAAGTTGAAGCAATCAATAACTGGCCGCAACCCACAAATTCTACAGAAGTACGCAGCTTTCTTGGTCTAGCTGGATATTACCGTCGATTCGTAGAGGGATTCTCCAAGATTGCCTCTCCATTAACACAACTGACTAGAAAGAATGTTCCCTTCAAGTGGATAGAATCATGCGAGCAAAGCTTTCAAGAATTGAAGAGGCGGCTGACATCGGCACCGATCTTGACCATTCCAATGGGAACTGGAGGTTTTAAAGTCTACAGTGATGCTTCAAAGAATGGTTTGGGTTGTGTATTAATGCAGAATGGTAAAGTAATAGCATATGCATCTAGACAACTGAAGGAGTATGAAAAGAACTACCCGACACATGATTTAGAACTTGCTGCAGTGGTGTTTGCACTTAAAATATGGAGGCATTACCTATATGGAGAACGCTGTGAAATTATACTGATCACAAGAGCCTGAAATATTTCTTCACTCAGAAAGAATTAAATATGAGACAGCGGAGATGGTTGGAACTTGTTAAAGACTATGATTGTGTCATCAACTACCACCCTGGTAAAGCTAATGTCGTAGCAGATGCCCTAAGCAGAAAATCAGCACAATCCATTGCGGCCATGACCTTGATCTAGAAGCCAGAATTACACGATTTGATGAATATGGATGTGGAAATTATCCAACATGGATGGCTAGAAGCAAAATTATCAGCACTAACCCTTCGACCTACTTTAATAGATAGAATTCAGCAAGGCCAGAAAGAGGATCAAGAGTTAGAGAAAATAAAGAAGAACATTAAATTAGGAACCTCGTCAGATTTCCAATTGTCAGAAGATGGTATTATTCGATTTAGAAATCGTTTATGTGTGCCTAATTTTGAAGATGTTCGCAAAGAAATATTACTAGAGGCGCACTCAACACCATATTCAGTACATCTAGGAGCAACCAAAATGTACAGAGACTTGAAACTACACTATTGGTGGCCAGGTATGAAAGAAGATATTGCACAATATATGGAGCAATGCCTAACATGTCAACAGGTAAAAGCTGAGCATCAAAGACCAAAGCAGAACCTTGAAACCTTTATTTGTTCCAAAATGGAAGTGGGGGACATTACGATGGATTTTGTGATAGGTTTACCAAGAACGGTTAAAGGACACAATTCTATCTGGGTTATAGTTGATAGATTGACAAAATCAGCTCACTTTCTCCCGGTTGTACGACATACTCCATTGATCGTTATGCTCAACTCTATATACAGAAATAGTGAGGCCACATGGGGTTCCATTATCTATTGTATCGGACAGAGATTCACGATTTGTATCAGCTTTTGGAAGAGCCCGCATAGAGCATTGGTACCCACTTGTCTTTCAAAGATCGCTTATCATCCACAATGGATGGGCAATCAGAAAGAACTATACAAACTCTTGAACATATGCTCAGATCCTGTGTTATGGACTTTCAAGGCCAGTGGATCAAACATTTACCCCTAATTGAATTCTCCTACAATAACAGTTATCAGAGTACAATTGGAATGGCTCCTTATGAAGCTTTGTATGGCCGGAAGTGTCGATCACCAGTACATTGGGATGAGGTTGGTGAAAGAAGAGTTTTAGGTCCTGATATGATTCAGGAAATGACAGAAGCAGTTTCACTAATCAGAGAAAGAATGAGAACAGCTCAAAGCAGACAAAAGAGTTATGCAGATACCAGAAGGAGCACTAGTAGAAACAGCCCCTTCCTTGACCCTTTTTTTATGACCAACAGTCGAAGATGACTCGCAAATAGCTTAGTCACATAATCAGAGTCATAACGCGTAAAATTTCCATTAGCGATGACGCGAGTTTACATGTGTCAAAAAGTGGCAGTCATAATCTTTTAAAATTTATTGATATCGATAACCAGAAACATCAGTCGATTCATCACTTAACACAAATCTCACAAATCTCTCCTATTCCCGCTCAACACACGAAACACACTCAAACACACACTTAACCCAAATCTCACAAATCTCTCACAAACATCAGTCGATTCATCACTCAAATCACTCAAATCTCTCAAACACACAACGATTCACCCCCAAATCTCACACACATCAGTTGAACCGCCTCCTCTCTCTCTCTTAAACTCCTCCTCATAAACCCTAAACCCTAGCTCCGTAGAACTCCTCCCTAAACCCTATCATCATTCGCCGAGTACTGAGCAACCTTTCAGATTGAACTGGGCATCCATGGGTGCTGGGGAAAAGCGTGATGATGCTCATGATTACACCATTTTTGTTGGAGATTTGATGATAGGGGTAAAGCGATATGATGCTCATGATTACACCTACAGTTGCCCTCAGCAAGTTTCTTTGCATAAATATTATATCTCAAACCTGCTTAATTTATGACCATTGTAATTGCCTTTTTTCATTTTCAGCTGTGGGATATGCGCAATATAATGACTCCAGTAAAGGAATTTGTTGGGCACACCAAAGGTATGTTAATTTTCAGGAGTTCACCTGTAACTCTATACAAAATAACTGATTCAGCTATTTTTTGCAATATGGTTCTGGTTGATGTTTCTATTCTGGGTTTTTCAAGTGGACTCTATACTAATATATCAAAGTTTAGAAAATTGAAATGATCAATCTTTTATGATGTAGGAATTGGGATGCTTTGATCAACTATTATGATCTCTCTCAAATATTGATGATTATAGTCCGATCCAATGCTCTCCCATCATTCTATTCTTCTCGACGTTATTGTTGTACATAAAAAATAATCATCTATGACTCACTTTATTTCTAGGTTAACTGTATTGTCCCTGTCATAAAACCTTTCCACAAAAAAGTAGACATGGAAAATTTAGCAACCATGTATTCAGTGTTCTCTTGGATTGCTAACAAGATTTCATGTTTCTGTATCAATAATGATGGGGGAGTGGTTGCATTGCAAAGTTTTTCAGAATGAAATGGTGCTGGAAGGGATCTGATTAGCCAAAAAAATTCCACTTGATTTCGTGAAAAGCATCAGACCTTCAAAATAGAGACATCAAATAACATTTAAGATTGAAAGGTCTAGATTTATTGGTGTAGGATATTGTTGTGGTCAAGCTATACGAAATACATTTCCTTAATATAACAGCTAGACAAATATTGCTTGATCCGAGTGTAGAGCTTTCTTTAGTGGAGGAAACTCTCAATGAACTTAAGCATAGGCGCTCCAGTGGGATGTCCGACAGGCTTGAAACTTAGATGTTCTATGATAAGGTGGGAAATGCATGAATTCTGAACTTTTGATGTTTTATGATATATGGTGAATGGATGAACAAAGAATGTGTTCATTTGCCACCGAGATAATGGGAATGTTGGGAACTGTTTAAACAACATCCAATGATTCTCGTCACGTTTGTCTCCATATCCAACTTACACGTTTTTTTCTTTTTATTGGGGTACACGAGGCCCCAGGCCGAAATATAAATTTATAAATCAACAGTTTCATAAGAACCAAACGCAATATAACTTCAAATTTTGTGTAACCGTGTTTTTCCCGCACCGCTCTAGGGAGTAGTTTTCCCCGCCATCTCTCGCTTCGTACATACCCTTATATTGTTTACCCTATACTCTGACAACCGATATGACGAGATTCTTTTACACCACTTCCAATTTGTGTTGTTTTAGTTACATTTAAGCGTTAACCTTGTCTTCGTATTGTGATGACTATGCCGTACTAAAAATTTCGTTTTCATGTTTGAATTTCACAAATGTTGTGTCACGTGTATCAGGTGTGATTGCTATGTCATGGTGCCCTATTGACCTCCTATCTCGCTTACATGTGCCAAGGATAATCGTACTATTTGTCGACACCGTATCCTGGAGAGGTAAATAACTTGGTTGCTTGTATTTCCCATGAAGTATAGTTGTTGTCATTTCCATTACGCATGCGGATTTCCTTTTCGGATGCCGTTTTGTGCTTCTCCATTCTTTGGGATGATTCCGACACATGGAGCCGTGATGACATACATTATTTTTGTAGATTGTGGCTGAATTGTCATTGGAACCAATCTGGAATTTTGATGTACACTTTGGTACTCCAAGATTCCCGAATCATATCAAGATCTTCATTTGATGGGAAAGTAGGCATCTATAATATAGAGTTTTTTTCGTTTTGCATGTAACTAATTTCAATCTTAATTGTTTGTTGTTGTTAGTGTTTCTTGGTTAAGTGTCTCTAATTGATGTAAATTTTCTGTTCACTTTTGTTGAGTTTCATCTATCATTTATTAGCATTTAGTGATTGGAACTACTACATGTTTCTTGCACTCACAAATTTGCTCCTAATGTAGTTAAATCATGTTTAACTTGAGTCTCATTGGTTAACTAGACAGCTTTCTCGTTCTTTACCCCTCTGGGAAAAGCGTGATGATGCTCATTGGTTACATCCATGGGCCACGGAGCTAATTTCACCGAAATGCTAACCTTTTTAGTGCCTCGGTTTTGTGTAGGTCGGCTTTAATTTAACGTTTTACTTTTTGGTTCTTGAAGCATTACTTGCTGCGAATTCTACTTTCTTTCTTCCGCCATCCTTTACTTTCTAAGCACCCCAATTTAGATTTTCATTTTTATTCAAGCCTTTTCTATTTAGTTCTAAAATCACCGCTATAATTACGACATGTATTTCCATGTACCACTTTCCTTTGTGCCATTAGATAATCATTGGATTTCTTTTTCCGTCCTATTATTCTCCAATCACTTATCACTAGATCTATTCACAGTCGAGAAGGCTCACCATGGAGAGTGGGCGAGGACCTAAGGTCGGTTGAATCGCTTAAAGACGCAGTGTTTCTATGGTTTGTGCGGAACCAATATGTTACATAGCTATATAAATTGGACACGTTGGTTAAATTACTATTTTTTGTTTTTGTTTTTAATTTACTTGCTTTCCTTTCCTTTCCAAGCCTATCCATTATTATAGGGAATATTGGTAAAGATTACATCTCTTTGTTAGCTCCATAAGTCATGGATCTTGGTTCACGTGAGGCCATTGCACAACTCCAAGGCTATGTCTATTTAGTTTCTTCATTGTCAATTTCCAATCGTGTCCTATTCTTCACATTGAAGAAGTCTTAAAATGTGTTGTTATTTGTTCTTGGATGTTGCATCTTGCCGACTCTAGAAAGGTTAGCAATTGTTTCCTTGTATTTGATATATCTGCGGAAGAACCATCCGGTTGAGAACTATTTTTCCAGTGCGGATATGACATACAAAATATAGATAAAAAAGCTACACGGTCGATCATATTCAATTTTCGCTACTACCATATCGTTCGATTTTTAATCTGCTCGATGGATCTCTTTGTTTCGGCATAAGCTACCGTTATGCCTAACCTTATTTCTCTCGTCTATGTCCTGCTCGTTTATGATGATGATACATGTAGGCGGTACTTATGATTTTATTCTTCCTTCTACGTTAATGATCGTTATCATTCATTGTCATCCTCTATCATAAGGATGCATGTAGGCGATGCTTATGATCGTTCTCCTCCGATCTCTCCGCCGCCGTGAATTTTCATCGGCTCCTATTTCTGCATTCAAAACCGTACGTCTCTTTATCATGAGTCTATTTTGTGACTGTTTGTACTTCTATCTTAGTTTCCATTTTGGTACCGGGTTTTGGTGCCCATGTGTCGATCTGTTGTTTGTTATGTTTAATTGGATTTTATCCGGTTGTATGGATGATATTTTCCGTTAATCACATATAGTACTAAGAGATGTATTATTGGTATGAGGAATTCTCGATTTTCTGTTCGATGGTTTTGAAAGGGAGTGATTTATAAAAGTAGAAAAAGTGGAGAACAAGTATGGGTTTGATTCATCTTTTGGTAATTTTTACATCGTAACTTATGTTTATTCCAGAGATGTATATGCGGCATATATAGGCCTCGATTGATTTGAGAGCTTGTCTTTTTTAATGGTTTAGTTGGTTGATTCTGTCGATTGTATTATATTTTACCGTATGTCGAAACCAGATATCGATCTAGTTTCTAATTCGTTGAGCAAATTGTATAATATTTGATACCTTGCGGTAGCAATTCTCATGTTGTCTACATCTCGAATCTAGATGCGAGTGTCGTTTGACAATTTAGTTCCATTTTTGCAATCTAATTATGACTTGTCCGGAGGTTTCGCTTCGCATGCTTGCTTGTCTTTGTTGTGTTGTATCTTAATGACATTAAGCACTTCGTTATACATTTTATTAACTTTGTAATATGATTTGCATCTCATATCAGTTAACTGGAAACACCAAGCCGTCATGGTCATTGAGCAACAAGTGGGCGGGTCTTGCAAGGCCATTCAGGTGTATTTCCTGATCATACTTTCTTCAATTCAGTGCTGGAACCCTACCTTAGATATTCTGAACGTATTTTCTTCTTGATGCAGCACAAAACCAGCTGGAAGTGATGTTATCGGTATTTTTGATATACAAATGTTCTTCATATTGTTGTGTTAAAAAGTGTTATATTTTAATGACACTAGAAATTTGTGGTACTGTGTGGCTTTCTCGCTCATGTATGATGGATCTTTTCACTTACCCTGTGAGATTGAAGGTCTATCCGCTAACCAAATTAATGACCTGTCTTGTTGGTGTGTTAGGCAAGCATGGAAGAAGCTGGGCACCATGCCTCCTGAAGAAGCAATGGAGAAGTACATTGACATTGTTACCGAGTTATATCCAAATTGGGCTGCTGGTGCTGCCACTGTGAGATCAGAATCATTAATACAATTTCTACTTTTACCAAATAATACATTTGCTAGCTCTCATCTTGATTATTGTTGTTGTTTGCTTTCCTATGTGTTGTGTAACAGAAGAAAAGAGATGAAGGGAGCAGGAGCGATTGTGAATTGGCAAATGGTAGTTTTAGAGTTTAGATGCCGTTTCTCGGTTGTCCCTGTTATTGGCTAGTTAACTTGTCTAATTATGCTTGTTTTACTGTGTCGAATTTTATTTTTAGGGAGTAAAACTGTTTGTAGGAATAGGTACAGTTGGTAGAAATGGGTACAATTGGTAGTAATCGTAAACTAGATAATATTGATCCGATTTTGACATGATCGAGTTTAGTCGAGTCATGTAATGAATTGGTAACGCATGGTTTTGCGATATATATGAAATGCGTTAATTTTGTATAATCGATCAGCAGGTTTTGTAATGAATTGGGTACAATTGGTATATAATTGCAGGTTTAGCAGGGGGTCATAAAAGCCAGAAAAAAAAATAAATAATTTTGAAGTTATGACACGCAAAAACTGAAATCCGAAAAAGGGGTCATAACTTTTATGACACGCATATATAGTTGTCAGAAAAGGGCGTCATAAAGTGGGTGTCATAAGTGCGTGTCATTGTACAATGACGAACAAATGCGAGTCATAATGAGTTATGACTGGTCCTTCTATGACCAGCATTTGCGCGTCATAAAGGCCCTTTATGACGCCAAATGCGCGTCAAGAAAGGCCCTTTTTCTACTAGTGGAGAGCACTGGAATTTGCCGTGGGTGATCGTGTATTCCTGAAGGTTTCTCCAATGAAGGGAATAATGAGATTTGGTAAGAAAGGAAAACTGAGTCCAAGATACATTAGGCCATTTCCTATTACTGAGCGGGTTGGTGAAGTGACTTATCGACTAGAGTTGCCATCATCAATGTCTCGGATACACAATGTATTTCACGTTTCTCTACTAAGAAAATACATTGCGAATCCATCCCACATTCTCAAGAATGAACCAGTTGAGATGGAGGCAGATTTGAGTTACAAGGAGATACCGGTACAAATCTTACTAAGAGAAGTAAAGAAACTCAGAAATAAAGAGGTGCCACTAGTCAAAGTGTTGTGGAAAAATAAACTCGTAGAAGAAGCCACTTGGGAGAGAGAAGACGAAATGAGGGCTAAATACCCTGATCTTTTCAGGTAAGTTAAATTTCGGGGACAAAATTTTTATAAGGAGGGGAGGATGTGATACCCGAGCCTAACATTACTCACTTGGTCAATATGATTCATGCATAACTTGTTAATTATGTGTTATTTGGATTACTTGATGTTTCATGGTTCAGTTGATCTTATAGTTAATTTCACACATAGGAATTTGCTAAACATTTGAACTCATGTCTAAAACACAATCGTGGTATATGTTACGGGACTAAGTTATGTTATTCATAGTATTTCTAATACAAAAATAAAATATGTGTAAAGATCTTATAAAACTCTAAGTACACGTGGTAAGCCTAGAAGTTATAAAGGTGTCACTGACGTGTCTATCGGAGGTTAACTAGCTTACCTCGAGATTTTAGTCGGCGCGTGTAGTGGGTCACTTTAAATTGACGATTCAAGTGGATAACCATCATTCAATAAACTAACACGCTTCAAGTGCCTTTGACTCTTGTCAATACCTAATAGGATACAATTTATGATTGTATCTGATAACGTTTGTAAAATACTGTGATCTGTCTATACCTCATTCGTTCCAACTGCGGTAGGAATGGAACTTATCTTTTAGTTTATCATATTAATTATATTTTTATAAATGATTTCTTCCATTCTTACCTACAGTGTCTCATTTGTGAAGTTTTAGAAAGTTTGACAATAAAGTCCTTCACTAGCATTTTCAACATTGTTCGCATGGGTAATCGAGTTTAAGCAATAAAAATACACCCTAAACTTCTACTAAACCATTTTAAAGACCATCCATACCCTAAATGAGGTCAATATCTACTAGGAACCGGTTCAAACACTCCAAGAACCGGATCATAACTACTTGAATCGATCAATTATTTCAAACCTAGTCTCTAGTAGTCATTCGAGGGTATTTTGGACATTTCACCTTCATAACCGACTTAAGACACTTGGTGGATGGATAAATCCGACCCTAAACCCTCATTTACAGTCTGAACATTATCAAGAAGCTTCACACTTCTAAAAATCACCAAATATTCAAGAAGAAATCATCAAAAACATCAACACCTCAATTCCTTTGACAATCAAGGTGAGTTTCCTTTGTTTCTTCCTTATTCTTGCTATGTTTCTTAGCTATTTCGAAGGTGTGAGAGCTTGTATATGTTCTTATACATGTTATAATGATGTTAAGAATTCAGCCATAGCAAACCCTTGTGTTAAATATGGATTTATGAGTCTTAAAACTCATTAAGGCAATAAAGGAACCAATTCTGCCACCTTTTGGAATTAATAGTATATGTTACTTGATCCGTACGTTTCAGGGTCAAGAGTTTCAGTATACTTATTCTTAAGTATCTTAGGGATCTAATATCAAAAATTGGTGCAAATTCAACTTATATTATAGTGGTTGTAAGCAAAACAAAATCTGATTATGACAAGACTTTGATAAACTCTCTTAATCAAGTATTTGTTATAAAACCTTGAAATTTTAAGTTGTGAGAGTTGAATGAACCTTATAAACAGAGACTAATAGATTTATTAAGGAATTATAAGTCCAAAATTGATTGGTTAATGGGCTTGTATACATCGATAAACCGACATAAAGTACATAGAACACCGGTTATGCGAAGTGGTAAACCCTTTCGATATAAAGAGAGTTAGACCTTGCGTGTGGTATGTAAATCCTTGAAACACATTCCTTGAAACAGGTTCTGAAGATATATCATCCAAACCACCCCCTATTGGTATAAACGTAAGGGTATTACCCGATCAAGGTAAGTAGAAATCCATCTGCAACTACAATGCATAAACATAGTATTGTTTGTAAACTTGATGATATCTTGAGAGTGTATTGTATTGGATGATTGATCTGTGCTATGATTAAAGTGTTTGGTTGCACCTTACATGATCATAACATCCATTAGCATCTTCACATGCATGCATAACAGGATACTCACTAGTGTCTGCATGCATGGTACGATCATGGAAAGAAAGAAAAGAAAAATGTTTTGTTGGCCGCTGCTAGAGCACCGAGGCATGGTAGATGCATGCTTTTACGATATGTTTAGCACGGTAGATGCATGCTTATATCATGTGTGAGACATGGTAGATGCGTGTTCTCACGATATATTTGGTGTGGTAGATGCATGCCTTATATGTCTGGCATGGTTGATGCATGCCTCATGATATGATATGATGTTGAGTTCATTCCGGTGCTTAGTACGTGGTTCAACGGGCCCAAGGATAAGAAAATGATTTTGAGAGATTCTCATTGATAATCATATGTCATATGTTGCATCAGAAATGATACATAACATGCATGATTTCTACTTATTGGGCTTTAGCTCACGTAGTTTATGCATTGTAGGTAATTCTGATGCTTGAGTATGTTCCCTCATTTGGATGAGTTGGAGTTCCACCGTTCCGAGGGTCGACGTACTTGGATGACGAGCTGTAGGTCTTAAACATGGGCTTTACATGTTTTTGTTCTTGTTTGAACCTTGTTTTATAAATATGTATTGTAGTAATGTACTCATGTGTTCGAGTGTCGTTGATGGTGTGAGGGGTACTTTAAGTTCACTTAGTATGTTTGTTTAAAATGTGAGGTTGTTTAAATATCGTAATGTAAAATAAATGAGTGATTTGGGAAGCTCGAAGTTTTGTTGTTTACTAATCTCTTGTAGTTATAGCTACGGGGATATTGATGTCATGAGTTTGATTCGGATTGAGACTAGATGTCTCTGTATGATACTTGTGTTGGTTTTATGTCACAGGTTTGGGATAGGTACTAGTTTAGGGGAAATTCTGTCGAAATTTCACCGTAATTTATAAGTACTAATATGATATAAGATAGTTTAGATTAGGTAGTTAGAGCGGGTGTGTTACAGCTGAACAAAGTAACCATTAAGAACAAGTACCCTTTGCTTCATATAGACGATTTATTTGATCAGTTGCAGGGGGCTGCAGTTTTCTCGAAAATTGATTTAAGATCAGGGTATTATCATCTCAGGGTGAGAGAGTCCGACGTTCCAAAGATGACATTTCGTACGAGATATAGGCATTATGAATTTGTAGTTATGACTTTTGGGTTGACTAATGCACCGGCAATATTCATGCAGTTAATGAATAAGATTTTCATCGAGTATCTCGACAGGTGTGTGGTCGTCTTTATTGACGACATTTTGATCTATTCTCGAGACAAAGAAGAACATGCCTGACACTTGCGTTTGGTACTAGATATTTTGAGAACCGAGCACCTCTATGCAAAATTCTCAAAATGTGAGTTTTGGTTGGAAGAATTTATGTTTCTCGGCCATGTGATTTCGGCCGAAGGGGTTCGTGTAGACCCGCAAAAGATTGAGGTAGTGCTAGATTGGGCACCACCTAAAAATGTTAAGGAAGTATTACCTTCGGTTTGTCGAGGGGTTCTCGAAACTCGCTCGACCGGTTACGAAATTACTCCAGAAAATGGACAAGTTTGTTTGGACGACGGAGAGACAACATAGCTTCGATGAGCTGAAGAGATGTTTGACTTCAGCACCGATTTTAGCTTTACCACATGGTAGTGAGGGCTTTGCGGTTTATAGTGATGCTTCGGGTCAAGGTCTTGGCTGTGTGCTTATGCATGATGATAAGACTATAGCTTTTGCATCACGACAATTAAAGCCGTATGAGATGAATTATCCTACTCACGATTTGGAGTTGGACGCAATTTTCTTCGCACTCAAGATTTGGCGGCATTATTTGTATGGTTCTCTGTGTCGGATTTATACCGATCATTGGAGCCTGAAGTATATTTTCAGTCAGAAAGAGCTGAATATGAGAGAGAGATGTTGGTTAGAGTTGAAAGGATTACGATTTGGAAATTCTTTGCCACCTCGAAAAAGCCAATGTCGTCGCGGATGCTTTGAGCCGCAAATCGGCATCTCTCCAAATGCTCGAGGTTCTTACATCTCAGCCGAAGATCTGTCTATAATACCCGGTTGAAATTCATGTCATTTCAAATCTCTTCATTTTGCGAATCGTGTTTTTGTTAGGCGAACCTTTGAAATCATTGCTTGGAACCACCGTTTTGGGGTTTCCGTACTTCCATTTCGTGTTATTGTTTCCCCGATATTGAGTCATATTGCTTTTTTTCTCTTCCCGGGTCATTTTTTATCATTTTAGGACCCGAGGAGGGTGTGGTCCGCGGCACAAGGAATGTGCGTCGTGGCATACACATTTTCTAGACCTGGCCGAGCGGATCAGACGGTGCCGCGGCACATGCCGCTGTGGCCGCGCACACCGCCGAGTCACCGCCGCAGACACCTAGCCGAGCCGCGGCACACTTGTGTTGCATCCTCGGCCCAAAAACCGATCAGAGGTGCCGCGCGCCAAGACACCGGCCGCGGCACCGCCGAGCCACAGGAGCAATTTTTAGGCATGTGCCGCGGCACACTTCGACTGAGCCGCGGCACACAAGACGGTCAACTGCATAATTCGGCTTTTTGAGTGAGATGCAACTCATTTCCTCCATTTCCTTCTTCCACCTGCGAGAGAGAGAACTTGAGGGGATAATCTTATCATCATCTATCACTTAAGTGTAGGATTTTTATCAATTTCATTCGGTTGGGAAGCCCGGATCATCGATCTATCGCGTATTCTTCGTATCATAGAGCTTGGATCTTCAAGAGGTAATTTCTTCAACATCTTGGTTTTCGATTTTTCATTGGGTAATGACGTTTTGGATGTTAAAATCATGGTGTATGAAGTGATATATGCATGATTATGGACATGTTTGAGTATTCATCGGATTATTGAAAGATTATTCAAGAACACTTTGAATATTGTGTTGGATTTTGGGGTTTTTCGTAGATTCGTCCGATTTATCCGATTTGAAGCTTGAGAACCTTGAGATTATGATGTATCTATACCGTATACACGCCTTTCCTACGATTTTTCGGACTTTTAGGAGTTTGAGCGATTTTTCCAACCTCTAATTGCTTACCCGTGTATTTTTCGTGAATCGTAGACGGGTTTCGGGGGTTTCTTCGTGTAATTTTAGTATGGATATTTGACTATCATATTCCTTGCGAATCGTTTAGGTGCCGGAAGCGCGTTCTTGGACCTACCGAACTCATACCCTTCCTCCGTTCGATTTCTCGATGTCTCAAAGGCAAGTATATAATTATGATTGTACGTTCTCGACTTTGAAAGTAAGAAATATTGATGGTATGATATGAACGAACTGTTTTTACGGCATTCATAGATATGTTGATGGCATAATATGAACGAAACGTTTTTACGGCATTCATATATGCATTGTTGGCATGATATGAACGAACCGTTTCTACGGCATTCATACATGTATTGACGGATGATATGAACGAACCGTTTCTACGGCATTCACATACGTCTTGATGTGACACTATGAGATTTAGTTATTCCGGAATACTAGTCTTGAATTGATGAATTGACGGTTACATTTACTTTATTGTCGAGGAGTATTGTGTTTCATATTTGATATACTTGCACTGGCTATTCGACGGCTAACCCCTTTATGGGGGAAATACGTTTTATGTATTTCAGGTTCCAGGAGAACGGACAGGCAGGTATCGGGTCGGCATGAAGATGGTGGGCAAGTGTGATACTGTGTCTTTCTTCCAGTTATGTTTTGAGTTTTCCATTCAGTGTTGTTGTACTGGATTGGCTATTGAATACTCGAGTATTGTTTTTCCATTTCCCTTGATGTTCCGGCCTGTGTTTGCCGAGGTATTGATTCGTGTTGTGATGTCTGTGAATACATTGGCCATGTTTTGAATACCTTTGTATTGTTTTTCATTCCATTGTGTGTAGACCTTCTCGGTCAAAATTTATAGTTCCGCGTATGTTTAGCCTTGTGGGTCCCACGGCGGGGCTTACGGTGCTGTATTATTCGCCGAATAACTTGGGGGTGTTACACTGTCAGGATTTAATCGAGCAAGGGGTAGAAGTTTGGCTTCAACGAGTGCAAGGACAGTTGTGTACTCTCGAAATTACTTCGTCCTTGGTTGACGACATCAAAGGGAAACAGTGGAGTGACCCGATGATTTCTCAACTGAAGGAAGATGTAATTAAAGGAAAAGCTCCTGGCTTTATGGTTCACGAGGATAGTATTCTGAGATTTCAGGCCAGGCTTTGTGTTCCGAATGATCTAGAGTTGAGGCAGAAAATTCTCCGAGAAGCCCATGCTACGCCTTACTCAATCCACCCCGGGACGAGTAAGATGTATAAGGACTTGAAATGTAATTTTTGGTGGAACAACATGAAGAAGGATGTCGCGAAATTTGTACTACGGTGCTTGACGTGTCAAAAAGTCAAGATCGAATATCAACGACCAGCGGGGTTGTTGAAACCGCTTCCCATTCCCGAGTGGAAGTGGGAAGACATCTCTATGGATTTCATCATTAGCATGCCGAGAACTAGGGCCGAAATGAATATGATATGGGTAATCGTCGATCGTTTGACCAATTCTGCACACTTCTTGGGTATTAAGGATACTTGGGGACCAAATAGATTGGCTCAAACTTTTATAGCTGAGATCGTAAGATTGCACGGTGCCCCCAAGACCATTGTTTCTGATAGAGACGGTCGTTTCGTATCGCATTTTTGGCAGGACGTTCATCGGAATTTGGGTGCTGATTTGAGATTGAGCACGTCCTTTCATCCTCAGTCAAAAGGTCATACAGAGAGGACGATTCAGACATTGGAGGATATGTTGCGAGCTTGTGCCTTAGACTGGAGTGATGATTGGGAGCTTCACTTACCATTGATCGAGTTTGCCTACAATAATAGTTGGCATGCGTCGATCAAAATGGCACCATTCGAGGCACTTTATGGTTGGCGATGTAGGTCATCATTATGTTGGGATGAGGCTTCGGAGTTAATTGGTATGGAACCGGATATGTTGATGGAGACTAAGGAAAAGATTTCTATTATCCGGGATCGATTGCTGACTGACCAGAGCCGTCAGAAATCTTATGCTGATACTCGTCGTCGACCCTTGGAGTTCGACGTGGGGGATCATGTCTTACTCAAGGTGTCACCGACCAGAGGGGTTTCCGCTTCGGGAAAAAGGGGAAACTTAGTCCGAGGTATGTCGGACCTTTTGAGATCTTGGACAGGGTTGGGGATTTAGCTTATCGCTTGGCATTGCCTCCAGCTTTAAGTCACGTCCATAGTGTTTTTCATGTGTCTCAGTTAAGAAATTACGTGCCGGATCCGAGCCACGTTATGTACTATAGGGAGATTAACGTAACCGAGGATATTACCTTTCTGGAGAGACCCGTTAAGATCCTTGAGTGTCGCGAGAAACAACTTCGGCATAAGACCATTCCACTGTTTAAAGTGCAATGGTTGAGACATGGAGACGAGAAGGCGACTTGGGAAACGGAAGAGAAGATGCGGTCGGAGTACCCCGAACTTTTTATTTCTTAAGTTTCGGGACAAAACTTCTTTTTAGAGGGGGAGAATGTAATACCCGTACTTTTATTGACTGTTTGACCTTGCCGTTTTTCTTATTTCGTTGCTCTATAAACTCTTGGTGAAGTTTTCGATACTATTATAGAGTTTCGTATCTTGGTTGGATCACAATCGTGTTGTTTAGACCTTGCGGAAGTGTTCTGGATTAGAGAAATAGCGCACGCTAGGCCTAGTCTAACGCACGCTAATTCAGCTTGAGTAGCGCATGCTAGCTTTGAGCCATAGCGCGCGCTAAGGGACCAGTCAGGTCAGAACCAGTAACTCATACTGGTTTTTGGACTGGCAGTTAACGCGCGCTAGGAGTTCGTTAACGCATGCTATTCGTGGTCAGTAGCGCGCGCTAACAATCATCCGTAGCGCACGCTAACAGGATAGTTGGAAGAGGCAGTGAGGTTGTCACGTTTTCTGGACTATCGAGTAACGTAGGATAGTCTTCGGATAGCGCACACTATAAGAGCTGCGTAGCGCACGCTAAGCCATAGCGGTAGCGTACGCTAACAATCGAGCAGGGCAAAGGACAGTAGGTTCTGGAGTCCAGTTTCTGGACACCATTTTTGGCTAGCACACCCTAAGATAAAGCGATTAGCACACGCTAACAGGGCCGGCAGAAGCCACTGGACTACCCGGTGACCTCGCTAGCGCATGCTAATAATCGAGGCGTAGCGTGCGCTAGACTGGGCAAGTATATATTGGACAGTTGACTTCCATTTTATCATTTTTCATTCTCTTCACTCATTTTTGACGGGAGAAGCTCGGGAAAGGCGATTTTGGGCGATTTGAAGCGATCCATCTTCAAACATCAACATCTTTGGTTGGAGAACGAGGATTACACAACATCTAATCCATTCTATCGTCCAAATCAAGGTAAAAATCCTTAGAACCCTATTTTTGGGAATTTTGGGGTTTTTCCTAGATTTGTACGATTTATCCATTTTGAAGCTTGAGAACCCTGAGATTATGATGTATCTATCCCACGTACATGCTTTTCCTACAATTTTACGGATTGGTTTGTGCCGTGTTCGGACTTGTGAGGGTTTGGGTGATTTTCCAAACTCTAGTTGTTTACCCTTGTATTTTCGTGAATCGTAAACAGGTTTCGGGAGTTTCTTCATGAATTAAGAGTATGGATTATTGATTATCATGTCCCTTACGAATCGTTTAGGTGCCGTAAGCGTGTTCTTGGACCTACCGAACTCATACTCTTTTCCGTTCAATTTCTCGATGTCTCAAAGACAAGTATATATTTATGATTATACGTTCTCGACTTTGAAAGTAAGATATATGAATGGTATGATTGTTTATATCCAATCTGGGGTGGGCCGATAGGTCCCCTGAGGATTTCGTAGCCTCTGGTGCGATTCCACGGATAATTTGGGTTAACCACTCTAGGATGGGCCGACGGGTCCCCTGAGGGTTCCGTAGCCTCTGGTGCGGTTCCACGGTTGATCATGTATGCATTGTTGTGATGCTATGAGATTTAGTTATTCCGGAATACTAGACTTGAATTGATGAATTGACGGTTACCTTTACTTTATTGTCGAGGAGTATTGTGTTTCATACTTGATATACTTGCACTAGCTATTCGACGGCTAACCCCTTTATGGGGGAAATACTTTTTATGTATTTCAGGTTCCAGGAGAGCGGATAGACAGGTATCGGGTCGGCATGAAGATGATGGGCAAGCATGATACTGTGTCTTTTCTCCGGTTATGCTTGTGTTCCTCCATTCAGTGTTGTTGTACTGGAATGGTTATTGAATACACGAGTATTGTTTGTTTTCAGTCTTCCTTGATGTTCCGGCCTGTGTTGCCGAGGTTTTTGTTCTGTACTGTGATGTATTTGGATACATTGGACATGGTTTAAATACCCTTTGTATCGTCTTTCATTTCATTGTATTTGGACCTTCTCGGTCAAGTTTTATAGTTCCGCGTATGATTAGCCTTGTGGGTCCCACTGTGGGGTTCACGGCGCTGTAATATACCCTGAATAACTTGGGGGTGTTACATCCATATGGCTCAAAGATGGGCGTCATAGTACGCCCGATCCAGAAATGTGTTCGTGCACATGTCCACCCGTATACGGAATCCAAAATATACGTGGGACATGTACCTAATTAGCCTCACGAAGTAACATCTTGTGTGCACGGTCCAATGCGGAAACATCCACGCATGACCATCGTGTGCCCGACTAAAAATCCTACACAATAACCACTCGGCATGCAGACATGACTCCAGATATGTCATGATGCAACACGACAATGAAACTCAAAGAATCACATATCCAATAAGGATAAAAAACTCACCAAAGTTAACAATGACAAACTGACAATGAAAAGTCGACACGACCAATCGATATCTAAAACAACAATCCTGGGATCATCATCCCCAACGAATGATCAACACGGTCAACATCCTGTAACACCCCCAATCCTGTAACACCCCCTATCTACTCAGGGATATTACACGCCGTAAACCCTTCTCTCAAGGATCTACCAGGCTGGTAACACGATTAAACATCTCAACGTCGCCTTTAAGGCTAAAGAAAAATGACTCAGGAGACCGATTTGGTCTTTCAATCAATACATACAACTCAATGCATACCCACGCAGGGGTCAAAATACAACACGCTCCCGTACAACGGGGAAAATACTGCAGTGGAAATAAAATACATATAAACCAATATGACATCTTATCGATCCTTATGTGATTAGTATCGATCATCTGTCATCATCCTTCATGCCGAACGTGTGTTATGATCCCCAAAACCTGAATGCAATACAGACATACACCCCCCGATTACTCGGGGGTTAGCAAAATTCCACTATTTTGCTAGTGCAAGCACATAATCATACGAAATGCAACAAACAAATAGAAATGACGAATCGGGTACGACAATTAAACTACAAAAGCCTTCCCGAGATGTTTATTAATTAGAAAGCAATCAATGAAGTGTTTGAAAATAAATTCCTCATCTAGGGATTTTTAAAAGTAGAAAACTTATTGGACCTCAAGTCCTTACTTGAAAAATAACCGTTTCAAGATGAATGGGTCTCGGCTCAAAATCACTTTCCATAAAATGGCCTTTACAAAACCGTTGGGATCTCATCCCAAATCTCATCAAATCACAGCACACGAGAATAATAGCAAGGTTCGTTTTCCAACATCAAAACCCCACAACTGAAGGACTAAACGCATACGACAAAATACTCTAGTGCCATCCTAGACAAGTAGGCCAAATGAACGACTGGCCTCTTACACATTTAGTCAATGCATGCAATCATGAAATCACCGTTCAAAAACACTCGTTTCCGGAAATGCCATAACCCAAAACACATTTGTAAAATGCAGCACAAGTAACCGTCAATCCACGCCTTTGTGGACCCCTATCGAGACCCCGTCAGATCTAACCCGTAGTGGTTAAAAGCAAAGCTCATCGATCCACGCCTCTGTGGACCCCTACCGAGACCCCGTCGGATCTAACCCGTAGTGAGCATACACACATATGCCACTCATGCAATACTAATATGATAAGAATGTAAGTTCATTAATAATACTTACTAGAGATGACCACTTACCCGACACCATTATCATACTCATCACAATACATCCATCATGAACAATCGATCACAAAACAACGACACAATTAACATCGAATACACGATTCCACTGTTGGGAGTATGCCCTCGAATGCCACTCAGAGGATGCTGAGTGAGGTCATTGTACTTGTAATTATGTAAATCATTTATATAAGGTAATGGATGTTCCTTTATTTACTGGTAGTTACTGGCATTCCTAACTCGTAAATATATATAAAGAAACTAGTCCGTGTATTTTAGAGCCAAACATTCCACTCCTTATTAGATAAGGGGGTCGGCACTGGAAAGGTTTATAGCTCAAATACTTAATCGTTCGCAAGTCGATGAAACTTGACTGGGCGTTAAGTTTATGTGAAGACTTGTATGATGTGTTCTTTGACATGGAGAGTGCCTGTCGAACACTAATGGTTAGTGGGAGCACACGTTATAGGTAAGCTAATTGGATTAGTATACTCGAATTGACTCTCCCTCGATACGTCACACGGATTTCACTCTGGGATAGTCAATGACGGAATCGAAAGGTTGTGATAGGTATTCGTGAACCATAGACTTGAGGATTTAGTAGGGATGTGCTTGTGACGTCAATATTTTCATTAGAGTAGTTCGACCCTGTAAACCGGAAGGCGGGGGTCAACCTCGACATGCATCTTGACGGTAAGTAGTAGGTCCTACTGAATACCAAGATAGAATTCTTTCTCCCGTTAGTGAGCGGGTTATATGTCCTATGCGGTTATTGGCATATGAGATCATAAGTCTTTGGCCAAAGCATTGGAGCTAGTTGTATTAGGTACACGAGAGCTCGATGATCTCGGTTTGCATTAACGCATGCATAGCTTCAAGTACAGATAGGGTTTGACTAACCGTGACCCTATAACTTGATCGGGACATTTGAAAGAAGGGTTTATACGTATATTGGTATTCACGATAGAATGGTTCTTGAATGATCCCAATCATTCGTTCTCAGTTGGGGTACGGTGTAGGCCGCCAGGCTGGCTAGGTGGTGCTACTACTCTTTGGTTCCTCCATTGCTAACTGAGACGAACCTACCGAGTCGCGCAATAGGATTGACGACGGAATGAATTAAGCTAACTCTCTCATTATGAATATTAGATATTGGATATCTAATTTTGGAACATTGGATGATTAAATTGATTTATTGGATAAATTGATTTACGGCCTAATGAATTAAATAAATTACTGGGTGATTAATTTAATTCATGTATATAATTATTTCTTGGAGAAATTAATTATATTATTTTGTATTTGATATGTTTAATTAATTGGATTAATTAATCGATATAAATACATCGATACAGAATCAGAGTTTATCTGTTTAGATCCTCGGGAGTCCGAAACGAACCGAACTCGTCCGATTTCTAGCATGGGCCGCCCCCCCACATTCCACCCACATTCCTTGTGGACTCTTGCTCCATTCTTTAATGGATTATGATTGACATGGTGGGGTAGATTCTCATTGGTATGAGTTGTAACATGTGGGAGAAGTTGAATAAGAGGGATGAAGACATCTTTCATCTAAGATACTTGATTCCAACGTGAAGTTGAAGAGGAAAGAGAGAGAGAGAGAAGTCTTCTTCATCATCTTCTTCTTTATTCATCAAGTTCTTGATTTTTCTTGGAGAAAAAAATTGAGAAATAAAAGAGAGATTGTGAGTTATACACTTAGAGTGTTATAATTTCATATTGGAAGCTTCATCACTTATCTCTAGCCGTATCCTCGGAGGATAGGAAGGTGATTGTCGTTCCGGTCGTTTCTCCAGCACGTGGCAAGTAGAGACGCGGTGCTTTCGGCGTTGGAGATCGTTCAAGGGCTTGGAGCGGATTGAATTCGTAGCGATCAAACTAAAGCTTGGGGAATAGCTCAAGAGAAGGAATCCATCTAATCAACGGACTACAAGGGTGAATTTCTATATCTCTTGTGAGTTCGTTTTTTGATATTCGTATATACGTAGCTCGATTGATCCTCGTAGGGATTCAGATCGAATTAATTTTCGTTTTACCGCTTCCGTCGGGCCTTCGTTTTAGGCACCGAATCCCAACAGTGGTATCGGAGCGTAGGTCTTGCGATCGTATATACGATATTGGCATTTGGAATGCTCGATTAGATGGTGAATGATTTGGAATCATTTTAGTCATAATCGTGGTATATGTTTTTCATTCGTAATAATTGTATTTTTCGTAAGTTTATCTCTAAATATAAATATTAAATTTCTGGGAAATATGATTTATATTGAAGATATGAAAGTCGAAAAATATAGATATTGGATATCCGGTCGAAAATCTAGCCCCGAATCGTCGTCAGACGATTTTATGGACAAAAAGGGTAATCTGGCCGAGAGTGACTCGACCGTGTCCTGGGTGACACGATCGTGTCCGGCAGTCTGGCCAAGTCACCGCCAGGTAGACTCGACCGTGTCCTAGGTGACTCGGTCGTGTGAAATCTGGCAATCCTTTGCCGAGCCGGACCCGACCGTGTATGGAGACACGGGCCGTGCACGGCTGCGGATGCCGAGCGTGACTCGGCCATGCCGAGCTTTGTCTGCGGCAGTTGCCGAGGGTGACTCGGCCATGGCAGCCATTTTCGCCTCGATTTTTCGTGTATTCTTGAAAATTAATCTCCGGCATGTTAAATTGGATTTAATATGATTAAAATGATTTATGGTATTTCATTTTATAAGGGAAATTTGATTAATTGGAATATTTATGGTCGACCGAATTATTTTGAACGTTATCATATTAGCGATTGTGTGAATCGATTGGATCGGTTCGTATTGTTGATTGGATCAATGTATCTCTACGCTTTCCATTTATATAGTATTTATTGGATGAATGATTTTGAGTGGGGATGTGGTTCGTGGACTTAGTTTTTGAATTGTTCGTTTATCCGATTGGGTTGTAAAGGCCGTTTTGAGCCTATTTATTTTACTAGAAATATTTGTATCTAGGATGCAATTTTCAATATAAAATTTATATGTAATGACGAAGACCGGAGGAAGATCCATTTCGAGAAGACGAAGATTCAAGACGAAGACTTGTAATTAGATTACGAAGTTTTTGTTTTCTAGGAACGGCCCATGAACCACATGTTGGTAGCAACTAGGTTGTGAATGGTTGTTTTCATATTATATGAATGCCACAAACGCGCTTAACTGATTAATGTGCAAAGTGTAACGTTAATCGCGAAAATTCTCCCACGACAAATTATTAAGTTTATAAGGTTTCAAGGTTTTCCTTCCCTCCATCGAGCTTTCGGGAAATTGAAACCCAAACCGGATGTGCTATGCTTCCGAGTTATCGGGGTAGTCGTTCGGGGAGGACGGATAAATTACCGGATTGGATGCCTTCGGTTGGAGTAAATTTTATCCCTAGAAACCTGATAGGTTGCCGGATAAGATACAATTGTGAAACTGATTTGCGTCGAGGGTATAAACTTAAC
Source organism: Orobanche coerulescens (assembly GCA_033398695.1). NCBI lineage: Eukaryota > Viridiplantae > Streptophyta > Magnoliopsida > Lamiales > Orobanchaceae > Orobanche > Orobanche coerulescens. The sequence goes on from CM065808.1 coordinate 78,393,284, forward strand.
TTGTTCATGAACCATAGAAATCGTATAGGTTGAGGGGAGTGAACAAGGGTAAAAAGAAGATCGTATCATCCATTAGATGGGTTGGTGTTGGACACTACTTTATGAAAATTAATAGACTAGAAACCTGTTCGGTTGCCCTCTATTAAGATTTATAAAGAACTCGATCACCACTATGAAGTAGAGCGACGATACTTCCGGATTTCACATGGGAGTGTGTTGTTCCGATAAAAATAGTGGGAGCTGGGTAACAAGAATAGAAAAGACCTTAATTCTATACTCAGAACATAATATAACAAGTCACTAATTAATCTGTTATACTTAATGCAGACATAACTCTCAATATGACAATGAATCCACTCGCAATTCTACTCGAAAAGAACACCTTGATGGGACCTAATTTTGTGGATTGGCTCCGCAATCTGATGATTGTCCTCAGTATAGAGGCACTAGGATACGTCTTGGAGATGGACATTCCGGCGCCTCCTGTGCGGACCCGAGCCAATCAGGAAGAGATTGAAAACCACAAAAAGTGGGTTAAGGATGACATGAAAATCCGTGCTAATATGATGGATTCCATGACTAATGAGCTTCAGAGAGCTCATGAGAAAATGACTTCTGCTAGGCAGATTCTATCTCACTTAACCGAACTTTATGGTGAGCACAGCAGAACTGCTAGATATGAGATATCCAGGCAACTGTTCGGTGCAAGGATGAAGGAAAGTGAGAAGGTTGGGGAACAGATCCTCCAAATGATATCCATGATCGAGAGATTGGAGGCTCTTGATTTTAAAATGGATACTTCTCTCCAAATCGACCTTATCCTTCAGTCTCTTCCTGATTCCTTCTCACAATTTGTTATGAACTTCAACTGGAATGAGATTGCATGTAACTTAGGTGGGCTAATGAACAAACTGTTGACCACTCAGTCTCAGATGAAGACTCCGCGGATGAAGGAGTCTGCCCTTGTGATTTCTTCTAGACTTCGGAAGTCTAAAAATAAGAAGAAAAAGACCAAGAAGCAGACTGAACCACAAGTTAAGGACCTTAAAGGAAAGGGCAAGGCCCCAATGGTTCCGAAGAACAAGAAGAAGAAGGATGCTTGTCTCAAGTGCGAAGAGCTGGGCCACTGGGCTAGAGACTGTCCGATTCTTCATGGCACTTCAGGTACAAAACTTTTAGTTTTGGAAACAAATTGTTACGCTCTTGTATTTTCTACTTCTGAATCTTGGATTACGGTGCTAGTTCTCATATTTGTACCATGAATCAGGATCTAGAACAATAGGAAGCTTAGAGCCGGAGAAGTTATGATCACAGTCGTAAGCGGGCATAGTGTCGAGGTGACCGACGTAGGATCACTTCTTTTGGGTTTAGAATCCGGTTTTGTTTTGACTTTAGAAGATGTACTTGTTTTGCCTAAGGGGCACAAAAAGATTGTATCCATTCCGGTCATGGACCGAAAAGGCTTTTCATTTTTCATTGGTGATGGTTCCTGCAAAATTTATGTTAGAAATAAACTAGTGGGTACTGCTACATTGTTGAATGGATTGTATCATCTAAATCTCAGCAACAAAGTAGTTGTGAATATTATGACTAGAAAACGTGGTAGGGATGAAACCAATCAAGTTTTGAAATGGCATCTTAGACTTGGTCATGTTGGTCAGACCAAGGTTTACAAGATGGAAAAGGATGGACTTATGGGTCCATTGGGATCGGATCCCTTTCCCACTTGTGAATCTTGCCTTAAAGGCAAAATTACTAAGTCCCCCTTCACAGGGACTTTTGAAAGAGCCGCTGATAAATTGGGATTAGTCCATACCGACGTATGTGGTGCTTTGGAAGCAGCATGTGACGGATATCAATATTTCATTACGTTTAGAGATGATCGTACTAGGTATGGTTATGTAGACTTAATGAAACATAAATCCAAGGATTTTGAGAAATTCCAGGAATTCAAAGCCCTAGTCGAGAAACAAACTGGTAATCATATCAAAGCACTTCGGTCGGACTGAGGTGGCGAGTATATGAGTTTGGAGTTTGACGAGTTCCTTAAGGAACATGGAATAGTATCACAACTAACATCTCCAAGTACTCCTCAGTTAAATGGTGTGTCAGAAAGAAGGAACCGGACCTTGTTGAACATGGTCCGTTCCATGCTGGGCTATACTGACTTACCGATTTACCTGTGGGGGTATGCACTCCTCACTGCTGCTTACATCTTGAACAGATGTCCTTCCAAATCCATTCCTAAAACTCTACATGAGATGTGGGAGGGTAGGAAACCAAGTCTTAATCACATTAGGATTTGGGGATGTCCCGCCTATGTCAAGAAGACTAAGGTGGACGAAATGGAAGAGAGGTCCGTGAGGAGATGTTTCATTGGATTCCCATCTGAGTCGATGTGTTATCTATTCTACATGCCCTAAGATCGAAAGATCGTTGTTGCTTTGCATGCACACTTCCTGGAAGAAGAGGTTCATTCAGGAAGGAGGAGCACGTAGAAATATTTCTTTGGAAGAATACAATGAAACTCCTCAGGAGACACCTGTGCAATAAAATGGAACTGAATCTTCTATAACACAAGTACAACCACCGTGTAGGTTAAGTAGGGTGTCTCAATTACCTAAGAGGTATAGTTTTATGCACTTGGAGGAACTGGGTTTCCTCGAGGTTCCAAGTGATAAACAAGAGATCGACCCACGACCAATGACCTAGCAATGGTGGATGTAGACTCCATGAAATGGACTGTAGCAGTCTTCAGGTAGTTAGGACCTTCGTTTTTACAAGACGGTCAAAGAGTTTGACTTCATGCAAAATGAAGAGGAACCTTGTGTATACAAGAGGGTTAGTGGGAGCATGATCGCATTCTTAGTACTATATGTAGATGAGATTCTACTAATAGGAAATGATGTGGGAATGCTCAGTTCTGTGAAAGCTTTGCTTTCGAGTAATATCTCCATGACAAACTTGGGAGAAGAAACCTATATTCTTGGGATTCCACTCTAGTGGGATAGATCGAAGAGAATGATAAGTTTTTTTTTCCAAGCCCTCTATATAGAGTAGATCTTAAAGAGGGTTCCTTCCGATGCGACATGGAGTAAAACTCACCTTGAAGATATATCCTCATTGAGGAACAATGAAAGGAAATGAGTTATATACCATATGCTTCGGCAGTGGGTAGCCTTACATATACTTTATTGTGTACAAGACCTGACATTGCGCATGCTAGAATCGTGGTAAGTAGGTTTCGGGCTAACCCAGTCAGGGAACATTAGACCGCTGTAAAGAATGTTCTCAAGTACTTTAGAAGTACTAAGAGATCTGATTTTTATATATGGTGGTGGAGAATTGAATGTGATGGGATTCACTATATTGGACTTCCAAGGATAGAAAGACGATTCTATGTCTACTTATGGCTATATTAACTCTTAATGGAGGAGCAGTATCATGGCATAGTGCCAAGTATAGCGCGACTGCTAATTCCACCTGTTAGGCTGAGTATACAGCGGCCTCGGAGGCCTCCAAAGGAAGAATTTAGAAGTTACTGGGTAAACTTCATGTAACACCTTGTGTTGCGCTGCCAGAGCGGTAGCACAGGCCTAGGAGCCGATGTTTCACAATAGTACCAAACATATTGAGAGAGTATCATCTCGTAAGAGAATTTGTTCGCATAGAGATACATTGTGCTGCATAAAGTAGAGTCAGCCGACTACGTCGCTGATCCACTGACCAAGCCACATTCTCAGATGAGCTTGGAGCGTAATCTGGAGAACATGGGTATTAGATACCATAGTGTGTGGCATTGAGTGCAAGTGGGAGATTGTTGGGAGTATGCCCTCGAATTCCACTCTGAGGATGATGAGTGAGGGCATTGTACTTGTAATTATGTAAATCATTTATATAAGGTAATGGATGTTTCTTTATTTACTGGTAGTTACTGGCATTCCTAACTCGTAAATACATATAAAGAAACTAGTCCGTGCATTTGAGAGCAAAACATTCCACTCCTTATTAGATAAGGGGGTCGGCACTGGAAAGGTTTATAGCTCAAATACTTAATCGTTCGCAAGTCGATGAAACTTGACTGGGCGTTAAGTTTATGTGAAGACTTGTATAATGTGTTCTTTGACATGGAGAGTGCCTGTCGAACACTAATGGTTAGTGGGAGCACACGTTATAGGTAAGCTAATTGGATTAGTATACTCGAATTGACTCACCCTCGATACGTCACACGGATTTCACTCTGGGATAGTCAATGACGGAATCGAAAGGTTGTGATAGGTATTCGTGAACCATAGACTTGAGGATTTAGTAGGGATGTACTTGTGACGTCAATATTTTCATTAGAGTAGTTCGACCCTGTAAACTGGAAGGCGGGGGTCAACCTCGACATGCATCTTGACGGGTAAGTAGTAGGTCCTACTGAATACCAAGATAGAATTCTTTCTCCCGTTAGTGAGCGGGTTATATGTCCTATGCGGTTATTGGCATATGAGATCATAAGTCTTTGGCCAAAGCATTGGAGCTAGTTGTATTAGGTACACGAGAGCTCGATGATCTCGGTTTGCATTAACGCATGCATAGCTTCAAGTACAGATAGGGTTTGACTAACCGTGACCCTATAACTTGATCGGGACATTTGAAAGAAGGGTTTATACGTATATTGGTATTCACGATAGAATGGTTCTTGAATGATCCCAATCATTCGTTCTCAGTTGGGGTACGGTGTAGGCCGCCAGGCTGGCTAGGTGGTGCTACTACTCTTTGGTTCCTCCATTGCTAACTGAGACGAACCTACCGAGTCGCGCAATAGGATTGACGGAATGAATTAAGCTAACTCTCTCATTATGAATATTAGATATTGGATATCTAATTTTGGAACATTGGATGATTAAATTGATTTATTGGATAAATTGATTTACGGCCTAATGAATTAAATAAATTACTGGGTGATTAATTTAATTCATGTATATAATTATTTCTTGGAGAAATTAATTATATTATTTTGTATTTGATATGTTTAATTAATTGGATTAATTAATCGATATAAATACATCGATACAGAATCAGAGTTTATCTGTTTAGATCCTCGGGAGTCCGAAACGAACCGAACTCGTCCGATTTCTAGCATGGGCCGCCCCCCCACATTCCACCCACATTCCTTGTGGACTCTTGCTCCATTCTTTAATGGATTATGATTGACATGGTGGGGTAGATTCTCATTGGTATGAGTTGTAACATGTGGGAGAAGTTGAATAAGAGGGATGAAGACATCTTTCATCTAAGATACTTGATTCCAACGTGAAGTTGAAGAGGAAAGAGAGAGAGAAGTCTTCTTCATCATCTTCTTCTTTATTCATCAAGTTCTTGATTTTTCTTGGAGAAAAAAATTGAGAAATAAAAGAGAGATTGTGAGTTATACACTTAGAGTGTTATAATTTCATATTGGAAGCTTCATCACTTAGCTCTAGCCGTATCCTTGGAGGATAGCAAGGTGATTGTCGTTCCGGTCGTTTCTCCAGCACGTGGCAAGTAGAGACGCGGTGCTTTCGGCGTTGGAGATCGTTCAAGGGCTTGGAGCGGATTGAATTCGTAGCGATCAAACTAAAGCTTGGGGAATAGCTCAAGAGAAGGAATCCATCTAATCAACGGACTACAAGGGTGAATTTCTATATCTCTTGTGAGTTCGTTTTTTGATATTCGTATATACGTAGCTCGATTGATCCTCGTAGGGATTCAGATCGAATTAATTTTCATTTTACCGCTTCCGTCGGGCCCGTTTTAGGCACCGAATCCCAACAGTGGTATCGGAGCGTAGGTCTTGCGATCGTATATACGATATTGGCATTTGGAATGCTCGATTAGATGGTGAATGATTTGGAATCATTTTAGTCATAATCGTGGTATATGTTTTTCGTTCGTAATAATTGTATTTTTCGTAAGTTTATGTCTAAATATAAATATTAAATTTCTGGGAAATATGATTTATATTGAAGATATGAAAGTCGAAAAATATAGATATTGGATATCCGGTCGAAAATCTAGCCCCGAATCATCGTCAGACGATTTTATGGACAAAAAGGGTAATCTGGCCGAGAGTGACTCGACCGTGTCCTGGGTGACTCGATCGTGTCCGGCAGTCTGGCCAAGTCACCGCCAGGTAGACTCGACCGTGTCCTAGGTGACTCGGTCGTGTCGGGGAGTCTGGCCAAGTCACTGCCAGGCAGACCCGACCGTGTCTGGAGACACGGGCCGTGCCTGGCCTGCAGATGCCGAGCGTGACTCGGCCATGCCAGGCCTGTCTGCCGGCAGGTTGCCGAGGGTGACTCGGCCATGGCAGGCCATTTTCGCCCCGGCTCGATTTTTCGTGTATTCTTGAAAATTAATCTCCGGCATGTTAAATTGGATTTAATATGATTAAAATGATTTATGGTATTTTATTTTATAAGGGAAATTTGATTAATTGGAATATTTATGGTCGACCGAATTATTTTGAACGTTATCATATTAGCGATTGTGTGAATCGATTGGATCGGTTCGTATTGTTGATTGGATCAATGTATCTCTACGCTTTCCATTTATATAGTATTTATTGGATGAATGATTTTGAGTGGGGATGTGGTTCGTGGACTTAGTTTTTGAATTGTTCGTTTATCCGATTGGGTTGTAAAGGCCGTTTTGAGCCTATTTATTTTACTAGAAATATTTGTATCTAGGATGCAATTTTCAATGTAAAATTTATATGTAATGACGAAGACCGGAGGAAGATCCATTTCGAGAAGACGAAGATTCAAGACGAAGACTTGTAATTAGATTACGAAGTTTTTGTTTTCTAGGAACGGCCCATGAACCACATGTTGGTAGCAACTAGGTTGTGAATGGTTGTTTTCATATTATATGAATGGCACAAACGCGCTTAAGCGATTAATGTGCAAAGTGTAACGTTAATCGCGAAAATTCTCCCACGACAAATTATTAAGGTTAAAAGGTTTCAAGGTTTTCCTACCCTCCACCGAGCTTTGGAAATTGAAACCCAAACCGGATGTGCTATGCTTCCGAGTTATCGGGTAGTCGTTCGGGAGGACGGATAAATTACGGATTGGATGCCTTCGGTTGGATTAAATTTTATCCCTAGAAACCCGATAGGTTGCGGATAAGATCTGATTATGAAACCGATTTGCGTCGAGGTATAAACTTAACTTGTTCATGAACCATAGAAATCGTATAGGTTGAGAGGAGTGAACAAGGGTAAAAGAAGATCGTATCATCCATTAGATGGGTTGGTGTTGGACACTACTTTATGAAAATTAATAGACTAGAAACACATTCGGTTGCCCTCTATATAGATTTATAAAGAACTCGATCACCACTATGAAGTAGAGCGACGATACTTAGGATTTCACATGGGAGTGTGTTGTTAGATAAAAATAGTGGGAGGTGGGTAACAAGAATAGAAAAGACCTTAATTCTATACTCGAACATAATATAACAAGTCACTAATGTCTGTTATACTTAATGCGAGACATAACTCTCAATATGACAATGAATCCACTCAATTCTACTCGAAAAGAACACCTTGATGGGACCTAATTTTGTGGATTGGCTCATGTCGATGATTGTCCTCGGTATAGAGGCACTAGGATACGTCTTGGAGATGGACATTCCGGCGCCTCTGTGCGGACCGAGCCAATCAGGAAGAGATTGAAAACCACAAAAAGTGGGTTAAGGATGACATGAAAATCCGTGCTAATATGATGGCTTCCATGACTAATGAGCTTCAGAGAGCTCATGAGAAAATGACTTCTGCTAGGCAGATTCTATCTCACTTAACCGAACTTTATGGTGAGCACAGCAGAACTGCTAGATATGAGATATCCAGGCAACTGTTCGGTGCAAGGATGAAGGAAGGTGAGAAGGTTGGGGAACAGATCCTCCAAATGATATCCATGATCGAGAGATTGGAGGCTCTTGATTTTAAAATGGATACTTCTCTCCAAATCGACCTTATCCTTCAGTCTCTTCCTGATTCCTTCTCACAGTTTGTTATGAACTTCAACTAGAATGAGATTGCATGTAACTTAGGTGGGCTAATGAACAAACTGTTGACCACTCAGTCTCAGATGAAGACTCCGCGGATGAAGGAGTCTGCCCTTGTGATTTCTTCTAGACTTCGGAAGTCTAAAAATAAGAAGAAAAAGACCAAGAAGCAGACTGAACCACAAGTTAAGGACCTTAAAGGAAAGGGCAAGGCCCCAATGGTTCCAAAGAACAAGAAGAAGAAGGATGCTTGTCTCAAGTGCGAAGAGCTGGGCCACTGGGCTAGAGACTGTCCGATTCTTCATGGCACTTCAGGTACAAAACTTTTAGTTTTGGAAACAAATTGTTCTGCTACTGTATTTTCTACTTCCTGGATACTGGATTCTGGTGCTAGTTCTCATTATTGTACCATGAATCAGGATCTAGAACAATAGGAAGCTTAGATCCGGAGAAGTTATGATCACAGTCGTAAGCGGGCATAGTGTCGAGGCGACCGACGTAGAATCACTTCTTTTGGGTTTAGAATCCGTTTTTGTTTTGACTTTAGAAGATGTACTTGTTTTGCCTAAGGGGCACAAAAACATTGTATCCATTCCGGTCATGGACCGAAAAGGCTTTTCATTTTTCATTGGTGATGGTTCCTGCAAAATTTATGTTAGAAATAAACTAGTGGGTACTGCTACATTGTTGAATGGATTGTATCATCTAAATCTCAGCAACAAAGTAGTTGTGAATATTATGACTAGAAAACGTGGTAGGGATGAAACCAATCAAGTTTTGAAATGGCATCTTAGACTTGGTCATGTTGGTCAGACCAAGGTTTACAAGATGGAAAAGGATGGACTTATGGGTCCATTGGGATCGGATCCCTTTCCCACTTGTGAATCTTGCCTTAAAGGCAAAATGACTAAGTCCCCCTTCACAGGGACTTTTGAAAGAGCCGCTGATAAATTGGGATTAGTCCATACCGACGTATGTGGTGCTTTGGAAGCGACATGTGACGGATATCAATATTTCATTACGTTTAGAGATGATCGTACTAGGTATGGTTATGTAGACTTAATGAAACATAAATCCAAGGCTTTTGAGAAATTCCAGGAATTCAAAGCCCTAGTCGAGAAACAAACTGGTAATCATATCAAAGCACTTCGGTCGGACTGAGGTGGCGAGTATATGAGTTTGGAGTTTGACGAGTTCCTTAAGGAACATGGAATAGTATCACAACTAACATCTCCAAGTACTCCTCAGTTAAATGGTGTGTCAGAAAGAAGGAACCGGACCTTGTTGAACATGGTCCGTTCCATGCTGGGCTATACTGACTTACCGATTTACCTGTGGGGGTATGCACTCCTCACTGCTGCTTACATCTTGAACAGATGTCCTTCCAAATCCATTCCTAAAACTTCACATGAGATGTGGGAGGGTAGGAAACCAAGTCTTAATCACATTAGGATTTGGGGATGTCCCGCCTATGTCAAGAAGACTAAGGTGGACGAAATGGAAGAGAGGTCCGTGAGGAGATGTTTCATTGGATTCCCATCTGAGTCGATGTGTTATCTATTCTACATGCCCTAAGATCGAAAGATCGTTGTTGCTTTGCATGCACACTTCCTGGAAGAAGAGGTTCATTCAGGAAGGAGGAGCACGTAGAAATATTTCTTTGGAAGAATACAATGAAACTCCTCAGGAGACACCTGTGCAATAAAATGGAACTGAATCTTCTATAACACAAGTACAACCACCATGTAGGTTAAGTAGGGTGTCTCAATTACCTAAGAGGTATAGTTTTATGCACTTGGAGGAACTGGGTTTCCTCGAGGTTCCAATTGATAAACAAGAGATCGACCCACGACCAATGACCTAGCAATGGTGGATGTAGACTCCATGAAATGGACTGTAGCAGTCTTCAGGTAGTTAGGACCTTCGTTTTTACAAGACGGTCAAAGAGTTTGACTTCATGCAAAATGAAGAGCAACCTTGTGTATACAAGAGGGTTAGTGGGAGCATGATCGCATTCTTAGTACTATATGTAGATGAGATTCTACTAATAGGAAATGATGTGGGAATGCTCAGTTCTGTGAAAGCTTTGCTTTCGAGTAATATCTCCATGACAAACTTGGGAGAAGAAACCTATATTCTTGGGATTCCACTCTAGTGGGATAGATCGAAGAGAATGATAAGTTTTTTTTCCAAGCCCTCTATATAGAGTAGATCTTAAAGAGGGTTCCTTCCGATGCGACATGGAGTAAAACTCACCTTGAAGATATATCCTCATTGAGGAACAATGAAAGGAAATGAGTTATATACCATATGCTTGGCGATGGGTAGCCTTACATATACTTTATTGTGTACAAGACCTGACATTGCGCATGCTAGAATCGTGGTAAGTAGGTTTCGGGCTAACTTGATCGGGGAACATTAGACATCAGTAAAGAATGTTCTCAAGTACTTTAGAAGTACTAAGAGATCTGATTTTTATATATGGTGGTGGAGAATTGAATGTGATGGGATTCACTATATTGGACTTCCAAGGATAGAAAGACGATTCTATGTCTACTTATGGCTATATTAACTCTTAATGGAGGAGCAGTATCATGGCATAGTGCCAAGTATAGCGCGACTGCTAATTCCACCTGTTAGGCTGAGTATACAGCGGCCTCGGAGGCCTCCAAAGGAAGAATTTAGAAGTTACTGGGTAAACTTCATGTAACACCTTGTGTTGCGCTGCCAGAGCGGTAGCACAGGCCTAGGAGCCGATGTTTCACAATAGTACCAAACATATTGAGAGAGTATCATCTCGTAAGAGAATTTGTTCGCATAGAGATACATTGTGCTGCATAAAGTAGAGTCAGCCGACTACGTCGCTGATCCACTGACCAAGCCACATTCTCAGATGAGCTTGGAGCGTAATCTGGAGAACATGGGTATTAGATACCATAGTGTGTGGCATTGAGTGCAAGTGGGAGATTGTTGGGAGTATGCCCTCGAATTCCACTCTGAGGATGATGAGTGAGGGCATTGTACTTGTAATTATGTAAATCATTTATATAAGGTAATGGATGTTTCTTTATTTACTGGTAGTTACTGGCATTCCTAACTCGTAAATACATATAAAGAAACTAGTCCGTGCATTTGAGAGCAAAACATTCCACTCCTTATTAGATTAGGGGGTCGGCCTTTGGAAAGGTTTATAGCTCAAATACTTAATCGTCGCAAGTCGATGAAACTTGGTAGGCGTTAAGTTTATGTGAAGACTTGTATAATGTGTTCTTTGACATGGAGAGTGCCTGTCGAACACTAATGGTTAGTGGGAGCACACGTTATAGGTAAGCTAATTGGATTAGTATACTCGAATTGACTCACCCTCGATACGTCACACGGATTTCACTGCAGGATAGTCAATGACGGAATCGAAAGGTTGTGATAGGTATTCGTGAACCATAGACTTGAGGATTTAGTAGGGATGTACTTGTGACGTCAATATTTTCATTAGAGTAGTTCGACCCTGTAAACTGGAAGGCGGGGGTCAACCTCGACATGCATCTTGACGGGTAAGTAGTAGGTCCTACTGAATACCAAGATAGAATTCTTTCTCCCGTTAGTGAGCGGGTTATATGTCCTATGCGGTTATTGGCATATGAGATCATAAGTCTTTGGCCAAAGCATTGGAGCTAGTTGTATTAGGTACACGAGAGCTCGATGATCTCGGTTTGCATTAACGCATGCATAGCTTCAAGTACAGATAGGGTTTGACTAACCGTGACCCTATAACTTGATCGGGACATTTGAAAGAAGGGTTTATACGTATATTGGTATTCACGATAGAATGGTTCTTGAATGATCCCAATCATTCGTTCTCAGTTGGGGTACGGTGTAGGCCGCCAGGCTGGCTAGGTGGTGCTACTACTCTTTGGTTCCTCCATTGCTAACTGAGACGAACCTACCGAGTCGCGCAATAGGATTGACGACGGAATGAATTAAGCTAACTCTCTCATTATGAATATTAGATATTGGATATCTAATTTTGGAACATTGGATGATTAAATTGATTTATTGGATAAATTGATTTACGGCCTAATGAATTAAATAAATTACTGGGTGATTAATTTAATTCATGTATATAATTATTTCTTGGAGAAATTAATTATATTATTTTGTATTTGATATGTTTAATTAATTGGATTAATTAATCGATATAAATACATCGATACGAGAATCGAGTTTATCTGTTTAGATCCTCGGGAGTCAAAGCGAACCGAACTCGTCCGATTTCTAGCATGGGCCGCCCCACATTCCACCCACATTCCTTGTGGACTCTTGCTCCATTCTTTAATGGATTATGATTGACATGGTGGGGTAGATTCTCATTGGTATGAGTTGTAACATGTGGGAGAAGTTGAATAAGAGGGATGAAGACATCTTTCATCTAAGATACTTGATTCCAACGTGAAGTTGAAGAGGAAAGAGAGAGAGAAGTCTTCTTCATCATCTTCTTCTTTATTCATCAAGTTCTTGATTTTTCTTGGAGAAAAAAATTGAGAAATAAAAGAGAGATTGTGAGTTATACACTTAGAGTGTTATAATTTCATATTGGAAGCTTCATCACTTAGCTCTAGCCGTATCCTTGGAGGATAGCAAGGTGATTGTCGTTCCGGTCGTTTCTCCAGCACGTGGCAAGTAGAGACGCGGTGCTTTCGGCGTTGGAGATCGTTCAAGGGCTTGGAGCGGATTGAATTCGTAGCGATCAAACTAAAGCTTGGGGAATAGCTCAAGAGAAGGAATCCATCTAATCAACGGACTACAAGGGTGAATTTCTATATCTCTTGTGAGTTCGTTTTTTGATATTCGTATATACGTAGCTCGATTGATCCTCGTAGGGATTCAGATCGAATTAATTTTCATTTTACCGCTTCCGTCGGGCCTTCGTTTTAGGCACCGAATCCCAACAGTGGTATCGGAGCGTAGGTCTTGCGATCGTATATACGATATTGGCATTTGGAATGCTCGATTAGATGGTGAATGATTTGGAATCATTTTAGTCATAATCGTGGTATATGTTTTTCGTTCGTAATAATTGTATTTTTCGTAAGTTTATGTCTAAATATAAATATTAAATTTCTGGGAAATATGATTTATATTGAAGATATGAAAGTCGAAAAATATAGATATTGGATATCCGGTCGAAAATCTAGCCCCGAATCATCGTCAGACGATTTTATGGACAAAAAGGGTAATCTGGCCGAGAGTGACTCGACCGTGTCCTGGGTGACTCGATCGTGTCCGGCAGTCTGGCCAAGTCACCGCCAGGTAGACTCGACCGTGTCCTAGGTGACTCGGTCGTGTCGGGGAGTCTGGCCAAGTCACTGCCAGGCAGACCCGACCGTGTCTGGAGACACGGGCCGTGCCTGGCCTGCAGATGCCGAGCGTGACTCGGCCATGCCAGGCCTGTCTGCCGGCAGGTTGCCGAGGGTGACTCGGCCATGGCAGGCCATTTTCGCCCCGGCTCGATTTTTCGTGTATTCTTGAAAATTAATCTCCGGCATGTTAAATTGGATTTAATATGATTAAAATGATTTATGGTATTTTATTTTATAAGGGAAATTTGATTAATTGGAATATTTATGGTCGACCGAATTATTTTGAACGTTATCATATTAGCGATTGTGTGAATCGATTGGATCGGTTCGTATTGTTGATTGGATCAATGTATCTCTACGCTTTCCATTTATATAGTATTTATTGGATGAATGATTTTGAGTGGGGATGTGGTTCGTGGACTTAGTTTTTGAATTGTTCGTTTATCCGATTGGGTTGTAAAGGCCGTTTTGAGCCTATTTATTTTACTAGAAATATTTGTATCTAGGATGCAATTTTCAATGTAAAATTTATATGTAATGACGAAGACCGGAGGAAGATCCATTTCGAGAAGACGAAGATTCAAGACGAAGACTTGTAATTAGATTACGAAGTTTTTGTTTTCTAGGAACGGCCCATGAACCACATGTTGGTAGCAACTAGGTTGTGAATGGTTGTTTTCATATTATATGAATGGCACAAACGCGCTTAACTGATTAATGTGCAAAGTGTAACGTTAATCGCGAAAATTCTCCCACGACAAATTATTAAGTTTATAAGGTTTCAAGGTTTTCCTTCCCTCCATCGAGCTTTCGGGAAATTGAAACCCAAACCGGATGTGCTATGCTTCCGAGTTATCGGGGTAGTCGTTCGGGGAGGACGGATAAATTACCGGATTGGATGCCTTCGGTTGGATTAAATTTTATCCCTAGAAACCTGATAGGTTGCCGGATAAGATACAATTATGAAACTGATTTGCGTCGAGGGTATAAACTTAACTTGTTCATGAACCATAGAAATCGTATAGGTTGAGAGGAGTGAACAAGGGTAAAAAGAAGATCGTATCATCCATTAGATGGGTTGGTGTTGGACACTACTTTATGAAAATTAATAGACTAGAAACCTGTTCGGTTGCCCTCTATATAGATTTATAAAGAACTCGATCACCACTATGAAGTAGAGCGACGATACTTCCGGATTTCACATGGGAGTGTGTTGTTCCGATAAAAATAGTGGGAGCTGGGTAACAAGAATAGAAAAGACCTTAATTCTATACTCAGAACATAATATAACAAGTCACTAATTAATCTGTTATACTTAATGCAGACATAACTCTCAATATGACAATGAATCCACTCGCAATTCTACTCGAAAAGAACACCTTGATGGGACCTAATTTTGTGGATTGGCTCCGCAATCTGATGATTGTCCTCAGTATAGAGGCACTAGGATACGTCTTGGAGATGGACATTCCGGCGCCTCCTGTGCGGACCCGAGCCAATCAGGAAGAGATTGAAAACCACAAAAAGTGGGTTAAGGATGACATGAAAATCCGTGCTAATATGATGGCTTCCATGACTAATGAGCTTCAGAGAGCTCATGAGAAAATGACTTCTGCTAGGCAGATTCTATCTCACTTAACCGAACTTTATGGTGAGCACAGCAGAACTGCTAGATATGAGATATCCAGGCAACTGTTCGGTGCAAGGATGAAGGAAGGTGAGAAGGTTGGGGAACAGATCCTCCAAATGATATCCATGATCGAGAGATTGGAGGCTCTTGATTTTAAAATGGATACTTCTCTCCAAATCGACCTTATCCTTCAGTCTCTTCCTGATTCCTTCTCACAGTTTGTTATGAACTTCAACTAGAATGAGATTGCATGTAACTTAGGTGGGCTAATGAACAAACTGTTGACCACTCAGTCTCAGATGAAGACTCCGCGGATGAAGGAGTCTGCCCTTGTGATTTCTTCTAGACTTCGGAAGTCTAAAAATAAGAAGAAAAAGACCAAGAAGCAGACTGAACCACAAGTTAAGGACCTTAAAGGAAAGGGCAAGGCCCCAATGGTTCCAAAGAACAAGAAGAAGAAGGATGCTTGTCTCAAGTGCGAAGAGCTGGGCCACTGGGCTAGAGACTGTCCGATTCTTCATGGCACTTCAGGTACAAAACTTTTAGTTTTGGAAACAAATTGTTACACTCTTGTATTTTCTACTTCCTGGATACCGGATTCTGGTGCTAGTTCTCATTATTGTACCATGAATCAGGATCTAGAACAATAGGAAGCTTAGATCCGGAGAAGTTATGATCACAGTCGTAAGCGGGCATAGTGTCGAGGCGACCGACGTAGAATCACTTCTTTTGGGTTTAGAATCCGTTTTTGTTTTGACTTTAGAAGATGTACTTGTTTTGCCTAAGGGGCACAAAAACATTGTATCCATTCCGGTCATGGACCGAAAAGGCTTTTCATTTTTCATTGGTGATGGTTCCTGCAAAATTTATGTTAGAAATAAACTAGTGGGTACTGCTACATTGTTGAATGGATTGTATCATCTAAATCTCAGCAACAAAGTAGTTGTGAATATTATGACTAGAAAACGTGGTAGGGATGAAACCAATCAAGTTTTGAAATGGCATCTTAGACTTGGTCATGTTGGTCAGACCAAGGTTTACAAGATGGAAAAGGATGGACTTATGGGTCCATTGGGATCGGATCCCTTTCCCACTTGTGAATCTTGCCTTAAAGGCAAAATGACTAAGTCCCCCTTCACAGGGACTTTTGAAAGAGCCGCTGATAAATTGGGATTAGTCCATACCGACGTATGTGGTGCTTTGGAAGCAGCATGTGACGGATATCAATATTTCATTACGTTTAGAGATGATCGTACTAGGTATGGTTATGTAGACTTAATGAAACATAAATCCAAGGCTTTTGAGAAATTCCAGGAATTCAAAGCCCTAGTCGAGAAACAAACTGGTAATCATATCAAAGCACTTCGGTCGGACTGAGGTGGCGAGTATATGAGTTTGGAGTTTGACGAGTTCCTTAAGGAACATGGAATAGTATCACAACTAACATCTCCAAGTACTCCTCAGTTAAATGGTGTGTCAGAAAGAAGGAACCGGACCTTGTTGAACATGGTCCGTTCCATGCTGGGCTATACTGACTTACCGATTTACCTGTGGGGGTATGCACTCCTCACTGCTGCTTACATCTTGAACAGATGTCCTTCCAAATCCATTCCTAAAACTTCACATGAGATGTGGGAGGGTAGGAAACCAAGTCTTAATCACATTAGGATTTGGGGATGTCCCGCCTATGTCAAGAAGACTAAGGTGGACGAAATGGAAGAGAGGTCCGTGAGGAGATGTTTCATTGGATTCCCATCTGAGTCGATGTGTTATCTATTCTACATGCCCTAAGATCGAAAGATCGTTGTTGCTTTGCATGCACACTTCCTGGAAGAAGAGGTTCATTCAGGAAGGAGGAGCACGTAGAAATATTTCTTTGGAAGAATACAATGAAACTCCTCGGGAGACACTGTGCAATAAAATGGGCCCAGATCTTATATAACACATGTACAACCACCATGTAGGTTAAGTAGGGTGTCTCAATTACCTAAGAGGTATAGTTTTATGCACTTGGAGGAACTGGGTTTCCTCGAGGTTCCAATTGATAAACAAGAGATCGACCCACGACCAATGACCTAGCAATGGTGGATGTAGACTCCATGAAATGGACTGTGATCTTCAGTAGTTAGGACCTTCGTTTTTACAAGACGGTCAAAGAGTTTGACTTCATGCAAAATGAAGAGCAACCTTGTGTATACAAGAGGGTTAGTGGGAGCATGATCGCATTCTTAGTACTATATGTAGATGAGATTCTACTAATAGGAAATGATGTGGGAATGCTCAGTTCTGTGAAAGCTTTGCTTTCGAGTAATATCTCCATGACAAACTTGGGAGAAGAAACCTATATTCTTGGGATTCCACTCTAGTGGGATAGATCGAAGAGAATGATAAGTTTTTTTTCCAAGCCCTCTATATAGAGTAGATCTTAAAGAGGGTTCCTTCCGATGCGACATGGAGTAAAACTCACCTTGAAGATATATCCTCATTGAGGAACAATGAAAGGAAATGAGTTATATACCATATGCTTCGGCAGTGGGTAGCCTTACATATACTTTATTGTGTACAAGACCTGACATTGCGCATGCTAGAAGCGTGGTAAGTAGGTTTCGGGCTAACCCAGTCAGGGAACATTAGACCGCCGTAAAGAATGTTCTCAAGCACTTTAGAAGTACTAAGAGATCTGATTTTTATATATGGTGGTGGAGAATTGAATGTGATGGGATTCACTGTATTGGACTTCCAAGGATAGAAAGACGATTCTATGTCTACTTATGGCTATATTAACTCTTAATGGAGGAGCAGTATCATGGCATAGTGCCAAGTATAGCGCGACTGCTAATTCCACCTGTTAGGCTGAGTATACAGCGGCCTCGGAGGCCTCCAAAGGAAGAATTTAGAAGTTACTGGGTAAACTTCATGTAACACCTTGTGTTGCGCTGCCAGAGCAGTAGCACAGGCCTAGGAGCCGATGTTTCACAATAGTACCAAACATATTGAGAGAGTATCATCTCGTAAGAGAATTTGTTCGCATAGAGATACATTGTGCTGCATAGAGTAGAGTCAGCCGACTACGTCGCTGATCCACTGACCAATCCACATTCTCAGATGAGCTTGGAGCGTAATCTGGAGAACATGGGTATTAGATACCATAGTGTGTGGCATTGAGTGCAAGTGGGAGATTGTTGGGAGTATGCCCTCGAATGCCACTCAGAGGATGATGAGTGAGGGCATTGTACTTGTAATTATGTAAATCATTTATATAAGGTAATGGATGTTTCTTTATTTACTGGTAGTTACTGGCATTCCTAACTCGTAAATACATATAAAGAAACTAGTCCGTGCATTTGAGAGCAAAACATTCCACTCCTTATTAGATAAGGGGGTCGGCACTGGAAAGGTTTATAGCTCAAATACTTAATTGTTCGCATGTCGATGAAACTTGACTGGGCGTTAAGTTTATGTGAAGACTTGTATGATGTGTTCTTTGACATGGAGAGTGCCTGTCGAACACTAATGGTTAGTGGGAGCACACGTTATAGGTATGCTAATTGGATTAGTATACTCGAACTGAATCACCCTTGATTCGTCACACGGATTTCACTCCGGGACAGTCAATGACGGAATCGAAAGGTTGTGATAGGTATTCGTGAACCTTAGACTTGAGGATTTAGTAGGGATGTGTTTTTGACGTCAAGATTTTCATTAGAGTAGTTCCACCCTGTAAACCGGAAGGCGGGGGTTACCCTCGACGTGCATCTTGACGGGCAAGTAGCAGGTCCTACTGAATACCAAGATAGAATTCTTTCTCCCGTTAGTGAGCGGGTTATATGTCCTATGCGGTTATTGGCATATGAGATCATAAGTCTTTGGCCAAAGCATTGGAGATAGTTGTATTAGATACACGAGAGTTCGATGAACTCGGGTTGCATTACCGCATGCATAGCGTCAAGTACAGATAGGGTTTGACTAACCGTGACCCTATAACTTGATCGGGACATTTGAAAGAAGGGTTTATACGTATACTGGTATTCACGACAGAATGGTTATTGAATGATCCCAATCATTCGTTCTCAGTTGGGGTACGGTGTAGGCCGCCAAGCTGGCTAGGTGGTGCTACTACTATTTGGTTCCTCCCATTGCTAACTGAGACGAACCTACCGAGTCGCACAATAGGATCGACGACGGAATGAATTAAGCTAACTCTATCATTATTAATATTAGATATTGGACATCTAATTTTGGAACATTGGATGTTTAAATCGATTTATTGGATAAATTGATTTACGGCTTAATGAATTAAATAAATTACTGGGTGATTAATTTAATTCATGTATATAATTATTTCTTGGAGAAATTAATTATATTATTTTGTATTTGATATGTTTAATTAATTGGATTAATTAATCGATATAAATACATCGATACGGAATCGGAGTTTATCTGTTTAGACCCTCTGGATTCCGAAACGAACCGAACTCGTCCGATTTCTAGCATGCCCCCACATTCCACCCACCTTCCTTGTGGACTCTTGTTCCATTCTTTAATGGATTATGCTTGACATGGTGGGGTAGATTCTCATTGGTATGAGTTGTAACATGTGGGAGAAGTTGAATAAGAGGGATGAAGACATCTTTCATTTAAGATACTTGATTCCAACGTGAAGTTGAAGAGGAATGAGAGAGAGAAGTCTTCTTCATCATCTTCTTCTTTATTCATCAAGTTCTTGATTTTTCTTGGAGAAAAAATTGAGAAATAAAAGAGAGATTGTGAGTTATACACTTAGAGTGTTATAATTTCATATTGGAAGCTTCATCACTTAGCTCTAGCCGTATCCTCGGAGGATAGCAAGGTGATTATCGTTCCGGTCATTTCTCCAGCGCGTGGCAAGTAGAGACGCGGTGCTTTCGGCGTTGGAGATCGTTCAAGGGCTTGGAGCGGATTGAATTCGTAGCGATCAAACTAAAGCTTGGGGAATAGCTTAAGAGAAGGAATCCATCTAATCAACGGACTACAAGGGTGAGTTTCTATATCTCTTGTGAGTTCGTTTTTTGATATTCGTATATACGTAGCTCGATCGATCCTCGTAAGGATTCAGATCAAATTAATTTTCGTTTTACCGCTTCCGCTGGGCCTTCGTTTTAGGCACCGAATCCCAACATCCACAACATTAAACAAGCAGGGGTATCATTAAATCCCTCAACGTTCAAAATAATCAAATCATAATTAACTAATACGGATCGTATTCACGAGGGTAAACCAACCATCGTAAATCCAACATGTAAACTCTATTTGTAGGGCACAAGTCGCATTAGAAAATACTTGCCTCAATAATTGATACCGAACACTCCGAAGAACACGGTTCAATCGGGAAACCTCGGACCCCGAAAAACACAATGAACGGAAGAGTTTTTCACAAGGATTTCGTTCCTAAGACATATCATCAATAAATCAATGATCGATCGAAGAGTAATAATCGTATAACGCCCGAATCCACCTCTAAGAACTTTTACCGGACACCTCAAGGCGTCGATTAGGAACTCGTCAAAACGATGACTCCTTAGTAATCAAACCATGGAACAACAAGGAAATTGGTAGAATACAACTTAATAATCAATAATCCATCACTAATCTATGTTATTACGGGTCAAACGGATGAAATCAATCAAAATCCCAAATTTCCCCAAAACTAGATTTTTAGGAAATATAACCTTGATTCGGTCGATCGGAGGAGGTTATGGGATGATTAGTCGACGTTAGAAACTCAAGAACTTCGTGGATTGATAGTTGAAAGGAAGGGAGAGAAATGAGAAAAATCGGTGTAAACCCGTATGCTCGATCATATTTATACTGCCCAGTGTGTGCCGATCACTTACGGTCGTAACCGGCACCCTTACGGCCGTAACTGGCCTTCGTCCGGATGCTGCCCAGAGCCCTTACAGCCGTAGCCGATCACACCTTACGGATGTAACCGGCCTTCGTCCGGATGCTGCCCAGTGCCATTACGGCCGTAGCCGATCATGCCTTACGGCCGGAACCGGCCTTCGTCCGGATGCTGCCCAGCGCCTGCCGAGCACTTATGACCGTAGCCGACACCTTACGACCGTAACCCAGCTAGGCGAGTCTCTGGACCAAAACATGCGGCTGTGACTCGGCCGTGGCCAATCCCGACGGCCCGGTTAGGCGTTTGACAACGTCTCGATCACACTAACGCATCGGTTATGATTCAAAACAATAACGAGCAAAATTACGAAACCTAACGTACCGTTTATAACAGAAAAACGAATTCCACATAATTATAACGACGCGAAATAATCGACACCAACCGATAAATAGTTCAAGGCAACCGGAATAAACGTCTCGGGTACTACAATAGACACAAAAATTAACCCGAGAAAGATAATACCGATACTCGGCAACCGAGAAATATCCTGAAAAAAATCCAAATTAACCAAAATGAAAATCCGGGGTATTATAATCTCCCCCACTAAAAATAAATTTCGTCTCGAAACTTAAAACAAAGACATCACAGTGCTAGCAAAGCGCCATGCTCAAACATACAAATCGCCAAGAAGAATCTGAGCGCTAAGAGAACACACGATTCCAACCACCCGAAGGCTCGAAATTCGACGAGGGAAGTAATTACCCAAACTTTGGGAAATTACATGATACACGATCGAAACACCAAGCAAAAGCCCGCAGCATGCATAATAACGTTAAATGAACTTACGAGAAACTTGAAACAACAGTTTCGAACGAAATTCGCAAGAATCGAACTCAAATGTGGAAAAGTCACCAAAAAGCACGGAACTCCGCAAAACGACACCGAAACAAACTCGGATATCAAAAAGTGTAGAATTAATCATTCTCGGAATGACGAAACGGTCACAAGAGAGCCGTTAAAACAGACTCATTCCATAAAAGAAATTTACCGAAAATCAAAATTGTGGATATTACATACTACCCTACTTAAAAGAAGTTTCGTCCGAAACTTAAAAATAAGTAGGGAGGAACAATATCCCACCAGGAACATCACAACGAGATACACAAGAACGCATAGCTTACGCCCATCGGCGAGATGTTACAAGAATGCAAAGGAACATACGGTGTGGAAACACGCTCAACGACAACCATCACAATGCCACAAGCAGGGGCATAACACATTAAACAAATGCCAAGCATCACCAAATAGATAACATAATCAAGTCAATTGTCCGAACCCTCAAGAGACGAAAGGCACCTATTACAAGAAAACACGCACAGTCGAAGAAATAGAACTGAAACGTACAATGATCCGCAAAGGTAACCACGGGGAATTCCGACCACGCCGAAATTCTCTAAAACCACACTAGGCATCTCCGTGACCTTTTGGAGCATAGACGCAAACTCGATCCCCAAACCTCTCAGCTACCATTTCACAATGCACGGCTCGGTGACCCACCTGGCCACACTCGAAATAGCTGACTAATGGTGAACGACAATTCTTTGCGGTACGAGATCAGGCAACAACAATCGGACAACCACGATTGAACTAACAATGATCGCCTTTAAGGCTAAAATAACTCACTAGACCAATTTGGTCTTTCAATCAACACATACAACTCAATCTCAATATGTGCCCACGCAGGGGTCAACATACAATATACTCCCATACAACGGGGGAAATACTGCAGCGGAAATAAAGTACAACCAAACCAATACGACATCGTATAGATCCTCATGTGATTAGTATCGATCATCTTTCATCATCCTTCATGCCGACCCTGTGTTATGCTCCCCAAAACCTGAATGCAATACAGACATCCACCCCCCGATTACTCGAGGGTTAGCAAAATCCCACTATTTTTCTAGTGCAAGTACATATCATATGAAATGTAACAAACAAATAGAAATCACGAATCTAGTACGACAATTAACTACCGAAACCTTCCCGATAGGTTTTATTAATTAGAACGCAATCAATGAAGTATTTGGAAATAAATTCCTCATCTCGGGGATTTTAAAAATAGAAACCTTGTTGGATCTCAAGTCCTTAGTTGAAAAATAATCATTTCAAAACGAATGGGTCTCGGCCCAAATCACTTTCTGTAAAACAACCTTTACAAAACAGTTGAGATCTCATCCCAAATATCATCAAATCACAGTACACGAGAATAATGGCAAGGTCCGTTCCCCAACATCAAAACCCCACGACTAAAGGACTAAACACATACAACAAAATACTCTAGTGCCATCCTAGCCAAGTAGGCCAAATGAACAACTTACCTCTTACACAATTCACACACGTATACATTCCAATTCCGTATTAAGCACAAAGCTTTCACAAGAATACTCGCAAACGAGCAAATCATTTTGAAATACACATGCAGCGGACGAAACCAACAGTAAAAAATACATTAGCAGTGACACCACTCCTTATATAAACAAAATATGAGAGTCGAAGAACCACATATCACGAAATCACAATCCACAGAAGGATTCCACCACTTAACAAATAATCATACAAGTATCTCGTGTCACACGAGGCACAACACAAAGGGGGGAGACTTACAACCACAGGTCGCACGAAGATGATGATCGCCCCATGATAGTAATCACGACCAACAAACTCAGACGACGCGTCGCGACAGGACTCAGTCAGACAAAATCCGACGAGACAAGACCCAACAGACACAACTTGACCCGACAGCCTAGGTTCCCACAACCTAAGCTCCGATACCATTTATGAAACACCCCCAATCCACTCAGGGATATTACACGCCGTAGACCCTATCCTCAAGGATCTACCAGGCTGGCAACTAAAATTAAACATCTCAACATCGTCTTTAAGGATAAAATGACTCAGTAGACCGATTTGGCCTTTCAATCAACACATACAACTCAATCTCAATACGCGCCCACACATGGGTCAAAATATAACATACTCCCATACAACGCGGGAAATACTGCAGCGGAAATAAAGTACACCCAAACCAATATGACATCGTATGGATCCTCGTGTGATTAGTATCGATCATCCTTCATCATCATTCGTGCTGACCCTGTGTTATGCTCCACAAAACCTGAATGCAATACAGACATCCACCCCCCGATTACTCGGGGGTTAGCAGAATCCCACTATTTTGTTAGAAATATGCCCTCGAATGCCACTTAGGGGATGAGAGAGTAGGGGCATTGTACTTGTAATTATGGAATAATTAATAAAAAGGCAATACGATTCATTCACTGTTTATTGTATTTCAAATGCATTCTTAATTTGGTAAAGATTAAAGTGAAGTCCATGTAAATAAAATGAACATTCCATTCTCATTATCGAATAAGAGGAAATGCACAGGAAGTGTTTAAAGTTTATTTACGTAAATCGTTCGCAAGTCAATAAACTTAAATGGGCATTAAGTTTTAGTAAGACTTGTATAACTAATGCTAGGACGTGTGCATGTCTTGATAGCATAGTTAAAAGTATATTGGTGGGACCAATATACTCGAACACAACTCATACTTGATTCAGTCACACGGTATTCACTCTCGGATAGTCGATGACGAATCGAAAGGTTGTGATAGTATACGTGGACCTTTGACTTGAGGGTTCAGTAGAAGATGTGCATGTGAGGTTTAGTTTGTCATTATATTATTTAGACTCATTTGCTTAATTGCTGAGTCGACATTGAAGTGCGGACTATAAGGGCAGGTAGCAGTCTTTACTGTATGCCAAGAAATGATTCTATATCTTGTTAGTGAGCACGCGAATGTTCTATACGGTTAATGTCAAATAAGATCATAAGTCTTTGGCCAAAGCATTCTGATATAGTTATATTAGTTACACTATTAATCAATCGGTCTTGATTTGCATTAACTAATGTATAGTGTCTAGTCAACAGTAGGGTTTGACTTTACCGTGGCCTGAAGACTTGACCGGGACATCTGATGAAGGGTCTATACATATATGGTATTCACGACATAATGGTTCTGGAATGATCCCTTCATTTGTTCTCAGTCGGGGTTTATAGTGTGGCCCGCTAGGCTGGCTAGGTGCTGCCCGCACTTATTGGTTCCTCCCAATGCCGGCTAAGATGGACCTACGGAGTCGCACATCAGGAGCGTTGACGGATAAATGTGAATTTATTATCTCTCTATTAATATTAGATATTGGATATCTAAATCATGATTTGTTGGATAAATTAAAATTGCGGTCTTATGAATTGAAATTAAGTTTCTAGGTAATTAATTTAATTCATAAATTATATTTCTAAGAGAAATATATTTGTATTTGATATAATTAATTAATTAGTATAAATACATTGGTGATTAAATGGAGTGTATTTAACGGATTTGTTTGACGAACATCCGGTACACGAGCCGAGTGACTCGGCCCATTTCTTGGAAAGTTCCTTGTACCCCCTAGCATGATTTGATGACTTTCATGTGTGTGGGAGCTCACATGAGTTGAGATACTCCCATGATTACACATGATAGTTGTAAAGGAATAATTATTCCTTTATAATTTAATATCATCACAAATGACACAACTTACATCACTGAACACAACTAGTGTGTGCAAGTGTGTGTTTTGTGGAAAGCTCTCGGCTGAAGTCTTTCATCAAGGGAGAGAAATTTTTGTTTTCAATTTTTCATCTTTGAGGTGATACAAAAGTTAAGAAAAATTAGAGATATAAATTCCTACGGTAATTTCCTAGCCGTGTTCTTGGAGAACGGAGTTACGTTGAATTTTTTCGGGCAACTTCCGACGCGTGTGAAGTAGAG
Organism: Orobanche coerulescens; assembly: GCA_033398695.1. Classification (NCBI taxonomy): domain Eukaryota; kingdom Viridiplantae; phylum Streptophyta; class Magnoliopsida; order Lamiales; family Orobanchaceae; genus Orobanche; species Orobanche coerulescens. Next base: position 78,419,063 of record CM065808.1, read on the forward strand.
GCATCGTTTTTTCAGTATTTGGGATGAAGGATTTTTTGTGCTCGGGCTCGGGCTCGTGATCATCATCTTACGAAGATTTATTTCAAAGGCTTCAAGGGTATGATCCTTTTATCTTCGTATTTATTTTTCGTATATACATTTCTTGATGGATCCTGTTTGGGATTCATTTTTATTTTTCCGATGCGTATTTCATTTTATTTCCGGAATCCCAACAGTGGTATCAGAGCGAGGTTAATGATACCGTATATACGATTATTTGTGCATTTTGAATGCTTTTGGATGATGTTTATGATTGAGAATCATTTTTGGTATAATTGTAGATTTTTAAATTGTTCGTTGTAGCATCACGTTTTTGGAAACGAGCCGAAAACAAAGAAGCGCGGCTGCCAATAGTGGTGCCGGCAGCACTGCCTGGGCTGCCTGCCCAGGCTGCCGAGAGGACTCGGCCAGACTGCCCAGGCTGCCGAGCATGGCTCGGCCATGGCACCTCTCGGGTTTTTGGCCTGATTTTCAATCGGGCCGCGGGCTGGGCCTAATACCGGATAGTCCGGGACTCCGTTTTAAGTTTATATTTTGTTGTAATTATTTCCCGAAATTTAAATTCGATTTTAATTTGACTAAATAAATATTTGAAATTTTTTTTGAGTTAAGGGAAATAAATTAAACGAGAATATTATTTTAGCGGGATTACTTTGAACGAATTAAAATGACGATTATTAGTATTAATTGTATTAATACCATTAAAATTGAACAGATTAATTTTATATTGATTGGATTAATATATTAACTGATTATTTAATTTTAATGCCACTTTATATTAATTAGATTAATATAGTAGAAATTAAATAGATTAATTTTATAGATTAATTTATATTAAAATTAATTATTTAATTTCATTGCTGTTACATGTTGTTAGAATCCTTATGTGATGGTGATATAGCTTGTGGACTTAGTTTTGATTTGTTCAATTCGATTGGGTTGTAAAGGCCGTTTTGAGCCTATTTATTTTTACTAGAAAAATTTGTATAGGATGCAAGTTTTTCAATAATGTAATTATTTTGGCTATGACGAAGACCGAAGACAACCGACCGAGAAGATAAAGAATCGAAGACTGTATTTTTTTTGTTTATTAGGTCATTCACTTGGCCCAGTACTTAGGAATAGGTCCATGAGCTATATGTTGGTAGTAACTAGGTTACTGTTTTCTGTTTTTTATTTTGAATGATTGACAAACAAACGCGTGTATAAATGAATTAATGTGCAAAGTGTAACATTAATCTCGAAATTCTCCTGACAACAAACAGACTAAGTTTGAAAAAGGTTACAAGGATTCCTACCCTCCATCAAACTCGTAGAAAATTGATACCCGAGCTGGTGTGCTATGCTTTCGAGTTATCGGGGTAGTACATTTGGTAAAGGTTGAAAAATTCTTGAGCGAATTAGATGCCTTCGATTGGTGATAAATTTCGCCCCTTATAGGTTGCCGGGTGAGATTCAATAGTCAAACTGATAGACGTTGATGGTCAAAAACATAGATAGTCTGGATTGCCAAGAAACCTGATAGGTTGAGGGCATGAAGACTAGGGGTAAAAGAAGATCAAATCATCCGTTCGACGGGTTGGTATTAGACACCACTTTACATAAATTAATTGGCAAGAAACTTGATAGGTTGCGTCTATTAAATTTTGTAAAGAACTTGATCACCACTAAGAAGTCGATCTTATCATGACTTCCGGATTATAATATGGGAGTATATAATTCCGATACAATTAGTGGGAGCCGAGAAAAGAATTATACAAGCCCTTAAATTCATACTCGGTCATAATAAAACAAGTCACTAATTTAATCTTGACTAAATTACAGAAAACGAAACTGTATCTCTCTAAAATGGCTAAAAACCCACTTGGAATACTACTTGAAAATAATCTCCTAATTGGCCCCAACATTGTTGACTGGTTGCGGAATCTGATGATTGTACTCAGTATGGAGTCTCTGGGATATGTTTGGGAGGCGGACATTCCACCGACTCCAATCCGGACTAGGGGTAATCAGGAAGATATTGACATCCATGAAAAATGGACCAAGGATGACGTGCTAGTCCGTGGCTTTATGATGGGATCAATAACAAATGAGCTGCAGAGAGCGCATGAGAAAAATGACTTCTGCTAGGCAAATTCTTGCACACTTGACCGAACTTTATCTAGAGCACAGTAGGACTGTTAGATATGAGACATCGAAGCAATTGTTCCGTGCTAGGATGAAAGGAGGGGGGAAAGTGGGAGACCACGTCCTTAAGATGATCTCTATAATTGAGAGGCTCAAGGTGCTTAACTTTAATAGGGATTTATCCCTCTAAATTTATCTCATCCTTAAATCTCTCCCTGACTCCTTCATGCAGTTTGTAATGAATTTCAACTGTAATGAAATTTCATGCATATTAGCTGGGATAATAAATGAACTGGTGATAGTGCAGTCTAACATGAAGACTAAACCAAAGGAGGATGCTCTTGTGATTTCTTCTGGGCATCAGACGTCCAAGAACAAGAAGAAAAAGACCTACGAGTGGTATAAAACCAAGAAAGGGGTGCAGAAAGGAAAGGGCAAGGCCCTAAAGGTTCACAAGGTAGGCGGTTTAAAAACCTATGGACAAATGTCTTGAATGCGGTGAGCTGGGCCACTGGCGTAGGATTTGTCCTAAGATTAATGGCAAATCATGTACGGAACTTTTTGTTTTTTCAAACCAATCGTTCCGCTATTGTATATTCTGCTTCATGGATTCTGGATTCAGGTGCTACTTCTTATATTTGTACTATGAATCAGGATCTAGAAAGAAGTAGGCAACTTGAAGCTGGGGAAGTGATGATGACTGTCGGAAGCAGACAAAGTGTCGAGGCAACCGATATTGGATCACTCCTACTGGGTTTAGAATCCGGTTTTATTTTGACGTTGGATGAAGTACTTGTTTAGCACAAGGGGCATAAAAACATTGTATCCATTCAAGTCTTGGACCGGAAAGGATTTTGTTTCTTCATTGGCAATGGTAGTTGTAAAATTTATTTTCGAAATAAATTGGTTGGCCCAACTACATTGTTGAATGGTTTATATCATCTGAACTTATAAAATAAATCAGCAGTGAACACTATAACTAGGAAATGTGGTAGGCAAGATACTAATCAAGCTCTTAAGTGGCACCTTAGACTTGGTCATATTAGTAAGACCAAAGTTCACAAAATGGACTTTTAAGTCCATTAGATGTAGAACCCTATCTAACTTGTGAATCATGCCTTAGGGGGAAGATTACTAAGTCCCCCTTCACAGGGACATTTGGAAGGGCTGCCGAAAAACTTGGGTTGGTATATACCGACGTTTGTGGTGCTTTAGAAGTAGCCCGAGATGGATATCAATATTTCATAATGTTCACAGATGATTATACTACGTATGGGATTGTGTACTTAATGAAACAAAAATCCGAAGCCTTTACTAAATTCAAAGAATGTAAGGCCCTAGTTGAAAAACATACTAGGATATCATATCAAAGCACTTCGGTTGGACCTAGGTGGCAAATATATGAGCACAGAGTTTGATGAGTTCCTTAAGTAACATGGAATAGTTTCACAATTCACGCCGCCAGGAACCCCACAGTTAAATGGTGTTACAGAAAGGAGAAATCGGACTTTGTTGGCATGGTTCGCTCCATGTTGAATTACACTGATTTACCAATTTACGTATTGGGGTATGCCTTACTAACCGCTGCCTATATCCTTAACAGATGTCCTTCCAAATCCATTCCTATCACTCCGCATGAGATGTGGAAGGGTAAGAAACCAAGTCTTAATCACATAAGAATTTGGGGATATCCAGCCTATGTGTAGAAGGCTAAGGTGGACAAACTGGAAGCAAGGTCCATCAAGAGATGTTTCATTGGATACCCAGAGGACTCGATGGGTTATTTATTCAACATACCAGAAGACCATAGGGTCGTTGTGGCTTTACAAGCGCACTTCCTTGAGGATAAGTTCATTCAGGAAGGTGGCTCGGGTAGAAATATCTCTTTGGAAGATCATAATGAAAGTCCTAAGGAGACATCTGATCAGGGATGAGGAACCTAACCTATTGTAACAAAACCTCCACTTCGAAGGTATGATAAGGTGTCTCACTTACCTGAGGGGTATGGCAATACACATGTCAAGGAACAGGGTGTCCACGACGCACATGATAGCCGTGAGGATGACCCATTCGATTTGATGAAGCAGCCAAGGACATTGACTTCATGCGAAATGAGGAGGAACCATGTGTTTACAAAAAGGTCAGTGGGAGCAACATTGCATTCTTAGTACTATATGTAGATGTTATTCTAATTATAGGAAATAACGCAGCAATGCTCAGCACTGTGAAAGCTTGGTTTTCTAAAACGTTCTCCATGAAAGACTTGGGAGAAGCTTCCTATATTCTAGGGATCCGTATTTACAAAGATAGACCGCGAAGAATGATTGGACTTTTCCAAGCCCTCTATATAGATAAAATCCTGAGAAGATTCAAGATGGATGAATCTAAAAGAGGGTTCCTTCCCATGCGATATGGAATTCATCTCACCACAAAAATGTGTCCTCAAAGTGAGGAAGACAAGAGAGAGATGAGTAAGGTACCCTATGCCTCGGCAGTGGGTAGCCTCATGTACGCTATGTTGTGTACAATACCAGACTTAGCGTACTCTGTGAGTATGGTAAGTCGATTTCAAGCAAACTTGGGATGGGAAAACTGGACTGCCATAAAGAACATTTTTAAGTACTTAACAAGAACTAGAAATATGATTCTTACTTACGGTGGTGGAGAACTGAGGGTGATTGGATTCATCGATTTTGATTTTCAAGGAGACAATGACGACTCTAAGTCGACATCTGGGTATTTGTTTACTCTCAATGGAGAAGCAGTATCTTGGAGAAGCTCCAATAAAACTGCTACTGCATATTCCACCTGCCAAGCAGAGTACCAAGCTGCCTCAGAGGATAGCAAAGAAGCATTTTGGATGCAGAAGTTTGTGCAAGAACTTCAAGTTGTGCCTAATGCGAAGCTGCCTATATCACTATTCTGTGATAATGATGGAGTTGTCGCCCAAGCCAAGGAGCCTAGGGCTCAACACAACACCAAGCATATAGAGAGAAAGTATCACATCGTTCGATAGATGGTTTAGAAATGATATGTTTCGTTGCAAAGAGTAGACTCAGAAGACAATGTCTCTCACCCGCTGACTAAGCCATTATCTCAGGCCATCTTGGAAAGACATCTGAAGAACATGGGTATTGGATACCATGATGTATGGCATTAAGTGCAAGTGGGAGATTGTTAGGAATATGCCCTCGAATGCCACTCAGGGGATGAGAGAGTTGTTGGGATTTGGTGACTAAAATGAAGGCCCAGCGGAAGCGGTAAAACGAAAATTAATTCGATCCGAATCCCTACAAGGATCGATCGAGCTACGTATATACGGATATATAAAACGAAACACAAGAGATACGAGAAACATACCCTCGTAGTCCGTTGATTAAATGGTATCCTTTTCTTGAGCTATTCCCCAAGCTTTGCTTGATCTCTACGAATCCAATCCGCTCCAAGCCCTTGGATGATCCAACGTCGAAAGTACAACGCCTCTACTTGCCACGCGCCGGATAAATGAATGGAATGACAATCACCCGATTAACCTCTAAGGTTACGGCTAGAATCAAGTGATGGAAACTTTATATTCAAGATTATAACACTCTAAGTGCTTAATCTATATCTCTTAATTAATCCTCACAATATTTATCCAAGCAAAATATGAAGGAGATGAAGAACACTTTGAAGACAAAAGAACTATTTTCTTCTCTCTTTTCATTTCTCAAAAACGTGTGAAAAACACTTTTTTTTAGGGGGAGAGATGTTGTCTTCATTTTATTCTTCAAGAATCAAGACCATATCACCTAAAACAATATCTTAAAAGATGTTGTTCCCTTGGTGCCCATATGTCTTCCACCTTTCAAGGTGAAGACCAAGATGTGGTTGGTAAGGGGCGGCCATCTAGAAGATCGGATGGGTTCGGTTCGTTTCGGACTCCCGATTATTCTAAACAGATAAACTCCAATTCCGTTCCGATGTATTTATATCGATTAATTAATCTAATTAATTAATCATATCAAATACATAATGACATAATTAATTTCTCCAAGAAATAATTATATTCATGAATTAAATTAATCACCAGGTAATTTATTTAATTCATTAGGCTGTAAATTAGTTTATCCAATAAATCAATTTAGACATCGAATGTCCCAAATTAGATATCAAATATCTAATATTCATAATGAGAGATTAAGCTCGATTCATTCCGTCATAAATCCTATTGCATAACTCGGTAGGTTCATCTCAGTCAGCAATGGGAGGAACCAAAGAGTAGTAGCACCACCTAGCCAGCCTGGCAGCCTACACTGTACCCCAACTGAGAACGAATGATTGGGATCATTCAAGAACCATTCTGTCGTGAATACCAGTATACGTATAAACTCTTCTTGCAAATGTCCCGATCATGTTATAGGGTCACAGTCATTCAAACCCTATCTGTACTTTACACTATGCATTCGTTGGTGCAAATCGAGATCATCGAGCTCTTATGTATCCAATACAACTACCTCCAATGCTTTGGCCAAATACTTATGATCTCATCTGCCAATAACCACATAGGACATATAACCCACTCACTAACGGGAGAAAGAATTCTTTCTTGGAATTCAGTAGGACCTGCTACTTGCCCGTCAAGATGCACGTCGAGGTTGAGCCCCACCTCCCAGTTTATAGGGTCGAACTACTCTAATGAAAATCTTGACGTCACAAGCACATCCCTACTAAATCCTCAAGTTAAAGGTTCACGAATACCTATCACAACCTTTCGATTCCATCATTGACAGTCCCATAGTGAAATCCGTATGACGAATCGAGGGTGAGTCAGTTCGAGTATACTAATCCAATTAGCATACCTATAACGTGTGCTCCCACTAACCATTAGTATTCGACAGGCACTCTCCATGTCAAAGAACACGTCATACAAGTCTTCACATAAACTTAACGCCCAGTCAAGTTTCATCGACTAGCGAACGATTAAGTATTTGAGCTATAAACCTTTCCAGTGCCGACCCCCTTATCCAATAAGGAGTGGAACATTTTGCTCTCAAATACATGGACTAGTTTTTATATGTATATTTACGAGTTAGGAATGCCAGTAACTACGAGTAAATATAGAAACTTCCATTGCCTTATATTAATGATTTACATAATTACAAGTACAATGCCCTCACTCAATATCCTCTGAGTGGAATTCGAGGACATACTCATAACAATCTCCCACTTGCACTCAATGCCACACACTATGGTATCTAATACCCATGTTCTCCAGATGACGCTCCAAGCTAGTCTGAGAAAGTGGCTTGGTCAGTGGATCAACGACGTTGTCGGCCGAGTCTACTCTGTTCAGCATAATATATCCCTTGCGAACAAATTCTCTTACGAGATGATACTTCCTCTCAATATGCTTGGCACTGTTATGAAACCTTGGCTCTTTGGCCTGTGCTACAGCTTTGTCGTTGTCGCAGTACAGCGGAGCAGGCAGCTCAGCACATGGTATCACTTGAAGTTCTCCCTGAAACTTATTAATCCAAAACCCTTCCTTGGAAGCCTCCGAGGCTGCTTGATACTCAGCCTGACAGGTGGAATCGGCAGTCGCGCTTTGCTTGGCGCTACGCCAAGATACTGCTCCTCCATTAAGAGTAAATATGTAGCCAGAAGTAGATATCGAGTCGTCCTTCAGTCCTTGGAAGTCCCACCACATCCAATTATGCACTGCCATACATCAGAACCATATCTATATTCCTTCTCAAGTACTTGAGAACGTTCTTTACCTCAGTCCAATGTTCCCTACCTGGGTTTGCCTAAAACCTACTCACCACGTTTACAGCATGTGCAATGTCAGGTCTCGTACACAACATAGCATACATAAGGCTACCCACGGCCGAAGCATATCGTATATTAATCATTTCCTTTCATTGTTCCTCACTTTGAGGACACATCTTCAAGGAGAGTTTTATTCCATATCGCATCAGTAGGAACCCTCTTTTAGAATCATCCATCTTAAATCGCTTTAAGATTTTATCTATATAGAGGGCTTGGGAAAGACCTACTGTTCTCTTCGCTCTATCCCGGTAGAGTCGAATTCCAAGAATATAGGTTGCTTCTCCCAAGTCTTTCATGGAGAAATTACTCGAAAGCCAAGCTTTCACAGAACTGAGCATTCCCACATCATTTCCTATTAGTAGAATGTCATCCACATATAGTACTAGGAATACGATCTTGCTCCTACTAACCCTCTTGTATACACAAAGTTCCTCTTCATTTTGCACGAAGTCAACCTCTTCGACTGCCTCGTCAAAACGAAGGTTCCAACTATTGGGATTCCGAAAATAAAACGAAATACGCAGCGGAAATAAATACGAATCCCAAACAGGATCGATCAAGTAACGTATATACGAAAAAAAAATACGAAGATTAAGAATCATACCCTTGAAGCCTTTGAAATAATTCTTCGTAAAATGATGATGATCACGAACCCCGTCCCGAACACGAAATCCCTTCGTTTCAAGCACCGAAAGTTAGAAGCCTCTACTTCACACGCGTCGGAAGTTGCCCGGAAAAATCTACAACACTCCGTTCTATGAAGAACACAGCTAGGAAGTGTTGTAGAAATTTATATATCACTTTTTCTTAACTTTTATATCACCTCCAAGATGAAAAATAGAAAAGAAAAAAAAATTCTCCTCCCTCACTTTTGAAGACACGGCTGAACTCCTCTCTCAAAAGATGAATATGAGTTGTCTCTAGTTTCATCTCATCATGTGTGTATATATATATATATATTATATCTCATATAATAATTATATATCATGTTATAATTATTTTGAGAATAAGAATCTCTACAAATAATTAAAACATGATAACACACATACAAGGTGGTCATGTGAGGGGGCGGCCTACTAGGAAGATTCCTAGAAAACGAGCCGAGCCACTCGGCTCGTGCACCGGACGTTCGTCAAACGACTCCGTTAAATACACTCCATTTAATTATCAATGTATTTATATTAATTAATTAATCTAATTAATTAATTAATTATATCAAATACAAATATATTTCTCTAAGAAATATAATTTATGAATTAAATTAATTACCTGGTAACTTAATTTTAATTCATAAGACCGCTATTTGATTTATCCAATAAATCATAATTAGATATCCAATATCTAATATTAATAGAGAGATAATAAATTCACATTTATCCGTCAATGCTCCTAATGCGCGACTCCGTATGTCCGTCTCAGCCGGCATTGGGAGGAACCAATGAGTGCGGGCAGCACTTAGCCAGCCTAGCGGGCCGCACTGTAAACCCCGACTGAGAACGAATGAAGGGATCATTCTAGAACCATTATGTCGTGAATACTATATACATATAGACCCTTCATCAGATGTCCCAGTCAAGTCTTCGGGTCACGGTAAAGTCAAACCCTACTGTTGACTAAACTCTATACATGTGTTAATGCAAATCAAGACCAACTGATCAATAGTGTATCTAATACTACTATATCAGAATGCTTTGGCCAAAGACTTATGATCTTATTTGCCATTAACCGTATAGGACATTCGCCGCTCACTAACAGAGATAGAATCCTTTTCTGGCATACAAGAAGATCGCTCCGCCCGTATAGTCCGCACTTCGAGGTCGACTCAGCAATTAAGCAAATGAGTCTAACTACTCTAATGACAAACTAAACGTCACAGGCACATCTTCTACTGAACCCTCAAGTCAAAGGTCCATGTATACTATCACAACCTTTCGATTCGTCATCGACTCTCCGAGAGTGAATACCGTGTGACTGAATCGAGTATGAGTCGTGTTCGAGTATACTGGTCCCACCAATATACTTATAACTATGCTATCAAGACATGCACATGTCCTAGAATTAGTTATACAAGTCTTATTAAAAAACTTAATGCCCATTTAAGTTTATTGACTTGCGAACGATTTACGTAAATAAACTTTAAACACTTCCAGTGCATTTTCTCTTATCCCATAACAAGAATGGAATGTTCGATTTATTTACATGGACTTCACTTCCATGTTTACCAAGTCAAGAATTCAATTGAAATACAATAAACAGTGAATGAATCGAATTGCCTTTTTATTATTTATTATTCCATAATTACACGTACAATGCCCATACTCTCTCATCCCCTGAGTGGCATTCGAGGGCATATTCCTAACAATCTCCCACTTGCACTCAATGCCACATATCATGGTATCTAATACCCATGTTCTTTAGATGTCTTTCCAAGACAGCCTGAGATAATGGCTTAGTCAGCGGGTCAGAGACATTGTCTTCTGAGTCTACTCTTTGCAATGAAACATATCCTTTTTCCACCATCTCTCGAGCGATGTGGTACTTTCTCTCTATATGCTTGGTGTTGTGGTGAGCCCTCGACTCCTTAGCTTGAGCGACAGCTCCATCATTATCACAGAATAGTGATATAGGCAACTCCGCATTAGGGACCACTTGAAGTTCTTGTATAAACTTCTGCATCCAAAATGCTTCATTGCTAGCCTCTAAGGCATCTTGATACTCTGCTTGGCAGGTGGAATCTGCAGTAGCGGTTTGCTTGGAGCTTCTCCAAGATACTGCTCCTCCATTGAGAGTAAACAAATACCCAGATGTCGACTTAGAGTCGTCATTATCTCCTTGAAAATCAGAATCGGTGAATCCAATCACCTTCAGTTCTCCACCACCATAAGTAAGAACTAAATCTATAGTTCTTCTTAAGTACTTAAGAATGTTCTTTACGGCAGTCCAATGTTCCCTTCCCGGGTTTGCTTGAAATCGACTTACCATACTCACAGCGTAGGCTAAGTCTGGTCTCGTACACAACATAGCATACATGAGGCTACCCACTGCCGAGGCATAGGGTACCTTACTCATCTCTCTCTTGTCTTCCTCACTTTGAGGACACATTTTCGTGGTGAGATGAATTCCATGTCGCATGGGAAGGAACCCTCTTTTAGATTCATCCATCTTGAATCTTCTCAGGATTTTTGTCGATATAAAGGGCTTGGGAAAGTCCTATCATTCTTCGCGGTCTATCTCTGTAAAGACGGATCCCTAGAATATAGGAAGCTTCTCCCAAGTCTTTCATGGAGAACGTTTTAGAAAGCCAAGCTTTCACAGTGCTGAGCATTGCTATGTTATTTCCTATAAGTAGAATATCATCTACATATAGTACTAAGAATGTAATGTTGCTCCCATTGACCTTTTTGTAAACACACGGTTCCTCCTCATTTCGTACGAAGTCAAAGTCCTCAACTGCTTCGTCAAATTGAAGATTCCAACTCCGAGAAGCTTGCTTCAGACCATAAATGGCTCGTTGCAGCTTACACACTTTATGAATATTAGCTTTGGACACAAAACCTTTAGGCTGTTCCATATAGATTTCCTCCTCGAGGTATCCATTTAGAAAAGCCGTTTTGACATCCATTTGCCATATTTCATAATCATAATAGGCAGCAATGGCAAGCATCATGCGAATCGATTTTATCATAGCTACGGGCGAGAAGGTATCATGATAATCGATTCCTTCCCTTTGGGTATAACCCTTTGCCACAAGCCTGGCCTTATAGGCATCAACCTTGCCATCCCCATCAGTCTTTCTCTTATAGAACCATTTATTTCAAATAGTCCTCATGCCAGTTGGAAGATCTACTAGAGTCTAGACCTGATTGGTATGCATCGAGTCTATCTCAGCTTCCATTGCTTCTTGCCATTTATCGGAGTCTATATCCACTATCGCTTGGTCATAGGTGACAGGGTCGTTTTCACTGCTATCAGGTGTGTCGTGGAGACCCAGTTACTCGACATGTGTATAGCCATACCTCTCAAGTAAGTGAGATACCCTATCAGACCTTCGAAGTGGAGGTTGTGTTACAATAGGTTCGGTTCTTGATCCCTGATTAGATGTCTCCTTAGGACTTTTATTATGCTCTTCCAAAGAGATATTTCTACCCGAGCCACCTTCCTGAATGAATTCATCCTCAAGGAAGTGCGCTTGTAATGCCACAACGACCTTATGGTCTTCTGGCATGTAGAATAGATAACGCATCGAGTCCTCTAGGTATCCTATGAAACGTCCTTTTATGGACCTCGCTTCCAGTTTGTCCACCTTAGCCTTTTTGACATAGGCTGGACATCCCCAAATCCTTATGTGATTAAGGCTTGGTTTCTTACCCTTCCACATCTCATGCAGAGTGATAGGAACAGATTTGGAAGGACATCTATTAAGGATATAGGCAGCGGTTAGTAAGGCATACCCCCACAGGTAAATAGGTAAATCAGTGTAATTTAACATGGAGCGAACCATGTCCAACAAAGTCCGATTTCTCCTTTCTGAAACACCATTTAACTATGGGGTTCCTGGAGGCGTGAATTGTGAAACTATTCCATGTTCCTTAAGGAACTCATCAAACTCAGTGCTCATATATTCGCCACCTCGGTCCGACCGAAGTGCTTTGATATGACATCCAGTTTGTTTTTCAACTAGGGCCTTAAATTCTTTGAATTTAGCAAAGGCTTCGGATTTATGTTTCATTAAGTACACAATCCCATACCTAGTATGATCATCTGTGAATGTTATGAAATATTGATATCCGTCTCGGGCTACTTCTAAAGCACCACAAACATCGGTATGCACCAATCCAAGTTTATCGGCAGCCCTTTCAAAAGTCCCTGTGAAGGGGAACTTAGTCATTTTGCCTCTAAGGCAAGATTCACAAGTTGGATAGGGTTCTACACCCAATGGACTTAAAAGTCCATCTTTCTCCATTTTCTGAACCTTGGTCTGACCAACATGACCAAGTCTAAGGTGCCATTTAAGAGCTTGATTAGTATCTTGCCTACCACGTTTCCTAGTTATAGTGTTCACTGCTGTTTTATTTTGCATGTTCAGATGATATAAACCATTCAACAATGTAGCTGTTCCAACCAATTTATTTCTAAAATAAATTTTACAACTGCCATTGCCAATTAAGAAACAAAATCCTTTCCGGTCCAAGACTGGAATGGATACAATATTTTTATGCCCCTTGGGCAAAACAAGTACTTCATCTAATGTCAAAATAAAACCGGATTCTAAACCAGAAGGATTGATCCAATATCGGTTGCCTCGACACTTTGTCCGCTTCCAACAGTGATCATTATTTCCCCAGCTTCAAGTTTTCTACTTGCCCGCATCCCGATTCATAGTACAAATGTGAGAAGTGGCACTGAATCCGTAATCCATGAAGGTAATATACAGTAGCGGAACAATTAGTTTCAAAAACAAAAAGTTCTGTACCTGATGCGCCATTAATCTTGGGACAAGTCCTTCGCCAGTGGCCCATCTCACCGCATTCAAGGCATTTGTCCGTAGGTTTTGGACCGCCTACCTTTTGAACCTTTCGGGCCTTGCCCTTTCCTTTTTGCACCCCTTTCTTGGGTTTGTACTGCTCGTAGGTCTTTTTCTTCTTGTTCTTGGACCTCCTAGGCCCAGAAGAAATCACAAGAGCAGCCTCTCTCGGTTTAGTCTTCATGTTAGACTGCGCCGTCACCAGTTTATTCATTAGCCCAGCTAATGTGCATGTAATTTCATTACAGTTGAAATTTATTACAAAGTGCGTGAAAGTGTCAGGGAGAGATTGAAGGATGAGATCAATTTGAAGGAATAAATCCATATTAAAGTTGAGCACCTCGAGCCTCTCAATCATAGAGATCATCTTGAGGATGTGGTCTCCCACTTTCTCCCCTTCTTTCATCCTAGCACTAAACAACTGCTTCGATATCTCATATCTAGCAGTCCTACTGTGCTCTCCATAAAGTTCGGTCAAGTGTGCGAGAATCTGCCTAGCAGAAGTCATTTTCCCGTGCGCTCTCTGCAGCTCATTAGTCATTGAGCCCATCATAAAGCCACGGACTAGCATGTCATCCTTGACCCATTTTTCATGGACGTCAATGTCTTCCTGATTACCCCTAGTCCGGATTGGAGTCGGTGGAATGTCCGCCTCCAAGACGTATCCCAGAGACTCCATACTGAGTACAATCATCAGATTCCGCAACCAGTCAAAAAAGCTAGGGCCAGTTAGGAGATTCTTTTCAAGTAGTATTGCAACAGGGTTTTTAGCCATTTTAGAGAGATTCAATTTCGTTTTCTGCAAAGATTTAGACAAGATTAAATTAGTGACTTGTTTAATTATGACCGAGTATAGAACTTAAGGGCTTGTATAATTCTTGTCTCGGCTCCCACTAATTTTATCGGAATTATACACTCCCATGTTATATTCCGGAAATCATGGTTAGATCGACTTCTTAGTGGTGATCAAGTTCTTTACAAATTTTAACAGACGCAACCTATCAGGTTTCTTGCCAATTAATTTCTGTAAAGTGGTGTCTAACACCAACCCGTCTAACGGATGATTTTATCTTCTTTTACCCCTAGTCTTCATGCCCCCAACCTATCAGGTTTCTTGGCAATTCAGACTATCTAAGTTGTTGACCATCAACGTCTATCAGTTTGACTATTGAATCTCACCCGGCAACCTATCAGGTTTCTAGGGGCGAAATTTATCACCAACCGAAGGCATCTAATGCACTCAAGAATTTTTCAACCTCTACCAAATGTACTACCCCGATAACTCGGAAGCATAGCACACCAGTTCGGGTATCAATTTTCTACGAGTTTGATGGAGGGTAGGAAACCTCGTAACCTTTTTCAAACTTAGTCTGTTTGTAGTCGGGAGAATTTCGCGATTAGTGTTACACTTTGCACATTAATTCAATTATACGCGCGTTTGTTGGTTTGTCAATCATTCAAAATGAAAAACAGAAAATAGTAACCTAGTTACTACCAAGATATAGCTCATGGACCTAATTCCTAAGTACTGGGCCAAGCGAATGACCCAATAAAAAAAACAGTCTTCGATTCTTTGTCTTCTCGGTCGGTTGTCTTCGGTCTTCTTCATACCCAAAATAATAATTACATCATTGAAAAATTGCATCCTATAGAAGTTTTTCTAGTAAATATAAATAGGCTCAAAACGGCCTTTACAACCCAATCGAATCGAACAAATCAAAAAACTAAGTTCACGAGCTATATCACCATCACATAATGATTCCATACAACATGTAATGGCAACGAAATTAAACAATTAATCTTAATATAAATTAATCTAATTAATCTATAAATTAATCTATTCAATTTCTACTAAATTAATCCAATTAATATAAAGTGGCATTAAAATTAAATAATCAATTAATATATTAATCCAATCAATATAAAATTAATCTATTCAATTTTAATGGTATTAATCCAATTAATACTAATAATCGTCATTTTAATTCGCTCAAGTAATCCCAAAATAATATTCTCGTTTAATTTATTTCCCTTAACACAAAAATATTCCAAATATTAATTTAGTCAAATTAAAATCCAATATAAATTTTGGTAAATAATTACAACGAAATATAAACTTAAACGAGTCCGGATAATCCGGTTTAGGCCCACCATGCCCGATTCATAATCGGGCCAAAACCCGAGGATCGCCAAGTCCCGATCGGTTGCCTCTCGGCGATTGCGCCGAGACATGGCCGAGCGATCTTGCCGCCAGCACCACCGCCGGCACTTCGCTTCGCTTTTTCGCCCGTTTCCAAAAACGTGATGCTACAACGAACAATTTAAAATCTACGATTATTCCAAACATGATTCTAAATCATAATCATCATCCAAAAGCATTCAAAATGCACAAATAATCGTATATACGAAAACATTGACCTCGCTCCGATACCACTGTTGGGATTCCGAAAATAAAACGAAATACGCAGCGGAAATAAATACGAATCCCAAACAGGATCGATCAAGTAACGTATATATCAAAAAAAAATGATGATGATCACGAACCCCGTCCCGAACACGAAATCCCTTCGTTCCAAGCACCGAAAGTTCGAAGCCTCTACTTCACACGCGTCGGAAGTTGCCCGGAAAAATCTACAACACTCCGTTCTATGAAGAACACGGCTAGGAAGTGTTGTAGGAATTTATATATCACTTTTTCTTAACTTTTATATCACCTCCAAGATGAAAAATAGAAAATAAAAAAAATTTCTCCTCCCTCACTTTTGAAGACACGGCTGAACTCCTCTCTCAAAAGATGAATATGAGTTGTCTCTAGTTTCATCTCATCATGTGTGTGTATATATATATATATATTATATCTCATATAATAATTATATATCATGTTATAATTATTTTGAGAATAAGAATCTCTACAAATAATTAAAACATGACAACACACATGCAAGGTGGTCATGTGAGGGGGCGGCCTACTAGGAAGATTCCTAGAAAACGAGTCGAGCCACTCGGCCCGTGTACCGGACGTTCGTCAAACAACTCCGTTAAATACACTCCGTTTAATTATCAATGTATTTATATTAATTAATTAATCTAATTAATTAATTATATCAAATACAAATATATTTCTCTAAGAAATATAATTTATGAATTAAATTAATTACCCGGTAACTTAATTTTAATTCATAAGACCGCTATTTGATTTATCCAATAAATCATAATTAGATATCCAATATCTAATATTAATAGAGAGATAATAAATTCACATTTATCCGTCAATGCTCCTAATGCGCGACTCCGTAGGTCCGTTTCAAAGGCATTGGGAGGAACTAATGAGTGCGGGCAAGACTTAGCCACTTAGCGGGCCGCATCAGTAAACCCCGATCGAGAACGAATGAAGGGATCATTCTAGAACCATTATGTCGTGAATACTATATACGTATAGACCCTTCATCGATGTCCCTCCAAGTCTTCGGTCACGGTAAAGTCAAACCCTCATCGTTGACTAAACTCTATACATGTGTTAATGCAAATCAAGACCAACTGATCAATAGTGTATCTAATACTACTATATCAGAATGCTTTGGCCAAAGACTTATGATCTTATTTGCCATTAACCGTATAGGACATTCGCCTGCTCACTAACAGGAGATAGAATCCTTTCTTGGCGTACAATAAAGACTGCTACCTGCCCGTATAGTCCGTACTTCGAGGTCGACTCAGCAATTAAGCAAATGAGTCTAACTACTCTAATGACAAACTAAACGTCACAGGAACATCTTCTACTGAACCCTCAAGTCAAAGGTCCACGTATACTATCACAACCTTTCGATTCGTTATCGACTCTCCGAGAGTGAATACCGTGTGACTGAATCGAGTATGAGTCGTGTTCGAGTATACTGGTCCCACCAATATACTTATAACTATGCTATCAAGACATGCACATGTCCTAGCATTAGTTATACAAGTCTTATTAAAAAACTTAATGCCCATGTAAGTTTATTGACTTGCGAATGATTTACGTAAATAAACTTTAAACACTTCCAGTGCATTTTCTCTTATCCCATAACGAGAATAGAATGTTCGATTTATTTAAATGGACTTCACTTCAATGTTTACCAAGTCAAGAATGCAATTGAAATACAATAAACAGTGAATGAATCGAATTGCCTTTTTATTATTTATTATTCCATAATTACAAGTACAATACCCATACTCTCTCATCCCCTGAGTGGCATTCGAGGGCATATTCCTAACACCAACTACGCGACGCTTGCTTCAGTCCATAAATAGAATGTTGAAGCTTGCACACTTTCTGAATATCGACCTCGGACACAAAGCCTTTAGGCTGCTCCATATAGATTTCCTCCTCGAGGAATCCATTAAGAAAAGCCGTCTTTACGTCCATTTGCCATATCTCATAATCGTGGTAGGCAGCTATATCAAGCATCATGCGAATAGACTTGATCATGGCTATGGGCGAGAAGGTATCGTGGTAATCGATCCCTTCCTTCTGGGTATAACCCTTTGCCACATGCCTGGCCTTATAGGCGTCAACCTTGCCATCACCATCAGTCTTTCTCTTGTAGATCTACTTGTTCCCAATAGGTATTGTGCCCTTGGGGCGGTCTACTAGAGTCCAGACCTGATTGACATGCATCGAGTCTATCTCAGCTTTCATAGCTTCATGCCATTTCGCGGAGTCTACATCCACCATCGCTTGGTCATAGGTCGTTGGGTCGGTCTCTTGGCTATCACTTGGAACCTCATGGAGACCCAGCACCTCCAAGTGTGACAAGCCCATACCTCTCAGGTAAATGAGACACCCTACTAGACCTACGAGGTGGTTGTACTTGTGTTTCAGAAGGTTCGGTTCTGGTTTCTTGCACAGGTGTCTCCCGAGGAGTTTCATTATATTCTTTTAAAGAAATACTTCTACCTGCTCCGCCTTCCTGAATGAACTCATATTCTAGGAAGTGTGTGTAACACCCCGAGATATTCGGAATAATTACAGCGCCGTAAACCCTTTTAGAAAGGATTTACAAGGCTAAATAAAAGAAATATAAATATAAGACATCAATACCACGGAAATTTAAGTTTACAACCCCGATTCAACTGGTTCAACGAGTAATTAATACAACCATATCGAAATGATATTAATAAGACATTCGTACTCGAGTACTGAAAATGAATCAAGAAGACAATCAAAAGCAACGACAAACATCACTGAACCCCTTCGTCGTCACATCGGTACTGTGGCTGTTTCCCCGCTCCTCGGCTACCTGAACATCAAAATAAATGTCCACCCCCGAAGAGGTTAGCAAAACTATGCTAGTACAAGTATCATATTAAACAATTCGAATATGCATCAACAATACATAACAAGATACACCGCACGGACTTCCGCTACCGGAATCCGACAATGCGAATCCGCAAGATTCCATTAACACAGCAAGGGTATTCCAATGATCCAGCGCCCTCAGAATAGATCCCAAGATGATCCCGTCGGACCAACACGAGGTGGAAATAACCCGTCCAATGATCCAGCGCCCTCAGCCTAGATCCCAAGATGATCCCGTCGGACCAACACGAGGTGGACATCCGATCCAGCGCCCTCAGCATAGATCGTACAACAAACACAAACACAACCCATACATACATATAGGCCAGATCGCCATGTCCATCAACATGAACATACAAATACTAGATAACGAATATCATGACAATTTAACGAAATAAATCTCATGTTCGACAACATGAATAATCATACGCATGCTCAAAATACCAATATTAACATATTATGATACTTGCCTCGAAGATGGCAAGAACGAAACACTTCAATGATCTCAACACACTCGAAGGCCGCCTCCTTCGATCAACATAGCAAGCTCGAACCTTAACAAAAGAAATGATATACAAATCATCTCAAGTCGAACGATTGCCTAACAATTCGGTCTACGGCCCAAAAGCTCAAAATATGCAGTCTGCCTGAACCACTTAGCGTACGCTACGTACTCTACGTAACGTGCGCTAAGCCTGCCTGTTAGCGTACACTATCGTCTAAGCCTAGCGTACGCTAGCCATGGACTGACAGTTCTCTCTGATCAGCCGACTGACTCGGCTGATATCATAACGTACGTTACGTACCAAACGTAGCATGCGTTAGCTTTGTAACACCCCAATCCGCTCAGGGATATTACACGTCGTAGAACCTTTCCTCAAGGATCTACCAGGCAGGTAACAACAATCGAACAGCTCGACAATGCCTTTAAGGCTAAAAAGACTCAGTAGACCGATTTGGCCTTTTAATAAAAACATACAACTCTAACACATTACATGCCCACGCAGGGGTCGAATACAAAATGCTCCCGTACAACGGGGAAAAATACTGCAGCGGAAATAAAATACAACTAAACCAATACGACATCAATGGGTCCTCGTGTGATTAGTATCGTTCATCTTTCATCATCCTTCATGCCGATCCTGTGCTCTGCTCCAAAACCTGAATGCAATACAGACATCCACCCCCCGAATACTCGGGGGTTAGCAAAACTCCACTGTTTTGCTAGTGTAAGTATAAAATACGAAAACGAGCCATACATATCATACTCCACGGAACATGTTAATCATAAACATACTTCCCGAGGTAAATCACTTAATCAAAATGGTTAAATCGAAAGATAGGGGTAAACCCGATATACATCTTGTGAAAACATTTTACGATCTCGGGAGTTTTGAAAACATTTGGGATTGTAAGAATTCTCAAACCTTTAAAAAAAACATTTAGGGACACAGCCCAAAAGTCATTTTCCCAAAACGTAAATTCGATAACAACAAATGGGGTCCACGACCCGATCATACCATAACAACCTGTTTCCACAGATTATTCGTGTCCCGTGCTAGCAATCCACGGACCGCAGATGCTCCCGTAGAACAAACCCGAGTGAATAACCCACATGGAAACTATATCAAATTACATGTCACCGTAACCGCAGTCACGTGAATACAAGCACATATACGTACATAATCAAACCACAACCATAAGTTATCCCGGCATCGCGCTAACAAGCCACGAACCTCGGAGTCCCCGCTAGACATACCCGATGATAACCCCACAAGTTATCTCGGCATCGGGCTAACAAGCCACGAACCTCGGAGTCCCCGCAAGACATACCCGGATTGGATAACCCTACGGTCATGCCCGACCCATACTAGCAAGTATGGATCCCGGAGATTCAACAATCCTACCCGGAGGCACATCACATACATCAAGCACACAACAATAATCACTTATCAAGCCAAACAACATTAAGCATCACAAACTCCTTTCAAGGAGTAACAACTAATATCACACACATTACGTTCTTACCGAACAAGTACATAATAACAATACGTAATCCCCGACAAAGGATTACGGTCTATCAAACTCACTCGAAATGATCATATTATCTTTCAACATACAAAACCAACACACATATTCCGAGAACACATATTCACGAAGTATACGAATTATCGTTGAAAGACAACATTTATCGAGAACATACCGATCCCTTTTTACGTTCATTAAACATTTGGATTTCGTATAAAAATCATTTATCCACAATTATGCCTATGAAACATGAAACGTATGGGCAAGATACTTGCCTCGAATGACCACAACGCGGAGAATCGGCCGAAGTAGGTTGGCACGAACCGACTACGAACTCGCCGACTCCACCGAACGACAATCCACAACAATGAACTACGAACGAAAACAATAACAACGAAAATGAATTCCAAAGTACGACCCAAAGCCGCTGAATTCAAAGAACAAATGACGAAGGTTCAAGGATTTCCCCCAAAACGGCCAAGAACACGATTCATCCCGTCAAAACCCGAAAACGGAATTCCAAGTTGAAATATGGATATACAATCCATAGAATATGTTTAACAACATCATTTAACCATAATCGATCCATCGAAAACGGATGAAAAACGAGATCGAGGACAAATCCCCCAAAAAGTCAATTCGAAGGAAATCAAGAAATATACTTCGATTCGACGAAGAACAATGGATTAAATGATGTTAAACACAAGAATACTGCCAAGATTAATCATACCCATCATGAATTAATCAAAAACACGGAACGAATCGGACAAAAATGCGAAAACCCCCAAATTCACGAAATTAGGGTTCTAAGGAAGATTACCTTGATTCGCTGGATCAAAGGATGATAACGGATGATTTATTGATGTTATGAACTCAAGAACTTCGTGGATTTGTTCTTCAATAACATGCCTCCTTGATCTCCAAACCTCTGGCCGCGAAAAGAAAAGATTGAAATTAAAAAATGGGTTGAAACAGGGCTGTTCGGTCAATTATATAGGCAGACCGCCCTAGCGTGCGCTAGCGTGCCGGCAGCGTGCGCTAGCGACCATGGTCCATGGTCGATCCGAGGCTCTGGATTGATCCTCGCCAAGGTAGCGCGCTAGATGCCGCGCAGCGTGCGCTACGTGTGCCTGTTAGCGCGCGCGGCCAGAAGCGTGCGCTCTGCCAACTCTCTGGAGTCGAGAACCACTGGGGCCTCACTACCGGCCCGGTAGCGTGCGGCCCAGGTGCCGCATAAGCGTCGCTACGATCGCCGGTTAGCGCGCAGCCTCCCGGCAGAGCGTACGCTATGCCGGTCCATGCCGCGCCCGTCCGGCGAGCCCAAGAACCGTGCGGTTCCTCCATAACCGTCCGGCCACGCCCTGCTGCCGTGGCCTGACGACTCGATTTCCGAAACGCACAGGCGAACACGACGAAAAGTTCGCAGACGACATAAACGACCCGAAATTAAAACATAATGCAATAATTAATCATACGCGACCAAGAAACGGGTCGAGACAACAATTACAGATACGGATACCCGTAACTTTCAAGAAATTACAAAATGGCCCAAAACGCCCGGAAATCACGATACGTGATCGAATAACCAAACCAAAGTTCACAACACGTCTAACAAAGTTAAACGGACTTACAGAAACTCGAAACAATAGCTTTGAGCGAGATCGCAGAATCGAACTCAAGTGCGGAAAAGTCGCTAAAAAGCACGGAACTCAACAAAACGACACCGAAACGATCTCGGATGTCAAAAAGTGTAGAATTAATCATTCTCAGAATAATGAAACGGTCATGAGCGAGTCATCAAAACGGACTTCCGCCGGAAAAAAAGAAATTACCGGAAATCGAAAATTACGGATATTACATTCTACCCTCCTTAAAAGAAGTTTCGTCCCGAAACTTAAAACAAGTAGGGAGAAGCAATATCCCGCCAGGAAGACTCAACGAGATACGCAAGAAACGCGTAACTAACGCCCAACGGCGAAACGTTACAACAACGCAACGGAATACACGGTGTGAAAACACGCTCCACGACGACTAACACAACGTCGCCGTTAGGGATATAATAAAACCAACAAGTGTCAAGCTCAGAAATGTCAACGAACATAAATGAGTCGACGGAGTCGAAAATACAGAAGTTCAAAATCCAATCCACTTCGAATAGAAGTTAACTTCCAAAATTCGAAACAACAAGGTAAGGAAATAACATAACATACAACTGATAGACCACGCTCCTCAGGGACTCCTCGGAGCCGGTCCTGATATTAGTGCTCAAGTCCGTGCCTCGGAAGGTTTGGCAACTAACTCGCAAAACTGCACCCGGTGTCCCTCAAGCCCGCACTTGTAACACGTTACTAGCGGAGAAGGACAATGTGCACGGACATGCCCCGCCACATTGCAGTTAAAACACCTCCTGGCTTTACCAGGAGTCAAAGCAGACGACTTGGAACTCTTAGTCCCACGTAACGAGCGACAGAGCTTCACAGCAGAAAGACTACGACATTGCGAACTAGAACCACCAGCTCCTGCACTGTCCACAAGGTCATCGGACTTCCTCTGCTTCTTCGACTCGGGCACACGCTCCGATGATAAAGAAGCTAGTTCACGGGCCAAGACTCGATCTTGGTAGTCCCTCAACGAAGTGCAAGTGAGTCCTGACATATACGCGCGAATCTCCGGCTTCATTCGTCTGTCAAAATGAAAGATCCTCTCTTCCTCGGTTCTCACCCGATCTCGTACATAACTGAGTTGTTTGCTATAGTCGATTATAGCCTGAGACACTGAAATATCTTGCGGTTCTGCCAAATAAAATTCGTGAATCCTCTGTTCTCTAATCGGTTTCGGGCAGAACTCAGCTTCCATCAATGCCTGGAACTCCGCCCACATGACATCACGGTCACGAGGCTTAACAGCTTCCCACCAATTAGCGGCATCTTTATCAAGAAGGTACTGCGCAATAGGTACCTTCCGCTCTTCAGGACAATCGACAGCCTCGAATATCTTTCCCAACTGGAAAAGCCAACCATCCCAGCCCAACGCATCCGCAACACCGGCGAATCGAGGGGGGTTCATACTAATCACCTCCCGAAGCCACTGATTTGCGCCAGTGTTCTGGGTCACCTCTGTAACGCGCTGAACTGCCTGAGTCAACTGAGTCATCTGTGTAGCTACCTGCTGCAAAATAGTAGCAACACCAATACCAATACCATCACCGGCAGCGTGATCCCGATCACGCATCCGGTCGCCACGACCACGACCTCTGCCCCTCGGCATACTGAATAAGAAACCACTCAGCACAACAGGAGATCATAACATGCAACACTTACAACGATTACCATCGTAAAGCAACACACATACAAACACCCCAGCAATGACGGTATCGTTCGGCGACCTCAGCGGTCCGAAAGATATCCAGCATACAGTTACTAAACATCACGAAACAACCACCTTTTGAAAGAAAAATTTTGGGAACACTAGTTGATCTTGAGTATCACTTTACAAAAAGTTGGACAGACATCATTGTCGAGACTTTGGAGAACCATTTCGCATTTGATAAAAACGAGGACACTTTCTCTTAGTGAAAACTTTCAGAATATTCGACCCTCGGGTCTAAGTAAAAGTGTTTATAAAACATTTGAAAATATCTCAAAATATTTTGGTCCTCGAGTTAGAAGAATTTTGAAATATATTGTGGCACCTTGGACGTACCACGAGAAAATAATTCATTTTAAAAGTACGTCTCGAATTTTAATTTTCTAAGATACTCAAGTTTTTCAAGGATAATTCAATGGGCTAGAATGCCCAACAATTTCAGGTAATTACACGGAACATTATAACGCCGTGGGCCCCACGCCAGAACCCACCAGGCTAAAAACCATTTACAAAAACGTCAAAAAGCTGATGACGGTAATATTTCAAAAACTTACAAAAGCCATTTACAAAATACTGAATACCGTCATAAGAATTTCGCCAAAATGATCAAGGCCATAATGCCAAAAACTCGATTAAGGGAATTGGTTTTCGAAATAAAACTCAGTCGGTAAAATACCGAAATCCATTACAAAAGAACTCACGCAGCGGATAAAAGAAATACAGTTCGACATGCATACCCAAAGAACAATACTCATCATACGAACGAAATATGAGAGTCAAATAGTCACGTATCAAGAAATCAAAATCCATAAGAGGATCCCGTCACTTAACAAATAATCATAAAAATAGCTCGTGTCACACGAGGCTCAACACAAATAAGGGAGACTTACATCCACAGGTCGCACGAAGATGATGATCGCCCACGATACTAATCACGACCAACAAACTTAGACGACGCGTCGCGACACAACTCAGTCAGATAAAATCCGACGAAACAAGACTCAAACAACACGACTTGACCCGACAGCCTAGGTTTTCTCAACCTAAAGCTCCGATACCATTTATGTAACACCCCCAATCCGCTTAGGGATATTACACGCCGTAGAACCTTTCCTCAAGGATCTACCAGGCTGGTAACAACAATCGAACAGCTCGACAATGCCTTTAAGGCTAAAAAGACTCAGTAGACCGATTTGGCCTTTTAATAAAAACATACAACTCTAACACATTACATGCCCACGCAGGGGTCGAATACAAAATGCTCCCGTACAACGGGGAAAAATACTGCAGCGGAAATAAAATACAACTAAACCAATACGACATCATTGGGTCCTCGTGTGATTAGTATCGTTCATCTTTCATCATCCTTCATGCCGACCCTGTGCTCTGCTCCAAAACCTGAATGCAATACAGATATCCACCCCCCGAATACTCGGGGGTTAGCAAAACTCCACTTTTTTGCTAGTGTAAGTATAAAATACGAAAACGAGCCATACATATCATACTCCACGGAACATGTTAATCATAAACATACTTCCCGAGGTAAATCACTTAATCAAAATGGTTAAATCGAAAGATAGGGGTAAACCCGATATACATCTTGTGAAAACATTTTACGATCTCGGGAGTTTTGAAAACATTTGGGATTGTAAGAATTCTCAAACCTTTAAAAAAAACATTTAGGGACACAGCCCAAAAGTCATTTTCCCAAAACGTAAATTCGATAACAACAAATGGGGTCCACGACCCGATCATACCATAACAACCTGTTTCCACAGATTATTCGTGTCCCGTGCTAGCAAGCCACGGACCTCATATGCTCCCGTAGAACAAACCCGAGTGAATAACCCACAGGGAAACTATATCAAATTACATGTCACCGTAACCGCAGTCACGTGACTACAAGCACATATACGTACATAATCAAACCACAACCATAAGTTATCCCGGCATCGCGCTAACAAGCTGTTGTTGCCCAAAATATCTATCCGAAGATTAAATACTGCTGGAGACGGAACAACAAACAACAATTGCAGGAGCACTTCCGAGAGAAGATAAATAAAACAAGATTTGCCGGGTTTGTTAGGCCCGGGCTTGAATGCTCTCGCGAGATGTTATTAATACTAATATTCGTGGATACAAGTATTAATGAGAGAAATCTAGATACAATGAGTGTAAAAAGACTCTGTTAATCCGGCTCTTGAGCGAAGCTCGATGTTCTTCGTTCCTGCCGATAATCTGCTTGATGAGAGAGGCCGGAAGAAGAAAGACCGAAAGGTAGCTGTTGCCAAGAGTTGGAGATTAGCCAAGTGCTGTGTTTTGCTTCTGTATTGCGTGTGGAATGCAAGAATGCCAGAGAGTGCAGTAGAATTTCGGTCCCTGGACAAGTGCTGGGAGCCTTGTATTTATAGGTGCAGCCGGGTCCTGTCCTTTGGCGGGCGATCGCCTTCCGGCCATTATAATAATGGGGCGATCGTCCGCCGGCTAATATTATAATGGGGCGACTGTCCCCGATTCACATGGGCTGTCGGGCAAAAGTCCAAGGAAGAGGCTGGCAGTCCGGGTAAAGTCCAAAGTTACAGCAGGCAGTCAGCTGGGCGGTCCAATGAGGGGCCAACACGCGTCCGGAGTCAGTCACATGCGGCCCCACTGACAACTTTCGGCAGCTTGTCGGCTGGTGGAGAGATTCTGCCAGGCTGTGCTCAATGGCCCGTGATTCGCGGATCTTGTCTCGGCCCTTGCACGTGGTGCCAGCCTTGAGGCTCGGTCTTTGCCGACTGGAAGGCCATCGGCGCTGATCAACATGAGGCGGTCGTCTCTAGCTGGTCATCAGAGGTCGCCATCGGCCAGGTGCTGGAGGTCGTCATTGGTCGGTCACCAGGAGTGGGTCGCCGAGTCGGTCGCCAGGAGTCGGTCGCCGAGTCGGTCGCCAGGTGCCGAGAGAGGATCGTCCACTAGTCGGTCGCTAGGAGTCGGTCGTCGAGTAACGAGAGGCGATCGTATCTGAGGTCGATCGCTCGGCATCGGGACTTGTCCTGGGACCTTCGGTTGGCCGATTTAGCTTGTCCGCTGGGTTAAGGCTCGGCCGCCTGGTCGCTGATCGGCAGATCTGCCTTGGCCGCTCGGAAGTGACTCGGTCGCCCGTCCTCCTAGGTGATCGCCGGTCGGAAGGTGTTAATTCTTGACACAACAATTGCCCTCCAGCTTGCTCCTATGTTGAAGACATGGGGCGAGGTGGTTCTTGCTGGCGATCGTGTAAGGATGAGGACGGGCGATCTTGCTGAGATGACTTAGGATTCGGACTTGGGCTATCATGGTCGATTGGCTAGCTATCATTCGGTCTTGTACCTGCAAAAACAACATTGGCCGATCCCCCTCGGAAACTTGGTGGTTTCGCTTTGTTTGAGGAATCGTGCACAGTCGCGGAGATCGATGGACCGACTCCATGACCGTGTCTTGGTGCGCGAAGACATTGAGTGTCTCGTGACTCACTTTATTATGAGGGTCCTCTGTTAGCCGCGCCGCCTCGTATTCAAACGAAGGGCGTGCGGTCTCGGTCTAGAGGAGTCCTTGCGCGGGGCAGCGTCGGATGAATCAACTCCACGCCCGCGGCCTGTTAGCTCTGCTTCCACCTCGGCCAGCCATGGAGATGGCCGACCTCGACGGTGTATGTTGAGACGGGGTTGTGGCATGGGTCCACTGATTAAAGTTGGAGAGCCCTCAGACTACGCCGGCCTCGTATTTAAACGAAGGGCGGGCGATCTCGGCCGAAAGGGACCTTGCATGGCCGAAGCAGCCGGTTCCATCGACTGCCAGGGCCATGGCTATATGATGTGCGGTGGAGGCGATCTTATGCCTTAGTCCGTCATGTTATATGCTGGACTGTAGATGGCGATCGTGTCCACCGGGTTGCTGATGATGTAGCGTGATGATCGGCGATCGGGCCGGAAGACTGGCGATCGCCGCTCGGTAGCCGATCGCTTTATTCGTAGGTCGATATCGGCGATCGGGTGGGAGCTAGTCCCTCATTTAAAATGGTGGACTGTATGCGGTGAGCGAGTCCTCCGGCTCTGCTGGATAGTAGTGATCGGGCCGGGAGACTGGAGGTCGTCGCGCGGGCGCCGATCGCTCTACTCCTAGGCTGAGAAGAAGCCTTTGCCTGGACAGGAAATCTGCGGCTCTAGCCCGGAAGGCTGCGTAGGTCGTCGGTAGGGTCTTCGTGAGATGCCTGAACATAGGCGAGAAGCCCTGAAAACCTCCTAGTACTGCGTAGAGGGCGGTCTCATCGCTTACGGGCTCGCCGTTGAGGATGATCATGTCGACCCGGTCGATGTAGTCCGAGTCGGACTCTTCTTCTCCTTGCTTGATTTGCATCATGCGAAGGCGACCTTCTGGTCGGGCGACCCTGGTGGCGAAATGTTCCGTGAAGACGTGTGCCAGCTCGTTATAGGAGCTAATCGACCGAGGTGGCAATGAGGTGTACCACCGGTGTGCGAGGTCGTCGAGTGTCAGAGGGAACATTCGGCACCTGGTCGCGTCAGATGCCCCACACCCGGTCATGTAGATGTTGAACTTGTGCAGGTGTGTTTGGGGGTCCGATCGCCCCTCGTACACGGGTGTCTGAGGAGGAACGATCTTGTGCTGCACCGGGGCGAGCTCGATGTCGATCGCGAGCAGCTCGCTTGGCGCGGCGATCGTCTTCACGGCGCCTGCCCTGGATTGCAGGAGCGCCTTCACGTCGTCGAGCTGACGTTGCAATACGGCAATCGCCGCGGCTCGGCTGCTTGCGGATCGGCTTTGGGGGCGGGGGCCGAGGCGATCATGTACCGATCTCCGGACTCCACTGCTGCCGACCTCGGGAATTTGGTGAGCGGGAGCCAGGCGGCTGGATTGTCTTCTGGGAGCCGGGTAGGCCGAGCTCCTGGTGACGGACTCAAACTCCGTCGTCTCGTAGCCGGGCCGGGCCGGGCGCCCGGCCGCTGTGTCGGCCGCCTGTGCGATCGAAGACAGAGGTGCCCCGGCTGCCGAGCGCCTCCTCTTGCGGGCGAGAGCCTCCTGGCGATCGCTCGGCCAGTAACGCCTTGAGCTTCCGTTTGGACTTCCGGCGGGAGGCCGAGGGGGTGACAGCGGGAGGCGCGTCGAGAGCACTCCGTCGCTCCTGAAGGACGGCTATGGCCTCTTCGATTTGTTCATTGGTTCGGAACTGATCGAGCGAGAGGCTCGGGCCGCCGTCCCGGGACGGGATCGAGCGCCTCTGACCTCGGTGGCTGCCTTCCACCATCGGGCCGCGCTCGGGCCGGGACGGAACAGGGTCGGCGGTTGGTCAGCGGCTTTCTTCGACGCGGAGGCGGAAGACATGATTTCTGAAGGATTTCTTTGAAGTGCAGTGAGTGTCACTTCAAGTATCTGCCCCGAGAACAGTGAGTGTTCTTCGGGACGGTAGGTGTAAAAATTCGAGGGTTGGAGCCCCCTTCTTCTAGCGCCAATTGTTGTTGCCCAAAATATCTATCCGAAGATTAAATACTGCTGGAGACGGAACAACAAACAACAATTGCGGGAGCACTTCCGAGAGAAGATAAATAAAACAAGATTTGCCGGGTTTGTTAGGCCCGGGCTTGAATGCTCTCGCGAGATGTTATTAATACAAATATTCGTGGATACAAGTATTAATGAGAGAAATCTAGATACAATGAGTGTAAAAAGACTCTGTTAATCCGGCTCTTGAGCGAAGCTCGGTGTTCTTCGTTCCTGCCGATAATCTGCTTGATGAGAGAGGCCGGAAGAAGAAAGACCGAAAGGTAGCTGTTGCCAAGAGTTGGAGATTAGCCAAGTGCTGTGTTTTGCTTCTGTATTGCGTGTGGAATGCAAGAATGCCAGAGAGTGCAGTAGAATTTCGGTCCTTGGACAAGTGCTGGGAGCCTTGTATTTATAGGTGCAGCCGGGTCCTGTCCTTTGGCGGGCGATCGCCTTCCGGCCATTATAATAATGGGGCGATCGTCCTCCGACCAATATTATAATGGGGCGACTGTCCCCGATTCACATGGGCTGTCGGGAAAAAGTCCAAGGAAGAGGCTGGCAGTCCGGGTAAAGTCCAAAGTTACAGCAGGCAGTCAGCTGGGCGGTCCAATGAGGGGCCAACACGCGTCCGGAGTCAGTCACATGCGGCCCCACTGACAACTTTCGGCGGCTTGTCGGCTGGTGGAGAGATTCTGCCAGGCTGTGGTCAATGGCCCGTGATTCGCGGATCTTGTCTCGGCCCTTGCACGTGGTGCCAGCCTTGAGGCTCGGTCTTTGCCGACTGGAAGGCCATCGGCGCTGATCGAAATGAGGCGGTCGTCTCTAGCTGGTCATCAGAGGTCGCCATCGGCCAGGTGCTGGAGGTCGGCATTGGTCGGTCACCAGGAGTCGGTCGCCAGGAGTCGGTCGCCGAGTCGGTCGCCAGGTGCCGAGAGAGGATCGTCCACTAGTCGGTCGCCAGGAGTCGGTCGTCGAGTACCGAGAGGCGATCGTATCTGAGGTCGATCGCTCGGCATCGGGACTTGTCCTGGGACCTTCGGTTGGCCGATTTAGCTTGTCCGCTGGGTTAAGGCTCGGCCGCCTGGTCGCTGATCGGCAGATCTGCCTTGGCCGCTCGGCAGTGACTCGGTCGCCCGTCCTCCTAGGTGATCGCCGGTCGGAAGGTGTTAATTCTTGACACAACACAAGCCACGAACCTCGGAGTCCCCGCAAGACATACCCGATGATAACCCCACAAGTTATCTCGGCATCGGGCTAACAAGCCACGAACCTCGGAGT
This sequence comes from Orobanche coerulescens, assembly GCA_033398695.1. Taxonomy (NCBI): domain Eukaryota; kingdom Viridiplantae; phylum Streptophyta; class Magnoliopsida; order Lamiales; family Orobanchaceae; genus Orobanche; species Orobanche coerulescens. The sequence goes on from CM065808.1 coordinate 78,450,088, forward strand.
CCCCGCAAGACATACCCGGATTGGATAACCCTACGGTCACGCCCGACCCATACTAGAAAGTATGGATCCCGGAGATTCAACAATCCTACCCGGAGGCACATCACATACATCAAGCACTCAACAATAATCACTTATCAAGCCAAACAACATTAAGCATCACAAACTCCTTTCAAGGAGTAACAACTAATATCACACACATTACGTTCTTACCGAACAAGTACATAATAACAATACGTAATCCGCGACAAAGGATTACGGTCTATCAAACTCACTCGAAATGATCATATTATCTTTCAACATACAAAACCAACACACATATTCCGAGAACACATATTCACGAAGTATACGAATTATCGTTGAAAGACAACATTTATCGAGAACATACCGATCCCTTTTTACGTTCATTAAACATTTGGATTTCGTATAAAAATCATTTATCAACAATTATGCCTATGAAATATGAAACGTATGGGCAAGATACTTGCCTCGAATGACCACAACGCGGAGAATCGGCCGAAGTATGTTGGCACGAACCGACTACGAACTCGCCGACTCCACCGAACGACAATCCACAACAATGAACTACGAACGAAAACAATAACAACGAAAATGAATTCCAAAGTACGACCCAAAGCCGCTGAATTCAAAGAACAAATGACGAAGGTTCAAGGATTTCCCCCAAAACGGCCAAGAACACGATTCATCCCGTCAAAACCCGAAAACGGAATTCCAAGTTGAAATATGGATATACAATCCATAGAATATGTTTAACAACATCATTTAACCATAATCGATCCATCGAAAACGGATGAAAAACGAGATCGAGGACAAATCCCCCAAAAAGTCAATTCGAAGGAAATCAAGAAATATACTTCGACTCGACGAAGAACAATGGATTAAATGATGTTAAACACAAGAATACTACCAAGATTAATCATACCCATCATGAATTAATCAAAAACACGGAACGAATCGGACAAAAATGCGAAAACCCCCAAATTCACGAAATTAGGGTTCTAAGGAAGATTACCTTGATTCGCTGGATCAAAGGATGATAACGGATGATTTATTGATGTTATGAACTCAAGAACTTCGTGGATTTGTTCTTCAATAACATGCCTCCTTGATCTCCAAACCTCTGGCCGCGGAAAGAAAAGATTGAAATGAAAAATGGGTTGAAAGCAGTGCTCGGTCAATTATATAGGCAGACCGCCCTAGCGTGCGCTAGCGTGCCGGCAGCGTGCGCTAGCGGGCCGACCATGGTCCAGTCCAGAGGCTCCTGGACTGATCCCTCGCCCAGGTAGCGCGCGCTAGATGCCGAGCAGCGTGCGCTACGTATGCCGGTTAGTGCGCGCAGCGACCGGCCGTAGCGTGCGCTACCGGCCAACTCTCTGGAGTCCAGAACCACTGGGGCCTCACTGCCCGGCCCAGGTAGCGTGCGCTGGGTGCCGCATAGCGTGCGCTACGACTGCCGGTTAGCGCGCGCAGCCTCCCGGCAGTAGCGTACGCTATGCCGGTCCATGCCGCGCCCGTCCGGCCAGAGCCCAGCAACCGTGCCGGTTCCTCCCGCAACCGTCCGGCCAGCGCCCGGCTGCCGTGGCCTGACGACTCGATTTCCGAAAACGCACGGAACGAACACGACGAAAAGTTCGCGGACGACATCAACGACACGAAATGAAAACATAATGCAATAATTAATCATACGCGACCAAGAAACGGGTCGAGACAACAATTACAGATACGGATACCCGTAACTTTCAAGAAATTACAAAATGGCCCAAAACGCCCGGAAATCACGATACGTGGTCGAATAACCAAACCAAAGTTCACAACACGTCTAACAAAGTTAAACGGACTTACAGTAAACTCGAAACAGCAGTTTCGAACGAGATTCGCAGGAATCGAACTCAAGTGCGGAAAAGTCGCTAAAAAGCACGGAACTCAACAAAACGACACCGAAACGATCTCGGATGTCAAAAAGTGTAGAATTAATCATTCTCAGAATAATGAAACGGTCATGAGCGAATCATCAAAACGGACTTCCTCCGAAAAAAAAGAAATTACCGGAAATCGAAAATTACGGATATTACAAGCTTATCCCCGGAAGCGCACGTTAACTTACATATGTTAGCGTGCGCTAACCGTGCATGGCAGATTACTACTGGTAGAAAACTGGATCTAATGGTGATGAACTCATGAATTCCATGGTGATAATACAAGTCATCCCCGAGCATAGCATGCTAATAAGGTTTGTGAAAGTTCTATACGTACTAAATGACTATGAGATACAAAGATACGTATAATCATCACAATACCATAACTCATCTTAGATCTTCAAGGGATATCCTGAGTTCAATCCGTTATATGTCCCAAAACATATGATCCTTTAATATAAACGCATAAGAACTTGAAAATCTCCATATACTGATCACAAATCGGTTTGAAAATGCTTAGGAGTCCATATTCTAAAAAGGATCAAAGGTTCATACGATGAATAAGTGCCGAAGCGTCGAAAATATCCTTCTAACACATGATGTTCGACTACTAATGAATCTAACTGACTAGATAAACATGATTAAACGTCCTTTAGAGCACTACTAGTATTGGTGAAGAATCACCTACCTCAAAGTAGTGAAGAACAAGGAGGAAATCGAAGCAATCCAACGTCGAAGGCCTCAACACCAATCCTCAATGATCTACAATCTTCAACACGAGCTAGGATGCTGATATGAAGTGTTTAGGATGTAGAGAGTAATACTCTAAGTATAAGAATTCAGATGTGGAAAAAGAAAGGACTGAAAATACGAAAAGGATGTTGTCCTATTTATAGGAAATGGTTATTAGCGCGCGCTAGTCCATACTCTTAGCGTGCGCTAACGGCTTCGACTTCATCAGACGGCACTTAGCGTGCGCTATTCTCATGTCAGTAGCGTGCGCTAAGGCGTTGACTTGGCTTTTCCCGAAAGCCGTCCAGGTTCATCCCGACACAATCCGACCAAGATCCCCGGCCTGATCTCACCTACCACACGTCTCAATCAAATTGACCACGTATAGCGTGCGCTAATGTTCCTTTGTAGCGTGCGCTATGGATCCATGTTAGCGTACGCTACACATAGACGATAGCGTGCGCTACATGCGCAGAATCACAAATCTTAAATCACATTCATGAAATTATACGCTCAACAACACCGGACTATGAGATACGGAGAATAATACTCAGATTAAAGTACAACAATTACAATATCACAAGTTCCAAATACATATCAGAAATCTCGGGTATTACAGTGTGCTTGTAAAGCAACAACGATCTTTCGATCATCGGGCATGTAGAATAGATATCCCATCATCCTAGACGGGAATCCAATGAAACATCCCTTCGCGGACCTAGCTTCGAACTTCTCCACCTTAGTCTTTTTGACATAGGCGGGACATCCCAAAATCCTAATATGCACTAGTAGAAACAACACTTTTAATGACACTATTTTCATGGCATTTGGCCAAAAATGTCATTAAAAAATATTTCAATGACATTTTCGGACCCAAACGTCATGGATCCGAAACGTTCTCTTAAAAAATGACATTTTCCAAATGCCATTGTAAATAATAATATTCAATGACACTTTTTAAATGTCATGAACTTTATGACATTTTTAAAGTGTCATAGAAAAAAATGGTAAATGTCGTTGAAGATATATTTCCATGACATATTCAAAAATGTCATGTAAAATATTTTATGACATTTTCCAAATGTCATCCATTTCACGTACCATGACATTCATTTAGCATCATAGAGAACGACATGCAAAAATCTTCAATGACACTTCTAAGGTTTCATACATCCCAAAATAATATGACTTTTGATTGATGTAATTGAATATATGCAATAACTCATTCGGTTAACGAAATTTAAGTTCCAAATAAATTAAAAATCAATGAAAATAAACTCAATAGACAATCAACCAGACCGATTAACTATGTACGGATTCAATCAATTATGATCTATAGACCTGTACCCGTCTAAATAAAGTAAATCTCAAATAATAAATTAATTTAATTAGTATACAATTGTTAAAAGTAAATCTAAAATAATTCATTACTAATTTTGTAAGATAAATAAATTGGAAATAAATTATTTAATAATATAGAAAAATAAATCTGAAATTTTCATTTAATAAATCTGAAACTAATATATAGAAATTATTTAATTATATCTGAAAATTAAATAAATAAATCTCCACTAACTTTATTCTCCACCGCTCGAGTAGGAAACTAAGGCAGCGTGCAGAATCTTTTAACTTCACTCTCCACAAACCCTATCTACTTCCTCTCTGCCTTCATCCTCCAAAAAAACGTTCTCTGCCGCTACAATTTGGCCAAAATTTTCACCAAAATGAAGCGCCAGATTTTCCCTCAAAAAATCCTGCGCGATCCACAAAAGTTAACAATCAGGATGTTTTTATCAATTAAGAAACGATTTCACCTTCAAGAACAGTTCCAGCTCCAGCCACTCCTAGCTTCGACGACACCGCAGCTTATTTTGGACGACCTCGCCACCCCAGATCTCTTCTTTGTTGGTAAGAACATCTCAACCCTAAATTTCATTTGGTACTTTCATCATAGGTTCGATATTTCTGGGTTTGATTTCTAATTTATTGCTTTGTTTCATGTGGTTGGTGACTGCTATTCGGATGTTATAAGCCGTTGGGTTTTGGGGTGAATAAGGTATTGGTTTATATCCAGGTATAACCTGGAACCTTGAATCAATTTGGTTTATGTAAAATTTGAATTCCAATTGTTTTTTTTTAATCTAATTATTGAAATTTCAGTTTCGTTTTCATTTTCATTTGATTGATTGTGTTTCATGTTTCATTGTTTATTGTGTTTGATTGTTTCAGTTTGGGTTTTGGTACTTTCATTATGTTGGTGTGTCTATTTATGAGTTTGATTTTTAATTTCTTGCATAAGTGTCCAGTAACCGTAAACCAACTTGAGTTATGCAAATTTGAATTCCAACTGTTTCATTTTTATCAAAGTATATAAATTTCATTTTCGTTTCAGTTTTCATTTTCATTTGATCAATTGTGTTTGATTTTCATTAGTATATATATTCAGCATCCAGGAGACAGTATCTACGATGAGACATGTAAATATAAATCAAAAGTTTACTTTACTTATTTTTCAATAACTTAAGCTAGTAATACAAATTACCACTCGGAACATAAGGTTGATTGTTTCTACGTGGTGCATCTTTTAGAACACGAGCATCTGATGATTGATTGTGTTTCATGTTGTTATTTAAGTTCAATTGTCACTAGTTTAAGTTTAATTTTCAGTTTTATTTTTATTTGTTTGATTGTGTTTCATGTTGCTCATAACGGTTAGTTGCTGATTTTTGTGTAGAGAAGGTCTAAATCTCCCTCAATTGGTAAGAACCTTAACCTAAATTAAGTTTTTAATTAATTTCTTTTAATTGATTTCTATTCTATTTAGTTTTATAATTTTGATTTTAATTTAATTCTGTGATGCATGCGCTCGTTGCATTGACAAATTAGTTGCTGCTTTGACGTGGTGAAGAAGGTATGTATACTCACATTTACAACTCATAGAGTATGTATACTCACATTTGCAACTCATAGAGTGTGTTTCTGTTTTCATGAGTCAGATACTTTAAAGTTTATATATATATATATGCTTTGCTCTAATGATTTTATATGTTCTGATTTTATTGTAAGGGATCGTTGAACTGTTATTGTTGTCTAAATATGTATTATTGTTGCCTAAATGCACATTTCTATGCTTATGAGGTTGTGTGTTGAAGAAGTCTGGATACGGTAATTTATTGTTGGGCTTGTGAACTATTCTGTTGTTTGCTTGTTTGAGATGATAATTGTTGTCAATGTTTTATAAGGTGTGAGGCGGGTTTGAGGCATTTTGTAAAAAGGAGGCGAAGCGTAAGCCTTGAGGCGTACCAAGGCGCAAGACTCAATATATATATATATATATAATATGCATAACGATATTATATTAAACAATATATGATTAAAAGATTCTATTAACTTAGGTGTATATAAGCTTCAATTTTAAACAATTACTTTGTCTTCACATAGGTGTATAAAGCCTCAATTTTTTCGCGGGACACGTGGTTGGGCAATGTTATATGACCGAGTTTATCAGCTGGAAACCTGACATGGCCCCACAAAATCTCTGAATAGAGACTGGGTCTAAGTAGGTGTAACAACGCACTGAACAAACTCATATAACATCCGCCTAGGAATAACTACATTCTGGAAATAAAAATTACCATATTATTTAATGAAAATTTATTATTTGTAGTAGTAGTGGTAGTTCTCGTGGGACACGTGGCTGGGCAATGTTATATGACCGTGTTTATCAGCTGGAAACCTATCATGGCCCCACAAAATCTTTGAATAGAGACTGGGTCTAAGTAGGTGTAACAACGCACTGAACAAACTCATATAACATCCGCCTAGGAATAACTACATTCTGGAAATAAAAATTACCATATTATTTAATGAATATATATTATTTGTAGTAGTAGTGGTAGTTTTCGCGGGACACGTGGCTGGGCAATGTTATATGACCGAGTTTATCAGCTGGAAACCTGACATGGCCCCACAAAATCTCTGAATAGAGACTGGGTCTAAGTAGGTGTAACAACGCACTGAACAAACTCATATAACATCCGCCTAGGAATAACTACATTCTGGAAATAAAAATTATCATATTATTTAATGAATATTTATTATTTGTAGTAGTAGTGGTAGTTTTCTAGTCTTAGTAGTTGTTGTATTTTAATTTTAAGATTATTTTAATTATGTATTATATTCTTCAATATCACTTTTATTTGCATGAAAAACTTACGCTACAACGCATTGAGGCTTACACATACTTACGGCTATGCCTTAGCCCTTCAAAACATCAGTTTTTCTTGAATAGAAATTAGCTATTTATTCATTAAGGTTTGTCGGATTAAACCTGTCTCATTTAGAGGTGTTGTATTCCAGTAATTCACTATATACTTAGTAATTGTGTAATGTGACATCCAACTGAATACATAGGTTCTACGTACCTCAATGACATCTAACTGTTTGTTATTACTTAGTGAATAATTTTGTTATATGTGTGTTGGTTTACTGTAATTTTTAGGTATAATATCTTCTTGATGGATAAGAGCTGGATACACTGGCCAAAAGGTAGTCCAGAGTACCGAAAAAAAGTTAGGGAATTTATAAGTAATAGTAAGCAGTACGCTAGGAATAATTATGGTGTGTTATGTCCTTGTTGTGTGTGTCGAAATTTTGGCGGCCCGCAGGATGATGATACTTCATTTATTCATCTGTGCCATTACGGATTTGATCCGCTCTATAAAGTTTGGAAAACTCATGGTGAGCCTAGGGGAGCAGCATTATCCTACTTGTTAGATGTTGTTGGACCACCACCATTGAGTGAAGAGGATTCTGAAATATTAGAACTTAACCAAATGTATAGAGATGCTAGGTTTCATTTACCTAGTGAACAAGACTCTGAACCTTTAAAAAACATTTAAGATGATTACAAACATAAGATATAATAGGTTGAAGTTCCTCTATACCCTGGATGTACAAAATACACCAAACTTTCAGCAACCTTAATCTTGTACAAGCTAAAAGCTGCAGCTGGTCTTTGCACTACTTTTTTTGATGAATTCCTGAAAGAATTCAAGAATATGCTTCCAAATGATAATACTCTACCTGAAGATAACTATACAGTTAAAAAGATACTTAAAGAGTTTGATTTAGGTTATATAAAGATTGATGCATGCATAAATGACTTTGTCTTGTATCGGAACCTCGATAAGGACAAGGACAGATGTCCTAAATGTGATGCATCTAGATGGAAAGTTAACCCGCGCACTAATGAGATAACTATTGGGGTTGCTGCTAAAGTGTTGCGCTACTTTCCTATCATTCCAAGACTCCAACGCATGTTTCTTTCACCAGACATTGCGCAACAACTAACTTGGCACTCGAAGCATCATAGTAATGATGGTAAAATGCGGCATCCATGTGACTCAGTTAGTTGGACAAGTATAGATCAAAAGCGGCCTGATTTTGCATCTGATGCCATAAATCTAAGGTTTGGACTTGCAACTGATGGATTTAATCCATTCAGCTCTCTCAGGACAAACCATAGTACATGGCCAGTAATACTCGTCATCTATAACCTTCCACCTAATATTTGTATGTCTAGAGAAAATTTGAAGCTAAGCCTACTCATTCCAAGCCCCACACAACCGGGTAATGATATTGATGTGTATTTAGAGCCTCTCATTGAGGACTTACATAAGTTGTGGAATGGGGTTGATATGTATGATGCGCATCAGAAGGAGACATTCAAGTGCAAAGGCATGTTAACATGTACCATCAATGATTATCCAGCACTTGGAAATGTTGCAGGGTTAACCACCAAGGGAGAATTTGCTTGCTCTGTTTGTGGTCCAGAAACCAGCTCCGATTACCTAGGGACTGCAAAAAAACAATTTTCATGGATAATAGGCGGTGGCTGTATGCAAGGCATAAGTACCGCTCTATGTCCAAATGGTTCAATGGCATAAAGGAGAAGCGATTGAGACCTGTAGTGTTTACAGGGAAGGCGTTAGTTCTGCGACTTGCTGGGTTTAAAAATGAATGGGGCAAAAGGAATGGAAAACCTAAAAAATTCGCAAAGGGTGATCGTGCCAAGATTTTAAAGAAGAAATCTATATTTTTTGACTTGCCATATTGGGCGGTCAGTATATTATTGTTGTCGTAGTTCTGAATCTAAGTTATATTTGTTGTGTCAAGAATTAACACCTTCCGACCGGCGATCGCCTCGGAGGTCGGGCGACCGAGTCACTGCCGAGCGGCCAAGGCAGATCTGCCGACCAGCGACCGGGCGGCCAAGCCTTAACTCAGCGGACAAGCTAGACTGGCCAACCGAAGGTCCCAGTACGAATCCCGGTGCCGACCGATCGACCTCAGATACGATCGCCTCTCGGTACTCGGCGACCGACTCCTGGCGATCGACTAACGGACGATCCTCTCTCGGCATCTGCCGACCGACCCTTGGCGACCGACAAGCGGACGACCATCCCTCGGCATCTGCCGACCTCCCTTGGTGACCGACCAATGCCGACCCTCAGCAACTGGCCGATGGCGACCTCTGATGACCAGCTAGGGACGACCACCTCATGTCGATCAGCACCGATGGCCATCCAGTCGGCAAAGGCCGAACCTTAAGACTGGCACCACGTGCAAGGGCCGAGACAAGATCCGCGAATCATGGGCCATTGACCACAGCCTGGCAGAATCTCTCCACCAGCCGACAAGCCGTCGAAAGCTGTCAGTAGGGCCGCTTGTGACTGACTCCGGACACGTTCTGGCCCCTTATTGGTCCGCCCAGCTGGCTGCCTACTGGAGCTTTGGACTTTAGGCAGACTACCAGCATCTTCCTTGGACTTTTGCCCGACAGCCCGGGTGATCGCCCCATTATAATATTGGCCGGCGGGCGATCGGCACATTATTATAATGGCCGGCAGGCGATCGCCCGCTAGGGGACAGGACCCGGCTGCCACTATATATACAAGACCCCCTGCATTTGTAAACTCTCTCTGGCATTCTCGCATTACACAAGCAAAATACACAGCACTTGGCTAATCTCCAACTCTTGGCAACAGCTATCATTCGGTCTTACTTCTCCCGGCCTCTCTCCTCGAGCAGACTATCGGCAGGGACGAAGAACACCGAGCTTCGCTCAAGAGCCGGATTAACAGAGTCTTTTTACACTCATTGTATTTAGATTTCTCTTATTAATACTTGTATCCACGAATATTTGTATTAATATCATCTCGCGAGAGCATTCAAGCCCGGGCCTAACAAACCCGGCAAATCTTGTATTATTTATCTTCTCTCGGAAGTGCTCCCACAATTGTTGTTTGTTGTACGTCTCCAGCAGTATTTAATCTTCGGATAGATATTTTGGGCAACAACAATTGGCGCTAGAAGAAGGGGCCTGAACCTCCGATTTTTTATACCTACCGTCCCGAAGAACACTCACTATTCTCGGGGCAGATACTTGAAGTGACACTTACTGCACTTCAAAGAAATCCTTCAGAAGTCATGTCTTCCGCCTCCGCGTCGAAGAAAGCCGCTGACCAGCCGGCGAGACCCCCCGTTCCGTCCCAGTCCGAGCCGCAGCCGATGGTGGAAGGTAGCCGCCGTGGTCAGAGACGCTTGATCCCGTCCCGGGATGGCGGCCCGAGCCTCTCGCTCGATCAGTTCCGAACCAATGAACAGATCGAAGAGGCCATAGCCGTCCTTCAGGAGCGACGGAGTGCTCTCGACGCGCCTCCTGCTATCACCCCCTCGGTCTCCCGCCGGAAGTCCAAGCGGAAGCTCAAGGCATTGCTGGCCGAGCGATCGCCAGGAGGCTCTCACCCGCAAGAAGAGGCGCTCGGAAACCGGGGCACCTCTGTCTTCAATCGTCTGGGCAGTGACCCGACTTGGCGGCCAAGGCGATCGGCCCGATTCTGAGGCAGCGGAGTTTGAGTCCGTCACCAGGAGCTCGGCCTACCCGGCTCCCAGAAGGCAATCCAGCCTCCTGGCTCCCGCTCGCCAAATTCCCGAGGTCGGCAGCAGCGGAGTCCGGAGGACGGTACACGATCGCCTCGGCCCCCGCTCCCAAAGCCGATCCGCAAGCAGCCGAGCCGCGGCGATTGCCGCATTGCAACGTCAGCTCGACGACATGAGAGCGCTCCTGCAATCCGGGGCAGGTGCCATGAAGACGATCGCCGCGCCGAGCGAGCCGCTCGCGATCGACATCGAGCTCGCGCCCGTGCAGCACAAGATCGCTCCTCCTCAGACACCCGTGTACGAGGGGTGATCGGACCCCCAAACACACCTGCACAAGTTCAACATCTACATGACCGGGTGTGGGGCATCGGACGCGACCCGGTGCCGAATGTTCCCTCTGACGCTAGACGACCTCGCCCACCGGTGGTACACCTCATTGCCACCTCAGTCCATTGGCTCCTTTAACGAGCTGGCGCACGTCTTCACGGAACACTTCGCCACCAGGGTCGTCCGGCCAGAAGGTCGCTTTCGCATGATGCAAATCAAGCAGGGAGAAGAAGAGTCCGACTCGGACTACATCGACTGGGTAGACGTGATCATCCTCAACGGCGAGCCCGTAAGCGATGAGACCGCCCTCTACGCGGTCCTAGGAGGTTTTCAGGGCTTCTTGCCTATGTTCAGGCATCTCACGAAGACCCTACCGACGACCTACGCAGCCTTCCGGGCTAGAGCCGCAGATTTTCTGTCCAGGCAAAGGCTACTTCTTAGCCTAGGAGTAGAGCGATCGGCGCCCGCGCGACGACCTCCAGTCTCCCATCCCGATCGCTACTATCCAGCAGTGCCGGAGGACTCGCTCACCGCCTACAATCCACCATTTTAAATGAGGGATTAACTCCCGCCCAATCGCCGATATCGACCTACGAATAAAGCGATCGGCGGCCGAGCGACGATCGCCAGTCTTCCGGCCCGATCGCCGATCATCACGCTACATCATCAGCAATCCGGCGGACACGATCGCCATTTACAGTCCAGCATCTAACACGACGGACTAAGGTATAAGATCGCCTCCACCGCACATCATAAAGCCATGACCCTGGCAGTCGATGGAACCGGCTGCTTCGGCCATGCAAGGTCCCTTTCGGCCGAGATCGCCCGCCCTTCGTTTAAATACGAGGCCGGCGTAGTCTGAGGGCTCTCCAACATTAATCAGTGGACACATGCCACAACCCCGTCTCAACGTACACCGTCGAGGTCGGCCATCTCCATGGCTGGCCGAGGTGGAAGCAGAGCTAACAAGCCGCGGGCGTCGAGTTGATTCATCCGACGCTGCCCCGCGCAAGGACTCCTCTAGACCGAGACCGCACGCCCTTCGTTTAAATACGAGGCGAGGCGCAGCCTAACAAAGGACCCTCATAATAAAGTGAGTCACGAGACACTCAATGTCTTGGCGCACCAAGACACGGTCATGGAGTCGGTCCATCGATCTCCGCGACTGTGCACGATTCCTCAAACAAAGCGAAACCACCAAGTTTCCGAGGGGGATCGGCCAATGTTGTTTTTGCAGGTACAAGACCAAAAGATAGCTAAGCCAATCGACCATGATAGCCCAAGTCTGAATCCTAAGTCAGCTCAGATCGCCCGTCCTCATCCATACACGATCACCAGCAAGAACCACCTCGCCCCATGTCTTCAACATAGGAGCAAGCTGGGGGGCAATTGTTGTGTCAAGAATTAACACCTTCCGACCGGCGATCGCCTCGGAGGTCGGGCGACCGAGTCACTGCCGAGCGGCCAAGGCAGATCTGCCGACCAGCGACCGGGCAGCCAAGCCTTAACTCAGCGAACAAGCTAGACTGGCCAACCGAAGGTCCCAGTACGAATCCCGGTGCCGACCGATCGACCTCAGATACGATCGCCTCTCGGTACTCGGCGACCGACTCCTGGCGATCGACTAACGGACGATCCTCTCTCGGCATCTGCCGACCGACCCTTGGCGACCGACAAGCGGACGACCATCCCTCGGCACCTGCCGACCTCCCTTGGTGACCGACCAATGCCGACCCTCAGCAACTGGCCGATGGCGACCTCTGATGACCAGCTAGGGACGACCACCTCATGTCGATCAGCACCGATGGCCATCCAGTCGGCAAAGGCCGAACTTTAAGACTGGCACCACGTGCAAGGGCCGAGACAAGATCCGCGAATCATGGGCCATTGACCACAGCCTGGCATAATCTCTCCACCAGCCGACAAGCCGCCGAAAGCTGTCAGTAGGGCCGCTTGTGACTGACTCCGGACACGTTCTGGCCCCTTATTGGTCCGCCCAGCTGGCTGCTTGCTGGAGCTTTGGACTTTAGGCAGACTGCCAGCATCTTCCTTGGACTTTTGCTCGACAGCCCGGGTGATCGCCCCATTATAATATTGGCCGGCGGGCGATCGGCACATTATTATAATGGCCGGCAGGCGATCGCCCGCTAGGGGACAGGACCCGGCTGCCACTATATATACAAGGCCCCCTGCATTTGTAAACTCTCTCTGGCATTCTCGCATTACACAAGCAAAATACACAGCACTTGGCTAATCTCCAACTCTTGGCAACAGCTATCATTCGGTCTTACTTCTCCCGGCCTCTCTCCTCGAGCAGACTATCGGCAGTGACGAAGAACACCGAGCTTCGCTCAAGAGCCGGATTAACAGAGTCTTTTTACACTCATTGTATTTAGATTTCTCTTATTAATACTTGTATCCACGAATATTTGTATTAATATCATCTCGCGAGAGCATTCAAGCCCGGGCCTAACAAACCCAGCAAATCTTGTATTATTTATCTTCTCTCGGAAGTGCTCCCGCAATTGTTGTTTGTTGTCCGTCTCCAGCAGTATTTAATCTTCGGATAGATATTTTGGGCAACAACAATATTATCACATAAGATTTTTGAATTTAAATGATTTCTATTTGCTTGTTCATAAGGTCTACTGGTGCGCCATAATCTTTATGTAATGCATATCGAAAAAAATGTGTGCGAGAAAGTGTTAGACATTCTATTAGATGCAAAGGTGAAGGGTAAAACTAGAATTAAGTTGAAAGAACGTAGACATGTAGAGTTAATGTCACTGTTGGAAGAATTCCCAGAAGATAAAAGGGAGGAGCTGCTTAATATTTCATATCCCTGCACATTTCCCAAAGATGAAAAAGAGTTGATTCTTTGGATGTTGTGGATGCTAAGATATCCTGATGGATATTGCTCCAATATAGCAAACTGCATCAAGGTCAGAGAATGTAAAATTCATCTACTGAAATCACATGATCATCATGTGTTGATGCAGCAGCTTCTCTCTGTTGCTATAAGAGGCTTGTTACCGAAAGGTGTTCGAAAAGCCTTATTTCGTCTATCTTCTTTTTTTCATGAGCTTTGTCAAAGAGTACTCGATAGAAAAAATTGGAAGATATGGAAGATGAAATCTTTGAGACTTTATGTATGTTAGAGATGTATTTTCCTCCTCCTTTTTCCGATATCATGGTCCATCTCTGCATTAACTTAGCAAGGGAAGCAAAATTATGTGGTCCAGTCCAATTTAGGTGGATGTACCCGTTCGAGAGGTACCCTTTCTTTTGATTATTATTTATCCCTCTAACATTTCTTAGTCCTTGTGTAACAATTAATTTTATTTTTAATGTTTAGATACATGAAAGTCTTAAAAGACTATATGAATAATCATGCTTGTCCAGAAGGAAGTATTGCTGAAAATTACTTGGCGGACGAGTGTGTTAGGTTCTGTGGTCGTTACATGAAACATTCATCTGCCTTTAGTAATAAACGAAAAAGGAATGATGTTGATGATGATGAATTAGTTGACGGTTCAACACTTCTAAAAGGTCAATCTGTACAATTAAGTGATGATATTCACAAGGATATGCATCTCTGCGTGCTTTTGAATAGCGAAAAAGTTTTACCTTATTTTGAGTAAGTTACTGTAACACCCCAAAAGGCGGCTATTACAGTGCCGTGAATCCCACACTGGGACCCACCAGGCGATATCCAAAATAGGTTAAATAAATATTATTTGTGATACCGAACCACAATGAATAGTCATTACTCCGATTAGGAGTTTATTAAAATGTGGCCAACGGCCTTATAATACACAGGATCCGAAAAAAAACAAGTATAAACCACGTGGAGATGGAAAATACTTCAAATGTCAAATACAATCAGAAAACAATTTAAATGAAACAGGAAATAACATGACACGGTTTAACATAACCGGACAACAAAAGATGTGGGCCCCCCGAACTAGTATTCTTCGAACCCTTCGCCGTCAGCATGCTCTTCCCGTGCTTTGCCTTTGCCTCGACCTAAAATACAATACAAGTATTTCGCCCATAACACAGGGTCAGATATACATGATAATCAATTTTCCGACATTATACAATTCACATATATAGATCTCAAGAAAATCATTCCGACTATTAATCATACCCCTCGGGCGTATGAAACAATCAGTCACAAAGCATCGAACACATCCAATCATACATGGACTATGAACGATTAACAATATAGCTCAAGATGGACATGACAGTACGCCCGATCCGGAAATTTGTCCGTGTACATGTCCACCCCGTATACGGAATCCAGAATATACGTGGGACAATGTACCTAATTAGCCTCACGAACTACGTCTCGTGTGCACAGTCCAATACGGAAACATCCACGTATGACTATACAAGTGCCCGGCTAAAAATCCTACACAATATCCAATCGGCACGCAGATATGATTCCGGAAATGTCACGATACAACATGACGACGAAGTTCAATGAAATACATATCCGATTAAGGATCAAGAAATTCACCAAAGTGAAAACAAAGACCAACGAGATCAACGATTCAAAACGACGTACTTGGGAATGCAATCCCATGAAGATAACGGAATAACATCAAGGACAATGTCAAATCACGACAACCATTACATGAACAATTCATACACATGAAATATATAACCATCATGAGAATCTAATCATCATTATAACCAACAAGCAAGATAACTTGCCTCAATTCCGTAAGCGAAAGATAGTCGTTCTCCAAATGATCAAATGGACGGTATCCTCGGTTAAACACTCAATCAAACAAGCAACCTTGAATGAAACGTAATTCATTCAATAACATATTCACATAATATTAATCTCAATTCGTAGGAAACGACGCCCGCAACCTACTCAAATAATTCATTCCACCCTAATGAATACCTTAATGATTAATGAAAGGTTTCAATACATCTAATTCATCTTCCAAAATCGGATTATCATATCAAAAATGTCCTTTAATTATCTTGTTATTCTATGAACAAAACATCTTCAATTCGCCAATAAAATTGGTTTAATCAAATTCTTATGTTCTACAACATCTACTATTATAAAAGGATAGTCATAATGAATTTGATACTCAATCTACCATGACAGTATCATTCATAAACAGCATCACCTTCTTAAGAATACTATCTATTTAGCATGATGATGAACCACATTCTAAGTTATCAACACATTAGATTAATGAAAAGTTATTGTTGTAATTATCAAGATCCTTATCATTCTTCAAAGACTTGTGAAGCTGAACCATAATGATTGTTAAAGCTTCTAAGATTTCTGAACAAGATCATCTAATCCTATCTTTAACATTATCAAGTTCTTCCCAAGGTAATTAAATACCTAAAATGGTGTTTAAACACTCTATGATATCAAGTTCTTGATTAAATCCAGCTATGATGAAGCTAACCGATCCAACAACGTTCTACTGAGTTAAATTCGTCCAGTAAGATGGGTAATGATAACTACAAACATGGTTACCATCACTACAACATGACGAACTCATCTAATCTAAACCCTCATTTATCATATTCATCAAGAAGTGTTTAAAAAGTTTAATTATAACCATGTTTTACTTGCTTAATCTAACTCTAGGTGAAGTATAATTCGTCATTAATCATCAACATAAGAAAATAATGCAGAGAGGAAAGTACACCTACCTCCATAAATGAAGAACAACTTCAATGCTATGAGAAAATATACTCCAAGATCAAGAACAACTCCTAATCTCCAAGGAAATGAGCTCCACTCCAAGATTTAAGGCTTAGAAACAAGTTGGTGAAGGTTGATATCGTTTTGGGAGTGCAGAGGGACGATAAAAGGAGAGAGGATCAGTTTGGAGTTGTGAAGAAATGAAAAACAGGCTGGTCCTATAAATAGACTGTATATACTTAGCGCACGCTATCGGAACAGTTTAGCGTACGCTAATGCGCTTACGTACGCTAACCGGTCGATATTACGTACGTAAGCGGCTTATAGTGGCTAGTGTATTGATTTCGCAGATCGTTAGCGCACGCTAATGAAAACGGGGTTACGCACGCTAAAAAAAGTTGACTCTGGTCGACATGACAGCTCAACATTATTCCCATGCATGCCAATCGGATAAGAAGTTCACGTGCTGAAGTCAACTGATGTCAGATTCCCTCTTAGCGTACGGAATAGAGGAAACCGTACGCACGCTAAGGCAAAGGATTAGCGTACGTTAATCGTACTATGTAGCGTACGCTACATCAACAGAAAAATTCGAAAATACAACTCTCTAATTAACATCGAATCATCACATATGAAATAAAATAACAACGATATGAAATTCAAATCTATAATACCTCAACATAATACTAAATGCAACGATTCAGGATAATCAGATTATCCGAATAATACAATGAAAGGTAAAAATGAAAAGTTACAGTCGGATATTACAGTTACATCTAACTATTTTTTTTTGTTAATTGAAACAACTATATAGTAATTCAAACTTAATCAAACTTAATATTATAGGATGCATAAGGCAGAGCTAAGGGGCTCTGATGAATGTTTGAGAAATGATTCTAAAAGGCTTCACAAAAGGCATCTAGAGACGTTTGTCGATTGGTTACAAGCTGAGGTTAATATCTTTAGCTTTTGGCCAATCAGTATTTAATATATTCGGTTTGTTAAATTCTATGCTCGATTTGGAAGTTGATTGTTGTAGAATACATATTTTCAGATTGTTCGTGAAGCTGCTATGATTAATAAGAAGCC
This sequence comes from Orobanche coerulescens, assembly GCA_033398695.1. NCBI lineage: Eukaryota > Viridiplantae > Streptophyta > Magnoliopsida > Lamiales > Orobanchaceae > Orobanche > Orobanche coerulescens. The sequence continues at coordinate 78,467,797 of CM065808.1, forward strand.
TGATGAAACACTCAAATACCTTACAAAAGGACCTAGGCGTTGTGCAATGTCCCATTCTGGTTTTCTTATTAATAAACAACGATTTCATACCTTTGACACCAATGTTAGTACACAAGATTATGATGTGCATATAGATGTGGATACATTGTCAAATTACTATGGTGTTATCCGAGAGATTCTGATATTGGACTTCCACAAGTTCAAGTTGGCTATGTTCCGTTGTGATTGGGCGAATGTTGCTTCTGGTGTGAAGAAAGTTGATGGATTCACTGTAGTGAATCTTCATGAAGGGTTGAGTAAAATAGAACCATTTATATTAGCGTCACATGCCCAACAGGTTTTTTATTCTAGGGATACGGATAAATCAAACTGGTATGCAGTATTAAAGGCACCACTTAGGGGTTTTAATGATCTTGAGCTATTTGATCAAAATATTTTTACTACTGCTGCAACTAGTGATCAAGATTGTGATGCACTTAATATAGACGATGAGTTTGATGGTGAAACATGATAGACAATATGTAATGTGTGAACCAACTATATATAAGGTCTGTTTTTGTCATTTAATGATGGTTTTTGTGTTAAGTGGTTGGGAACCTAATCCAGTCATTTTTGTAATTTGCAGTTGCTCAACTCGTTTCTATAATTATATTTTATTACTTTTTGTTGTTATGTCTTTACTTATTCCGATTCGTTTTTCCTAGAATTATTTAATTTAACATTGTCGTAATGTTATTTAAACTCTATTTCTTTACACTAGCTATATGTATATATATATATATATATGGATATGCATTGGAAATTTTTTGTTATTGGAACAGCTTGAATATGTCAACAAGGAAAAGGTGCTTAGGATTTGAAGAACCAAATCGTGGCGATTCCAATAAGAAACAAGCAACTTCTAGAAGTAGTTTTGAACCTGGTGTTCCTCTCAAGTCCTGCCTCAAGTCTAATATCCCTGCTTCTCATAAGCCTGTGAGAGATAAAACTACCCTTCAGGTCACTCCAACAGGAGAAGCAGGACCACAACAAGTTACGTGGAATGAAAGAGGGCAACCTGTTGGGAAGATATCTGAAAGGTTTAGCTCCACTATTGGGGTTATAGTGAGGGAGCATGCTCCACTCAATGCAACAACATGGCATAAAGTGTGTGGTCCAACCAGGGATGAGCTCTAGGATTATTTGATGGTAAAATTTATTTTTAAACATTAATTGTTCCTTATTTTGTTCTCTGCAAGTATGGATGAGGATAATAATATTTTTACCTTGTCATTACTGCAGTTAAAATTTATTGTAGAACCTATTCATAGGCGAGCTGTGTTTATGCAAATGGGACGACTATGGAGAAGCTGGAAATCAACTCTCTCGGTGAACATCAAAAAAATTATTGAAGCAAAACGCACCAAGGCAGATGCAAAAAGGTTACTTGACCTTTTAAGACCTGCCGATGTAACACCCCGAGATATTCGGAATAATTACAGCGCCGTAAGCCCTTTAAGTAAGGATTTACAAGGCTAAATAAAAGAAATGCAAATATAATTCAACCTTACAACTTAAGTTCAAAATAAACTGGTTCAACTGATCCAAAGAGCTAACTTATACAACCATATCGAAAATGACATTATTGAAATACACGTACTCGAGTACTAAAGTGAATCAAGAAGACAAATCACAATAACAATAAACATCAACCACATCACTGAGCCATTTCATCGTCCTGTCGGTACTGTGGTTGCTTCCCCACTCCTCGGCTACCTGAACATAAAAACAATGTCCACCCCCGAAGGGGTTAGCAAAACAATGCTAGTACAAGTATCATAATACATAAATCGTCAGTGCATCATAAAACATGCAAAACGGACTTCCGTCATCGGAATCCAACGATGTGAATCCTCACGATTCCATCAACACAATACAGGGTAATCCAGCGATCCAGTGCCGTTGGTATAGATCCCCATGATGATCCCGTCGGACCAACGCATGGTGGAAAACCCGTCCAGCGATCCAGCGACCTCAGCATAGATCCCCATGATGATCCCGTCGGACCAACGCATGGTGGACATTCGATCCAGCGCCCTCAGCATAGATCCTCATGACCCCCTCGGATCATTTATACCATAAACCAATCAATTATGCATACATATATGCATTTCAATATGTTCATCAATACGAACAATTAACAACGAATCCCACGAGAAATTAAAGAAATAAGTCTCATATTCGACAACCTGAACAAAACCATATGCATGATCAAAGTTCCAATATAAATCAAACTCAACATATGATACTTGCTTCGAAAATGGCAAGAATGAAATACTCCAACAAATGACACGCGTTCGTATGCCACCGCCCCTCGATCGTCCCCTATGCAGGGCTCGGACCTAAGAAATAATAAAGAATTCCTCTCAAGTCGTACGAATGTCTAACAATCCGGTTTACGGCCGCAAGCTCTAAAAATAAATTTTGTCTGAACTACTTAGCGCGTGCTACGTACTCTACGTAACGTGCACTAAGCCTGCCTGTTAACGTACGCAAATGACCAAGTCTAGCGTACGCTAGCCGTGGTAATCGACAATCCTCTCTCGATCACCGATCACCCTGCTGATGACATAACGTACGTTACGTACCAAACGTAGCGTACGTTACTCATTCCCGATAGCGCACGTTAATATGCCTATCTTAGCGTGCGCTAACTGTGCATGGCAGTTTACTACTGGGCAGAAAACTTGAGCTAAAGGTGATGAAACTCAAGAAATCTTCAGTGTTAATACATGCCATCTCCGTGCATATCATGCTCATACGGTTTGTGAAAGATATTTACGTATTAAATGACTACGAGACACAAGGATACGTATCATCATTACAACACCATAATTCATCTTTGATCTTCAAGAAAATATCCTAAGTTCAATCCATTTCATGTCCCAAAATGTATGATTCCTTTATGTAAGGACATAAGAACTTGGTAATCTCCATATACTGGTCATAATCGGTTTTGAAGATACATGAATATGCTTAGGAGTCCATATACTAAAAAGGTTAAATGGATTATACGATGAATAAGTGCCGAAACGTCAAAAATATCCTTCTAACACATGATGTTCGACTACTAACGAATTTAACTGACTAGATAATCCAAAATCTTGATCAAAATGTCCTTCAGAATATTATTAATATTGGTGAAGAATCACCTACCTCAAAGTAGTGAAGAACACGAAGGAACTAGAAGAAATCCAACACCGAGAGCTTGAACAACAATCTCCAATGATCTATTATCTTCGACTCGAGCTAGGATGCTGATATGAAGGGTTTAGGATGAAGAGAGTAATTCTCTAAGTCCAAGGATTCGGATGTGGGAAGTGAAAAGACTGAAAATACGAAAAAAGATGTTGTCCTATTTATAGAAAATGGTTATTAGCGCGCGCTAGTCCATATTCATAGCGTGCGCTAACGGATTACTGACTTCACTGTACTCAGCATTTAGCGTGCGCTATCCTCATATCAGTAGCGTGCGCTACCGCGTTAACTTGGCTTTTTCCCAAAAGCCGTCCATGTTCATCCCGACATAATCCGACCGAGATCCGTAGCCGATCTTACCTACCGCCCTGTCTCAATCATGCTGACTACGTGTAGCGCGCGCTAAGGTTCATACATAGCGTGCGCTACGGATCCAAATTAGCATACGCTACGTATAGTCGATAGCGTGCGCTACATGAGTAGAATCACAATTTAGATCACATTCATGAAATCATGCGCTCAACAACACCGGATCATGAAATACGGAGAATAATACTCAGATCAAAATGCAACAATTACAATATCACAAGGTTCAATTACATATCAGAAATCTCGGGTATTACATCCTTCCTCCCTAAAAAGAAGTTTTGTCCCGAAACTTAAGATGAAAACAACTCTGGATATCTAGTCTTCATACTGTCCTCCGTTTCCCAAGTGGCCTCTTCAACTCCGTGTCGTGACCATTGTACTTTAACCAAGTGTATTGGTTTATTCCTCAATTGTTTGATCCGACTCTCAAGTATCTTGATTGGTCTCTCTTCGAAGGTGCCGTCATTCGCTATCTCAATCTCATCGAACTCAATGATATGACTGGGATCCGGTACATACCTCCGCAGTTGGGATACGTGAAACACATTGTGAACGTGATTCAGCGATGGCGGTAAGGCCAACCTGTATGCTAAATCTCCAACTCTCTCGAGGATCTCGAATGGTCTGATATATCTCGGACTTAGCTTGCCTTTCCTCCCAAAACGGAAAATTCCTCGCGTAGGAGAGACCTTCAATAGTATGTGGTCCCCAATGTTGAACTCTAGAGGGCAACGACGTACGTCTGCATAAGACTTCTGTCGACTCTGGGCAGTCAACAGTCTTTCTCGAATCAAAGCTATCTTCTCTTGAGTCTGAACTATCAATTCCGGTTCCGTCCCGATCAAATCCGAAGAATCATCCCAGCACAGGGGTGATCGGCATCTTCTCCCGTACAAAGCTTCAAATGGTGCCATCTTAATAGAAGCATGCCAACTATTATTGTAGGTGAATTCAATCAACGGCAAATGAACTTCTCAATCAGTTGACCAATCCAAAGCACAAGCTCTAAGCATGTCTTCTACTGTTTGTATAGTCCTTTCGAACTAACCGTCCGTCTGAGGATGATAAGCCACGCTAAAGTTTAGTTCGGTCCCCAAAGCCCTGTGAACTGCCTTCCAGAAGTGCGACACGAAACGACCATCTCGATCTGAAATAATGGTCTTCGGTGTCCAATGTAATTTGACTATCTCTGCAATAAATACTCGCGCCAATCTCTTGGGTCCCCAAGTATCTTTAATTCCTAGGAAATGAGCCGACTTGGTTAGTCGATCAACTACAACCCAAATCATGTTCATTCCCGTCTTGGTCCTTGGCATACTGGTGATGAAATCCATCGAGATATCCTCCCACTTCCACTCAGGGATCGGAAGTGGCTTTAACATTCCGGCAGGTCGCTGATGTTCAATCTTAACCTGCTGAGAAGTCAAACACTTTGAAACGTATTCTGCTACGTCCTTCTTCATATTCCCCCACCAGAAGTTTTGTTTTAGATCCTTATACATCTTACTGCTGCCCGGGTGAATAAAATAAGGCGCGCTATGAGCTTCCTTCAGAATTGTCCGTCTCAAATCATCAGCATCGGGAACGCAAAGTCGACTCTGAAATCTCAGAACTCCATCATCTTGTATCACGAATACTGGGGCCTTTCCTTTCTTTACTTCACCACATAACCGAAGGATCAGAGAATCGTTCAACTGCTTAGATTTGATTTCCTCGACTAGTGATGAAGTCAGTTCCATCACATATAGTTGCCCTTGGATTCCTGGTGCCCATACTTCAATCCCTTCGCGGATCAGTTCCCGTTGAATGCTGGTTTGGGATGTATGTGCTTCCAACACTCGAAGAGAAACAGGTTTACGGCTCAATGCATCGGCTACTACGTTTGCTTTACCCAGATGATAGAGAATTTCCAAGTCGTAATCCTTGATCAATTCCAGCCACCTTCTCTGCCTCATGTTTAATTCTCTCTGACTGAAAATGTACTTGAGGCTCTTATGATCTGTAAAGATCTGGCAATGAGTGCCGTACAAATAATGTCACCAAATTTTCAAGGCAAAGACCACAGCTGCTAGCTCCAGATCATGAGTCGGGTAATTAACCTCGTACGGTTTCAACTGTCGAGAAGCATAGGCAATCACCTTATCATTTTGCATCAACACACATCGCAGACCCTGATTTGAAGCGTCGCTGTATACCATGAATCCATCAGTTCCATATGGTAACGCTAATATAGGTGCTGTCGCCAGTCCCCTCTTAAGTTCGTCAAAACCAGCCTGGCATTTCTCATCCCACGTGAACTTTTGAGTTTTCTGTAATAGCTGAGTGAGCGGACGAGCAATTTTGGAAAATCCCTCAACAAAACGGCGATAATATTCAGCAAGTCCTAAGAAACTCCGGACTTCTTCCACGTTATTAGGAGCTTCCCATTCCAAGATTGCTTCGACTTTCTTCGGGTCCACCAGAACTCCGTCAGCTGATATCACATGCCCAAGGAAAGTTACTTCCCTAAGCCAGAACTCGCATTTGGAAAGCTTTGCATACTGTTGTTCCTTCCTCAAGATGCTCAAAACCACACGCAAATGCTCAACGTGCTCCTCTGTGTCTTTCGAATATATCAAGATGTCATCGATGAAGACGACCACAAATTTATCCAAGTATTCTAAGAATACCCGATTCATCAATTGCATGAATACCGCAGGAGCATTGGTAAGTCCAAATGGCATCACTACAAATTCATAATGCCCGTCTGGGATCCAAAGCAGACTTTGGTATATCCGATTCCTTAAATCTCAACTGATGGTATCCTGATCGCAAGTCAATCTTCGAGAATACCCTTGCCCCTTGCAGTTGATCAAACAAGTCGTCGATCCGAGGTATAGGATACTTATTCTTGATTGTCACTTTGTTGAGCTCCCTGTAATCAATACATAATCGGAGGGATCCGTCTTTCTTCCGGATAAAGATAACGGGCGCTCCCCAAGGAGAAACGCTAGGTTGAATATAACCCTTCTGTAATAATTCCTCCAGTTGCTTCTTTAGTTCATACATCTCGGTTGGCGCCATGCGGTATGGTGATCTGGAAATAGGAGTGGCTCCAGGCTCTAATTCGATAGTGAACTCCACTTCTCTCTGCGGAGGTAACCCAGGTAGTTCGTCAGGAAATACATCTGAAAATGCATTCACAACTGGAATAGATGCGAGTTCTACTCCTTCTTCTTTGTTCATGGCATAGCACCAAATTCCATGACATCCCTGCTTCAGTAATTTCACTACTTTCATTGCTTTGATCAATTTTCCCGAGCTTCCCGGTCTCCATCCTCGGAATAAGTGTTCATATCCGTCATCAGCAATGATAGAAATGACTCTCTTTCGGTAATTCAGAATAGCTCCATAACGGTTGAGCCAATCGTCTCCGAGAATTAAGTCGTCACCATGTATGTCAACTACAATAAGATTTGATGGCCAATCTCTCCCTCCTATAGACACTGGAAAATCTCTAGCTTCTAGGGTTCCCACAATTTTCTCTCCACTCGGTAATCCCACAACATAAGGTTCACAATCATACAAGCACGAGATTTTCAAATGATTAACACAGTTCAAAGATATAAAAGAATGCGTAGCTCCTGAATCGAATAAGACACTAACTGGTTGCAAAAGGATCTGAATCGTACCTGATGCAACAGCTGTGTTCTGATCGTCTGACTTCTTCATCTCATAAATACGTAGAGGAACGGACCCAGTGCTGGACGCCTCTCTTTTCCCAACATTCTGCTGCTGGAAACCGCTTTGCTGCGTCTGGTTTACACTAGTGTCCTTCGGAACCGGTACAGGAGTGCAAGTACCAAAAGATCGAGTCGCATTTCCACAAAATGTTGCGCGATGCCCTTCCTGTCCACACTCGAAACAGGTCACAGCAGGCGCGAAACAGTCACGTCGAACATGCCCCGCTTTGCCACAGTTATAACATTTCTTCCCTGCGTCTGAAACGGTTGGTGCTGCCCGGAACTTCTTTCCACCTCGAGAAGGATGCGGAGGCCTCCTGGATGAATGAAAAGAGGACTGGCCCCTGCGAGGCCCACTACTCTTATTCTCCGTGAAGTTGCCAGACACCTTCTGTCTGTTTGCTTCCATTGACTTTTCTACTGCCGCCTCTTTCATATCATAGGCCAGTGCTTTGTCCTGATACTGTCGCAAGGTGGTACATTCAAATCCGGACATATACTGCTGAATTTCCAGCTTCATTCGCATGTCAAAATGAAAAATCCTCTCTGCCTCGGTCCTGACCAAGTGGCGCACATAAGTCAACTGGTGATTAAAAGTCTTAATCGCGTCTGTCACAGATGCTTCTGAATTTTGTGGTGAGAAAAACTCCCGGACTCGGGCCTCTCTAACTGGGCGAGGACAATACTGCGCTTCCATCATTAATTTGAACTCCATCCAGTCGAGATTATGCTCCTCAGGTCGAATGGCCTCCCACCAGTCGAAAGCCTCCCCCGTCAGAAGATACTGGGCGACCGGAACCTTTCTATCGTTGGGACAGTTAATCCCCACAAAAATCTTCTCTAACTCCTTCAGCCAGTGATCCCAAGAAAGCGTCTCAGCAGAACCGTCAAATTTCGGAGGGTGCAATTTGACCACCTCAGTAAGCCATTTGTCTCCCCGATTATCCACGTTATGCTGATGTCCCATCGCCGTCTGCATGCGATCAACAACTTGAGAAAACTGGTTTATCTGAGCAACCACCTGCTGAAGCACTCCCGGCACATTAGGATCTGCATTATTATTTGCTGATCCCTGTTGTCCTCCAGAATGGGAATCGGTTCGACTAGCAGATATCTACGGGGTAGACGCCGAATCCTCCTGTCTCATATTTCCACGTCCGCGTCCACAACCACGTCCGCGTCCACGACCTCCTCTCAACATACTGTAAACACAAATACTCAATATCCAGGGCAAACTTTCTAAAAGAAAGTCTATCAATGTTCACAAAACATGAATTAAATAAAACGGTAGTATTTGAGATTAGGAAACTTACAACCACGGTCCACACGACGATGCTGGCTCAGCAGTGATGTTACAAACGACCAATAATCAAATAACGTAAATAGACCCAACTAACCCGACTGCCAAGATATCCATGAATCTTAGCTCTGATACCATATTCTGTAACACCCTGAGATATTCGGAATAATTACAGCGCCGTAAACCCTTTAAGTAAGGATTTACAAGGCTAAATAAAAGAAATGCAAATATAATTCAACCTTACAACTGAAGTTCAAAATACATAACTGGTTCAACTGATCCAAAGAGCTAACTTATACAACCATATAGAAAATGACATTATTAAAACAGATGTACTCGAGTACTAAAGTAAACCGAGAAGACAAATCACAATAACAATAAACATCAACCACATCACTGAGCCATTTCATCGTCCTGTCGGTACTGTGGTTGCTTCCCCGCTCCTCGGCTACCTGAACATCAAAACAATGTCCACCTCCGAAGGGGTTAGCAAAACAATGCTAGTACAAGTATCATAATACATAAATCGTCAGTGCATCATAAAACATGCAAAATGGACTTCCGTCATCGGAATCCAACGATGTGAATCCTCACGATTCCATCAACACAATACAGGGTAATCCAGCGATCCAGCGCCCTTGGTATAGATCCCCATGATGTTCCCGTCGGACCAACGCATGGTGGAAAACCCGTCCAGCGATCCAGCGCCCTCAGCATAGATCCCCATGATGATCCCGTCGGACCAACGCATGGTGGACATTCGATCCAACACCCTCAGCATAGATCCTCATGACCCCTTCGGATCATTTATACCATAAACCAATCAATTATGCATACATATATGTATTTCAATATGTTCATCAATACGAACAATTAACAACGAATCCCACGAGAAATTAAAGAAATAAGTCTCATATTCGACAACATGAACAAAACCATATGCATGATCAAAGTTCCAATATAAATCAAACTCAACATATGATACTTGCCTCGAAAATGGCAAGAATGAAATACTCCAACAAATGACAGGCGTCCGTATGCCACCGCCCCTCGATCGTCCCCTATGCAAGGCTCGGACCTAAGAAATAATAAAGAATTCCTCTAAAGTCGTACGAATGTCTAACAATCCGGTTTACGACCGCAAGCTCTAAAAATGAATTCTGCCTGAACTACTTAGCGCGCGCTACATACTCTAAGTAACGTGCGCTAAGCCTGCCTGTTAACGTTCGCAAATGACCAAGTCTAGCGTACGCTAGCCGTATCTTGTGATCCTCTCGATCGGCCCGTCTGCTGATGACATAACGTACGTTACGTACCAAACGTAGCGTACGTTACTCATTCCCGATAGAGCACGTTAATATGCCTATCTTAGCGTGCGCTAACTGTGCATGGCAGTTTACTACTGGGCAGAAAACTTGAGCTAAAGGTGATGAAACTCAAGAAATCTTCAGTGTTAATACATGCCATCTCCGTGCATATCATGCTCATACGGTTTGTGAAAGATCTTTACGTATTAAATGACTACGATACACAAGGATACGTATCATCATTACAACACCATAATTCATCTTTAATCTTCAAGAAAATATCCTAAGTTCAATCCATTTCATGTCCCAAAACGTATGATTCCTTTATGTAAGGACATAAGAACTTGGTAATCTCCATATACTGGTCATAATCGGTTTTGAAGATACATGAATATGCTTAGGAGTCTATATACTAAAAAGGTTCAATGGATTATACGATGAATAAGTGCCGAAACGTCAAAAATATCCTTCTAACACCTGATGTTCAACTACTAGAGAATTTAACTGACTAGATAATCCAAAATCATGATCAAAACGTCCTTCAGAATATTATTAATATTGGTGAAGAATCACCTACCTCAAAGTAGTGAAGAACACGAAGGAACTAGAAGAAATCCAACACCGAGAGCTTGAACAACAATCTCCAATGATCTACTATCTTCGACTCGAGCTAGGATGCTGATATGAAGGGTTTAGGATGAAGAGAGTAATTCTCTAAGTCCAAGGATTCGGATGTGGGAAGTGAAAAGACTGAAAATACGAAAAAGGATGATGTCCTATTTATAGAAAATGGTTATTATCATGCGCTAGTCCATATTCATAGCGTGCGCTAGCGGCTTACTGACTTCACTGTACTCAGCATTTAGCGTGCGCTATCCTCATATCAGTAGCGTGCGCTACCGCGTTGACTTGGATTTTTCCCGAAAGCCGTCCAGGTTGATCCCGACATAATCCGACCGAGATCCGCAGCTGATCTCACCTACAGCCCTGTCTCAATCATGCTGACTACGTGTAGCGCGCGCTAAGGTTCATACATAGCGTGCGCTACGGATCCAAATTAGCGTACGCTACGTATAGTCGATAGCGCGCGCTACATGCGCAAAATCACAATTTAGATCACATTCATGAAATCATGCGCTCAACAACACCGGATCATGAAATACGGAGAATAATACTCAGATCAAAATGCAACAATTACAATATCACAAGGTTCAATTACATATCAGAAATCTCGGGTATTACAGCCGACACATCTATGGTAGAATGGGAAATATTTGTTAATGATCGTTGTTCTGAATCCTTCAAAGTGAGTTTCTGAGCTACTTAATTATTATAGAATTTCAATTATTGAATTACTATAGGTCGATGGATGTTTGTAACTGATAATTGGTGTGTACGGGCTACTGATTCGCAGGAGAGAAGTGATAAAATGAAGGAAATAAGGGCTAAACAGCTTTTATGTCACACAATGAGTAGGGAAGGTTATGCAAGGAAAGCCAACAAATGGGTTAGTGTGATATACTGATATTTCTAGAAGTATGTGGACCACTTATTATATACAAATATTCTATTGAAAACTTCTCATAGTTGTGTATTTTGTTAGCTAGACCTCTATTGTTTCTGCTGAATACCACAACCTCTATTATCATTTTAAGTTGGACTTTGAGTTTTTTTTCTTTGATACTATTCAGTTAATTGAAAAAACTAAACTAAGAGTTGCATTTATTTCTGTTGAATGAAAATGAGCACCCTGGTGAAACCCTTTCCAGGTTAAACTTATGGATAATGGGCCATGAGCAGAAGAAGGCTAAAAACCCGCATGTTGCTGCCAAAGTTGTAAGTGTTTTATTCTATAAATTATATAAAAAAAGCTTTTGTATTATTGAATTTTACTTTGAGGTTATAATATTGTTCAGATTGAGGTGCAAGCAGCAATTGCTCTTGAACTACCTAGCGAAGGGCCTGTTTCTATACATAATGATGCATTAGCCAAGGTTTTGGGTAAGGAGCGGCCTGGGCGTGTAAAAGGTTTTGGAGGAGGTGTGACAACGTCAAAGATAGATGCTCAACAACAATTTGCATCATGGAAAGCAAGATTGGAAGAAAAAGTTGAGACAATAGAAGAGCGTTACAGTCGTCTTGAGCGTGCTGTTTATAACCTTGTAAGTGTAGATATATCTTACATCCTATTTGTTTCTGCTTTGGTTTACTTATTTTGGATGATAATTAATATATGGTTTGCATTTATGTTGAGGGATATGATGATGAATTATATTGATTTGCATTATTGACATCTTGAACTTGAATGTTTCCCTGTTTATGATTGCAAGTAAAATAGCTACATATTTTATAATTTACTTTTGTTTGACTCACCTTCACTCCGCTTCCTCTCTCTAAAGACTCAACAACCTTCTCCTCCCCATGAAGATGTCAATGGGCGACAGACTAGTCCTCCTCTTACTGTGAACCAGGCCATGACATCTCCTCGGTTTGTGATTTCCAACGGTTGGGCTGCTAGCAGTGGTGGAAGTAACCAAAAAAGCACTGAAAAAAATTTACAAGTAAGATATGGCTGCTGATCTTAGTAGCTAAGTTTTTAATTGTCAATTGTTTGACTTATTTTGGATTGAGGATGAACCAAAAATTGGTGAAATCAATGTGGATCTGTCTTTCATTGGTGAAAATCCTAAGGCCAATTTTAGCATTGGTCAGGCTCACAGCTCTAAGGTATAAATTGAGGACTTGGTCTGTCTTTCATCTATGTATATTGCAGCTAAAATTTTTGTACAACATAATAATACTACTAATTTCCTTGAAAATAATCTTATATTTGAATTTGAATTTGTAGTCAGTAGAAGGAAGGCCCTTTGGTTGTTAATGATCTATGCGACTTACTGGATTGGGAAGGGACTGGTGAAGTTGTGGCTCGAGGACAAATTGATGCAGTTGACCCCAAAACAAGGATTCATGGCGACAAGCTTGGACCAGATTGTTATAGAGTGGCTGTTATGTCAGTACTAAACTCAAATGCTGAGTTCTATCGATCCCACAGAGGTATGGAGTCCATGGAGGAATCACTTGGAAGTAATGTTGCCTGGCCGATCAAGTATCTTACTCGTACCAAAAGCCCTTAACAATTTTATATTTATGTTATATTTGGATATGAATGGCTACTTTGTTTTGATTAGCTACTTTCTTTTCAATTTTGCAGCTATTGATAGATTGTTTTGAAAATGTTATGTACATTGAACAGACTGTTTCCTATTTTTTTAGGGCCTGCCCTGCATTGTTTTTTTTTTTTTTTACCGGCGGAAACGAACCTGCCTGCTTTGTTGGTGTCCATTAGTTGCTGCTGTGTACATCATTAGGCTTTATTTTACGATTTTGGGGCTGCTGCTGCACCTTTATTGGTGTCCCATTTAAAAATGTTATGTACATTATTAGATGGTGTGTAGATTGTTAGTTTTGTTGCTTCATACCAGTTTTGTGGTACTTAATAATAGAAGTAGATGCAGGTTTTATTGTCATATGTTGCTAAATATGCCGCCGCTAACTGAAGCTAGCTAGAGTTATGGGACATATTTTAGATTTGATGGCGAGTTTATTGAAACGGTTTTAATTGGTGCGTGAAATTATAATTAAATTGATTTTTTTTAGTATAAATATGTGATGACATTTTTAAAATGTCATTGATTTTTTTTAGTTGCACATTCGTCACTTTCTATGATAGTAAATAAGTATCATTGAAAAGTCTTTTATGACACTTTTAAGAATGTCATTAAAATAATTTTCATGACACTTTAGAAATGTCATTAAAGTATTTGTATGGCACCTTAAATGAATCCTTAAATGACACTAATTTAATGTCATTGAAAAATAAATTTATGACACCTAATAAATGTCATGAAATACATTGTTCAATGACACGTAATAAATGTCGTAAAATACATTGTTCAATGACACGTAATAAATGTAATGAAATACATTGTTCAATAATAGGTATTAAATGTCATAAAATATATTTTTCAATGGCACTTTATAACTGTCATAAAATATATTGTTCAATGGCACTTTATAAATGTCATTGAAAAATAAATTTATGACACTTAATAAATGTCATTGAAGGTTGGACCCTTCCATCACTAGGGATTCAATGGCATTTGGAATGACACTCGAAAAGTGTCATAAAAACCCTTTGATGACACTTTTCAAGTGTCATTGTAAACTTTTTTCCACTAGTGATGATTAAGACTTGGTTTCCTGCCCTCCCACATCTCATGTGGAGTTTTAGGAACAGATTTAGAAGGACATCTGTTCAAGATGTAAGCGGCAGTAAGGAGTGCATACCCACACAGGTAAATCGGTAAGTCAGTATAGCCCAGCATGGAACGGACCATGTTTAACAAGGTCCGATTCCTACTTTCTGACACACCATTTAACTGAGGAGTACCTGGAGGTGTTAGTTGTGAAACTATTCCATGTTCCTTAAGGAACTCATCAAACTCCATGATCATATACTCGCCACCTCGGTTCAACCGAAGTGCTTTGATATGATTACCAGTTTGTTTCTCGACTAGGGCCTTGAATTCGTGGAATTTCTCAAAAGCCTCGTATTTATGTTTCATTAAGTATACATAACCAAACCTAGTATGATCATCTATCAACGTAATGAAATATTGATATCCGTCACGTGCTGCTTCCAAACCACCACATACGTCGGTATGGATTAATCCCAGTTTATCAGTGACTCTTTCAAAAGTCCCTGTGAAGGGGGACTTAGTCATTTTGCCTTTAAGGCAAGATTCACAAGTAGGAAAGGTATCCGATCCCAATGGACCCATAAGTCCATCTTTTTCCATCTTGTAAACCTTGATCTGACCAACATCACCAAGTCTAAGATGCCATTTCAAAACTTGATTGATTTCATCCCTACCACGTTTTCTATTTATAGTATTCACATCTACTTTGTTGCTGAGATTTAGATGATACAATCCATTTAACAATGTAGCAGTACCCACTAGTTTATTTCTGAAATAAATTTTGCAGGAACCATCACCAATGAAAAGTGAAAAGCCTTTTCGGTCCATGACTGGAATGGATACAAGGTTTTTGTGCCCCTTGGGCAAAAAAAGTACATCTTCGAAAGTCAAAATAAAGCCGAATTCTAAACCCAAAATAAGTGTTCCTATGTCGGTCGCCTCGACACTATGCCCGCTTCCGACTGTGATCATAACTTCTCCAGCTCCAAGCTTCCTACTTTGTTCCAGATCCTGATTTACGGTACAAATATGAGAACTAGCACCAGAATCCAGTATCCAGGAAGTACAAAATACAGTAGCAGAACAATTTGTTTCCAAAACTAAAAGTTCTGCACCTGAAGTGCCATGAAGAATCGGACACTCTCTAGCCCAGTGGCCCAGCTCACCGCACTGGAGACAAACATCTTTCTTCTTGCTCTTTGGAACCGTTGGGGCCTTGCCCTAGCCCTTAAAGTCCTTGACATGTGGTCCAGTCTGCTTCTTGGTCTTTTTCTTCTTGTTCTTAGACATCCGAGGTCTAGAAGAAATCACAAGAGCATACTCCTTCATCCGCGGAGTCTTCATATGAGACTGAGCGGTCACAAGTTTGTTCATTAGCCCAGCTAAATTATATGAGACTGAGCGGATATCTCATATCTAGCAGTTCTGTTGTGCTCACCATAAATCTCGGTTAAGTGAGATAGAATATGCCTAGCAGAAGTCATTTTCTCATGAGCTCTCTGAAGCTCATTAGACATAGAAGCCATCATGTAAGCACGGACTTTTATGTCATCCTTAACCCACTTTTCATGGTTTTCAATCACTTCCTAATTTGCTCTGGTCCGCACAGGAGGCGCCGGAATGTCCGTCTCCAAGACGTATCCCAGTGACTCTATACTGAGGACAATCATCAGATTGTGGAGACAGTCCACAAAATTAGGTCCAATCAGGGTGTTCTTCTCGAGTAGAATTGCGAGTGGATTCATTGTCATATTGAGAGTTGTGACTGCATTAAGTATAACAGATTAATTAGTGACTTGTTATATTATGTTCTGAGTATAGAATTAAGGTCTTTTCTATTCTTGTTACCCAACTCCCACTATTTTTATCGGAACAACACACTCCCATGTGAAATCGGAAGTATCGTCGCTCTACTTCATAGTGGTGATCGATAGGGCAACCGAACAGGTTTCTAGTCTATTAATTTTCATAAAGTGGTGTCCAACACCAACCCATGTAATGGGTGATTCGATCTTCTTTTTCCCCTTGTTCACTCCCCTCAACCTATACGGTTTCTATGGTTCGTGAACAACAATACGAACAGATACGATCGATTCACACAATCGGTAATATGAAAAACATTCAAAATAATTCGGTCGATCACAATTATTCCAATAAATCAATTTTCCCATATAAAATGAAATACCATAAATCATTTTAATCATATTAAATCTAATTTAAAATGCGGGAAATCGTTTTTAGGAATACACGAAGAAAACAAGCCCGAAATTGGTCCAAAATGGGCTGAACCGCGTCCGAAATGCCACCAGGCAGCATGCAGGACTGCCCAGCAGCCCTGGGCCGCGGTCCCCTGATCCTGGGCCGCGGCCCCCTGAGCCTAGTCCGCGGCCCACAGTCCAGAAACATTTCGGTAGGCCGCACAGGCGCGCCCCCTTTAGGACCACTCCCGGACCGTCCAACGACAATTCGGGGCTAGTTTTTCGACCGGATATCCAATATCTATAGTTTCCAAGATTCATATCTGCAATATAAATCACATTTCCTAGAAATTAATATTTATATTTAGACATAAACTTACGAAAAATATAACTACAACGAACGTAAAACATATACCATGATTATGACTAAAAGGATTCCAAATCATTTACCATCTAATCAAGCATTCCAAATGCTAATATCGTATTTACGATCACAAGACCTATGCTCCGATACCACTATTTGGATTCGGTGCCTAAAACGAAGGCCCAGCGGAAGCGGTAAAATGAAATATAATTCAATCTGAATCCCTACGAGGATCGATCGAGTTACGTATATACGAATATATAAAACGAAACACAAGAGATACGACAAACATACCCTCGTAGTCTGTTGATTAAATGGTATCCTTCTCTTGAGGTATTCCCCAAGCTTTGCTTGATCTCTACGAATCCAATCCGCTCCAAGCCTTTGGATGATCCAACGTCGAAAGTACAACGCCTCTACTTGCCACCCGCTGGATAAACGAACGGAACGACAATCACCCGATTAACCTCTAAGGTTACGGCTAGAATCAAGTGATGGAAACTTTATATTCAAGATTATAACACTCTAAGTTATCCCATCCTTCAATCTCTCCCTGAATCCTTCATGCAGTTTGTAATGAATTTCAACTATAATGAAATTTCATGCACATTAGCTGGACTAATGAATGAACTGGTGACAGTGCAGTCTAACATGAAGACTAAACTGAGGGAGGTTGCTCTTGTGATTTCTTCTGGGCGTCGGACGTCCAAGAACAAGAAGAAAAAGACCTACGAGCGGTATAAAACCAAGAAAGGAGTGCAGAAAGGAAAGGGCAAGGCCCTAAAGGTTCAAAAGGGGTGCAAAAAGGAAAGGGCAAGGGCCACTGGCGCAGGATTTGTCCTAAGATTAATGGCAAATCAAGTATGGAACTTTTTGTTTTTTCAACCCAATTGTTCTGCTACTGTATATTCTGCTTCATGGATTATGGATTCAGGTGCTACTTCTTATATTTGTACTATGAATTAGGATCTGGAACGAAGTAGGCAACATGAAGCTGGGGTAGTGATGATCACTGTCGGAAGCAGACAAGTGTCGAGGAAACCGATATTGGATCACTCCTACTAGGTTTAGAATCCAGTTTTATTTTGACGTTAGATGAAGTACTTGTTTTGCCCAAGGGGCATAAAAATATTGTATCCATTCAAGTCTTGGACCGGAAAGGATTTTGTTTCTTCATTGGCAATGGTAGTTGTAAAATTTATTTTCGACATAAATTGGTTGGCATAGCTACATTGTTGAATGGTTTATATCATATGAACTTATAAAATAAATCAGCAGTGAACACTAAAACTAGGAAACGTGGTAGGCAAGATACTAATCAAGCTCTTAAGTGGCACCTTAGATTTGGTCATATTGGTCAGACCAAAGTTCACAAAAGGGACTTTTAAGTTCATTGGGTGTAGAACCCTATCCAACTTGTGAATCTTGCCTTAGGGGGATGACTAAGTCCCATTTCACAGGGACATTTGGAAGGGCTGCTGAAAAAATTGGGTTGGTACATACCGACGTTTGTGGTGCTTTAGAAGCAGCCCAAGATGGATTTCAATATTTCATGACGTTCACAGATGATCGTACTACGTATGGGATTGTGTACTTAATGAAACAAAAATCCGAAGCCTTTACTAAATTCAAAGAATGTAAGGCCCTAGTTGAAAAACAGACTGGATGTCATATCAAAGCACTTCGGTTGGACCGAGGTGGCAAATATATGAGCACGGAGTTTGATGAGTTCCTTAAGGAACATGGAATAGTTTCACAATTCACGCCGCCAGGAACCCCACAGTTAAATGGTGTTTCAGAAAGGAGAAATCGGACTTTGTTTGCATGGTTCGCTCCATGTTGAATTACACTGATTTACCAATTTACCTATGGGGGTACGCCTTACTAACCGCTGCCTATATCCTTAACAGATGTCCTTCCCAATCCATTCCTATCACTCCGCACGAGATGTGGAAGGGTAAGAAACCAAGTCTTAATCACATTAGGATTTGGGGATGTCCAGCCTATGTGTAGAAGGCTAAGGTGGAAAAACTGGAAGCAAGGTCCATCAAGAGACGTTTCATTGGATACCCAGAGGACTCAATGGGTTATCTATTCTACATACTAGAAGACCATAGGGTCGTTCTGGCTTTACAAGCGCACTTCTTTGAGGATAAGTTCATTCAGGAAGGTGGCTCGGGTATAAATGTCTCTTTGGAAGAGCATAATGAAAGTCCTAAGGAGACATCTGATCAGGGATCAGGAACCTAACCTATTGTAACAAAACCTCCACTTCGAAGGTCTGATAAGGTGTCTCACTTACCTAAGAGGTGTGGCTATACACATGTCAAGGAACTGGGTCTCCACGATGCACATGATAGCCGTGAGGACGACCCATTCGATTTGATGAAGCAGCCAAGGACATTGACTTCGTGCGAAATGAGGAGGAACCATGTGTTTACAAAAATGTCAGTGGGAGCAACATTGCATTCTTAGTATTATATGTTGATGTTATTCTAATTATAGGAAATAACGTAGCAATGCTCAGCACTATGAAAGCTTGGTTTTCTAAAACATTTTCCATGAAAGACTTGGGATAAGCTTCCTATATTTTAGGGATCCGTCTTTACAAAGATAGACCGCGAAGAATGATAGGACTTTCCCAAGCCCTCTATATAGATAAAATCCTGAGAATATTCAAGATGGATAAATCTAAAAGAGGGTTCCTTCCCATGCGACATGGAATTCATCTCACCATAAAAATGTGTCCTCAAAGTGAGGAAGACAAGAGAGAGATGAGTAAGGTACCCTATGCCTCGGCAGTGGGCAGCCTCATGTACGCTATGTTGTGTGCAATACCAGACTTAGCCTACTCTGTGAGTATGGTAAGTCAATTTCAAGAAAACCCGGGACGGGAACACTGGACTTCTGTAAATAATATTCTTAAGTACTTAAGAAGAACTAGAGATATGATTCTTACTTACGGTGGTGGAGAACCGAGGGTGATTGGATTCATCGATTTTGATTTTCAAGGAGACAATGACGACTCTAAGTCGACATCTGGGTATTTTTTTACTCTCAATGGAGAAGCAGTATCTTGGAGAAGCTCCAAGCAAACTGCTATAGCAGATTCCAGCTACCAAGCAGAGTACCAAGCTGCCTCAGAGGCTAGCAAAGAAGCGTTTTGGATGCAGAAGTTTGCGCAAGAACTTCAAGTTATGCCTAATGAGAAGCTGCCTATATCACTATTCTGTGACAATGATGGAGTTGTCGCCCAAGCCAAGGATCATAGGGCTCACCACAACACCAAGCATATAGAGATAAAGTATCACATCGTTCTAGAGAAGGTTTAAAAATGATATGTTTCATTGCAAAGAGTAGACTCAGAAGACAATGTCTCTCACCCGCTGACTAAGCCATTATCTCAGGCCATCTTGGAAAGATATTTGAAGAACATGGGTATTGGATACCATGATGTGTGGCATTGAGTGCAAGTGGGAGATTGTTAGGAATATGCCCTCGAATGCCACTCAGGGGATGAGAGAGTAAGGGCATTGTACTTGTAATTATGGAATAATTAATAAAAAGGAAATACGATTCATTCACTGTTTATTGTATTTCAAATGCTTTCTTGATTTGGTAAACATTGAAGTGAAGTCCATGTAAATAAATCGAATATTCCATTCTCGTTATCAGATAAGAGTAAATGCACTAGAAGTGTTTAAAGTTTATTTACATAAATTGTTCGCAAGTCAATAAACTTAAATGGGCATTAAGTTTTAATAAGACTTGTATAACTAATGATAGGACGTGTGTATGTCTTGATGGTATAGTTATAAGTATATTGGTGGGACCAGTATACTCGAACACAACTCATACTTGATTCAGTCACACGGTATTCACTCTCGGAGAGTCGATGACGAATCGAAAGGTTGTGATAGTATACGTGGACCTTTGACTTGAGGGTTGAGTAGAAGATGTGCCTGTGACGTTTAGTTTGTCATTAGAGTAGTTAGACTCATTTGCTTAATTGCTGAGTCGACCTCGAAGTGCGGACTATATGGGCAGGTAGCAGTCTTTAATGTACGCCAAGAAATGATTATTGGCAATATCCTATACGGTTATTGGCAAAAAAAAATCATAAGTCTTTGGCCAAAGCATTATGATATAGTTGTATTTGATACACTATTAATCAGTCGGTCTTGATTTGCATTAACTCATGTTTATAGTGTCTAGTCAACAGTAGGGTTTGACTTTACCGTGACCCGAAGACTTGACCGGGACATATGATGAAGGGTCTATACGTATATGGTATACACGACATAATGGTTCTGGAATGATCCCTTCATTCATTCTCAGTCGGGGTTTACAGTGCGGCCCGCTAGGCTGGCTAAGTGCTGCCCGCACTCATTGGTTCCTCGCAATGCCGGCTGAGACGGACCTACGGAGTCGCGTATCAGAAGAGTTGACGGATAAATGTGAATTTATTATCTTTCTATTAATATTAGATATTGGATATCTAAATTATGATTTATTGGATAATTAATTTAATTCATATATTTGATATAATTAATTAATTATATTAATTAATTAGTATAAATACATTGGTGATTAAACAGAGTGTATTTAACGGATTCGTTTGACGAACGTCCGGTACACGAGCCGAGTGACTCGGCCCGTTTCTTGGAAAGTTCCTTGTGGCCGCCCCCCTTGGCATGATATGATGACTTTCATGTGTGTGGGAGCTCACATGTGTTGAGATTTTCCCATGATGACACATGATAGTTGTAAAGGAATAATTATTCCTTTATAATTTAATATCATCACAAATGACACAACTTACATCACTAAATACAACTAGTGTGTGCAAGTGTGCATTTTCTGGAAAGCTCTCGGCTGAAGTCTATCATCAAGGGAGAGAAATTTTTGTTTTCAATTTTTCATCTTTGAGGTGATACAAAAGTTAAGAAAAATTAGAGATATAAATTCCTACGGTAACTTCCTAGCCGTGTTCTTGGAGAACGGAGTTACGGTGAATTTTTCCGGGCAACTTCCGACGCGTGTGAAGTATATGCATCGTATTTTAGGTGTTTGGGATGAAGGATTTTTTGTGCTCGGGCTTGGGT
Source organism: Orobanche coerulescens (assembly GCA_033398695.1). Taxonomy (NCBI): domain Eukaryota; kingdom Viridiplantae; phylum Streptophyta; class Magnoliopsida; order Lamiales; family Orobanchaceae; genus Orobanche; species Orobanche coerulescens. Next base: position 78,489,658 of record CM065808.1, read on the forward strand.
TCGTGATAATCATCTTACAAAGATTTATTTCAAAGGCTTCAAGGGTATGATCCTTTTATCTTCGTATTTATTTTTCGTATATACGTTTCTTGATCGATCCTGTTTGGGATTCGTTTTTATTTTTCCGCTGCGTATTTTGTTTTATTTCCAGAATCCCAACATATTTTGCTAGTGCAAGTACATAATCATACGAAATGTAACAAACAAATAGAAATCATGAATCGGGTACAACAATTAACTACCAAAGCCTTCACGAGAGGTTTTATTAATTAGAACGCAATCATGAAGTGTTTGAAAATAAATTCCTCATCTCGGGGATTTTCAAAATAGGAACCTTGTTGGACCTCAAGTCCTTAGTTGAAAAATAATTTCAAAATGAATAAGTCTCGGACCAAAATCACTTTCCGTAAAACGACCTTTACAAAACTGTTAGGATCTCATCCCAAATCTCATCAAATCAAAGTACACGAGAATAATGGCAAGGTCCGTTCTCCAACATCAAAACCCCATGACTAAAGGACTAAACACATGCGACAAAATACACTAGTGCCATCCTAGCCAAGTAGGCCAAATGAACAACTTACCTCTTACACACTTAGTTAATGCATGCAATCATGAAAACATCGTTAAAAAACACTCGTTTCCGGAAATGCCATAATCCAAAACACATTTGTAAAATGCACCACAATTAACCGCGGATCCACCCTCCGTGGACCCCTACCGAGACCCCGTCGGCTCTAACCCGTAGTGGTTAAAAGCAAGCTCGCGGACCAACCCCTCCGTGGACCCCTACCGAGACCCCGTCGAATCTAACCTGTAGTCAGCATACACACACAGACACGTTACTCATGCAATACTAATATGCTAAGAATGTAATCTCATTAAAAATACTTACTAGAGATGGCCACTTACCCGACACCATTATCATACTCATCACAATACCTCCATCATGAACAATCAATCACAACACAACAACACAATTAACACGAAATACACGATTCCACAACATTAAACAAGCAAGGATATCATTAAAGCTCTCAACGTTCAAAATAATCAAATCATAATCAACTCACATGAATCATATTCACGAGGGTAAACCAACCATCGTAAATCCAACATGTAAACTTTATTTGTAGGACACAAATCGCATAAGAAAGTACTTGCCTCAAATAATCACAAACGCGGAGAATCGACCGAGGTAGGATGGCACGAACCGACTATGAACTCGCCGACTCCGCCAAACGCTAACCCACGCCAATACCTACGTACGACAACAACCACAATGAAAATGAACCCCATAGTACGACCCAAAGCCGCTGAATTAAAGGAACAAATGACAAAAGTTCAAGGGTTTCCCCCAAAACGGCCAAGAACGCAACCGACCCGACAAAACACGAAAATGAAATTCCAAACCAAAATATGGATATACAATCCATAGGATATGTTTAACAACATCATTTAACAACAATCAGTTGATCAAAATCAGATGGAAAATGAAATCAAGAACAAACCCCCCAAAAAGTCAACTCTAGGGAATCAAGAAAAATACCTTGATTCGGCGAAGAACAATGGATTAGATGATGTTATAATCACCTAGGATACTCCAAAACACCTTTGGATTGAGAAAAATCAGCCACGATTGCGAACCTTAGTCGCTCCCGTCTCAACCCGCGGAAAGAAGAAGAAAGGAAGTGAAAAATGAGAATAATGACTACTGTCCAGTTTTATATGCTGGATACCCTTAGCGTACGGTAATCATCTGGATTAGCGTGCGCTATCAGGGCACATATGGCCCAAAAATCTCAGTCCAGTAACTTCAGGACTGAATCCGACCAGCAGTTAGCGTACGCTATGTTTCCAGTAGCGTGCGCTAACTTCTACCAATAACATGCGCTACACTACTTCGTAGAGTGTGCTAGACAAAACACCAACCCAGTCCACTAACTTTTGGACTGCCTCGAATTACCAGTTAGCGTGCGCTACCAAACCCATAGCGTGCGCTAACTACTGCACCTTAGCGCGCGCTAAACACCTACCCTTAGCGTGCGTTAATGGGCCTGAATCCAACTACTATCCTCTGACCCTGTTGCTCGATAGCGTGCGCTAAGGAGATCCCTTAGCGTGCGCTAATGCACCTAGAACTACAGCAGTAGTGCTCTCAAAGCTGGTTACAACAATGGACTCCTCCGATCGGAACACCAAATTCAAGATACGTACGGAAAGCTCCAGAATAAGATCATACTAAGAGCTTGAGCTCTAATCCAACTCACACGCGACCATGAAAAGGGTCGAGATAAAAAATACAAATGCGGATATCCACAACTTTGGGAAATTACAAAATGGCCCAAAATGCCCGAAAATCACGATACGTGATCGAATAACCAAACCGGAGTTCATAAAAAGTCTAACAACGTTAAATGAACTTACGAGGTACCCGAAACAACAGTTTCAAATGAGATTCGCAAGAATCAAACTCAAGCGCGGAAAAGTCGCTTAAGAACACGGAACTGAATAAAACGACACCGAAACAAAATCGGATGTCAAAAAGTCCAGAATTAATCATTCTCAGAATGACGAAATGGCCACAAGCGAGTCGTCAAAACATACTCCCGCCAAAAAAAGAAAATTATCGAAAATCGAAATTGCGGATATTACAGAAACAACATACCGGAGATGCCGACACAGCAAACCTATCAACATAAGGCAACCCACATACACAAAATCACGGCAACGACGGCAGGCATTCGGCGATTTCAATGGCCCGAATGATAACCAGCACACAATCGTAAAACATCATGAAACAATCACAGATGTACACAACATACAAACCCGAGCTCTGACAGCTCGTACAGGTGCGATAACACGCAAATCACCACGAAACGATAACATTAAAGGTCAACATCACACCTCTCACAGAGGGCTAACACATAAATTCGTGGCGAACGACTCAACGCTCACACCACCAATTCAATCACAACTCGGGAGTTAACACCCTAACGACAGTGCGAACATCGTACATACATTCCCGGACCGCACACAAAAATGATAGGTTTTAAAAATGAAAACCACCTTTTTGAAAACAATTTTGGGAACATCAGTTGATCTTGAGTATCATATTTCGAAAAAGTAACACAACCATCGTTATCGTGACTTTGAAAAACCATCTTGCATTTGATAGAAATGAGGATACCTTTCTTTGGTTAAAAACTTTCAGGTATATTCGACCCTCGGGTCTAAGCAAATGCATTTCTAAATTACTGAGAATATCTCAAAATATTTTGGTCCTTAGAGTGGAATAATTTCGTAACATACAGTGGCACTAGTAGGCACCTTGGAAATACTTCAAGAAATTAATCCATTTTAAAATGCATCTCGAAATTTATTTTCTAAGATACTCAAGGTTTTTAGAAATCCAATTGGCCAGAATGCCCAAAACTCACACGTATCAGCATCCGCTCGGAAATCCACTTAGGGATATTACACACCGTAAACCCTTCTCTCAAGGATCTACCAGGCTGGTAACACGATTAAACATCTCAACGTCGCCTTTAAAGCTAAAGAAAAATGACTCAGGAGACCGATTTGGTCTTTCAATCAATACATGCAACTTAATATATACCCATGCATGGGTCAAAATACAACACGCTCCCGTACAATGAGTAAAATACTGCAGCGGAAATAAAACACAACTAAACCAATACGACATCGTATGGATCCTCATGTGATTAATATCGATCATCTCTCATCATCCTTCATGCCGAACCTATGTTATGATCCCCAAAACAAGAATGCAATACAGACATCCACCCCCCGATTACTCGGGGGCTAGCAAAATCCCACTATTTTGCTAGTGCAAGCACATAATCGTACGAAATATAACAAACAAATAGAAATTACGAACCGGGTACGACAATTAAACTACCAAAGCCTTCCCGAGATGTTTTATTAATTAGAAAGCAATCAATGAAGTGTTGGAAAATAAATTCCTCATCTCGGGGATTTTTAAAAGTAGAAAACTTATTGGACCTCAAGTCCTTAGTTGAAAAATAACCATTCTAAGATGAATGGGACTCGGCCCAAAATCACTTTACATAACACGACCTTTACAAAAGCGTTGGGATCTCATCCCAAATCTCATCAAATCACAGCACACGAGAACAACGCATACGACAAAATACTCTAGTGCCATCCTATCCATGTGAGCCAAATGAATGACTTACCTCTTACACGTTTAGTCAATGCATGCAATCATGAAATCACCGTTCAAAAACACTCGTTTCCGGAAATGCCATAACCCAAAACACATTTGTAAAATGCACCACAATTAACCGTCGATCCACGCCTCTGTGGACCCCTACCGAGACCTGTCGGATCTAACCCGTAGTGGTTAAAAGTAAAGCTCGTCGATCCACGCCTCTGTGGACTCCTACCGAGACCCCATCGGATCTAACCCGTAGTGAGCATACACACATATGCCACTCATGCAATACTAATATGCTAAGAATGTAAGTTCATTAAGAATACTTACTAGAGATTGCCACTTACCCGACACCATTATCATACTCATCACAATACCTCCATCATGAACAATCGATCACAACACAACGACACAATTAACATGAATACACGATTCCACAACATTAAACAAGCAGTGGTATCATTAAAGCCCGCAACGATCAAAATAATCAAATCATAATCAACTCACACAAATTATATTCACGAGGGTAAACCAACCATCGTAAATCCAACATGTAAACTCTATTTGTAGGATACAAATCGCATAAGAAAATACATAACTCAGTAATTGATACCGAACACTCGGAAGAACACGGTTCAACCGAGAAACCTCGGACCCCAAAAAAGACAATGAACAAAAGGGTTCCGGCTCGAGTTCTTCACAAGGATTTCGTTCCTAAGACATATCATCAATAAATCAACGACCGATCGAAGAGTAATAATCGCATAACGCCTGAATCCCCCCTAAGACCGTTTACTGGACACCTCAAGGCATCGATTAGGAACTTGACAAAACAACGAATACTTAGTAATAAAACCATGGAACAATAAGGAAATTGGTAGAATACAACTTAATAATCAATAATCCATCACTAATCTAAGTTATTACAGGTTGAACGGACGATATCAAACAAAATCCCAAATTTCCCCAAAACTTGTTTTTTAGGAAATCTAACCTTGATTCGGTCGATTGGAGGAGGTTATGGGATGATTAATCGATATTAGAAACTCAAGAACTTTGTGGATTTATAGTTGAACAACATATCATCGTGTCCCGCAAGCCCCAGCCGCGGAAAGGAAGGGAGAGAAATGAGAAAAATGGGTGTAAACCCGTCTGCTCGATCATATTTATACTTCCCAGCGTGTGCCGATCATTTACTGTAACACCCCAAACTAGGCAGACATTACAGTGTCGTGGACCCCCGACTGGGACCCACCCGACGAATGAATATTAATGAATTACACAATACAATGTAGTACCGAACCACATTATGTCATCAGTTACTCCGATGAGGAGTTTCAAGTACAACACACCCAGGAATACAGAATACATGTATATTTTATATGAAGTAAAATATACAACACTGAATAAAATAAAATTCCAAACAAAACTGCAGCGGAAAAATACATGACAAAGAAACATGAACGAATGAAGAGACTGGGGCCCCCTACTAGTATCACTGGGACTCCTCGCCGTCAACATTCTCTTCCCGTGCTTTTCCTTGCCATGACCCAAAAACAATATCCCCAATGGGGTCAGTCACACAGAACAACAATCCTCAAGAGTTGAACAAGCACAATCATTAAATATATATTATTTATGAAATCAAGCTGAAGAGGGGCATCATAGTACGCCCGTAATGGGACGTGCAAGTGCACAAGATGAGTGTCCGGACACACCTGCACTTGTACTTAATTAGTCTCACGGAGGCACGTTACCGTGTGCGCAGTCCAATGTGTCGGTGAACCTATATCACATGACTATCGTGTGCCCGATTAAAAATTCCACACATAACCACCCGACCACGCAATATGAACCCAGAAGGTCACACGAACAAAAGTGACCATGAAGAATATCAATGAATAGAAAATCGATAAGGGTCAATAATGACTCACCGAGATGAAATAATAATGAAATGAATGATTGCTCACTAAAATGATTGGAACCATCGTTCCTCGTGAAATGAATGATTAGTTGGATAATTACAAATCTCAACATGATTAATACACTATGAATGAATTATGAATATGAATGAACAACAACGAAAGGAATGAATCCTTTTAACCAAGTAAGAATTAACTTACATAATACCGGTGATGAAAGTCCTCTCTCGAACAAACGTCCTTAATGGAAATATTGGTCCCTTGAAAAACCTTGAATAATATAATTACCAACAAACGCTGAATATACGTATCAAGCAAGTTCACAACCAACTCAAAAGTCAATACAACAATTTCCAAAGTCATTGGGGCATTCGAAAATTATGTTAGATGATTACAGCTCGAAAAGATCTCCTCAAATCATCCAAAATCGCCCAAAATCGCCCAAGGAAAGGAGGAGAGATGGAAAATGCCGAAACTGGACTGAACTATCCTATTTATACCTGGACCAGCTTAGCGTGCGCTAGCTACTGATATTAGCACGCACTAGCGGATCCACCGGGTATTCCAGTACCCACTGCCTGCATCGTTAGCGTGCACTACGTACCTTGGTAGCGTGCGCTAACGTTTTCTTATTAGCGTGCGTTAACCTTCTGTTAGCGTGTGCTACCTTATGGTTGATGTCCAGAATACTGGAGTCCAGAACCTACTGACTTCTGCCCTGATCGCCTTAGCGCGCGCTACACAAATAACTTAGCATGCACTACTAGCATAATTAGTCTACGTTAATCTCTTCTCGTAGCGTGCGTTATGAATTATCTTATTCCAGTCCAGTACTCACTGGACTCTATCTGATCGAACCTTAGCGCGCGACACACTGATTCTTAGCGTGCGCTATCAATACCACTAGCTATATCCAACTCTTACCATGCGCTATGAATTGCACCAATTCAGTCCAGTACCTACTGGACTGTCTGCCTCCACCACGTTAGCGTGCGCTAATGCTGAGAGGTAGCGTGCGCAACCGGTACTCAATTAGCATGCACTAAGGAGAGTACGTAGCGTGCGGTACTTCTCACACACCGCCCACTACATGGATGACAATGATGATAAACTCGACTCGATTCTCCAACCAGGTTGAATGACGAATAAATTATTGTATACGATTCAAATTACGCCGAACGGTGAATACAATGAATGAATATGAAGGATGACTGATTAATAATGAGTGAAAAAATTACTGAGTGACAATTACGGAATAAAAATAAATGAAATTACAACCGGGTATTACTCTTACGGCCGTAACCAGCACCATTACGGCCGTAATCGGCCTTCATCCGGATGCTGCCCAGCGCCCTTACGGTTGTAGCCGATCATACCTTACGGCCGTAACCGGACTTTGTTCGGATGCTGCCCAGCGCCCTTACGGCCGTGGCCGATCAGGCCTTACGGCCGTAACCGGCCTTCGTTCGGATGCTGCCCAGCGCCTGCCGAGCACTTACGGCGGTAGCCGACACCTTACGACCGTAACCCGACCAGGCGAGTCTCTGGCCCAAAACGTGCGGCCGTGACTCGGCCGTGGCCAATTCTGACGGCCCGGTTAGGCGTTCGACAATGTTTCGGTCACACTAACACACCGATTATGATTTAAAACAATAACGAGCAAAATTACGAAACCTAACGTACCGTTCATAATAGAAAAATGAATTCCACATAATTATAACGACGCGAAATAACCGACACCAACCGACAAATAGTTCAAGGCAACCGGAATAAAAGTCTTGGGTATTACAATAAACATAAAAATCAATCGCCGAGAAAGATAATACCGATTTTCGGCAACCGAGATATATCCGGAAAAAAATCCAAATTAACCGAAACGAAAATCCCGTGTATTACACATCCCTCAACGAAACAATCAATATGAATCCCATCAAACGAAACATCAACATACAACATATACAACAATTCACCAGAATAATTATCCTCACAACTGAAAAATACTTAAATTACCTCATAATTATCCCGGTCTAAATTTATCCTCATAATTATCCTCATAATTATCCCAGTCTAAAATTTATCGAAGAATATAATGTTGGCCACCGCCACATTCATTCCAATAATTATTCGACGACATTAGAAAATACTACCGGACACATTACTCTCGTTTACTCAATATCACTTCTATTACCGAAAAAAAATCACATTACCAAATTTCCAACAAGGTCAACGATAAAATATTATTCTAACATTCAGGATATTAGATACTACCCCCCCTTAAAATAATTTTCGTCCTCGAAACTTGTCATCCTGTCATAAACAAGAGTGCAATCCCGAAAATCCAAAATCATCAACAAGGCAAGCAATCACTGCCACAATCGAATAACCAAAATAATATACTTGCATGTCCGTGAAGTCGATGATTCCCGTGATACTAGCATACGACTCACATACGAAGTCTCAACACAATACCAACATACACCAATATCGCAATTATAGCAATTTTAAAATTATATCAAAAATTTTGGAACCTCCAAAAATCGGTTTGACTCAAAAGCCAGGAAAAATAAATTTTCGAAAGTCACGCTACTACCGCACCGGTAGAGCCACATAACACACATGCCCGAGTTTCACAAAACCCAAGCTCTGATACCATCTTCTGTAACACCTCCAAAACCAACCGGGGATATTACAGCGCCATGGTCCCCGCGCCGGAACCCACAAGGCTAAAAATCATTTCCACAATCATTTCAAACACGCCAGTGAGGCAAAGACGGTAATATTTTAAATGCCCTAATATTTTCCAAAACATAGTTCTCAAATACCATCATAAAATACCATTTGAATGTACAAGGCGAAAAATGCCAAAACTCGACAACTTCAAAATGTACGTTAAGTCACCGCTTACACGTAATGATGAAATAATTTAGGGAAAAAGGTTTTAAGAGATAAACCCAAATTACAAAATACCAAAAGATCAATTTTAAAGTTATACACAAGTTGGTAAAATACCGGAAAACCATTTTAAAATGCACACGCAGCGGACATAAACATAGTTAAAAATACATTTGCAGCGGAATATAACGAACAGTAAAATACTCGGTTCCCAAAAATATATGCCATAACCAGTATCACTTGGGAAGCTCATCTCTTCACGACCGCTACTAGCTCGATCTCCGAGTACCTAAAAATAAAGCCCACGACGGGGTCAGCCACAATACTCAACAATGATAATGATCACATCATCATAAATAATTACATACCAATGTAATAACATAGTAAGAATACTACCAATGTAATCTTACCGTCATAACCTTACCAACCATAGCAATCCATACCAAATCGATCCTTACCATAATCCACATTTCACATTCCCAAATGACGAATGAACTCAACGACAACCATCTGTATTGTATTTAAACAATACTTGAAATTCTCAAAACATCATCATAACTCATAAGTGTAGAATGACCCATCTGTGCCAAATCATGTCCGTCGGATTGCACCGTCAAATCTCAATCTTGATAAAAACCAATAACATACAAAACAATGACAACATGTCCCGAAACATCGACGTACAGTCCGAATGCTCATACGATCAATAACAATAATCAACCAATAAATCAATCGAGAATATCATCGACATGATAAACTCCAATGCTACCAACGGAAGATCCACAATAATCGAGAATACCATCAATATGATAAAATCCAACATGATCAACAGAGGATCAACAGCGACTGAGGGTACCATCAACAAGGTAAACTCCAAACACAATCAACAAAGGATCAACAACGACCGAGAATACCATCAACATGGTAAACTCCAAACAATCAACAATAATGGATCTCAAATAAATAACCCCGACTGTCGAACATACCCCTCGAGCGTATGAACAACTAGTCGAAAACTGTCGCACATACCCAACCATAAATGGAGGCTAAACGACCAATCCATATGGCTCAAATATGGACATCACAGTACGCCCTATCCGAAAATATGTCCGTGCATATGTCCACCCTATATACGGAATCCAGGATATACGTGGGACATGTACCTAATTAGCCTCACAAAGTAACGTCTCATGTGCACGGTCCAATGTAGAAACATCCACGCATGACCATCGTGTGCCCGACTAAAACTACTACACAATAACCAATCGGCACGCATATATGACTCCAGATATGTCACGATGCAACATGACAACGAAACTCAAAGAATCACATATCCAATAAGGTTCAAAAGACTCACCAAAGTGAACAATGACAAACTGACAATGAAAAGTCGACACGACCAACCAATATCCAAACAACAATCCTCGGATCATCATCCCCAATGAATGATCAACACGATCAACAATCTCAATACAAATAGTCCTAGGATCAATATCCCTCAACGAAACAATAAATATGAATCCCATCATACGAAACATCAACATACAACATATACAACAATTCACCAGAATAGTTATCCTCATAACTGAACAATACTTAAATTACCTCAATTCCGAAGATAATATCCTTTCCATGAACAAACATCCTTGAACGAATACACAGCTATTCGAATAATCTCGAATGAGGTACAGTCCATTAATATCAACAAACCACCATCCCGACATCAATGTCGACACGATAAACTATCCTCGATATCCGACATTCCATATCACAGACCAAAGATAACTCACATCTCCGTCATCACCAAACACATTTAAATCATATACATTATGATTTAATCCAATCCAAAGCACAATATACAAACCATCATCCTGATAATTTACATTTATAATATCATTGCTATATGAATTATAAATGAAATGAAATCAAAATCGTTTATTAAATATTATGAACTGAACAAGTATAGACTTTCCTTAAGTAGTGGAGTCTGAAAAATAGATCCATTGAAGTCTCCGGGATTTGATTTCCACACCTTGACAAAGTGTTTATATCCCATTATCAATAACTCACTAAAGGAAATATATTACGCATTCGATTTTCGCAAACAACGATTATCCCAATTCTATAACTTTAGTTTCCCCTTTCTCAAAAATGACGATCCAAACTTTAACAATTTCATTACCAAAACTACAGCATATTATTTTAAATATAAAATATAATATTCAATATTTTTCAACCATATTTATGATATAACCATTTATTTATATCAATTTGATCGAATGAAAACTTCATATTATTTTAAGACGGAAAATATTTCAAAATCATCAATTTTGAAAACTTATGATCCTCATATAAAAAAATATTAATAATCATCGTTATTAAATTTTCCAGCCTTAAAACACAAATATAAGGTATTCAGCCCGTTCCATACATACGAAAAAATTTAGAGTTGACTCGGTAATATATTGATAATATACAGGAGTCTTAGTAGTTGATAAAAATCAAAATAAAAACCGATTTATGATAACATGTATCTCAGAGACAAAGTTCATGACACTTTATCAAAATTCGACTTGTATGTTCAAATATATACGTGTTCAAGTTAGACAACTCGATCAGCTTTCAAAAGACAAGTTGCTGGAAATGACTGGTACAAATAGGGCTGACTCAATGTAAAATGGCTTATTATGTTCAGGTATACTGACTCCATACCAACGATACAAGCTCCTTTTAAACTAACATGTATTTTATCTACAAAATAGTCGAGATGGATTCTCAAATTAACTTAGAGGTCGTGAGATGAGAGAGTTCAAAGTAGTAAACCTAGTCTGAAATTCTCAGACTCACTGGAGAAATTCATCGAACGGGTTCCAGTCAGTATTCTGTAAAAGCTGGTCTGGCTCACCAGAAAATGGCTCGTATTATCCAAGTATTCTGACTGAATAATTACTCTATAAACAACATTTATACTTATATGTATCTTTCTTACAAACTGCTCGAGATGCATTTGTAAAATAACTTACCAATTGTGAGATAATCGAGTTCAAAGATGGTAACCCAGCCTGGAATTAACAGACTTTTTGGGGAATTTCGTCGAACTACCGGATGTCTCCTGTATTATGCTGCTCAGACTCGCTGGGTGTTTGAGCGTTTTGGAAGACTTACGAATCTCGGGACTAAAATATAAAAATAAGTTGTTGAAGAGGTGAACATACTCTATGGAGAATGACAAACGGGATAAAACAATAATGAATATAAGATCGCTCTTTTGGGATTAAAATTTGGCTAGTCAGTCAAAAACCGCGTGGAGCAAAAGTCTTCCTGCGCACTGGCTTGCCATCACGCTGTTGGGCCCACCCGGCATTGACGCGCGATTCGCGCGCGCGGTCTTTGGTCGTCTCTTGGCATCTGAAAGTCTCTACTTAATCGACCCTAACTTCTTCGTCCGGACTCCTATTGGCTCGCCGTTTGAACCGTTGGAAGATAACTCAATTATCTACGATACTGTGGATTTTAATAATTTTTAAACATCTCAAATATCTGTGGTGATTTTTGAAAATTGATACTTGTCCATGTCAATTCCCATAAAATGTACAATTTTATTTCTATTTACAATTTTGATGCTCCTTTATTATTTTAAATTGTCCAAGACCAAAAATCTATCTCCAATAGGTCCACATAAATTCACAAGCTCATATTTAGTCCGGATAATTTCTCTAATTATCATTGAATAATTTATCGGAGAATATAACGTTGGCCACCGCAACATTCCTACCAACAATTATTCGACTATATTAGAAAATACTACCCAACACATTACTCTCGTTTACTCAATATCACTTCTACTACCGAAAAAAATCACATTACCAATTTTCCAACAAGGTCAACGATAAAATATTATTCTAACTTTCAGGATATCACATTCCCACAGAATGGGTGCAAGCCACTCCGATCCAGGCCCCGATCCCTAGGCGCAGCTCCATCCGAGATGGGTGGGTTGCTAATGTTCAGGAATAGAATGCCGTTCCATATAATACCTTTCAACTGACAATTTTCATGAACTTTTATTTCATTGTGGGATGAGCTGGAATCCTTATCCAGCTATTCCCGATATTGGTAGGTTTTAATGGCTTTGTCTTAGTATATTTCTGTCATTATTTTGTCTTCGGCTAATTTGCTGAGCTATTGTATTGTTTTCTTTAGATTATTTCATGCCGATCTGCCAATCCGATGCCTCCAAGCCTGCTGAGCCTTGAAGGACAAGGCCCCCAGGTCGGCGAATCCCCCAAAAGAGAGGGCAGAGGGTTCGTCCAAACCAAAGTAGAGGCCTGCGTCCAAACCCAAGGTTGGGGTAACCTTGCCTTCTGACCTGGCCCCTCCCTTAACCACGGGGCGGAGCCCTGCGGGCTCTTCTTTGCAGCTATAGGTCTCCAAGCGGGCCCGTTCTCCCAGCTCTTCCGCTCCTTCTAAGCGTCCTAAGACTGCGAATCTTTCTAGCTCGACTATGGAGACCATGATGCGCTGTAAAGAGTTCGATAAGTCCATACCATATTTCAGCTCCGTAGTCCCATATAGGGATAGGCAGGCACTACACAACTCCTCGCAGGATGCCCGCCTAAACTTAATGATGATGTATTTTGGGAATATACTCCTCTTTTACTTTTCTTTCTTCTCTTCTTCATTGTTTTCATTCTTACGTATGTTTTTGATGAGATAGCCCTTTTTTTCAGCTCTGCGCTACTTTAGTGAGTTTTTCGGAAGAGCATAAAGACGGAGATTCGTCTTCTTCCAAAATGACCCAAATGTTGGCTGAGCTTAAGGCCGCCCTAGAGGCTAAAGAAGATTTCACCTCCCGGCTGCAGGAGAGGGAACATCGCCTAGATATTGCCCTCAAGAAGATTTATAAGCGTGAAACGGTTTTGGAGTGAGCTCAGATGGCCAACGTTCAGCTGAACCAACAGCTAATGCTTTCGAAGGCTTAAACTCAAACCGAATCGGAGAAGGGCATCCAGCTCGAGGCTCAGTTGGCAGAGGCCAAGGATGAATCTGAGAAGATTACCCAGCTCTAGGCTCTACTTGCGCAAGCCAAGGCTACGTTGGAGAAGATTACCTAGCTTGAAGCTCATCTCGCCGAGGCTAGATCCGAGGAGTCAACCTACAAGCGAGGAATTTCGGATGGCCAACGCCGCTTCCTGACCAGCGACGTCGGTCAATCCTTCCTGGAGGCCTATTGCTCTGCCCACCTAGCTCGGTACCACAACTCTACCGCCTACCTGGTTCGGCTGGCTCCTACTGCAATGCAGTATTTTGATTTTGCCCTATCTCGTGCCTGCGAGCAGCTAGCCACTTTGGGTTTTACGGGGAAGCTGGACAGGGATGCTGCTTTGGAAGGGGCTCCTGTCCCCTAAAGTTGGTCTGGCGATGTAAACGAATCTCCCGATGCTGGCTGGTGGGAGGATGCTCTTGGGGAGTCCGTAACGGAATCTGGTCTGGACTTGGAGCTGCCCTTTATCCCCTCTGCTTTGTCTGGCAGGGCCGATACTGTAACACCCCAAACTAGGCGGCTATTACAGTGCCGTGGACCCCCAACTGGGACCCACCAGGCGAATGAAAAATAATGATTTAAATAATATAACTGTAGTACAGAACCACATTATTTACCAAATTACTCCGATAAGGAGTTTCTAGTACAATACACCTAGGAATACATAATACATATATATTTCATATGAAGATGAAATATACAACACTGAATAAAATGAAAATCCAAATGGAAACTGCAACGGAAAATACATATGAAGAAAACAAGAATAACTGAAAGGACTGGGGCCCCCTACTAGTATCACTGGGACTCCTCGCCGTCAATGTTCTCTTCCCGTGCCTTTGCCTTGCCATGACGTAAAAACAACATCCCCAATGGGGTCAGTTACACAAACAACAATCCTCAAGAGTTGAACAAATACAATAATCACATATATTAGTTATGAAATGAGGGCTGAAAGAGGGGCATCATAGTACGCCCGAGGTGGGACATGCAAGTGAACAAGTAGTCGAGTGTCCGGTGCCCCGCATATACACACGCCACTTGGCCTAATTAGTCTCACGGAGGCACATTATCGTGCGCACAGTACAATGTGTCCGGATCACCCGCATAAACACATGACCATAGTGTGCCCAACTAAAAATTCCACACGTATACCGCCCGGCACGCAATTCGATGCCGGAAGGTCACAAGAACAAGAGCAACCACAATGAAAGATAATGAATAGAAATCCGACAAGGCCATGAATGACTCACCGGGGTGAATTAATAATGAAATGAGTGATAGCTAAAATGAAATGATTGGAACCGTCGTTCCTCATGAATTAAATAATTAGTTTAATAATTACAAGTCTCAACATGATTGATATACTATGAATGAATTATATGTATGAATGAACGACAACAAAAGGAATGATTATCCTTTTAATTGAGCAAGAATTAACTTGCCTCAATACCGGTAATTTATAGGGTTTGAAGAAATTACCTTGGATTTAGGATGAAGATCCCAAGGAGATGTTGTTAATCTACACCAAGAACTCGAGGGGGATGATATCTCTGAGATTGAAGATGCCAAATCCCCCAAAAGTCGCCCGGAAATCGCCTACGGAGAGAAGGAAGGAGAAAGGTGAGGAAAATGAACTCCTCTTCCAAAATCCCACTGGTAAAAGGGACTGTCTGACTCGCGTGTCGTGGCACGGACTGAGTGTGCCACGGCCCGCGGCTGAAATTCGCGAGCAGGTGTCCAGGCCGTGCCGCGGCACAACAAGCAGTGGTCCGCGGCGCGTGGTACAGCCACCCCAGGCTCGAGACTGCAAGGTGTGTCCCGCGGCGCGCACTCTTCGTGCCCAAAAAGTGATGAAAAATGACCCGGGAAGAGAATAAACGTAATAGAACCCAAAAATTTGGACTATTTGGGAATGATTCAGCACGAAACTCGATCAAAATACTAATAAAGGTTCACAAACTCCATAATAACATGAAATTGAATTGCGGGAACCCCAAAACAGCAGTTCCGAGTGATGATTACGAGAATTGGTTCAAGGTAGCACGATCTGAACAAGAAAGAGTAAATTCAAAATAATATGAACTCCATGATCAACATCAACTTACTGAATAATTACAACAATTGTGACAATACTCTCGTCTCGATTCTCAAACAGGGCTGAACGATGAACGATACCGATACACGACTCAAAGTACGCCGAACGGTGCACACAACTAATGAACATGAATGATGAATGATAAATAAAGAGTGAAAATTACTGAGTGACAAATAATGAATGATAATAAATGAATTTGCAACCAGGTATTACATACTCCCCTCTTAAAAATAGTTTCGTCCTCGAAACTAATGGTCAAACAATTTGGGATAACTCTCCCACATACTATCCTCGGTTTCCCAAGTAGCCTATTCGACTCCGTGTCTAGACCACTTAATATTTACCAAAGGAATCGCCTTGTTCCTCAACTGTTTGATTCGCCGCTCTAAGACTCGTACAGGATGCTCCTCATACATATGATCATCTACGATTCTGATTTCATCAAATTGAAGTATATAACTTGGGTGGGTAATATACTTCCACAACTAAGAGATGTGAAACACATTATGAACTCCGGATCAAAGCCGGAGGTAAAGCCAATCTATAATCCAGACTGCCTACTCGATACAAAATTTCAAATGGTCCAATGAATTTCGGACTCAACTTTCCTCTCCTCCCAAAACAGAAAATACCTCGACTCGGGGATACCTTGTCCAAGACGTGGTCACCTGACTCGAAATCTAATGGTCGACGACGATTATCTGCATATGATTTTTGCCGACTCTGGGCGGTCAACAAACGACTCCTGATCAATGCTACCTTCTCACGGGCAGATATTAACATATCGGGCTCAGTGTCGGTCGATTCTGATAAGTCATCCCAACACAAGGGAGATCGACAATGACGACCGTATAAGGCCTTGTAAGGTGCCACCTTAATCGAAGCATACCAACTGTTATTGTACGTGAACTCGATCAATGGTAGTTGGGCTTCCCAATCATCTTTCCAGTTGAGGACACATGCCCTCAACATGTCCTATAACGTCTGGATAGTTCGCTCTGATTGTCCGTCAGACTGAGGGTGAAAAGCTGTGCTGAAATTTTGCTGAGTTCCCATGGCACGATGAATGAATTTCCAAAAATGTGACACGAATCGCCCATCACGATCAGAAACGATACTCTTAGGAGTACTGTGCAATCTCACGATCTCTTTAATAAACAACTGGGTAAGTCTCTCGGGACCCCACGTATCCTTAATCTCAAGAAAATGAGCTGACTTGGTTAGATGGTCCACAATTACCCAAATCATATTCATACCACGTCGACTCATTGGCAAGCTTGTGATGAAGTCCATTGAAATATTCTCCCACTCTAGAATAGGGAGCGGTTTCAGCATACCCGTCGGTCACTGATGTTCTATCTTGACTTGTTGACAGGTCAAACATCTCGAAACAAATTTTGGGACTTCTCGCTTCAAATTACCCCACCAATAAATTTGTTTCAAGTCTTTGTACATTTTGCTAGACCCCGGATGAATGGAATAAGGGGTGGCATGAGCTTCTCTCAAAGAGATTTTGAACTCGTCATCTGTCGGAATGCATAACTGGTTCTTTAATAGCAAAAGTCCATCCGCGTGAACCACAAATCCAAGGGCTTTTCCCTGAGCCATATCATCTCGAATGCGCAACAAAAATGGGTCTGAACCCTATTTCGTTCTGATCGCCTCCTCCAGTGGCGATGAAATCTCTAACATATAAAGTTTCCCTTGTACTCACTGTAACCAGACCTCGATCTCAGACCTTAGTAATTCCTATTGAAGTTCCTCCTGAACGGTCAAGCGAGCAAGCATTTTCTCCTGAACGGACATACGACTGAAGGCATCGGCAACGACGTTCGCCTTACCCGGGTGGTATTGTATCTCAATATCATAATCTTTAATCAGTTCCAACCACCATCTCTATCGCATGTTTAACTCCTTCTGAGTAAATATATACTTTAAACTCTTATGATCGGTGAAAATCTGACAAGTTACGCCATAGAGATAATAACGCCAAATCTTCAATGCGAAAACCACGGCCGCTAGCTCCAGGTTGTGGGTCGGATAATTGACCTCATAAAGCCTCAGTTGCCGCGAAGCATAGGCAATCACTTTCCCATTCTGCATTAATACACATCCAAGACCATGTCTGGATGCGTCACTATAAACCACGAATCCTTCCATCCCTTGTGGTAAAGAAAGGACAGGTGCTGAAATTAAACGGCTCTTGAGCTCCTTAAAACTCTGCTGGCACGCGTCAGACCATGTGTATTTCTTATCCTTACACAAAAGGCTCGTCATAGGTTGAGCGATTTTAGAAAACCCTTCAACTAATCGCCGGTAATAGCCTGCTAATCCAAGAACGCTTCGGATTTCCTTAACATTCTTCGGAGGTTGCCAATATCGGATAGCCTCCATATTCTGAGGGTCGACACGTACCCCATCTGATGAAATCACATGTCCGATAAACGTCACCTCAGACATTGAGGACTCGCATTTGGAAAATTTTCCATAGAATTGCTCTTGTCTCAACACATCGTGAACTTGATGAAGGTGAAGTTCGTGCTCCCATTGGTCATGAGAATAAATCAAAATGTCATCTATGAAAACAACCACGAACTGATCCAGATAGTCGATGAAAACTCGGTTCATTAAGTCCATGAATACCGCAGGTGAATTAGTTAACCCAAACGGCATTACCACAAACTCGTAGTGCCCATAGAGTGTTCGAAATGTCGTTTTTGCGATATTCGACTCTCGAATGCGCAACTGATGATACCCATACCTTAAATCGATCTTGGAAAATACTGAAGCTCCCTGGAGCTAATCTAAGAGATCATCTATGCGGGGTAGGGGATATTTATTCTTGATCGTCACCCTGTTCAGCTCCCGATAATCAATGCACAAGCGAAATGAACCATCTTTCTTCTTGACAAACAACACTGGTGCTCCCCACGGGGATGCACTCGGTCGGATATAGCCTTTCTCGGTCAATTCCTCCAGTTGATTCTTCAGTTCCTGCATTTCAGTCGGGGCCATACGATACGGTGCTTTCGATATTTGGGACGTACCAGGCTCCAACTCTATCGTGAATTCAACATCTCTCTGTGGAGGTAAACCACTCGTCTGGAAATACATCGGCGTATTCTCTCATTATAGGAATATCCACCAACGTCACTGATGATTTCTAGGTCTTGGTCATATAGCACCAATGACCGACACACCCTTGATTAAGTAACTTCACCACTTTCATCATATTAATAACTCTTCCGGAACAGCTGGGGTTACCCCCCTAAAATACACACTCGACTCCATCATCTGAAATGATAGTGACCATACGCTTACGGACACCAAGGATGGCATCATGATGATCCATCCAATTAATACGCAAGATTACTTCATCTTTAGGTAAGTCCACCACGATTAGATCTGCCAGCCATTCACGGCCCTCTAGCTGAATCGTACAGTTCTTAACTTCATGATTCCCGATAATTCTTCTACCGTGTGGTAGACCAATAACATAAGGTTCGCAACTTGTAGCACGATCGAGATGTAGTCTACTCAAACATGACTCGGAAATGAATGAATGCGATGCGCCAGTACTAAAAAGGGTACACATAGGTTGAGATAGAATTCCAAGTGTACCTGATATCATTCGGGCCTTCGGAACGTCGATCCGCTTCATCTCATAAAGAGCTTGCCGGCCCGTGAACCGGATGCTCCTGTCTGATAAGTATGGGCTCCACCTTTATTTGCTCCTGTTGTCTTGAGCAGCCCGGTGAGTAGCTTTGATTACGAGCACCCGACCGCCTTGAGGTTTGAGATGTCGTTGGAGCAGGCCTGGAATCCCTTCGTCAGAAACGGGCCTTATGCCCGGCAATCCCACAGACGTTACACGTGATAGTCTATCTCGGACACTTAGTGCTGTAATGACCCTATTCTCCACAATTGAAATAGGTGATGGCAGAACTGGCCGCTCGGGACTGAGATTCCGTAGGTTTAGTTGCCATAGGGGGTCGCTCCGAAAAAGTAGAGCCCATACGAGGCTTCTTGAAAGTTTCCCAACTACATACGGACTGATTGTGATTCTTCGATTTCTTGCGAACAGATGGAGTTTTCTTGATGAATTCGGCTAGGGTGGCGCAATGATGATTAAGTAGTTGATTAAGTAGTACTTAAAACTTCTCGGCGATGGCGAGAACATCTTCCTCCACTGAGGGGTCGGGACTGAGTAATTCCGATAACTTGAACTCCCTGAGTGGGGCCGTATAATATCTTTCCAACATGAGGGTCTTAAACTGGTCCCAAGTGTAAGATCCGTCGGTGGGCTTTAGAGATAGCCACCAAGAGTGAGCGCTCTTACCCAGATAGTAAGCCGCAACTGAAACTTTGTGTCCTTCGGGACACTCCACCATAGCAAATAGCTTCTCCAAATGCTCAAGCCACTGAATAATATCCTACGGCTCAAATGATCCCTCAAAAGTAGGTGGCCTCTAGCGAGAGATGTCTCCGATAATACTGCTCACACCCCGCTCTTGCCTCTGAAGTGACGGCAGAGGAGCTTGTTGAGTCTGAGCGGTTGAATTCTGCATCATCTCTATCAGACGTGCCATCTGTGTCATCTGGGCCATCATGCCCTGCATAAAAACAAATGGGTCCACCCAAATACCTTCCGATTGAGGTGCATCTCGGGTACGACTCCCTAACAGTGAATGATTATCTGCTGGTGACTGAGTAGCATCGTCAGCTGAGTTGGCAGCATCGCTACCTGTTGAACTAATGACGTCCCATGTCTTCGTGCGGGTATTCACACGAGCTCCCGGGTTCCAGCACGCACCGCGTCCTCTTCCCCTGCGTCCTCTGACAGCTCTATCCATACTGAAGTAGGAAAGTCACATTATAATTATAGATCTCGCATGAATATCACATTATGATTACGTTATGGAATGATAATAATGAGCGTACACGCTCTAACAAAATGAACGCATTAATAATGCAGTAAATTGATCGTCGATATTATGCCGAAATATGATTAGATCGCATGAAGTATCAACTGAGGTGACATGATTATATGATGAAATTCCTGAAAAGATTATCTTGAACAAGTTATCAAAATTGATAATACGATCAGCAAGATCAACAACTGAGCAATGAGATTGACTGAGTGATTAATGGGTTAACATGATCATCATGATCCAAAAGAAAATGATGAATGGGGATTGTTGTTTAATGAATGATGAATGAGTTGATTCTTATTGCCAGAAACTATACCATGGCGTCAGAAACCATACCGTTTTTTCGGTCTGGGGGGCTTGGCACTTGTACAGGTCACACGTGACACGAAAGTCCAATGATACTAGTCTGATGAATGATGATTCTCAATAACACATGACTTGGATAGTAGCATTCAAAACCACACTCCGATACCAACTCTGTAACACCCCAAACTAGGCGGCTATTACAGTGCCGTGGACCCCCAACTGGGACCCACCAGGCGAATGAAAAATAATTATTTAAATAATATAACTGTAGTACCGAACCACATTATATTACCAAATTACTCCGATAAGGAGTTTCAAATACAATACACCCAGGAATACAGAATACATATATATTTCATATGAAGATAAAATATACAACACTGAATAAAATGAAAATCCAAATGGAAACTGCAACGGAAAATACATATGAAGATAACATGAATAACTGAAAGGACTGGGGCCCCCTACTAGTATCATTAGGACTTCTCGCCGTCAACATTCTCTTCCCGTGCCTTTGCCTTGCCATGACCTAAAAACAACATCCCTAACGAGGTCAGTTACACAAAACAACAATCCTCAAGAGTTGAACAAATACAATAATCACATGTCTTAGTTATGAAATGAGGGCTGAAAGAGGGGCATCATAGTATGTCCGAGGTGGGAGGTGCAAGTGCACAAGTAGTCGAGTGTCCGGTGCCCCGCATATACACATGCCACTTGGCCTAATTAGTCTCACGAAGGCGCGTTGCCGTGTGCACAGTCCAATGTTTCCGGATCACCCGCATAAACACATGACTATAGTGTGCCCGACTAAAAAATTCCATATGTATACCGCCCAGCACGCAATACAAAGTGGGAAGGTCACAAGAACAAGAGCGACCACAATGAAAGATAATGAATAGAAATCCGACAAGGCCAAGAATGACTTACCGGGGTGAATTAATAACGAAATGAGTGATAACTCAAATGAAATAATTGGAACCGTCGTTCCTCGTGAATTAAATGATTAGTTTGATAATTACAAGTCTCAACATGATAGATATACTATGAATGAATTATATGTATGAATGAACAACAATGAAAGGAATGATTATCTTTTTAACTGAGCAAGAATTAACTTGCCCCAATACCGGTGATGAAAAGTCCTTCCCCGAACAAACGTCCTTAATGAAATTATCGGTCGCTCGAACAACCTTGAATAACATAATTACCAACAATTTGATTAATATACATATCAATTATTATCATAACCAACTCAAGAAGTCGATTCAACAAACCCAAACTCATTGGGGCATTTTGACAAACACGTTGTAAACAATCTTCAATTATTTACAACCAATCTACATTGTATCGATACTAAGCCTCCAAGGCGTGATCCAATACAACAAAACATCATTAATACAATCATAATCCAAAAGGAATACACAACTCGAGATAAAGACAACATCTAATCGAAACCCCCAATTCCAAATCAACATTCAAAGTGTTCTTGAATAAACCTCCGATAATCCAATAATAATTCATAAAAACTCATAATCATATGTATATCCCTTCACATATCATGATTATAACATCCAAAACATCATACTCCATCTCAAAATTGAAATCTAGGGTTTTAAAAAATTACCTTGGATTTAGGATGAAGATCCCAAGTAGATGTTGTTAATCTACACCAAGAACTCGAGGAGGATGATATCTCTGAGATTGAAGATGCCAAATCGCCCAAAAATATCCCGTAAATCGAACACGGAGAGAAAGAAGGAGAAAGGAGAGGAAAATGAACTCCTCTTCCAAAATCCCGCTGATAAAAGGGGCAGTCTGACTCTCGTGCCGCGGCGCGGACTGAGTGTGCCGCGGCCTGCGGCTGAAATTCACTAGGAGGTGTCCAGGCCGTGCCACGGAAAGGCAAGCAGTGGGCTGTGGAGCGCGGTACAGTCGCGCCAGGCTCGAGACTGCAAGGTGTGTGCCGCGGCGCAAAATCTCTTGTGCCGCGGCGCACACTTTTCGTGCCCAAAAAGTGACGAAAAATGACCCGGGAAGAGAATAAACGTAATAGAACCCAAAACTTTGGAGTATTTGGGAATGATTCAACACAAAACTAGATCGAAATACCAATAAAGGTTCACAAACTCTATAATAACATGAAATGGAATTGCGGGAACCCCAAAACGGTAGTTCCGAGTGATGATTACGAGAATTGGTTCAAAGTAGCATGATCCGAACAAGAAAGAGTAAATTCGAAATGATATGAACTCCAAGATCAACATCAAATTACTGAACAATTACAACAATTATGACAATAATCTTGTATCGATTCTCAAACAGGGTTGAACGATGAATGATACCGATACACGACTCAAGGTACGCAGAACGGTGCACACAACTAATGAACATAAATGGTGAATGATAAATAAAGAGTGAAAATTACTGAGAGACAAATACTGAATGATAATAAATGAATTTGCAACCAGGTATTACATACTCCACCCTTAAAAATAGTTTCGTCCTCGAAACTAAGGGTCAAACAATTTGGGATAACTCTCCCACATACTACCCTCGGTTTCCCAAGTAGCCTCTTTGACTCCGTGTCTAGACCAGTTAATCTTTACCAAAGGAATCGCCTTGTTCCTCAACTGTTTGATTCACCGCTCTAAGACTCGTACAGGATGCTCCACATACGTATGATCATCTGCGATTTTGATTTCATCAAATTGAAGTATGTGACTTGGGTGGGTAATATACTTCTGCAACTAAGAGATCTGAAACACATTATGAACTCGGATCAAAGCCAGAGGTAAAGCCAATCGATAATCCAGACTGCCTACTCGATCCAAAATTTCAAATGGTCCAATGAATTTCGGACTCAACTTTCCTCTCCTCCCAAAATGGAAAATACCTCGACTCGGGGATACCTTGTCTAAGACGTGGTCACCTGACTCGAACTCTAATGGTCGACGACGATTATCTGCATATGATTTTTGCCGACTCTGAGCGGTCAACAAACGACTCCTGATCAACGCTACCTTCTCGCGGGCAGCTATTAACATATCGGGCTCAGTGTCGGTTGATTCTGATAAGTCATCCCAACATAAGAGAGATCGACAATGACGACCGTATAAGGCCTCGTAAGGTGCCACCTTAATCGAAGCATGCCAGCTGTTATTGTACGTGAACTCGATCAATGGTAGTTGGGCTTCCCAATCATCTTTCCAGTCGAGGACACATGCCCTCAACATGTCCTCTAATGTCTGGATAGTTCGCTCTGATTGTCCATCAGACTGAGGGTGAAAAGTTGTGCTGAAATTTAGCTGAGTTCCCATGGCATGATGAACGGATTTCCAAAAATGTGACACAAATCGCCCATCACGATTAGAAACGATACTCTTAGGAGTACTGTGCAATCTCACGATCTCTTTAATGAACAACTAGGTAAGTCTCTCGGGACCCCACGTATCCTTAATCTCAAGAAAATGAGCTGACTTGTTTAGATGGTCCACAATTACCCAAATCATATTCATGCCACATCGACTCGCTGGCAAGCTCGTGATGAAGTCCATTGAAATATTCTCCCACTCCCACTCTGGAATAGGGAGCGGTTTCAGCATACCCTCCGGTCGCTGATGTTCTATCTTGACTTGTTGACAGGTCAAACATCTCGAAACAAATTATGGGACTTCTCGCTTCAAATTACCCCACCAATAAATTTGTTTCAAGTCTTTATACATTTTGCTAGACCCCGGATGAATGGAATAAGGGGTGGCATGAGCTTCTCTCAAAGAGATTTTCAACTCGTCATTTGTCGAAATGCATAACCGGTTCTTTAATCGCAAAAGTCTATCCGCGTGAACCACAAATCCAAGGGCTTTTCCCTGAGCCACATCATCTCGAATGCACAACAAAAATGGGTCTGAACCCTATTTCGTTCTGATCGCCTCCTCCAGTGGCGATGAAATCTCTAACATACAAAGTTGCCCTTGTAGTCGCTGTAACCAGACCTTGATCTCAGACCTTAGTAATTCCTGTGGAAGTTCCTCCTGAACGGTCAAGCGAGCAAGCATTTTGTCCTGAACGGACTTACGACTGAAGGCATCGGCAACGACGTTCGCTTTACCCGGGTGGTATTGTATCTCAATATCATAATCTTTAATCAGTTCCAACCACCATCTCTATCGCATGTTTAACTCCTTCTGAGTAAATATATACTTTAAACTCTTATGATCGGTGAAAATCTGACAAGTTACGCCATAGACATAATAATGCCAAATCTTCAATGCGAAAACCACGACCGCTAGCTCCAGGTCGTGGGTCGGATAATTGACCTCATAAGGCCTCAGTTGCCACGAAGCATAGGCATTCACTTTCCCGTTCTGCATTAATACACATCCAAGACCATGTCAGGATGTGTCACTATAAACCATGAATCCTTCCATCCCTTGTGGTAAAGAAAGCGCAGGTGCTGAAATTAAATGGCTCTTGAGCTCCTCAAAACTCTGCTGACACGAGTCAGACGATGTGTATTTCTTATCCTTCCACAAAAGGCTCGTCATAGGTTAAGCGATTTTAGAAAACCCTTCCACAAATCGCCGGTAATAGCCTGCTAATCCAAGCAAGCTTCGGATTTCCTTAACATTCTTCAGAGGTTGCCAATCTCGGATAGCCTCCGTCTTCTGAGGGTCGACACATACCCCATCTGATGAAATCACATGTCCGAGAAACATCACCTCAGACATCCAGGACTCGCATTTGGAAAATTTTCCATAGAATTGCTCTCGTCTCAACACGTTGTGAACTTGATGAAGGTGAAGTTCGTGCTCCCATTGGTCATGAGAATAAATCAAAATGTCATCTATGAAAACAACCACGAACTGGTCCAGATAGTCGACGAAAACTCGGTTCATTAAGTCCATGAATACCACAGGTGAATTAGTTAACCCAAACGGCATTACCACAAACTCGTAGTGCCCATAGAGTGTTCGAAATGCCGTTCTTGCGATATTCGACTCTCGAATTCGCAACTGATGATACCCATACCTTAAATAGATCTTGGAAAATACTGAAGCTCCCTGGAGCTGATCTAAGAGATCATATATGCGGGGTAGGGGATATTTATTCTTGATTATCACCCTGTTCAGCTCCCGATAATCAATGCACAAGCGAAATGAACCATCTTTCTTCTTGACAAACAACACTGGTGCTCCCCACGGGGATGCACTCGGTCGGATATAGCCTTTCTCGGTCAATTCCTCCAGTTGATTCTTCAGTTCCTGCATTTCAGTCGGGGCCATACGATACGGTGCTTTCGATATTTGGGACGTACCAGGCTCCAACTCTATCGTGAATTCAACATCTCTCTATGGAGGTAAACTAAGTAACTCGTCTGGAAATACATCGGCGTATTCTCTCATTATAGGAATATCCACCAATGTCACTGATGATTTCTAGGTCTTGGTCATATAGCACCAATAACCGACACATCCCTGATTAAGTAACTTCACCACTTTCATCATATTAATAACTCTTCCGAAACGGCTGGGGTTACCCCCCTAAAATACACACTCGACTCCATCGTCGGAAATGATAGTGACCATACGCTTACGGACACTAAGGATGGCATCATGATGATCCATCCAATTAATACCCAAGATTACATCGTCTTTAGGTAAGTCCACCACGATTAGGTCTGCCAGCCATTCACGGCCCTCTAGATGAATCGTACAGTTCTTAACTTCATGATTCCCGATATTTCTTCTACCATGTGGTAGAGCAATAACATAAGGTTTGCAACTAGGAGCACTATCCAAATGTAGTCTACTCAAACATGACTCAGAAATTAATGGATGCGATGCGCCAGTATCAAAAAGGGTACACATAGATTGAAATAGAATTTCGAGTGTACCTGATATCATTCGAGCCTCCGGAACGTCAGTCCACTTCATCTCATAAATTCAGAGCTTGCCGGCCCCTGAACCGGATGCTCATGTCTGATAAGTATGGGCTCCGCCTTTATTTGCTCCCATTGTCTTGAACGACGCTGACTGAGTAGCCTGATTCTGAACAGCCGACTTCTTCGGGGTTTGAGATGTCGTCGGAGCAGGCCTGGAATCCCTTCGGCAGAAAAGGGCCTTATGCCCAGCAATCCCACAGACGTTACACGTGATATTCTGTCTCGGACACTTAGTTCTGTAATGACCCTATTCTCCACAATTGAAATAGGTGATGGATGAACTGGCCTCTCGGGACTGAGATTCCACAGGTTTAGCTGCCATAGGGGGTCGCTCAGGAAAAGTAGAGCCCGTACGAGGCTTGTTGAAAGTTTCCCAACTACCTTCGGACTGATTGTGATTCTTCGATTTCTTGCGAACAGATGAAGTTTTCTTGATGAATTCGGCTAGGGTGGCGAAATGATGATTAAGTAGTTAATTAAGTAGTACCTAAAACTTCTCGGCGATGGCGAGAACATCTTCCTCCACTGTGGGGTCAGGACTGAGTAATTCCGATGACTTGAACTCCCTGAGTGGGGCCGGATAATATCTTTCCAACATGAGGGTCTTTAACTGGTCCCAAGTGTAAGATCCGTTGGTGGGATTTAGAGATAGACACCAAGAGTGAGCGCTCTTACCCAGATAGTAAGCCGCAACTGAGACTTTGTGTCCTTCGGGACACTCCACCATAGCAAATAGCTTCTCAAAATTCTCAACCCAGTGAATAATATCCTCCGGCTCAAATGATCCCTCAAAAGTAGGTGGCCTCTAGCGAGATATGTCTCCGATAATACTGCTCACACCCCTCTCTTGCCTCTGAAGTGACGGCAGAGGAGCATGTTGAGTCTGAGCGGTTGAATTCTGCATCGTCTCCATCAGACGTGCCATCTGTGTCATCTGGGCCATCATGCCCTACATAAAAACAAATGGGTCCACCCGAACACCTTCCGATTGAGGTGCATCCCGGGTACGACTCCCTAACAGTGAATGACTATCTGGTGGTGAATGAGTAGCATCGTCAGCTGAGTTGGCAGCATCGCTACCTGTTGAACTAATGACATCCCTTGTGTTCGCACGGGTATTCACACGAGCTCCCGGGTTTCGGCCCGCACCGCGTCCTCTTCCCCTGCGTCCTCTGACAGCTCTATCCATACTGAAATAGGAAAGTCACATGATAATTATAGATCTCGCATAAATATCGCATTATGATTACGTTATGGAATGATAATAATAAGCGTACACGCTCTAACAAAATGAACGCATTAATAATGCAGTAAATTGATCGTCGACATTATGCGGAAATATGATAAGATCGCATGAAGTATCAACTGAGGTGACATGATTTTATGATGAAATTCCTGAAATGATTATCTTGAACAAGTTATCAAAATTGATAATACGATCCGCAAGATCAACAACTGAGCAATGAGATTGACTGAGTGATTAATGGGTTAACATGATCGTCATGATCCAAAAGAAAATGATGAATGGGGATTGTTGTTTAATGAATGATGAATGAGTTTATTCTTATTGCCAAAAACTATACCATGGCGTCAGAAACCATACCGTTTTTTCGGTCTGGGGGGTTTGGCGCTTGCACAGGTCAGACGTGACACGAAAGTCTAATGATACTAGTATGATGAATGATGATTCTCAATGAGACATGACTCGGATAGTAGTATTCAAAACCACGCTCCGATACCAACTCTGTAACACCCCAAACTAGGCGGATATTACAGTGCCGTGGACCCCCAACTGGGACCCACCAGGCGAATGAAAAATAATTATTTAAATAATATAACTGTAGTACCGAACCAAATTATCTTACCAAATTACTTCGATAAGGAGTTTCAAGTACAATACACCCAGGAATACAGAATACATATATATTTCATATGAAGATGAAATATACAACACTGAATAAAATGAAATCCAAACGGAAACTGCAACGGAAAATACATATGAAGAAAACATGAATAACTGAAAGGACTGGGGCCCCCTACTAGTATCATTGGGACTCCTCGCTGTCAACGTTCTCTTCTCGTGCCTTTGCCTTGCCATGACCTAAAAACACCATCCCCAACGGGGTCAGTTACACAAAACAACAATCCTCAAGAGTTGAACAAATACAATAATCACATGTCTTAGTTATGAAATGAGGGCTGAAAGAGGGGCATCATAGTATGTCCGAGGTGGGAGGTGCAAGTGCACAAGATGTCGAGTGTCCGGTGCCCCGCATATACGCACGCCACTTGGCCTAATTAGTCTCACGGAGGCACGTTACCATGTGCACAGTCCAATGTTTCCGGATCACCCGGCACGGAATACGAAGTGAGAAGGTCACAAGAACAAGAGCGACCACAATGAAAGATAATGAATAGAAATCCGATAAGGCCAAGAATGACTTACCGAGGTGAATTAATAACGAAATGAGTGATAACTGAAATGAAATGATTGGAACCGTCGTTCCTCATGAATTAAATGATTAGTTTGATAATTACAAGTCTCAACATGATTGATATACTATGAATGAATTATATGTATTAATGAACAACAATGAAAGGAATGATGATCTTTTTAACTGAGCAAGAATTAACTTGCCCCAATACCGGTGATGAAAAGTTCTTCCCCGAACAAACGTTCTTAATGGAATTATCGGTCCTCGAACAACCTTGAATAACATAATTACCAATAATTCGCTTAATATACATATCAATTATGATCATAACCAACTCAAGAAGTCGATTCAACAAACCCAAACTCATTGGGGCATTTTGATAGGCACGTTGTAAACAATCTTCAATTATTTACGACCAATCTCCATTGTATAGATACTAAGCTTCCAAGGCGTGATCCAATCCAACAAAACATCCTTAATACAATCATAATCCAAAAGGAATAGATAACTCGAGATAACGACAACATCTAATCGAAACCCCCAATTCCAAATCAACATTCAAAGTGTTCTTGCATAAACCTCCGATAATCCAATAATAATTCATAAAAACTCATAATCATACGTATATCCATTCACATATCATGATTATAACATCAAAAACATCATACTCCATCTCAAAATCGAAATCTAGGGTTTAAAAAAATTACCTTGGATTTAGGATGAAGATCCCAAGTAGATGTTGTTAATCTACACCAAGAACTCGAAGAGGATGATATCTCTGAGATTGAAGATGCCAAATTGCCCAAAAATCTCCCTTAAACTGACCACGGAGAGAAAGAAGGAGAAAGGAGAGGAAAATGAACTCCTCTTCCAAAATCCTGCAGATACAAGGGGCTGTCTGACTCGCGTGCCGAGGCGCGGACTGAGTGTGCCGCGGCCTGCGGCTGAAATTCGCTAGGAGGTGTCCAGGCCGTGCCGCGGCAAGGCAAGCAGTGGGCCGCGGCGCGCGGTACATCCGCGCCAGGCTCGAGACTACAAGGTGTGTACCGCGGCACAAAATCCCTTGTGCCGCGGCGCACACTTTTCGTGCCCAAAAAGTGACGAAAAATGACCCGGGAAGAGAATAAACGTAATAGAACCCAAAACTTTGGAGTTTTGGGAATGATTCAACACGAAACTCGATCGAAATACCAATAAAGTTTCACAAACTCTATAATAACATGAAATGGAATTCCGGGAACCCCAAAACGGCAGTTCCGAGTGATGAATACGAGAATTGGTTCAAAGTAGCACGATCCGAACAAGAAAGAATAAATTCGAAATGATATGAACTCCAAGATCAACATCAACTTACTGAACAATTACAACGATTATGACAATACTCTCGTCTCGATTCTCAAACATGGTTGAGCGATGAATGATACCGATACACGACTCAGAGTACGCAGAATGATGCACACAACGAATGAACATGAATGATGAATGATAAATAAAGAGTGAAAATTAATGAGTGACAAATACTGAATGATAATAAATGAATTCGCAACTGTGTATTACAGATACTCACGATGCTATGACTGGGAGGGATAACCTTGAGGCTTCCTTCTCGCCTCCTCCCCGATCTCCCGAGCCTGTAGTTTAGTATTACTTGTATCCATATTTATTTTTTTCATTGTCTTTGTACTGGTTTCGATGTTTTTAATGAAAAAATCTTTTAATGTGAATGTAGTTCAGATGTGTGTGATATTGACATGCCTATTTTTAACATAGCTTGTCTCTTAAAATCCATCTCTCTAAAATTAAAATAGCTCGGGTACATCAAACAACTCTTTGAAGTTGTCGTAGCTTGACTTTATCTACAACCTTAATATAGCTCAACTATTAAAAAACAACCTTCCAAAGTTAATATTGTTGGGATTACGGATACAAAACGAAATACGTAGCGGAATAATAAAAATGAATCCCAAACAGAATAGATCAAGTAACGTATATACGAAAATGAAAAGACGAAGACAAAAGGATCAAAGTCCATACCCTTGAAGCCTTTGATAATATCTTCGTAAGTTGATGTTGATCATGAACCTGGTCTCGAACACGAATTCCCTTCGTCCCAAACACCAAAAACACGATGTCTCTACGTCACCACACAACGGAAGTTGCCCAAAAAATTCTACAAGACTCCGTCCTCCAAAAACACGGCTAAGGAGACTTGTAGGAATTTTTCTCTCTTTATTTTCTTATCTTGTTTTCACCTTTAAGATGACAACACTCAAAGAAAATAAATATTTCTCACCCTCAATAAATTCCTCACGGCTGAAGCAAATGTGGAGAAAACTTTCTCACGGTAGTAGCACACTTGCTCACTTGGTCTTCCATGTGAAGGTGTATATATTCTTTTTTATATTCACACACCAAATGATTAAGATTATAAGATATAATTAAGAGATTACCACATCTTAATAATAAGGCATCATGTGGAAAAAGAATCATACTCCATCAACGAAAGACAATCAGCATGTGATGATGAGAGGGAGGTGGCGGCCCATTAGGAAATTTCCAAGAAACGAGCCGAGTCACTCGGCTTGTGTACCGGACGTTCGTCAAACGACTCCGTTAATTACACTCTGTTTAATTACCAATGTATTTATACTAATTAATTAATTCAATTAATTAATTATATCAAATACAAATATATTTCTCTAAGAAATATAATTAATGAATTAAATTAATTATGCGGTAACTTAATTTCAATTCATAAGACCGCTATTTGATTTATCTAATAAATCATAATTAGATATCTAATATCTAATATAATTAGAGAGATAATTAAATTCACATTTATCCAACAACGCTCCTGATGTTCGACTCTGTAGGTCCGTCTCAGCCGGCATTGGGAGGAACCAATGAGTGCGGGCAGCACTTAGCTAGCCTAGCGGGCCGCACTGTAAATCCTGACTGAGAACGAATAAAGAGATCATTCCAGAACCATTATGTCGTGAATACTATATACGTATAGACCCTTCATCAGATGTCCCAGTCAAGTCTTCGAGTCACAGTAAAGTCAAGCCCACTGTTGAGTAGACTCTATACATGTATTAATGCAAATCAAGACCGACTGATTGCTAGTGTATCTAATACGACTATATCAGAATGCTTTGGCCAAAGACTTATGATCTTATTTTCCATTAACCGTATTTGCCTGCTCACTAACAGGAGATAGCATCCTTTCTTGGCGTACAGTAAAGACTGCTACCTGTCCGTATAGTCCGCACTTCGAGGTTGACTCAGTAATTAAGCAAATGAGTCTAACTACTCTAATGACAAACTAAACGTCATAGGCACATCTTCTACCGAACCCTCAAGTCAAAGGTCCACGTATACTATCACAATCTTTCGATTCGTCATCAACTCTTCCAGAGTGAATACTGTCTGACTGAATCAAGCATGAGTCGTATTCGAGTATACCGGTCCCACCAATATACTTATAACTATGCTATCAAGACATGCACACATCCTAGCATCAGTTATACAAGTCTTACTAAAACTTAACGCCCATTTAAGTTTATTGACTTGCGAACGATTTACGTAAATAAACTTTAAACACTTATAGTGCATTTTATCTTATCCGATAACGAGAATGTTCGATTTATTTACATGGACTTTACTTCAATGTTTACAAAATCAAGAATACATTTGAAATACAATAAACATTGAATGAA
This sequence comes from Orobanche coerulescens, assembly GCA_033398695.1. NCBI lineage: Eukaryota > Viridiplantae > Streptophyta > Magnoliopsida > Lamiales > Orobanchaceae > Orobanche > Orobanche coerulescens. The sequence goes on from CM065808.1 coordinate 78,523,147, forward strand.
TCGTATTTCTTTTTTATTAATTATTCCATAATTACAAGTACAATTCCCTTACTTTCTCATCCCCTGAGTGGCATTCGAGGGCATATTTCTAACAATCTCCCACTTGCACTCAATGCCACACATCAAAACCATCCAATACCCATGCTCTTCATATGTCTTTCCAAGATGGCCTGAGATAATGGCTTAGTCAGCGGGTGAGAGACATTGTCTTCTGAGTCTACTCTTTGCAACGAAACATATCATTTTTCAACCATCTCTCGAATGATGTGATACTTTCTCTCTATATGCTTGGTGTTGTAGTGAGCCCTAGGCTCCTTGGCTTGGGCGCAACTCCATCATTATCACAGAATAGTGATATAGGCAGCTCCGCATTAGGCACCACTTGAAGTTCTTGCACGAACTTCTGCATCCAAAATGCTTCTTTGCTTAGCCTCTGAGGCGGCTTGGTACTCTGCTTGGCAGGTGGAATTTGCAGTAGCAGTTTGCTTGGAGCTTTTCCAAGATACTGCTCCTCTATTGAGAGTAAACAAATACCCAGATGTCGACTTAGAGCCGTCATTATCTCCTTGAAAAACAGAATCGGTGAATCGAATCACCTTCAGTTCTCCACCACTGTAAATAAGAACCATATCTCCAGTTCTTCTCAAGTATTTAAAAATGTTCTTGACGGCAATCCAGTGCTCCCTTCCTGGTTTGCTTGAAATCGGCTTACCATACTCACAGCGTAGGCTAAGTCTGGTCTCGTACACAACATAGCATACATGAGGCTACCCACTGCCGAGGCATAGGGTACTTTACTCATGTCTCTCTTGTCTTCCTCACTTTGAGGACATATTTTCGTGGTGAGATGAATTCCATGTCGCATGGGAAGGAAACCTCTTTTAGATTCATCCATCTTGCATTGTCTCAGGATTTTATCTATATATAGGCCTTGGGAAAGTCCTATCATTCTTCGCGGTCTATCTTTGTAAAGACGGATCCCTAGAATATAAGAAGCTTCACCCAAGTCTTTCATGGAGAATGTTTTAGAAAGCCACGCCTTCACAGTGTTGAGCATTGCTACATTATTTTCTATAAGTAGAATATCATCTACATATAGTACTAAGAACACAATATTGCTCCCACTGACCCTTTTGTAAACACATGGTTCCTCCCCATTTTGTACGAAGTCAAAGTCCTCTGACTGTTTCATCAAATTGAAGGGGTCGTCCTCACGGCTATCAGGTGCGTCGTGGAGACCCAGTTCCTCGACATGTGTATATCCATACCTCTCAGGTAAGTGAGACACCTTATCAGACCTTCAAAGTGGAGGTTGTGTTACAATAGGTTCGGTTCCTGATCCCTGATCAGATGTCCCCTTAGGACTTTCATTATGCTCTTCCAAAGAGATATTTCTACCCGAGCCACCTTCCTGAATGAACTCATTCTCAAAGAAGTGCACTTGTAAAGCCACAACGACCCTATGGTCATCTGGCATGTAGAATAGATAATCCATCGAGTCGTCTGGGTATCCAATGAAATGTTTCTTGATGGACCTTGCTTCCAGTTTGTCCACCTTAGCCTTCTTCACATAGGTTGGACATCCCCAAATCCTTATGTGATTAAGACTTGGTTTCTTATCCTTCCACATCTCATGCGGAGTGATTGGAATGGATTTGGAAGGACATCTATTAAGTATATAGGCAGCGGTTAGTAAGGCGTACCCCCATAGATAAATTGGTAAATCAGTGTAATTGAACATGGAGCGAACCATGTCCAACAAAGTCATATTTCTCCTTCTGAAACACCATTTAACTGTGGGGTTCCTGGCAGCGTGAATTATGAAATTATTCCATATTCTTTAAGGAACTCATCAAACTCTAAGCTCATATATTCGCCACCTCGGGCCGACCAAAGTGCTTTGATATGACATCCAGTCTGTTTTTCAACTAGGGCCTTAAATTCTTTGTATTTAGTGAAGGCTTCAGATTTATGTTTCATTAAGTACACAATCCCATACCTAGTATGATCATCTGTGAACGTTATGAAATATTAATATCCGTCTCGGGCTGCTTCCAAAGCACCACAAACGTCGATATGTATCAACCCAAGTTTTTTCAGCAGCCCTTTCAAATGTCCCTGTGAAGGGGGACTTAGTCATTTTGCCTCTAAGGCAAGATTCACAAGTTGGATAGGGTTCTACACCCAATGGACTTAAAAGTCCATCTTTCTCTATTTTCTGAACCTTGGTTTGACCAACATGACCAAGTCTAAGGTGCCACTTAAGAGATTGATTAGTATCTTGCCTGCCACGTTTCCTAGTTATAGTGTTCACTGCTGTTTTATTCTGTAAATTCAGATGATATAAACCATTCAACAATGTAGCTGTGCCAACCAATTTATTCCGAAAATAAATTTTACAACTACCATTGCCATTGAAGAAACAAAATCCTTTCCGGTCCAAGACTGGAATGGATATAATATTTTTATGCCCCTTGGGCAAAACAAGTACTTCATCTAACGTCAAAATAAAACTGGATTCTAAACCCAGTAGGATTGATCCAATATCGGTTGCCTCGATACTTTCTCCGCTTCCAATAGTGATCATTACTTCCCCAGCTTCAAGTTTCCTACTTCGTTCCACATCCTGGTTCATAGTACAAATATGAGAAGTGGCACGTGAATCCACAATCCATGAAGCAGAATATACAGTAGTGGAACAATTGGTTTCAAAAACAAAAAGTTCCGTGCCTGATGCGCCATTAATCTTAGGACTAGTCCTACGCCAGAGGCCCAGCGCACCGCATTGAAGACATTTGTCCGTAGGTTTTGGACCGCCTACCTTTAGAACCTTTTGGGCCTTGCCCTTTCCTTTCTGCACCCCTTTCTTGGGTTTATACTGCTCGTAGGTCTTTTTCTTCTTGTTCTTGGATCTCCGAGGCACAGAAGAAATCACAAGAGCAGCCTCCATCGGTTTAGTCTTCTTGTTAGACTGCGCCATCACCAGTTTATTCATTAGCCTAGCTAATGTGCATGAAATCTCATTACAGTTGAAATTCACTACAAACTGTATGAAGGAGTCAGAGAGAGATTGAAGGATGAGATCAATCTTAAGGGATAAATCCATATGAAAGTTGAGCACCTCGAGCCTCTCAATCATAGAGATCATCTTGAGGACGTGGTCTCCCACTTTCTCCCCTTCCTTCATCCTAGCACTGAACAACTGCTTCGATATCTCATATCTAGCAGTCCTACTGTGCTCTCCATAAAGTTCGGTCAAGTGTGCGAGAATCTGCCTAGCAGAAGTCATTTTCTCGTGTTCTCTCTGCAGCTCATTTGTCATTGAGCCCATCTAAAGCCACAGACCAGCACATCATCCTTGATCCATTTTTCATGGACGTCAATCTCTTCCTGATTACCCCTAGTTCGGAGTGGAGTCGGTGGAATGTACGCCTCCAAGACGTATCCCAGAGACTCCATATTGAGTACGATTATCAGATTCCGTAACCAATCAACAAAGTTGGGGCCAGTTAGGAGATTCTTTTCAAGTAATATTGCAAGCGGGTTCTTAGCCATTTTAGAGAGATATAGTTTCGTTTCTCTGCATTGATTTAGACTAGATTGAATTAGTGACTTGTTTTATTTTGACCGAGTATAGAATTTAAGAGCTTGTATATTTCTTATCTCGGCTCCCACTAATTTTATCGAAATTATACCCTCCTATGTTATAATCCGGAAGTCATGGTAATTTCGACTTCTTAGTGGTGATCAAGTTCTTTATAAATTTTAACAGACGCAACCCGTCAGGTTTCTTGCCAATTAATTTCTGTAAAGTGGTGTCTAACACCAACCATCCAATGGATGATTTGATCTTCTTTTACCCCTAGTCTTCATGCCCTCAACCTATCAGGTTTCTTGGCAATCCAGACTATCTAAGTTGTTGACCATCAATAGCTATCAGTTTGACTATTGAATCTCACCCGGCAACCTATTAGGTTTCTAGGGGCGAAATTTATCACCAATTGAAGGCATCTAATGCACTCAAGAATTTTTCAACCTCTATCAAATGTACTACCCCGATAACTCGGAAGCATAGCACACCAGCTCGGGTATCAATTTTCTACGAGTTTGATGGAGGGTAGGAAACCTCGTAACCTTTTTCAAACATAGTCTATTTGTTGTCGGGAGAATTTCGCGATTAATGTTATACTTTGCACATTAATTCTTTTATACGCGCGTTTGTTTGTCAATCATTCAAAATGAAAAACATAAAATAGTAACCTAGTTACTACCAACATATAGCTCATGGACCTATTCCTAAGTACTGGGCCAAGCGAATGACCCAATAAAAGAAAATGTAGTCTTCGATTCTTCTTCTTCTCGGTCGGTTGTCTTCGGTCTTCGTCATAGCTAAAAATAATTACATTATTGAAAAATTGCATCCTATACAAATTTTTCTAGTAAAAATAAATAGGCTCAAAATGGCCTTTACAACCCAATCGAATCGAACAAATCAAAACTAAGTTCACGAGCTATATCACCATCACATAAGGATTCCAAACAACATGTAACGGCATTGAAATTAAACAATGAATTTTAATATAAATTAATCCAATTAATTTATAAAATTAATCTATTCAATATCTACTATATTAATCCAATTAATATAAAGTGACATTAAAATTAAATAATCAATTAATATATTAATTCAATCAATATAAAATTAATCTATTCAATTTTAATGGTATTAATCCAATTAATACTAATAATCGTCATTTTAGTTCGTTCGAAGTAATTCGGCCAAAAATAATATTCTCGTTTAATTAATTTTCCTAAACCAAAAAAATATTTCAAATACTAGTTTAGTCAAATTAAAATCCAATTTAAATTTCGGAAAATAATTACAACGAAATATAAATTTAAAACGATGTCCCGGACTATCTGGTATTTAGGCCGAGAGTCGCTCATTGCCGCTCGGGCAAAGAAGTTTGCCGCATCGCCTACTGATCGCCGGCAGTGGTTCGATGACCCCGTCATCGAGTTCAATCCCCGTTTATCACATTTACTACGAACAATTAAATATCTCTGATTATACCAAAATGATTCTAAATCATAAATATCATCCAAGAGCATTCAAAATGCACAAATAATCATATATACGGTATCATTGACCTCGCTCCGATACCGCTGTTTGGATTTTGGATACAAAACGAAATACGCAGCGGAATAATAAAAACAAATCTCAAACAGGATCAATCAAGTAACGTATATACGAAAATAAAAAGACGAAGACAAAAGTATCAAAGTACCATACCCTTGAAGCCTTTGATAATATCTTCGTAAGTTGATGTTGTTCATGAACCCGGTCACGAACACGAATTCCCTTCGTCCCAAACAACAGAAGCACGATGTCTCTACGTCACCAAGCGACGGAAATTGCCCGAAAAATTCTACAAGATTCCGTCCTCCAAGAATACGGCTAGGGAAACTTGTAGAAATTTTTCTCTCTTTATTTTCTTATCTTGTTTCCACCTCTAAGATGACAACGCTCAAAGAAAACAAATATTTCTCTCCCTCAAGAAATTCCTCACGGCTGAAGCAAATGCAGAGAAAACTTTCTCACGGCAGTAGCACACTTGCTCACTTGGTCTTCCATGTGAAGGTGTATATATTCTTTTTTTTATTAACACAACAAATGATTAAGATTATAAGATATAATTGAGAGATTCCCACATCTTAATAATAAGGCATCATGTGGAAAAAGAATCATACTCCATCAACAAAAGACAATCAGCATGTGATGATGAGAGGGAGGTGGCGGCCCATTAGGAAATTTCCAAAAAACGAGCCGAGTCACTCGACTCGTGTATCGGACGTTCGTCAAACGACTCCGTTAAATATACTCCGTTTAACCACCAATATATTTATACTAATTAATTGATCCAATTAATGAATTATATCAAATACAAATATATTTCTCTAAGAAATATAATTTATGAATTAAATTAATTATGCGGTAACTTAATTTCAATTTATAAGACCGTTATTTGATTTATCTAATAAATCATAATTAGATATCCAATATCTAATATAATTAGAGAGATAATTAAATTTACATTTATCCGACAATGCTCCTGATGCGCGACTCTGTAGGTCCGTCTCAGCCGGCATTGGGAGGAACCAATGAGTCCGAGCAGCACTTAGCCAGCCTAGCGGGCCGCACTGTAAATCCCGACTGAGAACGAATGAAGAGATCATTTCAGAACCATTATGTCGTGAATACTATATACGTATAGACCCTTCATCAGATGTCCCGGTCAAGTTTTCGGGTCACGGTAAGTCAAACCCTACTGTTGACTAGACTTTATACATGTGTTAATACAAATCAAGACCGATTGATTACTAGTCTATCTAATACGACTATATCAGAATGCTTTGGCCAAAGACTTATGATCTTATTTGCCATTAACCGTATAGGAAATTCGCCTGCTCACTAGCAGGAGATAGAATCCTTTCTTGGTGTACAGTAAAGACTGCCTGTCCGTATAGTCCGCACTTTGAGGTTGACTCAGTAATTAAGCAAATGAGTCTAACTACTCTAATGAAAAACTAAACGTCACAGGCACATTTTCTACCGAACCCTCAAGTCAAAGGTCCACGTATACTATCACAACCTTTCGATTCGTCATCAACTCTTCGAGAGTGAATACTGTCTGACTGAATCAAGCATGAGTCGTATTCGAGTATACTGGTCCGACCAATATACTTATAACTATGCTATCAAGACATGCACACATCCTAGCATCAGTTATACAAGTCTTACTAAAACTTAATGCCCATTTAAGTTTATTGACTTGCGAACGATTTACGTAAATAAACTTTAAACACTTCTAGTGCATTTTATCTTATCCGATAACGAGAATGTTCGATTTATTTATATGGACTTCACTTCAATGTTAACCAAATCAAGAATGCATTTGAAATACAATAAACATTGAATGAATCGTATTTTCTTTTTATTAATTATTCCATAATTACAAGTATAATGACCCTACTCTCTCATCCACTGAGTGGCATTCGAGGGTATATTCCTAACAAATATAGCTTGACTACTTTAAACAACTCTTTGAAGTGGACGTAGCTCGGCCTTATCCACGACCTTAACATAGCTCTGATACTTCAAATAGCCTTCCAAAGTTAATATAGCTTGGATACTTTAAACAACTCTTTAAAGTCGACATAGCTCGGCTTTATCCACGACCTTAATATAGCTCGGATACTTTAAACAGCCTATCAAAGTTAATATATCTCGGATACTTTAAACAACTCTTTAAAGTCGACGTAGCTCGGATCCAATTTTTTATTTATCTATTTATTTATTATTTTTTTATATGTTTAGGTCTGAGGATATTTTTCCAGTTAGGGCATTTTTGCCCTTATATGATCCCGAGGGTATTTTGCCTATTCAGATTTTATATGGCGGTTCACCCTTGTTTGAATCTGAAGGCATTTCACCTGGTCAGATTTTCGAGGGTGGTTCACCCTTGTTTGAATCTGAAGGCATTTCACCTGGTCAAATTTCCTAGGACGGTTCACCCTTGTTTGAATATGAAGGCATTTCACTTGATCAGATTTTCTTTCTAGTTCATTCAAACCGCATATTTTTATTTCCTTGGTAACAGACTTTTATTAAAACATTACAATCTCTTCCCAACATTTCTTCATACAAAATATTTTTTCAAATGACATATATTCCAAGCTCTTTTAATGGGGTGTCCCTCTATATCCTCAAACTCATAAGATCCCCCTGCCTAGATTCGGATTACCTTGTAAGGGCCTTCCCAGTTTGGCTCCAGCTTTCCTGTTTTTTTAGAGCGTCAGCTCGCCTGAGCACCAAGTCACCGACTTGGAACTGTCTCTTCTTTACCTTCTTATCATGAGCTGCTTTTGTCAAGCTCTTGAATCTCTCTGTTCGTGCTGCATCTATTTCTCTTCTTTTTTCTATGGTATCCAGCGCCTCCTTCATCATTTCTTCGTTTTCTTCTTTGTTGAACCATCAAACTCGGTGTGACATTTCTCCGACCTCTGCCGGGATAACAGCTTCGGACCTATATACCATACTAAAGGGTGTTTCCCATATTGATGACCTGGGTGTGGTTTGGTATGACCATAGCACCGAGCTGAGTTCGTCCACCCACCCCCTACTGCTTTGTCTAGGCGGATTTTTATTCCTTGTAAGATTGTTCTATTTGTTACTTCCACCCGTCTATTGGTCTGCGGATGAGCCACCGCGGCGAATCGTTGTTTGATGTGCATTTCTTCACACCACGACTGGTTTCTCTTCCCATTGAATTGCGTCACATTATCTGAGATGAGTATTTGGCGCGCCCCATACCTGCAACAGATGTTGTTAAACAAAAATATTATGATCCTTTGCTCGGTCATGGTGGCCACTGGCTCGGCCTCCACCCACTTACTGAAGTAGCCGATGGCTACTACTAAAAACTTCCTTCCTCCTGAGCCAGGTGTGAACTGTCCCATAATGTCGATTCCCCAATTAGCAAATGGGTAGGGTGCTCCCATAGTGATCATGTTTTATGTCGGTATGTGTATTAATGGTGCTTGTATTTGACATTTTTGGCAAGGTTTAACCATCTCAACCGCCTTCTTGCTCATTGTTGGACAGAAAAATCCAGTTCTTAATGTTTTGCTGATTAGTGCCCTTCCTTTGGTGTGATCACCACAGCACCCTTCATGAATTTCTTCCACTATGCCCCACCCTTCTTCTTCCGAGACGGACCTCAGGTATGGCCCGAGGTATGATCTTTTATATAATTCACCATTAATGCAACAGAACCCTGCTGCCCTGCATACGATTTTGGCTCTTTCCTACTTTTCATTTGGTAGCTCCGCCCTGTTCAGATATGCTAACAAGGGAGTTTGCCAGTCCGTTATCTCATTTATTTCCATCACCTGTTTCGCAATGCTACTCCGAGTTGCTCCTAAAATTGTTATTCTTCATGAGCAACAATCTACCAAGGAACTTCCCATTTTTGCTAAATAGTCGGCTTTAACATATTCCGCCCTGTGAATATGAATCAACTCCCATTCTCCTAGCTTTTTGGCGGCCTCTTTCACCTCATCGACGTACCTCTTCATCCGCTCCTCATTTATTTTGAACTTTCCTCCTACTTGTTGTGTGACCAGTTGAGAATCGGAGTAAGCTATGTGTGTTGTCGCGCACCTAAGTCTATTCCCAGCTGCATTTCTTTAACTAGGGCTTCATAGTCAGCTTCGTTATTGGAGGCTTTGAAATCAAAATTTACGGCATATTCTAGCTGCTCACCCTCCCGGGTCATGAGAACTATCCTTGCTCCGGAGCCACCAGTCGTGGCTGATCCATCAACATGTAGAAGCTACTGTCCTTCCAGCAGTGATGGTGTGGCCCTTTCTTGAATCAAATCTGCCAGAGCTTGAGCTTTGATCACTGTTCTTGGTTCATACTCCATGTCATACACCCCCATTTCCATCGTCCATTTTACCAGGCGACCTTACGCATTAGGTTGCCCTAATGTCTCTCTCAAGGGTAAGTTGGTTCGTAGCCTTATACGGTGGGCTAGGAAGTACGACCACAATTGTCGAGCTATAACTATTAATGCTAGAGCTCATTTCTCTAGTTCGGAGTAGTTCTGTTCTGCTCCTTGCAAAATTCGGATCGTATAATAGATATGCTTTTGCTGGTTTACTTCTTCTCTTAATAGGACTGAGCTAACCGCCCCTTTCCGACGAATAGGTATAGTACGAACTCTTCTCCTGGTATTGGCTTGGTGAGCATGGGCAACTCGATCAAATATTCCTTTAATTTTCTTAAAGATGCTTGTGCTTCGGATGTCCATTTGAACTTGTTTCCTTTTCTTAAGAGCTTAAAAAATGGGAATCCCTTCTTGGCTGAGCGAGAGATAAATCGGCTCATCCCCGCTATCCTACCTATCAATACCTGGATATCCTTGATGTTTTTCGGAGGGTTCATTTGTAATAATGCTTTTACTTTCTCTGGGTTGACTTCAATTCCTTGCTCCGTGACCACGTATCCTAGAATTTTTCCCGATTTTACCCCAAAAGAACATTTCGATGGGTTGAACATCATCCCATATGTGCGCAGATTTCCGAACGTTTCTTATAGATCTCTAATATGCTCTCCTGCTTTTACACTTTTTACTAGCATATCATCCACATAGACTTCCATGTTTCAGCCGATTTGGGATTTATAGATTCTATCGACCATCCTTTTATATATGGCTCCAATGTTGTTTAGCCCAAAAGGCATGCGTACATAGCAAAAGGTTCTTTTTGATACCACAAAGCTGACCCGCTTTCTTGTAATATCCAGGATTTCTACTACTGTTGTTTAATGTCATTTTATCCGAGATATGTTGTACAGTGTGGAATCTGTACAGTATGGATAAAATAAATGAAGGACTGAGATATCTGTATTGGTATAATTGTTGTACTTGGTCGACAATTGTAGTTGAGGATATAGTGTGTCGTGTATACATATTAGGTATATTGAGACCGAGCAAGATCAGTGTAAATGGCTAAGTATAGAAGCCATAACATACGTTAAGCATATGAGCTTACGTACGTTAATCCCTAACAGTTACGTACGTTATCGTGAGGTCTTTACCTACGTTAAAGTATCAGGTGAGATGTAGTTGGCTGATCAGAGAGAACTTTATCAAGCGTAGCGTACGTTAAGCATAGGAACTTACATACGCTAAGATACAAACGTAATGTACGTTACGCAAAGTTCATAACATACGATATGAAGAGAATCAGACAGGATCAGGCTATGGCCGACAAGTGGGTCCCATGATAGGCAGCTTTCGGCGCAGAACATGCACAGAAGAGTCAATGTCGTGTATTACATGCGTTATGGACTACACATTACGTACACTAAATGGATATTTATTGTAGCAAGTGAACGTATGTATTACGTATGTTATGGCCTATGCATTACGTACGTAAGCAATCGAACGAAACAAGGCAGTGAGTTCTGGAATGATGTTACGCATGCTATGAAGGACCTGTAGCGTACGTAAGGAGCATTACGTGTAATATCCGGAATTTCTACTACCGATGTTTAATATTATTTTATCTGAGTTATGTTGTACAGCGTGGAATCTGTACAGTATGGATAAAATAATGAAGGACTGAGATGTCAGTATTGGTATAATTGTTGTATTTGGTCGAAAATTATATTTAAGAATATTATTGGATTCAGTGTTTGTGTTCAGTGTGTCTTATGTTCGTTTTTGATATGTCGAGACGTTGGACAAGAATAGCTGAAATTGGCTAAGTGTAACACTATTAGCGCACGCTAATAATCATGAGTAGCGCACGCTATCGTGCAGGTTTAGCGACGCCTACGGATATAAGATAACGCACGCTAATGCGATCCGATCGGAAGGAATCTACGCGTGGACCGTGCCACTTTCGGCGCATGTTACGATAAGTCAACGGATGTTGTAATGTAGTGTTAGCACACGCTAATGCATGTTGATTAGCGCCGCTAATCGTATATCGGTCAACAGGGAATCTTGGCTTTATTGGTTGCTTTCGGCATGTGGGGTCACGAGCATCTTCGTGGTAGGTGTAGACTGTAGCAAGTCAACTGGTATTAGCGCACGCTAAAGGTAAATGACTTGCGTACGCTAAGCAGGATGTTTTACGTACGTTAATGCATGGGCATTACGTACGTAAGCTAGTTTACGAAGCGAGGCAGTAGCCTCTGGGCTTCGATAGCGCACGCTAACAAAGTCAGGTAGCGCACGCTAAGGCTGTTGTGCACGCTAAACATAAGGTTTAACGCACGCTAGTAATATACTTTATAAAAGGGGACAGACGGGTTTTGAGATGCATTTAGTCCATTCTTTCTCCTTCAGTCGATAGAGAGAGCTTTGGGAGGTTCTGGAGGTTCCCAAACACCGTGAGATGATAATCTTTAACAAACATTAGATTGAGAGCTTGGATTCAAGCCTTGTTCTTCAAGTTGTTCATGATTCTTTGGATGGAGTTCTAGTGTTCTTCTTTTTGGTTCATCTAAACCAGGTAATCTTCGTATTCCTTCGTTAGTGGTTCGTTTTTCTTGGATGATTTCATGCAAGGAGCATGTTGGATAATCATATGATGATGTTCAATGGAATTTTGATAAGAGTTTCGGACGTTAGTTAAGATTCTTCATACCATAAGGATGTTGATTCATTTAACCCGATCTAAGAAGGATTTCTGAATCTTGGTAATTATATTGGTTGATATAAATGAGATGAATCATGATACTAGGTTGAATTCCAGATTTAGCATGATACGATCCTTGTTATCGAGTCGGTTTGATTGTTGATGTTGTTATTGATATATGGACATTGACATGATCATGGTGATAATTATGTGGTCGTTTATCTTCAAGAGATATGGAGATTTATGTCTTCCTTCATTCGGTTTCGTAGTCGCAAGATGTGAGTCGATGTTTGGAATGCATGCCAGCATGCGACATTAGCGCACGCTAAGCTTACTGGCTAGCGCACGCTAACGGGACAACTTAGCGCACGCTACGTTATGCGTTTAACGTACGCTAAGTAGGCAGACAATGCAGTATTTTTGTGTTTTGATTATGAATTCGTGATGGTTTGACTTGGTTGGTTCTGACTGTGTTTATTCGAGGTTGTGTTGAACCGTTGAGTTCGATTGGTTAGTTTTATCGGTTGTTGATTGTTATTGGATATATGTTATTTGATTTCTTCGATAGGTTGAGACTATTGATCGGTGATTATAACCGGATATTGCGGTCGTGTTCGAGTATGTCCATTGTATTGCTTTTGATCGGGGCTGAGGAGCTCGTAGACAAAGGCATTATGACTGGTAGCGGCTTCATCATCATCGTATCGGTATCGAGGCAAGTTATTACTTGCTCAGTTATAATATTTAATGAATGGTTTCAGTTTCATTTCGTTTATAATGCATATGACGTTGATTATTATTGTGAACTTTGGGTATTCGGATCGCATATCGTTCTTTCGATTCTGGGAGGTAAATCATAATGTATATGCTTTATCTCAGTTATTGGTATGTTCGAATATCGAGGTTACATTATGGTAAAGACGAGGATATGAATATCTATAGTTCATCGTACGTTTGGATCGCCGAGCATTGAGGATAATCGTCGGTGATGATTGGACATCGAGGTTACTCCCGAAGGACTCGGGGCAAGTATTCCATATTGGTTATGGTTTAGTGTTATTTATTTTGGTCTCGTACATTTTCTTTCATGTTGTTAAACATGGAGTCGTCCTAGTAAATTGTCATGTTATCGTGCATGTTATGTTGTTCATGTTGATGAACATGTTGATTTGCATATGTGTATGCATATTGTGTTGTTTATGTTGTGTAAATAATCCGATGGGATTATGAGGATCCATCTTGAGGCGCTGGATCGAATGTCCACCATGCGTTGGTTCGACGGGATCATCATGGGGATCTATGCCGAGTCTTGGATCGTTGGACGGAGTTTTCCACCATGCGTTGGTTCGACGGGATCATCATGGGGATCTATCTTTGAGGCGCTGGATCGTTGGATTACCGGTATTGTGTTGATGGAATCTTGTGAATTCGCATCATTGATTTTATCATGTGTTGTTGTGCATATGTAAATTGTTGGTTATCCACCTCGTGTTGATCTGTAGGATCATCGTGGGATCTATCTTTGAGGCGCTGGATCGTCGGATTTCCATTGAGTATACATGATTGTTATTGTTATGATCATATTGACGCGGTCATATGAGTATGCATTTGTAGGTCTTATGTTAGGAGCTTATCCGTATTGCATTGTTCGATCCGGATTAGACCGATATGATTATCGTGGCACATCATATCTCGAGGTATGTTCCATATTTGCTTTGGTCTTGTCTTTGGTGGACAATCGGTTATCGTCTTGGGATTTGATGATATTATTCGATGGATCGTATTGGTCAGAAATGGTAGATTTCCGTATCGTGAGTTGGTTATGATAGTTTGAGGATCTTGAGTTTTGTTTGAGGTACAATACAGATATTATGTTCGAGTTTATTGGTTAATCGAGTACAGGATGTAAAATGTGATAATGGTTATTCTGATGAGAATTACTTGAGTAAGTAAAGTTATGGCGGTAAGATTACATTGGTCGTATTCTTATTCTGTATTCTCATTGGTATGTATTATTGATGTGATGTGATTGATATCATTGTTGGATATTATGGCTGACCCCGTCGTGGGATTTCTTTTTAGGTTCTCGGAGTATCGAGCTTGTAGCGGTCGTGAAGAGATGAGCTTCCCGGAGGATACTGGCTAGGACATGTTGTGTGCATTGAGTTTCTTGATTGGTTCTTGTATTCCGCTGCTAGAGTATCTTCATGGTCGGTCTTTTTCCGCTGCGTGAGTATTTTGAAATGCTCTTTTGGTATCTAGTAACTGAGGTTACTTTGTAAATCGTTTTCTAAACTTTTGAGTGTCAATTTGTTTGGCCTTGCGATTTCAAATGAGTTTTTACGACGGTTTTTGATAAATGGATTTTATAAGTCTTTGTGAATTTTTAAAGATAGTACCGTCGTTGGCCTCTTGGGCATTTGTAAATGTTTGCGAAAAATTCCTTCAGCCTTGTGGGTTCCATCTCGGGGCCCACGGCGCTGTAATATTCCCGGTCGGATCTGGGGGTGTTACAGAATATGGTATCAGAGATTAGGTTGAGAAAACCTAGGCATTTGGGTCGAGCTGGGTCATGTTTTTGTCGCGTCATTCGAGTTGTCGATTGACGAATATTAGAGCCGTGAGTTTTTATTGTTCGCTCAGGCTTGTGCGTGATGTGATTTGCCAAGATCGTCTCGGGCTTGTTATAACTTTTCCAAATGGCATTAACAAGATTCTTTGGAATGAGATGTATTGTGTTCTTGAGTCGAACTGATTTGGCAAACGTGTGTTTTGAAAACATCCATGTCGAGTATTTTCTAGAGTCGAGACATGTGCCAGTATCACGGGGAATCGTCGGCTTCACGTTCTGTAAGTATTTGTATTTTTGAATTTCATTGAGATTTATTGCCGTTCTAAGTTGATATGTTTTGAGATTCAGCAGATATCATGCGTTACAGTATGAGATGTCAGAGTGGGACAGGATTGATGATCTTGAGAAACTATGATTTTGGAAATCAGTATGTTGGTTAGATTTTGGAACGGAATTGTGCATTTGGGGAGAAATATTGTGCATGGTTGAGAAGAACATGTAGCATGTAAATTCATTTTGTGATATATGAAACTGCTTTTGAGCATTTGAAAACGATACTTTTCAAAATGAATATTTTACGGATGTTTTACGGAAAATGATTTTTGGGCCGAGACCCAATAGATTTTGAAATAGTTTTGTAACTCAGGACTTGGAGTCCGAAAAGAGTTTTCTACTTTTTAAAATTCTTCTAATGTGGAACGAGATACGGGCTAAGACCCTAATGTTTCAAAGGGCTTTTTTTCTTGTTTTCTAAAACTCCCGAGATCTGTAAAACACTTTACCAATCGTTTACTTATGTTAATTCCGCCTTTCGAGGCTTTGGTTTACTTGTTCAAATGAAACTTCTCGGGAAGTATTTCGCTGTATTGATCCGTTTCAATATTTTGTCATATCATATTTAAGGTGATCCAGGATGGGTTAATGACTGACGTTGCGAGTCATATGTGGACAGGAGTTTTTAGTCGGAGTTTATATTTGAGATTTTGGAACTCTATCGTGTGGTTTTCCGATGGAATATCAGTGGATATTGGTGACGAGCCTAAGTGGTATACAGGAGTATGGATATGCACAAGCATTTGCATAAATTCCATTTTATTTAATCGTGCATATTCGAAAAGAATTTTGTTCGAGAACTTGGCACCAGCGAGCCGATTTAATTTTTTAAAATTGATTTCGTGGTCTTACGAAAATTTATGTTTTGAGTTTTCAAACTCTTGAAAGAATTTTCGAAAAATTTGTCTTCTTGACGAGACTATATGATTTCAAACTGGTTTTGAAAGTATGATTGATATACATACGCATTTGGTGCATAGTACATAACATAGTGAAGTTGCGAGTGTGACTCATGAACTGGTTATGACATTCCTATGGTACGATGAATAGAGATCCGAACTTTGGTATGGTAGTAGCTCGACTTTACCATAGTGATCTTCGAATGATTTCTTTGTAAGTGCAGATTTGGGGTTGTTGACCTCATGCTGGTTGTTTTGAGTATCGATTGGTTGTTCCCACTCCATGAATAATTTTTATATGTTCGACGGGTTGTGATTGGTTGTTCGTACACCGAGGGATATGCTCACCAGTCGGGTATGTTTATTGAGATACACTGTATGTGATTGGTGTGTCATTTTGAGAATGTTATTCTTTCGTATATTTGTTTATGTGGTTCTGTGTTGATCGTGTTGGAGTTTATCACGTTGATGATATTCTCGATTGTGTTTTGACCTCTGGTAGGTCATATTGGAATTTATCATGTCGATGATAAATTCGGTTGATTGTTGATCATTGTTGGTGATCATCTGAGCGTTCGGATTTTGTGTCAATGTTTCGGGATTCGTATCATTGTTTTGGGCAGTTGTTTCGCAGATGTATTGTGTATTATTCGTCTTATCGGAATTGGGACTTGATTATGGAATCAGGCAGACAGAATTTTATTCGGGCAGATTGCTTCATCCGAAGGTGATATATTTTGTTGAGACTCAAGGAATTGTGATTGTAAAGTGTATTGAGACTTTACAGTGAGGTCACTAGCTAGTATCTCAGGAGATCCTCGACTTTGCGCATTGGTAAGTATGCTGTTGTGGTTATTCTATAGTGATGATGATTGATCATTGTCGTGATGGTTTTGGGATATTTTGGGTTGAACGGTATGTTTGTTTGTTTTATGACGGATTACAAGTTTTGAGGACGAAACTTATTTTAAGTGGTGTAGAATGTAATATCCGGAATTTCTACTACCGATGTTTAATATTATTTTATCCGAGTTATGTTGTACAGCGTGGAATCTGTACAGTATGGATAAAATAATGAAGGACTGAGATGTCAGTATTGGTATAATTGTTGTATTTGGTCGAAAATTGTATTTAAGAATATTATTGGATTCAGTGTTTGTGTTCGGTGTGTCTTATGTTCGTTTTGATATGTCGAGACGTTGGACAAGAATAGCTGAAATTGGCTAAGTGTAACACTATTAGCGCACGCTAATAATCATGAGTAGCGCACGCTATCGTGCGAGTTTAGCGCACGCTACGGATATAAGATAACGCACGCTAATGCGGTCGATCGGAAGGAATCTACGCGTGGACCGAGGCCACTTTCGGCGCCGCGTTACGATAAGTTAACGGATGTTGTAATGTAGTGTTAGCGCACGCTAATGCATGTTGATTAGCGCCTTAATCGTATATCGGCCAACAGGAATCTTGGCTTTATTGGTTGCTTTCGGCATGTGGGGTCACGAGCATCTTCGTGGTAGGTGTAGACTGTAGCAAGTCAACTGGTATTAGCGCACGCTAAAGGTAAATGACTTGCGTACGCTAAGCAGGATGTTTTACGTACGTTAATGCATGGGCATTACGTACGTAAGCTAGTTTACGAAGCGAGGCAGTAGCCTCTGGGCTTCGATAGCGCACGCTAACAAAGTCAGGTAGCGCACGCTAAGGCTGTTGCGCACGCTAAACATAAGGTTTAGCGCACGCTAGTAATATACTTTATAAAAGGGGACAGACGGGTTTTGAGATGCATTTAGTCCATTCTTTCTCCTTCAGTCGATAGAGAGAGCTTTGGGAGGTTCTGGAGGTTCCCAAACACCGTGAGATGATAATCTTTAACAAACATTAGATTGAGAGCTTGGATTCAAGCCTTGTTCTTCAAGTTGTTCATGATTCTTTGGATGGAGTTCTAGTGTTCTTCTTTTTTGTTCATCTAAACCAGGTAATCTTCGTATTCCTTCGTTAGTGGTTCGTTTTTCTTGGATGATTTCATGTAAGGAGCATGTTGGATAATCATATGATGATGTTCAATGGAATTTTGATAAGAGTTTCGGACGTTAGTTAAGATTCTTCATACCATAAGGATGTTGGTTCATTTAACCCGATCTAAGAAGGATTTCTGAATCTTGGTAATTATATTGGTTGATATAAATGAGATGAATCATGATACTAGGTTGAATTCAGTTAGCATGATACGATCCTTGTTATCGAGTCGGTTTGATTGTTGATGTTGTTATTGATATATGGACATTGACATGATCATGGTGATAATTATGTGGTCGTTTATCTTCAAGAGATATGGAGATTTATGTCTTCCTTCATTCGGTTTCGTAGTCGCAAGATGTGAGTCGATGTTTGGAATGCATGCCACTGTACAGCATTAGCGCACGCTAAGCTTACTGGCTAGCGCACGCTAACGGGACAACTTAGCGCACGCTACGTTATGCGTTTAACGTACGCTAAGTAGGCAGACAGTGCAGTATTTTTGTGTTTTGATTATGAATTCGTGATGGTTTGACTTGGTTGGTTCTGACTGTGTTTATTCGAGGTTGTGTTGAACCGTTGAGTTCGATTGGTTAGTTTTATCGGTTGTTGATTGTTATCGGATATGTGTTATTTGATTTCTTCGATAGGTTGAGACTATTGATCGGTGATTATAACCGGATATTGCTTCATGTTCGAGTATGTCCATTTTGAAATGCTCTTTTGGTATCTAGTAACTGAGGTTACTTTGTAAATCGTTTTCTAAACTTTTGAGTGTCGGCTGTTTGGCCTTGCGATTTCAAATGAGTTTTTACGACGGTTTTTGCTAAATGGATTTTATAAGTCTTTGTGAATTTTTAAAGATAGTACCGTCGTTGGCCTCTTGGGCATTTGTAAATGTTTGCGAAAATTTCCTTCAGCCTTGTGGGTTCCATCTCGGGGCCCACGGCGCTGTAATATTCCCGGTCGGATCTGGGGGTGTTACATTACGTACATTAATGTGGATTGGTAACGTACGTAATGAGCGCTACAGATTATAAATGGAGGATCGGTTTTTCATTTCTTCACGAGAACAAAACCATTCCTTCCTCCCAGATTCGTCCCTCTGAGTATGGTAGTGAAGATAAACCTCTTCTATCTTGGATATAAGCTTGGAAACATGGATTTGAGGCTTGGATATGAATATATGGTTGATCCTTGATGTGTTTGATGGTGTTATTCATGTTCTTGAGGTATGTTGTTGAACTCTATACCTTGATTTCGGATTCTTGGTATTGTTATCCGTATTTAATTCGTATGATGATGATTATAGTGTTGTTGATATGATTCTTAATGTTATAAGAAGTGTGTATTGAAGAATATGATGATACATGACTTGGATTATGAGTTGGATAATTATCTACATGTTAAAGGATATCGAATTATGTTGTTTTGATGACTATGAACATGATTTCGAATCACTTAGTGTTCTTGAGAAACTTTTGATAAATAGAACATAGCAAGATGGTCGTATGTTGAATTATCAATAGTTTTAGATATGAAGATCGAACATTAGTTAGGTCGTGTTGATTGTAGTGATAGAATTCGTATGTTCTTGATGAAATACGAATCATGATAAACAATTTGGAATCCTGAAAGATTGTGATTGATTATCGAATATGATTTCCTTTACATTCTTATCTGTAATCGTATTGTGGTTGTGAATTCGTAATTGTTTGAGTTGGATTGTTTGGACTTGTGGTTAATTGAGATATTGTAAAATCGTTGGGTTTATTGACTGGTTATATTGATTGTTAATAACGATTATCAGATTTCGGTTCGTATTATGGATATGAGTTCGTGATGGTTTGAGTTATACTATTTGGTTTTGTATATGATCGAGGAATTGTTGGGCCGTTGAGTTTGATTGATTGGTAATATCGGGAATTGATTATTATCAAATGTATGTTAATTGATTACTTCAATATGTTGTGATCATTGATCGTTGGTTATAATCGTCGACTAGAAAAGTGTGTTTCGGTCGTGTTCGAGAATGTTCGTGAATTGCTTTGGTCAGGGTCGAGCAGCTCGTAGACGAAGGCAATCGGATTGGTAACGGCTTCATCATCGTCGTGTCGGTATTGAGGCAAGTATATTACTTGCTCAGTTTATAATATTTAATGAATGGTTTCTGTTTCTTTCGTTTATAATTCGTATAGCAATGACTATAATTGTGAACACAAGAGAGTTGGGATTGTAAGTTATTTTCGGTTCTTGGGAATTTAAATCATAATGTAAATGATTTACTTTTGTTATTGGTATACTTGGGAATTGAAGATACATTGTGATAAAGACGAAGATATGAATTATCTACAGTCTGTGACATTTTGGACCGTCGAGTATTGAGAATAATGGTTGGTGATGGTTTAGACATCGAGATTGCTCTCGAAGGACTAGGGGCAAGTACTCTAATCATTTTTGTCATTTTGTGTCGATCTTGTGATACATTGTGTATTGTTGTTGTCATGCATTTATGTATTGTTGTTAATATGTATTTGTGCATTGTTGTCGTATGTCCACCTCGTGTTGGTCCGACGGTATCATCTTGGGTATCTATACTGTGTGCGCTGGATCGCTGGATAGGTATTTCCACCATGCGTTGGTCCGACGGGATCATCATGGGTACCTATAGCTGTGTGCGCTGGATCGTTGGATCACCAAGTGTTGTTGTTGTTGTGCATATGTATATTATGGGTTATCCACCTCATGTTGGTCTTTCAGTATCATCTTGGGATCTATGTTGTGTGCGAGGGATCATCAGATTTCCATAAGTATACATTGTTGTTGTTATCGTGGGCATATTGGTGTCGTCATGTGAGTATGCATTTGTAGGTCTTGTTTTAGGACCATGTCCGTATGTGGTATTGATCTGATCTCGGATTAGACTGACATGATTGTCGTGGCATTACATATCTTGAGGTATG
The DNA here is from genome assembly GCA_033398695.1 of Orobanche coerulescens. Lineage (NCBI taxonomy): Eukaryota > Viridiplantae > Streptophyta > Magnoliopsida > Lamiales > Orobanchaceae > Orobanche > Orobanche coerulescens. Next base: position 78,544,146 of record CM065808.1, read on the forward strand.
TTCCGTATGTCCTTTGGAATTTGTCTTTGGATGGACAATCGATTATCGTGTTGATATTTGTTGATGTTATCCGATAGATCGGATTGGTAAGAGCTGGTACATTTCCGTATCGCGAGTTATGATGATGTTTTGAGAATCTTGGGTATTGCTTGAGGTACCGTATGGATGTTATGTTTGAGTTTATTGATTAATCGAGATTATGAGATGTGCATTGTGATAATGGTTATTTTGATGAGAATTATTACGAGTTTGGTAAAGTTACGGCGGTAAGATTACATTGGTCGTATTCTTACTTAGTATTTTCATTGGTATGTAATTATTAAAGCGATGTGATTGTTACAATTGTTGGATATTATGGCTGACCCCGTTGTGGGATTTCTTTTTAGGTTCTTGGAATATCAAGCTTGTAGCGGCCGTGAAGAGATGAGTTTCCCGGAGGATACTGGCTATGTCATGTGTTTGTGAATCGAGTATTCTGATTTAATGTTGTATTCCGCTGCTAGAGTATTTTTAATTGTTTGTCCTTTCCGCTGCGTGAGAATTCTTAAATGCCCTTTTTGGTTTTTGGCAACTTGATTTTCTTTGTAAATGGTTTTCTAAACTATTTTGTCGGTACGTGTAAGCGATATCTTAACGTATGTTTTTAAACTGTTGAGTTTTGGCATTTCGGGCCTTGTAGTTTCAAATGAGATTTTACGACGGTTTTGATAAACGGTTTTTATAAAGTCTTCGAATGTTTTTAAAAGATAGTACCATCGTTAGCCTCTTAGGCGTTTGTAAATATTTTTGAAAATATCTTTTAACCTTGTGGGTTCTGTCTCGGGGCCCACGGTGCTATAATATTCCTGGATGGCTCTAGGGGTGTTACAGAATATGGTATCACATCTTAGGTTGAGAAAACCTGGGCAGTCGGGTCGAGTCGAGTTGTGTTTTTGTCGCGTCATTCGAGTTGTCGATTGACGAATATTGGAGCCCTGGGTTTTTGTTGTTCACTCGGGTTTGTGCGTTATGTGATTTACCAGTGTGGTACTTGGGTTGTTGTAAACTTTTCCAAATGATATTAACATGTTTCTTCGGATAGAGATATGTTGTGTTCTCGAGTTGAACTGAGTTTGCAAAATATGTGTTTTGAAAATATCTGTGTCGAGTATTTTCTAGAGTTGAGACATGTGCCAGTATCACAGGGAATCATCGGCTTCACGATCTGTAAGTATTTGGATTTTTGAATTTCATTGATATTTATTGCCATTCTAAGTTGATATGCTTTGAGTTTCAGAAAGATATTATGCATCACAGTATTAGGTGACAGAGTTGGGACAAGATTGATGATCTTAAGAAGCTATGATTTTGGAAATCAATATGTCGGTTAAATTTTGGAACATATTTGTGTATTTGCGAGAAAGATTGTGGATTTATGAGGAGAACATGTAGTCATGTTAGTTCATTTTGAGATATATGAAACTGTTTTTGAGCATTTGAAAATGATACTTTTCAAAATGAATGTTTCACGAATGTTTTACGGAAAATTGATTTTGGGCCGAGACCCAATCGATTTTGAAATAGTTTTATAACTCACCACTTGGGGTCCAAAAGGGCTTTCTACTTTTAAACTTCTTGTAATGTGAAACGGAATTGGCTGAGACCCTAATGTTTCAAAAAGGCTTATCTGTTTTCAAAAGAACTCCCGAGATTTGTAAAACACTTTACCAATCATTTATCTATTTATTACTGCCTTTCGGGGTTTTGGTTTACCTATTCAAATGAAACTTCTCGGGTAGTCTTTCGTTGTGTTTGGTTTATTGATTATTCAATGTTTTGTCATAGAATGGTTGAGGTGATCCAGTATGGGTTAATGGTTGACGTTGCGAGTCATATGTGGAAAAAGAGTTTTTGTCGGGGTCTATACATTGAGATTATGGAACTCTATCCTGTGGTTTTCCGATGGAATGTCAGTCAATTTGGTGACAATCCGAACTGGTATACAAGAGTATGGATGTGGTCAAGTATTTGCGTAATTCTATTTTATTTAGTCATATGTATTAAAAAAGAATTGTCATCGAGAACTTGACACAAGCTAGCCGACTTAATTTTTCGGAAATTGATTTCATGGTCATACGAAAATTTATGTTTTGAGTTTTGAAATTCTTGAAAGAACTTTCGAAAATTTATCTTCTTGACAAGACTATATGATTTCAAACTGATTTTGAAAATGTGATTGATATACATCCGCATTTAGTGCATATCATGGTAATGTTATGAATGTGACTCACAAACTGGATAGTACATCAGTATGGTATGATGAATAGAGATTCGAACTTTAGTATGATAGTTTGGTTATCTAGGGATGATCAGTTGGTTGATCAGATAAGAGAAATATGTTGCGTGTTGTAGATGCATGTACAGAATGTGATTTTGGACTTTCGAGTTTTATGAAACCGGGACATATGTGCTATGTGGCTCTATTGGTGTGGTAGTAGCGCGATTTTACTAAAGTGATTTTTGAATGATTTCTTTGTAAGTGTGGGTTTGGGGATGGTGACCCCAGGATGGTTGGTTTGGGTATTGATTGGTCGTTCCCACTCCGTGTAGGATAGGGTATGTTCAACAGTCGGGTATGTTCCTTTGTGATCCACCGTATATGATTGGTGTAATATTTTGAGAATTTTACTCATCCGTACATTCGTCTCTGTCGTTCTGTATTGATTGTGTTGGAACTTACCATGTGAGGGTATTCTTGATTATCGTTGATCGTTCGTTAGTGATATTGGACTTTATCATACTGATGATATACTCGATCATGCTTTGACCTTTGGAGTGGTCGTATTCGGTAATGGTGATGATTGACCGTTGTCTTGATGATTTCGAGATATTTTGGTTGAACGTTTTTTTTGTGAGATTGCAAGTTTCGAAGACGAAACTTATTTTAAGTGGTGTGTTATGTAATATCCGGAATTTCTACTATTGTAGTTTAATGTTATTTTATCCGAGATATGTTGTACAGTGTGGAATCTGTACACTATGGATAAATAAATGAAGGACTGAGATGTCTGTATTGGTATAATTGTCGTACTCGACAATTACAGTTGAGGATATAGGGTGTCATGTATACGTATTCGGTATATTGAGACGATGATCAGATCAGTGTAAATGGTTAAGTATAGAAGCCATAATGTACGTTAAGCATATGAGCTTGCGTACGTTAATCCCCAATAGTTACGTACGTTAACGTGAGGTCTTTACGTACGTTAAAGTATCAAGTGAGATATAGTTGGCTGATCAGAGAGGACTTTGTCAAGCGTAGCATACGTTAAGCATAGGAGCTTACGTATGCTAAGATACAAACGTAACGTACATTACGTAGAGTTCATAACTTATGTTATGAAGAGAAGCAGACAGGATCAGGCTATGTCCGACAAGTGGGTCTCGTGGTCGGCAACTTACGTACGTTAACATTGATATGTTACGTACATTATCGTCCTTACGAAACAGTCTAGTAGCCTTCGTCTTCTGTGTTACGTATGTTAGCAAATCGTACATTATGTATGTTATCAATAGTCAATATGTCCGTTGCATGCTGACCTATGCCATGACGTCATTTCCAACGTTCTTCTTGTTTGAATTCTTAAATACTCTGTTATGTACTTTATGCACATTGTGTTATGTACGTTAACCTTGATATGTTACGTACGCTATGATCTCTTTGTTACATACGTAAGCTCGGTAAGGTAGCTTTCTTATTGACTGATCAGGTAGGTTCTACTCATCTGATCTGCAGGTAGGTTGGACTCGTCTGATATGCAGGTAGGTTGGACTCGTCTGATCTGAACTTGTACAGATAGCTTTTGCTGGATTGTGCGGCTTTTTGCGTCTTCAAATCCTTAGTTGTTTTGCTTCGCCTCTTTGTTATTTTGCTTTGTTTAGCAACTTTAATCATCAAAACTCTATTAATGAATGTATGGAATAAAATATTCCAACAACTTGCCTCAAAATGGCGACAAGGATAGATACTACATATAACCTTCAACCCGGTCGAAGAACTCTCACTTGATCAATTCACCAAAAATCCGTACCTTCATTGAACAATAGCACCAATATAACTAATGGTTCCGAATAATCGTTCTAAACATCATACGAGCATCAAGAGGCGTAATCTACCTGATAATAAAAAAATGTATGAACCTGCCCCAACCCATACCGGTTGAATCATCACTACGCTACAAATTCGAACAACAATCCCATAATCTTCCAAGCAAGATTAAACACATCATTCGGTCGGATTCTTCAACTATATCACATGATAGTTCGTCTAACATGGATCTTAACCATAACTTTCATTAATACAACGCAGCCAGATTTCGAAAATCTCTTGAAGAACATCATAACAACTCGTTTATTAGGTTCAACATGATTAACATCTTCTTCTTCAAGGAATAACTCTAAGTTCAAATCTATTAAGCTCCCCTATACGCGTTGTTCGTTCAAGTTGTATGCAAGAAACTCAATAACCTCCGTAATAAACTAAACACTTTACATAGCATGATCATAATTGAAAACAAGAACACATAATCCAGATCGGTGAATCGCCACATACCTTACACGGAAGGGAAAGATGAAATCACTTGATGAACTCCACGCCAGACGCTAGAACACCAATCCTCAAAGCTCCTTGCCTTCAATGATTATGTTTAGAGGCTGATATGAAGGTTTAAGATGGGGGAGGGTAACTCTCTAAGTCTCGGAAATTGAGTGTGGGGCGAAGTGGAAATTGAAAAATGAAATGAGGTGCTGTTCTATTTATAGAAAATGATTATTAGCGAGCGCTACTGCTCCTTTTTCACGTGCGCTAACGGGCTCCCAGCCCACTGTATCTAACTGTCCTCGGTGTTACTTATGCTAAATAGCCTTTACGTGCGCTAAAAGCAACAGTTAGCGTACGCTAACACCCATCATACCGTGCGCTATCGGCTTTACGAAAGCTCACTGACCTCACTGTACTATATTTAGCATGCGCTAGCATCTCTCACGTAGCGTGCGCTAAGCACCGTTGAATCGCCTTTTCCAAAAGCCATCCAGGTTCATCCCGACAAAACATTATCCAAGATCCGCAATCCGATCTCACGTACCGCCTGTCTTAGTCATGCTGACCACATATAGCGCGCGTTAAGACTCATCTATAGTTTGCGCTATCTCACGTATTTAGCGCTCGCTATACTTAAACGTTAGCGTGCGCTAAAAGTACATAAGTACGAGAATGATTCAACAACTACGAAATCATACACTCGTCGATACAGGATCATGAAATACGGAGGATTATACTCAGATCAAAATACAATATATGCAATGTCACAAGGTTCAAATGCAGATAAAATACACATCAGATATTCGGGTATTACATACTCTCCGTCTAAAACGAAGTTTCGTCCCGAAACTTAAGATGAAAATAACTTCGGATATCTAGCCTTCATATCATCCCCCGTCTCCCAAGTGGCCTCTTCGACTCCGTGTCGTGACCATTGCACTTTAACCAAGGATATTGGTTTATTTCTCAATTGTTGACTCTCGTGTATCTTGACTGGTTTCTCTTCGAACGTGCCATTATTAGATATCTCAATCTCATCGAAATTTATGACATGACTGGGATCTGGTAGATACTTCTGTAACTGGGATACATGAAACGCATTATGAACATGACAAAGCGATGGCGGTAAGGCCAACCTGTACGCCAATTCTCCAACTCTTTCAAGAATCTCGAATGGTCCGATATACCTCGAACTCAGCTTTCCTCTCCTCTCAAAATGATAAGTCCCCCAAGTAGGAGAAACCTTTAAGAGCATGGTCCCCATTTTCAAACTCTAACGGGCGACGATGCACGTCTGCATAAGACTTCTGTCGACTCTGGGCAGTAAACAGCCTTTCACGAATCAGAGCTACCTTCTCTTGAGTCTGTACTATCAACTCTGGTTCCGTACCGATCAAGTCAGATGAATCGTCCCAACACCGGGGTGATCTGCATCTTTTCCCGTACAATGCTTTAAATGGTGCCATCTTAATGGAAGCATGCCAACTATTGTTGTAGGTGAATTTAGTCAACAACAAATGAACCTCCCAATCAGTCGACCAATCTAAGGCACAAGCTCTTAGCAGATCTTCTACTGTCTGAATAGTCCTTTTGGACTGTCCGTCAGTCTGAGGATGATAAGCTCTACTAATGTTCAGCTCGGTTCCCAAGGCTTTATGAACTGCCTTCCCAAAGTGTGACACAAAACGACCATCCCGATCCGAAATAATGGTCTTCAGCATACCATGCAATCGGACTATCTCCGTAATAAACACTCGTGCCAAATTCTCTGGTCCCAAGTATCCTTAATACCCAGAAAATGACCCAACTTGGTTAGACGGTCAACTATCACCCAAATCATATTCATCCCTGTTCTGGTCCTTGGCATATTGGTGATAAAGTCCATCGATATGTCTTCCCACTTCCATTCAGGAACCGGAAGTGGCTTGAACATTCCGGCAGGTTGCTGATGTTCGATCTTAACCTATTGACAAGTTAAACACCTCGAGACGTATTCTGCTATGTTTTTCTTAATATTTCCCCACCAGAAATTTAGCTTTAGATCTTTATACATCTTACTGGTGCCCGGATGAATAGAATAGGGTGCACTGTAAGCTTCCTTCATGATTGTCCGTTTCAAAACCTCCTTACCGGGAATGAAAAGTCGACTATGGAACCTCAAGACTCCATCATCATAAATTACAAATCCTGGGGCCTTTACCTTACCCATTTCATCACGTAATTGAATCATGAGGGGGTCCTCTAATTTCTTAGATTTGATTTCGTCGATTAATGATGAAGTTAATTCCATCACACACAATTGCCCTTTGACTCCTTGAGACCATACTACAATTTCTTCATGAATCAATTCTCGTTGAATGCTGGACTAGGACGTGAGCGTTTCGAACATCCGAATAGAGACAGGTTTGTGGCTCAGTGCATGAGCTACCACGCTCATTTTGCCTAGATGATAAAGGATTTCCAGGTCGTATTCTTTGATCAGTTCCAGCCATCTCCTCTGTCTCATGTTTAATTCCTTCTGACTGAAAATATACTTGAGACTCTTGTGATCTGTGAAGATCTGATAGTGAGTGTCGTACAAATAATGTCGCCAAATCATCAGGGCAAAGACAATGGCTGCTAACTCTAAATCATGAGTCGGGTAGTTAATCTCATACGGTTTCAATTGTCGAGAGGCATAGGCAATCACCCTATCCTTCTACATCAGCACGCAACCCAGACCCTGATTTGAAGCATCGCTGTAAACCATGAACCCATCAGTTCCATCTGGTAGTGCTAATATTGGCGCTGTTGTTAGTCTTCTCTTAAGTTCATCAAAACTAGCCTGACATTTCTCGTCCCACATGAATTTTTGAGCCTTCTGCAACAACGAGTAAGCAGACGAGCAATTTTGGAAAATCCTTCCACAAAACAATGATAATATCCAGCAAGTCCTAAGAAGCTTCGGACTTCCTTCACGTTCTTAGGAGATTCCCATTCCAAGATTGCCTCAACTTTCTTCGGGTCTTCCTGTACTCCGTCGGTTCATATCACGTGTCCAAGGAACATTACTTCCTTCAGACAGAACTCGCATTGGAAAGTTTTGCATAAAGCTGTTCATTCCTCAAAGTAATCAAAACAATACGCAAACGTTCTGCATGCTCTTCTGGATCCTTCAAATAGATCAAGATGTCGTCAATGAAAACAACCACGAATTTATCCAAGTATTCTAAGAATACCCTATTCATAAATTGCATAAACACCGTAGGAGCATTAGTAAGTCCAAATGGCATCACCACAAACTCATAGTGTCCGTACCGAGATCTGAAAGCGGAATTTCGGTATATCAGATTCCTTAATCCTCAACTGATGGTATCCTGATCTCAAGTCGATCTTCGAGAATACCGTCACCCCCTACAGTTGATCAAATAAATCATCGATCCGAGGCAATGGGTATTTATTCTTGATCGTCATCTTGTTCAGTTCCCTATAATCATCAATACATAATCGGAGGGATCCGTCTTTCTTCCGAACAAAAAGAAAGGGTGCTCCCCAAGGAGAAACGTTAGGTTGAATGTAACCCTTCTGCAATAATTCTTCGAGATGTTTCTTTAACTCATACATCTCGGTTGGAGCCATACGGTATGGTGCTTTGGAATAGGTGCGGCTCCTGGTTCCAATTCGATATTAAACTCTATAGCTCTACATAGAGGTAATCGAGGTAGCTCGTCAGGGAACACATCTGAGAATTCATTCACCACTGGGATAGATGAGAGCTCTACTCCTTCTTCCTTCTTTGTGGCATAATACCAAAATCCGGTACAACCCTGTTTCAGCAACTTGACTGCTTTCATGGCCTTGATCACTTTCCCTGAACTTCCTGGTCTCCATCCTTCGAATAAATTTTCAGACCCGTCCTCAGCAATAATCGAGATAACTCTATTCCGATAGTTCAAAATAGCCCCATAACGATTGAGCCGATCGTCTCTAAGAATTAAATCGTCACCATGGATGTCGATCACAATAAGATTTGATGGCCAATTTCTCCCTCCTGTGGACACAGGAAAATCTCTAGTTTCTAGATTTCCCACAATTCTCTCTCCACTCGGCAGACTCACAACATAAAGTTCACAATCATGTAAATACGAGATTTTCAAATGATTAACACAGTTCAATGATATGAAAGAATGCGTAGCTCCTGAATTTAATAAGACACTAACTGGTTGCAAAAGAATCTGAATCGTACTTGATGCAACAACAGTGTTTTGATCGTCTGACCTCTTCATCTCATAAAGGCAGGGAGGAACAGACCCAGCACTGGATGCTTCTCTCTTTCCAAAATTATGCTGTTGAAGACCACTCTGCTGTGTCAGGTTCACACTCGTCTCTTTCGGAACATGTGCTGAAGTGCGAGCTCCAAACGATCTAGTCACATTTCCGCAAAAAGTCGCTCGATGACCCTCTTGCCCACATTCAAAACAGGTCACAGAAGGAGCGGAGCAATCACGCCGAATATGCCTAGCTCATTCACAGTCATAACACTTCTTCACTGCATCTGAAACCGTCGATTCTATTCGGAACTTCTTTCTACCTCGGGAAGGATATAGAGGCCTCTTGGATGAATGGAATGAGGACTGGCCCTTGCGGGGCCCGCTACCCTTGTTCTCAGTTATGCTGCCAGACACTTTCTACTTCTTTGATTCCGCAAATTTCTCCACTGCTGCCTCTTTCATCTCGTAAGCTAGGGCTTTATCCTGATACTATTGGAGAGTAGTACATTCGAATCCTCACATATATTATTGGATCTCCGGCTTCATTCGCATGTCAAAGTGAAAAATCTTTTCCGCCTCGATCCTGACCAGATGTCGCACACAGGTCAACTCGTGATTAAAAGTCTTAATCATGTCTATCACAGATTCCTCCAGATTTTGTGGGGAGAAAAACTCTCAGACTCTATCCTCTCTAACTGGACGAGGACAATATTGTGCTTCCATCATTAATTTGAATTTTGTCCAATCAGCAGTATGATCCTCAGGTCGAATGGCTTCCCACCAGTCGAAAGCTTCCCCAGTCAGAAAATACTGAGCGATCGGAACATTTCGGTCATCGAAATAATTAATTCCCGCAAATATCTTCTCCAGCTCTTTTAGCCAATGGTCCCATGTAGGCATCTCCGAAGAACCGTCAAATTTCGGTGGAACTTGACCACTTCCGTAAGCCACTTGTCTCCCCAGTTGTCTTCGTTACGCTATTGACCCATCATCGCTTGTATGCGATCAACCACCTGAACAAATTGGGTCATCTGAGTGACCAATTTTTGAAGCACTCCCGTCATGTTAGGATTTGCATCTTCCTCCATAGTTCGTGCTCGGTCATTGTTTACCGGTTCCTATTGTCCGTCAGAGCAGGAATTAGCTCTATTAGCCAACAAATCTGGGGTAGACGACGAATCTTCCTGTCTCGCATTACCACGTTCGCGTCCATGACCGCGTCCGCGTCCACGACCTTCTCTCAACATACTGTAAACACAAATACTCAATACCCAGAGCAAAATCTTCTAAAATTCGTCAATAACCACGAAATAATAAAAATGGTAGTATATGAGATTAGGAAACTTACAACCACAGTCCACATGACGACGCTTGTTGTACATTGATGTTATACGCGTCCCATAAATCAAACGACATAAACAGACCCAACTAAATCCAACTGCCAAGATATCCATGAATCTGAGCTCCGATACTATATTCTGTAACACCCCGAGATATTCAGAATAATTACAGCGCCGTAAACCCTTTATGTAAGAGTTTACAAGGCTAAATTAAAAGAATAGATGAACAATACGAAAATACCACCAATAGTTGAGTAATTTAATAACCGGCTAAAACATCTCGACACAATTCATTTATTACAAATTTCTCAAATTATCAATAGACACATGTACTCGAGTACTAAATACCAAACCAGAATATCAAAACAATACAACGGAAAACATCACTGTTCCCATTCATCATCATGTCGGTACTGTGGTTGGTTTCCCGCTCCTAGGCTACCTGAACATCAAAACAAATGAACGATGCTAATACAAGTATCATAATATACAAGAACAGATATGCAACAACGATGTATAACAAAATACCGAACATGGACTTTCGCTACCGCAATCCAACGATGCGAATCCACATGATTCCATCAACACAATATGGGGTAATCCAATGATCCAGCGCCCTCGGCATAGATCCCAAGATGATCCCGTCGGACCAACACGAGGTGGAAAAACCTGTTCAATGATCCAGCGCCCTCAGCATAGATCCCAAGATGATCCCGTCGGACCAACACGAGGTAGACAACTGATCCAGCGCCCTCATCATAGATCAAACAATCCCGTCGGATCAATACAATACACACGATACAACCATGCATACATATGCAAAACAATATGTTCTTCAATATGAACATACATGTGGATCAAAAACATGAACGACATTATAACAATTCATCTAGGGTAATCCCATATTCATCAATATGAATGGTAATATGCATGATTAAAATCATCAACGTTAAACCAAAAGTCATGATACGATACTTGCATCAAAATGGCGACAAGGATAGATATTACGTATAACCTTCAACCCGGTCGAAGAACTCTCACTTGATCAATTCACCAAAAATCCGAACCTTCATTGAACAAGCACCAATATAACTAACGGTTCTGGATAATCGTTCTAAACATCATACGAGCATCAAGAGGCGTAATCTACCCCATAATAAAAACGTATGAATCTGCCCTAACCCATACCGGTTGAATCATCACTACTCTACTAATTCGAACAACAATCCCATAATCTTCGAAGCAAGATTAAACACATCATTCGGTCGGATTCTTCAACTATATCACATGATAGTTCGTCTAACATAGATCCTAACCATAACTTCCATTAATCCAACGCAGCAAGATATCGGAAATCTCTTGAAGAACACCATAACAACTCGTTTATTAGGTTCAACATTATTAACATCTTCTTCTTCAAGGAATAACTCTAAGTTCAAATCCCTTAAGTCCCACTATACGCGTTGTTCGTTCAAGTTGTATGCAAGAAACTCAATAACCTCCGTAATAAACACAACAAATTCCATAGCATGGTCATAATTGACAACAAAAACACATAATCCAGATCGGTGAATCACCACATACCTTACACGGAAGGGAAAGATGAAATCACTTGATGAACTCCACGCCAAACGCTAGAACACCAATCCTCAAAGCTCCTTGCCTTCAATGATTATGTTTAGAGGCTATTATGAAGGTTTAAGATGGGGAGGGTAACTCTCTAAGTCTCGGAAATTGAGTGTGGGGAGAAGTGGAAACTGAAAAATGAAATGAGGTGCTGTTCTATTTATAGAAAATGATTATTAGCGCGTTACTGCTCTTTTTTAGAGTGCGGTGACGGGCTCCCATCCCACTGTATCAAACTATCCCCGGTCTTACGTACACTAAATAGCCTTTACGTGCGCTAAAAGCAATAGGTAGCGTATGCTAACACCCATCATAGCGTGCGCTATCGGCTTTATGAAAGATCATTGACCTCACTGTACTATTTATCATGCTCTAGCATCTCTCACGTAGCGTGCGCTAAGCACCGTTGACTCGCCTTTTCCAAAAGTCGTTCAGGTTCATCCTGACAAAACATTATCCAAGATCCGCAATTCGATCTCACCTACCGCCTATCTTAGTCATGCTGACCACATATAGCGCGCGTTAAGACTCATCTATAGCGTGCGCTATCTCACGTATTTAGCGCACGCTACACTTAAACGTTAGCGTGCGCTAAAAGTACATAAGTACGAGAATGAATCAACAACTACAAAATCATACACTCGTCGATACATGATCATGAAATATGGAGGATTATACTCAGATCAAAATATAACATATGAAATGTCATAAGGTTTAAATGCATATAAAATACACATCAGATATTCGGGTATTACAACGGTGGCTGGGATCCTTGTTGCTGGCCAATAGCAGCAGTATTATGCATAGTTTTCATCAGTCGATCCATTTGGGTAATCGAGGCCATCATTCCCTGCATAAGTATATAAGTGTCAACGTGCGTGCCCTCGTGTTTTCTGGTGTGGTGCGAACAGTCTCCAGTAGGTGAATTACTGCCCGTCGAACTTTGTTCTACATTCGAACGTGTATTGGCTCGTAGCCTCGGGATTCGGCCACTCCGCGGCCTTAGGCCCATCTACCACGACTTCTGAAGTTTCTCTCCATACTAAAAGGATCAAGAAATAATCATGAACAAAATCCGTACCCGCCTTTACAACTAATCACAAAATTATGCAAAGTTAATAGCAACAATGAGATTACGTGTTCAGAAGTAATTTAGCAAGAATTAATTGCACTACAAGTGCTATACAAATATCATATCAACATAAGGTCAAAAACCAGATTAATCAAATAATCAAATTCATTTCTTCCTTGGAATATCAATAAGATAAACTTCCGCCACAAACCTATAGGAATATCAAGATCAACAAAAAGTATCAATTCCGCGAATAAACATCTTACGAGTTATTAATTCCGCCAATAAACATCTTGCTAGTTCGATCAACAATGACTCATAAGGACTATAACACCCCGAAAATAGCGGCTATTACAGTATCGTGGATCTGACATTGGGACCACCATGCGATATAAATACACAAATCAACCATAGTATAATTGTAGAACAAAACCACAAAATATTAACCATATCGCCAACGATGAATTTATACATCATACAACTATAATCTCCACGACACACATGATTCAAATACAAGTATGAACCATATGAATACAATTGATAAAATATTACAAAGTAGAAATAAAAATACACGATTTAATCATAACCGTAGAAATGAAGACTCGGGCCCCCCAAACTAGAATCCTTCTAACCCTTCGCTGTCACAATGCTCTTTCCGTGCCTTGGCCTTCTCTCGACCTAAAATACAATCAACAAGTACTTCGCCAAAACAATGGATCAGATATACATGATAATAAATTCTCAAGATGTTATACAAATCACATGTAATAGATCTCAAGGTAACAATCCTGACTGTTGAATATACCCCTCAGGCGTATGAAACAACTAATTACAAACTGTCGGACATACCCAATCATACATGGCGTATGAACGACCAATCTGTTAGGAGTATGCCCTCGAATGCCACTCAGAGGATGTTGAGTGAGGGCATTGTACTTGTTATTATGTAAATCATCAATATAAGGCAATGGATGTTTCTTTATTTACTGGTAGTTACTGGCATTCCTAACTCGTAAATATACATGTAGAAACTAGTCCGTGTATTTGAGAGAAAAACGTTCCACTCCTTATTGGATAAGGGGGTCGGCACTGGAAAGGTTTATAGCTCAAATACTTAATCGTTCGCAAGTCGATGAAACTTGACTGGGCGTTAAGTTTATGTGAATACTTGTATGACGTGTTCTTTGACAAGGAGAGTGCCTGTCGAACACTAATGGTTAGTGGGAGCACACGTTATAGGTATGCTAATTGGATTAGTATACTCGAACCGACTCACCCTCGATTCGTCACATGGATTTCACTCCGGGACAGTCAATGACGGAATCGAAAGGTTGTGATAGGTATTCTTGAACCTTCGACTTGAGGATTTAGTAGGGATGTGCTTGTGACGTCAAGATTTTCATTAGAGTAGTTCGACCCTATAAACCGGAAGGCGGGAGTCAACCTCGACGTGCATCTTGATGGGCAAGTAGCAGGTCCTACTAAATACCAAGATAGAATTCTTTCTCCTGTTAGTGAACGGGTTATATGTCCTATGCGGTTATTGGCAGATGAGATCATAAGTCTTTGGCCAAAGCATTGGAGCTAGCTGTATTAGATACACGAGAGCTCGATGATCTCGATTTGCATTAACGCATGCATAGCGTCAAGTATAGATAGGGTTTGACTGACCGTGACCCTATAACTTGATCGGGACATTTGAAAGATGGGTTTATACGTTTACTGGTATTCACGACAGAATGGTTATTGAATGATCCCAATCATTCGTTCTCGATTAAGTGCAGTGTAGGCCGCCAGGCTGGCTAGGTGGTGCTACTACTCTTTGGTTTCTCCCATTGCTGACTGAGACGGACTTATCGAGTCGCGCATTAGGATTGACGACGGAATGAATCGAGCTTAATCTCTCATTATAAATATTAGATATTGGATATCTAATTTGGGACATTGGATGTCTAAATCGATTTATTGGATAAATTGATTTACGGCCTAATGGATTAAATAAATTACTGGGTGATTAATTTAATTCGGGAATATAATTATTTCTTGGAAAAATTAATTATGTTATTATGTATTTAATGTGATTAATTGATTGGATTAATTAATCGACACAAATACATCGGAACGGAATAGGAGTTTATCTGTTTGGACTCACGGGAGTCCGAAACGAATCGAACTCATCCGATTCCTTCTAGATGGCCACCCCATCACCTACTCCCTTACTTTGTCTTGGTCTACACTTTCGAGGATGGTGGACTAGTGACCAATCAAGGGGACAAATATCACACCTTGGTGATATTGTCTAAAGTGGGAGATCTTGGGGAGTTGAATAAGAATATAATGAAGACTCACTTCACTTGCTACCATATGCTTCCAGCCATGAGTTTTGATAGTGAGAGAGAAAATTATTTTTCTTAGTCTTCATCTTCATCTTCTTCTTCACTTTTGTTCTTGAGTTTTCTTGGAGAAAATTCAAGATACATTGAGAGAGATATATTATACACTTAGAGTGTAATAATAATAAAAGTTTCACCACTTGATTCTAGCCGTAACCTTAGAGGTTAATCGAGTGTTGTTGTTCGATCGTTTTTAAGCGCGTGGCAAGTAGAGACGCGGTGTTTTCGGCGTTGGATCGTTCAAGAGCTTGGAGCGGATTGAACTCGTAGAGATCAAACTAAAGCTTGGGGAATAGCTCAAGAGAAGGTTTCCATTTAATCAACGGACTTCGAGGGTTAGTTTCTTACGACTCTTGCTTTTCGTTTATATATTCGTATATACGTAGCTCGATCGATCCTCGTAGGGATTCAGATCGAATTAATTTTCATTTTACCGCTTCCGCTGGGCCTTCGTTTTAGGCACCGAATCCCAATAGTGGTATCGGAGCATAGGTCTTGCGATCGTATATACGATATTGGCATTTGGAATGCTCGATTAGATGGTGAATGATTTGGAATCATTTTAGTCATAATCGTGGTATATGTTTTTCGTTCGTAATAATTTTATTTTTCGTAAGTTTATGTCTAAATATAAATCTTAAATTTCTGGGAAATATGATCTATATTGAAGATATTAAAGTCGGAAAATATTGATATTGGATATCCGGTCGAAAATCTAGCCCCGAATCGTTGTCGGACGACTTTTTGGACAAAAAGGGTAATCTGGCCGAGAGTGACTCGACCGTGTCCTGGGTGACACGGTTGTGTCCGGCAGTGTGGCCAAGTCACTGCCAGGCAGACTCGACCGTGTCCTGGGTGACTCGGTCGTGTCCGGCAGTCTGGCCAAGTCACTGCCAGGTAGACCCGACCGTGTCCTGGGTGACTCGGTCGTGTCCTGGCCGGCATCTTCCGAGCGTGACTCGGCCGTGCCAGCCCGTCTGGTAAGCCGCCGAGGGTGACTCGGTCATGCAGCCGATTTTCACCCCGCTCGATTTTTTCGTGTATTCTTAAAAATTAATCTCCCGCATGTTAAATTGGATTTAATATGATTAAAATGATTTATAGTATTTCATTTTATAAGGGAAATTTGATTAATTGGAATATTTATGGTCGACCGAATTATTTTGAACGTTATCATATTACCGATTGTGTGAATCGATTGGATCGGTTCGTATTGTTGATTGGATCAATATATCTCTACGCTTTCCATTTATATAGTATTTATTGGATGAATGCTTTTTGAATGGGGATGTGGTTCGTGGACTTAGATTTGAATCGTTCGTTTTATTCGATTGGGTTGTAAAGGCCGTTTGAGCCTATTTATTTTACTAGAAATGTTTGTATCTAGGATGCAATTTTCGATGTAAAATTTATATGTAATGACGAAGACCGGAGGAAGATCCATTTCGAGAAGACGAAGATTCAAGACGAAGACTTGTAATTAGATTACGAAGTTTTTGTTTTCTAGGAACGGTCCACGAACCACATGTTGGTAGCAACTAGGTTGTGAATGGTTGTTTCATATTGTATGAATGCCACAAACGCGCTTAAATGATTAATGTGCAAAGTGTAACGTTAATCGCGAAAATTCTCCCACCATAAATTATTAAGTTTATAAGGTTTCAAGGTTTTCATTCCCTCCATCGAGTTTTCGGGAAATTGAAATCCAAATCGGATGTGCTATGCTTCCGAGTTATCGGAGTAGTCGTTCGGGGAGGACGGATAAATTACCGGGAGCGCATTGGATGCCTTTGGTTGGAGCAAATTTTATCCCTAGAAACCTGTTAGGTTGACGGATAAGATTCAATTGTGAAACTGATTTGCGTCGATGGTATAAACTTAACTTGTTCACGAACCATAGAAACCGTATAGGTTGAGGGGAGTGAACAAGGGGAAATAGAAGATCGAATCATCCATTAGATGGGTTGGTGTTGGACACCACTTTATGAAAATTAATAGACTAGAAACCTGTTCGGTTGCCCTCTATTAAGATTTATAAAGAACTCGATCACCACTATGAAGTAGAGCGACGATACTTCCGGATTTCACATGGGAGTGTGTTATTCCGATAAAAATAGTGGGAGCTGGGTAACAAGAATAGAAAAGACCTTAATTCTATACTCAGATCATAATATAACAAGTCACTAATTAATCTGTTATACTTAATGCAGACAAATCTCAATATGACAATGAATCCACTCGCAATTCTACTCGAAAATAACACCTTAATGGGACCTAACTTTGTGGATTGGCTCCGCAATCTGATGATTGTCCTCAGTATAGAGGCACTGGGATACGTCTTGGAGACGGACATTCCGGTGCCTCCTGTGCGGACCCGAGCCAATCAGGAAGAGATTGAAAACCACGAAAAGTGGGTTAAGGATGACGTGAAAGTCCGTGATTATATGATGGCTTCCATGTCTAATGAGCTTCAGAGAGCTCATGAGAAAATGACTTCTGCTAGGCAGATTCTATCTCACTTAACCGAGCTTTATGGTGAGCACAGCAGAACTGCTAGATATGAGATACCCAAGCAACTGTTCGGTGTAAGGATGAAGGAAGGTGAGAAGGTTGGGGAACACGTCCTCAAAATGATATCCATGATCGAGAGATTGGAGGCTCTTGATTTTAAAATGGATACTTCTCTTCAAACCGACCTTATCCTACAGTCTCTCCCTGATTCCTTCTCACAGTTTGGTATGAACTTCAACTGCAATGAGATTGCATGTAATTTAGCTGGGCTAATGAACAAACTTGTGACCGCTCAGTCTCAGATGAAGACTCCGCGGATGAAGGAGTCTGCTCTTGTGATTTCTTCTGGACCTCGGAGGTCTAAGAAGAAGAAAAGACCAAGAAGCGGATGGACCACAAGCTAAGGACCTTAAGGGTAAGGGCAAGGCCCGATGGTTCGAAGAACAAGAAGAAGAAGGATGCTTGTCTCAAGTGCGGTGAGGTGGGCCTTTGGGCTAGAGACTGTCCGATTCTTCATGGCACTTGGTCTGAGAACTTTTAGTTTTGGAAACAAATTGTTACGCTCTGTATTTTTACTTCCTGGATACTTGATTCTGGTGCTAGTTCTCATATTTGTACCGTGAATCAGGATCTGGAACAAAGTAGGAAGCTTGGAGCTGGAGAAGTTATGATCACAGTCGGAAGCGGGCATAGTGTCGAGGCGACCGACATAGGATCACTTCTTTTGGGTTTAGAATCTGGTTTTGTTTTGAATTTAGAAGATGTACTTATTTTGCCCAAGGGGCACAAAAACATTGTATCCATTCCGGTCATGGACCGAAAGGGCTTTTGATTTTTCATTGGTGATGGTTCCTGCAAAATTTATTTTAGAAATAAACTAGTGGGTGCTGCTACATTGTTGAATGGATTGTATCATCTAAATCTCAGCAACAAAGTAGTTGTGAATACTATGACTAGAAAACGTGGTAGGGATGAAACCAATCAAGTTTTGAAATGGCATCTTAGACTTGGTCATGTTGGTCAGACCAAGGTTTACAAGATGGAACAAGATGGACTTATGGGTCCATTGGGATCGGATCCCTTTCCAACTTGTGAATCTTGTCTTAAAGGCAAAATGACTAAGTCCCCCTTCACAGGGACTTTTGAAAGAGCCGCTGATAAACTGGGATTAATCCATACTGACGTTTGTGGTGCTTTGGAAGCAGCACGTGATGGATATCAATATTTCATTACGTTTACAGATGATCATACTAGGTATGGTTATGTATACTTAATGAAACATAATTCCGAGGCCTTTGAGAAATTCCAGGAATTCAAGGCCCTAGTCGAGAAACAAACTGGTAATCATATCAAAGCACTTCGGTCGGACTGAGGTGGCGAGTATATGAGTACGGAGTTTGACGAGTTCCTTAAGGAACATGGAATAGTTTCACAACTAACACCTCCAGGTACTCCTCAGTTAAATGGTGTGTGTCAGAAAGAAGGAACCGGACCCTGTTGAACATGGTCCGTTCCATCCTGGGCTATACTGACTTACCAATTTACCTGTGGGGGTATGCACTCCTGACTGCCGCCTATATCTTAAACAAATGTCCTTCCAAATCCGTTCCTAAAACTCTAAATGAGATGTGGGAGGGAAGGAAACCAAGTCTTAATCATATTAGGATTTGGGGATGTCCCGCCTATGTCAAGAAGACTAAGGTGGAAAAGTTGGAAGCTAGGTCTGCGAAGGGACGTTTCATTGGATTCCCGTCTGGGACGATGGGATATCTATTCTACATTCTCGAAGATCGAAGGATCATTGTTGCTTTACAAGCACACTTCCTGGAAGATGAGTTCATTCAGGAAGGCGGAGCAGGTAGAAGTATTTCTTTAGAAGAATATAATGAAACTCCTCAAGAGACACCTGTGCAAGAAACTGGAACCGAACCTTCTGAAACACAAGTACAAGAACCTCGTAGGTCTAGTAGGGTGTCTCATTTACCTGAGAGGTATGGGCTTGTGCACTTGGAGGAGCTGGGTCTCCATGAGGTTCCAAGTGATAGCCAAGAGACCGACCCGACGACCTATGATCAAGCGATGGTGGATGTAGACTCCGCGAAATGGCGTGAATCTATGGAAGCTGAGATAGACTCGATGCATGTCAATCAGGTCTGGACTCTAGTAGACCGCTCCAAGGGCATAGTGCCTATTGGGAACAAGTGGATCTACAAGAGAAAGACTGATGGTGATGGCAAGGTTGACGCCTATAAGGCCAGGCTAGTGGCAAAGGGTTATACCCAGAAGGAAGGGATCGATTACCACGATACCTTCTCGTCCGTAGCCATGATCAAGTCTATTCGCATGATGCTTGCTATAGCTGCCTACCACGATTATGAGATATGGCAAATGGACGTAAAGACGGCTATCCTTAATGGATTCCTCGAGGAGGAAATCTATATGGAGCAGCCTAAAGGCTTTGTGTCCGAAGTCGATATTCAGAAAGTGTGCAAGCTTCCGCATTCCATTTATGGACTGAAGCAAGCGTCGCGTAGTTGGAACCTTCGTTTTGACGAGGCGGTCAAAGAGTTTGACTTCGTGCAAAATGAAGAGGAACCTTGTGTATACAAGAGGGTTAGTGGGAGCAAGATCGCATTCTTAGTACTATATGTAGATGACATTCTACTAATAGAAAATGATGTGGGAATGCTCAGTTCTGTGAAAGCTTGGCTTTCGAGTAATTTCTCCATGAAAGACTTGGGAGAAGCTACCTATATTCTTGGTATTCGACTCTACCGGGATAGAGCGAAGAGAACAATAGGTCTTTCCCAAGCCCTCTATATAGATAAAATCTGAAAGCGATTTAAGATGGATGATTCTAAAAGAGGGTTCCTACCGATGCAACATGGAATAAAACTCATCTTGAAGATGTGTCCTCAAAGTGAGGAACAACGAAAGGAAATGAGTAATATACCATATGCTTCGGCCGTGGGTAGCCTTATGTATGCTATGTTGTGTACAAGACCTGACATCGCGCATGCTGTAAGCGTGGTGAGTAGGTTTCAGGCAAACCCAGGTAGGGAACATTAGACTGCCGTAAAGAACGTTCTCAAGTACTTAAGAAGGACTAGAGATATGGTTCTGATGTATGGCGGTGGAGAATTGGATGTGGTGGGATTCACTGATTCGGACTTCCAAGGACTGAAGGACGACTCGATGTCCACTCGCTACATATTTACTCTTAATGGAGGAGCGATATCTTGGCGTAGTGCCAAGCAAAGCGCGACTAGCGATTCCACTGTCAGTGAGTATCAAGCGGCCTCGGAGGCTTCAAGTAAGGGTTACGGATTAAGAAGTTTCAGGAGAACTTCAAGTGATACCATGTCTTTGAGCTACTGTTCCGCTATCTTTGCGACAACGACGGAGGTAGCGCGAGCCAGAGCCGAGGTTTCACAACAGCACCAAACATATTGAGAGGAAATATCATCTCGTAAGAGAATTTGTTCGCAAGGGATACATTGTGCTACACAGAGTAGACTCGGCCGACAACGTCACCGATCCACTGACCAAGCCACTTTCTCAGACTAGCTTGGAGCGTCATCTGGAGAACATGGGTATTAGATACCATAGTGTGTGGCATTGAGTGCAAGTGGGAGATTGTTAGGAGTATGCCCTCGAATGCCACTCAGAGGATGTTGAGTGAGGGCATTGTACTTGTTATTATGTAAATCATCAATATAAGGCAATGTATGTTTATTTATTTACTGGTAGTTACTAGCATTCCTAACTCGTAAATATACATGTAGAAACTAGTCCGTGTATTTGAGAGCAAAATGTTCCACTCCTTATTGGATAAGGGGGTCGGCACTGGAAAGGTTTATAGCTCAAATACTTAATCGTTCGCAAGTCGATGAAACTTGATTGGGCGTTAAGTTTATGTGAAGACTTGTATGACGTGTTCTTTGACAAGGAGAGTGCCTGTCGAACACTAATGGTTAGTGGGAGCACACATTATAGGTATGCTAATTGGATTAGTATACTCGAACCGACTCACCCTCGATTCGTCACACGGATTTCACTCCGGGACAGTCAATGACGGAATCAAAAGGTTGTGATAGGTATTCGTGAACCTTCGACTTGAGGATTTAGTAGGGATGTGCTTGTGACGTCAAGATTTTCATTAGAGTAGTTCGACCACCTTAAACGGAAGGCGGGGGTCAACCTCGACGTGCATCTTGATGGGCAAGTAGCAGGTCCTACTGAATACCAAGATAGAATTCTTTCTCCTGTTAGTGAACGGGTTATATGTCCTATGCGGTTATTGGCAGATGAGATCATAAGTCTTTGGCCAAAGCATTGGAGCTAGCTGTATTAGATACACGAGAGCTCGATGATCTCGATTTGCATTAACGCATGCATAGCGTCAAGTACGAGATAGGGTTTGGTGATCGTGACCCTATAACTTGATCGAGACATTTGAAAGAAGGGTTTATCGTTCTTGGTATTCACGACAGAATGGTTCTTGAATGATCCCAATCATTCGTTCTCGGTTAAGTGCAGTGTAGGCCGCCAGTGGCTAGGTGGTGCTACTACTCTTTGGTTCCTCCCATTCTTGGCGAGACGGACCTACCGAGTCGCGCATTAGGATTGACAGCGGAATGAATCGAGCTTAATCTCTCATTATAAATATTAGATATTAGATATCTAATTTGGGACATTGGATGTCTAAATCGATTTATTGGATAAATTGATTTACGGCCTAATGGATTAAATAAATTACTGGGTGATTAATTTAATTTGTGAATATAATTATTTCTTGGAGAAATTAATTATGTTATTATGTATTTAATGTGATTAATTGATTGGATTAATTAATCGACACAAATACATCGGAACGGAATAGGAGTTTATCTGTTTGGACTCACGGGAGTCCGAAACGAATCGAACTCATCCGATTCCTTCTAGATGGCCACCCCATCACCTACTCCCTTACTTTGTCTTGGTCTACACTTTCAAGGATGGTGGACTAGTGACCAATCAAGGGGACAAATATCACACCTTGGTGATATTGTCTAAAGTGGGAGATCTTGGGGAGTTGAATAAGAATATAATGAAGACTCACTTCACTTGCTACCATATGCTTCCAGCCGTGAGTTTTGATAGTGAGAGAGAAAATTATTTTTCTTAGTCTTCATCTTCATCTTCTTCTTCACTTTTGTTCTTGAGTTTTCTTGGAGAAAATTCAAGATACATTGAGAGAGATATATTATACACTTAGAGTGTAATAATAATAAAAGCTTCACCACTTGATTCTAGCCGTAACCTTAGAGGTTAATCGAGTGTTGTTGTTCCGGTCATTTTTCCGGCGCGTGGCAAGTAGAGACGCGGTGTTTTCGGCGTTGGATCGTTCAAGGGCTTGGAGCGAATTGAACTCGTAGAGATCAAACTAAAGCTTGGGGAATAGCTCAAGAGAAGGTTTCCATTTAATCAACGGACTTCGAGGGTTAGTTTCTTACGACTCTTGCTTTTTGTTTATATATTCGTATATACGTAGCTCGATCGATCCTCGTAGGGATTCGGATCGAATTAATTTTCGTTTTACCGCTTCCGCTAGGCCTTCGTTTTAGGCACCGAATCCCAACACAATCAATATAGCTCAAGACATACATCACAGTACGCTCGATCCAGAAATATGTCCGTGTACATGTCCACCCCCGTATACGAAATCTAGGATATAATATGTGGGAGAATATACCTAATTAGTCTAATGAAGTAATCATCTCGTCTGCACAGTCCAATGTAGAAACATCAAAACACGACCATATATGCCCGATTAAAAATCCTACACATAACCAATAAGCATGCATATATGATTCTAAAAATATCACGATGCAACATGATAATGAAGCTTAAGTAATCACAAATCCAACAAGGATCAAGGAACTCATTGAAGTGACACGACAATCAACGAGACCAACGATATCAAATGTAGTAAATTTGAGAGTACAATTCCACAACGAAACGATCGACATGATCAACAACAACACCTCAATATGGATCATAGATTCATAAAGATTTATACTGTTGGGATAACAAATACCCTCTATCGAAACAGCTAGGATAACCAAACCCTGTATCGAATAGTGATGATAAGAGGTTTTGACAATATGCCAATCCTCAATACAGTAAGGAAACCGTATCGAAAAGCTGGAGTGTCAACCTGTATCGAAGACCTCTCGTAAGATCCAGCATACAGTACAGCAAAGAAGTCTCATAAAGACTAAGGATGGAAGCTGTCTCGAATTAACAATACGTAATCCTTCCATACAGCTCTCAACAGGATAAAGAAGGAATCTTCAGTTCTCACTAGAAGTCAAGTCCCGTTGATAAAGAAGTATTTAAATACTAAAAGGATAAAGTATTTAAATACTGTAAGTCAGAAGATCTTCAAATCCCGCAAAATCCGGATCGTGTTTTTCATCCCGTTGGAATGGAATCTTGCTCAACGGATTTATCTCAATGGATATATTTCAGAGACTATATATATCTCCAGAGTTCGAAGATTGAAGTCTAATGAACTACTGAACGATCAAGCTTACAAAGAAATACTCAGAGCAAAACATATCTCCAAAGCTTACTACTATTCAGATAAAAAAGATATACAGTGCTCAACAACTTGAACAACACATCATCAGCTAGAAGCTCAGAAAGTCAAAGTTGTTGTTCATACCCTGTTCTATCCTTTGAACAAACCCAGATCAGCCCTGTGTGGACTGAGTAATCTTTGCTTCTCTGGAACTGTGTGTGAAGGATTTGCATCGAAGAAGACGAAGCTTCAGAACTGTGTGTGAAGAAGCCAGTCAAAGCATTAGCTCAAACCAATCTGTGTGAACGGTTGAAGCTAAGATCTTTATATCAATCTATGTGAACGATATATTGATTGTGTGTTGTTATAATTACGTAGTTGTGTACGTAGTAATTATAATAAACTTTTCACTCCTGTGTGGAGGACCAGTAGACGTAGAGGGGTTTACCTCGAACCACTTTAAATACTGCGTTATTTACCTTATGCCTTACTTGTTTTAATTACTGTGATTATTTAAGTATACACTGCACATCGAGTTGCTCTATCCACAGCAACTTACTGTATTTAAGACTTCCGCTATGCACTCAGATTTAAAATCAGTACAGCTTGTTGTTTAAAACACTTTCCAAGCTGTATCCAGTATACTTAGTGGCCAACAAGTGGTATCGGAGCAGTTGATTCTAAAAAGAATCACTCGTATTTTTAACCGAATCAGATCTAAAATCACTTAATTTTTAAAACAGTCTATTTCATTTCTTTATTCTCACATGGATACATCTATGATCAACAAAGTACCTATATTCTCTATAAACGAATTTGATGATTGGAGAATCAGGATGGACGCTCATCTTGCAGCAATGCACGAAGAGATGATTTTTGTTATACAAGATGGCCCTATCAAGATCATGAAGGTAAACACGCCGCAAGAATTGAAGGCCAAGCCCATGCTGAGATGCTCGAGAAGGAGCATGAACAATGGACCACAGATGAAAGAAAGCGCGCTTAATCTCGACAATGTGGCTAAGAACGTGTTATTTGTCACTCTTGACAAAGGCACGTTCTCAATGGCAAAGAGCTGTAAAACAGCTAAGGAAATCTGGGATAAACTCAAGTTGATTTGTGAGGGAACTGAGCTCTCAAAAGAAAACAAAATTTCAAAACGGACCCAGCAGTTTGAATCTTTTGAAATGAAATCAACTGAAACACTTGAGGAACTTGAACTCAGATTCACTGGTATTGTTGGTGAACTTGAAGCTTTGGGCAAAATTTATACCCAAAAGGAGAAGAATTTAAAAATTTTCAAATCTCTCCCTGCCCGATGGGACATTAAGACCACAACTATGCATGTATCTTGCAATCTTAATGAAATATCTACTTTTGATCTCTTCTCTGACCTCAAAGCTTTTGAGTATGATATTGACAAAAGAGAGAAAGTTAAAGAATCTCCTTCAAATGTTACAGCACTAGCAGCTGTATCGAGCCGTCGACACAGCATGCCCAGCTCGTCGAAGCCTAGTCACAAGAATGCTGACAGTGACGACGGCATCCTGTCTCAAGATGAAATGGAGCTTCTTATGCAGAAGTTGAAGAAGTTCATCAAGCAGTCTGGAAAGACTCCCTACAGGCCCAAACCTGTCCACAAGGTAAGTACCGAAACTTCATCCGGTGATGCTAACCTGTGCTATAATTGCATGAAACCAGGGCATTATGCAAATAAATTTCCTCATCCCAAGGTTCAAAGGTTTCCGGAAGCCGAGCAACAAGAGAGAGATGAAAGAAGACGTGCTTGGAAAAACAAGCTCAAGGCCCTGATTGGAGAATCAGAAGCCTCCCCCACACCATCCAAATCCGAATAATGTCTTCATGTGGTCACTGAAAGTGATTCATCTGATGATGAGTTCGATGATAAAGCATATATGTGCTTTATGGCCAAGGATATTCCTGAAGGTGAAGACAGCGACGATGAGGTAAGCTCAACCTTAGCTATTCCATTAAATGCATCTCATACTTTTGAAAACATGATGAATGAGTTTAAAAACATTCAAAAGTCCCATGAGACATTGAAAAATGAGAATATACAACTCCAAATGTCTAACCTAGAGCTGAAAGATGAAAATGACTTGCTGAAAATAAATTATGAAAATATTTCTATTGATTGTGAAACCAGCAAAGTCGATTATGAAAAACTCATGGAGAGCAATCATCAACTTGCTCATGAACTAAGTGAGGTTAAAACTAACAATGAGAGCAAGACAAATGAGCCAAAATCAAAACTCTCGAAAAATGAGAAGAAGAACTTGAGACCATTCTGAAATCGTTCGAGAAATCGTCCAAAAGAATGGAAGAAATTCTGAGCCTGGGCAACATGCTCATGATAAAAGTGGCTTAGTATACAACTCATGTTCAAACAAAGGGAAAACTAGTACAATGTTTGTCAAGAGTGTGGAACACATTCCTGTGTCGAAAGAAACTTCGAGTCCTGTGAAGGAACCTATTGCACCGCGAAAACCGAAGGCTGCCATTCTGCCCCCACAATCCTATTCCAGACAGCGGAATCATCAACCATTCAAACCTGAAAGGCGCACTCAACAGCATGCTCCCCGAGCATATCAACAGCGCCAACAGCCGTTCAGAAGAAAGGCTGTATCCAAATACCAAAGGCCCGCACGGCAGTACTATCAGTACAGCATGCCGAGGTATTGGATACAGGAGCCCCGTTATTCCTCGAGACAGCATGTGCCCGCTCAGTATCAACAACAGCGTTGGGAATCTAACTGGAGACCGATAAGGTGTAACACCCCCAATCCACTCAGGGATATTACACGCCGTAGACCCTCTCCTCGAGGATCTACCAGGCTGATAACTAAAATCAAACATCTAAACATCGCCTTTAAGGCTAAAATGACTCAGTAGACCGACTTGGTCTTTCAATAATGACATACAACTCAATTCCAAACACATACCCACGCAGGGGTCAAAATACAATAAACTCCCGTACAACGGGGAAAAGATACTACAGCGGAAAAGAAAATACAACTAGACCAAAACGACATCAACAGATCCTCGTGTGATTAGTATCGTTCATCTTTCATCATCCTTCGTGCCGACCCTGTGCTATGCTCCAAAACCTGAATGCAAAAATAGACATCCACCCCCTGAATACTCGGGGGTTAGCAAAACTCCACTGTTTTGCTAGTGCAAGTACAAGTGCAAAAATACGAGCCATACAATACAAGTTCCAAGAACAATAATAATCAGGAATCCTCAAAGTTCCAAACGTAATGAAAAGCACTTCCCGAGGCATGAGTTTGGTAAAACATTCTAAAACCGAAAGATCACAAATCAAGGGAAAAGAATTTATAAAACAGTTTAAAATGCCATCGAGAGTTTTAATAGAAAACAATTTAAGATTTCCGAATCCTTCTCTTTTCAAAAATCAACAGGGGTCACAGCCCAAAGGCTTTGTTTTCGCAAATAGAAAACAGACAACAATTCACAGGGCCCGAGCCCAACATCACGTGTCCTCGACGGACATAAAAATCAACACAACGTAATCACGCACGCGCATCGCCTAGGACCGGGACGAAGCCACAAATCCCACTCGAGGCCTCGAATGACCCTCCCGAGCTGGCTAGCGAAACAAATCACACACATCTCACGGTTGGATCAATCGCTTGTTGCATCCTGGCCACATGATCGCATGCCATGTGCCACCGTAGATTATCTCAGGCTCTCACGGTTGGATCAATCACTTGTTGCATCCTGACCACATGATCACGTGCCATGTGTCACCGTAGACCTTCCACCATATCCACACATTCACACAAATAACACAATGCAACAAAGATATCCAAACAATTCACTCAGAGGCATCAAACACTTAGCAAAACACCAAGTCAAACCACAACGCACCGAAATGAAATAATATACGTCCACACGCAAATACCAAGTGCATCATCAACACAAAATATATCCATAGGATTCACATAGTCATATACAAGACACAACATTCACAAAACACACGCGTTTTGAAAGCAAGCCTTTAACAAGGCTAAACCGAATCTTTTGAAAGTTCAATTCAAACGACCAAACAACCACATTTAGACGATCACTAATTATCATATCCATAAAACAAGAATAGTATGGGCAAGGTACTTGTCTTGATACCACGATCACGGAACCGCGAACGGACACGGCTCAACCGGGAAGCTTCGGAACGCCCGAGGCTAACGAAAAGGAAGATAACAACGAACGGAAGGGTTCAACACGGTTTCTTCGCAAGAAACTCGACCCTAACATCATATAATCCATAAATCAACAATCATACGAGGAAGAATAATCGTAGAACGCCCGAAAACCCCTCTAAGACATTTTACCGGACACCTTCAAGGCGTCGGTCAACAACTCGACTCAAACAACGAATCGATACGATCCAACCATGGAATAATAAAGGAAATGATATAATACATCTAAATATTCATCAATACATCATAATCCTAAGTTAAATCGGATTAAACGGACGAAAACAACCAAAACCCCCAAATTCCCCAAAACTAGATTTCTAGGAAATCTGACCTGATTCGGTAGATCGGAGGATGTTATAGGACGGATGATTGACGATATGAACCTCCAAACTTCATGGATTCATTGTACAACAACATCTCTAGAAGATTCACACACCCACAGCCGCGTACGGGAAGAAAAGAATGAGAAAATGGCTGAAGAAAAACGCTTCCAGGCCTTAAATAGGCTGACAGGCTCGACCGTGTCCGCCTGACACGGTCGTGGCGCGCAGTTGACCGGCAGGGACTCGACCGTGTCCTGCTAGACACGGTCGCGGCGCGGAGGGGCCTTCCGATAGTGACCCGTCCGACAGCGACTCGGCACGACTCGACCGTGTCCTGGAACACGGTCGGGCGTCTGGGCAGTCGGTTCTGGCCTATCCGGAAGAGTTCGACTCGGCCGTGCCAGACGACACGGTCGGGTCCTGAGGCAGAGACTCTGGCATTTCCGGACGAGTACGGCACGGGCCGTGTCGGACGGCACGGCCGAGTTCGGCCGGCAGTGACCGGCCAATAACGAGCGGGTGAGCTAAAACAACCATAACTCTCTCGTCCGGACTCCGATTGACTCACGGTTTGAACCATTGGAAAGCTAACTTGATGCTCTATAATGTTGCAAAGACTCAGAATTTTTGGAGTTTCCAAGAATTAATGGTGACGTTACAAAGTCGAACTCCCACGTGGAAAAGTCGATTAAGGACACGGAACTCAACAAAACGACACCGAATCGAACTCGGATGACAAAAAGTGCAGAATTAATCATTCTCGGAATGACGAAACGGTCAGGAGCGAGTCGTCAAAACGAACTTCCGCCGAAAAAAATAAAATTACCGAAATTCGAAATTGCGGATATTACATTCTACCCTCCTTAAAAGAAGTTTCGTCCCGAAACTTAAAACAAGTAGGGGGGAGCAATATACCTGCCAGGAAAACTCGACGAGATACACAAAAATAGAAAACTCGCGCTCAACGGCGAAACGCTGCAAGAAACGCAAAGAGACATACGGCGTGAAAACACGCTCCACGACGACCAACACAATGTCGCCGATAGGGATACAATAAAACCAACAAATGACAAGCGTCATCAAACGGATAATATAGCCAAGTCAATTATCCGACAATCACAAAACACAACGAACGAAAGTCAGTATGATTGACCAACCCAACGGTACATCAATCGAAACGCGAGCCAATCGCGAACTAATCTCGAATTCCACCGCCCAAGGGTTGGAAGATCGAAATCGAGACTAATTTCCCAAACTTAAGGGAATTAGGAAGGAGCACGAATGCTCAACGATCACGAAACGAGGACAAAAACCGAACAAACAAACGGCCGAACCACAACGGTCGAGGCGACAAAGCGAACAATCATGTTCGAATCACGAAGAACAATAAAATTCAAACAAAAACTCCAAGGTTCACATCTCGACTCGAGACAATATATGATCCGGTGAAAACAACAACGTATGCATTCACATAAGATCCACATGAAAGGGAATAGAAATTGAAAAGTCACAATGACAAACGAGTTATTCCGAAATGATGCCACACTCGTTCGATAAACAAAAACAAGGGGCGGGACAAGCTCAGAAATGTCAACGAACATAAATGAGTCGACAAAGTAGAATATACAGAAGTTCAAAATCTGATCCACTTCGAATAAAAGAACTAGTAGAACCAAAAGATGTTACATCCGAACAAGGTTCACAAGTATCGAACCGGACTCGGAAAAGTCACAGCGATAAACAGAAAAACAAGATCACAGCTCGTTCGAACGATGAAACCGAAATACAGAACAAGTTCAGAAAGTGTCAACGAACACGAGCGAGTCGATAGACCTGAGAAAGAGGAAATGCAGGAGTCCAAAAATAATACGGGTATTATATTCGACCCCTTCTAAAAGAAGTGTCGTTTCCGAAACTCACAACACGAAATCAAGGTGACAACACAACAAGCAACTGACAGAAACATCTTTCAAAGGCCTCTCAAGGCCGATTCCGATGACTGTGCTGAAGCGCAAACTCCAAAAGTCTCGGTAGACAATTCGCAAAACTGAATTCGGTGTCCCTCGAGTCCACACTTGAAATGTGTTACTGACGAGAAGGACAATTTGCACGTACATTCCCCCGGCACATCACGGTTGAAATGCCTCGGCTCGGCATACCGAAAATACAAATGCTAGATACAATGGAACATAACACCGCAAAACAACATACCGGAGATGCCAACTCAGCACAACAAGGAATCATAACACATACCATATACAACGATTACCATCATAAAGTAATACACACACAAACACTACAGCAACGACGGAATCGTTCGGCGACCTCAACGGCCCGAACGATAACCAGCACATAATTACAACCATCATGAAACAATCACACATGTACACAAACGTACAAACTCAAGCTTCAACAGCTCACACCCGTGCGACAACACGCAAATCACCACGAGGCGACAAACAGTAAATACCAGTTCACACCTCTCACAGAGGGCTAGTACAACAAATGCGTGGCAACGCCTCGACGTTCATGCCACCAATTCGATCACAAATCGGGGTTAACACCGTAACGAAAGTTCGAAAACCATACACGCATTTCCGGTCCGCAAACAGGAATGATAGGTTTTAAAAACAAAAACCACCTTTTGAAAACAGTTTGGAAACAACAGTTGATCTTGAGTATCATTTTACAAAAAGTAGTACAAACACCATTATCGAGACTTTGAAAGTCATCTTGCGTTTGAACAAAAATGAGGACACCTTTCTTTTAGTGAAAAACTTTCAAAAATATTCGACCCTTGGGTCTAAGCAACTGCATTTGAAAATATCTCAAAATATTTTTGGTCCTCAACCGGAAATTTTTTGAAATATATTGCGGCATTAGAAAACACCTTGAAAACACCGCAAGAAAATAATTCGTTTTAAAAGTACGTCTCGAATTTTAATTTTCTAAGATACTCAAGGTTTTCAAAAATAATTCAATGGGCTAGAATGCCCAAAAATTTCGGGTAATTATACGGAACATTATCGCGCCGTGGGTCCCGTGCCGGAACCCACCAGGATAAAAACCATTTACAAAAACGCCAAAAAGACCGATGACGGTAATATTTCAAAAACTCACGAAAGCCATTTACAAAATACTAAATACCGTCATAAGAATTTCGCCCAAGCGATCAAGGCCATATGCCAAAAACTCGGTTAAGGGAATCGGTTTTCGAAATAAAACTCGGTCGGTAAAATACCGAAAGTTATTACAAAAGAACTCACGCAGCGGATAAAAGAAATACAGTTCAACATGCACAATCCAGCAACACTACTCCTCATATGAACGAAATATGAGAGTCAAATAACCACATATCACGAAATCAAAATCCACAAGAGGATTCCGTCACTAATCAAATAATCATAAAATAGCTCGTGACACACGAGGCACAACACAAAGGAGGGAGACTTACAGCCACAGGTCGCACGAAGATGATGATCGCCCACGATACTAATCACGACCAACAAACTCAGACGACGCGTCGCGACACGACTTAGTCAGACAAAATCCGACAAGACAAAACTCAATAGACACCACTGACCCGACAACCTAGGTTTCCACAACCTAAATCTCTGATACCATTTATGTAACACCCCCAATCCACTCAGGGATATTACACGCCGTAGACCCTCTCCTCGAGGATCTACCAGGCTGATAACTAAAATCAAACATCTAAACATCGCCTTTAAGGCTAAAATGACTCAGTAGACCGACTTGGTCTTTCAATAATGACATACAACTCAATTCCAAACACATACCCACACAGGGGTCAAAATACAATAAACTCCCGTACAACGGGGAAAAGATACTACAGCGGAAAAGAAAATACAACTAGACCAAAATGACATCAACAGATCCTCGTGTGATTAGTATCGTTCATCTTTCATCATCCTTCGTGCCGACCCTGTGCTATGCTCCAAAACCTGAATGCAAAAATAGACATCCACCCCCCGAATACTCGGGGGTTAGCATATCTCCACTGTTTTGCTAGTGCAAGTACAAGTGCAAAAATACGAGCCATACAATACAAGTTCCAAGAACAATAATAATCAGGAATCCTCAAAGTTCCAAACGTAATGAAAAGCACTTCCCGAGGCATGAGTTTGGTAAAACATTCCAAAACCGAAAGATCACAAATCAAGGGAAAACAATTTATAAAACAGTTTAAAATGCCATCGAGAGTTTTAATAGAAAACAATTTAGGATTTCCGAATCCTTCTCTTTCCAAAAATCAACAGGGGTCACAGCCCAAAGGTTTTGTTTTCGCAAATAGAAAACAGACAACAATTCACACGGCCCGAGCCCAACATCACGTGTCCTCGACGGACATAAAAATCAACACAACGTAATCACGCACGCGCATCGCCTAGGACCGGGACGAAGCCACAAATCCCACTCGAGGCCTCGAAGGACCCTCCCGAGCTGGCTAGCGAAACAAATCACACACATCTCACGGTTGGATCAATTGCTTGTTGCATCCTGGCCACATGATCGCATGCCATGTGCCACCGTAGATTATCTCAGGCTCTCACGGTTGGATCAATCACTTGTTGCATCCTGACCACATGATCACGTGCCATGTGTCACCGTAGACCTTCCACCATATCCACACATTCACACAAATAACACAATGCAACAAAGATATCCAAACAATTCACTCAGAGGCATCAAACACTTAGCAAAACACCACATCAAACCACAACGCACCGAAATGAAATAATATACGTCCACACGCAAATACCAAGTGCATCATCAACACAAAATATATCCATAGGATTCACATAGTCATATACAAGACACAACATTCACAAAACACACGCGTTTTGAAAGCAAGCCTTTAACAAGGCTAAACCGAATCTTTTGAAAGTTCAATTCAAACGACCAAACAACCACATTTAGACGATCACTAATTATCATATCCATAAAACAAGAATAGTATGGGCAAGGTACTTGCCTCGATACCACGATCACGGAACCGCGAACGGACACGGCTCAACCGGGAAGCTTCGGAATGCCCGAGGCTAACGAAAAGGAAGATAACAACGAACGGAAGGGTTCAACACGGTTTCTTCGCAAGAAACTCGACCCTAACATCATATAATCCATAAATCAACAATCATACGAGGAAGAATAATCGTAGAACGCCCGAAAACCCCTCTAAGACATTTTACCGGACACCTTCAAGGCGTCGGTCAACAACTCGACTCAAACAACGAATCGATACGATCCAACCATGGAATAATAAAGGAAATGATATAATACATCTAAATATTCATCAATACATCATAATGCTAAGTTAAATCGGATTAATCGGACGAAAACAACCAAAACCCCCAAATTTCCCAAAACTAGATTTCTAGGAAATCTGACCTGATTCGGTAGATCGGAGGATGTTATAGGACAGATGATTGACGATATGAACCTCCAAACTTCATGGATTCATTGTACAACAACATCTCTAGAAGATTCACACACCCACAGCCGCGTACGGGAAGAAAAGAATGAGAAAATGGCTGAAGAAAAACGCTGCCAGGCCTTAAATAGCCGTGAGACTCGGCCGTGTCCGCCCGACACGGTCGTGGCGCAGATTGACCGCGAGGACTCGGCCGTGTCCTTCTAGACACGGTCGCGGCGCGAGGGGCCTTCCGATAGTGACCGTCCGACGGCGACTTCGGCACGACTCGACCGTGTCTGGAACACGGCCGGGCGTCTGGCGATCGGTTACGCCTATCCGGAAGAGTTCGACTCGGCCGTGCCAGACGACACGGTCGGGTCCTGAGGCAGAGACTACGGCATTTCCGGACGAGTACGGCACGGGCCGTGTCGGACGACACGGCCGAGTTCGGCCGGCAGTGACCGGCCAATAACGAGCGGGTGAGCTAAAACGACCATAACTCTCTCGTCCGGACTCCGATTGACTCACCGTTTGAACCATTGGAAAGATAACTTGATGCTCTATAATGTTGCAAAGATTCAGAATTTTTGGAGTTTCCAAGAATTAATGGTGACGTTACAAAGTCGAACTCCCACGTGAAAAAGTCGATTAAGGACACGGAACTCAACAAAACGACACCGAAACGGACTCGGATGACAAAAAGTGCAGAATTAATCATTCTCGTAATGACGAAACGGTCAGGAGCGAGTCGTCAAAACGAACTTCTGCCGAAAAAATAAAATTACCGAAATTCGAAATTGCGGATATTACATAAGGCAAGCTGTTAGGCCAAAGAAAATTGCTCCACCTCCAAGACGGCACTCGTACTAGATTAATAATAATAACCATGAATTTTACATGCATAATAATTATCATGGTTATAGCGACTATGTTCATCCCCACGTAGACATCGCAACACTGTATCGAATGTAACCTACAGTAAACCAATTGCTGTCAGGAAAATTTGGGTACCTAAAGGCACTAACATACATGGACCCAACAATCAAAGGGGACCTAAATCTACTTAATCTCTTTGCATACAGGACATTCTAGAGGAATACACCTGGCACTTTGATAGTGGATGCTCTCGGCACATGACCGGAGATAGAAGCAAGCTATCAGATTTCATAGAAGGTCGCAATCCAAAAGTTCGTTTCGGTGATAAATCTAAAGGAAGAACAAGAGGGAAAGGAAACCTACTTGTCGGAAAATTCAAAGTCACCGATGTTGCATATGTTGAAGGCTTACAGTACAATCTACTTAGTATTAGCCAGTTCTGAGATAAACAGTTCTCGGCTAAATTCTATATAGATCGCTGTAGAGTCAAGAACATCCAGACCAAAGAAGTTGTGCTTATAGGATGCAGATCAGGTAACATGTATATTGCTGACTGGAAGACTATGAGCTCCTCAATTCCATGCTTTGTTGCCAAAGGCACTGCAGATCTAAGCTGGTTATGGCACAAGAGGATGTCTCACGTCAACTTCAAGGTGATCAAAAAGCTCTCAAAATAGGGAATGGTAAGAGGATTGCCAAACGTGTCATTCAAAAAGGACAGCGTCTGCGGACCGTGTCAGAAAGGCACGCAAATCAAGTTAACCCTGAAGAGCAAATCCTACCTTTCAACCCAAAGAGTGCTGGAGATGCTACATATGGATCTCTACGGTCCTGTAGACCCGGTAAGTTTGGGAGGTAAGAAATACTATCTTGTTGTTGTTGATGATTACTCCAGGTATGCTTGGAAAATTTTCCTAAGCAAGAAGACGAAAACAACATCAAAGCTTCCCGAGCTCCTGAGAAAGCTTCAAAATGAAAAGGCATTGAGTATCGTGTCCATTCGTTCGAGGTACAAAATTTACTAACCGCTTTATAGAGCAATACTATTTGGAAAATGGGATACATCACGAATACTCAGCTGCCCGTATACCTCAACAAAATGGTGTTCCCGAGCGAAAGAATAGGACGCTGAAAGAAGCAACAAGGACAATGATTGCCGCAAGCAAGTTGCCACAGCGTTTCTGGGGTGATGCAACCAATACAGCATGCTACACTCAAAACTGCTGTATCGTCAACAAGCACCACAACAAAACAGCATACGAGGTATGGAACAACAAAACTCCATTAGTTTCGTATTTTCACATTTTTGGATGCAGGTGCTATGTGTTGAATAATGGGAAGGATCAATTCAGAACCTTTGATGAGAAAACAGATGAAGGAATATTTGTAGGATACTCCTCCGTCAGCAAAGCTTACAGGATTTTTAATAAAAGGAAGCCGACGATCGAGGAATCAGTTCATATAGTGTTCGACGAACCTCACCATGACCCTACAGGAGTAGAATATGTTACTCAGAACATCCAACAACTTTCTATCTTAGATCCTCCAACTCCCATAGAACTTGTTGTTGACCTAGAAATCAACCCCGCAGTTGTAAGAATCTACGTAGATGAAGCCGACGCTGTACAAGCTAAAGTTGTATCTACAAAAACTCTCGATACAGTACGGGACCCCAAATTAGAACCCGACCGAAGATGGTTGAGAGATCACCCACAAGATCTGATCATTGGAAACATAGATGCTGGTGTTTCTACCCGTAGGAAAATACAGAGTACACAAGGAAATGTACTTTGTGCAGAAGAAGAACTAGATAATGAGATATCACCATTTCCTGAATGCAAATCTCAATCCGAGCTTAGAAGACTCAAAATGTGCACTATTGCTGTATTCTTAGCCCAGTCCGAACCTGTTTCGACCATAGACGCTCTTAATAATTCTCAGTGGATAACATCTATGGAAAAAGAGCTTAACGGTTTCGAAAGAAACAATGTATGGTATCTTGTACCCAGACCTATGCATCAATCGTTATAGGAACCAAATGGGTATTTCGAAACAAGAAGGATCGAAATGGACTTATTATAAGGAACAAATCAAGACTAGTCGCACAAGGCTATAGACAGGAAGAAGGCATAGACTATGATGAAACATTTGCCCCTGTAGCCGGACTAGAAGCCATTAGGATATTTTTAGCCTTTGCCGCCCATAAGAGCTTTATTGTATACCAAATGGACGTCAAGAGTGCATTCCTAAATGGAGACCTTGCCGAAGAAGTTTATGTTGAACAACCAACAGGGTTTGCCAACACAGACAGCATTGACCTAGTATACAGGCTGAGGAAAGCACTGTATGGACTTAAGCAAGCCCCTAGATCATGGTATGAGACCTTGTACCAGTATCTAACCGATAACAGATTTGGGAAAGGTGCTGCGGATAAGACCTTATTCAAAATACAGGAAGGTGATGACCTTCTAATGGTGCAAATTTAAGTAGATGATATAATTTTTGGTTCAACTAACCTTGCTTTGTGTCAAAGGTTCTCTCATCTCATGCAAAGTAAATTTGAAATGAGTATGATGGGGAACTTCGGTATTTCCTAGGTTTGCAGGTAAAACAGTTCCCTATAGGTATTTTCATCAACCAGGAAAAATACAGCAAGGAGCTTCTCAACAAATTTGGAATGAACACTTCCAAATCAAAGCCAACTCCCATGAGCACTTCCGTGCAAATAAGTGCTGATGAAACCGTAAAGTCGGTTGACCAATCACTCTACAGGAAGCTTATTGGCTCGCTCTTGTACCTAACGGCTAGCAGTCCTGATATCTAGTTTGTTGTTGGAGTGTGTGCGAGATATCAAGTAGCACCCAAGGAATCACACTTCAATACAGCTAAACGAATCCTGAAGTACATTAAAGGAATAGTCGATGTAGGACTGTGGTATCCTAAAGAAGGCGGATTCGATTTAGTTGGATACAGCGACTCGGATGTCGGAGGCTGCAAGCTAGATAGGAAGAGTACAAGTGGAACACGTCACTTTCTTGGACCTAGACTTGTTTCTTGGTTCAGTAAGAAGCAATTGGCAAACTAACTTTCCACGGCTGAATCAGAATACTATGCTGCTGGTAGTTGCTGTATGCAGATCCTTTGGATGCAGCAGCAGTTGTCAGATTATGGAATTGAAGCCAGAGAGATGCTAATCATGTGTGATAGCACGAGTGCAATTGCAATCACGCACAATCCTGTCCTGCACTTGCGCACTAAGCATATCAACATGAAGCATCATTTCATAAGGAATCATGTCGAGAACAAGGATGTTCGGCTTTAAAAGGTTCATAAAGATATTCAGTTGGCCGACATCTTCACCAAGACTCTCCATACAGCAAGATTCAACATGCTTAGACAAGAATTGGGAATGCTACAGCCCGACTCCCTGTAAGTAATTTACTGCTTTTACTCAACAATTGAGGGGGAATGCTGTAATACCCAAGAATACATTATCCACCATTAATTATCTGTACACTCAGAACCGTCAATACAGCACTGTAGTGAACAAAGTGATATGAATCATCCTACAACTGACGTGTGCAATAATTAAGGGGGAATACAGTATGACCCATGAATACAGCATTAATCCAAAAGTTGCTGTATGGAATTAAAACCTATATGTACCTTTTAAGGGGGAACGCTGTATCGTCGCGGATACAGCACATACTATAAGATTTCGATTTAGTATATATATTATAATATTTCATTTTAAAATAATTTTTGTCCACGTGCCCTATTTTCATGTCAAACGTCATTTACATTAAATGCCTTACACGACATCTGGACAACTGAATCTCAAAAGCCGTGATGTTTTTAAATTGTTTAATATTTTAAAACCGCCGTTTCAGGCATTTAGGATAACAACAAATGTCAGAAGTGGGACCCGCTCATATTTTAACATTTTAATGGATAAGTGTACCAGTTACACTCAGTCCACCTTGACCGTTCATTTCAAAAACCGTTTCCCATCCCTTAAAGCTGACCATTCGTTCTCTGAGAAACCCTTCTTTGCCGCCAGCTATAAAAGGACTGTTACTGCCATTAGAGACTCTTTACGCTTTCTGCAAAATTTAAGAGTACTCAAGCAAATACAGCCTACAAGTTTTCTTTGCATTTTACTGCAAATTTCTTTTAATCTTCTTCATATTTTCTTGAGAATCATCAATGGCGTCTGCTCAGACCTCTGCCACCGCCCTCAAGAAAACCTCGAACATCATTGACGGACAGATCATCTCTAAATCTGTTGTCATCGAGCGTATTCTCGCTGAAACTAATCACGTCGAACCCATGGAGTTCATCATCACAAGGATACGTCAGCAAGGCCTCTACTGCCTTGGAAGTCACGCCGCCGAGAAATACGACGTCCATCTGGTTGAGGAGTTCTACCTCAACGCCGCCGCTCATTTTCTGTCGCTAGCCCAGGGAGGCCACGTCGCTGATATCACAACTATCATTCAAGGAGTGGAGATCTGCATCGATCGAGATCTTCTTCAGAACATTTACAGGATGCCCGCTGATGGCCTGACCATGGAAGAACTTGAGACTTTTGGGTCTCAAGAGCTGATAACCAAGTATTGTGGCCTGTTCACCGGCTCTTCTTCGGTTAACGAGGTTCACACCACCTATCACAAGAAGAATTTTTGTTTGCCATACGTGTACTTGCATGACTTTTGTTGCAGAATAATTGAGAATCGCACTGGTGCATTTGAAATGTCCACCAATCTGAGATTTAGGATGATGGTTGCGATTTTGACCTGTGAAAAGGTCAATTGGTGCCAGATTATTTTGAAGCGCTTGCAGGAAGAAGTATCCAAGCCTGCCACTCAAAAGAAATCGTCTGGTTTATTTTTAAACCATATTTTGACAAAATGCGGACTTCCACAATCCACAGATGCGAAGAAAATAAGCTCCCGAATCTACTTAGGAGGCGTCAAGCCTACAGCCTATAACCAGAGCACTCTCGTCTGCAACCAACCATCTTTCCACAGTATGCCAGTTTCTGAAGATCCAAGGGATGTTTCATTGAAATCCCAAAGTGTGGAATCTTCCAAGAAACGCAAGAGATCTCACAGCAAGACACATATTGCTGGTGAGAAGCCGAAAAGGAAGCTTAGGAGGCTTTCTAAAGCTAAATCCACAAAAACCTCCGAGGAAGCTTCTACCGTGGCGCAACCCACTAAACAACTACCCCAGTGCCCAACCCCTGTGGAAGAGGTGCCTGCTACTGTATCAACAGTAGATCCTGAGCCTTTGGCAACTAAGACGGATGATCGAACATCTGCCAACTTAGAAGACTCTAGCGAGTTGGCTGCCTCTGCGGAGCCAAATGCTAATTCTCTTATGCGGGATTCCACACCCGTACAGGATCCATCTTCCTTCGGGGCACCATCCCCTGTAAGGAATCCCTCTTCCCTACAGGATCCCACACCTGTAGAGAACCCCTCACTACAGCAGACTCAGACGTTGTACGCAGTCCCTCCCCGGACACTATTATCAAAAAAACCCTCCTCTCTATGCAGATTGATCATGCTTATGAAAGATTCCTTCAATGTAAAAGATACCGGCTAGCTCCATATGACACCTTATACAACTGGAGCGACTGGAGCAATGAAGAAAGATTTGTATTGGAAGTGACGGACTCGACAGATATTGAAGCCCTGATCCAATGGGAAAATCTCTACTGCAAAGAATTGATTGAAAGCCAGATGCCAGAAGAAAAGGAAAAGACAAGTCCGAGGACTCTCCCCATGATCCAAAGGAAGACCACGACTCAGACGACGACGATGATGCCTTACAAGCAGGTCTGAGAATGAGTCGTGAGGAGGCTCAGGAAAAAGAAGCCTCTCAAACCAAGAATGATGAAGGGCCATCAAGCCAAAATGAGCCCCCTTCGCCACAGCAAGAGAATATTCCTAACGATGAGGAATCAGTCCCTCAAGTCGAGGAAGAAGAAATTGTTTCGGAACAGGCACCCGAGCCTGCTGCCGCAGAAGAAGAAGTATCACGCGCCGTCCAGCAAGAGGAATCAGTCCCTCTTCCAGAACAGGCGGAAGCTTAGAGACAACAGGAGGAATCGGTCCCTCCTGTACCCATGTCTACAGACATCTCTTCGCAACAGGAGGATACAGCAACTCCTGCCGCCGAACCCGCAAGAGCTGCTCCCGCCCCATAAACCGTGGAATCAGACGACGGTACTACACTTGAGGATGTCCAACTCAATTCACGCCCTACCGTGAATTTGAGAAGGTTGAATGGATCCAAAGATTTTGCCAAGCCGGATTCTCTCAGCACTGCCGCTAGGAAAGAGTGTCTGCGTGCTCTTGGTCTTCAAACAGTCTTTATCCAGGATGCAGTGAATGCCCTTCACTCAGTCGAAAAAGCTTTAGATTGGATGCACACATCGGCAGTTGAAGAAATGACAGGTTTAAGGCATGAAGTCTCTCGTGTTGTCGAAGCCTTCACTGTCCTGCCCCATGTCTTCAAATAGGCCCTTGCCAATCTGCAAGAGAAGCAAGAAAAGATCGTAAGAGAAGAGGAATCGAAAACTCGAATATCCAAGGCCAAGACCGCAGCAGCCATGATCGAAACCACTTCTCATCTTCGAGCCCACAACAAAAGTATTAAATATATGTCGCAGGTGCTCTCCACCCTTGTCGAGAGAATGATAAACATTGAGACGAAACAGGATGCCGCACTGGAAATCCTAGGACGTCTTGATGACGCCAAAAAGGGGGAAGAAGCAAGAGAAGCAGCAAGGAGAATAATGCTACAACACGAAAGGGAATTTAATGCTGCTCAAGACAGCATTACTGCCGAATTGAACAAATTCGCTCCATCCTCTCATAGTTTCAAGATATCAGGTTCTCGACCTGAATTCCATGACCCCAATGTCCCCTGGAAAACCTTGATTCAAAGACCTTCTGAGATTCGTCTGCCAACCAACCGCCATCCCACTCCCGAAGAAGTGAAGCAATGGAGGAAAAATGAACTGATGAGATATTTTGTTAAACTCATCAGGGAATCCGCCATCTTCAAAGGTTATAAGACATTAACGGAGGCTGCAGAAAAATTCACGAAGATGTTAGAAGAAGGAAAGCTTCCTCTTCAACAAGATTTGAAATCAAAGCATAGAAGAGAAGATCGGCTCACCCATCCAGAAGACTGGATTCTTGCCTTCGACAGATCATATGATGGTAGAGATATCTATCTAGATCCAAGCAACGACTCCCTACAGCACTGGTGGCATGGAACCGCGCATGATCCAGAAAAGAGGCCATGGAGACACGCGGACTATAGGAGCTGAAATCCTTGTAATTTTTGTTTGTAATTTTTCTTTCAAAACAGCAAATTCTTGTACTCTATTTTTGAATATCAATAAAAATGTTTGCCTATCTTGAAAGATTACAACTCGTAATCTACTGTGTTAATGTATGATTACATAACTTAAATTATTGAGATAACAATCACAAGTATAGAAACTTGTTTGAAAATTAAGCTGTACGAAATTGTCTACGAAACAGTTCATAATTTCAGTTGTATACATCTAGAATACATTGTAAGATTGTGCCTGCTCGCCAATCATAAGCTTAAGTTGTAAAAATTCTTATCTGTATCGAACTCGCCTGCGAACAGTTCATAAATTAGTCCAAGTTACTAAAAGCCAGATCATTTGACAGAAGACCAAGAAATCTGCCCGAAGTCATCAAGAAAGTCATTCACTTCATGAATATGGTTTTGGCATCATCAAGAAGGACTTGAAAGATTCCAAGTCTTGGCAAAATTGTCAAAAAGGGGGAAATTGTTGGGATAACAAATACCCTGTATCGAAACAGCCAGGATAATCAAACCTTGTATCGAATAGTGATGATAAGAGGTTTTGACAATATGCCAATCCTCAATACATTAAAGAAACTATATCGAAAAGCTGGAGTGTCAACCTGTATCGAAGACCTCTCGTAAGATCCAGCATACAGTGCAGCAAAGAAGTCTCATAAAGACTAAGTATGGAAGCTGACTCGAATTGACAATACGTAATCCTTCCATACAGCTCTCAACAGGACAAAGAAGGAATCTTCAGTTCTCACTAGAATTCAAGTCCCGTTGATAAAGAAGTATTTAAATACTAAAAGGATAAAGTATTTAAATAATGTATGTCAGAAGATCTTCAAATCCTGCAAAATCCGGATTGTGTTTTTCATCCCATTGGAACGGAATCTTGCTCAACGGATTTATCTCAATGGATATATTTCAGAGACTATATATATCTCCAGAGTTTGAAGATTGAAGTCTACTGAACAACGGAATGAACAAGCTTACAAAGAAATACTCAGAGCAAAACATATCTCCAAAGCTTACTGCTATTCAGATAAAAGTGATATACAGTGCTCAACAACTTGAACAACACATCATCAGCTAGAAGCTCAGAAAGTCAAAGTTGTTGTTCATACGCTGTTCTAAACTTTGAACAAACCCAGATCTGCCCTGTGTGGACCGAGTAATCTTTGCTTCTCCGGAACTATGTGTGAAGGATTTTCATCGAAGAAGACAAAGGTTCAGAACTGTGTGTGAAGAAGCCAGTCAAAGCATTAGCTCAAACCAATCTGTGTGAACGGTTGAAGCTAAGATCTTTATATCAATCTGTGTGAATGATATATTGATTGTGTGTTGTTATAACTACGTAGTTGTGTACGCAGTAATTATAATAAACTTTTTACTCCTGTGTGGAGGACCAGTGGACGTAGAGGAGTTTACCTCGAACCACTTTAAATACTGCGTTATTTACCTTCTGCCTTACTTGTTTTAATTACTGTGATTATTTAAGTATACACTGCACATCGAGTTGCTGTATCCACAGCAACTTACTGTATTTAAGACTTCCGCTACGCACTCAGATATAAAATCAGTACAGCTTGTTGTTTAAAACACGTTTGAAGCTGTATCCAGTATACTTAGTGGCCAACATATACATACACGAAATGTATAATATTAACAAGAATCACTTATCATTATAACCAAGCAAGATAACTTGCCTCAGTTTCGGAGACGAAAAACAAATATTTCTTTGAATGAATGAACGACGTCCTTCGACAAATAACATTCACTCGAGCAAGCAACCTTGAATGAAATACAATTCATTTAATACGACAATCCTATATTTCCGATAT
This sequence comes from Orobanche coerulescens, assembly GCA_033398695.1. Classification (NCBI taxonomy): domain Eukaryota; kingdom Viridiplantae; phylum Streptophyta; class Magnoliopsida; order Lamiales; family Orobanchaceae; genus Orobanche; species Orobanche coerulescens. The sequence goes on from CM065808.1 coordinate 78,588,568, forward strand.
CGAATTCATGGAAATCGACACCTATATCTCAACATGAATTGTTCAAACTATTCCCACGAATATTAAAGTCCTAATTTATGAACTTCAATACCCACAAATCATCTCTATAATTATATTAACATATTCGTAATGTTCTTTAATACCCATGTTGATCCACCAAATCGGGATTATCAAGAACAACATCAAATAATCATTCTATTATGATAATATTATCACATGTCAAAATAATCCTCTTAAGAACATTAACAACAATTGATTATAATGTCCTAGACAATCTTAAACCACCAATATATTCAGAATTTTGGATTAACCATCATGTTTAACTTAATTATATCAAGACTAGGATAATTACCTCATAATATATTATTATCTTTCATTGAATTGGTTATACCTCCCAATAACACTCAATATTTAGACATAATGTTCTATACAATCATAATTCATCAAACAAGTTAATAATCTTTCCAAAACATGATTATAACATCCAAGAATCTCTAAGTATTAAGAACATACTCATATATAAGTTCTGATCACCATGTCCTTTATCGTGTTTTCATAATAACTAACAATAATCAAGGTAGGCCCAACATCCACAAAGGCCTAAAGTGATCCAAATTAAATGCATGAAATAAGAAAAAGATCATTTTCATATATTAATGATAAGTTTACCAAATGAGGAATCAATCATTAATTAAGAAATAATCCAAGTACTAATACAATCCGGACCATCCATCACATGCACTCAAGGCAGAAATGTATTCTTATTTCTCAAACAAAATCTCATTCTCATTTGATCCACACACACACACACACACACACACATATATATATATATATGTGTGTGTATGTGTGTGTTTGTGTGTGTGTGAACACAATTATCAAAGACACACACAAACCGCATATACATAAAAAAAATACATAATGAGGCCCATCAGTTAAAAAATGCAAATTTAGATGTATGAATGAAGTATTTTCTTGGGTAATGTAATTTTTAATGGGAATTGAAAAATTTTAAAATATTTTGAGTTTCCCAAAAATACATTATTATGTAAAAATCTTTCATCCAAAAATATATTTATTGTCCCATTCAATATAATTTTAACTCTATTTTCAGAGAGTTTAATGGAAGTAAGTTGGAGATCATAATAGCAACAAACTAATACAAATAAAAATCAAAGCTCCATTAAATATATGTAAAAAACACATATTTGAATGCTTTAGATGATAATTTAAATAGATAAAAATAAATATATATTTTATTACCTATCACATATTATAAAATTTTAACAAAATATTCCATTTTGACGTGATGTAATATCAAATAGTATTTTAATATCTATCACATATTACAAAATTAAGGTCTATTCTAATGATGCAATGTAAGTTTTATGGTAAATCAATTTAGAAAATAAACAAAAGTCCCTATGTGGGAATCGGATAGTACACTTCAGTATACAATTATTAGTTTCGGCCAGTTCTGCTACAGTGAAGTAGTTGTAATTACCGCAACTTACTATTAATAATACTTAATGGTAAAATTCGGAGGCCCCTTCTCCATAATAAAAAGAATGTGGCCCCACACCCTTGGTTTAGTGGCTTGGGCCTCGGGCAGCCTTGACAATAATCATGTTATCTCTCAATAGTTCAACAACACATGAAGTAATTGTCAACGATATCATCATCATTACAGAATTAACATTAGATTTTACAACTTACCTCTTGAAGATGAAGAACAACCTAAAAGACTTCAAGATTCCACTATAATGGTCAAGTTGCCAAGCTCCAATCCAAGGTATGAAGCCCCAAGACAAGATAGAAGAGGCTTACAATCAACGAGGAGGGCAGAGGGATGATCTCTAGGGGAAAAACTCAGAGTTAGTTCGTTAAAAAATGAAAGAGAAGACATGTCTTTATAACCTACACATTCTAAAACGTACGCTACCTGCAACGGTTAACGTATGTTAGCATCCTTTACATACGCTAACACCCTTAGTGTTACATATGTAGACCTCTTCCAAAGGCTACTCCCTCATTTCGTACCGTGCCTTACGTACATTGACGAAAATGGCGCATGTTAACTCACCACCATTATGTACGCTAACACAACAGCATTGCGTAGGTAATGCCCTTTGACTTGGCTGTCTCAATCGAGCCAAAATTCTAGCCATACACAGCCCCACACGCTGAAAATGGAGATGCAATCTGATACCCTCGGTTACGTACATAATTTATCAGGCTTAACGTACGTAACACTCATCGAGATAGCATACGCTAGGCACTAACAATAGCGTACGCTAGGTCTAAAATACTTTGCCAAAATACAACTTACCATGCAACTTCTAACAGTCAAAACAACACAAACGTCAAAACTAAAATAGTTTTATATTAAAATATCTCGATATAATAAACATTGTATAAATAAAATTATAATATAACGATATTTGTATGTTGAAAAAATTCTTCGTGTGTTTTGATAATTGCCTCATACAGCATGATATTCGAAGTCAGAATATCAGTCTAAGTATGGAAGATGCTAGAAGAACATCATACAGCCTGTCAATATATCGTAAAATCTTCCAGCAAAGTCAAAACTCCTTTCCTACAGCGTAGTCTTCGAGATACAATAAAGAAGATGTTGGATACAACAAACATGCTGTAAGTATTTTACTTAGGAAAAGTAAAACACAAATCCAACAAGACTTAAGAAACTCTAAATCGTTGAGAAAGCAAATATTATTTATTAACAAAGTATTCAAGGTTAAAGTAGCATTTAATGCTGATAGGACAATATTTAATGCAGCCAAGGAGACTACAGTTTGAAGAGCATTTAATGCTGGTAAAAAAAATGTCCGAAGCATTAAATACGAATCGCCTTTAATTTGAAACATTCTGAAGCCGCCAATCAGATCAGTCTCAATCTCACCAACTGTCCAACGACTATATTGATAATAGATCTACTTCCAAGGTTATAAATAGCCCCAAGCAAGAGGACATTGCTCAAGAATAAACGCACTTATACGATCTGATTATCAATCTTTCAAAGAGCACTACATTTTTTCATGCATACAGCTTCATTAAAAGAGAAAAAATATACAAAGTCCTCAACGAGAACAGCACACTTACAGTGAACGCTCATCATGCATACAACTGCTACTCGATCCTGTCATACCAATCTTACCATTGAGATTACTTAGCCCTGTGTGGACCAAGCCTTGTTATATCTGTAATACCCGAGATTTTTGTTCCGGAATCGTTGAGTTTTCTGGGTTTTATGGGATTGTCATTGTCCTCATCGTTGGAATTTCGTGCCATGTTTGGGTGTGTCTTGTTGGGACACGTGTTTGGAGGCGTTTCGGATCACTATGTGAGTTTTTGAGTTTTTGTGGTGTAGCGCACGCTAATGCTTGAGGCATAGCGCACGCTACTGCATGGTGTTTAGCGCACGCTACTGAATGTGTAGCGCACGCTAACTGGCAGTCCAGAGGCAGTCCAGTAGCTACTGGACTGGGACTGGAGCTTTGTTAGCGCACGCTAAGGCCGATAGCTAGCGCACGCTATCGACTTCTTAGCGCACGCTCTCTCTTCTTTCTAGCCCACGCTACCCGACAAGTGCGGTTCTGTCCAGGGGCTACTGGACTGGTTTTGTGACCCGTTAGCGCACGCTACGGCTTTTGGCTAGCGCACGCTAACTGTGTTATAGGCGGTTTCTCTGGAGCGTTGACCCCGTTAGCGCACGCTAATGCAGGGTGTTTAGCGTGCGCTAATAACTGTCCAGTATAAATACTGGACAGCAGCATTAAGTCGTCATTTTCCACTTTTCTTCATCCCTTCCGACGGGAGTGAGATCCAGAGGCGATTAGGACCGATCTTTCTCTTCTAACTTCATCTCTGAGCGGATTTGTAGATGTTTAACAACATCTAATCGTCTTCTTAGTCCAAATCAAGGTAATCTCTTTTAGAACCCTATTTTCTTAAATTTGGGGTTTTTCCTTTGATTTGTGATTCTTAACCGATCTCATCCAATCGGTTGTGTATTTTTGGTTGTCTTCACCGTAATCTTCAGATTTTGTTAACCGTTCATGGATTTTTATCGCTCGGATCAACGATTCTTGATTTCTTTGAGAATACTTAGATCCTTGTCGTTTTTAGAATCGTTTCGGATTCCGATTAGTGTTATTGATTCGTGATGATGCTATTTTCGTAGTATTCATGGGCTGTCGAAGTCTTGATCGTTTTTGGAGGTTCGAAGGTTGCCCGATCGTGCCCGTTCATCGTTTCGTCGCTCGGTATATCGAGGCAAGTATCTTGTCCATACGTTTAATGTTTCGTAGGCGTAATTATCGATAAATGATTATATACGAAACCCAATATTTAATGAACGTAAAAAGGGATCGGTATGTTCTCGATAAATGATGTCTTTCAACGATAATTCATATACTTCGTGAATATATGTGTTCTCGGAATATGTGTGTTGGTTTTGTATGTTGAAAGATGATATGATCACTTTGAGTAAGTTTAATAGACCACAATCCTTTGCCGGGGATTACGTAATGTCATGTGTACTTATTTGGTAAGAATGTGTTGTGTATGATATTAGTTGTTACTCCTTTGAAAGGGGTTGTGATGTTTAAGTGTTGCTTGGTTTGATGTTGTGCTCATTGTTATGTGATCGTTGAAAGTGATGTGCCTCCGAGTAGGATTGTAGAATCTCCAGGATCCATACTTGCTAGTATGGGTCGGGCGTGACCGTAGGGTTATCCAATCCGGGTATGTCTTGCGGGGACTCCGAGGTTCGGGGCTTGCTAGCCCGATGCCGAGATAACTTGTGGGGTTATCATCGGGTATGTCTTGCGGGGACTCCGAGGTTCGTGGCTTGTTAGCCCAATGCCGGGATAACTTATGGTTGTGGTTTGGAATGGTTCTGTGACGGTTCTTACGAGGATATGTAATTTGGTATGGTTTCCTATTGGGTTATTCACTCGGGTATGTTCTACTAGAGCATCTGGGGTTCGTGGCTTGTTAGCACGGGACACGAATAATCCTTAGGAACATGTGTTATGTGATATGGGTCGTGGACCTTGTGGCTTATGATTTGGGTCTTAGACCCCGTGTGTTGTGAATTGGATTGTGAATCCACGTTTTATTATTGGAATCGTATTTTGGAAAGATGATTTTGGGCCGTGTCCCCAAGTGTTTTCGAAAGACTTGAGAATTCCTTACTTCCAAATGTTTTCAAACTCCCGAGACCATAAAATGTTTTGTATGAGATTCATGGTTCTATTCCTACCTTTTATAAATCAAACTGTTTTGATTAATTAAATTATCTCGGGAAATATATTCAAGATTGTTATATTCTTGAAGAACGTTGTGTATGGCTTGTACTTCTGTTTTATACTTGCACTAGCAAAACAGTGGAGTTTTGCTAACCCCCGAGTATTCGGGGGGTGGATGTCTGTATTGCGTCAAGGTACTTGCAGGTAGCTGGGGAGCGAATCACAGGATCGATACGAAGGATGATGGGAGACGAAGATACTAATCACGTGAAGACCAATTATAGAGTATTTGGTAGAGTCGTGTTGGTTATTCCTCCGATGTGTTATTTTCTCGAATTATGGAAGTGTTATTTTATTCTAGCCCCTGCGTGGGTATGTGTTCTGGGCAAGGATCTTGTATGTATTGTTGTGTGTGTTGTGATATAAGACCAAATCGGTCTAATGGTCCTTTATGTAGCCATGTCGGCATGTGAAGTGATGCATTGTTGTGTATTTAGCCTGGTAGATCCTCGTGGTGACGGTCTGCGGCGCTGTAATATTCCCGAGTGGTTTTGGGGGTGTTACAGAATATGGTATCCGAGCTTAGGTTGAGAAAACCTAGGCTGTCGGGTTGAGTTGTGTGTTGTCGGATCTTGTCTTGTCAGATTTGGTCTGACTGAGTGGTGTCGCGATGCGTCGTCTGAGTTGTCGGTCGTGATTAGTATCGAGGTGCAACCATCATCTTCGTGCGATCTGTGGATGTAAGTCTCCCTATTTTATTGTGTCTCGTGTTATACGAGTTTATGTGATTCTGTGTTATTATGTGGAGTTTAATTGTGCCTCGTGAATACTTACTCCATACTTGTTTGATTCTCGTATTGTGTTGGAATAAAGAGTAGTACCGGTAGGCATGTATATATATGTATACATCTTTGTGTGAAATCGTTTTTACAGGAGTGATGTTTTGGATTGGTTACTCAATAAAAGTTTATCAATGTGGTATTTTAAACTTCAAATGTTTTGGGGAAGTCAAGTAAATTCTATTTAAAAACATCCTTCGAGGAGGAAAAATGATTTGATTTTCGTATGATGACCCCGAGACCAAAGATTTTGAGAATTCAAACTACATATATTATATTTTCATCTTACATTGAAAATTTTCAAAATTTGATTTTTAAATGCTTAAACGAGGTCTACCAATAGTTTATTTGAGACGTGACTTTCGCCTTCAACTTTTCGGTTAAACGATATGTAGTGAGAATGTAAATTGTTGGCGTTTGGATTCGTATGTTGTTGTTTAATTGTAACCTTCGGCTTTTGGCATTGTTTGGTATATGTTCATGAATGTGTTGCTGGATGAGAATAGCTAGCGCGCGCTAACGTGGCATAGATAGCGCATGCTAAATCTCTGTAAAATCATACCCTAATCGGTCTGAGCAGAAGCTCGGAAACTACATTCTGGCCGTAAGTCTAACTTTTGCGATTGTTAGGCTGACCGTTTGAGGCCGTACCCTATGTGTGTTGTTCATGAATAACAATTGTTGTGTGTGGTTATGTGTAACTTGAATTGTGTTCTTTTCCGCTGCGTGTGTAAAGTCCAAAATGACTTTTTGGGTACTCTTACCAAATAGTGTGTGTTTTAAAATGACCTTTCGGGTTCGTAAATTTGAATTATTTCGTTGACCCTTTTTCCTGACTCTTTTGTCGGGTGACTTAACGTATATTTTGAAACTATTGAGTTTCCGCGTCTACGCCTTGTAATTTCAAATGGTATTTGATGACGGTATTTGGTATTTGGAAAATGACTTTTGGGGAGTATTTGGAAAGTATTTCCGTCATCGGCCTTTTTGGCATTTTGGAACGTTTTTGAAAATGGTTTTCAACTTGGTGAGTTCCGGCGCGGAAACCGTACAGAAAATGATTTTGATATAATGGATGATTTCAATTTCATTGCATTTATAAATCGCATAACAACGACATTATAAATGAAGATTTTTGGTATAATAGTTTGTATATTGTGCTCTAACTGGAATTAAATGGTAATATGTATATGATTTAATGATGTTGGATTAAAGACAGAGATGTGAATATCTTGCTATGTGTTATGATCCTTCGTTGCCATAGGTTGTTGTTTGTTAGTATGCCGAGGGGCAGAGGTCGTGGTCGTAACCGTGGTGCTGATGGCCACGGGGATCAGATGCGGAATCGAGAGAATGTCGTTGAGAATGATTTTAGTTTGGGTGTTGCTACTATATTGCAACAAGTAGCGACTCAGATGACTCAGTTGACCCAGGTGGTTCAACGTAGCATTGACGCGAGTCAGAACGTCGGTGTAAATCAATGGCTTCGCGAGGTAGTTCATATGAATCCCCCTCGATTCGCCGGTGCTGCGGATGCGTGGGGCTGGGATGGTTGGATTTTCCAGTTGGGAAAGATTTTCGAGGCTGTCGGATGTCCTGAAGAGCGAAAGGTACCTATCGCTCAGTACCTTCTTGACAAAGATGCCGCTAATTGATGGGAAGCTGTTAAACCTCGTGATCGTGATGTCACGTGGGCGGAGTTCCAGGCATTTATGGAAGCTGAGTTCTGTCCGAAACCGATTAGAGAGCAGAGGATTCGTGAATTCTACTTGGCAGAACCGCAAGATATATCGGTATCGCAAGCTATCATTGATTATAGCAAACAACTCAGTTATGTGCGAGACCGGGTGAGAACCGAGGAAGAGAGGATCCTTCACTTTGACAGACGGATGAAACTGGATATTCGCGTGTATATGTCGGGATTCAATTGCACTTCGTTGAGGGACTATCAAGATCGATCATTAGCCCGTGAACTAGCTTCGTTATCGTCGGAGCGTGTGTCCGAGTCGAAGAAGCAAAGGAAGTCCGATGACCGTGTGGACGGTGCAGGAGTTGGTGTTTCTAGTTTTCAATGTCGTAGCCTTTCCGCTGTGAAGCTCCATCGCTCGATGCGTGGAACTGAGAGTTCCAAGTCGTCTGTTCTGACTCCTGGTAAAGCCAGGAGATGTTTTAACTGTAATGTGGCGGGACATGTTCGTGCACATTATCCTTCTCCGCCAGTAACGTGTTACAGGTGCGGACTCGAGGGACACCGAGTTCAGTTTTGCGAGATGGTTACTGAGCCTTCCGGGGCACGGAATTGAGCACCGATATCTGGATCGACTCCGAGAAGCCCCTGAGTGGCTTAGCCTATCAGTTGTTTGTTATGTTATTTCCCTCGTTTTGTTGTTTCGATATTCCGGAGATTAACTTCTTTTATTTGAAGTGAATCGGATTTTGAACTCTGTACTTTCGACTCTGTCGAATCGTTTATGTTCGTTGATATTTTCTGAACTTGTCCTGTCTTGTGCTTTTGGTTGATTGAACAAGTTGTGGTATTGTTTCAGAATAACCCATTTGTCGTTATGACTTTCCAATTGCTATTCCCTTTCCTGTGGATCTTATGTGAATACACATCTTATTGTCTTCACCGGATCGTATATTGTCTCGAGTCGAGATGTGAACTTTGGGGTTGTTGTTTGAGTATTATTGTTCGTCGTGATTCGAACATGATTGATCGACTGTTGTCGTCTCGATCGTTGTAACTCAATCGTTTGATGGTTCAGTTTTTGTTGATCTCGTTTCGTGATTGTTGAGCGTTAGGACCCCTTCGTAATTTCCTTAAGTTCAGGAAATTTGTTTTGTGTTCGATCCTCCAACCCTTGGGCTGTGGAATTTCGTATTGGTTCAGCGTATAGCTCGTGTTTTGGTTGATGTACTGTTGAATTGTTCGACCGTATTGATTTCGTTCGTTGTGTTTTGTTATTTCGGCAACGTATATCGTGTGTTATCTGAGTTTGTTTTGCGTCGTTCGTTATATGTTTCAAGTTTCGGGGACGAAACTTCTTTTAAGAGGGGTAGAATGTAATACCCGAGATTTTTGTTCCGGAATCGTTGAGTTTTCTGGGTTTTATCGGATTGTCATTGTCCTCATCGTTGGAATTTCGTACCATGTTTGGGTGTGTCTTGTTGGGACACGTGTTTGGAGGCGTTTCGGATCACTGTGTGAGTTTTTGAGTTTTTGTGGTGTAGCGCACGCTAATGCTTGAGGCATAGCGCACGCTACTGCATGGTGTTTAGCGCACGCTACTGAATGTGTAGCGCAAGCTAACTGGCAGTCCAGAGGCAGTCCAGTAGCTACTGGACTGGGACTGGAGCTTTGTTAGCGCACGCTAAGGCCGATAGCTAGCGCACGCTATCGACTGCTTAGCGCACGCTCTCTCTTCTTTCTAGCGCACGCTACCCGACAGGTGCGGTTCTGTCCAGGGGCTACCGGATCGTTTTGTGACCCGTTAGCGCACGCTACGGCTTTTAGCTAGCGCACGCTAAGCGTGTTATAGGCGGTTTCTTCCGAGCGTTGACCCGTTAGCGCACGCTAATGCAGGTGTTTAGCGCGCTAATAATCGGCTCAAAGATAAATACCGACAAAGCAGCATTAAGTCGTCATTTTCCACTTTTCTTCATCCCTTCCGACGGGAGTGAGATCCAGAGGCGATTAGGACCGATCTTTCTCTTCTAACTTCATCTCTGAGCGGATTTGTAGATGTTTAACAACATCTAATCGTCTTCTTGGTCCAAATCAAGGTAATCTCTTTTAGAACCCTATTTTCTTAAATTTGGGGGTTTTCCTTGGATTTGTGATTCTTAACCGATCTCATCCGATCGGTTGTGTATTTTTTGTTGTCTTCACCGTAATCTTCAGATTTTGTTAACCGTTCATCGATTTTTATCGCCCGGATCAACGATTCTTGATTTCTTTGAGAATACTTAGATCCTTGTCGTTTTTAGAATCGTTTCGGATTCCGATTAGTGTTATTGATTCGAGATGATGCTATTTTCGTAGTATTCGTGGGCTGTCGAAGTCTTGATCGTTTTTGGAGGTTCGAAGGTTGCCCGATCGTGCCCGTTCATCGTTTCGTCGCTCGTGATATCGAGGCAAGTATCTTGTCCATATGTTTCATGTTTCGTAGGCGTAATTATCGATAAATGATTATATACGAAACCCAATATTTAATGAACGTAAAAAGGGATCGGTATGTTCTCGATAAATGATGTATTTCAACAATAATTCGTATACTTCGTGAATATATGTGTTCTCGGAATATGTGTGTTGGTTTTGTATATTGAAAGATGCTATGATCCCTTTGAGTAAGTTTAATAGACCACAATCCTTTGCCGGGGATTACGTAATGTCATGTGTACTTGTTCGGTAAGAACGTGTTGTGTATGATATTAGTTGTTACTCCTTTGAAAGGGGGTTGTGATGTTTAAGTGTTGCTTGGTTTGATGTTCTGCTCATTGTTATGTGATCGTTGAAAGTGATGTGCCTCCGGGTAGGATTGTAGAATCTCCGGGATCCATACTTGCAAGTATGGGTTGGGCGTGACCGTAGGGTTATCCAATCCGGGTATGTCTTGCGGGGACTCCGAGGTTCGGGGCTTGCTAGCCCGATGTCGAGATAACTTGTGGGGTGATCATCGGGTATGTCTTGCGGGGACTCTGAGGTTCGTGGCTTGTTAGCCCAATGCCGGGATAACTTATGGTTGTGGTTTGGAATGGTTCTGTGACGGTTGTTACGAGGATATGTGATTTGGTATGGTTTCCTATTGGGTTATTCACTCGGGTTTGTTCTACTTGAGCATCTGAGGTTCGTGGCTTGTTAGCACGGGACACGAATAATCCTTAGGAACATGTGTTATGTGATATGGGTCGTGGACCTTGTGGCTTATGATTTGGGTCTTAGACCCCGTGTGTTGTGAATTGGATTGTGAATCCACATTTTATTATTGGAATCGTATTTTGGAAAGATGATTTTGGGCCGTGTCCCCAAGTGTTTTCGAAAGACTTGAGAATTCCTTACTTCCAAATGTTTTCAAACTCCCAAGACCATAAAATGTTTTGTATGAGATTCATGGTTCTATTCCTACCTTTTATAAATCAAACTGTTTTGATTAATTGAATTATCTCGGGAAATATATTCAAGATTGTTATATTCTTGAAGCACGTTGTGTATGGCTTGTACTTCTGTTTTATACTTGCACTAGCAAAACAGTGGAGTTTTGCTAACCCCCGAGTATTCGGGGGGTGGATGTCTGTATTGCGTCCAGGTACTTGCAGGTAGATGGGGAGCGAATCACAGGATCGATACTAAGGATGATGGGAGACGAAGATACTAATCACGTGAAGACCAATTATAGAGTATTTGGTAGAGTCGTGTTGGTTATTCCTCCGATGTGTTATTTTCTCGAATTATGGAAGTGTTATTGTATTCTAGCCCCTGCGTGGGTATGTGTTCTGAGCAAGGATCTTGTATGTATTGTTGTGTGTATTGTGATATAAGACCAAATCGGTCTAATGGTCTTTTATGTAGCCATGTCGGCATGTAAAGTGATGCATTGTTGTGTATTTAGCCTGGTAGATCCTCGCGGTGAGGGTCTGCGGTGCTGTAATATTCCCGAGTAGTTTTGGGGGTGTTACAATATCTGACCTGTGTGGGACGAATAGAACCAAGTACAAAGCTTCAATCTATATGAGAAGAAGCAAGTCGAAGAAGCCAAAGTTAATCTGTGTGAACGGCCCAAGCTGCTGTCGAATCTATCAATCTGTGTGAACTATACAACGATGTGTTTAGTTAAAGTCACATAGTTGTGCACGCCGTGATTTTAATAAATAATTACTTATGTGTGGAGGACCAGTGGATGTGGAGGGGTTTACCTCGAACCACTTTAATCAATGTGTCTTTACTTTCTATCATTTACTATTTTCTATCTGCCTGCGTGATTTCAGTATACAAATCGTAAAAACCCTATACCTATCAAGCTAACAGGATATTACTCAGTTATTGTATTCAGCAACTTAACCTTAGACTTCCACTATGAAAATAAACTTCGAGAAAGATACAGCTTATTCAAACCCCTGTAAAACCCCCTAAATTCGATGGCTTATCACATGTACAATGTACGAAATCATGATGTAATTTGATAATATTTATCTTATGACATGAAATTTATTTAATAAACCAAATAATAAAAATTAAAATAGTGTGTTGATTCACCTATTGGTCTATTTTTCAACACCTAATTACATGTAGACTCACTAATGGACTCAACCCAACTTAATAAAATTCATAAGTCTTGGAATTTTGATTGAAAGCCCAATCCAAACAACTTAATCCATTTATAATTTAATAAATACCCAATTAAATATATTAACATTCTATACATTTAAAATACAAAAATATATATATATATATATATACACACACATATTGGGGCGGCCAAATGGGGAGAAAAAGAGGGGGAATCAATATTTTTTAAAGCCCCATGTCTCCCATGCAAGAGACATAGGTACTACTCATTTCCCATGCCTTGACCATACTTAAAAATACACCCATTTTAATACTTACACCCAACACACTTTCTCCCACACACACCAACACAAAATCTGCATTTGAGATTTTAGAGAGAGGGGAGGGCTGGACTAAAAAGGAAGGAGGAGGAAGAAGAAGAAAATTCAAGCAAAGAAATAGGTAACATTACTTTCTACTTCCATTTCCATAATTTCTAGTAATAATTCTTTTAATCTAACTTTAAACTTAAAACATGCAAACAAAATACTCACCTTGGGGTGTATGGTGATGGCCGAACTATATAGTGTGAGAGGGGATGTCATTTTCCAACTTTCGAGACCTACAACCGACTAAATCCGGCAAGATGGAGGTGGGTGAAATCTCTTTCAAACCTTTAAAGTAGAATCTCTTCTTTTACTTGTGATGCATGTGTTAAATCTTAAATATTTTGATATTTGATAGGATCTATGATAAAATCTTCATGTCAAAATTACATATTATGATATTGCGTATAGCTATGCATAATTCGTTTTTCTTAAATTTAATTCTCTAATATTATGAAAAATATGGAAGCATGTACTAATCTGAATTTCTTGTATAAATGCATGTTTTCCAATATGTATGTTATGGTTATAGCAACATGCAATACGGTTTATTGAATTTAAACGACAATCGATTTGGTAGTCGGATGTCGATTTTGTGATAAATTGAATGTTATATGTTTTCTTCTAAATGTCGTTGAAAACCCTACCAAAATATGAAATCTTGTGTTGTATGATTATGTTATGATATATGGATAATTTTTTTGTGGCCAAAACGGGACTTGAAATGAGTAAACGGAACTTTTGGGCATAATTTGTAATTTCTTAAAGTTTGGGGACTAAACTAAAATTTATGAAAATAAAACATTCTGTACATTGGACGGTACATATTATATCATGTATGGGCTGTCCATAAAGTTTCAAGTGATTCGGAGTTTGATATCTAAACTTAATAGTCCAAATCACAATTTTAAAATAATTTCGGGGTCAAAATGCAAGAATTCCAAACTTCTAGATCAAGTCCAAAATTTTCTGGAATATTAACAAATCTATAATTCCAGGTTCATCATGAGTCATCTCGTAAAATTTTGTTAAATTCCGAGCTAAATTCATAGCTCTATAAGCCTCGGAACGATTTTCTTAAGTTTTGGGGCAATACCGTAATTTCTGGAAATTTCAGTCCCGAAACTGGAAATTTCCTAATTTTCCTTAAATCTAGAGTCAAGGAAGTATTTTTGGCTTCCTCATAAATTTTCATAACCATCCAATTTGTTTCATACTCCAAACGTTTAGGGTTGAACCTAAGGGTAAAAACGTCCTTTCAACCTATTTCAGAAAACTCTCGTTTCGTTGCGTCGAACCTACCCATTTATATATCTGACCTGAACCCATCAGACCGTTAATAAATTATTGAGAATATTTTCGAATTTATATACAAGTCCTATTCCGTACTACCGTGCCACAAATATTTAACCATATTCCATACTAAATCAAAAGATGCTATTAACCTCACTGACCGAACGTTTACATGATACTTGTGAAATGCGTCAAATTGATAACTGTGACTATCCGGGAACTAAGTGCTATACAAACAAAGTGCCACAGACAGGTCCTCCTCTAACTCTATTGGGACAAAGTGCTACGTCGACGGACGGGGGCCACCTCTTGAGCCCATACGAAACAGAGAGCCGACCTACAATCCGGGGGCCACCTCTTGAGCTGTAGGAGCCACCTCTAGAGTCCCAAATCGAGTCGGCACGGTTAGACCGAGTCTTGGATCGAGAAGCGTGGTTGCGGTTCATGAACGAGGCTACCGTTGTTTCCTATTCCCATAACTGAGGAACGGAGTGTTCCGAGAGACCTGGGTCGTAGACTTGGGGTGTAATCGCGATTATGGTGTGATCCGGGTATTGACCCATAACTACGGACATACCGAGCCCAGATAAGAGATAGGGAAGCACACGCTAAGTGTGAGAGCGAAGGCTCAGCTATTGGGGCGATGGTCCAAATCTTGGGGCGACGACCTATATTGCTTGGAGTAATAAGGAGAGTCTAGAATCCAAAGTCCACATCGGCAGGATTCGAAAGTGGATTGACTGATCGTCTGATTGACTGACTGCTTGACTTGACATCCGTCCACGGGGATAGGATTATAATATTACAACTACATAATGATTATTGTTTTATAAAAATTCCGACGTAATTGTAATTGTTCCCACTTTTTCATAATTGATAAAATCATGTATCACTTAAAAATTTACAAAGGAAAGAGCCACACTTGCACACGATCACCCACTCACTGAGACCTTTTGTCTCACCCCACCGTTTTCCCTTTTAAACCATAGAATGAGCAAATAGCAGAGGACGAAGAAGGCTTCGTGGAAGAGACCGAATAGAAGACTGCCTTCAAGATTTAGGACTTCTGTTCTTAGAATTTCTGTTGTTATCCTAATTTGTAATAGTTAATTATGCTTCATGCTTATTTCATTTGGTATTTTTCCGCTGCAAACTCTGAACATTGTAATTTCGATTATCAGCTTTGTCACAATGAATCTTAGAACATCGGGCTAAGATTGTTGTTTTGAAATATTATCCAATCGTTATGTTGATTGCGCGATTTATTGTTGCATTTTGATTGATTGATCGACCGATGCGCTGCACCCTCGTCCTTCCCGATGTTGGGGGCGTGACAGGAGTGGTATCAGAGCCTGCTTTGTGAGGACACTTACAACGGGCTAACCAGGATAAGATTCTTCGGACTTAGATGGGAATTCCACCTAGGACGAAGTGAACCATAAGCTTTAGACCTAATGTAGGTTTCTCAAGTCAATTCTCATAAAGATTTCTTTCGACTTGTCATTATTCACTTGGAATATGCATAGTCAAATTCAAATTTCCTATGTCATTGGCCAAGATACTTGATTAACTATCCACAGCATTTCCTCGACTGAATTAATTCTTCTATTGAACTCTTGAAACAGATATAGTTTATTTCACTTATCCATTTCTCAAAGTCATATCACCATTCATTCAAAATTGATGAAGTTCCTTTAAACACCACTAAACTTCATTGTCTTCTTAAAAATGGAGTATTATTGTTCCTTGTTGTTAATATCATATAAGCTTATTTGTTGTATCATTAAGTTCACTGCCTTAATGATTATTCATGCTTGATAGAGTCTTATATTGGATATTAGATTTTACGAGATACTGACTCAGTTTCATTTTATTAACTAGATGGACCACACAGACAAGAAGATTGTGACCCAGCAAATATTTAATTATGCGTTTAATTCTACATGACAACATAAATCACTAATAATTCCACATAAGACTGTTAATCCTCACACATTCCCCTAACTTATAATAGATGGCTGACCGAAGACGCGGACGCCCTCGCATGAATCGTGACGAGCAGCACCAATGCGATGATTGCTCACGCTCTCCTCCACGAGGAGGAAATGGGAACGATGCCATGGCCTAAGACCTTACTCAACTGACGAACTTCCTACAATAAAAGACTGCTAACAACGGGAACCACAACGAAACTCATGATCGTACCCTGAAAAGATTCTTACGTTTCAAGCCGCCTACCTTTGACGGGGAACCCGACGATATCAAATCTGAACTCTGGATGGAGAAAATTGAGGGAATTTTCAATGCCCTTCAGTATACCGATGAACAGCGGATATCGCTGGCTGCATTCCGACTCAAGGCCGCAGCTCATGACTGGTGGAGGAGTGTCAACGAGGGCTGGACGAGAGAAAACCGTGTCAGGACATGGGCTAACTTCCTGACTGAATTCCTAACTCAATACGTGTCAGCAGCAAGCAGAGAGGCTAGACGAGACAAGTTCTACCACCTGAAGCAAAGAGCCATGACAGTAGCTCAATATGAAGCCTAGTTTAACAGGTTGTCTAAATACGCACCGGGATTGGTAGCAACTGAGGAGGACAAGCTCTATAAATTCACTAGAGGATTGAGGTAGTCGCTTCAACAGAGTCTTCTAACTGTCCAGTTGACGAGACTTACCCAAGCAGTGGAAGCCGCCACCCGGATCGAGAGCGGAACTGCGAGGTTTGCTCAACAGAAAAGTCGTTTCTCCAACAACGCCAAGAGGCCTGCTACCCGACCAACATCAATGCCACCACAGAAGTTTAAGAGTACGAGGACTCAAGGAAGCTCGAGTGAAACAAAGGCACCAGTTATCAACAAACCAACAACACCTTGCACCCACTGTGGTAGGGAAGGGCATAAGTCAGAGTTGTGTTGGAGGAAGCTCGGAAAGTGCCTACGTTGCGGAAGCCCAGAATATCAAATTCGAGAATGCCCAGATATGAACACCCCGACGATCAAACCAGCTACTGCAGCCAAACCAGGAAACAACAAAGGAAAATCCCCAGCTCGAGTATTCGCATTGAATGTTCAGGAGGCCCCAGAGAACAACGATGTGGTGGAAGGTACACTCCTGATATCTAATCAACTTGCACGAACACTTATAGATCCAGGATCGTCCCATTCGTTTGTTGCACCGCATATTTCTAAGAAACTTGATAGACCGTTAGAATCCATACCATTATGTCTAGAAGTATCTACCCCAATGGGAGTTAGTCAGCTAGCGGATAAAGTCCATTCTACGTGTGATGTGATCATCAATGGTAACTATTACTCTGCCGATTTAGTAGTGCTTCCAATATTAGAGTATGACGTCATCTTAGGAATGGATTGGCTGTCTAAGCACTATGCACAATTGGATTATCATTCTGAGATAGTTAGGTTTTGCGAACCTAACAATCCAATTGTGGAATTAATTGGAGACGCTGGAGTCAACCTAGCACCTATAATATCAGCTATTAAGGCTAGGAAGGCAGTTGCCAAACGGGCAAATAGCCTTCATCATTAACAAGCCCAAGAGTAAATCGGGCATAGAAACCATACGTATAGTGTCCGAATACCCTAACGTATTTCCCGAAGAATTAACCTTCCTACCACCTGAAAGAGAGGTTGAATTCAATATCAAAATCATGCCTAGGAAGGCACCCATTGCAGAGCCACCATATCGAATGGCACCACTGGAGCTGCAAGAGTTGAAGGTCCAACTGCATAAGTTACTCGATGTGGGTTTCATACAACCCAGTGTATCACCATGGGAAGCTCCGGTATTGTTTGTCAAAAAGAAGGACGGAACATTGAGGCTTTACATAGATTACCGTGAACCCAACACCATTACGGTTAAGAACAAGTATCCTCTCCCGAGGATAGATGAGTTGTTTGAACAACTCCAAGGAGCTACGGTGTATTCCAAATTCGATCTTCAACAAGGATACTACCAGTTAAAGATTAAGAATGAAGATGTCCCTAAAACTGCATTCCAAACTAGATACGGCCACTATAAGTTTGTAGAGATGCCTTTTGGACTCACGAATGCTCCTGCGGCATTTATGGATTTAATGCACAGAGTATTTCAACGCTATCTCGACCAATTCGTATTAATTTTCATTGATGACATACTCGTGTACTCTAAGTCGGAAAAAGATCACGAGAGACATCTTAGACTGGTGTTGGATACACTAAGGCAGCACAAGTTGTACGCCAAGTACAGCAAGTGTGAATTTTGGTTGAGGGAAGTGCCGTTTCTGGGCCACATTATTTCTGGAGAAGGATTGCAGTAGATCCATCTCATACAATTATGAATGATCTTACGGATTAAAACATCTTCGAATTCAAAGATACGTACATCATCACAACACTGTATTCAATCTCGATTACAATTCTCATGTGAAGTTCAGGTGATCTAAGGTTGATGCGCTTGTTTCTAATATCATCATTACATCCAAACTTTATCTTAAAGATGAACTAACAAATCCAACTTATAAGAAAGGATACAACCTTCGATGATTCTTTCTTAAGTCCATTTAGCAAAAGTGATATCAACTCCAAGTCTATGATCAATATGGCAACACCATTCAATATGGATTATCCAACTCATAACACTACTCTTATTGTTTGACAAAACAAGGTTTCAACTATAATGTTCTCAACAAAGGTAACTTAAGCATAATCATCCCAGTTTCCTAAACATGATGTTTGGTTGAATAAATCATCTATGGAACTTAATATCCTTGGTAGCATGATCATAACATCCTTAAGAATATGAATTCAAGCTTGGAGATAGCATAACATACCTTAAGATG
Source organism: Orobanche coerulescens (assembly GCA_033398695.1). NCBI lineage: Eukaryota > Viridiplantae > Streptophyta > Magnoliopsida > Lamiales > Orobanchaceae > Orobanche > Orobanche coerulescens. The sequence goes on from CM065808.1 coordinate 78,607,462, forward strand.
AAGAAAATGCTGAGACAATAGGTAGAATCCAATTCCGGTTGCTTGTGTGCCAATCAAAGATGTTCTTCAACTTCAATGATCAAGTAATAGTGATATCCAATCTTCAATGATCAATTAAAGGTGTTCTAAAGGTGTATAAGGTGGCTTGGGAACTCTCTGGGGATGAAGTATGTTGAAAGCCAAATGAAAGAAACGAATGAAATGAAATGGGGTGCTGTCCCATTTATAACTTTCTGAGCATAACGTGCGGTAGCCTTTGCTCATAGCGTACGTTATTGTCCAAAATAGCTTATTGTATTGCTTCTGAACTTCATTACGTACGCTACACTTATCATGTTACATACGTAACCAGTACCATTAGCGTACGCTACATACTTACCTTAGCGTACGTTAATATCTGTTGACTTAAAAAGTGTCCAGGTTCATCCGCAGGAATCTTATCCGGACCCATCGTCTGGCTGGCGCATGTTCTAGCTGCCCAGCTCAATTATTAGCTGCTTTACGTACGCTACGCTTCATTCGTAGTGTATGCTAACTTTGGCGGATAACGTACATTAAGCTTCCTTCTTAGCGTACGTTATCAAGTAATTACATGAGAAAATTTACATGTTGCTATAACCATGCACAAGGATACAAATATGAGAAAGGTCATACTTCGATTATTGATATCACAAATCCAAATAATACAGGGTTCAAATACAGATGAAATACTCAATAATTACTCCGGATATTACATACTCTCCTTCTAAAAAGGAGTTTCATCCCGGAACTCAAGACGAAAATAACTCTGGATATGTGGACCTCATGTTATCTTCCGTTTCCCAAGTGACTTCTTCCACTCCGTGGCATGACCACTGAACCTTAACCAAAGCGATCAGTTTGTTTCTCAATTGCTTAACTCGACTCTCGAGTATCCTGATCGGTCTCTCTTGAAATGTGACATCATGAGCGACTTCGATCTCGCCGAAATCAATGACATGACTAGGATATGGTATATACTTCCATAACAAGGATACGTGGAATACATTATGGACATGGCTCAATGACGACGGTAATGCCAACCTATATGCCAACTCTCCAACTCTCTCAAGAATCTCGAACGGTCCGATATATCTCGGACTCAGCTTTCCTTTTCTCCCAAAACAAAAGATTCCCCAAGTAGGAGAAACTTTTAAAAGCACGTGATCTCCAATACTGAACTCTAATGGGCGAAGGCGCACGTCTGCGTCAGATTTTTGTCCACTCTAGGCGGTCAACAGTTTTTCGCGAATCAAGGCTATCTTTTCTCGTGACTGTACGATCAATTTTGGTTCTGTTCCGATCAAGTCTGATGAATCATCCCAATATAGAGGTGATATGCATCTCCCCCCGTATAATGCCTCAAACAGTGCCATCTTAATAGAAGCATGCCAACTATTATTGTAGGTGAATTCAATCAACGGTAGATGAACTTCCCAATCAGTTGACCAATCTAAGGCACAAGACCTCATCATGTCTTCCACTGTTTGAATAGTCCTCTCGGATTGTCCGTCTGTCTGCGGATGATAAGCTATGCTGAAGTTCAATTCGGTTCCCAAGGCTTTATGAACTACTTTCCAAAAATGAGACACAAAGCGACCATCTCGGTCATAAATAATGGTCTTAGGCGTACCATGCAATCAGACTATTTCTGCAACACTCGTGCCAACTTCTCTGGTCCCCAAGTATCCCTAATGCCTAGAAAATGAGCTGATTTGGTTAAACGGTCAACTATCACCCAAATCATGTTCATCCCTATTCTGGTCTTCACCATATTAGTGATAAAGTCCATCGATATGTCCTCCCACTTCAATTCAGGAATCGGGAGCGGCTTCAGCATGCTGGCAGGTCATTGATGCTTGATCTTAACTTGCTGACAAACCAAACATTTCGAGACGTAATCGGCTACGTCTTTCATCATGTTGCCCCACCAGAAATTCTGCTTCAGATCCTTATACATTTTACTGGTGCCCGGCTGGATAGAATAGGGCGTACTGTGAGCTTCCTTCAGAATTGTTTGCTTCAAAACATCGACATCGGGAACACAAAGTCGGCTCTGAAATCTCAAGACTCCATCACCATGAATTACAAATCCTGGGGCTTTTCCCTTGCTCACTTCATCGCATAACCGAATCATCAGAGGATCATCCAATTGCTTAGATTTGATTTCTTCGGTTAAGGATGAAGTTATTTCAATAACACACAGTTGTCCCTCGACTCTTTGCAACCATACTTCAATTCCTTCACGAATCAATTCCCGTTGAATGCTGGTCTGGGAGGTGAGAGTCTCCAGCATTCGAATAGAAACAGGTTTGCGGCTCAGTGCATCGGACACTACATTTACTTTGCCTGGATGATAAAGAATCTCCAAGTCGTAGTCCTTAATTAATTCCAACCATCTCCTTTTCCGCATGTTTAACTCCTTCTGACTGAAGATGTATTTGCGACTCTTGTTATGCATAAAGATTTGACAGTGAGTCCCGTACAGGTAATGCCTCCAGATTTTCAAAGCAAAAACTACCGCTGCCAGCTCCAAATAATGCGTTGGGTAATTTACTTCATAAGGCTTCAGCTGTCGTGACGCATAGGAGATCACATTCTCATTCTGCATCAATACACACCCGAGTCCTTGGTTCGAAGCGTCACTGTAAACTATGAATCCTCCAGTTCCCAGTGGGAGTGCTAAAATCGGTGCCGTCGTCAATATCTTCTTCAATTCATCAAAGCTAGTCTGGCACATCTCATTCCACTCAAACATTTGGATTTTCTGCAGTAATCAAGTAAGTGGGTGGGTAATTTTGGAAAACCCTTCCATGAACCGATGATAATACCCAGCAAGTCCTAAGAAACTCTGGACTTCCTTCACGTTCTTAGGAGACTTCCAATATATAACTGCTTCGATTTTCTGGGGATCTACTCAGACTCCTTCTGCTGATACTACGTGACCGAGGAACATTACTTTCTTGAGCCAAAATTCACACTTAGAAAGCTTGGCGTACAATTACTCGTTTCTCAAAAGGTCTAAAACGATCCGCAAATGTTGTGGATGCTGTTCTGGGATCTTGGAATAAACTAGAACGTCATCAATAAATACGACTACGAACTTGTCCAAATACTCTATGAACACTCGATTCATCAATTGCATGAATACAGCAGGTGCATTAGTGAGACCGAACGGCATCACTACAAACTCATAGTGTCCGTAACGAGTTATGAACACTGATTTTGGAACATCGGATTCCTTAATCCTCAATTGTTGATATCCCGACCCCAGATCAATCTTGGAAAACACTGTTGCTCCTTGCAGCTGGTCAAATAAATCATCAATCCGTGGCAACGGATACTTGTTCTTAATCGTCATCTTGTTCAGTTCTCGATAGTCAATAAACAATTGAAGTGATCTATCTTTCTTCCAGACAAAAAGAACTGGTGCACCCCAGGGCGAAATGCTTGGCTGGATATAACCTTTGTCCAGTAACTCTTCCATTTGCTTCTTTAATTCGTACATCTCAGTAGGTGCCATACGATACGGCGCCTTAGAAATTGGTGTAGCTCCTGGTTCCATCTCGATAGTAAATTCTACATCCCGTCGTGGAGGTAGTCCAGGTAATTCGTCAGGAAACACATCCGGAAATTTGTTCACAGCAAGAATGGATGAAAGTTCCACTTTTCCGTCTTCCTTCTTCATTGCGTAACACCAGTATCCAATACAACCCTATTTTAGCAATTTGACAGCTTTCATCGCTTTGATCATCTTTCCTGAGCTTTCTGGTCTCCATCCCTCAAATAGTTTTTCGGAACCATCATCAGCTATCATCGAAATATTCCTCTTACGGTAGTTTACAATAGCTCCATATCGATTAAGCCAATCATCTCTGAGTATGAGGTCGTCTCCTTGCATTTCCATCACAATCATATTTGAGGGCCACTCTATGCCTCCAATTGAAACAAGTAAATCTCTAGTTTCTAAGTTTCCCACAATCCTCTCTCCACTCCGTAAACCCACAACATAAGGCTCAAAATTATGAAAACCAGAAATATTCAAACGATTTACACAAGACAAGGATATAAATGAATGCGTAGCTCCTGTATCGAATAAAACGCTAACTGGCTGTGAAAGGATCTGAACAGTACCTGATGCAACAGCAGCATCCTGATCGTCTGCCCTCCTCATCTCATACAGACATGGGGGAACGTATCTGTCACTCGATGTCCCCTTTAAGTAAAACTATCCACTGCCTCGTCCGCGACCAAAATTTTGGGGCAGCTGAACACTCTACTGCGTCTGCTGAATACTTGCTTCCTTCTGAGCTGGCTGTGATGTACAGGCTCTAAAAGATTTTGCAACCTCTTCACGGAACACCGCACGATATCCCCCTCGACCACAATCAAAACAAGTCACGGCAGGAAGGGGGCAATTTCATCGATAGTGTCCCATCTGACCACAGTTAAAACACTTCCTTACATCCGTCGCGGCTGATACTGTTCTGAAGTTCTTTTCGCTCTTAGATGGGTGCGAAGGTTTCTTGAACGAATGAAAGGATGACTAGCCTTGCGGGGCCCACTGCTCTTGTGCTCTATAAAAGTACTAGAGACTTTCTGCTTCTTGGATTCTGCAAACTTTTCCATCGCTGCTTCTTTGATTTCATACGCCAAAGCATTATCCTGATATTGACGGAGACTGGTACATTCGAATCCGGACATGTACCTCTGAATCTATAGTTTCATTCTCATATCAAAATGGATCATTATTTCTGCATCTGTTCTGACCAGATGTCGAACAAATGCCAGCTACTGGTTAAACGTCCTAATCGCCTAAGATACTGGCACATCCGAAGGCTGCGCAGAGAAAAACTCCCGAACTTTGGCTTCCCTCACTGGACGAGGGCAGTACTGAGCTTCCATCATCAATTTAAATTCTCCCCAGTTAGCATCATGATCTACAGGCCGGATGGCTTCCCACCACTCGGACGCTTCCCCTATCAGAAAGTACTAAGCAATAGAGGCTCTATGGTCGTCTGGGTAATTAATCCCGGCAAAAAAATTTTCCAGTTCTTTTAACCGATGATCCCATGTTGGTGTCTCAGAAAAGCTGTCGAATTTCGGTGGTTGCATCTTCGCCACCTCTTTCAGCCATCGATCGGCTCGATTTCCCATGTCTGCGATACCTAGCTGTATATCTCCCTGTTGTAATCCTACTGCCACCGGCATTCGGTACACGACCTGGGCAAACTGAGTCATCTGGTTAACCACCTGACGAAGGATTTCGGGAACAACAGGTTCTGCTTCATTATTAATAGATCTTTGTGGCTCTCCTGAGCTGTGGATGGCCTGATTAGAAGGCGAAGTTTCTCTTTCAGCATTCCTTCATCCGCGTCCGCGACCGCAACCACGTCCATGTCCACCTCTCAACATACTGTAAACATAAATACTCAATATACAGGAAATAATATCGTTCTAATGTTCAAGTATAGAGAGGTATAACATGTAAAGGACGAGATAGAGTTTAGGAACTTACAACCACCATTCGCACGAAGACGTAGGCATTACAGTGATGTTATTCACGGACGGTTACCTCAAAAGACATATATGACGCCTATTTTAACCCAATGGCCAAGATATCCATAATCTTAGCTCCGATACCATATTCTGTAACACCCCCGAGATATTCAGGAATATTACAGCGCCGTAAATCCTTTACATAAGAATTTACAAGGCTGAAGAAATGAAAAGACAACAACAAATACCAACATATGAAAGTAACTGAAATAAAACACAACAGTTCTGGGCCAATACCGAAAATACAACATCCAAATGAAGAATATTAATACATCAACAAATCCAACATCACAAACGACGACGTACTCGAGTACTTATTAAGAAAACACAAACAACAGACAATTGAACCCGTCCGGAACATCACTCTGCACCCTCGTCGTCATGCAGCTCCAGTGGTTGTTTTCCTGCTCTCTTGGATCCTGAACATAAACAAATGTTCACCCCGAAGGGTTAGCACAACGATGCTAGTACAAGTACCACGACATATTATTCAATGATTCACGAAGAACAAAACTAACATAAATGATAAAATACGAACGAGCCTCTTCCTGAGAGAAACTCATAAATATCATACACAAATGATAATCACAACATGACATCACAACATACACATGGTGATTCTGATGATCCAGCGTTCACTGCCTAGATCCCACGATGATCCCGTCAGACCAACCTACGATGGAAAAACCTGTCCGATGATCCAGCGCACGCTAGCATAGATCCCCCGATGATCTCGTCGGACCAACACAATGTGGACATACAACAAAGACATATATGCACAAAAATATGTATAACATCAATACATAGAACAATTAAAGTACTTGTCTCGATTTGATGACAAGAATAACACTTCCACGAATATCAAAACATTCGAAGGTCACCCCTTCGATTAATCACGTTGCAAAACTCGAACCTTAAACAAAAAAAATAACATAGAGTTCATCTCACGTTGAATAACTAACATACGAACATCTAACAATCCAAACTACGGTTGAAAGTTCACAAAGCGTATCCTGCCTGGTTTGTGTAACATATGTTACGTATCCAACGTAGCGTACGTTAAGCCTGCTCGTTAGCGTACATAAACTTCAAAGTCTAGCGTACGATAATCATGCGTTGACAATTCCTCTCTGATCAGTCGACTGAATCGTCTGATGATATAATGGACGTTACGTACCAAACGTAGCGTACGTTAATTTTGCCCGTTAGCATACGTAAGTTACAGAGCCTAGCGGACGCTAAACACACATATGAAAGTTTCTCGCTGAGCAGACGACTGTCTCGATTGGTGATGAAGCGTACAAAGTCCTTAGTGATTAACGTACGTTATCCTCATACATATTATGCTCATACAATTATGAATGATCTTACGGATTAAAACATCTTCGAATTCAAGGATACGTACATCATCACAACACTATATTCAATCTCGATTACAATTCTCATGTGAAGTTCGGGTGATCTATGGTTGATACGCTTGTTTCCAATATCATCATTACATTCAAATTTTATCTTAAATATGAACTAACAAATCCAACTTATAAGAAAGGATACAACCTTCGATGATTCTTTCTTAAGTCCGTTTAGCAAAAGTGATATCAACTCCAATTTTACGATTAATATGGAAACACCATTCAATATGGATTATCCAACTCATAACACTACTCTTATTGTTTGACGAAACAAGGTTCTAACTATAATGTTCTCAACAAAGGTAACTTAAGCATAATCATCCCAATTTCCTAAACATGAAGTTTAGTTGAATAAATCATCTGTGGAACTTAATATCCTTGGTAGCATGATCATAATCCTCAACTGTAAACTCTAACATCCTCCAATCACTCCAATGATCAAATAACATGATCATAATGTTCTTAACACTTGTGAAAAACAATTCAACAAGGATTATCAAGAACAACATCAAATTAATCATCCCATTATTATGATATCATCACAATCACCCTAAGAACATCATCAACACTACCAACATGATGTCTACACGATAATCAACCACCAATTTATCATGAATTTGGATTAATCAACAAGATTAACTCAACCATTTCAAGATTATGATATTTATCTCATAACTCATCATAATCCTATACTAAAATGGTTAAAATCTCCCAAGAATACAACCACATTAATAACCATTGTTGGCCACTAAGTATATAGAATACAGCTTGGAAAGTGTTTAAGCAACAAGCTGTACGATTTTCAAGTTAGATTGTGTAACGGAAGTCTTGTAACAGTAAGTTGCTGTAAATACAGCAACTAGGTATGAAGTGTATACTTAAGATAATCACAGTTATTAAAATAGTAAATGCAGAAGGTAAATAACACAAGATTTAAAGTGGTTTGAGGTAAACCCCTCTACGTCCACTAGTCCTCCAAACAGGAGTGAAAATGTTTATTATAAATACTGTGTACACAACTACGATTTATAATCAAACCTATCAATGTATCGTTCACACATATTGATACAAAGATCGTAGCTTTCAACCGTTCACACAGATTGGTTAAGGCTAACACTTGACTGGCTTCTTCACACATAGTTACGAAGCTTCATCTCTACAATGCAGATCCATCACACACAGTTAAGGAAAAGCAAGGCTTTCTCAGTCCACACAGGGCTAATGGTTTTCTTCAATGTAAGAATATTGTTTGAACAACAACTTGACTTTCTTGATCTTGAGCTGATGATGTGTTGTTTAGGAATGAGCATTTGTATATTTCTGATCTCAGGATAGACTGTATGCCTGAAGAAATATTACTGCTCTTGATATACTGTTCGTTAGAGGATCTCGATGAAACTCAATATATCTCAGTTTGAATACTTGTGAAAGCTCGAGTATAGTGCTTCATTTTTCTTAGAAGTCTCCTCGCTCCCGGACTTCGGAGTCATGTCCCTTGGATCAGCAGAGAGGGCATGGTTCGGACAAATGGCCTGTTAGCAATCAGATGTTGCTTGTTGTTCAGGAATGAGCACTTGTATATTTATTCTATCACGTAGACTGAATGCCTGAAGAAATATTACTGCTCGTGATATACTATTCGTTAGAGGATCTCGATGAAACTCAGTATATCTCAGTTTGAATACTTGTGAAAGCTCGAGTATAGTGCTTCATTTTTCTTAGAAGTCTCCTCGCTCCCGGACTTTGGAGTCATGTCCCTTGGATCAGCAGAGAGGGGCATGGTTCAGACAAATGTCATGTTAGCAATCAGATGTTGCTTGTTGAAAATAGAGGACCTGGACCTTCCGATATATTTGCGTGAAGTTATTTTCTTCATCTCATCGGCCTGCGGAACACCGCATTTTGTAAGAACATTGTTAAGAAATAGTCTAAAGGACTTTTTCTGAGAGACGGGTTTTGAAACTTCTTCTTGCAGCCTCTTGAGAACGATATGGCACCAATTGACCTTATCACAGGACATGATGGCGACCACCATCCGAAATTTTAGTTTGGTGCACATCTCAAAAGCACCTGCTCGGTTTTCTATTATACGACAAAAGAAATCGTGTAAGTAAACAAATTGAAGACAAAAACATTTCTTATGACACCAAACATGGGCATTCTCGTCCGATGCTAAACCAGTGAACAATTGCCAATATTTAGTGAGGATTTCTTGGGGGCCAAAGGTCTCAAGTTCCTCCATGGATAGGCCATCCGCAGGGAGCCTATACAGGTTTTGAAGCAGCGCTTGGTACACGCGGATCTCCACTCCGCGGACGATAGCAGTGATGTCGGTGACATTTCCTCCCTGTGCAAGAGAAAAGAAACGGACAGCAGCGTTAAAGTAAAATTCCTCCACCATTTGAGCATCATAGCGCTCAGGGATGTGACTTCCAAGGTGATAGAGGCCTTGTTGGCAAATCCTCGAATCGATGATGTCCATTGATTCGACATCGTCTCCTTCAGCATGGATTCGCTCGACAACCATGGATCTTGCAAATATCCTTCCGTCGATGATGTTGGCTGACTTTTTGAGAGATGGAGAGGAAGTGTGTGATGATGCCATCGTAGTTTCTTGAAGAAAAGAAGTAAGATTCAAAGAAAGTTGCAGTAAAATTTGCAGTAAACTGTAGGGTGTTTTCACAAAGGCACGTTTAATTGAAGGAAGTGTAAAGAGTCAAAAGAGGCATAAACAATTCTTTTAAAGTTGGGTGGTGGGAAGATTTAGGGTTTTCAAATAGTAAACGGTCAGATTTAAGGGATGGGAACCGTCGGTTTAAATGAACGATTAGGATGGACTGAGTGTAATAGGTATATCTTATCCATCCGATTTTGATATGATACCGGGTTCCACATCTGTCGTTTTATCTTCCCTTATTGCCCAAAATGGCTGTTTGAAAATATTAAACAATTTGAAGCATCGCGGCGTTTGAAGTAAAATGGCTGTGTAAAGCTTTTAATGCAAAAGACGTTTGAATTTAAGAACAGGGCACTTGGACTCAAAGTGGTTTTGAAATAAATAGAATATTAGAATTAAATAGAATATAGAATTAAATATTAATTGAATTTCACAGTATGTGCTGTATCCGCGAAATTACAGCATTCCCACTTAAAAGGTATATACGAGATCCAATTTCATACAACAATTTTCGGATTACTGCTGTATTTGTGGGTCATATTGTATTCCCCCTTAATTATTGCACACATCAGCTGTAGTATAGTTCATGTAACTTTGTTCCTACACTGATGTATAGAATGTCTGAGTGTACATATAATTATCGGTGGATACTGTATTTGTGGGTCTTACAGCATTCTCCCTTAATTGTTCAGTGAAAGCATTAAAAAACTTACAGGAAGTCAGGCTGTAGCAAACCCAATTCTTGTCGAAGCATACAAAATCTTGTTGTGCTGAGAGGTTTGGTAAAGATGTCAGCTAACTGGATATCTGTATGAACTTTCTCGATCCGAACATCTTTGTTCTCAACATGATTCCTAATGAAGTGATGCTTCATATTGATGTGCTTTGTGCGCGAGTGCAGTATAGGGTTGTGCGTTATCGCAATGGTACTCGTGCTATCGCACATAATCGGTGTTTCTTTGGCTTCAATTCCATAATCTAACAGCTGTTGTTGCATCTAAAGGATCTAAATACAGCAACTACCAGCAGCATAGTATTCTGATTCTGCCGTGGAAAGCGAGTTTGCCAAGTGCTTCTTACTGAACCAAGATACAAGTCTAGGTCCAAGAAAGTGACAAGTACCGCTAGTACTCTTCCTATCTAGCTTGCAGCCTCCGAGATCCGAGTCGCTGTAGCCAACTAAATCGAATCCGCCTTCTTTAGGATACCACAGTCCTGCAGCGATTGTTCCTTTTACGTATTTCAGGATTCGTTTGGCTGTGGTGAAGTTTGATCGTTTAGGTGCTACTTGATATCACGCGCACACTCGTATAGTAAAATGGATATCGGGCCTGCTAGCCGTTAGGTACAGGAGTGAGCTAATAAGCTTCCTGTAGAGTGATTGATCAACCGGCTTTCAAGCTTCATCAACACTAATTTGCATGGAAGTGCTCATGGGGTTGACGATGATTTGTAAGTGTTCATTCCAAACTTGTTGAGATGCTCCTTGCTGTATTTCTCCTTGTTGATGAATATCCCTGTAGGCAACTGCTTTACCTGCAATCCTAGGAAATAACTAAGTTCTCCCATCATACTCATTTCAAATTTACTTTGCATGAGATGAGAGAACCTTTGACATAAAGCAAGGTTAGTTGAACCAAATATTATATCATCTACATATATTCGAACCATCATGAGGTCATCACCTTCCTGTATTTTCGAATCCATTATCGGTTAGATACAGGGACAGTGTCTCATACCACGCTATAGGTGCTTGCTTAAGTCCATACAGTGCTTTCCTTAGCCTGTATACAAGGTCTACGCCTTCTGTATTTACTAACCCTGGTGGTTGTTCAACATAGACTTCTTCGGAAAGGTCTCTATTGGAATATTTATTCCACATATTCATAAATAGTGTTTTGATGATTAAGTTGCTAAACAAAGCAAAACAACAAAGAGGCATAGCAAAGCATTGAAGAAGACGGAGTCGCAAAATGCTGGAAAATACATGCTTAACCTACGTAATGAGGATATCATAGTGTCCGTAACATGTGCAGGTTAATGAATAGATAAATTTACCACTAGAAGGGGGGCTGAATAGTGGTAATGCGGAATATCAAACTTCTCGCAAATAAAAGTAAAATGTACGGAAAGTAAAAGACTCAAAGATATATAGACGTTCGGCAACATGCCTACGTCCTCTCTTCGACTTCCTTTTCTATTGGCTAAAGAACAACCACACACACTTGTTTCGTATTCGATTGGTCCGAGCACAACAACCGTTACAACCGCTTGTCTTCTATTGGTCCAAGCACAACCACTCTCAAAATAAACTTTTTGTATCTAGTGTTCTATCGAAACTAGACAATCCTCACTTACGAATGTTGGAGTATAATCCTAACAATGCCGGATCAAAGATCCTAATAACACCAGATTAGTGACTCTTAATTCGTTTATCTTATGCTCGTGTACGAGTGATGCAACACTCACAACCAAATGAAAAGAATACAAAGTATAATAAATATTACAATGTGTATCACTCTTGTATCTTTTCTTCTCACAACTTAGAATGCAATAATAAATAGAAATCTGAGCTCAAGAATGCTTTGAATGCTTGAATGCTTGAAGTTGTGTATTGAGATACCCAAGTGATGTGGGTATTTATAGTGTCAAGTCCTTCTTCATATGCTGAAAAACGTATTATTAGCGTGCGCTAATAATTCTTCATAGTGTGCATTATCGGGCTTTGACTTGGCTGATCTGAACGGTTAGTAAACTGTAGCAACGGTAAAATCATGGTTCTAAAAAACGCTAGGCGCTAGGCGTTCGGATTGCTAACGCCTAGCGCCCAGAGCATTACTCGGGGATTAATCGGGGAGTAATCGGATTAGGCGGATTTATCTTTTTATTATTATTTTAATCATTTTTATATATAAAAAATTATATATCTGTAAAATAATAAAAAATAATTAAAATTTAACAATTAAAACAGATATATAACAATTACATATTAAATTTAAAATATTAATATAGATATAAGGGAGTCCATAATATCCATACTATTTTAGTTTATGAATTTATTGTACTATTAGAACAAAAAAAAGAGTATAACAGCCTAGGCATCCGCCTAGTCACCCACGTAACTAGGAATTTGAAGCATTGATATAGGTATAAAGTAGTCCATTGTATCCACAATATCTTATCTTGCCTTCATAGGCCCCCACCCAGCCACCCTAGACGATCGATTAATCACCCAAACGACCAGTACAAGCGCCTAGGCCATAATCGGAACGGTAGAGGACCTTCTAGGGATTAATCGGAGGATTAATCGGTCTAGGCGGGGATTTTTAGAACACTGGGTAAAATACATGTCTTAGCGTGCGCTAGACAGTCTCTCATAGCGTGCATTAACGCTGGTCAACTGGTCTTCACTTTTGACTTTAAATCGTGTCGGTTTGTCTCCCCAATGTCTCTTTTCCAACGGATAAAATTGTACTTAGCGTGCGCTAGTACTTATACTTAGCGTGCACTAATATTATTTAATATTAGCTTTCCAGATTTTCAGGATCTCCTTTTTGACCTCTGCGTTCCAATGGATAAAATGTTCAACAGTAGGAATTCGAACGCTTAGCATGCGCTAACAAGTGTTTTGTAGCGTGCGCTACATATTTTCCACATAACGTACGTTAGCCTGTATAACGTACGTAAGCGCTTCCTTATTTGAGTCCTGGGGCTACTGTACTTCCAATATGTTTCCAGTAGCATGCGCAAGTTTGGTCATGTAAGGTGCGCTAAAGCCTCTGAATAGCGTACATACTTATACTTCCGTAGCGTGCGCAAATGATATCCTTTTTCTGTCCAGACCTCTGCCTTGTTTAAGTGAAATGCAATAGCATGCGCTATAGAGAGATGTTAGCGTGCGTTAAGTTTGGCAACTTAGCGTGCGCTGATAATATAGGCTTTGCGTGCGCTATCCATCAGGTAGGATTCCAACTTGGCTGCAGGTGACTTGCCTGTCTGCTTAGTACCCTCGATAGCGTCCGCTACTATGCATCCTATAGCGTGCGCTAGGAACAAGTTTTTCCTTCAATGAAACAGCTCGTTGAGATAGATTTTGTTTAAATGTTTTGAATCTAATCATCATCAAAATACTTTGAGTCAACAATCTCCCGTTTTTTGATGATGTCAAAACATTTAATATATACCTGCAAAACCATTTAAAAAAATGTCGAATCAAAGTAATTTGTTCGATATATTAGTATGTTCGATTTTGGAATGTTTCTCCCCCTTTTTGACATTAAGAAAAAGGACTCCCCCTGAAATGTTGCGTATACAACAAAATACCAATCAAATGACATGGGTCAAAACAGAACATATAATTAAGACATTAACGAACCAAAGTACATGTAAACCAATAAGTATGGAAAACATCGAAGGTAATGCGAATTTCATTAACGATAATAATCCTAACATTACAGACAAAAAACAAAAGCATACGACATCAAAAGCATATGAAATAAAGTTTTCTACATCGAGAATCAAGATCCTAGAAACTAGGGTGCTTGGTCGGATGAGGAGGATGGAAGCGGAAAGACGGATGAGTGAATCGAATAAAGTCTTCAATCAGCCCACGAACTCCTTGAACTTCCGAACGGACTCCTTGAACTTCCGAATGGAGAGAACGAACATCTTCACGGATTTCCAGCTGTGAAGTTTCGATGCTACGCATCCGGGAAACGAGATAACTCTCCTCTTCCTCGGTAAGTGATTCTCTCATCGGTCGTTTGCCTTTAGAGGTAGGCTTCCTCACAAAGGCTCCTGTTTGAAACTCTCGAAGGGTGTGCGGCCCTCGTCTAGTAATCCGTTCTTCCGGCGTCGGCATTCTAGTCCCTTTCTACACTTGATCATCTTCCTTAAGGTACGGAAAGAGAATCCAGCCCCAGTTGATGGTTCTCACATAACGCATGGCCTTGAGCGAGTAGTCGGAAATCTCATGGCCGCTGGACACAGGAACGGCCTTATCTTTCATTAAGTCCACCTTATGAAACTTAAAAATTGCCGTTAGGATGGAGACGTATGGCATTCCAGCCTTGCGGGACCTTGAGGCGTAATTTTTGGACCGAAAGAGGTCGCCTTCGACTTTCATCCAACCCGTAACAATGGCGGCGAAATAAAGCATATCATCATTCAGCACTCGATACACCACATGTTTGTCGATCCCAACCAATTTGTGCAGTGTGTTGACCTTAGGCATGATACACTTGGTGAGCGCGACCAATAAGAGTCGAATATTAATGACGAAATCATTATTCTCGAAGACCTCATCGGTGATATCGATGACGGCTTTCGAGCTTAAGAATTCCTTGACATCAAGCTCAGTCACACCAGATTCTCCAGCAATAGACTTCCCCGAACAAGCAAAACCATCCGACGATAATCCAAACAATTGATTCAAAATCTCCGAAGAGACTTTCACCACTGTATCCCCAACCACACTTCCAAGAACTAAGGACGATGATCCTTCACTCCCAGCAACATGTAGATTCGCGTAGAATTCACGAACCAATTCGGGAAAGATGGGTTCTTTACACTCAACAAAATGAGATATGCTAATTGAAGAGAAGAATTCGGAAATAGCAATGTTCGCCCGTTCCAGACTATGGAAATTGATGTAATAGCAATCCGTCAAGTGTTATTGAGGGAGAATTTCCGAAAATACATTGAATGCGGTATAAGACACGAAATGAGAAGCATCAAAATCTGGATCGCGGGTACGTTTTGCGTTTTTGTATGTCTTTTCCATAGCAACCCTTCCTTCGCTCGACATGATTTTGAGTAGGAATTGAAAGATTTGATGGAAGAAATCGGAATTATAGAAATCGGATTTAGCTAGGGTTCTTTCTCAGAAAGGGGATCTGGAGCTTGCGTGTGTTATGAAAGAAGTTTACTTTCTGGACTGTTCAGGGTTTATATAGGAAAATGAAAGGTTTTAATTAGCGTACGCAAGGAATATAGGTTTAGCGTGCGCTATGAATTTATAGGTTGATTACTTGACTGTCCAGTAGCATATATCGGAATAAGAGTGATTTTAGTTAGCGTACGCAAGAAATATGGGTTAGCCTACGCTATCGAAGAAAAATTCGTTCAGGAATGGGAAATTAGCATGCGCTAAAGGGATAAAGCTAGCGCGCGCTAGCGAATGAAACATTTCTAGGAAATTTATTTCTCGAGTAGATAACTAGATTTCAAAAATTGTCTAGATGTTCCATACCAAGTTGCAAATGAATAGTATTAAATGATTCCTCTGGAAGAGGTTTCGTAAATATATCAGCAAGTTGATCTTTCGTCCCGACAAAAATTAAGCAGATGTCTTTATTTTGCACATGATCACGTAAAAAGTGATGTCTAATACCTATATGCTTAGTCCTACTATGCAACACGGGATTTTTGCTCAAATTAATTGCACTAGTATTATCATATAAAATA
This sequence comes from Orobanche coerulescens, assembly GCA_033398695.1. Taxonomy (NCBI): domain Eukaryota; kingdom Viridiplantae; phylum Streptophyta; class Magnoliopsida; order Lamiales; family Orobanchaceae; genus Orobanche; species Orobanche coerulescens. The sequence goes on from CM065808.1 coordinate 78,623,593, forward strand.
GGGGTATTTTCAAAATAAATGTCGTAGTCGCGGAGTTGATTTTTAATCCATAATACCTGAGCACAGGCACTCCCTGCAGCAACATATTCGGCCTCAACTGTAGACAACGCTACACTGGTTTGCTTTTTACTTCCCCAATATATTAAACATGAGCCAATGAAGTGACACGTACCACTAGTGCTCTTTTTATCAATTTTACATCCGCCGAAATCGGCGTCACTGTATGCAATCAAATTAAAATCCAAGAAAGAAGGATACCATAGACCTAAACCGATGGTCCTATTCAAGTAACAAAAGATACGTTTACAAGCAATTAAATGGGATTCCTTAGGATTAGCCTGGAAGCGAGCACATAAGCACGTAGAAATATTATGTCTGGCCTAGAAGCAGTTAAATATAGCATAGATCCGATCATACCTCGATATAATTTTTGATCCACGGGTTTGCCATTTTCATCTTTTTCTAATTTCAACGATGAAGACATTGGCGTTGAAATCACTTTGCTACTCTCCATTTTGAATTTCTTGAGGAGATCGTGTGAGTACTTCGTTTGATGGATAAAAATTCCATCTTCGCATTGCTTTATTTGAAGCCCGAGGAAGAATGTTAATTCTCCCATCATACTCATCTCAAACTCTCCCTTCATAAGATTAGAAAAATCTTGGCACAATGATTCGTTAGTATCCCCAAAAACAATGTCATCAACGTAAATTTGACAAACAAGTATATCATTATCCAATATTTTTACAAACAAGTATTATCGACTTTACATCTTTTATAGTCATTAGCAATTAAAATTTGACTTAAACGATCATACCATGCTCGGGGTGCTTGTTTCAAACCGTAGAGCACCTTGTTGAGCTTGTAGATGTGATCCGGGAATTGGTGATCTTAGAAACCGGGAGGTTGCTTGACATATACTTCTTCTTGAATATATCCATTCAAGAATGCACTTTTCACATCCATATAGAATAACTTGATCTTTTTGTGAGCCGCAAATGCACATAGCAAACGGATGGCTTCGACTCGAGCCATGGGTGCAAAACTTTCTTCAAAGTCAAGACCCTCTTCTTGACTATATCCTTATGCGACCAAACGAGATTTATTTCTTATGGGATAGCCATCTTCGTCACACTTGATTTTGTGCACCCATTTAGTTCCGATAAATGATTTATCTTTAGGAGCGGGAACTAAATTCCATACGTTATTGTGCTTGAATTGAACAAGCTCCTCTTGCATTGCCATCATCCAACTTTCATCATCAAGGGCCTCGTATATATTTTTGGGAACAATTTCGGATACGAAAGCACAATGAGCAATATCTTCGGTGGTTCTCCTTCGGGTTTGAACACCGTCTTCAATATTTCCAATCACGAGATATTTTGGATGGTCTTTGCTGTGCCTCCAATCTTTCGGTAAGCTCTCGATTGTCTTCTTTTAGATTTCCGAAATTTTCTCCATTTCTTTTGAGGGATAAGAATCCGGAAAAATACATGCATCATCAAACTATTCTACCTTTCTCGGGGGTGAGATCATATCATTGAATTTAAAATGAATAGATTCTTCAACTTTATTAGTTCTAATATTATAAACACGATATGCTTTGCAATTTGTAGCATAACTAAGAAATATTCCAGAGTCGGATTTAGCATCAAATTTTTTCAAGTTATACTTACCATTATTTAAAATGAACACATTGCAACCAAAAGGATGAAAGCAAGATATATTTGGCTTTTTGCCCTTCAATAATTCATATGGAGTTTTAAGATGAGTTCTACGAAGATGAGCTCGGTTGATCACATAACATGCCATAAAAATTGCTTCGGCCCAAAAATATTGTGGAAGAGAGTATTCGTTAAGCATAGTCCTTGACATTTCCTCCAAAGATCGATTTTTCCTTTCAACAATCCCATTTTGTTGAGGCGTTCTAGGAGCCGAAAAATTGTGATTAATACCATATTTGTCACACAAAAGTTCAAACAGAGTGCAATCAAATTCACCTCCATGATCGATACGAATAGAAATTATAGAAAGATTTTTCTCATTTTGCACCAAACGACACCATTTGGAAAACTCGGAAAATGTATCATCTTTATGAGCAAGGAATCTAACCCAAGTAAAACGCATATAATCGTCAACAATAACCAAAGTGTAAAGTTTACCATTTACACTAACATATCTACATGGTCCAATCAAATCCATATGCACAAGTTCAAGAATGCGACTAGTGGAAACCTCAAATTTTGGTTTGAAAGACTCTCGAGTATGTTTCCCTTTTATGCAAGATTCACACAAATGTTTCCGATCAAATTTGAGTTTCGGTAAACCATGAACAAGATCATGTCTCGATACAATAGAAATAATAGGTAGAGATGTATGCCCCAATTTACGATGCCATAAATATGCATTATCATCCAAAGTAATAAGGCACTTTTTATTAAATGAACTTTTATCATTAAGATCAACAATATAAATATTTCCACATCTCAAACCGATGAATGCAATTTTATTATTTCTAAATGCTATGCAATGTGTTTGTTCAAAGAGAATTTTAAAACCTTCATCGCGTAGTTGAGAAATGCTAAGTAAATTGTGATGCAAACCTTCAACAAATAGTACTTTGTTGATAGAGGGATAAGGTTCCTTACCAACTTTACCGATGCCTTTAATCTTTCCCTTTTGATTGTCGCCAAAGGTCACATGTCCTTGTTCTTGATATTCGAGGTCTTCAAACAATTCCTCGGATCCGCACATGTGCCTTGAGCATCTGTTATCAATGTACCACTTGCTTTTCTTTGGTGCCGGTACCTCGATATTGCTTTCGGAGTCGAGTGCCATAAATGCGAGATTTGCATCGAGAGATCTTTCAATCTCGTCCTCGTCATCACTCCAAGAAAAGATTAGAACCTCCTTCTTTTTGAATCTTTCGATTTGAGGCTTTGAAGAGTATCCTCGACATTCCTTGGCATAGTGACCGGCTTGACCGCACTTCCGACAATTATTGTCGAACTTCTTTATAGGAACATAGCCATTATTATTTTGTTCCGCCTTGCCATCCCGACCTAGGAAGCTTCGCCTTCTTTGAATTAGATTTTTATACCGTCTAAAATTCTGGGCATAGAGAGCAAGTTCCTTGTCTTCTTCATCTTCGGGAACATCTTCCTCAACATCGCTATCAACATTGAATGCGACTACTTTTTCACGAGGCTTTGGTTTAGTACCTCTATACTTGAGATGATCTCATAGTTGATGAGTGACCCGATGAGGGCACTAAACTCGAGTTTGTTGAGATCTTTGGACTCCATGATCGCGATAACCGTGGCATCCCATTCACGTGGCAACGAGCGAAGAATTTTCTTAGCTTTGTCGCTACTAGATATAGGTTTTCCGAAAGATGCAAGTCCATTGGTTATACCCGAAAACCGATCCAACATATTTGTGATTGTCTCCTCGTCCTTCGTGGAGAAGAGTTCGTAGTCATGAAGAAGCATGTTGATTTTAGTTTCCTTCACTTGGTGGTTCCATCATGAGTTACTTCGAGGATTTCCCAAATTTCCCTTGCGCTTTCGTAGGAGAATATCCTATTGAGTTCTTCGGTATTAAGGGCGCAATATAGAAGTTGAGTAGCACGTTAATTGATGTGCGTGTTCCTATAGTCCTCTACGTTGAACTCGTCGAACTTTTTCAATGATCCATCTTCTTTCTTGGCGAGTTTCGGACCAAGGGCAATGAGTTTCCAAATTTCGATATCATAGGCTTGAAAGAATATAGCCATTTTCTTTTTCCATGTCATGAAATTGGAATCGTCAAAGAAAGGAGGACGGGTGAGAGCATTCCCTTTGATTTGTCCAAGAAGAGCCATTTGCGGATCTTTTTCCCTTGGGTGGTTAAACCCTTAAAAAGAGACTCGCTCCGATACCAACTGAATAGATAAATTTACCACTAGAAGGGAGGTTGAATTGTGGTAATGCGGAATATCGAACTTTCTCGCGAATAAAAATAAAATGTGCGGAAGGTAAAAGACTCAAAGATATATAGAGGTTCGGTAACTTGCCTACGTCCTCTCTTCGACTTCCTTTTCTATTGGCTAAAGAACAACCACACACATTTGTCTCGTATTCGATCGGTCCGAGCACAACAACCGTTACAACCACTTGTCTTCTATTGGTCCAAGCACAACCTCTGTCAAAATAAACTTTTTGTATCTAGTGTTCTATCAGAACTAGACAATCCTCACTTACGAATGTTGGAGTATAAGCCTAACCATGCCGGATCAAAGATCCTAATAACACCGGATTAGTGACTCTTAATTCTTTTCTCTTACGCTCGTGTATGAGTGATGCAACACTAACAACCAAATGAAAAGAATACAAAGTATAATAAATATTGCAATGTGTATCACTCTTGTATCTTTTTTTCTCACAACTTAGAATGCAATAATAAATAGAAATCTGAGCTCAATAATGCCTTGAATGCTTGAATGCTTGAATGCTTGAAGTTGTGTATTGAGATACCCAACTGATGTGGGTATTTATAGTGTCAAGTCCTTCTTCATATGCTGAAAAACGTATTATTAATGTGCGCTAATAATTTTTCATAACGTGCGTTATCGGGCTTTGACTTGGCTGATCTGAACGGTCAGTAAACTGTACCAATAGTAAAATACATGTCTTAGCGTGCGCTAGATAGTCTCTCGTAGTGTGCATTATCCTTGATCAACTGGTCTTCACTTTTGACTTTAAATCGTGTCGGTTTGTCTCACCAACGTCTCTTTTCCAACGGATAAAATTGTACTTAGCGTACGCTAGCGTGCGCTAGTATTATTTAATATTAGCTTTCCAAATTTTCCGGATCTCCTTTTTGACCTCTGCATTCCAACGGATAAAATGTTCAACGGTAGGAATTCGAACGCTTAGCATGCGCTAACAAGTGTTTTGTAACGTGCGCTACATATTTTCCAGATAACGTACGTTATCTTGTATAACGTACGTAAGCGCTTCATTATTTGAGTCCAGGGGCTACTGGACTTCCAATATGTTTCCGGTAGCGTGTGCAAGTTTGGTCATGTAACGTGCGCTAAAGCCTCTGAATAGCGTACGTAATTATACTTCCGTAGCATGCGCAAATGATATCCTTTTCCTGTCCAGACCTCACTATCCTCTGCCTTGTTTAAGTGAAATGCAATAGCTTGCGCTATAGAGAGATGTTAGCATGCGTTAAGTTTGGCAACTTAGCGTGCGCTGATAATATAGGCTTTGCGTGCGCTATCCATCAGGTTGGATTCCAATTTGGCTGCAGGTGACTTGCCTGTCTGCTTAGTACCCTCGATAGCGTCGGCTACTATGCATCCTGTAGCGTGCGCTAGGAACAAGTTTTTCCTTCAATGAAACAGCTCGTTGAGATAGATTTTGTTTAAATGTTTTGAATCTAATCATCATCAAAATACTTTGAGTCAACAATCTCCCCTTTTTGATGATGTCAAAACATTTAATATATACCTGCAAAACCATTTAAAAAAATGTCGAATCAAAGTAATTTGTTCGATATATTAGTATGTTCGGTTTTGGAGTGTTTCTCCCCCTTTTTGACATTAAGAAAAAGGACTCCCCCTGAAATGTTGCGTATACAACAAAATACCAATCAAATGACATGGGTCAAAACAGAACATATAATTAAGACATTAACGAACCAAAGTACATGTAAACTAATAAGTATGGAAAACATCGAAGGGAATGCGAATTTCATTAACGAAAATAATCCAAACATTACAGGCAAAAAACCAAAGCATACGACATCAAAAGCATATGAAATAAAGTTTTCTACATCGAGAATCAAGATCCTAAAAACTAGGGTGCTTGGTCGGATGAGGAGGATGGAAGCGGGTAAGATGGATGAGTGAATCGAATAAAGTATTCAATCAGCCCACAAACTCCTTGAACTTTCGAACGGACTCCTTGAACTTCCGAATGGAGAGAACGAACATCTTCACGGATTTCCAGCTGTGAAGTTTCGATGCTACGCATTCGGGAAACGAGATAACTCTCCTCTTACTCGGTAAGTGATTCTCTCATCGGTCGTTTGCCTTTAGAGGTAGGCTTCCTCACAAAGGCTCCTATTTGAAACTCTCGAAGGGTGTGTGGCCCTCTTCTAGTAATCCGTTCTTCCGGCGTCGGCATTCTAGTCCCTTTCTCCACTTGATCATCTTCCTTAAGGTACGGAAAGAGAATCCAGCCCCAGTTGATGGTTCTCACATAATGCATGGCCTTGAGCGAGTAGTCGGAAATCTCATGGCCGCTGGACACAGGAACGGCCTTATCTTTCATTAAGTCCACCTTATGAAACTTAAAAATTGCCGTTAGGATGGAGACGTATGGCATTCCAGCCTTGCGGGACCTTGAGGCGTAATTTTTGGACCGAAAGAGGTCGCCTTTGACTTTCATCCAACCCGTAACAGTGGCGGCGAAATCAATCATATCGTCATTCAGCACTCGATACACCACATGTTTGTCGATCCCAACCAATTTTTGCAGTGTGTAGACCTTAGGCATGATGCACTTGGTGAGCGCGACCAATAAGAGTCGAATATTAATGACAAAATCATTATTCTCGAAGACCTCATCGGTAATATCGATGACGGCTTTCGAGCTTAAGAATTCCTTGACATCAAGCTCAGTCACACCAGATTCTCCAGCAATAGACTTCCCCGAACAAGCAAAACCATCCGACGATAATCCAAACAATTGATTCAAAATCTCTGAAGAGACTTTCACCACTGTACCCCCAACCACACTCCCAGAAATAAGGACGATGATTCTTCACTCTCAGCAACATGTAGATTCGCATAGAATTCACGAACCAATTCGGGAGAGATGGGTTCTTTACACTCAACAAAATGAGATATGCTAATTGAAGAGAAGAATTCGGAAATAGCAATGTTCGCCCGTTCCAGACTATGGAAATTGAAGTAATAGCAATCCGTCAAGTGTTCTTGAGGGAGAATTTCCAAAAATACCTTGAATGCGGTATAAGACACGAAACGAGAAGCATCAAAATCTGGATCGCGGGTACGTTTTGCATTTTTGTATGTCTTTTCCATAGCAACCCTTCCTTTGATCGACATGATTTTGAGTAAGAATTGAAAGATTTCATGGAAGAAATCGTAATTATAGAAATCGGATTTAGCTAGGGTTCTTTCTCAGAAAGGGGATCTGGAGCTTCCGTGCGTTATGAAAGAAGTTTACTTTCTGGACTGTTCAGGGTTTATATAGAAAAATGAAAGGTTTTAATTAGCGTACGCAAGGAATATAGGTTTAGCGTGCGCTATAAATTTATAGGTTGCTTACTGGACTGTCCAGTAGCATATATCGGAATAAGAGTGATGTTAGTTAGCATACGCAAGAAATATGGGTTAGCCTACGCTATCGAAGAAAAATTCGTTAAGGAATGGGAAATTAGCGCGCATTAAAGGGATAAAGCTAGCGCGCGCTAGCGAATGAAACATTTCTAGGAAATTTATTTCTCGAGTAGATAACTAGATTTCAAAAATTGTCTAGATGTTCCATACCAAGTTGCAAACGAATAGTATTAAATGATTCCTCTGGAAGAGGTTTCGTAAATATATCAGCAAGTTGATCTTTCGTCCCGACAAAAATTAAGCAAATGTCTTTATTTTGCACATGATCATGTAAAAAGTGATGTATAATATCTATATGCTTAATCCTACTATGTAACACATGATTTTTGCTCAAATTAATTGCACTAGTATTATCATATAAAATAGGAGTATTTTCAAAATAAATGCCGTAGTCGCGGAGTTGATTTTTAATCCATAATACCTGAGCACAGGCACTCCGTGCAGCAACATATTCTGCCTCAGCTGTAGACAACGCTACACTGCTTTGCTTTTTACTTCCCCAATATATTAAACATGAGCCAATGAAGTGACACGTACCACTAGTGCTCTTTTTATCAATTTTACATCCGCCGAAATCGGCGTCACTGTATGCAATCAAATTAAAATCCAAGAAAGAAGGATACCATAGACCTAAACCGATGGTACTATTCAAGTAACGAAAGATACGTTTACAAGCAATTAAATGGGATTCCTTAGGATTAGCCTGGAAGCGAGCACATAAGCACGTAGCAAATATTATGTCTGGCCTAGAAGCAGTTAAATATAGCAAAGATCCGATCATACCTCGATATAATTTTTGATCCACGGGTTTGCCATTTTCATCTTTTTCTAATTTCAACGATGAAGACACTGGCGTTGAAATCACTTTGCTACTCTCCGTTTTGAATTTCTTGAGGAGATCGTGTGAGTACTTCGTTTGATGGATAAAAATTCCATCTTCGCATTGCTTTATTTTAAGCCCAAGGAAGAATATTAATTCTCCCATCATACTCATCTCAAACTCTCCCTTCATAAGATTAGAAAAATCTTGGCACAATGATTCGTTAGTAGCCCCAAAAACAATGTCATCAACATAAATTTGGCAAACAAGTATATCATTATCCAATATTTTTACAAACAAGTATTATCGACTTTACCTCTTTTATAGTCATTAGCAATTAAGAATTGACTTAAACGATCATACCATGCTCGGGGTGCTTGTTTCAAACCATAGAGCGCCTTGTTGAGCTTGTAGACGTGATCCGGGAATTGGTGATCTTAGAAACCGGGAGGTTGCTTGACATATACTTCTTCTTGAATATATTCATTCAAGAATGCACTTTTCACATCCATTTGGAATAACTTGATCTTTTTGTGAGCCGCAAATTCACATAGCAAACGGATGGCTTCGACTCGAGCCACGGGTGCAAAACTTTCTTCAAAGTCAAGACCCTCTTCTTGACTATATCCTTATGCGACCAAACGAGATTTATTTCTTATGGGATAGCCATCTTCGTCACACTTGATTTTGTGCACCCATTTAGTTCCGATAATTGATTTATCTTTAGGAGCGGGAACTAAATTCCATACGTTATTGTGCTTTAATTTAACAATCTCCTCTTGCATTGCCATCATCCAACATTCATCATCAAGGGCCTCGAATATATTTTTGGGAACAATTTTGGATACAAAAGCACAATGAGCAATATATTCGGTGGTTCTCCTTCGGGTTTGAACAACGTCTTCAATATTTCCAATCACGAGATCTTTTGGATGGTCTTTGCTGTGCCTCCAATCTTTCGGTAAGCTCTCGATTGTCTTCTTTTAGATTTCCGAAATTTTCTCCATTTCTTTTGAGGGATAAGAATCCGGAAAAATACATGCATCATCAAACTATTCTACCTTTCTCGGGGGTGAGATCATATCATTGAATTTAAAATGAATAGATTCTTCAACTTTATTAGTTCTAATATTATAAACACGATATGCTTTGCAATTTGTAGCATAACTAAGAAATATTCCGGAGTCGGATTTAGCATCAAATTTTTTCAAGTTATACTTACCATTATTTAAAATGAACACATTGCAACCAAAAGGATGAAAGCAAGATATATTTGGCTTTTTGCCCTTCCATAATTCATATGGAGTTTTAAGATGAGTTCTACGAAGATGAGCTCGGTTGATCACATAACATGCCATAAAAATTGCTTCGGCCCAAAAATATTGTGGAAGAGAGTATTCGTTAAGCATAGTCCTTGACATTTCCTCCAAAGATCGATTTTTCCTTTAAACAATCCCATTTTGTTGAGGCGTTCTAGGAGCCGAAAAATTGTGATTAATACCATATTTGTCACACAAAAGTTCAAACAGAGTGCAATCAAATTCACCTCCATGATCGATACGAATAGAAATTACAGAAAGATTTTTCTCATTTTGCACCAAACGACACCATTTGGAAAACTCGGAAAATGTATCATCTTTATGAGCAAGGAATCTAACCCAAGTAAAACGCATATAATCGTCAACAATAACCAAAGTGTAAAGTTTACCATTTACACTAACATATCTACATGGTCCAATCAAATCCATATGCACAAGTTCAAGAATGCGACTAGTGGAAACCTCAAATTTTGGTTTGAAAGACTCTCGAGTATGTTTCCCTTTTATGCAAGATTCACACAAATGTTTCCGATCAAATTTGAGTTTCGGTAAACCATGAACAAGATCATGTCTCGATAGAATAGAAATAATAGGTAGAGATGTATGCCCCAATTTACGATGCCATAAATATGCATTATCATCAAAAGTAATAAGGCACTTTTTATTAAATGAACTTTTATCATTAAGATCAACAATATAAATATTTCCACATCTCAAACCGATGAATGCAATTTTATTATTTCTAAATGCTATGCAATGTGTTTGTTCAAAGAGAATTTTAAAACCTTCATCGCGTAGTTGAGAAATGCTAAGTAAATTGTGATGCAAACCTTCAACAAATAGTACTTTGTTGATAGAGGGATAAGGTTCCTTACCGACTTTACCGATGCCTTTAATCTTTCCCTTTTGATTGTCGCCAAAGGTCACATGTCCTTGTTCTTGATATTCGAGGTCTTCAAACAAATCCTTGGATCCGCACATGTGCCTTGAGCATCCGCTATCTATGTACCACTTGCTTTTCTTTGGTGCCAGTACCTCGATATTGCTTTTGGAGTCGAGTGCCATAAATGCGAGATTTTCATCAAGAGATCTTTCAATCTCATCCTTGTCATCACTCCAAGAAGCGATTAGAACCTCCTTCTTTTGGAATCTTTCGATTTGAGGCTTTGAAGAGGATCCTCGGCATTCCTTGGCATAGTGACCGGCTTGACCGCATTTCCGACAGTTATTGTCGAACTTCTTTATAGGAACATAGCCATTCTTCTTCTGTTCCGCCTTGCCATCCCGACTGAGGAAGCATCGCCTTCTTTGAATTAGATTTTTATACCATCTAAAATTGTGGGCATAGAGAGCAAGTTCCTTGTCTTCTTCATCTTCGGGAACATCTTCCTCAACATCGCTATCAACATTGAATGCGACTACTTTTTCACGAGGCTTTGGTTTAGTACATCTAGACTTGAGACGATCTCATAGTTGATGAGTGACCCGATGAGGGCACTAAACTCGAGGTTTAGTACCTCTAGACTTGACTTGGGTGGTTCCTTCATGAGTTACTTCGAGGATTTCCCAAATTTCCCTTGCGCTTTCGTAGGAGAATATCCTATTGAGTTCTTCGGTATTAAGGGCGCAATATAGAAGTTGAGTAGCACGTGAATTGATGTGTGTGTTCCTATAGTCCTCGACGTTGAACTCGTCGAACTTTTTCAATGATCCATCTTCTTTCTTGGCGTGTTTCGGACCAAAGGCAATGACTTTCCAAATTTCAATATCATAGGCTTGAAAGAATATAGCCATTTTCTTTTTCCGTGGCATGAAATTGGAACCGTCAAAGAAAGGAGGACGGGTGAGAGCATTTCATTCGATTTGGCCAAGAAGAGCCATTTTCGGATCTTTTTCCCTTAGGTGGTTAAACCCTTAAAAAGAGACCCGCTCCGATACCAACTGAAGAGATAAATTTACCACTAGAAGGGGGGTTGAATAGTGGTAATGCGGAATATCGAACTTTCTCGCGAATAAAAGTAAAATGTGCGGAAAGTAAAAGACTCAAAGATATATAGAGGTTCGGTAACTTGCCTGCGTCCTCTCTCCGACTTCCTTTTCTATTGGCTAAAGAACAACCACACACATTTGTCTCGTCTTCGATCGGTCCGAGCACAACAACCGTTACAACCGCTTGTCTTCTATTGGTCCAAGCACAACCTCTCTCAAAATAAACTTTTTGTATCTAGTGTTTATCAGAACTAGACAATCCTCACTTACAAATGTTGGAGTATAATCCTAACAATGCCGGATCAAAGATCCTAATAACACCGGATTAGTGACTCTTAATTCTTTTCTCTTACGCTCGTGTAAGAGTGATTCAACACTAACAACCAAATGAAAAGAATACAAAGTATAATAAATATTACAATGTGTATCACTCTTGTATCTTTTCTTCTCACAACTTAGAATGCAATAATAAAATAAAATCTGAGCTCAATAATGCCTTGAATGCTTGAATGCTTGAATGCTTGAAGTTGTGTATTGAGATACCCAAGTGATGTGGGTATTTATAGTGTCAAGTCCTTCTTCATATGCTGAAAAACGTATTATTAACGTGTGCTAGTAATTTTTCATAACGTGCGTTATCGGGCTTTGACTTGGATGATCTGAACGGTCAGTAAACTGTACCAACAGTAAAATACATGTCTTAGCGTGCTCTAGACAGTCTCTCGTAGCGTGCGTTAACCTTGATCAACTGGTCTTCACTTTTGACTTTGAATCGTGTCGGTTTGTCTCCCCAACATCTATTTTCCAACGGATAAAATTGTACTTAGCGTACGCTAGCGTGCGCTAGTATTATTTAATATTAGCTTTACAGATTTTCTGGGTCTCTTTTTTGACCTCTGCATTCCAACGGATAAAATGTTCAGCGGTAGGAATTCGAACGCTTAGCGTGCGCTAAGAAGTGTTTTGTAGCGTTCGCCTCATATTTTCCAGATAACGTACGTTATCTTGTATAACGTACGTAAGCGCTTCCTTATTTGAGTCCAGGGGATACTGGACTCCCAATATGTTTCCGGTAGCATGTGCAAGTTTGGTCATGTAAAGTGTGCTAAAGCCTCTGAATAGCGTACATAATTATACTTCCGTAGCGTGCGCAAATGATATCCTTTTTCTGTCCAGACCTCACTGTTCTCTGCCTTGTTTAAGTGAAATGCGATAGCGTGCGCTATAGAGAGATGTTAGCATGCGTTAAGTTTGGCAACTTAGCGTGCGCTGATAATATAGGCGTTGCGTGCGCTATCCATCAGTTAGGATTCCAACTTGGCTGCAGGTGACTTGTGTAACACCCCCGATATATTCAGGAATATTACAGCGCCGTAAATCCTTTAAATAAGGATTACAAGGCTGAAGAATTGAAAAGACATTAACAAGTACCAACGTATGAAAATAACAGAAATAAGGTACAACAATTCTGACCAATACTGAAAATACGAATGTTCAATGGAAAAGTAATAATACATCACCAAATTCAAATTCATCATAAACGACTACGTACTTGAGTACTTATTAAAACGATACAAACAACAGACAAATAAACCCGGCCGGAACATCACTCTACACCCTCGTTGTCATGCAACTCCAGTAGTTGTTTCTCCGCTCTCCTGGATCCTGAACATAAACAAATGTTCACCCCCGAAGGGGTTAGCGCAACGATGCTAGTACAAGTACAATAATCATACAACAGTGATATAATCAACAATTATATTCCAACGAGAAATAACAACAACACAAATCACATCATAACAGTCTCAACATACTGATGGCATTCCAGTGATCCAGTGCACACAGCTATAGATTCCCATGATGATCACGTCGGACCAACGCATGGTGGAACTACCTATCCATTGATCCAGCGCACACAGCTATATATTTCCATGATGATTCCCATCGGATCAACGCATGGTGGACATTTAATCACAACACATAATACACAATACAATCACAATATAGCTGTCATAATATAAACAATTCTAATTAGAGTACTTGCCTTGATTCGAAGACAAGAACAATACTTCCACGAAAAACGAAATACTCGAAGGTCGCCCCTTCAATCAATCACGTAGCAAGCTCGAACCTTAACAAAAGAAATAATATAGAATTCATCTCACGTCGAACGAATATATAACAATCCAAAATACGGTCGGAAGTTCTTAAAAGAAATCTGTCTGGTTTGCTTAACGCACGCTACACATCCTATCTAGCATATGTTAAGGCTACTCGTTAGCGCACGCAATTACACACAGCCTAGCATACGCTAACCATGTATGGTCAGTACCTCATTGATCAGCCGACTGACTCGCCTGATGACTTAACGCATGCTAAGTTTCAATCGTAGCGTACGCTAAATATGCCTATTAGCGTATGTTAATTCACATAGCTTAGCGCACGCTAAGCGTGCATTGCAGTTCAATGAAGGGCAGCAGACTAGTTCTAACGGTGATGAAATTCACGAATTCCTCAGTGATTAACGTGTGATATCCGACTACATGTCATGTTCATAAATTTATGAATGATCTTACGGGTCCAATCATCTTTGAGTTTCAAGGAAAAGAATATCATCACAACTCTTATATTCGAACTTGATTATCATTCTCATTCGAAGTTCGGTGAGCTCCGGTTGGTGCACTCGATTTTATTATCATTATTCACATTCAGACTTCATCTTGAAGGTGAACTAACAATTCCAACTTATACGAAAGGATACTTCCCAAGATGATTTCTTTCCTTAAGTCCTTATAATCAAAAGTGATATCACCTCCAATTTTATGATCAATATGGCAACATAAATCATACGGATAATCAACTACAAAATGTTCCTCTCATCATTTGACGTACTAAGATTCCAACTACGAGGTCCCAACGACAATATCATAAGCATAATTATTCCAATCTTCTAAACATGGTATTTGTTGAATAATTCACCAATGGAACTCAATATCTTGCTAGCATGATCATCTTATTCTTCATAACACGAATCTAAAGTTGGAGATAGAATTAACATACCTTTAATGAAGAAATCACTGATCCAAAAAGGTAGAATCTAGCTCCGGTTGCTTGAGTGTCACTTCAAAGTGAGTTCTTCTTCAATGATCAAGTGTAAGCACTCTTTAATATTTAATGATCAAGTAAGGCAGATTTGTATGTGTTTAAGGAGTAGTAAAGGCTCTCTGGACTTCCTAGGAATGAAGAAAAAATGAAGGGAATAGGTAGAAATGGAGTGCTATCCTTGAAATAAAGTTTCTGCACAATAGCTGATTAGCGCACGCTACCATACCATTCTTAGCGCACGCTAATAAGCGTTGACTCCAAATCTGTCCAGGTTCATCTGCGGGAATCTTATCCGGACCCATGTCCCAGCTGGAGCATGTGCTAGCCACCTAGCTCAATAATTGACTGCCTAGCGCATGCAAATCCTACATTCGTAGCGTGCGCTAGTTGTAGCCGATAGCGCGCGTTAAGATACATTCTTAGCGTGCGCTATCACGAGTTCGCATGAGAAATTTTGCATGACGATATACTTATGTACAAAGATACCAATGTGAGAAATATCATACTCCAATTATCGAGATCACAAATCCGAATAATACAGGGTTCGAATACAGATGAAATACATAATAATAAATCCGGATATTACATACTCTCCTACTAAAAAGGAGTTTCGTCCCGAAACTCAAGACGAAAATAACTCTGGATATCTGGACTTCATGCTATCTTCCATTTCCTAGGTGGCTTCTTCCACTCCGTGGCGTGACCATTGAACTTTGACCAAAACGATTGGTTTGTTCCAAAACTGCTTAACTCGACTCTCGAGTATCTTGACTGGTCTTTCTTCAAACGTTCCATCCTAAGCGACTTCGATCTCGCCGAAATCAATGACATGACTAGGATCCGGTATATCTCTCTGTAACTGGGATATGTGGAACACGTTATGAACATGGCTCAACGACGGCGGCAATGCTAATCTGTATGCCAACTCTCCAACTCTCTCAAGGATCTCGAATGGTCCGATATATCTCGAACTCAACTTTTCCTTCCTTCCAAAACGAAAGATTCCCCGAGTAGGAGAAACCTTTAAAAGTATGTGGTCTCCAGTACTAAACTCCAATGGGCGATGACGTATGTCTGCGTAAGATTTCTGGCGACTCTCGGAGGTCAACAACCTTTCACGAATCAAGGCTATCTTTTCTCGAGTCTGTACGATCAACTCTGGTTCTGTTCCGATTAAGTCTGATGAATCGTCCCAACATAGGGGCGATCTACATCTCTTCCCGTATAATGCCTCAAACGGTGCCATCTTAATGGAAGCATGCCAACTATTGTTGTAGGTAAATTCAATCAACGATAGATGAACTTCCCAATCGTTTGACCAATCTAAGGCACATGCCCTTAGCATGTCTTCCACTATTTGAATGGTCCTCTCGGATTGTCCATCAGTCTGCGGGTGATAAGCTATGCTGAAGTTCAATTCGGTCCCCAAGGCCTTATGAACTGCTTTCCAAAAATGAGACACAAAACGGTCGTCTCGATCAGAAATAATGGTCTTCGGCGTACCATGCAGTCGAACTATCTCTAAAATAAATACTCGTGCCAACCTCTCTGGTCCCCACGTGTCCTTAATGCCTAGAAAATGAGTTGATTTGGTTAAACGATCAACTATCACCCAAATCATGTTCATTCCTGTCTTGGTTCTCGACATACTAGTGATAAAGTCCATCGATATGTCCTCCCACTTCCATTCAGGAATCGGGAGCGGCCTCAACATTCCGGTAGGTCGTTGATGCTCGATCTTAACCTGCTAACAAGTCAAGCATTTCGAAACATAGTCCGCTACATCTTTCTTCATGTTGCCCCACCAGAAATTCTGCTTCAAGTCCTTATACATCTTACTGGTGCCCGGGTGGATAGAATAGGGCGAGCTGTGAGCTTCCTTCATAATCGTATGTTTCAGAACATCGACATCGGGAACACAGAGTCGGTTCTGAAATCTCAAAACTCCATCATCCTGAATTATGAATCCGGGGGCCTTCCCCTTGATCACTTCATCACGTAACCGAATCATCAGAGGATCATCTGCCTGCATAAATTTGATCTCTTCGGTTAATGATGAAGTTATCTCCATCACGTACAGTTGTCCTTGGACTCTTTGTAACCACACTTCAATTCCTTCTCGAATCATCTCTCATTGAAGGCTAAGTTGGGAGGTCAGAGTCTCCATCATCTGAATAGAAACAGGCTTGCGGCTAAGTGCATCTACCACTACATTCGCTTTGCCTGGATGATACAAAATCTCCAAGTCGTAGTCCTTAATCAGCTCTAGCCATCTTCTTTGCCGCATGTTCAACTTTTTCTGATTGAAGATGTATTTGAGACTCTTGTCATCCGTAAAGATCTGACAGTGAGTCCCGTACAGGTAATGTCTCCAGATTTTCAAAGCAAAAACTACTATCGCTAGCTCCAAATCATGCGTGGGGTAATTCATTTCATAAGGTTTCAGCTGTCGTGATGCATAAGCGATCACCTTATCATTCTGTATCAATACGTATCCGAGTCCTTGGTTCGAAGCATCGCTGTAAACTATGAATCCTCCAGTCCCCTGTGGAAGTGTTAAAATTGGTGCTGTCGTCAATCTCTTCTTCAATTCATCAAAGCTTTTCTGACACGATTCACTCCAATCAAACTTTTGAGTTTTCTGCAGGAGTTGAGTAAGTGAGCGGGAAATTTTAGAAAACCCTTCCACGAATCGACGATAATATCCAGCAAGTCCTAAGAAACTCCGGACTTCTTTCACATTCTTTGGAGGCTTCCAATCTATAACTGCTTCGATCTTCTGAGGATCTACTCGGACTCCTTCAGTTGATACCACATGGCCGAGGAACATTACTTCTTTTATCCAGAATTCACACTTAGAAAGTTTGGCGTACAATTGCTCGCTTCTCAAAAGTTCTAATACAATCTGCAAATGTTGTGCATGCTCTTCCGGGCTCTTAGAATACACCAGAATGTCATCAATGAATACGACCACAAATTTATCCAAATATTTGATGAACACTCGGTTCATCAATTGCATGAATAGAGTAGGTGCATTAGTGAGACCAAATGGCATCACTACAAACTCATAATGTCCTAGTGAGTTCTGAATGCTGACTTCGGAACATCGGATTCCTTAATCCTCAGCTGGTGATATCCTGATCTCATATCGATTTTAGAAAATACTGTTGCTCCTTGTAACTGGTCAAACAAATCATTAATCTGTGGCAACGGATACTTGTTCTTAATTGTCATCTTGTTCAGCTCTCGATAGTCAATACACAGTCGAAGCGATCCATCCTTCTTCCGGACAAAAAGAACTGGCGCTCCCCAAGCTGAAATGCTTGGCTGGATATAGCCTTTGTCCGATGCTCCTCATGCTTTTTCAGTTCATACATCTCAGTAGGTGCCATACGATACGGCGCCTTAGAAATTGGTGTAGCTCCGGGTTCCAGCTCAATGGTGAATTCTACATCCCGTCGTAGAGGTAGTCCAAGTAACTCGTCAGGGAATACATCTGGAAATTCGTTCACAACAGGAATGGATGAAAGTTCCACAATTTCGTCTTCTTTCTTAATTGCATAGCACCAGTATCCGGTACAGCCCTCTTTCAACAATTTGACAGTTTTCATCGCCTTGATCAACTTTCCTGAGCTTCCTGGTTTCCATCCTTCAAACAATATTTCGGAACCATCGCCAGCAATCAGCGAGATATTCCTCCTTCGGTAGTTTACAATAGCTCCATATTGATTAAGCCAATCGTCTCCGAGTATCAGGTCGTCTCCTTGCATTTCTATTACAATCAGATTTGAGAGCCACTCTTTGCCTCCCAATGATACAGGGAAATCTCTAGTTTCTAAGTTTCCAACAATCCTCTCTCCACTCGGTAAACCAACAACATAAGGTTCACAATAATGAAAACCAGAAATATCCAAACGATTTACACAAGATGAGGATATAAATGAATGCGTAGCTCCTGTATCGAATAAAACGCTAACTGGCTGGGAAAGGATTTGAACAGTACCTGATGCGACAGCAGCATCCTGATCGTCTGTCCTCATCTCGTACAGACATGGGGGAACAGATCCGGCACTCGATGTCCCCTTTCGGTCCCATTGTCCTCTACCTCGTCCGCGGCCAAAATTCTGAGGCATCTGAACACTTTGCTGCATCTGTTGGATACTAGCTTCCTTCTGAACTGGCTGCGATGTACGAGTTTCATTGAACTTGGTGGCATCCTTTCAAAACGTCGCACGGTGCCCTTCCTATTCACAATCAAAACACGTAACTGGAGTGCGTAAATAATCACGCCAAAGGTGGCCTGGGCGACCACAGTTAAAGCACCTCCTAGATATATCCGTCGTGGCTGACATTGTTTCGAAATTCTTTTCGCTCTTAGATGGGTGCGGAGGTTTCTTGAAAGAATGAAAAGATGACTGGGCCTTGTGGGGCCTGCTGCTCTTGTGCTCTGTAAAAGTACCAGAGACTTTCTACTTCTTGGATTCTGCAAACTTCTCCATTGATGCTTCTTTGATTTCGTACGCCAACGCCTTATCCTGGTATTGACGGAGAGTGGTACATTCAAAACCGGACATGTACCTATGGATTTCTGGTTTCATCCTCATATTAAAATGGATCATCATTTCTGCATCTGTTCTGACCAAATGTCGAACAAATGCTAGTTGTTGGTTAAATGTCTTAATTGTCTGGGATACAGGTTCGTCTGACGGCTGAGTGGAGAAAAACTCCCGAACATTGGCTTCCCTCATAGGACGAGGGCAGTACTGAGCTTCCATCATCAGTTTAAATTCTGTCCAATCAGCATCATGATCTGCAGGTCGGATAGCTTCCCACCACTCGGATGCTTCCCCTATCAGAAAGTACTGAGCAATAGAGGCTCACCTGTCGTCTGGGCAATTAATTCCAGCAAAAATTTTCTCCAATTCTTTCAACCAATGATCCCATGTGGGAGTCTCAGAAAAGCCGTCGAATTTAGGTGGTTGCATCTTCACCACCTCTTGCAACCATCGGTCACCTCGATTTCCCATGTCTGGGATCCCCTGCTGTCTATCTCCCTGCTGTAATCCCACCGCCACCTACATTCGGTCCACGACCTGGGCGAACTAAGTCATCTGGTTCACCACTTGATGAAGGATTTCGGGCACAACAGGTTCCGGTTCATTATTTATAGATCTCTGTGCCTCGCCTGAACTGTGGCTGGCCTGATTAGAAGGCGAAGCTTCTCTTTCGGCATTCCTTCATCCGCGTCCGCGACCGCGAGCACGTCCACGTCCGCCTCTCAACATACTGTAAGCATAAGTACTCAATATGCAGGAAACAATATCGTTCTAATGTTCAAGTATAAAGAAATACAACATGTAAAGAACGAGATAGAGTTTAGGAACTTACAACCACCGTTCGCATGAAGACGTAGGCAGTACAGTGATGTCATTCACGACCGGTTACCTCAAAAGACGTATATGACCCCTACTTTAACCCAATGGCGAAGATATCCATAATCTTAGCTATGATACCATATTCTGTAACACCCCCGGTATATTCAGGAATATTACAGCGCCTTAAATCCTTTACATAAGGATTTACAAGGCTGAAGAATTGAAAAGACATTAACAAGTACCAACGTATGAAAATAATAGAAATAAGGTACAACAATTCTGACCAATACTGAAAATTTGAATGTTCAATGGAAAAGTAATAATACATCACCAAATTCAAATTCATCATAAACGACTACGTACTCGAGTACTTATTAAGACGATACAAACAACAGACAAATAAACCCGGCCGGAACATCACTCTGCACCCTCGTCATCATGCAACTCCAGTAGTTGTTTCCCCGCTCTCCTGGATCCTGAACATAAACAAATGTTCACCCCCGAAGGGGTTAGCACAACGATGCTAGTAAAAGTACAATAATCATACAATAGTGATATAATCAATAATTATATCATAACAAGTTTCTCCAATGAGAAATAACAACAACACATATCACATCCTAACAGTCTCAACATACTAATGGCATTCCAACGATCCAGTGCACACAGCTATAGATTCCCATGATGATCCCGTCGGACCAACGGATGGTGGAACTACCTGTCCAACGATCCAGCGCACACAACTATAGATTCCCATTATGATTCCCGTCGGATCAACGCATGGTGGACATTTAATCACAACACATAATACACAATACAATCACAATATAGCTGTCATAATATAAACAATTCTAATTAGAGTACTTGCCTTGATTCGAAGACAAGAACAATACTTCAACGAAAAACGAAATACTCGAAGGTCGCCCCTTCGATCAATCACGTAGCAAGCTCGAACCTTAACAAAAGAAATAATATAGAATTCATCTCACGTCGAACGAACATCTAACAATCCAAAATACGGTCGGAAGTTCTTAAAAGAAATCTGTATGGTTTGCTTAACGCACGCTACGCATCCTATGTAGCGTACGTTAAGGCTACTCGTTAGCACACACAATTACACACAGCCTAGCGTACGCTAACCATGTATGGTCAGTACCTCACTGATCAGCTAACTGACTCGCCTGATGACTTAATGCACGCTAAGTTTCAATCGTAGCGTACGCTAAATATGCCCGTTAGCATACGTTAATTCACATAGCTTAGCGCACGCTAAGCGTGCATGACAGTTCACTGAAGGGCAGCAGACTAGTTCTAACGGTGATGAAATTCACGAATTCCTCAGTGATTAACATGTGATATCTGACTACATTTCATGTTCATAAATTTATGAATGATCTTACGGGTCTAATCATCTTTGAGTTTCAAGGAAAAGAATATCATCACAACTCTTATATTCGAACTTGATTATCATTCTCATGCGGAGTTTGGTGATCTCCGGTTAGTGCACTAGATTTTATTATCATTATTTACATTCAGACTTCATCTTGAAGGTGAACTAATAATTCCAACTTATACGAAAGGATACTTCCCAAGATGATTTCTTTCCTTAAGTCCTTATAACCAAAAGTGATATCACCTCCAATTTTATGATCAATATGACAACATAAATCATACGTATAATCAACTACAGAATGTTTCTCTCATCATTTGACGTACTAAGATTCCAACTACGAGGTTCCAACGACAATATCATAAGCATAATTATTCCAATCTTCTAAACATGATATTTGTTAAATAATTCACCAATAGAACTCAATATCTTGCTAGCATGATCATCTTATTCTTCATAACACGAATCTAAAGTTGGAGATAGAATTAACATACCTTTAATGAAGAAATCACTGATCCAAAAAGGTAGAATCCAGCTCCGATTGCTTGAGTGTCACTTCAAAGTGAGTTCTTCTTCACTGATCAAGTGTAAGCACTCTTTAATATTTAATGATCAAGTAAGGCGGGTTTGTATGTGTTTAAGGAGTAGTAAAGTCTCTCTGGACTTCCAAGGAACGAAGAACAAATGAAGGGAATAGGTAGAAATGGAGTGTTGTCCTTTAAATAAAGTTTCTGCACAATTGCTGATTAGCGCACGCTACCATACCATTCTTAGCGCACGCTAATAAGCGTTGACTCCAAATCTGTCCAGGTTCATCCGCGTGAATCTTATCCGGACCCATGTCCCGGCTGGCGCATGTGCTAGCCGCCTAGCTCAATAATTGACTGCCTAGCGCACGCGAATCCTGCATTCGTAGCGCGCGCTAGTTGTAGCCGATAGCACGCGTTAAGCTACATTCTTAGCATGCGCTATCACGAGTTCGCATGAGAAATTTTGCATGATGATATACTTATGTACAAAGATACCAATGTGAGAAATATCATACTCCAATTATCGAGATCACAAATCCGAATAATACAGGGATTCGAATACAGATGAAATACACAATAATAAATCCAGATATTACAACTTGCCTGTCTGCTTAGTACCCTCAATAGCGTGCGCTACTATGCATCCTGTAGCGTGCGCTAGGAACAAGTTTTTCCTTCAATGAAACAGCTCGTTGAGATAGATTTTGTTTAACTGTTTTGAATCTAATCATCATCAAAATACTTTGAGTCAACACTTAACGTACGTAAGGAGAGTTTCTTAACGTACGTAATGTGATGTTTGTGAATTCAAACAAGATGAACATTGGATATGATGTCATGGCATAGGTCAGCGAGCAACGGATATGTTGACAAATGTTAACGTACATAATGGACAATGGCTAACGTACGTAACACATAAAACGAATGCTACTAGACTGATCTACTGTATTGATAACGTACGTAGCAAGGGAGATTTAACATACATAAAAACACTAACGTACGTAATGGAATGGCTTTAGCGTACGTAATAAAGGCACATGGAGCTAACGGCTAGTTGGAAGAGAAATGCCTATAAATATCACTTCTAATGGTATTCATCCTACAACAACTTCAAGCAATCAAGACATTGATCTGATATTCATATTCATTATATTGTTGTCGTGATATTGATCTTATATTGTTAGTTTGAGTGTTTATACATTCAACACATACACGAGTGGTAAAAGAAACGATACAATTGGATTGGGTGTTATTAGGATCAAGGATCCGGCATTGTTAGAATTGCAATCGCTATCTTAGTGAGGTTTATATAGTACTGATAGAAATCTAGAGTGGTTGATTCCTTGTCCAATATAAAAGGAAAACGGTTTAACTTAGACCGACAAAAAGACAAGTAAGAGAATGGTTTACTCGAACTAATAGAAGACGAGCTTCTAATGGTAATCCCTCGACCGATAGAAGAGAGATGTATAGGTTGATCTTCATCCTATTGAAAAAGATACCGAGAGAGGACGTAGGCTTCGTTATTAGCCGAACCTCTATAAACCCGTGTGTCATTTATATTCAGCACTTTATTTTTACGCTTACGCAACACGGTGCATATTCAGATTTGGTTCCAACAATTGGTATCGGAGCAGTACCTCCAATAAGCGGCTTAACATCCGAGGAGAAGAATCAAATGGCGTTCCAAATTGCTCCCGTCAAAGGCCTTGCTCTTAACCGACCACCATTTTTTGATGGCTCA
Source organism: Orobanche coerulescens (assembly GCA_033398695.1). Lineage (NCBI taxonomy): Eukaryota > Viridiplantae > Streptophyta > Magnoliopsida > Lamiales > Orobanchaceae > Orobanche > Orobanche coerulescens. The sequence continues at coordinate 78,647,279 of CM065808.1, forward strand.
AACTTCATGACGTGGAAGAAAAAGATGTCAATATTCATCCGAGCATATGACATCGAGCTTTGGAAAGTAATATGTCTTGGTCCAAAAATTCCTGTCAAATCCGACCGTACGCTTAAATCTTTCTAACAATATGATGACGCGGATTGGAAGAACGACCATCTAAATTGTAAGGCTACTCAATTTCTATTTTGTGCCTTAAATCCGAAAGAGGTCAATCGTATCTGATCGTGTGAATGTGCTAAAGAGATATGGAAAATTCTTGAAATCACACACGAAGGGACAACTCAAGTCAAGGAGATGAAGATCAATATGCTTCTCCATGACTACGAGTTATTCATGATGAAGGGTGACAAGTCCATCACCAACATGCTCGACCAATTTTCGGTCATCACAAATGGACTTGCTTCATTCAGTAAACCATTATCAAGTAGTGAGAAAGTCAAGAAAATCTTAAGATCAGTACCTGTTGAATGGGACGGAACGGTGACGGCGATTATGGAATTAAAAGATCTCAATAATCTTGATTTTAGTGCTCTTGTTGGTTCATTAAGAAATTATGAGATTGTCCTTAAATCTCGAAATGCAAAGCCGAAACCGAAGGGAAGAATGATAGCCTTGAAGGCTAAGATGTCAAAAAGAGAAGAAATCTCGGTTGATGAAAGCGATGAAGAATCGGCATATTATGCCAAAAATATTAATAAGTTTCAAACCTTATTAAACCGGAGAAAGAAAGACATCTCGGACGAATATAAGAAATTCGACAACAATTGTCAATTATGTGGTAAACCAGGCAACTTTGCCAAGAAAGTAAAACCCAAGAAGGAGGTTCTCAATGCAACATGGAGCGATGAAGACGGAGATGATGATTTTATCAATCAAACTAATGTCGCTCTTATGGCCCGAAGTTCATTTGACGATAGCGACGTTGAAAGTCAAGTAAGTAATTCTTACGATGAATTATTTGAAGCATTTGAATTATTGCACACGGATTATCAAAATGCTTTATCGGAAATAAAATCCCTTAAATTCAAAAATAAATCATTGGAATTGAATATTTCAAAATTCTTGAAAATGGAAAATTTATCAAGACCGATCATTCTCAATGCGTTAAAAATGAAAATATTTTAAAGGATGATCTTGTTAAAATTCAAACCGAGCTCAAAAATTTAAGAAAGAAATTCTCTTGTGGAAACGAGAAATTTGAACAAATGCTCTCGGTTCAGAAATTTACTTTGAACAAACAGGGGTTAGAATTCAAACCACGTTCTAAAAACTAATCTGTAAATTTCAAAATACCCCATTGCGAAAAATGTTTGAAAATCGGGCACCATATTTCAAACTGTAAAAGCCCACGCCGGACGATTAAAATAAAAAAGATTTGGATTCCAAAAGAAACCGTTATTCCTAACATCATCCATATTTCAAAAGAAAAACCAACTATATTCATCAATTGGTATCATGTATATTCGATAATTGGTATTCTCTATTCAATTGCTATATTTTTTTGTAACTTTTTGCTGAATACAAAAAGGGACAGAAGGAGTTGAATCGGATCAAAAGCGTCATGAAAGATATGACGAGAAAAATAAAAAGTAAAAAGGAGGAGAAAATAATAAAAATCGAAGAAGTCAAAAAGGAGAATAAAGCATACAAAAAGGGGGAGAAACGAAGGAGTTGAAAAATGAAAAACAAAGAAGTCGAAAATGACAAAAGAAAAGAAAATGGGTGAAACTAACAAAACGATCAAATCCGAAAACTTTGAAACGTACATATATATATATATATATTTGTATTTTGCAGGTTTTATCCAATTCAATAGTTGTTTTGTAATCATCAAAAAGGGGAGATTGTTGGAATATTTATTCCACATATTCATAAATAGTATTTTGATGATTAAGTTGCTAAACAAAGCAAAACAACAATGAAGCATAGCAAAGCATCGAAGAAAACAGAGTCGCAAAAAGCTGGAAAATACATGCTTAACCTACGTAACGAGGATATCATAGCGTACGTAACATGTGGAGCTTAACGTACGTAAGGAGAGTTCCTTAACGTACGTAATGTGATGTTTGTGAATTCAAACAAGATGAACGTTGGAGATGATGTCATGGCATAGGTCAGCGAGCAACGGATATGTTGGCAAATGTTAACGTACATAATGGACAATGGCTAACGTATGTAACACAGAAAACGAATGCTACTTGACTGATCTGCTGTATTGATAACGTACGTAGCAAGGGATATTTAACATACGTAAAAACACTAACGTACGTAAAGGAATGGCTTTAGCGTACGTAATGAAGGCACAGGGAGCTAAAGGCTAGTTGGAAGAGAAATGCCTATAAATACAACTTCTAATGGTATTCATCCTACAACAACTTCAAGAATCAAGACATTGATCTGATAGTCATATTCATTATATTGTTGTTGTGATATTGAGCTTATATTATTAGTTTGAGTGTTTATACATTCAACACATATACTAGAGGTAAAAGAAAACATATGATTGGATTGGGTGTTATTAGGATCAAGGATCCGGCATTGTTAGAATCGCAATCGCTATCTTAGTGAGGTTTATCTAGTACCGATAGAAAGCTAGAGTGGTTGATTCCTTGTCCAATAGAAAAGGAAAACGGTTTAACTTGGACCGAAAAAAAGACAAGTAAGAGAATGGTTTACTCGAACCGATAGAAGACGAGCTAGTAACGGTAACCACTCGACCGATAGAAGAGAGGAGCAGAGGTTGATCTTCATCCTATTGAAAAAGATACCGAGAGAGGATGTAGGCTTCGTTCATAGCTGAACCTCTATAAACCCGTGTGTTGTTTATATTCCGCACTTTATTTTTACGCTTTCGGAACACGGTGCATATTCCGATTTGGTTCCAACAGTCTCCATTCAGGAATGCACTCTTGACGTATATTTGGTAAAAAATAAAGCTCTTATGGGCGAAAAGGCTAAAAATATCCTGATGGCTTCTAGTCTGGCTACAGGGGCAAATGTTTCATCGTAGTCTATCCCTTATTCCTGTTTGTAGCCATGTGCGACTAGACGGGATTTGTTTCTGATAATGAGTCCATTTCCGTCCTTCTTGTTTCTAATTACCCATTTTATTCCAATTACGGATTGATGCGTAGGTCTGGGTACAAGATACCATACATTGTTTCTTTCTAAACCATTAAGCTCTTCTTCCATAGATGTATTCCAATGAGAATTGTCTAGATCTTCTTTGGTGGAAACAGGTTTATATTGAGCTAAGAATACAGCAATAGTGCACATATTAATTCGTCTAAGTTCAGATTGAGATTTCCATACAGGAAATAGAGATTTCTCCAATTCAGGTTCTTCTTGTGCACATAGTACATTTCCTTGTGTGCTATGTATTCTCCTACGGGTAGATACTCCAGCATCGATATTTCCTATGATCAACTCCTGTGGGTGATCTTTCAACCATCTTCTGTCGGGTTCTAATTCGGCGTCCCGTACTGTATTTTGAGTTGCTGTAGTTTTGGCTTCAGCTTGTACAGCATCGGCTTCATCTACTTCAGTTCTTACAGCTGCGGCGTTGATTTCTAAGTCAACGACAGGCTCTATAGGAGTTGTAGGGTTATCAGTGGTGAGTTGTTGGATATTCTAAGTAAGTTCTTCTACTCCTGTAGGATTATGATGAGGTTCGTCGAACACTACATGTACTGATTCCTAAATTGTTAACCTCCTTTTGTTAAAGATCCTATAAGATTTGCTAAAAGAGGAATATCCTACAAATATCCCTTCATCCGATTTCTCATCAAAGGTTCTAGGTTGATCTTTCCCGTTTTTCAAAACATAACATTTGCATCCAAAAATGTGAAAGTACGAAATTATTGGAGTTTTGTTGTTCCATACCTCGTAAGCTGTTTTGTGGTGATTTTTGATGATATAGCGGTTTTGTGTATAGCACGCTGTATTAGTGGCTTTGCCCCAGAAATGCTGTGGCAACTTGCTAGCGGCAATCATGGTCCTAGTTGCTTCTTTTTGCGTCCTGTTCTTTCGCTCGGCAACACCATTTTGTTGAGGCATACAGGCAGCTGAGTATTGTGTTGTATCCCATTTTCCAAACAGTATTGCTCTATAAAGCGGTTAGTGAATTTTTTACCTCTGTCGGAATGAATGGACACGACACTCAACCATTTTTTATTTTGAAGCTTTCTCAGGTGCTCGGGCAGCTTTGATATTGTTTCCTTCTTCTTGATTAGGAAGATTGTCCACGCGTACCTGGAATAATCATCAACAATAACGAGACAGTATTTTTTATCTCCCAAACTTACCGGGTCTACAGGACCGTATAGATCCATGTGTAGCATTTCCAAAACTCTATGAGTAGAAAGGTAGGATTTGCTCTTCAGGGTGATTTTGATTTGCTTGCCTTTCTGACAGGGTCCACAGATGTTGTCTTTTTGGAATGATACATTTGGCAAACCTCTTTACCATTCCCTGACTGGAGAGTTTGTTGATTGTCTTGAAGTTGACGTGTGACATCCTCTTGTGCCATAACCAGCTTATATCTGCAGTGCCTTTGGCAACAAAACAAGGAATAGTGGAGCTCGTAGGCATCCAGTCAGGAATATACATATTACCTGATCTGCTTCCTGTGAGCACAACTTCTTTGGTCAAGATGTTCTTGACTCTACAGTGATCTATATAGAATTTCACTGAGAACTGTTTGTCGCAGAACTGGATAATACTAAGTAGATTGTACTGTAAGCATTCAACATGAGCTACATCGGTGACTTTAAATTTTCCTACAAGCAGGGTTCCCTTCCCTCTTGTTCTTTCTTTAGATTTATCACCGAAATGCACTTTTAGACCGCGACCTTCTACGTAATCTGACAACTTACTTTTGTCTCCTGTCATATGCCGAGAACATCCGATGTCGAAATACCAGATGTCCTTCTCTAAGATGTCTTGTATGTAAGCATATTAAGTAGATTTAGGTCCCCTTTGATTGTTGGGTCCATAGATATTAGTGCCTTTAGGTACCCAGATTTTCCTGACAGCAATTTGTTTACTGTAGGATGCTTTAGGTCCGTAGTTGCGATGTCTACGTAGGGCAGGTATGTAGTCGCTGTAACTATGATAATTATTATGCATGTAAAATTCAGGGTTATTATTATTAATCCAGTACGAATGCCGTCTTGGAGGTGAAGCCAATTTCTTTAGCCTTACAGCTTGCCTTCTGGGTCTCCAATCGGATTCCCAAAAAATGTTGCTGATACTGTGCGGATACTTGCTTTCGCGAGGGATAACGAGGCTCCTGTATCCAATACCTAGGTGTGCTGTACTGAAAGTACTGTCGTGCGGGCCTTTGATATTTGGATAAAGCCTTCTTTCTAAACGACTGTTGGCGCTGTTGATATGCTCGGGGAGCATGCTGTTGGGTACACCTTATAGGTCTGATTGGGTGAGGATTCCGCTATCTGGAATATGACTGTGGTGGCAGAATGGCAGCTTTTGCTGTTCGCGGTGCAACAGGTTCCTTCACAGGACTTGGAATTTCTTCCGATACAGGAATGGGTTCCACACCCCTGACGAACACAGTACTAGTTTTCCCTTTATTGGAAAATGAGATGTATCCTAAGCCACTTTTATCATGAGCATGTTGCCCAGTGCTTAGAACTTCATCCATTCTTTTAGATGATTTCTCGAAAGATTTTAGAATGGTCTCAAGTTCTCCTTCTCATTTTTCGAGAGTTTTTACTTTGGCTTGAAGCAGAACAAAATCATTTGTCTTGCTTTCACTATGAGATTTAGCCTCACGTAGTTCATGAGCAAGTTGATGATTGCCCTCCATGAGTTTTTCATAATCGACTTTACTGTTTTCACAATCAACAGACATATTTTCGTAATTTACTTTTAGCAAGTCGTTTACTTCCCTCAGCTCTAGGTTAGAAATTTGGAGCTGTATGTTTTCATTTTTCAAAGTCTCGTGGGCCTTTAGAATGTTCTTAAACTCATTCATCAGGTTTTCAAAGATATGAGATGCATTTGTAGGAATAGCTGAGGTTGAGCTTACCTCATCATCGCTATTTTCATCTTCCGGTATGTCTTTGGCCATGAACCACATATATGCTTTATCTTCGAATTCATCATCTGATGAGTCACTGTCAGTGACTTCCTGTAGACATTCTTCAGACTTCTTTAGTTTGGGGGAGGCTTTTGATTCACCAATCAGGGCCTTGAGCTTGTTTTTCCAAGCACGTCTTCTTTCATATTTTTCCTATTGCTCGGCTTCCAGCAACCTTTGAACTTTAGGATGAGGACATTTATTTGCATAATCTCCTGGTTTCGTGCAATTATAACACAGGTTAGTATCACCAGAGGAAGTTTCGGTACTTACCTTGTGAACAGGCTTGGGCCTGTATGGAGTCTTTCCCGACTGCTTGATGAACTTCTTGAACTTATGCATGAGGAGCGCCAGTTCATCTTATGACAGGATGTCGTCGTCGCTGTCAGCATTCTTTTGGGCAGACTTTGATGTGCTAGGAATGCTATGTCTCTGGTTGTATACAGCGTCTAATGCTGTAGTCCTCGCGGGAGATTCTTCACCTTTTTCTCTTCTGTCAATATCATAGTCAAATGATTTGGGGTCAGAAAAGAGATTAAAAGTAGATATTTCATTAATATTGCACGACACACGCATAGCTGTGGTCTTAATGTCCCATCGGGCGGGGAGAGATCTGAAAATTTTTAGGTTCTTCTCCTTTTGGGTATAAAACTTGCCCAACGCTTCAAGTTCACCAACAATGCCACTGAATCTGAGGTCAAGTTCCTCAAGTGTTTCAGTTGATTTCATTTCAAAATATTCAAATTTCTGAGTCAATTTTAAAATTTTGTTTTCTTTTGAGAGATCAATTCCCTCACAAATTAACTTGAGTTTATCCTAGATATCCTTTGCTGATTTACAACTCTTTACCTTAGAGAACGTGCCTTTGTCAAGAGAGACAAATAGCACATTCTTCGCAACATTGTCGAGGTTGGCGTGCTTTCGATCATCAGAAGTCCAATGTTCGCGCTCTTTCTCGAGCATCTCGGCATGAGCTTGGCCTTCAATTCTTGGGGCCGGATTTACCTTCATGATCTTTATGGGGCCATCCTGTATAACAAAAATCATCTCTTCGTGCATTGCTGCAAGATGAGCCTCCATCCTAATTCTCCAGTCGTCAAACTCGTTAATAGAAAGCATAGGAACTTTATTGATCATTGATGTATCCATATGGGAGTATAGGAAAGAAAAAAACTGTTTGACAAAAATAAGTGATTTTGGATCTGATTCGGTCAAAAATACTACTGATTCTTTTTAGAATCAACCGCTCCGATACCACTTGTTGGCCACTAAGTATACAGAATACAGCTTGGAAAGTGTTTAAGCAACAAGCTGTACGATTTTCAAGTTAGAGTGCATAGCGGAAGTCTTGTAACAGTAAGTTGCTGTAAATACAGCAACTAGGTATGAAGTGTATACTTAAGATAATCACAGTTATTAAAATAGTAAATGTAAAAGGTAAATAACACAAGATTTAAAGTGGTTCGAGGTAAACCCCTTTACGTCCACTGGTCCTCCACACAGGAGTGAAAATGTTTATTCTAAATACTGCGTACACAACTTCGTATTTATAATCAAACCTATCAATGTATCGTTTACACATATTGATACAAAGATCGTAGCTTTCAACCATTCACACAGATTGGTTAAGGCTAACACTTGACTGGCTTCTTCACACACAGTTCCGAAGCTTTATCTCTACAATGCAGATCCGTCACACACAGTTCAGGAAAAGCAAGGCTTTCTCAGTCCATACAGGACTGATGGTTTTCTTCAATGTAAGAATGTTGTTTGAACAACAGCTTGACTTTCTTGAGCTTGAGCTGATGATGTGTTGTTCAGGAATGAGCACTTGTGTATTTCTTCTCTTAGGATAGACTGAATGCCTGAAGAAATATTACTGCTCCTGATATACTGTTCGTTAGAGGATCTCGATGGAACTCAGTATATCTAAGTTTGAATACTTGTTAAAGCTCGAGTATAGTGCTTCGTTCGTAAATGATCAAGTATTCTCTTGGTATATCTTGGTTGTTGTCTGATCTTCAATCTTCGGGATTTATATAGCTTTTGGAATAGATCCGTTGAGAAAGATATCCGTTGAGAAAAAGTCCATTCCAACAGGAAGATTTATTTGAATAAAGCATGATCCGGTTTTTGCTCCTTGTTTGAAGATCTCTGTCGGCTTGGTATTTAAATACTTTATCCTTTCAGTATTTAAATACTTATTTTTAAACGGGACTTGACTTTAGCAAATAAGGCAGATTCCTTTCCAATGGTTTTAAGTCCTGTTTGGATAAGTATTGAAGATCTCAATATTTATAGCCTGGATGTTGTATCCAACATATTGCTGTAGGCTATGTTAGATTGATACTGTATGGAAGGGTACAGTATAATCATTTCGGTACAACTTCCATACTTACCGTCATATAGACAGATGAGTTCCTTTGCTATATGATTTATCTTTGTACTTTCGCTGTATGATGGCATTATGAGAAGAATTCGATACAGGATTGCTTATTTCAACAACTTTGATCGTCTTCCGAGACAGTTGTTTTGCTGTATGTTGGCACTTTATCAAAACTTCGATAAAGGATTGTTTTATCCCAACAACCATCTCAAAGCTATGTTAGTCATCTAAAAATCTTAACATAATTCTTCCTAGACATGATTATAATCTCCAAGTATCCTTAAAACATCAAGAACACCCTCAACCTCAAGTCACCTCAACACATTCTTCGTCATAAGTTCATCCAAACTATTAAGAATCATACTATCCTCCAACAATCAATAACTACATGAAGTAATCATCAATAACAACATCATAATCTCGAGATAAACACAAGATTAATCACATACCTATTGAAGAAGTGAAGAACAAACTCAAATACTTCAAGAATCCACTACCATCTACAAGGTCCCAACTCCAATATAATCTATGAAGCTCCACAACCAGATGGAAGGGGCTGAAGATCACCAAGAAATGCATAGGGACGATTTCTAGAGAGGATGGTCGAAGTTGGGTTGTGAAGAAATTAAAGTCAAGACGTCTTTATAATCTGCACAGTCCATTACGGCCGCTATCCTCACAGATTAACATACATTATGCATATAACGTAGGCTATCACCACTACATAGCATACGCTACATCCTCCCATAACTCACTGCCTCAAAACGGAACCTCCTTACGTATGTTTCCAGAAAAAGGTGTACGTATGATCACCTGCATTACGTACATTATATAATAAGCATTACGTACGTATTGCCAGTTAACTTGGCTGTCTCGTAAGGCCAAATATCTGGATCATGCATGGCCCTAAAAGCCGAAAGTTGAGGTGCGATCTGATACCCTATATTACATACGTAACCAATATGGTTTAACGTACGTCACCCTCCGTCTGTAGCGTACATTAGATATACATATAGCGTATGCTATTGCTAGTATACTTAGCCAAAAAAAACTTACCAAGCAACATCCAATCGGTAAAAATAATACCGATGACAAGTATAAATATTTCGATTCTGAAATGTCCCGATACAATTTACATTGTATCAGTCAAACACAACTACACTTGTACAATTCCAAATGAATACGTAGAATGCTACAGTGAAAATAAAAAGAAATACCCCCGTATATTATAGAAATGATGCTTCATATCAATATGTTTAGTTCGCAAGTGCAATACAGGATTGTGCGTGATTGCAATTGCACTTGTGCTAGCGCACATGATTGGTGTCTCTGTTGCATTGATCCCATTATCTTGTAACTGTTGTTGCATCCAGAGAATCTGCATACAACAACTCCCAGCAGCATAGTATTCCAACTCACCGGTAGAAAACGAGTTGGCCAATTTTTTTTTACTGAACCATGACACAAGTCTTGGTCCAATGAAGTGACAAGTGCTATTAGGATTCGCTCCAGCATCCTGCCTGCATGGGCTTAAAAATGCGCGAGGCGCGGCTTGTGATTCGACCTAAGGGATCTGCACTAGAAAGTGGTTAACTGAATTGATTTGGACTACTCATACCAACAAGATGCATCTTCTTTTTTGGTATCCATCTCATAGAAACTCCAAAGTTAAGCGTGCTTAGCCTGGAGTAGTTATTGGGTGGGTGACCCCCTGGGAAGTTTCCCAGGTGCGCGTGAGTGAGGACAAAGCCTGCTAGAAAAGACTCGTGTTGGTACAGTGAGGATAGTCTTCATCATTCATGGGAACAACAATTGGTATCATAGCAGGTCACAGGTGCGGATTCCCTCGGAGTATCCTACAGTGGAGGCTGCCAGAGTGTTGGAACCGAGAGGCATGCATAACAAAAGATGTTTCTACTTGGCTGGAACTAAGATGCTGGCACAGTGGAGGTTGTCAGGTGCTGGAGGGTTGTGTGATCAAATCTAGTATGCTGGAATTGAGATACTGGCGCAGCGAAAGTAAATGGAGCTGGAACATATGATGGTGTCAAGTGTTGGAGGACTGTGAATGAAACCAGCCGCTCGAGGGCTGTGTGATCAAATATAGTTGGCGGAGGTTTTCAGACTATGAGGCTGAGATGCTGGCAGGTACTGGGAGGGGGACTATTGGGATTCGATCCAGCATCCTGCCTACATAGGCTTAAAAATGCGCGACGCGCGGATTGCGATTCGACTTGTGAGATCTGCACTAGAAAGTGGTTAAATGAATTGATTTGCACTACTCATACCAACAAGATGCATCTTCTTTTCTGGTATCCATCTCATAGAAACTCCAAAGTTAAGCGTGCTTGGCCTGGAGTGGTTAGGGAATGGGTGACCCCCTAGGAAGTTTCCCAGGTGCGCGTGAGTGAGGACAAAGCGCACTAGAAAAGACTCGTGTTAGTACAGTGAGGATAGTCTTCATCATTTTGGGACCAACAAGTGCCTGTTTTACTATTCCATACCGCAATCCTATATCTATTCTTCCTTTTACGTACTTAAGGATTCGTTTGGATTTGATGAAGTGTGACTCCTTAGGTGCTACATGGTACCGAGCACACACTCTTACAACAAACTGGATATCGGGCCTGCTGGATGTTAGGTACAGGAGGGAGCCTATTAGCTACCTGTCGAGTGATTGATCAACTGACTTTCCAGCTTTGTCATCACTTATCTGTGTGGAATTGCTCATGGGGTTGGTGATGATTAGGAGTTGTTCATCCAGAATTTGTTGAGCAGCTCCTTGCTGTGTGGAGTTACTTATGGGATGGGTGACCCCCTGGAAAGTTTCCCAGGTGCGCGTGAGTGAGGACAAAGCGCGCTAGGAAAGACTTGTGTTGGTACAGTTAGGATAGTCTTCATCATTCTTGGGACCAACAAGTGCCGATTTTACTCTTCCATACCACAATCCTATATCAATTCTTACTTTTACGTACTTAAGGATTCGTTTGGCTGTGGTGAAGTGTCACTCCTTAGGTGCTACCCGGTACTGAGCACACACTCCTACAGCAAACTAGATATAGGGCCTGTTGGCTGTTAGGTACAGGAGGGAGCCTATTAGCTACCTATAGAGTGATTGATCAACCGACTTTCCAGCTTTGTCAGTACTTATCTGTGTGGAATTGCTCATGGGGGTTGGTGATGATTAGGAGTTGTTCATCCCGAATTTGTTGAGCAGCTCCTTGCTGTACTTCTCCTGATTGATAAATCTACATGTAGGGAGTTGTTTCACTTGCAATCCTAGGAAATAACTAAGTTCTCCCATCATATTTCAAATTTACTTTGCATGAGATGGGAGAACCTTCGACATAAAGCAATGTTAGTGAAACCAAATATTATATCATCTACATATATTTGAACCATAAGAAGATCATCACCTTCCTGTATTTTAAAGAGGGTTTTGTCGACTGCACCTTTCTCAAATCCATTATTGATCATATACAGTGATAGGGTTTCATAACAGGCTCTAGGAGCTTGCCTGAGACCATACAGTGCTTTCCTTAGCCTATATACAGGTCTTCGCCTTCAGTGTTGACAAACCCTTGTGGTTGTTCAACATAGACTTCTTTAGCAAGGTCTCCATTCAGGCATGCGCTCTTAACATCCATTTGATTTACAATAAAGTTCTTGTGAGCTGCGAATGGTAGCAATATCCTGATAGCTTCTAGTGGGGCTATGGGTGCAAAGGTTTCATCATAGTCAGGTCCTTCTTCCTGTCTATATCCTTGGGCAACTAATCCAGATTTGTTCCTGGTTACAAGTCTATTTTTGTCCTATTTGTTTCTGAATACCCTTTTGGTTCCTATGACTGACTAATGTGTTGGTCTGGGAACTATGTACCAACAATTATTCTGTTCGTAACCATTGAGCTATTCTTCCATCAAAGTGATCCAGTGAGAATTATTCAGAGCTTCATTGGTCGAAATAGGTTCGGACTGGGCTAAGAATACAGCTAGGGTTCACATAGCTAGGCATGGTCTAGCTTGGCATCTCGTGCTGTAACTTGTTGAACTGTAGCCTCAACTTCAGCTTGAACAGCATCAACTTCGACTATTATGTTCTTACAATGGCGGGATTGATTTCTAGGTCCACAACTGGTTCTATTGGAGGTTGGGTGTCACCTATAAAGAGTGTATGTATGCTTTAGGTTAAGTCTTCTACTCATGTAGGGTCAAAATAGGGTTCATCAAATTCTACGTGGACGGAGTCCTCTATTGCCAGCTTCATTTTGTTAAATATCTTGAAAGATTTGCTGACAGAGGAGTATCCAACAAAAATATCCTCATCCGATTTTTCATCTAAGGTCCTCAATTGATCCTTTTCATTGTTGAGCACGTAAAACCTGTATCCAAAAATGTGAAAGTATGTAGCCATTGGAGTTTTATTATTCCATACCTCATTTGTTGTTTTGTTGTGATGCTTGTTGATAATATAACGGTTTTATGTATAACACGCTATATTTGTTGCTTCTCCCAGAAATGCTGAAGCAATTTTCTTGCAGCTAACATGGTCCTTGTTGCTTCCTTCAGTGTCCTGTTCTTTTGCTCGGCAACACCATTTCGTTGAGGAGTCCGGGCTACTGAGTATTCATGTTGTATGCCATTATCCCCACATTATTCCTATATAAAGCGATTTGTTAATTTTGTGCATCTGTCAGAACGAGTGGATACAATACTCAACCCTTTCTCATCCTGTAGCTCTTTCAGGTGCTCTGGCAACTTTGTTATGGTATCTTTCTTCTTGTTCAGTAAGACGGTCTAGCATACTTAGATAAATCCTCAATAATAACGAGATAGTATTTCTACCTCCCAAACTTAGAGGGTCTACAGGGCCATAGAGGTCCATATGTCGCAAATCGAGTACCCTATGGGTGTAAAGATATGACTTGCTCTTCAGAGTGGTCTTAACTTTCTTGCCTTCTGATAGGGTCCACAAATGCTATTTTTATGAAATGACACATCGGGCAAGCCTCTGACCATTCCTGTCCAACGAGCTTGTTGATGATCTTGAAGTTGATGTGCGACATCCTTTTGTGCCATAGCCAACTTTGATCTACAATGCCTTTGGAAACAAAACATGGAATAATGGAGCTTGTGGGCTTCCAGTCAGCAATATACATATTACCTAACCAACTTCCTCTAAGGATGACTTGGTAGGTCTTGATGTCCTTCACCCTATAGTGATCTACATAGAATTTGACTGAGAACTGTTTGTCACAGGAGTGGCTAATACTAAGTAAATTATATTGTGTCCTTCAACATAGATACGTCAGTGACTTTAAACTTTCCTACAAGCAGGGTTCCTTTCCCTTTTGTTCTTCCTTTTGTAATACCCGGGGGTAATTTTTTTCGTTTTAATATTGCATTGTACATATTCATTTGGACTTGTACAAGTGTTGTTGTATTTGACTGATACAGTGTATATTGTATTGGGATATTTTGGGATCGAAATATTTTCACTTGTCGTCGGTATTGTTTTTACCGATTAGATGTTGCTTGGTGTGTTTGGAGTTGATTTTTGGCTAAGTATATTCGGTCTAACATACACTACATGCATGGCATTATGTACGTTAAGGATAGCAGGTTACATACGTTAAACCATGTGGGTTACGTACGTAACAAAGGGTATCTGATTCGGATTTGTCTTTTAGCATGTGGGGCCAGGCGGGACTGGATTCCCATGGCTAGATTGGGACAGGCAGGTCAACACCCATTACGTACGCTATGCATGGTTGTCAACGTACATAGTGGTGAGGTTGGTTACGTACACAGTGATGATTAACATATGTAATGAGTATCCCATTTTGAGGCAGTAGCCTCTGGAGGATCATTACGTATGTAATACTTATATGTTTATGTAATGGTTCTTAAGTACATTATGCTTATAGGATAACGACCGTAATGAGGTTGTTAGATTATATATCTTGGTTTCGTATTTCATTTCTCCACGAACCAAAACCATTTTTCTCTCCCTAGAATCGTCCCCCTGGACTGGTTCTTGATACTTAGACTCTTCCAACATGATTTTGGCCATCCTAGCTTGGATTGAGACATGAGGTTGGAAGCTTGTTGGTGCTCCTTTGGTGTTTGGAGAGTTCATCTTGTTCTTCTTAGATAAGTTCTCTTAATCTCTTGTTATTCAATTTTCGAGTTAAATGTTGAGCTTAGTCATGTCTAGAGTTATTCTTGATGATTCTATGATATGATTAGGTTGATGGAGGTTGTTCTTGAGCTTATTACGTATATTAATATACTTAGGAGGTGTTCTTGGATATATTGATGATTATATCCAAATTCTTGGTTGGATTATTGTTATACTTGAGTTGTTTTCGCATCTAGATGATATACTATCATGTTTTGGTAGAGAAGATGATAAGTATGTTCTTGGTGATTTGGTGATCTTGGTGTTTTGGTGTTCCTGGTGTTCTTGGTGTTCTTGGTGTTTTGGTGTTCTTGAAGAAACCAACGAATTTCATGATTACAACGTTATTACCTTATTGATGTAATCATTAAGGTGAAATAATGATTCGAGGATTCACAAGCTTTAAGGCTTGAGAATTTGAGTGTGTTAGTTAGCGATTCTTGTAAGAATGGAAGTTGTACTATTGTTGATGTTAATATCAAGATGGTCGATGATTGTTATTAAATGAATTACTTTTTGTTCAAGGTTGTTCGTGTGATTGATCATTTCATGGGAGGATGTTGATCGTGGAAGGACTTTCTCGCCTTCGGTTCGGGACAAGTTTTATACTTGTACTAGTCAATGAGATTAATGTTATCACATATCTATATAAATGTGTTGTATCATTTCGAGACGTAGTCTTTCCATGAGTTTGTTGATATCAGGGAATTGTTCGATATGATACCCTTCGGCAGCTATGCCAAATGTTATTATTGTACGTTATTGGCCAGTTCAAGGCATTGAGATACTTGTTGGTTAATGTTGTTGTTGATAGCTGGTTTGCGGTATCGATGTATCGATTGTTATTGGTGACCAATATTCCATTGAGATATCGTTGTGATCGTTGTTATTGATATCGGTGAGTTTCTATTAATGTTATTTTGGCTGATTGAAGGCGTTGACGTATTCGATTATCATCTCTGTTTTCGGTGGGCGATTAGAGGCACCGAGACATTTATTCTAATTGTATCACTATTATCGATTGGTCATTCTAAGAAAATCGAGGTATTGAATTGGGACTGTTGAGGATAGTTCCCATCCGTTGAGTCGTTGTTATCGATTACCCGTTCTAAGGCAATCGAGGTATTGAAATGGTACTGCGAGGATAGTTCCCATATGTTGAGTCTTCGTTATCGATTGGACGTTCTAAGGCAATCGAGATATTGAATTGGGACTATCGAGGATAGTTTCCATCTGTTGAGTCATTGTTATCGATTGGCCATTATAAGACAATCGAGGTATTGAAATGGGACTGTCAAGGATAGTTCCCATCTGTTGAGTCATTGTTATCGATTCGTCGTTCTAAGACAATTGAGGTATTGAATTGGGACTGTCGAGGATAGTTCCCATCTGCTGAGTTGTTGTTATCGATAGGCTTTCCCAAGGCAAAAGAGGTATTTGAATTGGGACCGCCGAGGACGGTGACCATCCACGAGTTATTGTTGTCGTGTTGGCCGACTCAAGGCAGCACACTTTCGTGCTTTTGAATTCAGTAATCTCATGATCGTTACCGTACGTGATTAATGGTTTTTGTCGGCTAGTGCTCGATGGGTAAGCTTGGGGCTTGAAACTTTGCGGTTGGTTTCCCAACACCTACAGTTCAGTAGGTCACGGTCATTGGATGGCCTCATTATGATATGGCTTCGTGCCGTGGCTTCGGCCTTCATTGTGATACGGCTTCGTGCCATGGCTTCGGCCCTCATTGTGATACGGCTTCGTGTCGTGGCTTCGTCCCTCATTGTGATACAGCTTCGTGCCGTGGCTTCGGCCCTCATTGTGATACGGCTTCATGCCGTGGCTTCGGCCCTCATTGTGATACGGCTTCATGTCGTGGCTTCGTCCCTCACTGTGATACAGCTTCAGGCTGTTTGGCTTCGGGCCATTGTGATGATTGGCATCTTCGGCTGAGTGGCTTTCCGGTCATCGTGATATTTTGGCAGCTTCGGCTGAGTGGCTTTCAGGCCATCGTGATATTTTGGCAGCTTCGGCTGAGGGCTTTCAGGCCGTTGTGATGTTTTGGTATTTCTGTTGGAGCCTTCGGGCATTGTGATTCGTATCTCTTTCAGCTTTGGTTTGGTTTACCTACGGGTAATTCGCTATTGTGTTCTATATTGATGATTTGTCGTTGGGCACTTGTGTTCTAACCTGTTGAGCAGGTATTGATCGTATGTCGTGGGCATAGTGTTTCACGAATGCTCGGTTCTTACCTTGGCTTGTGAGCATCTCGTATTACCATTGTTGTAACATTCATTTTGCCTTTGGATGCATACCATGTTGTACATGTATTTGTTATTCATTATCTGGATGACTGACCCCGTGGAGGCGGAACATGTTTTCATATTTTAGGTGCTTGCGAGGAGAGAGTTGAGACACGGGGGCATGACGATGGCGATGAGGCATTCAAGCGATACTAGTCCGAGTTGTTTTGGTGTTCATGTCGGTCAGACAGTTTGGAGTACTCCAGTTTCATCAGTTGTTTTCATTTTGTATTATCCGAGCAAGGCTCGTGGATGTTGTTGTATTTTTATTTTGGCCATGTGGGCCCATCATTGTCGTTGAAATTCCACGTCGGAATAACATGTCGAATATCATAGTAGGGACTGTGGTTTTCCTTTATGGTCAGTTTATGTATTTTAGTCGTGTTCGCCTGTTGGCTCTCCTGGTGTGGGGTCCACGGTAATGTAATAACCCAATGTGATTTTGGGGGAATTACAGAAGATAGTATCAGAGACATGGGTTGTGAGATACCCTGCTATGTGAGTTATATGGCTCTACCGACGCGGTAGTAGTGGGGCTGTCAGGTTACAATAATTTGGACAGTCGGGTTTTGTGAGTCGTGATAGTTAGGCGACTGTATGGGTCATTCTTTCATCGAGTCGTCGTCAGTGAGAACTAGTATCGCAAGACCTCGAAGTTTCGTATGACCTGTGTAAGGACTCGATTCTCTTTTATGTTCATGCATTCATTATGTCATTGATTATACATGTTTTGTTGAAACTTGTATATGACATTTCTGTTACGATTGATTCGTGATTATTTGTATTGGAGCATGTGGGCTCTGGATTGGCTATGATTAGCATGATTAATGTGATTGTTTTGAGTATGTATACTCGTGTTTGGATATTGACTTAGCATTCTGGATTGGCCGTTGAGGCATATTTGAGTTATGATCATGATCGAACGTTATTCTTTCAGTATGGATATAGGAATCCGAGGACGTGACAGAGGTGGTAAGGGCTGCAGAACGAGCCAGAACCCAGAACCTCATGTTTATGCGCGTGTGGATGCCAATATGGATCAGAGTTCGGCCGTAGGTGTTACTTACGCGACCGATTTTCCTTCGAGACGTCATACTCGAGAAGTCGATCAGACTGAGAGTGGACACATCGACCCTTTCTTGCTTATGAGTGGCATGATGGCCCAGATGACTCAGATGACGCAGATAGTGGAGACCATGAAGGCCTCGATGATTGGTGTCCCACCGCAGCAGGGATTCCAGGTATCGTTTCATGGGCAGGCTGGGGTGTGAGTCAGATTATTGTCGATATCTGTCGACAGAGGCCGCTTACTTTTGAGGGTTCATCGGAACCAGCTGACATTATTCATTGGCTTGAACATTTTGATAAACTCTTCGACATGGTTCAGTGTCCGGAAGAGTGTAAGGTGGCAGTAGTGGCTTACTACTTGAGTAAGGGCGCTTATTCTTGGTGGCTTTATGTGAAACCCACCGATCGTGATTGTATTTGGAGCGAGTTCAAGACTCTCATGTTAGAGAGGTATTATCTGAATCCACTTTGTGAAGCCAAGCTATCAGAGGTTTTGAACCCCGAATCCTTCGAGGATGAGGGTGGTGTTGTCATTGCCGAGAAGTTTCATGAACTTACTTAATTTGCTTCATCAATTATTCGTACTGAGGCGGATAAGATCAAGTATTTTACCAAGAGGCTAAACCCGCAGTTGAGGATGCAGTTGTTCAATCATAATTGTAATTCACTTGGTGAATTCATTGAGAAGGCTCTTGGAGCAGAGCTTTTGAGCAAGGAGCTTGCTCGGAAGAACCCTTCAATTTCTTCTGGTGAGAGGACTAGGATGCCGGTTCGTTCAGAGTGACATCAGGCTCCAACGTCCAAGAGGTCGTTTGCTAGTTTTTTTCATGCTAGGAAAGCATCTTCCTCTCAGACGACGAGTTCAACTGTTGTTTGCTTTAATTGTGATTCAACGGGGCATGTTAGCACTCGTTGTACGGTGCCAGCTTTTGTTTGTCGTTTATGTGGGAGGCAGGGATACCTTCAGAAATACTACAGGAATTCTAGTGCCAGCAGGTCTCGAGAGAGATCACGGGCCTCGAGAGATTTTGTTACTCCAGCCCGTACTTCATCCAAGGGGTCCTATCAGGCTTCGGGAGCCATAGGTAAGGACGGCCAAGGAGGAGCAGTGAGTTCAGATTTGGGTCTTCCTCCAGTAGATGAGAACGAGGATATTGATGATCTGGAGGATATCGATGTTGGGTACACATGAGATGTAGCCTTGATTTATGTATTCCTCTCTTTTATCTTCGGATTAATGTTTAACTTAATTTGTATTGCGATATTGTGGATTATGGACCATAAGTTGTCGATCTATCTTATAATGATAGTATTTAAGAATCTTCATATTTGAGGTCGTTTGATGCATTTTTCATTCCTTTTGGTGTTGTACCCGAGATTTTGTAATAATCTGGGTAATTATTCATTGTCATTTGCGACATCAAGTCGTGAGGACTTGGGCGTGCGATGGATGTGGTTCCGAGGACTATATTTGTGCGTTGTTGTCTTCTTTTTGTGGCGTGAGTCAGTGATTGCATGGGCGTCTGATGCCTATAAAAATGGGGAAGTGTACACCGATGGTTGTAGACATGTACAACGGGCAGCTCCTGCGGGGTGTGTATGCCGGTGTTACAAGTCATGCGGGTGGTACGACTTCCTGGATGGTCTCTAGCGGAGGAGTCATGATTCAACTGATCTCGCACTTGGTTGAGTGTTTTATCACTTGATTTTCACCGTGTTCAGGCAGAGGAGACGCGGGGACCCTAGGGGTTGGCCCAGTTACTCAGGCGAAGTGGTTCGTAGTGAGGAGTATTCCCGGAGATGTTGTTTTTAGATCCTGATGGATAGTTCGTACCCCGAGTTGTGTACCCTTATTTTTGGGGACGAAACTCTTTTAAAGGGGGGAGTATGTAATACCCGGGGGTAATTTTTTTTTGTTTTACTATTGCATTGTATGTATTCATTTGGAATTGTACACGTTTTGTTTTATTTGACTGATACAATGTATATTGTATTGGGATATTTTGGGATCGAAATATTTTCACTTGTCGTTGGTATTGTTTTTACCAATTGGATGTGCTTGGTGAGTTTGGAGTTGATTTTTGGCTAAGTATATTGGGTCTAACGTACGCTATATGCATGGCATTACGTACATTAATGATAGCAGGTTACGTATGTTAAACCATGTGGGTTACGTACATAACACAGGGTATCTGATTTGGGTTTGTCTTTCGGCGTGTGGGGCCGGGCGGGGCTAGATTCCCGTGGCTGGATTGGGACAGGCAGGTTAATGCCCATTACGTACGCTATGCATGGTTGTCAACATACGTAATGGTGAGGTTGGTTACGTACGTAGTGATGATTAACGTACGTAATGAGTATCCCATTTTGAGGCAGTAGCCTATGGAGGATCGTTATGTACGTAACATTTATATGTTAGCGTACGTAATGGTTCTTATGTACGTTATGCTTATGGCATAATGGCTGTAATGAAGTTGTCAGATTATATATCTTGGTTTCGTATTTCATTTCTCCACAAACCAAACCATTTTTCTCTCCCTAGAATCATCCCTCTGGACTAGTTTCCGATACTTAGACTCTTCCAACGTGATTTTGGTCATCCTAGCTTGGATTGAGACTTGAAGTTGGAAGCTTGTTGGTGCTCCTTTGGTGTTTGGAGAGTTCATCTTGTTCTTCTTGGGTAAGTTCTCTTAATCTCTTGTTATTGAAGTGATTTTCGAGTTTAATGTTGAGTTTAGTCATGTCTGGAGTTATTCTTGATGATTCTATGATATGATTAGGTTGATAGAGGTTGTTCTTGAGCTTATTATGTTTATTAATATGCTTAGGAGCTGTTCTTGGATATATTAATGATTATAACCGAATTCTTGGTAGGATTATTGTTATACTTGAGTTGTTTTGGTAGCTAGATGATATACTATAATGTTTTGGTAGAGAAGATGATAAGTATGTTCTTGGTGATTTGGTAATCTTGGTGTTTTGGTGTTCCTGGTGTTCTTGGTGTTCTTGATGTTTTGGTGTTCTTGGTGTTCTTGAAGAAACCAACGAATTTCATGTTTAGAACGTTATGATCTTATTGATGTAATCATTGAGGTGAGATAATGATTCGAGGATTCACAAGATTTAAGGCTTGAGAATTCGAGTGTGTTAGTTAGCTATTCTTGTAAGAATCGAAGTTGTACTATTGTTGATGTTATATCAAGATGGTCGATGATTGTTATTGAATGAATTACTTTTCGTTCAAGGATGTTCATGTGATTGATCGTTTCATGGGAGGACGTTGATCGTGAAAGGACTTTCCCGCCTTCGGTTCGAGGCAAGTTTTATACTTGTACTAGTCAATGAGATTAATGTTATTATATATGTGTATGAATGTGTTGTATCATTTCGAGACGTAGTCTTTTCATGAGTTTGTTGATATCAGGGAATTGTTCGATATGATACCCTTCGGCAGCTATGCCAAATGTTATTGTTGTTCGTTAATGGCCGGTTCAAGGCATTGAGATACTTGTTGGTTAATGTTGTTGTTGATAGCTGGTTTGCGGTATCGATGTATCGATTGTTATTATTGACTAATATACCATTGAGATATCGTTGTGATCGTTGTTATGATATTGGTGAGTTTCTATTAATGTTATTTTGGCTGATTGAAGGCATTGACGTATTCGATTATCATCTCTGTTTTCGGTGGGCGATTAGAGGCACCGGGACATCTATTCTAATTGTATCACTATTATCGATTGGTCATTCTAAGGCAATCGAGGTATTGAATTAGGACTGTAGAGGATAGTTCCCATGTATTGAGTCATTGTTATCGATTGGCGATTCTAAGGCAATTGAGGTATTGAAATGGAACTGTCGAGGATAGTTCCCATCTGTTGAGTCGTCGTTATCGATTAGCTGTTCTAAGGCAATCGAGGTATTGAATTGGGACAGTCGAGGATAGTTTCCATCTGGTCGTTGTTGTCGATTGGCCGTTCTAAGGCAATCGAGGTATTAAAATGGGACTGTCAAGGATAGTTCTCATCTGTTGAGTCATTGTTATCGATTGGTCGTTCTAAGACAATTGAGGTATTGAATTGGGACTGTCGAGGATAGTTCCCATCCGCTGAGTTGTTGTTATCGATAGGCCACCCCAAGGCAATCGAGGTATTTGAATTTGGACCACCGAGGACGGTGCCCATCCGTTAGTTATTGTTGTCGTCTTGGACGACTCAAGGCAGCACACTATCGTTCTTGTGAATTCGGTAATCTTGTGATCGTTACCGTACATGATTAATGGTTTTTGGAGGCTAGTCTCGGCTAGTGCTCGATGGGTAAGGTTGGGGCTTGAACCTTCGCGGTTGGTTTCCCAACACCTACATTTCAGTCGGTCACGGTCATTGGATGGCCTCATTGTGATACGGCTTCATGCCGTGGCTTCGGCCCTCATTGTGATTCGGATTTGTGCCATGGCTTCGGCCCTCATTGTGATACGGCTTCGGGCCGTGGCTTTGTGCTGTGGTTTCGGTCCTCATTGTATGGCTTTGTGCTGTGGTTTCGGTCCTCATTGTATGGCTTTGTGCCGTGGCTTCGGCCCTCATTTTGATATGGCTTCATGTCCTGACTTTGGCCATCATTGTGATATGGCTTCATGCCGTAGCTTCGGCCCTCATTGTAATACGACTTCGTGCCGTAGCTTCGGCCCTGATGTGATACAACTTCGGGCTATTTGGCTTCGGGCCATTGTGATGATTGGCAGCTTCGGCTAAGTGGCTTTCGGGCCATCGTGATATTTTGGCAGCTTCTGCTGAGTGGCTTTCAGGCCATCGTGATATTTGGCAGCTTTGGCTGAGGGCTTTCAGGCCATTGTGATGTTTTGGTATTTCCGTTGGAGCCTTCGGGCATTGTGATTCATATCTATTTCAGCTTTGGTTTGGTTTACCTACGGGTAATTCGTTGTTGTGTTCTATATTGATGATTCGCCGTTGGGCACTTGTGTTCTAACCTATTGAGCAAGTATTGATCGTATGCCGTGGGCATAGTGTTTCACAAATGCTCGGTTCTTACCTTGGTTAGTGAGCATCTCGTATTACCATTGTTGTACAATTCATTCTGTCTTTGTATGTATATCATCTTGTACATGTATTTGATATTCATTATCTGGATGACTAACCCCGTGGGGGCGGAACATGTTTGCATGTTTTAGGTGCTTGCGAGGAGAGAGTTGAGACACAGGGGCATAACAATGGCGACGAGGCATTCGAGCGATACTAGTCCGAGTTGTTTCGGTATTCATGTTAGTCAGACAGTTTGGAGTACTCCAGTTTCGTCAGTTGTTGTCATTTTGTATTATTCGAGCAAGGCTTGTGGCTGTTGTTGTATTTTTATTTTGGCCATGTAGCCCCATCGTTGTCGTTGAAATTCCACGTCAGAATATCGTGTCGAATATCATAGTAGGGACTGTGGTTTTCCTTTTTGGTCAGTTGATGTATTTTAACCGTGTTCGCCTGGTGGGTCCCCTGGTGTGGGGTTCACGGTAATGTAATAACCCAATGGGATTTTGGGGGCGTTACAGAAGATGGTATCAGAGACATGGGTTGTGAGATACCCTGCTATGTGAGTTATGTGGCTCTACCGATGCGGTAGTAGTGAGGTGTCAGGTTACGACAATCTGGACAGTCGGGTTTTGTGAGTCGTGATAGTTGGGCGAATGTATGAGTCATTCTTTCATCGAGTCGTCATTAGTGAGAACTAGTATCGCAATACCTTGAAGCTTCGTATGACCTGTGTAAGGACTCAATTCTCTTTTATGTTTATGCATTCATTATGTCATTGGTTATACATGTTTTGTTGAAACTTGTATATGACATTTGTGTTACGCTTGAGTAATGATTATTTATTTTGGAGCATGTGGGCTCTCGATTTGCTATGATTAGCATGATTGATGTGATTGTTTTGAGTATGTATACTCGTGTTTGGCTATTGACTTAGCATTCTGGATTGGCCGTTGAGGCATATTTGAGTTATGCTCATGATCGAACGTTATTCTTTTAGTATGGATAGAGTAATCCGAGGATGTGACAGAGGTAAAAGGCTGCAGAACGAGCCAGAACCCAGAACCTCATGTTTACACATGTGCGGATGCCGAGATGGATCAGAGTTCGTCCGGAAGTGTTACTTATTGATGTTATTATGTCGTAAGCTGATGTTTGTGTGGTTTTTGGGTATTGATGTAGTTTTTTGGATGTGGTGTAGTTTTTTATTGTTGGTGTTTATATATGGTGATTGGTGGTGATTGTGGTTATGTTTGTTATGTTAGTTTACATTGTATTGAACATATGGAAGTCGCATGTTGAAAAACAGATTTGTGGATTTTAAAAAATTTGAGTTTTTTTTTCAAAAAAAAATCATTTTAGCCAACAAGTTTTGCACATATATGTTAGGTTGTATACTTCAAAGTATACTTTATGCTTGTATTACCTTATTTCCCTGTAACTACCTATGAGAATATTAATTACATTTAACATGTTTTGCATATTTATTCATGTTATGGTTATGCAAATGAAATGTCTAATTATTTTATATTGTATATAATGTGGTGTGTTAGTGTCACATGAAAGACAATATTATCAGTGCCTTATAAAATAATATAATAGTTCATAACTTATATAATTATTAGAAAAATTATGTGAAAGGTTGTAGTGAATGCTTGAGATTAGTTGTTCTTGACTATTAGCATACATTAGCGTATTTGCATACGTTGAACTGGATCGAGGTGAGATAGTGTCTTCTGTACTGACTGTAAGAAGAACTTAAATCTCGGATAATTATTATTTCTTAATTCTAAGTATATTATATTTAATTATGTTTTTATATTACTTATTGCTTTTATTTACTATGGGTGAGAGTCAAAATGATCTACTCAATAAGCTTCGTATCTTGGGCAATAATATTATTTATATGATAGTTATTATTATTATATTAAATCCTGCAGGTGGATTTGATTCCGATATAATAATAAGGTTTGAGTGGTACTACTCTTGGATAAGATATTAATTAATTAAAGCCGTCAGTAGCTTATAATTAATTAATGGACATTCAATATCTTAAACACGGTAAATAATATATTTAAATAAGGATCCCGATTTTGTAAATTGGGCTTTGGGTTGGAAGTGCAATATTAATTCTTTAGTGGATTGAATTGATATTAATAGACTCAATATATTAGGAAAGGTCCTAATGTGGAAATTTGAGGTCTATTAGGAGTCCTTCCCTAATCCTCCTTAAGATCCCTAGTAGTAGTCCAAGAGCCTATAAATAGGACATGTAGTTGTTCGGCCGAATTGATGTCTTTGTGAGGTTGTGAGATTGATTTTTCTTCTTGTGTTTAATTGTATATCTAGACTTCTATCTTTGATTCTACAATTTAGATAACACATCAATTTGATAAGAGTGTTTCCATAATACTAGAAAGCAAAGAAAAACCGAGTGCCAAAAACATGGAGGTTCGGCCGATCCATATTGTGTCCAAGCACGATCCGGTAGCTCGTTAACCACACAACGTCCGGGTTAAGGCGGATCATACTCTAGAAGGTCTAAAGGTAGAAATACAAGGAGATCAAGACGAAAGCAACAACTACGCTTCAAAGGTAACATCCTATGATCTTTTAGATCTAGATTAGGATATTTAATTACCAAAATATTTATTTAATAAATAATAAATAATATTTAAATTGCTTATTAATCTTAGTACTTAATTAATTGGCATGCCTAAATAGATCTTGTGCTCGTGGATGCGTAAAACGCGTTTATAAACTTTCACCAACTTCGCTTCCGCTGCGTTTTATTTCCAACAATTGATATCGGAGTCAGATTTTAGACTTTTTGCTATTTTAATTAATTTTGGTGATTAATTGATAGCAATTTAAATATTCATGTAATTTGATGTTGGTGTATTCTGTTAGATGTGTTCTTGCATGAAATATAATCCAATTATCATGGTTTTGTAAATCGTTTATTTATTTATTTTTATTATTTATGCAATTGTTGGTTTGGCCCGGTTTGTGGCATGTAATGATTTTTCCCGTGAGAAAATCCACGGGCAGATCTAGGATTTTATTTTTCATGTAATTATACTGTAAATTCGATGTATTTTATTTCGTGTAAAATTATAATCGAATTCGGAAAAGACAGAATCACGAAGAAGTAGAGCAGAACCGGGACTGCTGGACAGCTGCAGCCGACATCAGCTCGGGCGTTGCCGAGAAGCACACGGCTGCCTACCGAGAAGCACCGGGACTTGATGCCAATGGCCGCAGGCACGCTGGTCCGGGCCGGTTTGCCTGTTCGGGTCGGGTCGTCCAGTTTTTGGTTCGGTCCGTTTCATCGCCGTTTGTTGCGTCCATGGAGAGTTGGGATTTAAAATTAAATTTTTTTGATATGATTAATTTAGCATAAAAAGTGAAATTTTAATTTTGGAAGTCCACGGACCGGTCGAGGAGGAGTGACGAGATGCTTGATCCAGTGGGAGAAATCGAGTCGAAGATTTTCTTGGATTCAAATCAAGGAAGAATGCCATGATAATTGGATAATTTAATTATCATGCTTTATTTTGGTTTTTACTGTTTTGATGTATGGCATGTATGAATGTATGCGTGATATGTTTCTTGCATGTTAGGACGAGAAAATTAAAAACCTTAAGGCTAAAATAACTAAGTGATTAAATTGATTTATTTTTTAAAATCAAATTGGCCTCCATAAATAATTTAAGCTTGAAGTAATTAGCATGCGCGTTGACATTAGGGTCGTCCTCCATATCGGATGTGCTAATTATAAGTTCACTAATTTTAAATTCCGAATGATAACAAAAGGTAAATATTATTTTTTATGATAGGACCTCTCCATCTGTAGGACTATTATTTAATAGATAATATTTTAAGATTGTTAAATTATGGTGTTCACTTAGGTGTATTAATTAATAAGATCTCTATTGGAATCTATGTTGATTGATACATGGCCAATAAAAACCAACTATTACTTTTACTTATCCTAACGTAAATTGACTATATAGTAAAATTAAAGACGTAAAACTCTACTTGAAAAATGTGTGCGTAAACGTCGACACGATCGTGGCTTGCATATGCGCGTTTTTCGAGGTGTTGGTTTCTAGTATATATATTGTGTTTTGAGGTTTTTCAATATATTTTGCTATGCATTATGTGATGAATGTTTTTAATTTTTATCTGAGATGTCTTTCAATCCACTTGCTGTAATTCTCAAAGAAAATAAACTAGATGGCACTAACTTTGCTGATTGGAAACGTAACCATAATATTGTCCTGACTGCTGAAGAACATAAGTTTGTTCTAACTGAGGAATGCCCGTTGGAGCCAGATGCGGATTCGACACCCAATGAGGTGAAAGAATTCCGCAGATGGAAGAGATCTGATGAGATGGCTCGCTGTTACATCTTAGCTTCTTTAGCAAATATGTTGCAGCATCAGCATCAGAGTATGGTCACGGCCACAGAAATGATGAAAAATCTCGGTGAGATGTTTGGTCATCAGAACCGGGCAGCTAGGCAAGATTTAATGAGGGTCTTGAAGACGACCCAAATGCCTGAAGAAACCCCGGTAAGGGATCATATTGTAAAGATGATTTCTCATCTAAACGAACTTGATATCTTAGGGTCTACTATCGATGCGGAAATGCAGGTCGATATCATCATAGGCAGCTTACCTAGGAGCTTTGAGCAGTTCGCCTGACATACAATATGAATCGTAGGTAGTATACCTTGACGGAATTGCTGACAGGGCTTCAAGCTGCAGAAGGTCTCTTCAGGCAAGGATATCAAGGTCTTGCGGCTACTAGTGTTTCGACTTCTAAACCCAAGTGGGGGAAGAAGAAGAAGAAAAAAGTGGGCCAGAAGCAAGTCGCAACTATCAAGGTAAAGACCAAGGCTCCTCGTCCCGAGGAGAACAAAAAGGCAAAGGAAAAGTGCTACAAGTGCGGTCGGAAAGGACATTTTAAAGCGGACTACCCTGCTCTTAAGAAAGGTATGTCTCGTGCACTAGTAGTCAAAATAAATTTGGCAGCTTGTTCTTATACTTCGTGGATAGTTGATTCAGGCTCCACTTATCATGTTTGTTTTGACTCGCATGGTTTTCAGGTAACCACGCAGCTTAGTGCGGGCGAGATTACCATCAATTGGGGCGATTGTTCCAGGCTTATGGCTATTGCAATGGGAGTCGTGCAGTTGAAGATTAATGATAAATTATAAGTCCTCAATAATATATTATTAGTATCGGATTTTAGAATGAATTTAATTTCGGTTTCTAAATTAGAATGTGATGGTTATTCACTTTCATTTGATGGTGATGCTATTATTAGGAAAAGAAATAGTGAATATGTTTGCAAAGGTATTTTTAATGATGGAATGTGTATCGTTAATACTGCACAAACTCCGATGCATAAATCACTTAACTTTTTATCTAAACCTAAAAACAGAAAAGAACCTTTGAGCATAAACCAAACATATCTATGGCATTTACGTCTAGGACATGTAAACCTTAGGATGATTCAAAGATTGGTAGATGATGGCCCATTGGATGACCTCCAAGTTGAGTCATTTTCAATTTGTGAATCATATCTGGAAGGTAAGATGACCAAAAGGGTTTCTAAACCAAGGGAAACCGTACTCAGAATATGTTAGAATTGGTTTATACGGATGTATATGGTCCAATAAATATCTAGGCCAGGGATGGTTTCTAATAGTTCATCACGTTTATAGATGATTATTCGAGACATGGATACATATATTTGATGCGACGTAAGTCTAAAGATTTTGACAAGTTCAGAGACATCAAGGCTAAAAGGGAGAAGCGTCATGGGAAGAGTATCAAGTCACTACGAACTGATCGTGGTGGAGAATACCTTAGTGGAGAGTTTTTAGATTTCTTGGCAAATGAGGTGATTTCGTCCCAGCTCACTGCGTCAGGAACTCCACATCAAAATGGTGTTGCTGAGAGAAGGAATAGAACTCTTTTATAAATGGTTAGATCAATGATGAGTTCTTCAGATTTACTTATTTTGTTTTGGGGATACGCCTTGGAAACAGCAGCGTACATTCTAAACCTTGTGCCTTCGTAATCAGTTCTAGAAACATCCACGGAACTATAGAGTGGGCGAAATCTCAGTCTAGGACATGTTTAGATTTGGGGTACTCCAGCACATGTGCTGAATAAAGAAGTTGATAAGTTCGCATCTCGTACAGAAGTACGAGTGTTTGTAGGATATCCTAATGGAATGAAGGGTGGATTGTTCTATAGTCCCCAGGATCAGAAGGTCATTGTTAGCACCAATGCCTTATTCCTCGAAGAGGATTATATGATTTGTCACAAGCCCATTAGCGAGATAATTCTGGAAGAGTTGAGGGGCGAGACTCCATCTATACCAATCGTACAAGTGCAACTAACATTGCACCATGTATCGATTCTGAGACTTTTACACCAACTCAGGATTTGCCTCATTGTAATGGGAGGGTTGTCCGTCAACCGAAACGATTAATATGTAACACCCCCAAGATATTCGAGGTGTATTATAGCGCCATGGACCCCTACATGGGACCCACCAGGCTAACACAACAAAACACCACTCGACTAGCCATCTCGGTTAGCAAGGAAACAATTGTTAACAACAAGAACATAAAACGACACGTCCGGTACGACCGGCATAATAAACATCAACCGACAAATACAGTAACTCCAACGAAGACCAATCACAATCCGAAAGGAAAAACCTAAGTACTCGCGAGTACAATCTATAAGTTTACAATTTGGAAAACATCCACATCAAAAGAGACAGTAGGAAATAACAAGACTCAATTGCACATGTCAACAACCTTGGCCGACATCCTCGTACCATCCCAGCACCCGATCGTCTGACTGAACATAACCTGAAATCCATAACAAGAATTTCCCCAAAACGGGTCCCCAAAGGGGTTAGCAATTACGCTAGTACAAGTATTCAAGGCAAACCAATCGCTTACACATTTCATAGTACATGCACCAATATCATTTCAAAAACCAAAACCAGACATGTCTTTTCCGGAAATAAACAGTCAATCACATTTGCCAGGACCGGGACGAAGCCACAAATCCCACTCGAGGCCTCTAAGGACCCTCTCGAGCTGGCCAAATTCATAAAACAAACCAAGCACCACAAGTCACCTAGGACCGGGACGAAGACACGAATCCCACTCGAGGCCTCTAAGGACCCTCCCGAGCTGGCTAGCGAAACAAACTCATGAATCCAGGACGAAGCCATAGATTCCCTCGAGGCCCCATCGGATGCTCCCGAGGTGAGCAAAGCACACGCAATATACATTACCATTTCACGTTAAGCATAAAGGTTTCCAAAAATACTTGCCTCGAATAATTGACGACGCAACGAACGGAAAGGAAAGTCACCAACGAATGCTAGGAACCAACGAAACCGAACCTAACGATTATAAGAATACAATCACAACCATTTCTAAAGGAATACGGAATTGGAATACACCCGAAAACCCGCCTACGATTCATGTATATTCGTATATAAACAACAACGAGGGCAGACCACAACCAAACCCTCTCGATTCCGTAAAAACCACGAAATATACCATGAATCCGTAGGGAAACTAAGAATACCAACAAGATTAATTATATTCATCATGAATTAATCAACAAAACGGAACGAATCGGACAAAAACGCGAAAACCCCCAAATCTACCCAAAAGTAGGGTTCTAAAGATCTAACCTTGATTCGCTGGATCGAAGGATGTTATAGGATGATTGATTGATGTTATAACTTCAAGAACTTCATGGATTTGTTGTTAAACAACATGGATTCAATATTCCCAAGACCACATCCGCGGAAGAGAAAGGAAAGATTGAGAAAAATGGCGAAAAACCCGTGTGCAGGGCCTTATATAAAGTCGCTGCCGCCCGCTACGTGACGTAATCGCCAGTGGCCTTACGACGAATCGGCCTTACGTCGTATCGCTGATCACTACCGGCCGTAATCGCCAAGGCCCTGGCTCGAACGACGGCCCGAACGACCCCGAAACCCAAACCTGAATACGAATCGAAGATACGGTTACGAAGTACTCGCAAAGACGAACTCGTGCACTAAAAGAACACACGATTCCGACCCCCGAAGGCTCGAAATTCGACAACGGAAAGTAATTACCCCAAACTTTGGGAAATTACGAAAATGGCCCAAAACGTCCGAAATACACGATACATGATCGAAACACCAAGCCGAATCTTGCAACATGAATAATAACATTAAATGAACTTACGAGAAAGTTGAAACAACAGTTTCGGACGAGATTCACAAGAATCGAACTCAAGTGCGGAAAAACCGCTAAAAAGCACGGAACTCAACAAAACGACACCGAAACGAGCTCGGATGACAAAAAGTGCAGAATTAATCATTCTCGGAATGACGAAACGGTCATGAGCGAGTCGTCAAAATGGACTTTCTCCGGAAAAAAAGAAATTATCGGAAATCGAAATTACGGGTATTACATTACACCCTCCTTAAAAGAAGTTTCGTCCCGAAACTTAAAAAAAGTAGGGAGAAGCAATATCCCTGCCAGGAAAACTCGACGAGATACACGAAAACCGAAAAAATCACGCCCGACGGCGAAACGTTGCAAGAAACGCAAAGAGACATACGACGTGAAAACACGCTCCACGACGACCAACACAGCGCCACCGATAGAGACACAATAAAACCAACAAGTGACAAGCGTCATCAAATGGATAATACAATCAAGTCAATTATCCAAACAATCACAAAACACAACGAACGAAAATCAATACGATTGACCAACCCAACGGTACATCAATCAAAACGCGAGCCAATCGCTGAACAAATACGGAATTCCACCGCTCAAGGGTTGGAAGATCGAAAACGAGACTAATTTCCCGAACTTAAGGGAATTAGGAAGGAGCCTGGATGCTCAACAATCACGAAACGAGAACAAAAACCGAACAAACAAACGATCGAGACAACAAAAATCGAACAATCATGTCCGAAATACGAAGGATAATAAAATTCAAACAACAACTCCAAGGTTCACATATCGACTCGAGACAATATATGATCCGGTGAAAACAACAGGATGTGCATTCATATAAGATCCACAAGAAAGGGAATAGCAATAGAAAAGTCACAATGACAAACGAGTTATTCCGAAACAATACCACACTCGTTCGATCAACAAAAGCAAGGGATAGGGAAAGTTCAGAAAATGTTAACGAGCATAAACGAGTCGATAGAGTCGAAAATACAGAAGTCCAAAATCCGATCCACTTCGAATAAAAGAACTAGTAGAACCAAAAGATGTTACTTCCGAACAAGGTTCACAAGAATCGAACCGAATTCGGAAAAGTCACAGCGATAACCAGATCGACCCACAACATGATCACAGCTCGTTCGGACGATGAAACCGAAATACAGAACAAGTTCATAATGTATCAACGAACATGAGCGAATCGATAGACTGGAGAAAGAGAAAATACAGAAGTCAAAATAGTACGGGTATTACCTACGACCTCGTCCACGAAATTCACAAAAACGGGAGCAAGGTAACAAGACATTAAACAACCGACACATAATGGAATAATCACCGATACACACGGTCGTACCAAACAAGCTCTAACAGTTCGCACAAGAGCGATAACGCAGAAATCACTACGGGGCGACAATATTCAACACCAACATCCCGCCTCTCACAGGGGGCTAACACAACAAATGTGTGGCGAACGACTGAACGTTCACACCACTAATTTAATCACAAACCGGGGTTAACACCGTAACGAAAGTTCGAAAACCATACATGCATTTCCGGTCCGCAAACAGGAATAATAGGTTTTGAAAACGAAAACCACCTTTTGAAAATAATTTGCAAGCACGAGTTGATCTTGATTATCATATATCAAAAAGTAGTACAAACATCGTCATCGAGACTTTAAAAAAAAATCATCTTGCGTTTGATAAAAAAAAAATGAAGACACCTTTCTTTAAATTAAAACTTTTCAGCAATATTCGACCTTCGGGTCTAAGCGAATGCGTTTCTAAATCATTAGAAATATCTCAAAATATTTTGATCCTCAAAGTAGAAAAATTTTGAAACATAGCGTGGTGCTAGTAGGCATCTTGAGAACACAGTGAGAAAATAATTCATTTTAAAAGTACGTCTCGAGGTTTATTTCCTAAGATACTCAAGGTTTTTCAGAAGTACAATAGGCCAAAATGTCCAAAATTCGCACGTATCCACATTCATTTAAACCCATCATATCACACGCATAAAATAGTTCAAAATCACGACAGTGATATCCAATCCCTAGGATATGTTTAACAACATCGTTAAAACAACAATCGGTTTATTAAAACCGGATGGAAAACGACATCAAGAACAAAACTCCAAAAAAAAAAATCAACTCTAGGGATTCAAGAAAAATACCTGATTCGGCAAAGAACAATGGATTAGATGATGTTAAAAATCATCTAGGATACTCCAAAACACCTTTGGATGGAAGAAAAATCAGCCCAGATGCGAACCCTAGTCGCTACGTCTCAAACTCATGGAGGAAGAAGAAGAAATGAAGAAAAATGCAACTTCTAGACTGGTGTCCAGTATTTATACTGGACACAATTAGCGTGCGCTAATCATTAAGGTTAGCATGCGCTATCACGGCACCAAACAAAACTCCTGACCAAAAATGCACTGTTAGCGTGCGCCAACCCCAAGTGTTAGCGTGCGCTAACGAGAACTTCAGACCACCCAAGAGCTCCCGGATCGCCCGACCCACTGTAGCGTGCGCTATCCTCCCCTTAGCGTGCTACCAACGCACTCTCGCGCGCGCTAGCCGCAAAGCATAGCGTGCGCTAATGACTCACAGAGACAGCAACAGAACATATCAGAAAAATTACATGCCGTAAACCCTTCTCACAAGGATTTATCAGGCTGAGCACGATTTCCCACGTCATTTCGAAAATGCTAAAAAGACCAATGACGGTAATATTTTCCAAAACTCACAAACTCATTTGTCAAACCGTCATAAAATGTTCAAGGCCAAAATGCCAAAACTTGATTTAGGGAATCGGTTTTACGAAATAAAACTCAGTTTGCAAAATACCGAAAGCCGTTTGAAAGAACTCACGCAGCGGATAAAATGCGGTTCGAAAATACATCAGCAGCGATGACACTCCTCGTATAAACCAAATACGAGAGTCTAATAAACACATATCGTGAAATCAAAATCCACAGAAGGATTCCATCATTTAACGACTAATCATACAAATAACTCGTGTCACACGAGGCACAACACAAGGAAAGGAGTTTTACATCCATAGGTCGCACGTAAGTGACGACCGCCCCACGATACTAATCACGACCACTGATCGCAAACGACGCATCGCGATGCGACTAATTCAGACAAAATCCGACGAGACAAAACTCAACAAACACAACTTGACTCGACAGCCTAGGTTTCCCAAAGCTAATCTGATTTTTTGAAAATCGTATACTCTAGTTATTCGAAAATAAAACCGATAAGTTAAAAATCGTTTTCAAGACCCTTTCAAATACGACAAGGGCTTAACAGCGGTAGCATTTTATAAAATGTCCTAAACACTATTAAACACGACTTTTAAATACCAACACAAGGTTTTATTTGAAAATACAAGGCTGGCTCGCCCAAATTCATGTCACTTTTCAAAAACCCACAATACGATCAAGTCTAAGAAATTTTCAAGCATGCACGCCGCATGTATTATTATTAATAGAAACACATTGGTTGTAAATAATAATAATTAGCCAAGTACTAACAATTTCCGAACACATGCATATACTGCATTCAAAATCACCAGTTCAACAAGCGCAACTCGGAAATACTAATTCCAAGCATATGTCAAACTATCTCTTCAAGTTTAACAGCGTAACCAAAGAACACCAATTTGGACATATGTCGAAACCAGCTATGTGAGTTTCTCAACAAACTCTGGCATCAATACCTTTCCCAGAACATTTCAATGTTCAAAACTTCTACATCATACTGCACCCTTCGGTGTCCAAATCATCAGTACATTCGGCTCAACATACATTTAGTATATCACAATTACCAAACACAGATTCCATCATACAACAAAAGACTAGAGAGTCAAGCCCTCTCACAATATACTACGGAGCAAATCTCGGATCTTTCGATCACCAACGATCCCACCAACACTAGAAAGTTTAGCGATGGAAGGCTCGCAAAACGACAAATGGTCAAGACCAGAACGGCGCACATACTCCAGAGAGATAAAGGACTGCGCAATACTAGAATCAAAAGTACACAAACCGGATGGATAAAAAAACAACTCGACGATAAGTACGAGAGAGACAATCACAGTTCAAGAAGTGGAAATACAATACGAGAAAACAAGAGAATCGAGTAAGGAAAACTTACGAGCACTGGATATACTGAGACGCCAGCAGCGGTGTGACAATGTGCAAAACAAAACACAACTAGACCCAAATAACCGACAAGCCTAGGTATCCATAAACCTAGAGCTCTGATACCATTTTCTGTAACACCCCCAAGATATTCGAGGTATATTACAGTGCCGTGAACCCCTACATGGGACCCACCAAGCTAACACAACAAAACACCACTCGACTAACCGTCTCGGTTAGCAAGGAAACAATTGTTAACAACAAGAACATAAAACGACACGTCCAGTACGACCGGCATAATAAACATCAACCGACAAATACAGTAACTCCAACGAAGACCAATCACAATCCGAAAGGAAAAGCCTAAGTACTCGCGAGTACAATCTATAAGTTTAGAATTTGGAAAACATCCACATCAAAAGAGACAGTAGGAAATAACAAGACTCAATTTCACATGTCAACAACCATGGCTGACATCCTCGTACCATCCCAGCGCCCGATCGTCTGAATGAACATAACCTGAAATCCATAACAAGAATTTCCCCAAAACGGGTCCCCAAAGGGGTTAGCAATTACGCTAGTATAAGTATTCAAGGCAAACCAATCGCTTACACATTTCATAGTACATCACCAATATCATTTCAAAAACCAAAACCTGACATGTCTTTTCTGGAAATAAACAGTCAATCACATTTGCCTAGGACCGGGACGAAGCCACAAATCCCACTCGAGGCCTCTAAGGACCCTCCCGAGCTGGCCACATTCATAAAACAAACCAAGCACCACACGTCACCTAGGATCGGGACGAAGTCACGAATCCCACTCGAGGCCTCTAAGGACCCTCCCGAGCTGGCTAGCGAAACAAACTCATGAATCCAGGACGAAGCAATAGATTCCCTCGAGGCCCCGTCGGACCCTCCTGAGGTGAGCAAAGCACACACAATATACATTACCATTTCACGTTAAGCATAAAGGTTTCCAAAAATACTTGCCTTGAATAATTGACGACGCAACGAACGGAAAGGAAAGTCACCAACGAACGCTAGGAACCAACGAAACCGAACCTAACGATTCGAAGAATACAATCACAATCATTTCTAAATGAATACGGAATTGGAATACACCCAAAAACCCGCCTACGATTCATGTATATTTGTATATAAACAACGAGGGCGGACCACAACCAAACCCTCTCGATTCCGTAAAAACCACGAAATATACCATGAATCCGTAGGGAAACTAAGAATACCAACAAGATTAATCACATTCATCATGAATTAATCAACAAAACGGAACGAATCGGACAAAAACGCGAAAACCCCCAAATCTACCCAAAAGTAGGGTTCTAAAGATCTAACCTTGATTCGCTGGATCGAAGGATGTTATAAGATGATTGATTGATGTTATAACCTCAAGAACTTCATGGATTTATTGTTAAAAAACATGGCTTCAATATTCCCAAGACCATATCCGCGGAAGAGAAAGGAAAGATTGAGAAAAATGGCCAAAAACCCGTGTGCAAGGCCTTATATAGGCTGTCTGCCGGCCGGGTTACGTACGTAACCGGCCAAGTGTCACGGGCATAGAGTTTGCTATGCTCCTAAGCGTCGTGCGGCCTAGCAACCTTCTTGCTAGTCAGACTTAAACACTCCGAATTTGGCTAAGTATGAAAGTAGGCACAACGAAAGAGAGGCAATGGGTTGAGGAAAGTTTTCTTCCACCAAGTTGTAAAGAGTTACAAGTATGTCTCTTATAATGTTTTCCAAGGATGGCTGCAAATGAGCCCCAACATCCCTATTTATACTACCTCCTATCACTAGAACCTTCCTCCACCTCCTCATTTGGAGGCTTCTAGACCCTCCTACACTATTACAAAATCTAGAGTGTTCTATGTACAAAAGCCTTTACAAATGTCTAGAATCATCTACTAGATTACAAGTCTTGACTCATCCAAGAGTCTCTAGCACCTTCCACATATTTCCGGGTACTTCTGGCTTGTTTGATCCGACCCGGCCCGCTCGGCCCGACTCGGCCCGTCTCCATGTAACCCGACCCGATCCGGCCCGGCCTTCCACACATGCCTCCGGATTAATCTTTGATGTTCTGGACCATCCCGGTCAGTTTATGGAATGTTCCGAGTATGATTTCCGCACAGTGGACTCCTCAGCTTTCCAATATCCACTGCCATCATAAGGCATTATCCCGCTAAGCCTATTATAGGGGGAGGGTGCTCCGTGCATCCCTCGCGCGCCGCCCGCGCGCGCGCCCAGCGCCTCGCGCGCACCCCTCGCGGGTGTCCGTCGCCCGTGTCCGAGTCTCGGCCCTCGGATGTGCCTCGTCTAATCATCTTGTCCCGCATTGTCCCGAAGTGGCGTGCCTGTCCGCTGCACTCGTCCGTTCGGTTCCTGGCGTGCCTTGTCCAGCCGCCCAGGTTGTCCCGCATCAGGCCTGATGGCCTTGTCCCTCGGTCGGGCACTTTGTTGCCCAGTTAGCCTGCTTGCTCGGCCATACATCCAAGCATGCCACGCCACACGGCTAAGTCCCTCAGTCGGTTGTGCCGCTCCACACGGCCTAGTTGTCCCGAACGTGCCCCGTGCACGTTGATCTGCTGAACCTCGCACTCCTCTGTGCGGGTCTG
The DNA here is from genome assembly GCA_033398695.1 of Orobanche coerulescens. Lineage (NCBI taxonomy): Eukaryota > Viridiplantae > Streptophyta > Magnoliopsida > Lamiales > Orobanchaceae > Orobanche > Orobanche coerulescens. The sequence continues at coordinate 78,685,420 of CM065808.1, forward strand.
TCCGAGCACTCTGTCGGTCAGTTCTCTCGGGGCGTGACACAAGGCTTACGTACGTAAACGAGTCACTGCCCCAAAACTGCCGGCCCGTTACGTACGTAACCAGCCAGGGCCTAACGTACGTAACTGCCGATCACTACCGGCCGTAACTCGGCCAGTGCCGGCCTAGGCCCGAACGACCCCGAAACCCGAACCTGAATACGAATCGAAGATACGGTTACGAAGTACTCGCAAAGACGAACTCGAGCACTAAGAGAACACACGATTCCAACCCCCGAAGGCTCGAAATTCGACAACGGAAAGTAATTACCCCAAACTTTAGGAAATTACGAAAATGGCCCAAAACGTCCGAAATACACGATACATGATCGAAACACCAAGCCGAAGCTTGCAACATGAATAATAACATTAAATGAACTTACGAGAAAGTCGAAACAACAGTTTCGGACGAGATTCGCAAGAATCGAACTCAAGTGCAAAAAAACCGCTAAAAAGCACGGAACTCAACAAAACGACACCGAACCGAGCTCGGATGACAAAAAGTGCAGAATTAATCATTCTCGGAATGACGAAACGGTCATGAGCGAGTCGTCAAAATGGACTTTCTCCGAAAAAAAAATTTACCGGAAATCGAAATTACGGGTATTACATAATAAGTGTAGGAGAGTCTTCGAACTCAATCCCAGGCGAATATGAATCAGATCCCTGGACTTACAAAGAAGCAATACAAGATACACATGCTGACTCCTGACAAGTATCAATGGAATCAGAAATGGGATCTATGGATTCAAATAAATTTTGGGAGCTAGTAGAACTATCTGATGGGGTACAAGCCATTGGGAGTAAGTGGGTCTATAAGCGAAATAAAATAGGTGACGGGAAGGTGGAAACCTTCAAAGAGAGGCTTGTTGTGAAAGGTTACACTCAGAAAGAGGGTATCGATTATGATGAAACCTTCTCGTCGGTAGCCATGCTTAAGTCAATCCGGATTCTTTTAGCTATAACTGCACATTTGGATCTAGAGATTTGGAAAATGGATGTCAAGACTGCATTCTTGAATGGGAGTCTAGACAAGTAATTTTATATGCGCCAACCAGAGAGATTCATTGCTGAGGGAGAAGAGCACTTAGTGTGCAAGCTTAAGAGATCCATTTATGGACTTAAGCAGGCATCTAGATCTTGGAACACTCGATTTGACGAGGTTGCCCAGTCATATGGATTCATCCAATGTCCGAGTGAGAATTTTGTGTATAAGAAATGCGATGGAAACGTGTTGGTGCTTCTTGTACTGTATTTAGACAATATCCTTCTGATTGGAAACAACGTGAAGGAGTTGTTGGGCGTACGGGTATGGCTATCTGATCAGTTCTATATGAAGGATTTGGGAGAAACAGGAAACATCCTTGGAATCAGAATCTTTCATGATCGGAAGAAAAGGATATTGTGCTTATCTCAAGCATTTTATATCGATACAGTGCTAAAGCGGTTAAACATGGAGAATTCCAAGAAAGGTTTTATACCTTACAGACATGGAATTCAACTATCTAAGTGTTAGGAGTATGCCCTCGAATGCCACTCAGAGGTTGTTGAGTGAGGGCATTGTACTTGTAATTATGTAAACCATTTATATAAGGCAAATGAATGTTTCTTATTTACTGGTAGTTACTGGCATTCCTAACTCGTAAATAAACATATAGAAACTAGTCCATGTATTTGAGAGCAAAACGTTTCACTCCTTATTGGATAAGGGGGTCGGCACTGGAAAGATTATAGCACAAATACTTAATCGTTCGCAAGTCGATGAAACTTGACTGGGCGTTAAGTTTATGTGAAGACTTGTATGACGTGTTCTTTGACATGGAGAGTGTCTGTCGAACACTAATGGTTAGTGGGATCACACGTTATAGGTATGCTAATTGGATTAGTATACTCGAACCGACTCACCCTCGATTCGTCACATGGATTTCACTCCGGGACAGTCAATGACGGAATCGAAAGGTTGTGATAGGTATTCGTGAACCTTCGACTTGAGGATTTAGTAGGGATGTGCTTGTGATGTCAAGATTTTCATTAGAGTAGTTCGACCTCAGAAACCGGAAGGCGGGGTCAACCTCGACGTGCATCTTGACGGCAAGTAGCGAGTCCTACTGAATACCAAGATAGAATTCTTTCTCCCGTTAGTGAGCGGGTTATATGTCCTATGCGGTTATTGGCGGATGAGATCATAAGTCTTTGGCCAAAGCATTGGAGCTAGTTGTATTAGATACACGGCACTCGATGATCTCGATTTGCATTAACGCATGTATAGCGTCAAGTACAGATAGGGTTTGACTGACCGTGACCCTATAACTTGATCGGGACATTTGAAAGAAGGGTTTATACGAATACTGGTATTCACGACAGAATGGTTCTTGAATGATCCCAATCATTCGTTCTCAGTTGGGGTACAGTGTAGGCCGCCAGGCTGGCTAGGTGGTGCTACTACTCTTTGGTTCCTCCCATTGCTGACTGAGACGGACCTACCGAGTCGCGCATGAGGATTGACAACGGAATGAATCAAGCTAATTCTCTCATTATGAATATTAGATATTGGATATCTAAATTTAGGACATTAGATGTCTAAATCGATTTATTGGATAAATTGATTTACGGCCTAATGAATTAAATATATCACTGGGTGATTAATTTAATTCATGGATATAATTATTTCTTGGAGAAATTAATTATGTTATAATTTATTTGATATTTTAATTAATTGGATTAATGAATCGATATAAATACATTGATATGGAATCGGAGTTTATCTGTTTGGACTCGCGGGAGTCCGAAACGAACCGAACTTGTCTTATTTCTACATGGGCCAAACCCCACACTTCCACCCACTTTCATATGGACCCATGTTCCATTCTTTATGGTTGATCATTGAGGTGGTGGGGCTTTGATTCTCATAATTATGAGATGTGCATGTGGAGAGTTGAATAAATGAAGATGAAGACATCTCTCACTTATCATTTTTATTCCAAGCAACTTTTGCTTCCTACGTGAGTGAGATTGAGAGAGAGAGAGAGAAAAACCATTTTCTCAATTATCTTCATCTTCTTCATTCATTTTCTTCTTCATTTTTCTTGGAGAAAAAAAATTGAGAGAAAAAATCATATAGAGAGAGTAAGATTAAAACACTTAGAGTGTAGTAATCTTTACATATATAGCTTCATCACTTAGCTCTAGCCGTATCCTCGGAGGATAGCAAGGTGATCGTCGTTCCGGTTGTTTCTCCGGTGCGTGGCAAGTAGAGACGCGGTGCTTTCGGCGTTGGATCGTTCAAGAGCTTGGGGAATAGCTCAAGAGAAGGTTACCATTTAATCAACGGACTTCGAGGGTTAGTTTCTTACGACTCTTGCTTTTCGTTTATATATTCGTATATACATAGCTCGATCGATCCTCGTAGGGATTCGGATCGAATTAATTTTCGTTTTACCGCTTCCGCTGGGCCTTCGTTTTAGGCACCGAATCCCAACACTAAGGATATGTGTTCCAAGACACAAAAGGAGATAGATGATATGAAGCTGATCCCTTACGTGTTAGCTGTGGGAAGCCTCATGTATGTTATGCTTTGCACTAGACCAGATATCTGTCATGTTGTAGGCATGACTACTAGATATTAGTCGAACTCAGGACCAGGACACTGGATTTCTGTCAAGCACATACTCAAGTACCTGAGAAGGAATAAGCACTATATGCTAGTATATCAATCAGACGACCTATGTCCATTGGGTTATACTGAGTCAGATTTTTCATCAGATAATGAAAAGTCCAAGTCTACGTCAGGTTATGTGTTTAGCCTGGGACTTAGATGTGATTCCCGATTTGGCAAAGGGTATTATATTTTATTGTGATAATATCGGTGCAGTCGTAAATTCGAGGGAACCACGAGCTCACAAGAAAAGTTAACATATCAACCGTAAGTACCACATCATACGACACTTCGTAAATGAAGTAGATGTAGTTGTAGCTAGGGTTGCATCACAAGATAATCTTGTTGATCCTTTTACGAAAGGCCTACCTTCAAAAGTTTTTTAAAGGCATGTGGAAGGAATGGGATTACGGTGTATGGCGGCATTGCTTTGAGTATAAGTGGGAGATATGAGAGACTATGTAATAGAGTAGTATACTTAAAAGCATGCTTTGAGTATAAGTGGGAGATTGTTAGGGTTGTATACTGCAAAGCATACTTTATACTCGTATTACCTTATTTCCCTGTAACTACCTATGAGAATATTAATTATATTTAATCACATGTTTTGCATATTTATTCACATTATGGTTATGAAAATGAAATGTCTAATTATTTTATATTGTATATAAAGTGGTGTGTTGGTGTCACACAGAAGATCACATTATCGGTGCCTTATAAAATAATATAATAGTTCACAACCTATATAATTATTAGACAAATTATGTGAAAAGTTGTAGTGTATGCTTGAGAATAGTTGATCTTGACTATTAGCATACATTAGCGTATTTGCATATGTTGAACTGGATCGCGGTGAGATAGTGTCTTCTGTACTGACTGTAAGAAGTGTTGGGTTTTCCATGCATCGAATACATAAATCAGCAGTAAAAACGCAGCAGAATAATAAATATGAAAACCCAATTTAGGATCTCATGCAGTAATTTAATTATTTGATTAAAGAGTTAATCGAATTACCTTAATCCGACGAACAGATCTAGATCCGGACTAGAAGCAGATGAACATCTCCTTCCTCTTTGGGTGATCTATACACGAACAATTCCACAAGCCGGATTGCTAGATCCATACGAATATATATTGATAAATAATACAACACAAATTCCTTACAAGAAGAATTGTACTATTGATCAAGATCAACTAAGGGAAGAAGACCAGATGACCGACTTTATTTTCCTACAGTAGGAGGTGTTGGCCGATTTCTCTTTCTTCTTGAGAGGGGGCAATTTTTTTAGGTGTAGATCTTCTCTTATGACAACTCCTTGTCATACACTCCTTATTTATACTAAGTAATCCCTAGATTTAATAATCTAGTATTTGCTTAGTTACCGCTCATCTTATTAAATAATACAATATATATAATATCCAATATTATATATATTACTTATTATTTAATCTCCTCATAAATATAATATCCAATATTATATTATTATTCCCAATTGATATTTATTCCTAGTTGTCTATAATTGTCGTACGTGCGACCCAAAAGGCTTATATTATGTTGGTAATTATTTAATACCTTATTAAATAATAAATCATAAGCGGCCTCTAGCAGGATATTATGATTACCCAAATAATATAAGTTAATAGTCCATTAAACCTTTTAGCGTGTCAAATCCCTTTGTCACGCGATATCATATTTGAACTAAGTCATGGAGTCTGTCATACTTATTTATGTTCAAATTCTCTCTCGATCTTAAGTAGATGGATTGAATCAAATGACTCTTCATTTGAGCATGGCCATGCATTTCCTTCACGTAATATCCGCAATTTTGATTTTTGGTAATTCATTTTGGCAGGAGTCCGTTTTAACATCTCGCTTGTGACCGTTTCGTCATTCTGAGAATGATTTATTCTGCACATTTTGACATCTGAGTTCCGTGCTTTTTGGCGACTTTTCCGCATTTGAGTTCGATTCTTGTGAATCTCGTTTGAAACTTTTGTTTCTTGTTCCCCGTAAGTCCGTTTAACTTTGTTAGACGTGTTGTGAACTTTGGTTTGGTTATTCGATCATGTATCGTGATTTTCGGGCATTCTGGGCCATTTTGTAATTTCCGAAAGTTGTTGGTATCCGCCTTCGTATTTATTGTTTTGACCCTTTTCATGGTCGCGTGTGAGTTTGATTAGAGCTCAAGCTCTTAGTATGATCATATTCTGGAGCTTTCCATATATATCTTGAACTTGAATATTCGGTCGGAGAAATCCGTCATCGTACCCATTTTATTTCTGAGTCGTTAGCGCACGCTACATCCGGGTGGTTAGCGCGCGCTAAGGTACAGTAGTTAGCGCACGCTACGGGTTTGGTAGCGCACGCTAACTGGTAGTTTGAGGCAGTCCAGGAGCTACTGGACTGGGACTGGAGTCTTGTTAGCGCACGCTACAGTTGGTAGATAGCGCGCACTATTCTCTGCTTAGCGCACGCTACCTGGTAGGTGCAGATTTGTCCAGGAGCCCCTGGACTGGATTCTTGGCTCGTTAATGCACGCTACGCATATTGTCGAGCGCACGCTAACAGTGTTGCGGGTGGAAAGTCTGGGGCGTTCACCCCGTTAGCGCGCGCTAATGAGGTGTGTTTAGCACACGCTAATAACTGTCCCGTATAAATACGGGACAACACCCTTTATTCCGTCATTTCTCTCCCTCTTCATCTCTTTTTGTCGGGAGCAAGTTCTTGGGGCAATTTTGGGCGCTCTTCATCATCAAGTGTCATCTTGGGATGGATTTGTGTGTGTTTAACATCATTTAATCCATTGTTCTTCGCCGGATCGAGGTATTTTTCTCGATTCCCTAGAGTTGACTTTTTGGGAGTTTTATTCCTGATTCCAAATCTAATCCGGTTTATACGAATCGAATGGTGTTAGATGTTGTTGTTAAACATGTTTTATGGATTGTATATCCATATCTTCGGTTCATTTCAACCCAAAGGGTGATTTCGGTGTTCTCGAGGTGTAGTGAACATTTAATGTTCGATTAAATGTTCGAATGAGTTTTCCTTCCATAGCTAGATGTGATCTCCATTGTTTTGGTCTTGATCCTCGTCGTAATCATGTTTTTGTAGTTCCTTCCGGAGGATTATAGGTGCTCGACGACTCCGAGTTGATCTCCATTTTATGTTGGTAATTCGTGTGGTGTTATTCTCGTAGTGTTTGCGGTGCTATTGTATTCTTGATTATGTTCAGGAGTTCGGGGCTGCCCGAACGCATCCCGTTCATCGTCTCGTTTCGATCGTGGTTTTGAGGCAAGTATTTTCTTATACGATTTGTGTCATGCAAATAGAGTTTGCATGTTGGATTTACGATGGTTGGTTTATCCTCGTGAATATGATTCGTGTGAGCTGATTCTGATTTGATTATCTTGAACATTGAGGGCTTTAATGATACCCCTACTTTTTTAATGTTGCGGAATCATGTATTCCGTGTTAATCGTGTTGTTGTGTTGTGATTGATTGTTCATGATGGAGGTATTGTGATGAGTATGATAACGGTGTCGGGTAAGTGGCCATCTCTAGCAAATACTCTTATGAAGTTACACTCTTAACATGGTAGTATTGCATGAGTAACGTGTGTGTGTGTGTATGCTCACTACGTGTTAGATCCGACGGGGTCTCGGTAGGGATCCACAGAGGCATGGATCGATGAGCTTTGCTTTTAACCACTACGGGTTAGATCCGACAGGGTCTCGATAGGGGTCCACAGAGACGTCGATCAACGGTTAATTGTGGTGCATTTTATAAATGTGTTTTGGGTTATGACATTTTCGTAAACGAGTGTTTTTGAATGGTGAATTCATGATTGCATGCATTGACTAAATGTGTAAGAGGTAAGTTGTTCATTTGGCCTACTTGGCTAGGATGGCACTAGAGTATTTTGTCGTATGTGTTTAGTACTTTAGTTGTGGGGTTTTGATGTTGGAAAACGGACCTTGCTATTGTTCTCGTATATAGTGATTCGATGAGGTTTGGGATCAGATCCCGACGGTTTTGTAAAGGTCGTTTTACGGAAAGTGATTTTGGGCCGAGACCCATTCGTCTTGAAATGGTTATTTTTCAACTAAGGACTTGAGATCCAATAAGGTTTCTACTTTTAAAATCCCCTAGATGAGGAATTTATTTTCAAATACTTCATTGATTGTTTTCTAACAAATAAAACCTCTCGGGAAGGCTTTGGTAGTTAATTGTCGTACCCAATTCGTGATTTCTATTTGTTTATTACATCTCATATGATTATGTACTTGCACTAGCAAAATAGTGGGATTTTGCTAACCCCTTAGTAATCGGGGGGTGGATGTTTGTATTGCATTCAGATTTTGGGGAGCATAACACAAGGTCGGCATGAAGGATGATGAAAGATGATCGATACTAATCATATGTGGATCCATACGATGTTGTTTCGGTCAGGTTGTAGTTTTATTTTCCACTGTAGTATCTTCCCGCTGCATGGGAGTGTTTCATTTTAACCCCTGCGTGGGCATGTATTGGGATTTTTTTTTTCCACACACGCACAACAAGGAGGATCGTCCCCTGTCCTGAGTCCCCCCCAGGAGGCTCGAGCTCACCCCCGATCTAGAGGTAAGTTTGCCAGCATGACCTGATCGCCTCATTGTCCCCCGCTTGGGTTACAGGCCCGCGCTTACTGGGCCCGGGCAGGGTTAATGGTTTCATCCCCGGACATTACCTAAGGGCTCCAGCCGTTCCCCCATGTATTGGGATTTGTTTGTATGTATTGATTGAAAGACCAAATCGGTCTACTGAGTCCTTTTTAGCCTTAAAGGCGATGTTGCGATGTTTAATTGTGTTACCACCCTGGTAGATCGTTGAGAGAAGGGTTTACGGCGTGTAATATCCCTGAGTGGATTGGGGGTGTTACATAAATGGTATCAGAGCTTAGGTTGTGGGAACCTAGGCAGTCGGGTCAAGTTGTGTCTGTTGAGTTTTGTCTCGTCGTATTTTGTCTGACAGAGTCCTGTCGCGAAGCGTCGTCTGAATTTCTTGGTTGTGATTAGTATCGTGGGGCGATCATCATCTTCGTGCAACCTGTGGATGTAAGTCTCCCTTCTTTGTGGTGTGCCTCGTGTGACATGCGCTACTCGTATGATTATTTGTTAAGCGATGGAATCCTGCTGTGGATTTTGATTTCGTGATATGTGGTTATTTGTCTCTCATATCTTGTTTATATGAGGAGTGGTGTCGCTGCTAATGTATTTTTTACTTTTAGTTTCGTCCGCTGTGTATGTATTTCAAAATGATTTGCTCGTTTTGCGAGTATTCTTCTGAAACCTTTGTGCTTAATATGGAATGGGAATAAATATGTGTGTGATTTCCTCACTCTGGGAGGGTCCGACGAGGCCTCGGGGGAATACGTGAATTCATTCTGGATTCACGAGTTTGTTCGCTAGCCAGTTCGGGAGGGTCCTTAGAGGCCTCGAATGGGATCAGTGGTTTTGTCCTGATCCTAGGTGTAACACCCCCGAGATATTTAGGGTATATTACAGTGCCGTAGACCCCTACATGGGACCCACCAGGCTAGACACAATTTACCACAGTAAAAATACGCATCATACAATTGAAAATCAAATCACACGCCCGATACAACTGGCGGAATAATCAACAATGGCAAACATAAATAACTTGACGAATACAAATCTTAATCCGAAGAGAAAAGCCTAAGTACTCGCGATTACAATCTATAAGTTTCAAAAGTGGACAACAAACATATCGAATGGAATAACGGAAATAAAAGGACTCAAACGCATATGTCAACGACCTTGGCCAACATCCTCGTACTGTCCCAGCGCTCGCTCGTCTGGATGATAATAACCTGAAATCCATAATAAGAATTTCCCCACAATGGGTCCCCAGAGGGGTTAGCAATTACGCTAGTACAAGTAATCAAGGCAAACCAATCGATTACACATTTCATAGTACATGCACCAATATCATTTCAAAAGCCAAAACCAGACATGTCTTTTCCAAAAACAAACAATCAAATAATCAATTTGCCTAGGACCAGGACGCCACCATGAATCCCAACCGAGGCCTCTAAGGACCCTCCCAAGCTGGCCACTTTATAAAACAAGTCACGCACAGGCATCGCCTAGGACCAGGACGCGACCATGAATCCCACCCGAGGCCTCTAAGGACCCCCCCGAGCTAGCTAGCGAAACAAACTCGTGAATCCAGAGTGAAGTTATAGATTCCCCCGAGGCCCCGTCGGACCCTCCTGAGGTGAGTAAAGCGCACACAATATACATTACCATTTCATGTTAATCATAAAGGTTTCCAAAAATACTTGCCTTGAATAATAAACGACGCAACAAACGAAAGGAAAGACGTCGACGAATGCTAGGGACCGACAATTACGAACCTAACAATTCGAAGAACACAATCACCACCAATCCTAACGAATACGGAATTGGAATACACCCGAAAACCCACCTACGATTCATGTATATTCATATAAAAACAACAACGAGGGCGGACCACAACCAAACCCTCTCGATTACAAAATTACCACGAAATATACCATGAATCCGTAGGAAAACCAACAATACCAACAAGATTAATCATATTCATCATGAATTAATCTATCATATGGAACGAATCGGATGAAAACGTGAAAACCCCCAATTTACCTAAAAGAAGGTTTTAGGAGTTTACCATGAATTAAAGACGAAGAACACAATTAGATGTTGATAAAATACTCCAAAAACCCGAAGAAGATGATGGCTCGGAGTTTCTAAGCTTCAAATCGCCGGAAAACACCAAGAAAATCGCCCACTAGTCGGAGGAGAGGAGAAGGATGAAAAATGACCGAAATCGGTCAACTCCTAGGTTTATAAACCCAAGCCGCGTTACGTACGTTAACCACCACTTGCTAACGTACGTAGACTGTGTTACGTACGTAAGCCATAAGGGCCATATGTACGTAACCAAAAAGGCAGAAATGCATGTACCCTTTTACACTAGGACGATACGTGTAACACCCCCGAGATATTCGGAGAATATCACAGCGCCGTGAATCCCGACCTGGGACCCACTAGGCTTATCTTACTCACAACGTATCAAATTTGACAAAATCCAATTGGGAATCAATAAATTCGATACAAACAAGGAAGTTCAACCACGGACAAACAATACCATGAAGAAATACAAGAAGTTGTACGACAATGGAAAAGGACTTTCCTAAAGTACTCGAGTACCATTTATTATTACAAGGATAAAATGGACCGAATAGAACAACGACCAAACAAAATGGAAAACAACTAGCCACAGTATCACGCCTCGCCATCCTGATCGTATCGTCCTGGTGCTCGCTAGTATAGATCCTTAGTGCCTGAAAAACACAAAAGTAATTTTCCCCAAACGAGAGGGGTTAGAGCAAGTATTACAAGTGAAATGTCAAGTCTTATACATAAAAGTATATGCACCAATTCAAAGCCATGATAATGATTTTCCGGAAAATACAATTATCCAAACATATTTAGAAATGATGATATCTCTTGATTAACCATGGACTCGACAATGCGCGAATCCCTCCTCGACCCCGTCGGATCATCTCGGAGTGGCTAACCCAAATGTTCACAGAACCAACATAAGCGGAACCCTCCTCGACCCCATCGGGTCCTCTCGGAGTGAATGAAAGCAACTCTCACAATCAGATGCATTACTTTTCACATTTAAGAACATAACTTTCACAAGAATCACTTGCCTGGAATCGAGAGAAAAGGGTACGAACGACAAGATACCAAGATTGAAGGATTCGACAACTCCGAACCTAGCAAGTTCGTAATTCAATTATCAAAACCCCATCGGTATGAAAATAAGTTGGAATCACTCGAATTTACTACCCCGATACATATGTTCCGGGAATAATTCTCTTAGATAGTGAATCGCAAGTCAAATATCCCAAATACTCACAAATCGCCCGGAATCGCCCGAAATCGTCCAAGGAGGTGAAGGAAGGAAGAAATGACGATTTGGGAACGGAGATGTCCTATTTATACTAAATAGTAACTAGCATGCGCTAGTCATGAAAAATAGCGCGCGCTATCGGACTCACCAGACAGTCCAGTAGCCTCTTCCAGCTTCATTAGCGTACGCTAACACCTGCTAATAGCGTGCGCTATAGACTTCAATTAGCGTGCGCTAATTCTTTATAATAGCGTGCGTTACCTGGTAGTCAGTGCCCAGTCCAGAACCTACTGTCCCCAACTCTGCTCTCTTTAGCGCACGTTACTCGAGTAACGTAGCGTGCACTACCACTAAAATCTAGCGTACGTTACCCGTCACACCTAGCGTGCGCTAGGAATTCCCTTTTTCAGTCCAGTAACTACTGGACTGTCTGCCTCTAGTACATTAGTAGCGTGCGCTGATTATAACGGATAGCGTGCGCTACCCTCACTAAATTAGCGTGCGCTACAAGGTGTGCGTAGCGTGCGCTACCCTTTACACGAAGGTAGTATAGTCACATCAAGGATCCGAAAACAGCGACGATCCGAACAAGAAAAGGGGGTAAATCCAATTGACAAGAGTTCCAAGATTAATATAAGCTTACTAAACACTTACACGAGTGTAAAAATTATAAATCACAAGAGTAGAAGATTTACAAAAGGTACGGGTATTACATCCTCCCCCTCTAAAATGAAGTTTCATCCCAAAACTTAAGAAATGAATAACTCTGGGTATCTAGTGCGCATGCTCTCTTCGGTTTCCCACGTCGCTTCCTCAACTCCGTGTCGTGACCACTGAACTTTAACCAATGGTATGGTTTTGTGCCGGAGTTGTTTTACTCGATGCTCTAGTACTTTCACTAGTTTCTCTTCAAATGTGACATCCTCTGCGATCTCGATGTCCCCGTAATCAATGATATGACTCGGGTCAGGGACATACCTCCTCAGTTGGGAAACATGGAACACACTGTGAATATGGCTAAGGGCTGGAGGTAAAGCCAACCGATAGGCCAGTTCCCCAACTCTGTCGAGAATCTCAAATGGTCCAATATATCTCGGACTAAGTTTTCCCTTTTTGCCGAACCTGAAGACTCCTCTAATCGGTGATACTTTGAGTAGGACATGATCTCCCACATCAAATTCCAAGGGCCGACGACGATTGTCAACGTAGGATTTTTGTTGACTATGAGCGGTTAACAATCGGTCTCGGATGATGGAAATCTTCTCTTTGGTTTCCATCAACATATCGGGTTCTATCCCGACTAAATCTGAAGCTTCATCCCAACAAAGTGGAGATCTACACCGCCTACCATACAATGCCTCAAAAGGTGCCATCTTGATCGATGCGTGCCAGCTATTATTGTAAGTGAACTCGATCAAAGGTAGGTGTATTTCCCAATCGGTACTCCAGTCCATGGCACACGCCCTCAACATATCTTCCAATGTCTAGATCGTCCGCTCAGTCTAACCGTCAGACTGTGGGTGGAAAGAAGTACTCAACCTCAACTCGGTGCCCAAGGCTTGATGGACCGCCTTCCAAAAATGCAACACGAAACGGCCATCACGATCGGAAACAATAGACTTTGGCGTACCGTGTAATCTCACGATCTCCGATATAAAAATCCGGGACAATCATTCCGGTCCCCACGTGTCCTTAATGCCAAGAAAATGTGCCGACTTAGTCAATCGGTCAACAACAACCCAAATCATATTCATCCCCGTCTTAGTCCTCGGCATCCCGGTGATGAAATCCATGGTAATATCCTCCCATTTCTATTCGGGAATAGGGAGAGGTTTCAACAGCCCGGCCGGCCGTTGATGCTCAATTTTGACTTATTGACATGTCAAACACCTTGACACAAACTCGGTGACATCTCTCTTCATATTATTCCACCAAAAAATCCTTTTAAGATCCATGTACATCTTACTCGTCCCAGGATGGATCGAGTAACGTGTAGCATGGGCTTCTCGGAGTATTCTCTGTCTTAGCTCCGAGTCATTCGGAACACAAAGCCTACCTTGAAATTTCAAAATTCCATCCTCGTGGATCATAAAACCAGGGGCTTTCCCTTTTTCCACGTCCGCCTTCAGTTGGGCAAGCATTGGGTCATTCTCCTGTTTTTCTCCGACATCGTCGATCAAGGACGGAATAGCCTCAAGAGTACACATCTGAAACTGAACCCGTTGGATCCATACTTCGACTCCCTGTTCAATTAACTCCCGTCTGATCTTAACTTGAGGCGTAAGGACCTCAAGCATTTGAAGAGTTATCGACTTCCGGCTCAATGCATCAGCTACAACGTTAGCCTTTCCTGGATGGTAAAGGATTTCCAGATCATAATCCTTTATCAGCTTTAACCAACGTCGTTGTCTCATATTCAGCTCCTTCTGGCTAAAAATATACTTTAGGCTCTTGTGGTCGGTATAAATTCGACATGAAGAACCGTACAAATAGTGACGCCAGATTTCCAATGCAAACACTACAGCAGCTAATTCCAAATCATGGGTAGGATAATTCAGCTTATACGGTTTAAGTTGTCGTGAAGCATAGGCAATCGTCTTATCATGCTACAAGAGTACGCACCCAAGTCCTTGTCCTGATGCGTCACAATAAACCGAATACCCACCAATTACCTGAGGCAAGGCTAAAACCGACGCGGTAGTCAGATGCCTTTTCAGCTCTTCGAAACTCCGTTGTCTCTCTTCATTCCATTCGAACCTTTCGGACTTCTGGAGCAATTCAGTAAGTGGTCGAGCAAGTTTGGAGTACCCCTCGACGAACCTCCGGTAGTATCCGGCCAGACCCAAAAAGCTACGAACTTCCTTCACGTTCCTGGGCGGAGCCCAATCTAACACTGCCTCAATTTTCTGGGGATCTACCCGAACCCCTTCTGCTGAAATCACATGTCCGAGAAACATGACTTCCTTCAGCCAGAATTCACACTTAGAAAACTTTGCATAGAGGTGCTGAGTCCTCAAAATCTCCAACACCAATCGCAAATGCCGAGTGTGTTCCTCTTCATCTCGAGAGTAGACCAAAATATCATCGATAAAAATGACTACACAATTATCAAGATGCTCAATAAATATTTTATTCATCAATTGCATAAATATCGCCGGTGCGTTGGTTAACCCAAAAGGCATAACCACAAACTCATAGTGCCCATACCTCGTACAGAAAGCCGTTTTAGGAACGTCGGATTCCTTATTGCGAAGTTGATAGTAACCGGACCTCAAATAAATTTTCGAGAACACCGCGGCTCCCTGCAATTGATCAAACAAATCATAGATACGCGGAAAAGGGTATTTATTCTTAACGGTCACTTTGTTCACTTCCTGATAATCAATAGACAAATGTAGTGAACCATCTTTCTTCCTTACGAACAAGACCGGTGCACCCCATGGCGAGGCACTGGGTCTAATATACCCTTTATCCTACAATTCTCCCAGTTGTTTCTTCAACTCTTGCATTTCTGAAGATGCCATACGATATGGTGCCTTAGAAATCGGGGTTGCTCCTGACTCCAAATCAATTGTAAATTCAACTTCCCGCCCCGGTGGTAGTCCTGGTAATTCGTCTGGGAAAACATCCGGAAAATCACTTACAACAGGAATCGAGGGAAGTTCAACTTTCCCATCTTCGACTTTCATGGCATAACACCAATACCCAACACAGCCCTTTCTAATAAGTTTTGTCACCTTCAAGGCACTAATCAAAAATTTCTGACATCCCCTCTTGTAGCCCGCAAAATGATGTTCGGTACCGTCTTTGGCTAACATTGATATGATCTTCGTGCGATAATTCATTACCGCACCGTGTCTATCGAGCCAATCGTCACCGAGGATTAGATCTTCATCAACAATGTCTACAACTATCAAATTCGAAAACCACACTCTCTCAGCGATTAACACCGGACAATCTCTAACTTCCTTGTCCCCCACGATTCTATCACCAATGGGCAACTTAACCACAAAGGACTCACAAGGAGACAAGCCTTCAATATTCAATCGACACACACAATCCAAAGAGATGAACGAATGAGAAGCACCGGAATCAAAAAGCACTCTAACTGGATGAGACAAAAGAGAAATGATACCTGTCGCCACGGTAGCCTCTGGATCTCCAGCTTTGCTCATCTCATACACACAAGGTCGCATTGAACCAGCACTGGGGCTCCCCCTCAAACAGACTGACCACGGCCTCTGCCTCGACCGTAACTCTGGGATGGCTGACCCGTGGATGACTTCTGATTAACACTCGGTTCTCCAGGCATAGGGGCTGATGCCTGAGTTCCAAGTGGATTTTCTTCTTCCGTACAGTACATGGCTCTATGGCCTTCCTGGCCGCAATTAAAACACTTCAATGGGGGTAGACCACAATCACGATTAAGATGGCCCTGTTGGCCACAATTAAAACATGTCACAACCCGGTTGGACACACTAGCACCAGCTTTGAAATTCCGTTTACCTCCCGATGAACGGGAAGACCCCTTGGTTGGATAACTTGCCGACTGTGATCCCCGCTGGTTGCCACCTCTACTTCTAGAAAACTTTCCAGTGGTCTTCTGCTTCTTACTCTCACTTGTCGTTTCGGTAGTAGTGAAGGATATATCATAGGCTAGTGCCCTATCTTGATACTCCTTCAATGTGGTGCAAGCGAAGCCCCACATATAGTGCCGAACTTTGGCTTCATTCGCATGTTAAAGTGACGGATTCTATCTCTCTCTTCCTTCACTTGATTTTTCACATGGTTGAGTTGACGGTTGTATTCAATGATTGCCTGAGATACAGGGACATCCTGGGGTTTAGCTTCATAAAAGGCTCAAATCGTGGCCTCCTGAACAGGCCACGGGCAGAACTCGGCCTCCATCAATTCCTTAAACTCGTCCCATGAAACCACACGATCCTGAGGTGCAACAACTTGCCACCAACTAGCCGCATCCCTTGATAGAAAGTACTGGGAAACTGGCACCTTATGTGCCTCTGGACAATTCATGGCCATGAAAACTTTATTCATCTCATTAATCGAATCTTCCCAGCCGATCGGATCATTTGCACCGATAAATTGGGGAGGGCGCATACGAATAACATCTTGTAACCACTTCTCAGCCCCAGTGTCGGTAACAGGAGGTGGTTGGTTAAGCTGTACCGCCTGATTTAAAAGAGCCATTTGGTTCGCCACTTGCTGCAGTATGGTGGAAACACCCACATCCGGTTGGCTCCCTGTAGAAGTACCCAGACTGGCTGACGGCTCCTGATGACTACCGGTGCTAGGTTGAGTAGAGTCCGACAAGCTAGGCGTAGCTGAGCCTCCTACCGAGTTGAGGGACATGGCCACTCCACCGGCTGCGCCACGCCCTCGGCCACGACCACAGCCGCGTCCACGTCCTCTACCAGTTGACATTCTAAAGAAAAATGGAAGTAAAATCATAAGCATAGCTCGAAGCAATCCCAACTAGAATATGGACTTCTCATGTCCCATAATCGAATGATAATGAGTGACTAAAGATGGTAAATAAGATAGGGAACTTACGAGTACCGGTCGTACGAGATGACGGCAGCGCGATGATACTGTGTTCTCGGAATAATACATTTAGACCCAGCAATCCGACAGCCTAGGTATCCATAAACCTAAGCTCTGATACCAAATTCTGTAACACCCCCGAGATATTCGGAGAATATCACAGCGCCGTGAATCTCGACCTGGGACCCACTAGGCTTATCTTACTCACAACGTATCAAATTTGACAAAATCCACTTGGGAATCAATAAATATGATACAAACAAGGAAGTTCAACCACGGACAAATAATACCATGAAGAAATACAAGAAGTTGTACGACAATGGAAAAGGACTTTCCTAAAGTACTCGAGTACCATTTATTATTACAAGGATAAAATGGACCGAATAGAACAACGACCAAACAAAATGGAACACAACTAGCCACAGTATCACGCCTCGCCATCCTCATCGTATCGTCGTGGTGCTCGCTCGTATGGATCCTTAGTGCCTGAAAAACACAAAAGTAATTTTCCCCAAACGAGAGGGGTTAGAGCAAGTATTATAAGTGAAATGTCAAGTCTTATACATAAAAGTATATGCACCAATTCAAAGCCATGATAATGATTTTCCGGAAAATACAATTATCCAAACATATTTAGAAATGATGATATCTCTTGATTAACCGTGGACTCGACAATGCGCGAATCCCTCCTCGACCCCGTCGGATCACCTCGGAGTGGCTAACCCAAATGTTCACAGAACCGACATAAGCGGAACCCTCCTCGACCCCGTCGGGTCCTCTCGGAGTGAATGAAAGCAACTCTCACAATCACATGCATTACTTTTCACATTTAAGAACATAACTTTCACAAGAATCACTTGCCTGGAATCGAGAGAAAAGGGTACGAACGACAAGGTACCAAGATTGAAGGATTCGACAACTCCGAACCTAGACAAGTTCGTAATTCAATTATCAAAACCCCATCGGTATGAAAATAAGTTGGAATCACTAGAATTTACTACCCCGATACATATGTTCTGGGAATAATTCTCTTAGATAGTTAATCGCAAGTCAAATATCCCAAATACTCAAGAACTCCGGAAATATACCAATAAATCCATAGGAAAACATGTATCCAAGGTAGATAACTCGTAATCGATATACTCTAACATAACAACAAGTTGGATCGAAGATATAGGATGGAAAATTCCCAAATCCCGAAAATCTAGGGTTGTGGGAAGTTTACCTTGATTTGGAGCGGTGGTGAGGATTAAACGTTGATAAATCTTAACTAGTAACTCAAAGATGTTGCTAGATAATTTCAGCTCGAAGAACTCCTCACAAATCGCCCGGAATCGCCCGAAATCGTCCAAGGAGGTGAAGGAAGGAAGAAATGACGATTTGAAAATGGAGATGTCCTATTTATACTAAATAGGAACTAGCGTGCGCTAGTCATGAAAAATAGCGCACGCTATCGGACTCACCAGGCAGTCCAGTAGCCTCTGCCAGCTTCGTTAGCGTACGCTAACACCTGCTAATAGCGTGCGCTAGAGACTTCAATTAGCGTGCGCTAATTCTTTCTAATAGCGTGCGTTACCTGGTAGTCAGTGCCCTGTCCAGAACCTACTGTCCCCAGCTCTGCTCTCTTTAGCGCATGTTACTCGAGTAACGTAGCGTGCGCTACCACTAAAATCTAGCGTACGTTACCCGTCACACCTAGCGTGTGCTAGGAATTCCCTTTTTCAGTCCAGTAACTACTGGACTGTCAGCCTCTAGTACATTAGTAGCGTGCGGTGATTATAATGGATAGCGTGCGCTACCCTCACTAAATTAGCGTGCGCTACAAGGTGTGCGTAGCGTGCGCTACCCTTTACACGAAGGTAGTATAGTCGCATCAAGGATCCGAAAACAGCGACGATCCGAACAAGAAAAGAGGGTAAATCCAATTGACAAGAGTTCCAAGATTAATATAAGCTTACTAAACACTTACACGAGTGTAAAAATTACAAAGCACAAGAGTAGAAGATTTACAAAAAGTACGGGTATTACATTACGTACGTAACCAAAAGGTGTGTTACGTACGTAACATTCTTTTCTGGGAAGTACAGGCCAGAAATAGATAAGGAAGATGCCGAAAAGAATCGAAATATAACGGTGAACAATTCACGATGGTACGAACGTAAAGGACTCGAAATGACGAACTTAAGTGTTGAAGGAAAACATATTCCCGAAAACCCAAAGGTTCGGAAAAACAACAACAAACGAAATTTTCCCAAAACTTTGGGAAATTTACAAAACGGCCCAAAACATCCGAAATGTACGATACATGGTCGAAACACCAAACAAAAGTTCACAACACGCATAGTAACATGAGATGGATCTTCGGCAACCCCTAAACGGCGGTTTCGAACGATGATTTACGAGAATACCCGAAATAGCGATGAAAACAACATGAAACACCGAATCGAGTAAAACGAGTCCGAAACAAGCTCAAACGACAAAAAGTCCAATATTAAATATCCTCAAAATGTCAATACGGTTACACGCGAGTTGCCAAAAATGAAAATACACCAAAATGAGAATATTAAGAGAAAGGAAAAATGCGGATATTACATTCTACCCCTTTAAAAACAAGTTTCGTCCTGAAACTTAAGAAATAAACAACTCGGGGTACTTAGCACGCATGCTATCCTAGGTTTCCCAAGTTGCCTCCTCGACACCATGTCTCGACCACTGCACTTTGACCAAAGGAAGGGTCTTATGCCTCAGTCGCTTCTCACGGTGCTCCAAAATCTTTAAGGGACGCTCCTCGAAGGTAATGTCCTCGGCAATATCGATCTCGCCAAAGTCGATGATATGACTAGGATTTGGAACATATTTCCTCAGCTGTGAAACATGGAAAATGCTATGAACGTGACTCAAGGTCGGAGGTAGCGCCAAACGATATGCCAACTCACCGACTCGCTCGAGAATCTCAAAGGGTCCAATAAATCTCGGACTCAACTTTTCCTTCTTCTCGAAGCGGAAATCTCCCTTCGTCGGCGACACCTTTAGAAAAACGTGGTCCGCCACCTCGAATTCCATAGGTCGACGACATACGTCGGCATACGACTTCTGTCGACTCTGGGCGGTCAACATCCGTTCTCGAATCAAATCCACCTTCCGCCTCGTCTCTAGGACAATATCCGGTCCGGTCCTGACCAAATCGGATGCTTCGTTCCAACAAATCGGTGATCGACAATGCCGCCCATAAAGCGCCTCATACGCTGCCATCCGAATCGACGCGTGCCAACTATTGTTGTACATGAATTCGATCAATGGCAAATGCTCCTCCCAGTCGCTACTCCAGTCGAGAGCACAAGCACGCAACATATACTCAAACGTCTGGATAGTGCGTTCCGACAGTCCATCTGACTGAGGATGAAAAGAGGTACTCAAACGCAAATGAGTACCCAATGTCTTATGCACCGCCTGCCAGATATGCGATACAAAACGGCAATCACGATCCAAAACAATAGACTTCGGAGTACCGTGAAGCCTCACAATCTGGGCAATAAACACATGAGCCAACTTCTCCGGGCCCCAAGTATCCTTGATGCCTAGAAAATGTGCCGACTTGTTCAGGCGATCAACAATCACCCAAACCATATTCATTCCCGATCTCGATCTCGGCAAACTCGTAATGAAGTCCATTGATATGTCTTCCCATTTACATTCCGGAATGGGAAGTGACTGCAATAACTCGGCTGGTCGCTGATGCTCGATTTTGATCTGCTGGCAAGTCAAACATCTCGCTACAAACTGTGCGACCTCCTCCTTCATATCATTCCACCAGAAATTCCTCCTCAGGTCCTTGTACATCTTACTCGAACCAGGATGAACGGAGTAAGGCGTAGCATGGTGATAAGTGTCAGTTTTATACACTTATCCATGGTTTGTATCTATAAATATCACCCATAATTGAGCTAGTCTACTCGTTTTTTGCTTTTAATTAATTAGTTTTTAATAATTTTATTTTTATCGGATGATGATGTAAATCTAGTCTTAATCGGATTGAATAACTGATTTACTCAAGAAATAACATATTTATAAAATATTCTCTTTGTTGAATTTTAATATATTCATGTTGTAGGGCTTTTCGATACGAATTCGGCAGTCTTTCCGGATTCAAAATCAGAGTTATATATCAAAAGTTATCATCCGAAGAAGATTTGGGGCAAAAACGCAAAGTCTGAGAAATTCTGGGCTGAAAACGTAACTCTCAAAGCAACCAATGAGCAAATTGATGAAGCCAAGTTATGGACGTAACTACTGAATGTTACGGCCGTAAGCCGTCCAAGTTACGGCCGTAACTACTGAATGTTACGGCTGTAACTCTTGACAGATTGTTATAATTTGTCTAATTTTATATACTTTTTGTGTATTATTGAGGGGATGGATGGCATTGATCCAATCTATTGTAATAATGCTGGAGTTTTGGAGCTATTAGATGACTTTAGGTGTATAAATAGACCCCTTAGATCCTTCATCATTCATCATTCATCTTATAATTTCTCCACTTTTGTAATATTTTCTTTTTGTGTGAAGAACACACTTGTGTTCTTGAGTGATTTGTGTAAGTGTGGTATAACATATATTGTTCAGAGAGTTTATTGCTTCTTTCTCCTTTATCTACTAAGGGAGTGAGGATCAATTCTTTCTCTTGATTCAACTAATAATGACCACACAAGTTTGTATTATGTATATTAAACCCTTCATGGGCTAAGTTACCTTTAGTTGGGATTATAATCAAGGTTAGTCATGTTATTTAAGTTTGTATAAAGATCTATTGTGAATTACTTATTATTGTGTGTGATTTTCATTGTTTTAACAATCTTTATTTATTTGGCCAATAAATGACGATATTTATGGTCTTCATATGTTTCGAAAGAAAATATATTTGATTAGATCAAATGATCTTCACTCTAAGTTGTTCTAGGGGATAGAAATATACCTCTAGACCTTAGATGATTCTTTGAGTTATTTTCATAAATCCTAATGCTATGTATTGAAGCAAATCAACATAGAAATATAGTGGATTGATTCAAGATATAAGGGGCGTTTTATAGTTCGAAAGAGAAACCGTCTTTTTAAGGAAAATCGAATCTACACAACATAATAAGTAAATTCATCTTATAATCCCAACTATTTCATTTTATCGTTAATCAATCTATTATTATTGCAATCTTTTTATTTCCTTAAAATATTAGAACTATTATTGCATTTTCTTTGAAATTATTAAACCAAACTCTTTAATTGTGTGTTTCACTCATCTTAGTATATATAAAAATTGACTAATAGTGTATAATTCAAATTATAACCAAACTTCCTCGTGGGATCGATAAACTGGACTCAAAAAGTCCACTTACTACTTGATACGATATCGTGCACTTGCGATAGTTACACTAAGAACGTGTCAAGTTTTTGGCGCCGTTGCCGGGGAAGTATAAGTTTTATTTTGAAATCTTACATTGTAAACTATTGTTATAGATACAATTTCTCGACGTTGTAACTTATTACTAAATTGTGTTTGTCCAGTCAAGTGGCGGATAACGGTACTCCGTGACTATTAAAGTCGGAATTTTCTTTTTCCCACAACAACTGATATTTGTAGATATTTTCTTCAATTATTTTCACTTTTTTTATTTTTTTTTATCATGGAAGAAACATTGTATAAAATTTAAAACAGATTTCCCTTTCTAAGCAAAAATGCAATTTTAAAAATTTACAAGACAAGGCTTGAAAGGATGAGGTTGCTTATGAATAAAAGCATACCTTTTGACATAAGATTCATAATTGAAGCCAAATTAAGAATAGAAGGTGAATTCACAGAAACACCGACTAGATTTTTACCAGGACTTGGAAAAAGTTCATATGCCAAGAAACGATGAGCAAAGATGATAGCCGTTTGCTATAAATGTGCTAGATGGAACTGTAATTTGAAAGGTCGATCTTTAGGAATTCCATCTACAAACAGAGAAGATAAAATTCAGTTCATTAAGGATGGTCTGAATAAAGAGAATTTAGATAATGTCGAAATTTCTCTTGACACGCATCCTAGTGGACTTGTACATTACGGAATTCGATGTTTGTGGAATAAATTCAAACCAGAATATGAACAACGTCTTGCGAATCTGACGTTAAAAGACCCTATTTGCCAATTTATAAGAAAATTGGATGGGAAGCTTCTCCCCGACTCATAGAAGGCGTCTTAGGCCGTTTCTGAACGTAAAATCAGAGGAAGATGTGAGCCACAATCACAACTACTGTACATACGCGTAAGTATCTTTTATTTTTGTCGTGTGGTGAGATTTTCTGAATAAAAAATGTGATACGCGATAAATGCATTCATTATTCTATTGAGTAGTTGAAGCGCAATCAACGCAATCACAAACTTGTTTAGCAATTTGTCCTCATTTTTCTTCTATAAATAAGCATTGTGCTTGTTTCTTTCATTTATCCCTCAAACTTGTACTTTTCTCTGTTTCTCTCTAATAAATTTCTTTTCAAAAATGGAGTCATCATCTTCAACAAAAAAATTTAGCACAGTCTGCATTTTTGGTGGAGCTAGTTATGGAAAAGAGGCATGCTTTACTGAAGCAGCCCACAACTTGGATCGTACCTTAGGAAAAAAATGCATTCATGTGGTTTACGGAGGAGGAAGTCTAGGATTAATGGGACGAGCTGCTGCTTCTACTTATATGGAAGGAGTAAAAGTGTTGGGAATAATTCCAAAACCTCTGGCTGAAAGTAAAATCACTAGGACAACTATTGGAGACGAGTTTAGATCTGTGAATATGCAAGATCGCATAACTCACAGGATAAATAATTCTGGCACCTTTAGCACCCTTCCCGGTGGTTTTGGCACTCTTGAGGAACTTTTTCATGTGGTTACCAGAGCCCAGCTAAATATTCATCAAAAACCAATAGGTCTGCTTAATGTCAATGGTTTCTTTGATGCTTTACTATCTTTCATCGACTACTCTGCTGAAAAGGGTTTTATTTTCGAGCGTGCTAAACGAATCATAGTCGTTGCAACAACACTAGAAGAACTAATCAAAAAACTCAATGAATTTTTTCCTCAACATATCCAGCTCTAGCTAAAATTGTCTGGATGGAAGATTTTACCGTGAGAAAACGAAAAGTGGATTCATTCCTCTCCCTTTGATAACCCATGTCGGACCTCTTGTATTTTTACTTTCTGTCGTGTGTAATAATCGTGCTAAATGGTGGCAGCTTAAGGAGTTTCTTCTTGATCTCTTAACACGCATCTATTCGCGATTTATGTATTGTTATTTTATTGCTGCAATTTTTATTGTGTGTTTTTTTTATAAAAGCATTGATGGCAGCGTAAGGCGACTCTTCGGACTTTCTTGATGCGCATCTTTCAAATTGTGTTATACTTCCGAGTATATTTTATTTTCTTTTGTTGTGTGCCTCGTATATTTATTCTTTTGCAGATTCTAAAAGGCGTTAGCTCAAGCATCAACTTTCTTAACAGGGAGTATTCTGCTTTACTGCATTGCTTTTTTTTTTTTTTTTTTAAAAACTGAGGACAGTTTTATTTTCAAGTTTGGGGGTGGTATGTTTTGGTGTGTTAGTATTTTGGTGTGTTTTGATTATTTTGGTTATTTGCCTTAAAATTTTTTTAGTATATATATATATATATAGTATTTTGATTTATGAGATTTTTAGATCTGCCCATAACACCAATAAGTTAGCTATATACAAGCTTCTAAAATCGTTTTAAACCGGTTAAAAAAATTGTATATTCCAAAAAAAATTTGAGCCTTAATCTCTCTTTCCAAGCCTTGGAGTTATCATGTAAAATCGAGTCATTCGTTACCTTGAGAAAAGAAGAATCAGTCGGTTGATGAAAAATAGAACTGAAATTTACTTAATTTGTGGAGTTTTTGATTTATCATGCTTAACTAATAAATAATTTTCTGCAAAAATTCTATTCCCTAAAAAAAGGAGTCATTGGTGAAAAGAACTACACGTTAGCAAATAACAGTGTGAAAACTATCACCTAAAAAAAATGACGAAAATGAGAAGTGTTGAGCAGCAACAGCTGCCTAATTTTGGGGGTCTTAAATTTTGCGAAAAAAATAAAGGACTAACCATTATTGGTGCGTAGCTGCCGTCTCACAGAAAAATTGGTGAAAAGAGCTACACGTTAGCAAATAACGGTGTGAAAGCTATCACCTTTTAAAAAAAGAGATAGAAATTGTTGGTGAAAAGAACTACACGTTAGCAAATAACAGTGTGAAAGCTATCACCTAAAAAAAATGACGAAAATGAGAAGTGTTGAGCAGCAACAACTGCCTAATTTTGGGGGTCTTAAATTTTGCGAAAAAAAATAAAGGACTAACCATTGTTGGTGCGTAGCTGCCGTCTCACAGAAAAATTGGTGAAAAGAGCTACACGTTAGCAAATAACGGTGTGAAAGCTATCACCTTTTAAAAAAAAGAGATAGAAATTGTTGGCGAAAAGAGCTACACGTTAGCAAATAACGGTGTGAAAGCTATCACTAAAAGGGATGTTGTTTTATGAGCAGATTTGACTTAATTAGCGGCTGAATTTCAATACACTCAATTTCGTGAAAAATCACAATATTTGATGACGCCAATAAAATTCTTCTTCATATTGAGTCGAAAAATAAACGAGTGATCGAGAGCAACCATTAAAGGGAGTCGTGTGTATCACGAGTGGGAAATAAATAATCAACCTTTTTGGGGGAAACCTTGCATTTTGGAATTACAAAATAAAACCGTGTTTTAACTTCAAAATCATTAGTAGATTTATTTTGAATCTTGATTCATTTCTATCTACTGTATAAAGATGGTTGTTGTGTATTAATGGCATTTTGATCTCCTTTTCTCTTTTTATATTTTAATTTATGTGTGTATTAATTTTTCTTATTTTTATTTTTGGAGCGTGAATAATAAAGAGTCTTGCTCGGGACTAGCAAGACTTTAAGTTTGGGGGTGTGATAAGTGTCAGTTTTATACACTTATCCATGGTATGTATCGATAAATATCACCCATAATTGAGCTAGTCTACTCGTTTTTTGCTTTTAATTAATTAGTTTTTAATAATTTTATTTTTATCGGATGATGATGTAAATCTAGTCTTAATCGGATTGAATAACTGATTTACTCAAGAAATAACTTGTTTATAAAATATTCTCTTTGTTGAATTTTAATATATTCATGTTGTGGGGATTTCCGAGACGAATTCGGCAGTCTTTCCGGATTCAAAATCAGAGTTATATATCAAAAGTTATCATCCGAAGAAGATTTGGGGCAAAAACGCAAAGTCTGAGAAATTCTGGGCTGAAAACGTAACTCTCAAAGCAACAAGTGAGAAAATTGATGAAGCCAAGTTACGGCCGTAACTACTGAATGTTACGGCCGTAAGCCGTCCAAGTTACGGCCGTAACTACTGAATGTTATGGCCGTAACTCTTGACAGATTGTTATAATTTGTCTAATTTTTTTTACTTTTTGTGTATTATTGAGGGGATGGCTGACATTGATCCGATCTATTGTAATAATGCTGGAGTTTTGGAGCTATTAGATGACTTTAGGTGTATAAATAGACCCCTTAGATCCTTCATCATTCATCATTCATCTCATAATTTCTCCACTTTTGCAATATTTTCTTTTTGTGTAGAACAGACTTGTGTTCTTGAGTGATTTGTGTAAGTGTGGTATAGCATATGTTGTTCAGAGAGTTTATTGCATCTTTCTCCTTTATCTACTAAGGGAGTGAGGATCAATTCTTTCTCTTGATTCAACTAATAATGACCACACAAGTTTGTATTATGTATATTAAACCCTTCATGGGCTAAGTTACCTTTAGTTGGGATTATAAACAAGGTTAGTCATGTTATTTAAGTTTGTATAAAGATCTATTGTGAATTACTTATTATTGTGTGATTTTCATTGTTTTAACAATCTTTATTTATTTGGCCAATAAATGACGATATTTATGGTCTTCATATGTTTCGAAAGAAAATATGTTTGATTAGATCAAATGATCCTCACTCTAAGTTGTTCTAGGGGATAGAAATATACCACTAGACCTTAGATGATTCTTTGAGTTATTTTCATAAATCCTAATGCTATGTATTGAAGCCAATCAACATATAAATATAGTGGATTGATTCAATATATAAGGGGCGTTTTATAGTTCGAAATAGAAACCGTCTTTTTAAGGAAAATCGAATCTACACAACATAATAAGTAAATTCATCTTATGATCTCCTATACATATTCTATAACTAATGACGAACTAAGTTTGTAATCCCAACTATTTCATTTTATCGTTAATCAATCTATTATTATTGCAATCTTTTTATTTCCTTAAAATATTAGAACTATTATTGCATTTTCTTTGCAATTATTAAATCAAACTCTTTAATTGTGTGTTTCACTCATCTTAGTATATATAAAAATAGAATAATAGTGTATGATTCAAATTATAACAAAACTTCCTCGTGGGATCGATAAATCGGACTCAAAAAGTCCACTTACTACTTGATACGATATCGTGCACTTGCGATAGTTACACTAAGAACGTGTCACATGGGCCTCACGAAAAATACTCTGTCTCAAATCCAAGTTACTCGGTACACAAAGCCGACTCTGGAATCTCAACACACCATCTTCATGAATCACAAACCCAAGAGACTTTCCCTTAAGAACATTCTCTTGGATTTGTACAATCATCGGATCCTCCAGCTGTTTCAGTTTAATTTCATCGATCAGAGACGATGAAATCTCTAAAGCACAAAGTCACCCCACGGCTCCAGGCAACGAAATCTCAACACTCCACTCAATCAAATCCGGCTGAAGCTCGGCTTGAGACGTAAGGATCTCAAGTGTTCGCAACAAGATTGGTTTCCGACTCAAGGCGTCGGCCACGACATTCGCCTTGCCCGGATGATAAAGGATTTTGAGGTCATAATCCTTAATCAACTCTAACCACCTCCACTGGATCATATTCAACTCCCGCTGAGTAAATATTACTTCAGACTTTTATGGTCGGTAAAAATCTGACATACAGAGCCAAAAAGATAGTGACGCCAAATCTTGAGTGCAAAAACAACTGTCGCTAACTCCAAATCGTGAGTAGGGTAGTTAAGCTCATACGGCCTCAACTGCCTCGACGCAAATGCAATAGTCTTGCCGTGTTTCATCAACATGCACCCAAGACCCTGACCCGAAGCATCGCTATAAACGACAAAACCCTTGTTGCCACATGGCAACGCCAAAATCGGGGCTGAAGTCAAACGCCTCTTCAACTCCTCAAAACTCGACTGCCTCTCGTCATTCCAGACAAACTTCTTGGATTTCTGGAGCAAATGTGTAAGTGGTTGAGCTAGTTTCGAGAAACCCTCGACGAACCTACGGTAGTAGCCAGCTAAACTCGAGAAACTACGAACCTCCTTCACATTTTTAGGCGGTGCCCAATCCAACACTGCCTCAATCTTCTGTGGGTCCACACGAACACCCTCGGCTGAAATCACGTGACCTAGAAACATCACTTCCTTCAGCCAGAACTCACATTTCGAGAACTTTGCATAGAGTTGCTCGGTCCTCAAAATGTCTAACACCGCTCGTAAATGATACGCGTGTTCCTCCTCGTTCCTCAAATAGATAAGGATATCATCAATGAAGACGACAATACACTTATCCAAAAACTCGATAAAGACCTTGTTCATCAACTGCATGAACACTGCCGGCGCATTAGTTAACCCGAAAGGCATAACTACAAACTCATAGTGTCCGTATCTCGTCCGAAGAGCTGTTCTCGGAACGTCTGACTCCTTCACCCGAAGCTGATAGTACCCCGATCTCAAGTCGATCTTCGAGAATACCGTAGCTCCCTGCAACTGATTGAAAAAGTCATCAATCCTCGGCAGAGGATACTTGTTCTTGATGGTCACCTTGTTTAGCTTGCGGAAGTCGATACACAAACGCAGTGAACCATCCTTCTTCTGAACAAACAAAACCGGTGCGCCCCAAGGCGAAGAGCTCATTCGAATATAACCCGACTCAAGAAGCTCACTAAACTGCTTCTTCAGCTCGTCCATCTCTGGAGGTTCCATGCGATACGACGCCTTCAAAATCGGAGCTGCGCCCGGCTCTAACTCTATAGAAAACTCAACCTCACGATCCTGTGGCAATCCCGGTAACTCGTCAGGAAATACATCAGGAAACTCACTAACGACTGGAATCGATGAAAGCTCGACTCCACCATCCTTTGCCTTCAAGGCGTAGCACCAATAACCCGTACACCCCTTTTGAAGGAGTCTCATCGCCTTCAAGGCGTTAATAACAAACTTCTAGTTTCTCTTTCGCCCCGCGAAAGAGTGTTCGGTGCCATCCTCGGCTAGCATGGTGATGATCCTCGTGTGGTAGTTCATGATTGCACCATGCCGTTCGAGCCAATCATCCCCGAGAATCAAATCCTCACCCTCAATACCAACAATAATAAAATTAGAGAGCCAAGCCCTCTTACAAATAAACACAGAACAGTCCCGGACCTCTCGATCACCGACGATTATATCACCCCTAGGAAGTTTAACGATGAAAGGCTCGCAAGGTGATAAGCAGTCAAGACTCAAATGGCGCACACACTCCATAGAAACGAATGAATGCGTAGCACCCGAATAAAAAAGCACACTGACAGGATGGGAATGGATATGAACGGTACCTGTCGCCACAGTAGCCGCTGGATCATCGGCCCTTCTCATCTCATAGATACGTGGCGGGGCGGAGCCAACACTGGAAGCTCCCCCACTAGCGGGTTGACCGCGACCTCTCCCTCTGCTAACACTTGGCGGAGACGGCAGAGCGAACAAGCCCTGATTCACACTCGGCTCCCTAGGTGCTGGAAAAGAATTCTGAGAACCAAGAAGCCATCTTGCCCGCTCACAAAAGGAAGCCTTGTGGCCCGACTGACCACAAGTATGACAAGTCAGAGGCAGACGAGGACACTCCCGGTTCCGATGGCCCAGCTCGCCACAGTTAAAGCATTTGACATCCCGAACGGAGGCACTGGCAGTACCTCGATATCCCCCAGAGAAATGAGCCGAATTACCTCCAGGAATATTCATAGACTGAGACTTCTACTGACCTCCACCCTTGTGACCCAAGAAATTTTCGGTGGATTTCTGTTTCTTACTCTCCCGAACCGCCGCACTGGTTGTCACCGACATATCATAAGCAGGAGCTCGACTCTGATAATCCTTCAAAGTAGTACAGACGAGCCCATACATGTAGTCCCGAATTGACAGTTTCATCCTCCTGGAAAAATGGATAATTTTTTCGCTCTCCTCGACAACTTGGGTCTTCACATAGCCCAACTCCTTGTTAAAATCGGCAATAGCTTGGGATACAGGAATATCTCGTGGTTGAGCATCATAGAAGGCATGGACTCGAGCCTGTCTAACCGGCCACGGGCAGTATTCAGTCTCTATCAATTCCTGAAATTCGGCCCACGAAGCAACATGGTCTTTGGGCCCAACGGCCTCCCACCAATCCGTAGCGCCCCCAGTGAGAAAGTACTGGGAAATAGGGACCTTACGGTCCTTGGGACAATTGGTAGCAGTGAAGACTTTAGATATCTCCTTGATCCACCCCTCCCAGCCGATCGGGTCCGAAGCTCCCGAAAACTGAGGAGGATGCATCTTGATGACATCTTAAAGCCAACGATCCGTTCCGCCCCAGTCAGCGTGGGCTGGATCTGGGTTATGGACCACCAGAGCTATCGCCGCCATTTGGTTTACCATTTGCTGCATAACGGCCGCAATACCAAGGTTGGCACGCTCCTGAGAAGAAGCATGACTGTGACGGTCGCCGGTACTACTGGCTCCCGAAGAATGCGACGTGGCCGCCCCACCGGCTGCCCCACGTCCTCGGCCGCATCCACGACCACGACCACGGTTTTCTCCGGTATCCATACTAGTGTTAAGAGATAACAGAAGTATATTGATGATGAGTAAGGGAGGAAAAATCAACTACGATTCAAGAAGCGGAAATATAATGCAACATAATAAAGGACCGAATAAGAAAACTTACTAGCACTGGAAGTACCGAGATGCTGGCAGCGGTGTGACAATATGCAAACAAAACACAACTAGACCCAAATAACCGACAAGCCTAGGTATCCATAAACCTAGCGCTCCGATACCATTTTCTGTAACACCCTCGAGTTATTCAGGGTATATTACAGTGCCGTGGACCCCTACATGGGACCCACCAGGCTAGACATAATTTACCACAGTAAAAATACACATCATCAAATTGAAAATCAAATTACACGCCCGGTACAACCGGCGGAATAATCAACAATGGCAAACATAAATAACTTGACGAATACAAATCTTAATCCGAAAAGAAAAGCCTAAGTACTCGCGAGTACAATCTATAAGTTTCAAAAGTGGACAACAACCATATCGAATGGAATAACGGAAATAAAAGGACTCAAACGCATATGGCAACGACCCTGGCCAACATCCTCGTACTGTCCCAGCGCTCGCTCGTCCGGATGATCATAACCTGAAATCCATAACAAGAATTTCCCCACAATGGGTCCCCAGAGGGGTTAGCAATTACGTTAGTACAAGTAATCGAGGCAAACCAATTGCTTACACATTTCATAGTACATGCACCAATATCATTTCAAAATCCAAAACCAGACATGTCTTTTCCAGAAACAAACAGTCAAATAATCAATTTGCCTAGGACCAGGACGCCACCATGAATCCCACCCGAGGCCTCTAAGGACCCTCCCGAGCTGGCCACTTTATAAAACAAGTCACGCACAGGCATCGCCTAGGACCAGGACGCCACCATGAATCCCACCCGAGGCCTCTAAGGACCCTCACCAGCTGGCTAGCGAAACAAACTCGTGAATCCAGAGTGAAGTCATAGATTCCCCCGAGGCCCCGTCGGACCCTCCCGATGTGAGTAAAGCACACACAATATACATTACCATTTCATGTTAAGCATAAAGGTTTCCAAAAATACTTGCCTTGAATAATAGACGACGCAACGAACAGAAGGAAAGACGCCGACGAATGCTAGGGACCGACAATTACGAACCTAACAATTCGAAGAACACAATCACCACCAATCCTAACGAATACGGAATCGGAATACACCCGAAAACCCGCCTACGATTCATGTATATTCGTATAAAAACAACAACGAGGGCGGACCACAACCAAACCCTCTCCATTACAAAAATACCACGAAATATACCATGAGTCCATAGGAAAACCAACAATACCAACAAGATTAATCATATTCATCATGAATTAATCTATCATACGGAACGAATCGGACGAAAACGTGAAAACCCCCAATTTACCTAAAAGAAGGTTTTAGGAGTTTACCTCGAAGAAGATGATGGCTCGGAGTTGCTAAGCTTCAAGTCTCCGGAAAACACCAAGAAAATCGCCCACTAGTCGGAGGAGAGGAGAAGGATGAAAAATGACCGAAATCGGTCAACTCCTGGGTTTATAAACCCAGGCCGCGTTACGTACGTTAACCACCACTTGCTAACGTACGTAGCCTGTGTTACGTACGTAAGCCATAAGGGCCTTACGTACGTAACCAAAAAGGCAGAAATGCATGTACCCTTTTACACTGGGATGTTACGTACGTTACCAAAAGGTGTGTTATGTACGTAACATTCTTTTCCGGGAAGTACAGGCCAGAAATAGATAAGGAAGGTACCGAAAAGAATCGAAATATAACGGTGAACAATTCACGATGGTACGAACGTAAAGGACTCGACATGACGAACTTAAGTGTTGAAGGAAAACATATTCCCGACTACCCAAAGGTTCGGAAAAACAACAACAAACGAGATTTTCCCAAAACTTTGGGAAATTTACAAAACGGTCCAAAACATCCGAAATGTACGATACATGGTCCAAACACCAAACAAAAGTTCACAACACGCATAGTAACATGAGATGGATCCTTGGCAACCCCAAAACGGCCGTTCCGAACGATGATTTACGCGAATACCCGAAATAGCGACGAAAACAACATGAAACACCGAATCGAGTAAAACGAGTCCGAAACAAGCTCGAACGACAAAAAGTCCTATATTAAATATCCTCAAAATGTCAATATGTGTAATATCCGCAATTTCGATTTTTCGGTAATTTTCTTTTTTCGGCGGAAGTCCGTTTTGACGACTCGCTCATGACCGTTTCGTCATTTCGAGAATAACTAATTCTGTACTTTTTGTCATCCGAGTTAGTTTCGGTGTCGTTTTGTTGAGTTCCATGCTTTTTAGCGACTTTTCCGCACTGGAGCTCGATTCTTGTGAATCTCGTCCGAAACTGTTGTTTCGAGTTTCTCGCAAGTTCATTTAATGTTATTATTCATGTTGCGAGCTTTGGTTCGGTGTTTCGATCACGTATCGTGATTTTCGGACGTTTTGGGCCATTTTTGTAATTTCCCAAAGTCTGGGGTAATTATTTCCGTTGTCCAATTCCGACACTTCGGATGGTCGGAATCGTGTGTTCTCTTAGTGCTTGGATTCGTCTTTGCGAGTACTTCGTAACCGTATCTTCGATTTTTACTCAGGTTTGGGTTTCGGGGTCATCCGGCCACGGAGTGGCTACGGCCGAGTCACTACGAGCAGGGCCTGGCCTGGCCGAGTTACGGCCGTAAGGTGCCGGTTACGGCCGTAAGGTGTCCGAGTTACGGCCGTAAGCGTGATCGGGTACGGCCGTACGAGCGCTGGGCGGATTTTGACGAAGGCCGGTTACGGCCGTAAGGTGGGCGAGTTACGGCCGTAAGTGTCCGGCTGGTGCTGGGCAGATTTTTGACGAATGCCGGTTACGGCCGTAAGGCCTGCCGAGTACGGCCGTAAGGTGTCCGAGTTACGGCCGTAAGGCCTGCCGGTTACGGCCGTAACCCTGCCGGCTATATATAGCCTGGCTCGGCCAGATTTCATTTCAACGCGATTTTTCTTCCTTTTTCGGCGTCTGGCGACGGGAGGCTCGGGAAATCGAGTTCTTGGCCGATTCTAATCATTTCCAAGGCATTTTGGAAGATCCTTGTTGATTATATCATCATCTAATCCGAGTATTTCGTCGAATCAAGGTATATTTCTTGATTTTCTTTCAAGTTGACTTTTTGGAGAATTGTTCTTGATTTCGTTTCTAATCCGATTTTGATGAATCGGTTGATGTTAGTAAACATTATTAATCATGTTCTATGGATTGTATATCCATATTTTCGATTCGTTCAACCCGATTGATGATTTTTAGGGTCTTGAGGAACTTTGAACATTTAGTGTTCGATTAAATGCCTCAAAGAGTTTCTTTCGGTCGTTATGTTGATTTCGATTGATATTGTGTTATTGAATGAATTGTATTTCATTCAAGGTGGTTCGAGTACTTGTGTTTACCGGAGGACGCCGTTCGTTGTTCGTGGAGGGATTCCATCGCCTTCGGTTGAGGCAAGTTTTATACTTGTACTAGTCAATGAGATTAATGTTATCATATATGTGTATGAATGTGTTGTATCATTCCGAGACTTAGTCTCTTCATGAATTCATTGATATTAAGAGATCGTTCGATACGATACCTTTCGGCAATTATGCCAAATATTTCATTTTTCGTTAATGACCGGTTCAAGGCATTGTGATACTCATTATTAATGTCATTGTCGATAGCCGGTTCGCGGTATCGATGTATCGATTGTTGTAATATAGATGTCAATTAAAGACATCGTTGAGATCATTGTTATTCCTGTTTGGATTGTCATTAAAACTGTACAGGCCGATTAAAGGCATTGGCTTATTCATTTCTCGCCTTCGTCGTCGGTAACCGATTAAAGGTGCCGGGGCATCCTTCATATCATTGTTATCGAATTGCCGTTCTCAAGCAAATCGAAATGTTCAATCATTCACTAAATCATTGTTATCGATTGACCTTTCTAAGGCAATCGAGGTATTCACTCATTCATCGTGTCATTGTTATCGATTTGGCCGTTCTAAGGCAAATCGAAGTGTTCAATCATTTATGGTATCATTGTTGTCGATTGACCGTTTTAGGCAATCGAGGTATTGAATCATCCATTGCATCATTGTTGTCGGCCGCCGTTCTAAGGCAATCGAGGTGTTAATTTGGGACTGCCAAGGACGGTGTCTATCCGTGTTACTATCATCGTGTTGGCCGACTCAAGGCAAAGACACTATCATTCATTGTGATACGGCTTCATGCCGTGGCTTCGCCCTAATTGTGATACGGCCGATGCCGTGGCTTCGCCCTAATCGTGATACGGCCGATGCCGTGGCTTCGCCCTAATTGTGATACGGCCGATGCCGTGGCTTCGCCCTAATGGTGATACGGCCGATGCCGTGGCTTCGCCCTAATTGTGATACGGCCGATGCCGTGGCTTCGCCCTAATTGTGATACGGCTTCGCACCGTGGCTTCGCCCTAATCAATACAGACTTCGGTCGTTTCGACTTCATGTGATTGTGATATTTGACGCCTTCGCCGAGTGTCTTTAAGGCCTTTGTGATTGTCTTGGTAATTTCATTGGAGCCTTCGGCATTGTGATTCATAATTAATTCGCTGGTTTGGTTCATGTCGTGTAATTCATTGTGGTACTGTGATTATGATTCGCCGTTGGGCACTTATGTTCTAACTCGTTGAGCAGTATTAATAGTATGCCGAGAGCATAGTATTACACGAATGCTCGGTTCTTATATTGGTTTGTGAGCATCTCGTATTATTATTATCATTGTACCGTTTCATTCTCGCTTTGGATGCATATCATGTTATACATGTATTTGATATTCATTATCTGATGATCGACCGGGGGCGGAACATGTTTTCATGTTTTAGGTGCTTGCGAGGAGAGAGTTGAGACACAGGGGCATGATGATGGCGACGAGGCATTCGAGCGATACTAGTCCGAGTTGTTCATTGTTGGTCAGTCAGTTGGAGTGTACTCCAGTCTTGTCAATTGTTGTCGTGTTGTATTACCCGAACAGATGTTCATTGATGCTGTTGTATTTCATTTTGGCCATGTAGGCCACTTTTGTCGTTGAAATTCCCTATCGGAATATTGTGTTGGATATCATGGGAGGGACTATGATTTTCCCTTGTTGTTTAATTTAACGTATTTTAGTCATGTTCGCCTGGTGGATCTCCTGGCGTGGGGTCCACGGCACTGTAATAACCCAATAGGATTTGGGGGTGTTACAGAAATGGTATCAGAGCGTTGGGTTGTGAAATACCCTGAGATGTGAGTTATGTGGTCCTACCGACGCGGTAGTAGTGGGATTGTCAGGTTATGACAATCTAGTCAGTCAGGTTTTGTGAGTCGTAATATTAGTGCGACCGCACGAGTCATTCATTCATCGAGTCGCCGGTGAAGACTAGTATCGCGAGACCTCGAAGCTTCGTATGACCTCGTAAGGACTCGATTCTCTTTGTGTTCATACATCCATCATGTCATTAATCGCTCATGCTTTGTCAAACCTATATGTGATATTAGTGCTATGATTGATTCATGATTAATTGTTTTGGAGCACGCGTGACTTGTGTAAGCATTAAGGATCAACTCATTTATCGCTAATAATTTTCAATCATCATTTTGATCTCATCACTCGCTTAATTCATTGCTCACTCACCAATATCATCACTCGATAATTCATCTATCACTCGCTTAATTCATTCCTCACTCACCAATATCATCACTCGATAATTCATCTATCACTCGCTTAATTCATTCCTCACTCGACCAATATCATCACTCGATAATTCATTCATCATCGCTTAATTCCTTCATCACTCATCAATATCATTCATCACTCGGTTAATTCATTCATCACTCGATTAATTCATTCATCACTCGCTAATTCCTTCATCACTTAGTCAATCTCATTGTTCATATTAATTCATTAATCACTCACCAATCTCATTGTTCCGTCAATTCATTCATTACTCCAATCTCATTATTCAGCTTAATTAATTCATCACTCGATAATTCATTCATCACTCACCAATATCATTAGTCAGCTTAATTCATCACTTAGTTAACTCATTCATCACTCGCTTAATTCATTCATCATTCAATCAATATCATGGCTCGATTGCTTCGTTCATCACTCAATTAACCTCATCGTTCACTAATTCATTCATCACTCAATTAATCTCATCGCTTAGCTAATTCCCTCACACTACCAATCTCATTGTTCAGCTTAATTCATTAATCGCTCGCCCATCTCACGGTTCAGCTTGTTGATCTTGAGGATCGAATTTTCAACCTTGTTAACTTGTTCAAGGTAATCATTTCAGAATTTCATCGTGCAATCATGTTACCTCATTTGATGTCTCATACGATCTTATCATACTCGACGTAATTTCACGATCATTTCATTAAATCATTAATGCATTCATTGTGCGAGGGCGTGTATGCTCATTATTGTCACTCGTAATGTAATCATAATGCGATATTCATGCGGAATCTATAATCATCATGTGACTTTCCTACTTCAAGATGGATAGAGCCGTCGAGGACGCAGGGAAGAGGCGCAGTGCGGGCGAACCGGGATCTCGTGTGCATGCCCACACGAACGCGAGGGATATCATTAATTCATCAAATAGCGAGGCCACTCATTCATCGCCAGATAATCATTCACTGTCAGGAGTCGTACTCCGAGAGGCATCTCACTCGGAAGGTGTTCGGGTTGATCCATTCATATTTATGCAGGCATGATGGCCCGGATGACTCGGATGACGCGGATAGTGGAGACCATGCACTCGATAGTTCGTGGTCCACCGCAACAGGATGCTGTGCCATTTCATGGACAGACCGGAGGAGTGAATCGATCAGTAGGCGATATCTCTCGCCGATGCCACCTACTTTTGAGGGTTCGTTTAACCAAATGATATTGTTCATTGGCTCGAGCATTTTGATAAACTCTTCGACATGGTTCAAAGGTCCTAAGAGAGTAAAGTGGCAGTAGCGGCTTATTACTTGAGTAAGGGCGCTTATTCGTGGTGGCTTTCTGTGAAACCCTTCGATCGTGATTGTATTTGGAGCGAGTTCAAGACTCTCATGTTAGAGAGGTATTATCCGGCTCCACTTCGTGAAGCCAAGTTGTCAGAAGTTTTGAACCCCGAATCCGTCAAGGACGAGGGTATTATTGTCATTGCTGAGAAGTTTCAGGGACTACTTCAGTTTTGCTTCGTCAATATGAAGAAGAATTTCATTGGAGTCATCAAATATTGTGATTGTTCATGAAATTGAGTGTATTGAAATTCAGCCGCTAATTAATTCAGATCTGCTCAGAAACTATATCCCTTAGTGATAGCTTTCACACCGTTATTTGCTAACGTGTAGCTCTTTTCACCAACTATTTCTATCTCTTTTAAGGTGATAGCTTTCACACCGTTATTTGCTAACGTGTAGCTCTTTTCACCAATTTTTTTATGAGACGGCATCTACGCACCAACAATGGTTAGTCCTTTATTTTTCGCAAAATTTTAAGACCCCCAAAATTAGGCAGCTGTTGCTGCTCAACACTTCTCCTTTTCGTCATTTTTTTTAGGTGATAGCTTTCACACCGTTATTTGCTAATGTGTAGCTCTTTTCACCAATGACTCCATTTTTTTTAGGGAATAGAATTTTTGCAGAAAATCATTTATTAGTTAAGCCTGAAAAATCAAAAACTCCACAAATTAAGTAAATTTCAGTTCTATTTTTCATCAACCGACTGATTCTTCTTTTCTCAAAGTAACGAATGACTCGATTTTATATGATAACTACAAGGCTTGGAAAGAGAGATTAAGGCTCAAAATTTTTTGGAATATACAATTTCTTAACCGATTTAAAATGATTTTAGAAGCTTGTATATAGCTAACTTATTGGTGTTATGGCCAGATCTAGAAATCTCGCAAATCAAAATAATATATATATATATATATATATACTAAAAAAAAAATTTAAGGCAAATAACCAAAATAATCAAAACACACCAAAATACTAACACACCAAAACATACCACCCCCAAACTTGAAAATAAAACTGTACTCAGTTTTAAAAAAAAAAAGCAATGCGTAAAAGAATACTCCCGTTAAGAAATTTGATGCTTGAGCTAACGCCTTTAGAATGCAAGAGAATAAATATACGAGGCACACAACAAAAGAAAATAAAATATACTCGGAAGTATAACACAATTTTTAAGATGCGCTTCAAGAAAGTCCGAAGAGTCGCCTTACGCTGCCATCAATGCTTTTATAAAAAAACACACAATAAAAATTACAGCAATAAAATAACAATACATAAATCGCGAATAGATGCGCGTCAAGAGATCAAGAAGAAACTCCTTAAGTTGCCACCATTTAGCACGATTATTACACACGACAGAAAGTAAAAATACAAGAGGTCCGACATGGGTTATCAAAGGGAGAGGAATGAATCCACTTTTCGTTTTCTCACGGTAAAATCTTCCATCCAGACAATTTTAGCTAGAGCTGAATCTGGTTGAGGAACGAATTCATTGAGTTTTTTGATTAGTTCTTTTGGTGTTGTTGCAACGACTATGATTCGTTTAGCACGCTCGGAAATAAAACCCTTTTCAGCAGAGTAGTCGATGAAAGATAGTAAAGCATCAAAGAAACCATTGACATTAAGCAGACCTATTGGTTTTTGATGAACATTTAGCTGGGCTCTGGTAACCACATGAAAAAGTTCCTCAAGGGTGCCAAAACCACCAGGAAGGGTGATAGAGGCGCCAGAATGATTTATCATGTGAGTTATGCGATCTTGCATATTTACAGATCTAAACTCATCTCCAATAGTTGACCCGGTGATTTTACTTTCAGCCAGAGATTTTGGAATTATTCCCAACACTCTTACTCCTTCCATATAGGCAGAAGCAGCAGCTCGTCCCATTAATCCTAGACTTCCTCCTCCGTAAACTACATGAATGCATTTTTCTCCTAAGGTACGACCCAAGTTGTGGGCTGCATCAGTAAAGCATGCCTCTTTTCCATAACTAGCTCCACCAAAAATGCAGACTGTGCTAAATTTTTTTGTGGAAGATGATGACTCCATTTTTGAAAAGAAAAAATTTTTAGAGAGTAAAAGAGAAAAGTACAAGTTTGAGGAATGAATAAAAGAAACAATCACAAAGTTTATTTATAGAAGAAAAAGAAGGTTAAAATTGTTTTACAAGTTTGTGATTTCGTTGGATCGCGCTTCAACTATTCAATAGAATAATGAATGCATTTATTGCGTATCACATTTTTTATTCAGAAAATCTCACCACACGACAAAAATAAAAGATACTTACACGTATGTACAGTAGTTGTGATTGTGACTCACATCTTCCTCTGATTTTACGTTAAAACACGGCCTAAACGCCTTCTATGAGTCGGGGAGAAGCTTCCCATCCAATTTTTCTTACAAATTGGCAAACAGGGTCTTTTAACGTCAGATTCCCAAGACGTTGTTCATATTCTGGTTTGAATTTATTCCACAAACATCGAATTCCGTAATGTACGAGTCCACTAGGATGCGTGTCAAGAGAAATTTCGATATTATCTAAATTCTCTTTATTCATCCCATCCTTAATGAACTGAATTTTATATTCTCTGTTTGTAGATGGAATTCCTAACGATCGACATTTTAAATTACAGTTCCATCTAGCACATTTATAGCAAACGGCTATTATCTTTGCTTGTCGTTTCTTGGCATATGAACTTTTTCCATGCCCTGGTAAAAATCTAGTCGGTGTTTCTGTGAATTCACCTGCTATTCTTACTTTAGCTTCAATTATGAATCTAATATCAAAAGGTATGCTTTTATTCATAAGCAACCTTATCCTTTCAATTCTAGCTTTGTAGATTTTTAAAATTACTTTTTTGCTTAGAAAGGGAAATCTTTTTTCAATTTTATTCAAAGTTTCTTCCATGATAAAAATAAATAAAAATAAAATAAAAATAATTAAAGAAAATATCTACAAATATCAGTTGTTGTGGGAAACTGAAAATTCCGACTTTAATAGTCACGGAGTACCGTTATCCGCCACTTGACCAGCCAAACACAATTGAGTACTAAGTTACAACGTTGAGAAATTTGTACCTATAAAAATAGTTTACAATGTAAGATTTCAATTATAACACTTATACTTCCCCGGCAACTGCGCCAAAAACTTGACACGTTCTTTGTGTAACTATCGCAACTGCACGATATCGTATCAAGTAGTAAGTGGACTTTTTGAGTCCGGTTTATCGATCCCACGAGGAAGTTTGGTTATAATTTGAATTATTCACTATTAGTCTATTTTAATATATACTAATATGAGTGAAACACACAATTAAAGAGTTTGGTTTAATAATTGCAAAGAAAATGCAATAATAGTTCTAATATTTTAAGGAAATAAAAAGATTGCAACAATAATAGATTGATTAAAGATAAAATGAAATAGTTGGGATTACAAAATTAGTTCGTTATTAGTTATAGAAGATGTATAGGAAATCATAAGATGAATTTACTTATTATGTTGTGTAGGTTCGATTTTCCTTAAAAAACGGTTTCTCTTTCGAACTATAAAACGCCCCTTACATATTGAATCAATCCACTATATTTCTATGTTGATTGGTTTCAATACATAGCATTAAGATTTATGAAAATAACTCAAAGAATCATCTAGGGTCTAGAGGTATATTTCTATCCCCTAGAACAACTTAGAGTGAAGTTCATTTGATCTAATCAAACATATTTTCTTTCGAAACATATGAAGACCATAAATATCGTCATTTATTGTCCAAATAAATAAAGATTGTTAAAACAATGAAAATCACACATAATAATAAGTAATTTACAATAGATCTTTATACAAACTTAAATAACATGACTAACCTTATTTGTAATCCCAATTAAAGGTAACTTAGTCCATGAAGGGTTTAATGTACATAATACAAGCTTGAGTGGTCATTATTAGTTGAATCAAGAGAAAGAATTGATCCTCACTCCCTTAGTAGATAAATGAGAAAGAATCAATAAACTCTCTGAACAACGTATGCTACACCACAAGAACACAAGTGTGTTCTTCACACAAAAAGAAAATATTACAAAAAGTGGAGAAATTATAAGATGAATGATGAACGATCTAAGGGGTCTATTTATACACCTAAAGTCATCTAATAGCTCCAAAACTCCAGCATTATTACAGTAGATCGGATCAATTGTAACACCCCCAATCCACTCAGGGATATTACACGCCGTAGACCCTCTCCTCGAAGATCTACCAGGCTGGTAACAACATTTAACATCTCGACAATGCCTTCAAGGCTAAAATGACTCAGTAGACCGATTTGGTCTTTCAATGAAAATATACAACTCAATTACAACACATACCCATGCAGGGGTCAAAATACAATAAACTCCCGTACAACGGGGAAAAGATACTGCAGCGGAAAAGAAAATATAACTAGACCAATACGACATCAACGGATCCTCGTGTGATTAGTATCGTTCATCTTTCATCATCCTTCGTACCGACCCTGTGTTATGCTCCAAAACCTGAATGCAAAAATAGACATCCACCCCCCGAATACTCGGGGGTTAGCAAAACTCCACTGTTTTGCTAGTGCAAGAACAAAGTGCAAATACGAGCCATACAATTCACATTCCACGAACGATAATAATTCGGAATCCTCAAAGATTCAAATACAACAAGATGAACACTTCCCGAGGCGAGAGTTTGAGTAAAGACTTCCCAAAATTCCAAGAATCAAAATATCAAGGGAAACAATTTATAAAATGATTTGAAATACCATCGGGAGTTTTAATAGAAAACGATTTAGGATTATCAAATCCTACTTTCAAAAAAAAACAAAATACGAAAGGGGTCACTGCCCCAAAGGTTTACTTTCCGAAGAAAGAGACCTTTACCAAACCGTTGGGATTTTAGCCCCAAATTCGTAAAATGACTTTTACAAAACCATTGGGATTTTAGCCCCAAATCTCATCAACTCACAGTACACAAGAACGACCACAAGGTTCGTCTCCCAACATCAAAATCCACAAATAAAGGATTTAACACAAACAACAAAATACTCTAGTGCCATCCTAGCCAAGTAGGCCAAACGAACAACTTACCTCTTACACACTTAGTCAATGCATGCAATCATGAAAACATAGTTCCAAAGCACTCATTTTCGGAAATGCCAATATCAAATCACATTTGCAAAAATGCACCATAATTAACCGCGGACCCACAGCTTCGTGGATCCCTACCGAGACCCTGTCGGATCTAACCCGTAGTGGTTAAAAGCAAGCTCGCGGTCCCACAGCTTCGTGGAGCCCTACCGAGACCCCGTCGGATCTAACCCGTAGTGAGCATGTAACACCCCGAGATATTCGGAATAATTACAGCGCCGTAAACCCTTTAAGTAAGGATTTACAAGGCTAATTTAAAAGAAGTGTAAATATAGAACATCAACATCACGG
This sequence comes from Orobanche coerulescens, assembly GCA_033398695.1. Classification (NCBI taxonomy): domain Eukaryota; kingdom Viridiplantae; phylum Streptophyta; class Magnoliopsida; order Lamiales; family Orobanchaceae; genus Orobanche; species Orobanche coerulescens. The sequence continues at coordinate 78,729,167 of CM065808.1, forward strand.
AAAATTCAAGTTTACAAAACCGTACAACTGGTTCAACGAGTAATTAATATAACCATATCGAAATGATATTACTAAGACACGCATACTCGAGTACTGAAATCAAACCAAGAAAACAAATCACCAACAACAACAATCATCACTGAACCCCTTCGTCGTCACGTCGGTACTGTGGCTGTTTTCCTGCTCCTCGGCTACCTGAACATCAAAACAAATGTCCACCCCCGAAGGGGTTAGCAAAACGATGCTAGTACAAGTATCATTTAAACGAATCAAATATGCATCAACAATACATAACAAGATACACCACACGGACTTCCGCTACTGGAATCCGATAATGCGAATCCACAAGATTCCATTAACACAGCATGGGTATTCCAATGATCCAGCGCCCTCAGCATAGATCCCAAGATGATCCCGTCGGACCAACACGAGGTGGAAATAACCCATCCAATGATCCAGCGCCCTCAGCCTAGATCCCAAGATGATCCCGTCGGACCAACACGAGGTGGACATCCGATCCAGCGCCCTCAGCATAGATCGTACAACGTACACAAATACAACTCATGCATACACATATGCCAAATCATTATGTTCATCAACATGAACATACAAATACTAGATAACGAATATCATGACAATTCAACAAATTAATTTCCATGTTCAACAACATGAACAAGCCACAAACATGCTCAAAATATCAATTTTAACATATTACGATACTTGCCTCGAATATGGCAAGAACAAAATACTTCGATGATCTCAACACACTCGAAGGCCGCCTCCTTTGATCAACGTAGCAAGCTCGAACCTTAACAAAAGAAATGATATATAAATCATCTCAAGTCGAACGATTGCCTAACAATTTGGTCTACGACCAAAAGCTCAAAATAAACAATCTGCCTGGACTGCTTAGCGTACGCTACGTACTCTACGTAACGTGCGCTAAGCCTGCCTGTTAGCATACGCTATCGTATAAGCCTAGCGTACGCTAGCCACGGACTGACAGTTCTCTCTGGTCAGCCGACTGACTCGGCTGATATCATCACGTACGTTACGTACCACACGTAGCGTGCGTTAACTTATCCCCGATAGCGCACGTTAACTTACGTATGTTAGCGTGCGCTAACCGTGCATGGCAGATTACAACTAACAGAAAACCGGAGCTAATGGTGATGAACTCATGAATTCTATGGTGATAATACAAGTCATCCCCGAGCATATCATGCTAATAAGGTTTGTGAAAGTTCTTTACGTACCAAATGACTATGAGATACAAAGATATGTATAATCATCACAACACCATAGTTCATCTAGATCTTCAAGGAAATATTCTAAGTTCCGTTCGTCCTACGTTCCAAAACGCATGATTCCAATGTGTAAAGCGTAACAACTAGGTAATATCCGTCTACTGATCACAAATCGGTTTGAAAAATGCTTAGGAGTCCATATACTAAAACTGTTCAAAGGTTCATACGATATATAGTGCCGATACGTCAAAAGTATCCTTCTAGCATGTGATGATCAATTATAAACGAAATAACTGGCTATCAAAACATGATCAAACGTCCTTAAGAACATTACTAATATCGGTGAAGAATCACCTACCTCAAAGTAGTGAAGAACACGGAGGAAATCGTAGCAATCCAACGCCGAAGGCTCGAACACCACTCCTCAATGATCTACAAACTTCAATCACGAGCTAGGATGTTGATATGAAGTGTTTAGGATGTAGGAAGTTATACTTTAAGTATAAGAATTCGGATGTGGGAAAAGAAAGGACTGAAAATACGAAAAGGATGCTGTCCTATTTATAGGAAATGATTATTAGCGCGCGCTTCACGCTTTCGTAGCGTGCGGCGACGGCTGCGACTTTCTTGTACTCGGAACTTAACGCGCGCTATGCACATGCCTGTAGCGTGCGCTAAGGCGTTGACTTGGCTTTTCCCGAAAGCCGTCCAGGTTCATCCCGACACAATCCGACAAGGGTCCCCGGCCTGATCTCACCTACCGCACGTCCCAATCAAATTGACCACGCCTAGCGTGCGCTAATGTTCCTCTGTAGCGTGCGCTATGGATCCATGTTAGCGTACGCTACACATAGCCGATAGCGTGCGCTACATGCGCAGAATTACAATTTTTAAATCACAATCATGAAATCATACGCTCGACAACATCGGATTATGAAATACGGAGAATAATACTCAGATCAAGTACAACAATAACAATATCACAAGTACCAAATACATATCAGAAATCTCGGGTATTACATCCTTCCTCCCTAAAAAGAAGTTCCGTCCCGAAACTTAAGATGAAAACAACTCTGGATATCTAGCCTTCATACTGTCCTCTGTTTCCCAAGTGGACTCTTCGACTCCGTGTCGTGACCATTGTACTTTAACCAAGAGTATTGGTTTATTCCTCAATTGTTTGATCCGACTCTCAAGTATCTTGATTGGTCTCTCTTCGAAGGTGCCATCATTAGCTATCTCGATCTCGTCGAAATCAATGACGTGACTGGGGTCCGGTACATACTTCCGCAGTTGGGATACGTGAAACACATTGTGAACGTGACTCAGCGATGGCAGTAAGGCCAACCTGTATGCTAAATCTCCAACTCTCTCGAGGATCTCGAATGGTCCGACATATCTCGGACTAAGCTTGCCTCGCCTCCCAAAACGGAAAATCCCTCGTGTAGGAGACACCTTCAATAGTACATGGTCCCCAGCGTCTAACTCTAGAGGGCGACGACGTACATCTGCATAAGACTTCTGTCGACTCTGGGCAGTCAACAGTCTTTCTCGAATCAAAGCTATCTTCTCTTGAGTCTGAATAATCAATTCCGGTTCCGTCCCGATCAAATCCAAAGAATCATCCCAACACAGGGGTGATCGGCATCTTCTCCCGTACAAAGCTTCAAATGGTGCCATCTTAATAGAAGCATGCCAACTATTATTATAGGTGAACTCGATCAAGGGCAAGTGAACTTCCCAATCAGTTGACCAATCTGATGTACAAGCTCTAAGCATGTCTTCTACTGTTTGAATAGTCCTTTCGGACTGACCGTCCGTTTGGGGATGGTAAGCCGTGCTAAAGTTGAGCTCAGTCCCCAAAGCCCTGTGAACTGCTTTCCAGAAGTGCGACACAAAACGACCATCTCGATCCGAAATAATGGTCTTCGGCGTCCCATGCAATCTGACTATCTCCGCAATAAATACTCGCGCCAATCTCTCGGGTCCCCATGTATCTTTAATCCCTAGGAAATGAGCCGACTTGGTTAGTCGATCAACTACAACCCAAATCATGTTCATTCCCGTTCTAGTCCTTGGCATACTGGTGATGAAATCCATCGAGATGTCCTCCCACTTCCATTCAGGGATCGGAAGCGGCTTTAACATTCCGGCGGGTCGCTGATGTTCAATCTTAACTTGCTGACAAGTCAAACACCTCGAAACATACTCTGCTACGTCCTTCTTCATATTCCCCCACCAGAAGTTTTGTTTTAAGTCCTTATACATCTTACTGCTACCCGGGTGAATAGAATAGGGCGCGTTGTGAGCTTCCCTCAGAATAGTCCGTCTCAAATCATCATCATTGGGAACGCAAAGTCGACTCTGAAATCTCAGAACTCCATCGTCTTGTAACACGAATCCTGGGTCTTTTCCTTTCTTTACTTCGTCACATAATCGAAGGATCAGAGAATCGTTCAACTGCTTAGACTTGATCTCCTCGACTAGTGATGAAGTCAGATCCATCACATAAAGTTTCCCTTGGATTCCTGGTGCCCATACTTCAATCCCCTCGCGGATCAGTTCCCTTTGAATACTGGTTTGGGATGTAAGTGCTTCCAACACTTGAAGAGAAACAGGTTTACGACTCAATGCATCGGCTACTACGTTTGCTTTCCCTGGATGATAGAGAATCTCCAAGTCGTAATCCTTGATCAATTCCAGCCACCTTCTCTGCCTCATGTTTAATTCTTTCTGACTGAAAATATACTTGAGGCTCTTATGATCGGTAAAGATCTAACAATGAGTGCCGTACAAATAATGTCTCCAAATTTTCAAGGCACAGACTACAGCTGCTAACTCCAGATCATGAGTCGGGTAATTTACTTCGTACGGTTTCAACTGCCGAGAAGCATAGGCAATCACCTTATCTCTTTGCATCAATACACATCCCAGACCCTGATTTGAAGCGTCGCTGTACACCATGAATCCATCAGTTCCATCTGGCAATGCTAAAATAGGTGCTGTCGTCAGTCTCTTCTTAAGTTCATCAAAACCAGCCTGGCATTTCTCATCCCACTTGAACTTTCGAGTTTTCTGTAACAGCTGAGTGAGCGGACGAGCAATTTTGGAAAATCCCTCTACAAAGCGGCGATAATATCCAGCAAGTCCTAAGAAATTCCGGACTTCTTTCACGTTATTAGGGGCTTCCCATTCCAAGATTGCTTCGACTTTCTTTGGGTCCACCTGAACTCCGTCGGCTGATATCACATGCCCAAGGAAAGTTACCTCCCTGAGCCAAAACTCGCATTTTGAAAGCTTTGCATACAGCTGTTCCTTCCTCAAGGTGCTCAATACCACACGCAAATGTTCGGCATGCTGCTCTGCGTCCTCCGAATATATCAAGATGTCATCAATGAAGACGACCACAAATTTATCCAAGTATTCCAAGAATACCCGATTCATCAATTGCATGAATACCGCAGGAGCATTGGTAAGTCCAAACGGCATCACTACGAATTCATAATGCCCGTACCGGGACCTGAAAGCAGACTTTGGTATATCCGATTCCTTAATTCTCAACTGGTGGTATCCTGATCGCAAGTCAATCTTCGAGAATACCCTTGCCCCTTGCAGTTGATCAAACAAGTCGTCGATCCGAGGTATAGGGTACTTATTCTTGATCGTCATCTTGTTGAGCTCCCTGTAATCAATACACAGTCGGAGGGATCCGTCTTTCTTCTGGACAAAGAGAACGGGCGCTCCCCAAGGAGAAACGCTAGGTTGAATATAGCCCTTCTGTAACAATTCCTCCAGTTGCTTCTTGAGTTCATACATCTCGGTTGGCGCCATGCGGTATGGTGCTCTGGAAACAGGAGCTGCTCCAGGCTCTAATTCGATAGTGAATTCCACTTCTCTCTGCGGGGGTAACCCAGGTAGTTCGTCATGAAATACATCTGAGAACTCATTCACAACTGAAATAGACGAGAGCTCTACTCCTTCCTCTTTCCTCATGGCATAGCACCAAAGTCCGTGACATCCCTGCTTCAGTAATTTCACGGCTTTCATTGCTTTGATCAATTTTCCCGAGCTTCCTGGTCTCCATCCTCGGAATAAGTGTTCAGATCCGTCATCAGCAATGATAGAAATGACTCTCTCTCGGTAATTCAGAATAGCTCCATAACGGTTGAGCCAATCGTCTACGAGAATTAAATCGTCACCGTAGATGTCAACTACAATAAGATTCGATGGCCAAACTCTCCCTCCTATAGACACTGGAAAATCTCTAGCCTCTAAGGTTCCCACAATTCTCTCTCCACTCGACAAACCCACAACATATGGTTCACAATCAAATAAGCACGAGATTTTTAAACGATTTACACAGTTCAATGATACAAAAGAATGTGTAGCTCCGGAATCGAATAAAACACTAACTGGTTGCAAGAGGATCTGAATCGTACCTAATGCAACAGCAGTGTTCTGATCGTCAGATTTCCTCATTTCGTACAGTCGCGGAGGAACGGACCCAGCACTGGATGTCTCTCTCTTCCCAACGTTCTGCTGCTGAAATCCACTCTGCTGCATCTGGTTCACACTAGTCTCCTTCGGAACTGGCGCTGGAGTGCGAGTACCAAAATATCTAGCAGCAACTCCACAGAAGGCCGCACGGTGCCCTTCTTGTCCACAATCGTAACAAGTCACAGAAGATGCGGGGCAATCACGTCGAATATGCCCTGCTCGACCACAATTGTAGCATTTCTTTGATGCGTCCGAAACTGCTGATGTTGCCCGGAACTTCTTTCCACCTCTAGAAGGATGTGGAGGTTTCCTAGCCGAATAAAAGGAAGACTGGCCCTTGCGGGGCCCACCACTCTTGTTTTCTGAAAAGTTGCCGGTCACCTTCTGCTTCTTTGCCTCCACTGATTTCTCCACCGCCGCCTCTTTCATGTCGTAGGCCAGCGCTTTGTCTTGATACTGTCGCAACGTAGTACACTCGAACCCGGACATGTACTGCTGAATCTCCGGCTTCATCCGCATATCGAAATGAAAAATCTTTTCTGCCTCCGTTCTGACCAAGTGTCGCACACAAGTCAGCTGATGATTAAAAGTTTTGATTACATCTGTCACAGATGCTTCCGAACTCTGTGGTGAGAAAAACTCTCGGATCTTTGCCTCTCTAACTGGACGAGGACAATACTGTGCTTCCATCATTAATTTGAATTCCGTCCAATCCGCATTATGATTCTCGGGTCAAATATCTTGCCACCAATCAAAGGCCTCCCCAGTTAGAAAATACTGGGCAATGGGAACCTTCCGGTGCTCGGGACAGTTAAGACCCGCGAATATCTTTTCTAACTCCTTGAGCCAGTGATCCCAAGTAATTGCCTCAGCAGATCCGTCAAATTTTGGAGGGTTCAATTTGACCACCTCAGCAAGCCATCTGTCTCCCCGGTTATCCTCGTGGTGCTGCTGTCCCATCGCCGTCTGCATGCGGTCGACTACCTGGGCGAACTGGTTTATCTGCGCCACCACCTGTTGAAGCACTCCCGGCATGTTAGGATTTGCGTCGTCATTCGCTGATCCTTGCTGCCCTCCAGAATGGGAATCGGTTCGACTAGCTGATAATTCTGGGGTAGTTGCGGAATCCTCCTGTCTCATGTTACCCCGTCCGCGTCCACGACCGCGTCCGCGTCCACGTCCTCCTCTCAACATACTGTAAACACAATTCCTCAATATCCAGGACAAAGTTTTCGAAATAAAACCCGTCAATACTCACAAAACAATAATTAAGTAAAACGGTAGTATAAGAGATTAGGAGACTTACAACCACGGTCCACATGACGACTTTTGGCTGAACAGTGATGTTACAAACGACTCGTAAATCAATAACGTAAACAGACCCAACTTAAAACCCGACGGCCAAGATATCCATAAATCTTAGCTCCGATACCATATTCTGTAACACCCCGAGATATTCGGAATAATTACAGCGCCGTAAACCCTTTAAGTAAGGATTTACAAGGCTAATTTAAAAGAAGTGTAAATATAGAACATCAACATCACGAAAAATTCAAGTTTACAAAACCGTACAACTGGTTCAACGAGTAATTAATACAACCATATCGAAATGATATTACTAAGACACGCATACTCGAGTACTGAAATCAAACCAAGAAAACAAATCACCAACAACAACAAACATCACTGAACCCCTTCGTCGTCACGTCGGTACTGTGGCTGTTTTCCTGCTCCTCGGCTACCTGAACATCAAAACAAATGTCCACCCCTGAAGGGGTTAGCAAAACAATGCTAGTACAAGTATCATTTAAGCGAATCAAATATGCATCAACAATACATAACAAGATACACCACACGGACTTCCGCTACCGGAATCCGATAATGCGAATCCACAAGATTCCATTAACACAGCATGGGTATTCCAATGATCCAGCGCCCTCAGCATAGATCCCAAGATGATCCCGTCGGACCAACACGAGGTGGAAAAAACCCGTCCAATGATCCAGTGCTCTCAGCCTAGATCCCAAGATGATCCCGTCGGACCAACACGAGGTGGACATCCGATCCAGCGCCCTCAGCATAGATCGTACAACGTACACAAATACAACTCATGCATACACATATGCCAAATCATTATGTTCATCAACATGAACATACAAATACTAGATAACGAATATCATGACAATTCAACAAATTAATTTCCATGTTCAACAACATGATCAAGCCACAAACATGCTCAAAATATCAATTTTAACACATTACGATACTTGCCTGGAAGATGGAAAGAACGAAATACTTCGATGATCTCAACACACTCGAAGGACGCCTCCTTCGATCAACGTAGCAAGCTCGAACCTTAACAAAAGAAATGATATATAAATCATCTCAAGTCGAACGATTGCCTAACAATTTGGTCTACGGCCAAAAGCTCAAAATAAACAATCTGCCTGGACTGCTTAGCGTACGCTACGTACTCTACGTAACGTGCGCTAAGCCTGCCTGTTAGCGTACGCTATCGTATAAGCCTAGCGTACGCTAGCCACGGACTGACAGTTCTCTCTGGTCAGCCGACTGACTCGGCTGATATCATAACGTACGTTACGTACCACACGTAGCGTGCGTTAACTTATCCCCGATAGCGCACGTTAACTTACGTATGTTAGCATGCGCTAACCGTGCATGGCAGATTACTACTAACAGAAAACCGGAGCTAATGGTGATGAACTCATGAATTCTATGGTGATAATACAAGTCATCCCCGAGCATATCATGCTAATAAGGTTTGTGAAAGTTCTTTACGTACCAGATGACTATGAGATACAAAGATACGTATAATCATCACAACACCATAGTTCATCTAGATCTTCAAGGAAATATTCTAAGTTCCGTTCGTCCTACGTTCCAAAACGCATGATTCCAATATGTAAAGCGTAACAACTAGGTAATATCCGTCTACTGATCACAAATCGGTTTGAAAAATGCTTAGGAGTCCATATACTAAAACGGTTCAAAGGTTCATACGATATATAGTGCCGATACGTCAAAAGTATCCTTCTAGCATGTTATGATCGATTATAAATGAAATAACTGGCTATCAAAACATGATCAAACGTCCTTAAGAACATTACTAATATCGGTGAAGAATCACCTACCTCAAAGTAGTGAAGAACACGGAGGAAATCGTAGCAATCCAACGCCGAAAGCTCGAACACCACTCCTCAATGATCTACAAACTTCAATCATGAGCTAGGATGTTGATATGAAGTGTTTAGGATGTAGGAAGTTATACTCTAAGTATAAGAATTCGGATGTGGGAAAAGAAAGGACTGAAAATACGAAAAGGATGTTGTCCTATTTATAGGAAATGATTATTAGCGCGCGCTAGCCCCTACTCGTAGCGTGCGCTAACGGCTACTGACTTTACTGTACTCGGCACTTAGTGCGCGCTATGCACCTGCCTGTAGCGTGCGCTAAGGCGTTGACTTGGCTTTTCCCGAAAGCCGTCCAGGTTCATCCCGACACAATCCGACAAGGGTCCCCGGCCTGATCTCACCTACCGCACGTCTCAATCAAATTGACCACGCCTAGCGTGCGCTAATGTTCCTCTGTAGCGTGCGCTATGGATCCATATTAGCGTACGCTACACATAGCCGATAGCGTGCGCTACATGCGCAGAATTACAATTTTTAAATCACAATCATGAAATCATACGCTCGACAACATCGGATTATGAAATACGGAGAATAATACTCAGATCAAGTACAACAATAACAATATCACAAGTTCCAAATACATATCAGAAATCTCGGGTATTACAGAGCATACACACACACGTTACTCATGCAATACTAATATGCTATGAATGTAAGTTCATCAAGAATACTTACTAGAGATGGCCATTTATCCGACAACATTATCAACTCTCCAAAACACAATAACAAGATTAAACACGGAATACACAATTCCATAACTTTAAACAATAGTAATATCATCAAAGCCTTCAACGTTCAAAATAATCAATTCCCAAAACACAACGTTCACAAAACACACACGCGTTTTGAAAGAGAGCCTTTAACAAGGCAAAACCGAAATCTTTTGAAACTTCATTTCAAACAACCAAATAAACACACCAAGATGATCACCGTTCATCATATCCATAAAATAAGAAAAGTATGGGCAAGGTACTTGCCTCGAATAACCACAACGCGGAGAATCGGCCGAAGTAGGTTGGCACGAACCGACTACGAACTCGCCGACTCCACCGAACGACAATCCACAACAATGAACTATGAACGAAAACAATAACAACGAAAATGAATTCCATAATACGACTCAAAGCCGTTGAATTCAAATAACGAATGACGAAAGTTCAAGGATTTTCCCCAAAACGGCCAAGAACACGATTCGTCCCGACAATATACGAAAACGGAATTCCAAGTTGAAATATGGATATACAATCCATATAATGTGTTTAACAACATCATTTAACCACAATCGATCCATCAAAAACGTATGAAAAACGAGATCGAGAACAAATCCCCCAAAAAGTCAATTTGAAGGAAATCAAGATATATACTTCGATTCGACGAAGAACAATGGATTAAATGATGTTAAACACAAGAATACTATCAAGATTAATCATACCCATCATGAATTAATCAATAATACGGAACGAATCGGACAAAAACGCAAAAACCCCCAAATTCACGAAATTAGGGTTCTAAGAAAGATTACCTTGATTCGCTGGATCAAAGGATGATAACGGATGATTGATTGATGATATGAACTCAATAACTTCATGGATTTGTTGTTAAACAACATGGCTCCATGGTAAGATCACCCCCAGCCGCGGAAGAGAAGGAGAAGAAGGAGAAAAATGGCCAAAAACCCGTGTGCAGGGTCATAAATAGGCTGCACACTGTGCCGCGGCCCAGCGGGAGTGTGCCGCGGCACAGGCCCAAAAATGGCTCCCAGTGGTCGGCAGTGTGCCGCGGCTCGGCCGGAGTGTGCCGCGGCACCCGGTACAATCGGTTTGGCCGCAAAATGCCACAGAGTGTGCCGCGCCTGCCAAAGATGTGCCGCGGCCACTTGATCGCCGGCCAAATCGCCGAACAACGCCGGACGTGACTCGGCGAGCCGCCGAGCACTACGGTCGTGACTCGGCCCGGGCCTGGGCCAGTTGCCCGCCATGACTCGGCCGGCCAACTCCGACGGCCCGAACGACCCGAAACCCGAACACGAATACGAATCGATGATACGGTTACGTACTTGCAAAGACGAATCTAAGAGCTAAGAGAACACACAATTCCGACCACCCGAAGGCTCGGAATTCAACAACGGAAGTAATTACCCAAAACTTTGGGAAATTACGAAAATGGCCCAAAACGTCTGAAAATCACGATACGAGATCGAAACACCAAACCAAAGCTCGCAACATGAATAATAACATTAAATGAACTTACGAGAAACTCGAAACAACAGTTTCGGACGAGATTCGCAAGAATCGAACTCAAGTGCGGAAAAGTCGCTAAAAAGCTCGGAACTCAACAAAACAATACCGAAACGAACTCGGATGACAAAAAGTACAGAATTAGTCATTCTCGAAATGACGAAACGGTCATGAGCGAGTCGTCAAAACAGACTCCGGCCGAAAAAGAAATTTACCGAAAATCGAAAATTGCGGATATTACATCAATGCCAGCCATCCCCTCAATAATACACAAAAAGTATAAAAAATTAGACAAATGATCACAATATGTCAAGAGTTAAGGCCATAACATTCAGTAGTTATGGAAGTAACTTGGACGGCTTACGGCCGTAACATTTAGTAGTTACGGCCGTAACTTGGCTTCATCAATTTGCTCACTGGTTGATTTGAGAGTTATGTTTTCAGCCTAGAATTTCTCAGACTTTGCGTTTTTGCCCCAAATCTTCTTCGGATGATAACTTTTGATATATAACTCTGATTTTAAATCCGGAAAGACTGCCGAATTAGTCTCGGAAAGACCTACAACATCAATACATAAAAACTCAACAAAGAGAATATTTTATAAATGTAATATCCGGATTTATTACGGTGTATTTCATCTGTATTCAAACCCTGTATTATTCGGATTGGTGGTTTTGATTATTGGAGTATGATATTTCTTGCATTGATATCATTGTACATAAGTATAGAAGCATGCAAATTTCTCATGCAAACTCATGATAGCGCACGCTAAGAATGTATCTTAACGCGCGCTATCGGGCTACTATTAGCGAACGCTATGCAGATAGGAGTTGCGTGCGCTAAGAACTCAATTATTGAGCGGGACGGCTAGCACATGCGCCAGCCGGGACATGGGTCCGGATAAGATTCCTGCGGATGAACCTGGACAGTTCTGAAGTCAACTATTATTAGCGCACGCTAAGGAAAGCTTAGTAGCATGCGCTAACTTGTTAAAATGCAGAATATTATAAATGGGACAACAACCCATTTTGGCTTACATTTTACTCGACCATTCTGCATTCTTGAGAGGCCAGAGAGCTGAAATATCCTCCTACACACATAGAACTCATCTTGTTGCTGTTCATATATTGGTTATCACTTGGGAATAATCATTGAAGTGGAATAGCACCTTGGAGTGGCATACAACCAACCGGAGTCGGATTCTACCTTACGGTTCCGTGATTTTCATCATATTAAGGTATGTTCAATCTATCTCCAGACCTAGAGTTGGATTCTAAAGAATTGGATGATCATGATAGCGAGATATTGATTTTCATAGATGAATTATCCAAAGTATATCATGTTTGGAATGTTGAGATGATTAAGCCTTAAATACCTTGATTATGATCATCATGGTTCAAATCTTATTTCATTAGACTAGTAAAGGAAGCTTCTATCATTGGTAAATCCGAATCTAGTAGATGACTTCATAACAATCATGGACTTGACTTTAACATCATTATTGTTAGATAAATCTAAGGGATTGGTCATGGAAGGATTTATCTAGTATAGATGGAATGTTAAACAACTTCACCATGATAATATTGATTGATATAAAGGTGTTGATATCAACCGTTAAGCCTTTCGAATTGTCGTATAAAGAGTTGTAGTCGAAATGGAATATGGTTTTATAATGGTTTGCATATCCTCGAATCCGAAGTTGTTGTTATCCGTAAAATCATTCATAAGAGTATGAACATTATATTCATTGAGGTAACATGAATTATCACGGAAGATTTCATTGTTGTGATCATGATAAGAATAAGCATCGCCTAAAGATGAATCGCCATGCATAGATAGCGCATGCTAAGCTATGAAGATTAACGTGCGCTATCGAGCACGAGTTAGCGTACGCTACATTTGGTACGTAACGTACGCTAGGCCATCAGATGAGTCAGTCGACTGATCAGTGAAGTACTGACCATACATAGTTAACGTACGTTAGGCTTTGTTGTTTGCGTGCGCTATCGAGCAGACTTAACTCACGCTACACAGAGTATTTAGCGTGCGCTAAGCAGTTCAGGCAGATTGCATTTTATGAACTTTTGACCGTAAATCGAATTGCTAAACATTCGTACGACGTGAGATAAATCCTATATCATTTCTTTTGTGAAGGTTTGATCTCGTTACGTGATTGATTGAGGAGGACGACCTTCGAGTGTTCATTTTCGTGGAAGTGTTGTTCTTGTCTTCAAATCGAGGCAAGTACTTTAATTGTTTTATGTATTGATGTTATACATATTGTCATGCATGTATGTCGTTGTATGTCTACCTCGTGTTGGTCCGACGGGATCATCGGGGGATCTATGCTAGCGTGCGCTGGATCATCGGACGGGTTTTTCCACCACGGGTTGGTCTGACGGGATCATCGTGGGTTCTAGGCAGTGAATGCTGGATCGACGGAATTACCATGTGTATGTTATGATATCATATTGTGATTATCAGTTGTGCATGTCATTGTTGAGTTTCTCGTAGGAGAAGACTCGTTGGTATTTTTCTTGTCGTTTACGTTATTCGTGAGATATGAATAATATGTTGTGGTACTTGTACTAGCATCGTTGTGCTAACCCCTTCGGGGGTGAACATTTTGTTTATGTTCAGGATCCAGGAGAGCGGGAAAACAACCATTGGAGCTGCATGACGACGAGGGTGCAGAGTGATGTTTCGGTCGGGTTCATTTGTCTGTTGTTTATTGGTTATTTCAATAAGTACTCAAGTACGAAGTCATTTGTGATGAATTTGAATTTGGTGATGTATTATTGAGTTCTGTTGAACAATTGTACTATTTTTTTGTATTTGGTCATAATTGTTGTATCGTAATTCCGTTATTTCCATTTGTTAGTACCTTTTAATGTCTGTTCAATTCTTCAGCCTTGTAAATCCTTATGTAAAGGATTTACAGCGCTGTAATATTCCTGAATATATCGGGGGTGTTACAGAATATGGTATCGGAGCTAAGATTATGGATATCTTGGCCGTTGGGTTAAAATAGGGGTCATTTATGTCTTTTGAGGTAACCGGCCGTGAACGACATCACTGCACTGCCTACGTCTTCATGCGAACGGTGGTTGTAAGTTCCTAAACTCTATCTCGTTCTTTACATGTTGTGTCTCTTTATACTCGAATATTAGAACGATGTTGTTTCCTGTATATTGAGTATTTATGCTTACAATATGTTGAGAGGCGGACGTGGACGTGGTCGCGGTCGTGGACGCGGACGAAGAAATGCTGAAAGGGAAGCGTCGCCTTCTAATCAAAGGCGATCATAGCTCAAAGTAGCCGCAACAATCTATTAATAACGAACTGAGATCCTATCGTACAGATCCTTCGTCAAGTGGTGAACCAGATGACTCGGTTCGCCCAAGTCGTGGACCGAATGCAAGTGGCGGTGGGACTACGCAGGAGAAAGATGCAAGGGATCCCGGACATGGGAAATCGAGGTGACCGTGGTCGCAAGAGGTGGCGAAGGTGCAACCACCCAAATTCGACGGTATTTCGAGACTCCCACCAGGACCATTGGTTGAAGGAACTGGAGAAAATATTTGCCGAATTAATCGCCAGATGACCGAGAGCCTCTATCGCGCAATATTTTCTCGATAGGGAAACGTCCGAATGGTGGGAAGCCATCCGGCTGTAGACCATGATGCTGATTGGACAGAGTTTAGATTGATGATGGAAGCTCGATTGCCCTCGTCCTGTGAGGGAAGCCAAAGTTCGGGAGTTTTTCTCCGCTCGCCTCTTCGATGTGCCGATCCCGTGCGATTAAGATGTTTAACCAACGGTGGCATTTGTTCGACATCCGGTCGTAATGATGCGTAAATGATGATCCATTTCGATATGAGAATGAAACCAGAAATCCAGAGGTACATGTCCGGATTTGAATGTACCACACTCCACAATACCAGGATAAGGCGTTGGAGTATGAGATCAAGGAAGCAATATGGAGAAATTTTAATCCAAGAAACAGAAAGTCTCGGTACTTTTACGAGCACAAGAACAGCGGGCCCCGTAAGGCCCAGTCATCCTTTCACTCTTTCAAGAAACCTCCGCACCCAGTTAGGAGCGGAAAGAACTTCGGAGCGACATCAACTATTACTGATGTTACCAGGAAATGCTTTAACTGCGCCCAGACGGGGCACTATCGATGGAATTGCCCCCTTCCTGCCGTGACTTGTTTTGATTGTGGACGAGAGGGACATCGGGCAGTGTTTTGTGAAGAGGCTGCAAAGTCTTTTAGAGCTCGTACACCACAGCCAGTCCAGACGGAAGCCAGTATCCAACAGACGCAGCAAAGTGTTCAGATGCCTCAGAATTTTGGCCGCGGACGAGGCAGAGGACAATAGGACCGAAAGGGGACATCGAGTGCCGGATCTGCTCCCCCACGTCTCTATGAGATGAGAAGGACAGACGATCGTGATGTCTTTGCCGCATCGTGCATCGGCCCAGATCCTTTCCCGCCACCGTTTTATTCGATACAGGAGCTACACATTCTTTTATATCTTTGTCTTGTGTAAATCGTTTGAATATTTCCGGTTTTCATACTTGTGAACCTTATGTTGTTGGTTTACCGAGTGGAGAGAGGATTGTCGGAAACTTAGAAACTAGGAATTTCCCTATATCATTTGGAGGCAGAGAGTGGCTCTCAAATCTGATCGTGATAGAAATGCAAGGAGACGACCTGATACTCGGAGACGATTGGCTTAATCGATATGGAGCAATTGTGAACTACCGAAGGAGGAATATCTCGCTGATCGCTGACGATGGTTCCGAAATATTGTTCGAGGGGTGGAAACCGGGAAGCTCAGGAAAATTGATCAAAGCGATGAAAGTCACGATTGTTGAAACAGTAATGACGGTACTGGTGTTATGCAGTGAAGAAAGAAGACGAAATTGTGGAACTTTCATCCATTCCTGTTGTGAACGAATTTCCAGATGTATTTCCTGACGAGTTACCTGGACTACCTCCACGAAGGGATGTAGAATTTACCATTGAGCTGGAACCCGGAGCTACACCAATTTCTAAGGCGCCGTATCGTATGGCACCTACTGAGATGTACGAACTGAAGAAGCAACTGGAGGAGTTACTGGACAAGGGCTATATTCAGCCAAGCGTCTCACCCTGGGGAGCGCCAGTTCTTTTTGTCCGAAAGAAGGATGGATCGCTCCGACTGTGTATTGACTATCGAGAGCTGAACAAGATGACGATTAAGAACAAGTGTCCTTTGCCACGGATTGATGATCTGTTTGACCAGCTGCAAGGGGCAACAGTATTTTCTAAAATCGATATGAGATCGGGATATCATCAGCTGAGGGTTAAGGAATCTGATGTTCCGAAATCAGCATTCAGAACTCGCTACGGACATTATGAGTTTGTAGTGATGCCGTTTGGTCTCACTAACGCACCTTCTGTATTTATGCAATTGATGAACAGAGTGTTCATTGAATTTTTGGACAAATTTGTGGTCGTGTTCATTGATGACATACTGGTGTATTCTAAGAGCCCGGAGGAACATGCGCAGCATTTGCGGATTGTATTGGAACTTTTGAGAAACGAGCAATTGTACGCCAAACTTTCTAAGTGTGAATTTTGGCTAAAGGAAGTAATGTTCCTCGGCCATGTGGTGTCAGCTAAAGGAGTCCGAGTAGATCCTCAGAAGATCGAAGCAATTATGGATTGGAAGCCTCCAAAGAACGTGAAAGAAGTCCGAAGCTTCTTAGGACTTGCTGGATATTATCATCGATTCGTGGAAGGGTTTTCTAAAATCTCCCTCCCACTTACTCGACTCCTGCATAAAACTCAAAAGTTTGAGTGGAATGAATTGTGTCAGATTAGCTTTGATGAGTTAAAGAAGAAACTGACGACGGCACCGATTCTATCACTTCCACAGGGAACTGGAGGATTTATAGTTTACAGTGATGCTTCGAACCAAGGACTCGAGTGCGTATTGATGCAGGATGATAAGGTGATCGCTTATGCGTCGCGACAACTGAAACCTTATGAAGTGAATTACCCAACACATGATTTGGAGCTAGCAGCAGTGGTTTTTGCTTTGAAGATCTGGAGGCATTATCTGTACGGGACTCACTGTCAGATCTTTACGGATCATAAGAGTCTCAAGTACATATTCAGTCAGAAAGAGTTGAACATGCGGCAAAGAAGATGGTTAGAGCTGATCAAGAGCTATGACTTGGAGATTTTGTATCATCCAGGCAAAGCGAATGTAGTGGCCGATGCACTTAGCCGCAAGCCTGTTTCTATTCAGATGCTGGAGACGCTGACCTCCCAACTTAGCCTTCAACGAGAGATGATTCGTGAAGGAATTAAAGTGTGGTTACAAAGAGTCCAAGGACAACTGTGCGTGATGGAGATAACTTCATCATTAACCGAAGGAATCAAATCTAAACAGGCAGATGATCCTCTGATGATTCGGTTACATGATGAAGTGATCAAAGGAAAGGCCCCCGGATTCATAATTCATGATGATGGAGTTTTGAGATTTCAGAACCGACTCTGCGTTACCGATGTTGATGTTCTGAAACAGACGATTATGAAGGAAGCTCACAGTTCGCCCTATTCTATCCATCCGGGCACCAGTAAAATGTATAAGGACTTGAAGCAGAATTTCTGGTGGGGCAACATGAAGAAAGACGTAGCGGACTATGTTTCAAAATGCTTGACTTGTCAGTAGGTTAAGATCGAGCATCAACGGTCTGCCGGAATGTTGAAGCCGCTCTCAATTCCTGAATGGAAGTGGGAGGACATATCGATGGACTTTATCACTAATATGCCGAGAACCAAGACAGGAATGAACATGATTTGGGTGATAGTTGATCGTTTAACCAAATCAGCTCATTTTCTAGGCATTAAGGATACGTGGGGACCAGAGAGGTTGGCACGAGTACTTATTTCGGAGATAGTTCGATTGCATGGTACGCCGAAGACCATTGTTTCTGATCGAGACGGTCGTTTTGTGTCTCACTTTTGGAAAGCAGTTCATAAGGCCTTGGGGACCGGGTGAACTTCGGTGCGACTTATCACCCATGGTGACGGACAATCTGAGAGAACTATACAAACGGTGGAAGACATGCTAAGGGCATGTGCCTTAGATTGGTCAAACGATTGGGAAGTTCATCTACCGTTGATTGAATTTACCTACAACAATAGTTGGCATGCTTCCATTAAGATGGCACCGTTTGAAGCATTATACGGAAGGATATGCAGATCGCCCCTATGCTGGGACGATTCGTCAGACTTGATCGGAACAGAACCAGAGTTGATCGTGCAGACTCGAGAGAAGATAGCCTTGATTCGTGAAAGGCTGTTGACCGCCCAGAGTCGCCAGAAATCTTACGCAGACGTACGCCGTCGCCCATTGGAGTTCAATACTGGAGACCATGTACTTTTGAAGGTTTCTCCTACTCGGGGAATCTTTCGTTTCAGAAGGAAAGGAAAGCTGAGTCCGAGATATATCGGACCATTTGAGATCCTCGAGAGAGTTGGGGAGTTGGCATACAGATTGGCATTGCTGCCGTCATTGTGCCATGTTCATAACGTGTTCAACGTATCCCAGTTATGGAGGTATATACCAGATCCCAGTCATATCATTTATTTCGGCGAGATCGAAGTCGCGCAGGATGGGACGTTTGAAGAAAGACCAGTCAAGATACTCGAGAGTCGAGTTAAGCAGCTGAGGAACAAACCAATCGTTTTGGTCAAAGTTCAATGGTCACGTCACGGAATGGAAGAAGCCACCTGGGAAACGGAAGCGGATATGAAGTTTAGATATCCCGAGTTATTTTCGTCTTGAGTTTCGGGACGAAACTCCTTTTTAGTAGGAAAGTATGTAATATCCAGATTTATTACGGTGTATTTCATCTGTATTCAAACCCTGTATTATTCGGATTGGTGGTTTTGATTATTGGAGTATGATATTTCTTGCATTGATATCATTGTACATAAGTATAGAAGCATGCAAATTTCTCATGCAAACTCGTGATAGCGCACGCTAAGAATGTATCTTAACGCGCGCTATCGGGCTACTATTAGCGCACGCTATGCAGATAGGAGTTGCGTGCGCTAAGAACTCAATTATTGAGCGGGACGGCTAGCACATGCGCCAGCCGGGACATGGGTCCGGATAAGATTCCCGGACGAACACAGGCAGCTCAAGTCAACTATTATTAGCGCACGCTAAGGAAAGCTTAGTAGCGTGCGCTAACTTGTTAAAATGCAGAATATTATAAATGGGACAACAACCCGTTTTGGCTTACATTTTACTCGACCATTCTGCATTCTTGAGAGGCCAGAGAGCTGAAATATCCTCCTACACACTTAGAACTCATCTTGTTGCTGTTCATATATTGATTATCACTTGGGAATAATCATTGAAGTGGAATAGCACCTTGGAGTGGCATACAACCAACCGGAGTCGGATTCTACCTTACGGTTCCGTGATTTTCATCATATTAAGGTATGTTCAATCTATCTCCAGACTTAGAGTTGGATTCTAAAGAATTGGATGATCATGATAGCGAGATATTGATTTTCATAGATGAATTATCCAAAGTATATCATGTTTAGAATGTTGAGATGATTAAGCCTTAAATACCTTGATTATGATCATCATGGTTCGAATCTTATTTCATTAGACAAGTAAAGGAAGCTTCTATCATTGGTAAATCCGAATCTAGTAGATGAATTCATAACAATCATGGAATTGACTTTAACATCATTATTGTTAGATAAATCTAAGGGATTGGTCATGGAAGGATTTAGCTAGTATAGATGGAATGTTAAACAACTTCAGCATGATAATATTGATTGATATAAAGGTGTTGATATCAACCGTTAAGCCTTTCGAATTGTCGTATAAAGAGTTGTAGTCGAAATGGAATATGGTTTTATAATGGTTTGCATATCCTCGAATCCGAAGTTTTTGTTATCCGTAAAATCATTGATAAGAGTATGAACATTATATTCATGGAGGTAACATGAATTATCACGGAAGATTTTATTGTTGTGATCATGATAAGAACAGTTTACTGCCCAGCAGTAAACTGCCATGCATAGATAGCGCACGCTAAGCTATGAAGATTAACGTGCGCTATCGAGCACGAGTTAGCGTACGCTACGTTTGGTACGTAACGTACGCTAGGCCATCGAGCGAGTCGATCGGGATCAGTGAAGTGCTGACCATACATAGTTAGCGTACGTTAGGCTTTGTTGTTTGCGTGCGCTATCGAGCAGACTTAACGCACGCTACACAGAGTACTTAGCGTGCGCTAAGCAGTTCAGGCAGATTGCATTTTATGAACTTTTGACCGTAAATCGAATTGCTAAACATTCGTACAACGTGAGATAAATCCTATATCATTTCTTTTGTTAAGGTTTGATCTCGTTACGTGATTGATTGAGGAGGACGACCTTCGAGTGTTCATTTTCGTGGAAGTGTTGTTCTTGTCTTCAAATCGAGGCAAGTACTTTAATTGTTTTATGTATTGATGTTATACGTATTGTCATGCATGTATGTCGTTGTTGTATGTCCACCTCGTGTTGGTCCGACGGGATCATCGGGGGATCTATGCTAGCGTGCGCTGGATCATCGGACGGGTTTTTCCACCACGGGATGGTCTGACGGGATCATCGTGGGTTCTAGGCAGTGAACGCTGGATCGACGGAATTACCATGTGTATGTTATGATATCATGTTGTGATTATCAATTGTGCATGTCATTGTTGAGTTTCTCGTAGGAGAAGACTCGTTGGTATTTTTCTTGTCCTTTACGTTATTCGTGAGATATGAATAATATGTTGTGGTACTTGTACTAGCATCGTTGTGCTAACCCCTTCGGGGGTGAACATTTTGTTTATGTTCAGGATCCAGGAGAGCGGGAAAACAACCACTGGAGCTGCATGACGACGAGGGTGCAGAGTGATGTTTCGGCCGGGTTCATTTGTCTGTTGTTTATTGGTTATTTCAATAAGTACTCGAGTACGAAGTCATTTGTGATGAATTTGAATTTGGTGATGTATTATTGAGTTCTGTTGAACAATTGTACTATTTTTTTGTATTTGGTCAGAATTGTTGTATCGTAATTCCGTTATTTCCATTTGTTAGTACCTTTTAATGTCTGTTCAATTCTTCAGCCTTGTAAATCCGTATGTAAAGGATTTACGGCGCTGTAATATTCCTGAATATATCGGGGGTGTTACAATAAACATGTTATTTCTTGAGTAAATCAGTAATTCAATCCGATTAAGACTAGATTTACATCATCATCATCCGATAAAAATAAAATTAATAAAAACTAATTTATTAAAAGCAAAAAACGAGTAGACTAGCTCAATTATGGGTGAAATTTATCGATACAAAGCATGGATAAGTGTATAAAACTGACACTTATCACACCCCCAAACTTGAATTCTTGCTAGTCCCGAGCAAGACTTTATTATTCCCGCTCCAAAAATAAAAATAAGAAAAATTAATACACACATAAATTAAAATATAAAAAGAGAAAAGGAGATCAAAATGCCATTAATACACAACAACCAGCTTTATACAGTAGATAGAAATGAATCAAGATTAAAAATAAATCTACTAATGATTTAGATGTTAAAACACGGTTTTATTTTGTAATTCCAAAATGCAAGGTTTCCCCCCAAAAGGCTGATTATTTCTTTCCCACTCGTGATACACACGACTCCCTTAAATGGTTGCTCTCGATCATTCATTTATTTTTCGACTCAATATGAAGAAGAATTTCATTGGAGTCATCAAATATTGTGATTGTTCACGAAATTGAGTGTATTGAAATTCAGCCGCTAATTAATTCAGATCTCCTCATAAACTACATCCCTTAGTGATAGCTATAACACCTCCAAAACCGTATGGGAATATTACACGCCGTAGACCCTTTCCACAAGGATCTACCAGGCTAAACATCCATAAACAACCAAATGCTTTCCCGGCCAGGGTCAAACAATAATAATAATACAGACCGTTAAGGTCACTTACACATAACACACAGACCGATGAGGTCACACAACTCTATCAACAGAGCTGACTAACAACATTACCCACACAGGGGTCGAAACACAATACAGCGGAAGACTGAATCAATTCTAATAATACAACCAAACTCTACCAACTCTCGACTCTTTGATTAGTATCGCAACTTGTCATCCCCTTGTGCCAATCCTGTGACTGCTTCCCTGAACCTTCATGTACCTGGACGCAGAACAGACATCCACCCCCCGATTACTCGGGAGTTAGTAAAACTCCACTGTTTTACTAGTGCAAGTATAAAACGATACGAAATGCAACAAGTAAATAGCAACTACGAATTTAATATGGAAATAAATTATCAAATGTTCCCGAGAAGTTTTATTAATTTTGAACTCAAGAAAGAGATATTTGAAAAGGAACACATCATCTCGGGGATTTTTAAAATAGAACTTCTTTTGGACCTCGAGTCCCAATTTACAAAGCCTTTTCGAAAATATTAGGGCCTTAGCCCGATTTTCTTTTCAAAACACAATAGATGAGATATCATTATGGGTCCGAGACCCGTATTTAAAATGTTACCCAAACAAGCACTATAACACGATCATTGTTCGTACACATCATGTACCGAACTCCGGAGGCCTCAACGGACCTTACCCGGACCGCACACATTGTTCGTACACATCATGTACCGAACTTCGGAGGCCTCGACGGACCCTACCCGGCCACAAACATCGTTCGTACACATCATGTACCGAACTCCAGAGGTCTCGTCAGACCCTACCTGGATCACACACCTTGTCCGTACACATCATGTACCGAACTCCAGAGGCCTCGTCAGACCCTACCTGGATCACACACCTTGTTCGTACACATCATGTACCGAACTCCAGAGGCCTCGTCAGACCCTACCTGGAACACACACATCATATCGACACGACACAACTCATAATCATCAAATGTCAAGCCATTCCACATTACACCAAAATGTACAATCAAGTATGTAAACCAAGACAACACACACATATGTAAACCAAGACAACACACACATCATAATCAACACAACAACTCAACAATGACCGACCACGCCCGGCACAAACTTAGATGATTTGCACATCCAACACGATTTCCAAAATGTTAACTAAGTGAAGATATCATCGTTACTATCAATTGTTCATAATAATCAATTCATACGAAGTATATACACGAAAGTAAACCAATGCATCACAACCATAATACGATGTCCCTATTCACAAGACACAAATCGTATAGTAAAATACTTGCCTTAATAACCGCTACCGAATACTCCGAAGAACACGATTCGACCGGGAAGCTCGGACCCCGAAAAAGGCAACGAACGGAAGGGTTCCGACTCGAGTTCTTCACAAGAATTTCGTCCCTAAGTCATGCCAATGATAAATCAATAATCGTACGATGGATAATAATCATACAACTCCCAATCCCCCCTCTAAGACCTTTTGTCGGACACCTTCAAGGCGTTGACTAAGAACTCGACCAAAACAACGAATCGAAACGATCCAACCATGGAATAACAAGGGAAATGATAGAATATATCTAAATAATCATCAATACATCACAAATCTAAGTTATTACGGTTAAATCGGACAAAACGAACAAAAACCCCCAATTCACCCAAAAGTAGGGTTTCAAGAATTTATCTTGGATTAATGATGAAGAACAATTGTTGGTGTTATTAATCCACACCAAGAACTTGAAGAATATGAAGTTCTCTGGGATTGATGATGCAAAAACGCCCAAAATCGCCTAGAAGATCGCCCAAGAGGAGGAGGAATGAAGGAAGAGATGAAATGAGCATTCATATCACAAAATCCGCACAAATAGGCTGTTCTGGACTGTGTGCCGCGGCACAGCCTAAGTGTGCCGCGGCTCACGGTACAGGCTGCTCGGCCAAAATTGGAAAATGAGTGTCTGAGCTATTTCGACCATAACTCTCTCGTCCGGACTCCGATTGACTCACCGTTTGAACCATTGGAAAACTAACTTGATGCTATATAATATTGAAAAGATTCAAAATCTATGGAGTTTCCAAGAATTTATGGTGATTTTACAAAGTCCAACTCATACTTGGAAAAGTCGTTTAATAACACTGAACTCAAGAAAACGACACCGAAACCCGAACTTGAATACGAATCGAAAATACGGTTACAAAGTACTCGCAAAGACGAATATAAAAGCTAAGAGAACACACGATTCCGACCACCCGAAGGCTCGAAATTCGACAACCGAAGTAATTACCCCAAATTTTGGGAAATTACGAAAACGGCCCAAAACGTCCGGAAATCACGATACGTGATCGAATAACCAAACCGAAGTTCACAACACGTCTAACAAAGTTAAACGGACTTATGGGAAACTCGAAATAGTAATTTCGAACGAGATTCACAAGAATCAAACTCGAGTGCGGAAAAGTCATTAAAAAGCACGGAACTCAACAAAAGAATACCGAAACGAACTCAGATGACAAAAAGTGCAGAATTAATCATTCTCATAATGATGAGACGGTCCCAAGCGTGTCGTCGAAACGGACTTCCGCCGAAAAAGAAAATTACCAGAAATCCGAAATTGCGGATATTACATTCTACCCTCCCTAAAAGAAGTTTCGTCCCGAAACATAAATCAAGTAGGGAGAAGCAATATCCCACCAGAAAAACTCAACGAGATACACAAGAACCGGAAAAAAATCGCGCCCAACGGCGAAACGTTACAAGCAACGCGAAAGAACATACAGCGTGAAAACACGCCCCACGACGACCATAACAACGCCACCGGCAATGATTCAAAACAATAACGAGCAATTAACGACGCATCACATGCACACATTTAATCAAAGAAACGCATGCGACAACAAGTCGCACCCGACCACAACGACTAGGCGGTAGAAACAAATATAGTATTATGATAGAATTCACTCCGATTCTCGTCAACAAGAAAATGTCCGACGTCAAGACACAAACAATTCAAGATAACAGAAAACGAGAATACCGGACATTACATTCTATCCTATTAAAAATAAGTTTCGTCCCGAAACTTAAAATAAAACATCATGGTAGAATACAAACAAAACCAAAAAGTTCACGCAACAAATATCAATCTCTACACGAATAACAACACAAAGTACGACCCACAACTACATCACCGGACACCACTGGGTCCTCCAGAAGTAGGAACGGGACTCCGGTCCCCTATCATCTTGGCAACAATCTCGCAGTACTAAACACGATGCCCCTCGCGTCCACAATTATAACAAGTCACCGGCGGTTTCTTACAATGCGCGCGTTCTTGGCCCATAACGTTACAGCTGAAACACCTAGGAGCATTACCAGAACTCAAAGACACCGGCTCGGGTCTTTTAGATTCTCTAGCTGACCGAGAAGGTCCCATACTCGACTGATACGAGGGTCGAGGTTTAGGAATCCTAATTCCCTCACTTCCCGATGCTTCATCGGAAATCTTCTGCTTCTTCGCTACCGATACAGACTTTGTAGACATCATAGTCATTTCAAATGCTAAGGCTCGATCTTGATAGTCCTTCAGCGTTGTACACATAAAAGGGGCCATACACTGCCGAACCTGAGGTTTCATACGCATATCAAAGTAACGAACCTTATCTGTCTCACTTCGCACTTGATCTCGAACGTAACAAAGTTGTCGATTGCAATCGACTATTGCTTGAGATATTGACACATCTCGGGGCATAGCCGAGAAAAACTCAACAATTCTACGTTCCTTAACAGGTGGCGGACAATACTCGGCCTCCATAGCAGTCTTGAATTCAGCCCAAGTAGCGGTACGATCACTAAGCGCTACGGCCTCCCACCAGTCTGCAGCTTCCCTGTCGAGCAGGTATTGAGCAATAGGCACACTTCTCTCATCGGGACAAGCTATGGCATCAAATGTTCTGTCCAACTGGAAGAGCCAGTTCTCCCAACCTAACGAGTCCGAAGAACCTACAAAACGGGGCGGGTGCATTCTCATCATACCTCGTAACCACATACTAGCTCCATTATCCTCATCTAGGATCCTATCCTGGTGCATGGTCTGATTCATATGTGTCAACTGGTCAACCACCTGACGAAGGATGGTGGCGGCGCCAATGTCAGCAATTTCCCCAGTTGATTGCCTCTGCTCACGCGATTGGTCATCTCGACCACCTGTACTGAGCTCATTGGCGCTTGACAACGAGCGAGTCGCCCTCTCATGCACCTGATTCCGACCTCTACCACGACCATGCTCTCGACCTCTACCTCTCAGCATACTAAACGGCCACCGATCAGAACAACAAAATAAATATCACATAATCAACATAGGGCAACAAACAGCAACACAATAAAGTATTCACTCCAAATCATCACACGAGTACTCAGACTAACACTGCAATAATAGACTTAAATTCATAAGTAACTCGCACGGTTACACCAACAGAGGTGCATGACTTTTACCAAAGTAAACATAGTCAAGACCACATACATGTCATTAAATTCAGGCACTTGTCACATTCTTTAAAAATAAAATTTTTCCCGCGGTATTTGTTCAAATGATAATATTTTAAAATTGGTGAGTTCGAAAGATTTTGCAGAAATGAAATTTTGAAAACACTTTGATTAATACCTCGACCATTTAACCAAATCCATGGACCCAATATCAAAACTGCTCTGATTTGAAATCACTAGCACAACAATACATTGAAATATTAAGTCCACTGTATAACCGATGTCAGCAAAATGACCTTATTAATATCTGCCAGCACACTAATCATTACCATAGATAAGCTATCATGTCCGGGATAACATCATAGAATAATACAATTAAATTATACTATGCCGTCACAACACTCAAACACATAACATTTAAATTCCGAAAATTAGAGTCGTTTTGCAAAACATAAATTTTCCAAAAATCCTTTCGATCATAATAAAAATGACGGTAGTATTTTGCAATGTCCGAAGTATTTTAAAACACATTTTCCAAATACTGATTGATGGTGCTACTTGAAAATACATGACCAACTTGTCACAATTTAACAGATTTCAAAATCCACACAAACCGTTGTTTAACCGTACCATCAAGATATTTTCAAAAAATTTGATTTCCACAAAAATGCTCAAACCAGTAGAGTCTTTCAGGAAAAACGTTTTCAAACCTACCCACAGCAGGCATATTTACAAAAATCCAAAATAGTCGAACATAGAACCACGTTCCCAAACGGCAAATGGGGTCACCAATTCAATCAAATGCATCTCATGGGCATCAAGTTAAACATACAACGAAACCATCTATCTGATTCTCTCACAAACTCTACCATCGGTACTTTCTTTTCGGAACGATCAAAGTTTACAACTTTCACATTATACCACCCCACACGGTGGTTCAACGTCAAAACGTCAATACGTCCAGTTCAATACACATACAGTGTATCACAAGTATCAAATACAAACTCCATTACACAGCACCGTGCAAATTACATCATGCACCACAATTATCACACATATCATGAACACAGATATTATGCATAAAAGAGGAGACTTACGTCTACAGGCAGCACGGAGATGACGGTCGCCCACGATACTAACCTCATCCGACAACATAACCGACACGTTGTGACTACGCACAACTCAACTTGTCACCCGACATCTCGAATGACAAAACTACACAATACTCGACAAATCACGACTCGACTTGACCCGACAGCCTAGGTTTCCGCAACCTAAGCTCTGATACCATAAATGTAACACCCCCAAAACCGTATGGGAATATTACACGCCGTAGACCCTTTCCACAAGGATCTACCAGGCTAAACATCCATAAACAACCAAATGCTTGCGCGGCCAGGGTCAAACAATAATAATAATACAGACCGTTAAGGTCACTTACACATAACACACAGACCGATGAGGTCACACAACTCTATCAACAGAACTGACTAACAACATTACCCACACAGGGATCGAAACACAATACAGCGGAAGACTGAATCAATTCTAATAAAACAACCAAACTCTACCAACTCTCGACTCTTTAATTAGTATCGCAGCTTGTCATCCCCTTGTGCCAATCCTGTAACTGCTTCCCTGAACCTGCATGTACCTGGACGCAGAACAGACATCCACCCCCCGATTACTCGGGGGTTAGTAAAACTCCACTGTTTTACTAGTGCAAGTATAAAACGATACGAAATGCAACAAGTAAATAGCAACTACGAATTTAATATGAAATAAATTATCAAATGTTCCCGAGAAGTTTTATTAATTTTGAACTCAAGAAAGAGATATTTGAAAAGGAACACATCATCTCGGGGATTTGTAAAACAGAACTTCTTTTGGACCTCGAGTCCCAATTTACAAAGCCTTTTCGAAAACATTAGGGCCTTAGCCCGATTCTCTTTTCAAAACACAATAGATGAGATATCATTATGGGTCCGAGACCCGTATTTAAAATGTTACCCAAACAAGCACTATAACACAATCATTGTTCGTACACATCATGTACCGAACTCCGGAGGCCTCGACGGACCTTACCCGGACCGCACACATTGTTCATACACATCATGTACCGAACTCCTGAGGCCTCGACGGACCCTACTCGGCCACAAACATCGTTCGTACACATCATGTACCGAACTCCAGAGGCCTCGTCAGACCCTACCTGAATCACACACCTTGTCCGTACACATCATGTACCAAATTCCAGAGGCCTCGTCAGACCCTACCTGGATCACACACCTTGTTCGTATACATCATGTACCGAACTCCAGAGGCCTCGTCAGACCCTACCTGGAACACACACATCATATCGACACGACACAACTCATAATCATCAAATGTCAAGCCATTCCACATTACACCGAAATGTACAATCAAGTATGTAAACCAAGACAACACACACATATGTAAACCAAGACAACACACACATCATAATCAACACAACAACTCAACAATGACCGATCACGCCCGGCACAAACTTAGATGATTTGCACATCCAACACGATTCCCAAAATGTTAACTAAGTGAAGGTATCATCGTTACCATCAATTGTTCGTCATAATCAATTCATACGAAGTATATACACGAAAGTAAACCAATGCATCACAACCATAATACGACGTCCCTATTCACCAGACAAATCGTATAGTAAAATACTTGCCTTAATAACCGCTACCGAATACTCCGAAGAACACGATTCGACCGGGAAGCTCGGACCCCGAAAAAGACAACGAACGGAAGGGTTCTGACTCGAGTTCTTCACAAGAATTTCGTCCCTAAGTCATGCCAATGATAAATCAATAATCGTACGATGGATAATAATCATACAACGCCCAATCCCCCCTCTAAGACCTTTTGTCGGACACCTTCAAGGAGTTGACTATGAACTCGACCAAAACAACGAATCGAAATGATCCAACCATGGAATAACAAGGGAAATGATAGAATACATCTAAATAATCATCAATACATCACAAATCTAAGTTATTACGGTTAAATCGGACAAAACGAACAAAAACCCCCAATTCACCCAAAAGTAGGGTTTCAAGAATTTACCTTGGATTAATGATGAAGAACAATTGTTGGTGTTATTAATCCACACTAAGAACTTGAAGAATATGAAGTTCTCTGGGATTGATGATGCAAAAACGCCCAAAATCGCCCACATGATCGCCCAAGAGGAGGAGGAATGAAGGAAGAGATGAAATGAGCATTCATCTCACAAAATCCGCACAAATAAGCTGTTCTGGACTATGTGCCGCAACCCAGCCTAAGTGTGCCGCGGCTCACGGTACAGGCTGCTCGGCCAAAACTGGAAAATGAGTGTCTGAGCTATTTCGACCATAACTCTCTCGTCCGGACTCCGATTGACTCACCGTTTGAACCATTGGAAAGCTAACTTGATGCTCTATAATATTGAAAAGATTCAAAATCTTTGGAGTTTCCAAGAATTCATGGTGATTTTACAAAGTCGAACTCATACTTGGAAAACTCGTTTAATAACACTGAACTCAAGAAAACGACATCGAAACCCGAACCTGAATACGAATCGAAGATACGGTTACGAAGTACTCGCAAAGATGAATCTAAAAGCTAAGAGAACACACGATTCCGACCACCCGAAGGCTCGAAATTCGACAACCGAAGTAATTACCCCAAACTTTGGGAAATTACGAAAACGGCCCAAAACGTCCGGAAATCACGATACGTGATCGAATAACCAAACCGAAGTTCAAAACACGTCTAACAAAGTTAAACGGACTTACGGGAAACTCGAAACAGTAATTTCGAACGAGATTCACAAGAATCGAACTCGAGTGCGGAAAAGTCGTTAAAAAGCACGGAACTCAACAAAAGAATACCGAAACGAACTCAGATGACAAAAAGTGCAGAATTAATGATTCTCATAATGATGAGATGGTCCCAAGAGAGTCTTCGAAACGGACTTCCGCCGAAAAAAGAAAATTACCGGAAATCCAAAATTGCGGATATTACATTTCATTGGAGTCATCAAATATTGTGATTGTTCACGAAATTGAGTGTATTGAAATTCAGCCGCTAATTAATTCAGATCTGCTCATAATCTACATCCCTTAGTGATAGCTTTCACACCGTTATTTGCTAACGTGTAGCTCTTTTCACCAACTATTTCTATCTCTTTTTTTTAAGGTGATAGCTTTCACACCGTTATTTGCTAACGTGTAGCTCATTTCACCAATTTTTTTATGAGACGGCAGCTACGCACCAACAATGGTTAGTCCTTTATTTTTCGCAAAATTTTAAGACCCCCAAAATTAGGCAGCTGTTGCTGCTCAACACTTCTCATTTTCGTCATTTTTTTAGGTGATAGCTATCACACCGTTATTTGCTAACGTGTAGCTCTTTTCACCAAGGACTCCATTTTTTTTTTAGAGAATAGAATTTTTGCAGCAAATCATTTATTAGTTAAGCATGAAAAATCAAAAACTCCACAAATTAAGTAAATTTCAGTTCTATTTTTCATCAACCGACTTATTCTTCTTTTCTCAAGGTAACGAATGACTCGATTTTATATGATAACTACAAGACTTGGAAAGAGAGATTAATGCTCAAAAATTTTTGGAATATATAATTTTTTAACCGGTTTAAAACGATTTTAGAAGCTTGTATATAGCTAACTTATTGGTGTTATGGCCAGATCTAGAAATCTCACAAATCAAAATAAAATATATATATATATATATAAACTAAAAAAAATTTAAGGCAAATAACAAAAATAATCAAAACACACCAAAATACTAACACACCAAAACATACCACCCCTAAACTTGAAAATAAAACTGTACTCAGTTTAAAAAAAAAAGCAATGCAGAAAAGCAGAATACTCCCTGTTAAGAAATTTGATGCTTGAGCTAACGCCTTTTAGAATCTGCAAGAGAATAAATATACGAGGCACACAACAAAAGATAATAAAATATACTCGGAAGTATAACACAATTTTTAAGATGTGCTTCAAGAAAGTACGAAGAATCGCCTTACGCTGCCAATAATGCTTTTATAAAAAAACACACAATAAAAATTACAGCAATAAAATAACAATACATAAATCGCGAATAGATGCGCGTCAAGAGATCAAGAAGAAACTCCTTAAGCTGCCACCATTTAGCACGATTATTACACACGACAGAAAGTAAAAATACAAGAGGTCCGACATGGGTTATCAAAGGGAGAGGAATGAATCCACTTTTTGTTTTCTCACGGTAAAATCTTCCATCCAGACAATTTTAGCTAAAGCTGGATCTGGTTGAGGAACGAATTCATTGAGTTTTTTGATTAGTTCTTCTGGTGTTGTTGCAACGACTATGATTCGTTTAGCACGCTCGGAAATAAAACCCTTTTCAGCAGAGTAGTCGATAAAAGATAGTAAACCATCAAAGAAACCATTGACATTAAGCAGACCTATTGGTTTTTGATGAACATTTAGTAGGGCCTGGTAACCACATGAAAAAGTTCCTCAAGGGTGCCAAAACCACCAGAAGGGTGATAAAGGCGCCAATGATTTATCATGTGAGTTATGCGATCTTGCATATTTACGATCTAAACTCATCTCCAATAGTTGACCTTGATTTTACTTTCACCGAGGTTTTGGAATTATTCCCAACACTCTTACTCCTTCCATATAGGCAGAAGCAGCAGCTCGTCCCATTAATCCTAGACTTCCTCCTCCGTAAACTACATGAATGCATTTTTCTCCTAAGGTACGACCCAAGTTGTGGGCTGCTTCAGTAAAGCATGCCTCTTTTCCATAACTAGCTCCACCAAATATGCAGACTGTGCTAAATTTTTTTGTGGAAGATGATGACTCCATTTTTGAAAAGAAATAGTTTTTAGAGAGAAAAAGAGAAAAGTACAAGTTTGAGGGATGAACAAAAGAAATAATCACAAGGTTTATTTATAGAAGAAAAAGAAGGTTAAAATTGTTTAACAAGTTTGTGATTTCGTTGGATTGCGCTTCAACTACTCAATAGAATAATGAATGCATTTATTGCGTATCACATTTTTTATTCAGAAAATCTCACCACACGACAAAAATAAAAGATACTTACGCGTATATACAGTAGTTGTGATTGTGACTCACATCTTCCTCTGATTTTACGTTTAAAAACGGCCTAAACGCCTTCTATGAGTCGGGGAGAAGCTTCCCATCCAATTTTTTTTTACAAATTGGCAAACAGGGTATTTTAACGTCAGATTCCCATGACGTTGTTCATATTCTGGTTTGAATTTATTCTACAAACATCGAATTCCGTAATGTACGAGTCCACTAGGATGCGTGTCAAGAGAAATTTCGATATTATCTAAATTCTCTTTATTCAGACCATCCTTAATGAACTGAATTTTATCTTCTCTGTTTGTAGATGGAATTCCTAATGATCGACATTTTAAATTACAGTTCCATCTAGCACATTTATAGCAAACGGCTATTATCTTTGCTCGTCGTTTCTTGGCATATGAACTTTTTCCAAGCCCTGGTAAAAATCTAGTCGGTGTTTCTGTGAATTCAACTGCTATTCTTACTTTGGCTTCAATTATGAATCTAATATCAAAAGGAATGCTTTTATTCATAAGCAACCTTATCCTTTCAATTCTAGCTTTGTAGATTTTTAAAATTACTTTTTTGCTTAGAAAGGGAAATCTTTTTTCAATTTTATTCAAAGTTTCTTCCATGTTAAAAAAATAAAAAGAAAATGAAAATAATTGAAGAAAATATCTACAAATATCAGTTGTTGTGGGAAACTGAAAATTCCAACTTTAATAGTCACGGAGTACCGTTATCCGCCACTTGACCGGCCAAACACAATTGAGTACTAAGTTACAACGTTGAGAAATTTGTACCTATAAAAATAGTTTACAATGTAAGATTTCAATTATAACACTTATACTTCCCCGGCAACTGCGCCAAAAACTTGACACGTTCTTTGTGTAACTATCGCAAGTGCACGATATCGTATCAAGTAGTAAGTGGACTTTTTGAGTCAGGTTTATCGATCCCACGAGGAAGTTTGGTTATAATTTGAATTATACACTATTAGTCTATTTTTATATATACTAAGATGAGTGAAACACACAATTAAAGAGTTTGGTTTAATAATTGCAAAGAAAATGCAATAATAGTTCTAATATTTTAAGGAAATAAAAAGATTGCAACAATAATAGATTGATTAAAGATAAAATGAAATAGTTGGGATTACAAACTTAGTTCGTCATTAGTTATAGAAGATGTATAGGAGATCATAAGATGAATTTACTTATTATATTGTGTAGATTTGATTTTCCTTAAAAAGACGGTTTCTCTTTCGAAATATAAAACGCCCCTTACATATTGAATCAATCCACTATATTTCTTTGTTGATTGGTTTCAATACATAGCATTAGGATTTATGAAAATAACTCAAAGAATCATCTAGGGTCTAGAGGTATATTTCTATCCCCTAGAACATCTTAGAGTGAAGATCATTTGATCTAATCAAACATATTTTCTTTCGAAACATATGAAGACCATAAATATCGTCATTTATTGGCCAAATAAATAAAGATTGTTAAAACAATGAAAATCACACATAATAATAAGTAATTCACAATAGATCTTTATACAAACATAAATAACATGACTAACCTTATTTATAATCCCAATTAAAGGTAACTTAGCCCATGAACGGTTTAATGTACATAATACAAGCTTGAGTGGTCATTATTAGTTGAATCAAGAGAAAGAATTGATCCTCACTCCCTTAGTAGATAAAGGAGAAAGAAGCAATAAACTCTCTGAACAATGTATGCTACACCACTCTTACACAAATCACTCAAGAACACAAGTGTGTTCTTCACACAAAAAGAAAATATTACAAAAAGTGGAGAAATTATAAGATGAATGATGAAGGATCTAAGGGGTCTATTTATACACCTAAAGTCATCTAATAGCTCCAAAACTCCAGCATTATTACAATAGATCGGATCAATGCCATCCATCCCCTCAATAATACACAAAAAGTATAAAAAATTAGACAAATGATCACAATCTGTCAAGAGTTAAGGCCGTAACATTCAGTAGTTACGGCAGTAACTTGGACGGCTTGCGGCCGTAACATTCAGTAGTTACGGCCGTAACTTGGCTTCGTCAATTTGCTCACTGGTTGCTTTGAGAGTTATGTTTTCAGCCCAGAATTTCTCAGACTTTGCGTTTTTGCCCCAAATCTTCTTCGGATGATAACTTTTGATATATAACTCTGATTTTGAATCCGGAAAGACTGCCGAATTCATCTCGGAAAGCCCTACAACATGAATACATAAAAACTCAATAGAGAGAATATTTTAGAAACATGTTATTTCTTGAGTAAATCAGTAATTCAATCCGATTAAGACTAGATTTACATCATCATCCGATAAAAATAAAATTAATAAAAACTAATTAATTAAAAGCAAAAAACGAGTAGACTAGATCAATTATGGGTGAAATTTATCGATACAAACCATGGATAAGTGTATAAAACTGACACTTATCAGTGGTTAGCACGCGCTAAGGTGCAGTAGTTAGCGCACGCTACGGGTTTGGTAGCGCACGCTAACTGGTAGTTCGAGGCAGTCCAGGAGCTACTGGACTGGGACTAGAGTCTCGTTAGCGCATGCTACGGTTGGTAGATAGCGCGCGTTATCGTTTGCTTAGCCCATGCTATCTGTCCTTTCTAGCGCATGCTACCTGGTAGGTGCAGATCTGTCCAGGAGCCATTGGACTGGATTCTTGGCTCATTAGCGCACGCTAACAGTGTTGCGGGCAGAATGTCTGGGACGCTGAACCCATTAGCACGCTAATGCGGTGTGTTTAGCGCACGCTAATAACTGTCTAGTATAAATACTGGACATCACCCTTTATTTCATCATTTCTCTCCCTCTTCGTCTCTTTTCATCGGGAGCAAGTTCTTGGGGTGATTTTGGGTGATTTTCATCATCAAGTGTCATCTTGGGATGGATTTGTGTGTGTTTAACATCATTTAGTCCATTGTTCTCGCCGGATCGATGTATTTTTCTCGATTCCCTAGAGTTGACTTATTGGGAGTTTTATTCTTGATTCCAAATCTAATCCGGTTTATACGAATCGAATGGTGTTAGATGTTGTTGTTAAACATGTTTTATGGATTGTATATCCATATCTTCAGTTCGTTTCAACCCAAAGGGTGATTTCGGTGTTCTCGAGGTGTAGTGAACATTTAATGTTCGATTAAATGTTCGAATGAGATTTCCTTTCATAGCTTGATGTGATCTCTGTTGTTTTGGTCTTGATCCTCGTCGTAATCATGTTTTTGTAGTTCCGTCCAGAGGATTATAGGTGCTCGAGGACTCCGAGTTGATCTTCATTTTGTGTTGGTAATTTGTGTGGTGTTATTCTCATAGTGTTTGTGGTGCTACTGTATTCTTGATTATGTTCAGGAGTTCGGGGCTGCCCGACCGCATCCCGTTCATCGTCTCGCTTCGATTGTGGTTTCGAGGCAAGTATTTTCTTATACGATTTGTGTCATGCAAATAGAGTTTACATGTTGGATTTACGATGGTTGGTTTATCCTCGTGAATATGATTCGTGTGAGTTGATTATGATTTGATTATCTTGAACGTTGAGGGCTTTAATGATACCCCTACTTGTTTAATGTTGCGGAATCGTGTATTCCGTGTTAATTGTGTTGTTGTGTTGTGATTGATTGTTCATGATGGAGGTATTGTGATGAGTATGATAATGGTGTCGGGTAAATGTCCATCTCTAGCAAGTACTCTTATGAATTTACACACTTAGCATGGTATTATTGCATGAGTGACGTGTGTGTGGGTGTATGCTCACTACGGGTTAGATCTGACGGGGTATCGGTAGGGGTCTACAGAGGCGTGGATCGACGAACTTTGCTTTTAACCACTATGGGTTATATCCGATGGGGTCTCGGTAGGGGTCCACAGAGACGTGGATCTGTAACACCCCCAATCCACTCAGGGATATTACACGCCGTAGAACCTTTCCTCGAGGATCTACGAGGCTGATAACAACATAGAACATCTCGACAATTCCGTTAAGGCTAAAATGACCCAGTAGATCGATTTGGTCTTTCAATAAATACATACAACTCAAACTCATTACATGCCCACGTAGGGGTCGAATACAAACACTCCCATACAACGGGAAAGAATACTGCAGCGGAAAATAAACTATAACTAAACCAGTGACCTCATACGGATCCTCGTGTGATTAGTATCGTTCATCTTTCATCATCCTTCGTGCCGACCCTGTGTTATGCTCCCAAACCTGAATGCAAAAACAGACATCAACCCCCCGAATACTCGGGGGTTAGCAAAACTCCACTGTTTTGCTAGTGCAAGAACAAAGTGCAAATACGAGCCATACAATTCACATTCCACGAATAACAATAACCAGAAATCCTCAAAGTTCCAAACGTAACGAAAAGCACTTCCCGAGGCATGAGTTTGGTCAAACATTCCAAAACCGAAAGATCACAAATCAAGGGAAACAATTTATAAAACAGTTTAAAATGCCATCGAGAGTTTTAATAGAAAACAATTTAGGATTTCCGAATCCTTCCCTTTCCAAAAATCAACAGGGGTCACAGCCACAAAGGTTTTGTTTTCGGAAATAGGAAACCACCAACAATTTACAGGGTTAGAGCCCAACATCACGTGTCCTCAGCGGACATAAAATCAACGAAACATAATCACGCACGCGCATCGCCTAGGACCGGGACGCCACCACAGACATCCCACCCGAGGCCTCGAAGGACCCTCCCGAGCTGGCTAGCGAAACAAATCACACACATCTCATGGTTGGATCAATCGCTTGTTTCATCCTGGCCACATGATCGCATGCAATGTGCCACCATAGATTATCTCAGGCTCTAACGGTTGGATCAATCACTTGTTGCATCCTGACCACATGATCACGTGCCATGTGTCACCGTAGACCTTCAACCATATCCACACATTCACACAAATAACATATCACATCAAGGATATTCAAACAATTCGCCCAGAGGCATCAAACACTTAGCAAAACACCACGTCAATCCACAACGCACTGAAATGAAATAATATACGTCCACACGCAATATCAAGTGTAACATCAACACCAAACATATCCATAGAATTCACATAGTTATTCACAAACCACACCATTCACAAAACACACGCATTTTGAAAGCAAGCCTTTAACAAGGCTAAACCGAATCTTTTGAAAGATCAATTCAAACGACCAAACAACCACATTTAGACGATCACTAATTATCATATCCATAAAACAAGAATAGTATGGGCAAGGTACTTGCCTCGAATAAGAACAACGCGGAGAATCGACCGAAGTAGGTTGACACGAACCGACTACGAACCCACCGACTCCACCGATCGCCCACTCGCGGTCATAAACTATGAAGGACAATAACAACAATGAAATGAATTCCATAACACGACTCAAAGCCGTTGAATTCAAAGAACGAATGACGAAAGTTCAAGTGTTTTCCCCAAAACGGCCAAGAACACGATTTGTCCCGACAAAACACGAAAATGGAATTCCAAGTCGAAATATGGATATACAATCCATAGAATATGTTTAACAACATCATTTAACCACAATCTATCCAACAAAAATGGATGGAAAACGAGATCGAGAACAAATCCCCCAAAAAGTCGATTCGAAGGAAATCAAGAATTATACTTCGATTCGACGAAGAACAATGGATTAAATGATGTTAAACACAAGAATACTACCAAGATTAATCGTACCCAACATGAATTAATCAACAATACAGAACGAATCGGACAAAAACGCAAAAACCCCAAAATTTCTCAAAATAGGGTTCTAGGAAATCTCACCTTGATTCGCTGGATCGAAGGGTGTTATAGGATGATTGATCAATGATATAACCTCAAGAACTTCATGCATTTGTTGTTAAACAACATGGCTTCGCCACCTCCGAATCGTCAGCCACGGACAGAAAAGGAAGGAAGTGAAAAATGAATGAAAATGCGACTGCTCTGTCACATTTATACCGGGCCGGACTAGTGTGCGCTAGGCTGCCGAGCAGGCGCTTCTATCGGCCCGTGCCGCGATCGAGCACCCATCGCCCTGCGGCTCGGCCAGGTAGCGTGCGCAGCCTTCCGGCCGTAGCGCGCGCTACCTGCCGGTAGCAGCATGCGCAATGCCCGACAGTAGCGTGCGCTACCTGCCGATCATCCCCGAGTCCAGTACTCCAGTAACCCCTCTGCCCAGCCCGACAGCGTACGCTGGGCCGCCCGATAGCATGCGCTATACCTGCCAGTTAGCACGTGCAGCCTTCCGGCCGTAGCGTGCACTACGCCGGTTCCTTCCGTGCTTGCCCGGCCAGTGCCCAGCACATCCGAACGTG
Organism: Orobanche coerulescens; assembly: GCA_033398695.1. Lineage (NCBI taxonomy): Eukaryota > Viridiplantae > Streptophyta > Magnoliopsida > Lamiales > Orobanchaceae > Orobanche > Orobanche coerulescens. The sequence goes on from CM065808.1 coordinate 78,768,352, forward strand.
CCGGCCGCACCTGTCCGGCCAGTGCCCAGCCGTCATGATCCGACGACTCGATTTCTAAAAACGTACGGAACGAACACGACGAAAAGCTCGCGGACAACATCATCGACCCGAAATAAAAACATAATGCAATAATTAATCATACGCGACCAAGATAAGGGTCGAGACAACAATTACAGATACGGATATCCATAACTTTGGGTAAATTACAAAATGGCCCAAAACGCCCGAAAATCACGATACTTGATCGAATAACCAAACCGAAGTTCACAACACGTCTAACAAAGTTAAATGGACTTACGGGAAACTCGAAACAGCAGTTTCGAACGATATTCGCAAGAATCGAACTCAAGTGCGGAAAAGTCGCTAAAAAGCACGGAACTCAACAAAACGACACCGAAACGAACTCGGATGTCAAAAAGTGTAGAATTAATCATTCTCAAAATAATGAAACGGTCATGAAAGAGTCATCAAAACGGACTTCCACCGAAAAAAAAATTACCGGAAATCGAAATTACGGGTATTACAGGATCAACGGTTAATTGTGGTGCATTTTATAAATGTGTTTTGGGTCATGGCATTGACTAAATGTGTAAGAGGTAAGTTGTTCATTTGGCCTACTTGGCCAGGATGGCACTAGAGTATTTTGTCGTATGTGTTTAGTACTTTAGTTGTGGGGTTTTGATGTTGAAAAACGGACCTTTCTATTGTTCTCGTGTATAGTGATTCGATGAGGTTTGGGATGAGATCCCAATGGTTTTGTAAAGGCCGTTTTACGGAAAGTGATTTTGGGCCGAGACCTATTCGTCTTGAAATGGTTATTTTTCAACTAAGGACTTGAAATCCAATAAGGTTTCTACTTTTAAAATCCCCGAGATGAGGAATTTATTTTCAAATACTTCATTGATTGATTTCTAACTAATAAAACCTCTCGGGAAGGCTTTGGTAGTTGATTGTCATACCCGATTCATGATTTCTATTTGTTTGTTACATCTCGTATGATTATGTACTTGCACTAGCAAAATAGTGGGATTTTGCTAACCCCCAAGTAATCGGGGGGTGGATATCTATATTGCATTCAGGTTTTGGGGAGCATAACACAGGGTCGGCATGAAGGATGATGAAAGATGATCGATACTAATCACCTGAGGATCCGCATGATGTTGTTTCGGTCTAGTTGTAGTTTTATTTTCCACTGCAGTATCTTCCTGTTGCACGGGAGTGTTTCATTTTAACCCCTGTGTGGGCATGTATTGGGATTTATTTGTATGTATTGATTGAAAGACCAAATCGGTCTACTGAGTCCTTTTTAGCTTTATAGGTGACGTTGAGATGTTTAATTATGTTACCAGTCTGGTAGATCCTTGAGAGAAGGGTTTACGGCGTGTAATATCCCTGAGTGGATTGGGGGTGTTACACTTTAGTCCTATTTATCGAGGGGCCAAGCAGATATCTCCCTCACTAAAGAGAGGGACAAATCCCCATCTTGATTATTCATTGCCCTCTACATGACTCCCACTAATCCCGATCACTAACCTTTATGATCTCCATGTTTCAGATGACGTTGGATTACGTCAAAGCATAGCAGTTATCAAGTTGGACTCTATGATAATATTAGGTTCAAGGATTTATTGACATACTGTTATATTGGGATTCACTTATGACATTTCCATGCAGTGATCTCAATGTGGGTCTGTCCAGTACTAGTTCTCCAACCAATACCCATAAGATTGATCTATACCATACGCATAATCATCCGATGATTATCTATCAAACTTATACTAGTATATTAATCACTTGAGTCTCTACTCAACGCGATTATACCAGGGACATTTGAATAATCTTATTATTCGTGAATAACTATTATTCGATTATTATAATATTAAAACATGCACACATTATAATAATCAACGATAAATAAATGATATCAAATAACATTATTTAAATGTGACAATTACAAATCTAGGCACATCGAATGTCCTAGGGCACTATTCCCAACAATCTCCCACTTGCACTAGGACCATTCATTAATGACTTTTAGTCCTATCGCTCTAGCATGCTCAACATGCTTTCCTTGTGAGAGAGGCTTGGTAAGTGGACCTGCAACATTCTCTTCCGTTGCTACTTTGCATATTATAATATCTCCTCGTCTGGCGATCTCTCTAACTAGGTGATATTTCTGAGTATATATTTGGAATTATGATGGGACCTAGGCTCTTTAGCTTTTGCAATAGCACCATTATTGTCACAATAAAGGCTTATGGGACCCTGGATGGTCGGTACCACTCCTAGTTCGGTAACGAACTTCTTGATCCATATGGCTTCTGTTGTAATGCCCGGATAAATGGTGTATTTACCTTGTATTCGACCTTGTATTATTTCGACTTCATGATGTTATAAATCATAGACTGGTTTCCCGTATTTCGTATCCTTACGTTTTTGGTATCTACAGTATTCTGCATGCATGTTTCTCCACGTGTTAACGTACGTTATCGGACGGCCATAACGTGCGCTAAGACTGCAGTATTACGTACGTTATCTTAAGTGGTTAACGTACGTAAGCTAAGTCAACTTGGGATCGGATAAGGGTCGGCGTGTGGGGGCCGAGGAAGGGGCCGGGGAAGATCCGTGTGATTTCCGAATGAACCTGGACATAGGTGTTACGTACGCTATGGTTCATGTTTAACGTACGCTAAGGGCATGGATATTACGTACGTAAAACTCTTTGCGATTACGTACGTAAGGAAATGGCGAAATCAGGCCAGTGAATTCTGGTCAGATGACTACGTACGCTATAGTTAGGATATAACGTACGTTAAGCTTATTACGTACGTAAGGTTTATTGCATAACGTACGTAATGTCCATAATTCTATTTATAGACTTCGACCCTATTTCATTTCTCACCTTTCCTTTGGCCGATTTTTCGTGTTCTGGAGATCTTTCATCACCTCTTATCCTCCCCATCATCTTTTGGGACGATTCTTGGGAAGCATAGGCCTTGTAGATTGGTGTTCAAACTCCCGGTGGTTGAGTTTGTTCAAGTTCTTCCTTGTTCATCCATTTGTTGAGGTATGTGATCCTTCACCAACTAATTTTAGCATGATCTTAGTAATGTTTTGGACCTGTTTTGAGTAGGCCAAACCAGTTTTCTTTTGAGGAGCCTTTCATCTTGGTTTAGAAGATTGAATTCAATTATTTCCGATTCCTCTTGATTGTAGTTGTAATATCCGCAAATTCGATTTCCGGTAATTTTCATTTTCCGGCGGAGGTCCGCTTCGACAACTCGCTTGTCGCTGTTTTAGAATTCTGAACCTATTTTGTTCTTGGAGTTTCTCCGCTTAGACGGGTCTCGATGATGTTTTTACGTAATTTCATCTTGTGTTATATTTTGTCTCATGTGAATTTGTCTCTCGTTAAACTCGTTCGATTTCGTCATTTTCTTACTTCCATGAGTTCGTATGATTGAGTAGAGCATGTTGTGAGTTTCGGATTGTTAATCCGACGTTGTGTCGTGATTTTCGGATGTTTGGGCCGTTTTTGTAACTTCCTAGAAATTTAGGGAATTTGTTCCTTGTTCGACCTTGGTTGTGTACCTCAGATCGTTTTGGGGTTCCGTACTTCCATTTCGTGTTATTGTTGCCCAAATATCGATTCCTATTGCTTTTATTCTCTTTCCGGATCTTTTTTCGTCATTTTGGGACCCGAGGGGGGGTGTGAGCCGCGGCACAAGGATTGTGCGCCGCGGCACACATACTACCCAGTTGTTGGCGAGCAGTGCACTGTGCCGCGGCACAAGGATTGTGCGCCGCGGCACACAGCCGAGTCAGTGCCGCGGCACACTTGTCCGGGCCGCGGCACACCCGTGTGGCACTTGCCGGCTAAAACCTCCTGTACCGCGTGCCCCGGCACAGTCCGGCGGTGCCGCGGCACATGCCGAGTCTGAGCCGCGGCACACTCCGAATGAGCCGCGGCACATCGAGCGGTCAACCGACCACTGGGCGCAATTTTTGGCCCTGTGCCGCGGCACAGATTAGCTGAGCCGCGGCACACAATGCGGTCAGCGCTATAATCGGTGTTTTCAATAAGTTTCGCTCATTTCCTCCTTTTCTTCCACCGTGCGCGAGAGAGAGAGGGTTGAGAGGGGGATTTCTTCTCCATCCACCCTTTTGATTCTGTGTTTTTCTTCATCTTCCTTCGATCGTGTAGCTCGGATTGTGGATCTAGCACGTGTTCTCCGGATTATAGGGTTTGTATCTTCTAGAGGTAAGATCTCTTATACCCTAGTATGATTTTTGGGGAGGGTTTGGTGGTGATCTTGTGTTTTAATCCGAATTAACCGATGTTGTTGTTAGATTTTGATAGTACTCTCGTGACCCTTGGCTTTCTTGTTTTTGGTTGGGATGAAATCCCGTTAGTTCACCGTTAATCGATTTCAATTCCCTACGCACTCTTGCTGTTCGATAAATTGTCCCAACGGGTAGAACTAGGAGGGATTTCTTCGTATTCTTGATGTGAGATTGATTGTATATCATTATTGTGTTAGGGTCGGATTTGAGAGGATTGTTCGGACCGGAACCTATTCCTTCGTCGTCTCCTTCGCGTCGTATTACCAAGGCAAGTACCTCGATATACGAATTGTAACTGCGTGAAATCATTGTTGTCGAAGTGTATGAGTTTATATGGAGGTATATATATATATGTGTTTACATATATAGTTACATGTTAAATATATGTATGTATATACGTATATTAATATATATGTTTATGTCGGTGATCGACGAGTGTTGAATTCTACCATTAGTTGACGTACTCAACTTGGATTGATGGGCGAACTATAGTTATTCATATAATATAGTGAGGTTATATATTTATATATATATATATATCTATATATATAAATGTGTATATATTCGGTTGAGTCGCAACATAGAGATATATGTGCGGTGTTGATTGAGTTTGATTGATAACGTGTGTGTTATTGTTTATTTGTGTGGATATGGACTGGCGGAGAAATTGTGTGACTTGATGTACCGAGTTGAAAATTTTTGTGACAATTGTCCGTGTGCTTGATGTTTGAACAATGTGGATACTTGTTGTGAGAAACGTCATATCCGGAACCTCGAGGCGGGCGGTGTACTCCGGCCTGGTGTACGCTGCAATGTGCGGCTCCATATGGGTGGTGAACGCCGGTGTCACCTAATGCGCGTGCAAGGGGCGGCTCTTGCGGGAGTGACGCCGGTGCGGTGACATGTTCAAGGAGCGGCCGAAATAGTGGAGTGAACGCCGGTGCACAGTGTGCGGTGGAGGCGCCGGCAGCTTATTGGTTACGGCTATTAGAGTGATAGCTAATACCCAGATAACTAACGATGTTCGTATCTCAAATTCTTTCAACTCACTTTTAATGTTTGTCTTGATACAGACCGCAATCCGTGTTTTTGAAAGCTTGTTTCAAATTGTTTTTAAAGCGTTGGTATCAGGGTTAGTTAACCACGGAGGTTTGACGAAATCTCCGAGGGTTAATTAATCGGGGGTCTTGAGCAGGATATGTCGAATGAGAGTTCTGTACCTTTGATTGTATTGTGGTGCTATTCTGTGTATTGGGTCGAGGACCCTGTGGGATGTTGAGATGATTGGTTTCGTGATGATGTTATTTGGAATGGGTTGAGAACCCTGTGAGATGTTGTAATGATTTCGTTGTGACGGTGTTTTATAAATTGGGTCGAGAACCCCAAATAAGTTGACTTGGTTTTTGTGTAATCGTTTTCCATACGTTGGGTCAAGGACCCGAGAGTTTTTTTGAAATTATTTCCAAAAGTATTCCCATTCGATTTTAAAAACCCCTAAACGGCCCGAGTCAATAATAATGTTTGCAAACTATCTTATCAAAATACTTTTCCTTTTTTACAAAAGGGATCTTCCTGACTCCTTGGGCTCGTTTAAAGTTTCTTGAATGTTATTTTCCGTAAGGAGAATGTGACTATGTGATTACCTTTCACCTTGTGTATGCGAGTGTCATTCTGTGCTCACTGTGGGAATGTATGGTTTGTGTTAAGGCTTCACGGCGGTTTAATTTTGTGTTGTTACTGTTTGTATATCTTGTATATTATGTACTTGCACTAGCAAAATTCCAGTTTGCTAACCCCCGAGTTTTCGGGGGGTGGGTGCCTGTTATGCGCTCAGGTTTTGGCAAATCGGAGCAATCAGGATTGGCTTGGAAGGAGATGGAAGACAGCGATGCTAATCACACCAGAGTCAGAGTCTTTTCTTTTGTTTCATTTTGGTCGGTATTTTCTTTGTCGTTTGAGTATTCACCCTTGCATGGGTGTAGTTATCGATTTTTAAATTGAGTTGTCATTCTTTTCTGTGTTCAAGTTTATTGTTGTCATTGTTGTATGAATGTCGTTAGTTTATGAATTGGTTTAAGACCTTGTCGGTCTACTTTGTATTAAATTTCGACCCCAGTCGGTCAATCTTTGAGTAGTCTTTTGGAGTTTAGCCTGGTGGATCCTTGTGATAAGGGTCTACGGCGTGTGACATTCCCGGTCGTATTCTGGGGGTGTTACATTTATGGTATCAGAGCTTAGGTTTGCGAAAAACCTAGGCCGTTGGGTCAAGTCCATGTCTTGTGTAAGTCGCGCGTATCAGAGTCGTGATTAGTATCGTGGTTCCGACATCATCTTCCGGCAATCCGTGATGGTAAGCCTCCCGATCGTAAGTCCCCTTATATACGTATTTGATTACATTGTGCTAATATGCTTAATGTGAACTTGGAATTGGAACTTGTTGGTGATATTATCGTTTTAGGATATAACATGCGCAAGCGGTCCGAGCATAAATAGTTACGTAGTATGCTTCGGAAGTCGAGCACGTTTATCTGTTTCGGTACTTTATTAGAATGAATTTACGAATGATAACGTTATCCACCGCATGAGTATTTTAAGATGGTTTTTGTTATCTTGCAAACCGAGTTTTGATATTTTGGTCTTGCATATTTTGATAGTATTCTTATGACGGTATTTGATATTTCATAAATGACTTTTGTGAGTATTTGAGAATGTTACCGACTTCGGCCTTTTTGGCATTTAGATCATTTTTTTTAAGGAATTTTTGCCTGGTGGGTTCCGGCACGGGGCCCACGGCGCTGTAGTATCTCGAATATTTTAAAGCAATGCTTTGAAATTTTCTAACATTGTGTAAAGCCATGATTTAATACCGTCATGTTAAATGGTCACGTACCTCGGTGGAAAATTCTTCGAATAAACATTTTTGAAGAAGAGGAAAGATTTTCAAAATTTTGATATTTGGGACTCAACATTTTTGAAATATTTCAAATTAGTTACGAATTAATTTTCGATTTCCTTTTTTTTCTTTTATTCATCACTCGTAAATAATTTTTAGAGTCATTATGTAAACTTCCTCTTCCGAAATAAAAGACAATGTTTACAAGTCTTGGGCGCAACGTGACTAGCCCCTTTTTCAAAAATTTGTTTTCATTAAGTGCATACATATAATGATCGTCCTCGTCGAGGAACTCGAACTTGACTTCATAAAACTTTATGCTTTACGATAGTACCGTTATTCTCAGGATGCTAACTAAAACTCGGGTTGATAATTGTGGTATATTGTACGTCTGATAAACTAATACTGTTGATCGGTGTTATCCGTATTAGTATGTCAAGCCACGGCGGACGTGGACGTGATGATGGAAATGGAAGCGGCAAGGTGGTTCGTACAACCACGATCCATGCTACGGTGAAGGAGTATCTAGATCAAACGATATCCTATGAAATCTCCTCAGTGGTCGAGCCCACGAGCGAAGCAAAGAGACCGAGGGCATCGGGAAAATTTCTGGGCGGTGAGGAGACTAAGGCTCCCAAGCCCTTACGTTGTTCGAAAGCGTCATCTTCGCGGTCGGGAGTGAACGCTGGAAATCCCAAACCAAAGATCGGTGACTCGCGGTAAGAAGAGGAGATGTTTCAATCAGAATCGCAGTGACATGTTCGCGCAAATTGTCCCTCTCCACTCTTGACTTGTTACCGGTGTGGGTGTGAAGGTCATCGAGAAACACCGTGAGACAGCTTTCCGAATTGGCAAAGAATGCCGCCCGAGAGAGAGCAGAGCTAGTGATCGGAGAATGTCCCAAACCCTATGTTTCCTTCAAGAGCCTAACATGGGAGGATGAATATTTTGCAATATGTCCTAATTGTTCTTTGTTTTGAACAATCGTGACTTTGATCGTTCTTCATTTCATTGCTCTATATTTCCAACTCTTGTTGTTCTAAGTTTGGGATCGAAATACCTTTTAGTATGGGGAAGTGTATTACCCGTACTTTCCTTGGTATTTTCGGCATTGTATGATTTTTCATTGTTGGTAACTCAATTATGATCCTCTCGACGATTTTAAACTATCTTGTTCTCCTTAGCCTGCCGTCCTCCGAACGAATTTCGGAGCTGTTTTGTTAAAACCCGTGAATTATTGTGGTCTTTCCATATCTGAACCTAATTCTTGCAAATTTTGTTCTAACTATTATTCCCACGCGTGCATTTGACACTTCCGAATGTGTTATGAACTTGGATTGTGGTTGGTTGAGCTCGAAACATGATTTTCGTGACTTCTTAATTATTTTGTGATTTTCTTCCTCCGGGAGTTTTGGTATCCAAATTCATACCCCTTCACCTCAACTTATCGTGTTCCCATATATTTTTATCGCTCGACTCACGTACCATATGCTCGCTAGTCAGGTTCATCGTATTTCGAACCTTGCATTCGCGCTTTGCTCGTGATGATTTGGGCCGAGCAAGTAGTTATTTCCTTGATTGTTCCGCCACTCTCTATTTTAAGTTTCGGGACGAAACTTCTTTTAAGGAGGGTAGAATGTAATATCCGCAAATTCGATTTCCAGTAATTTTCATTTTCCGGCGGAGGTCCGCTTCGACAACTCGCTTGTCGCTGTTTTGGAATTCTGAACCTATTTTGTTCTTGGAGTTTCTCCGCTTAGACGGGTCTCGATGATGTTTTTACGTAATTTCATCTTGTGTTATATTTTGTCTCATGTGAATTTGTCTCGTTAAACTCGCTCGATTTCGTCATTTTCTTACTTCCATGAGTTCGTATGATTGAGTAGAGCATGTTGTGAGTTTCGGATTGTTAATCCGACGTTGTGTCGTGATTTTCGGATGTTTGGGCCGCTTTTGTAACTTCCTAGAAATTTAGGAATTTGTTCCTTGTTCGACCTTGGTTGTGTACCTCGATCGCTTTTGGGGTTCCGTACTTCCATTTCGTGTTATTGTTGCCCAAATATCGATTCCTATTGCTTTTATTCTCTTAGGATCTTTTTCGTCATTTTGGGACCCGAGGGGGTGTGAGCCGCGGCACAAGGATTGTGCGCCGCGGCACACATACTACCCGATTGTTGGCCGAGCAGCCGCACTGTGCCGCGGCACAAGGATTGTGCGCCGCGGCACACACAGTCAAGGCCGCGGCACACTTGTCCGGCCGCGGCACACCCGTGGCACTCCGCCGGCTAAAACCTCTCGTATCGCGTGCCCCGGCACACCGGGCAAAGGCCGCGGCACATGCCGAGTCCGAGCCGCGGCACACTCCGAATGAGCCGCGGCACATCGAGCGGTCAACCGACCACCGGGCGCACTTGGCCCCCGTGCCGCGCATGATTAGCCGAGCCGCGCACACAATGCGGCCGGCCGCTATAATCGGGTGTTTTCAAGTTTCGCTCATTTCCTCCTTTTCTTCCACCGTGCGCGAGAGAGAGAGGGTTGAGAGGGGGATTTCTTCTCCATCCACCCTTTTGATTCGTGTTTTTCTTCATCTTCCTTCGATCGTGTAGCTCGGATTGTGGATCTAGACGTGTTCTCGGATTATAGGGTTTGTATCTTCTAGAGGTAAGATCTCTTATACCCTAGTATGATTTTTGGGGAGGGTTTGGTGGTGATCTTGTGTTTTAATCCGAATTAACCGATGTTGTTGTTAGATTTTGATAGTACTCTCGTGACCCTTGGCTTTCTTGTTTTTGGTTGGGATGAAATCCCGTTAGTTCACCGTTAATCGATTTCAATTCCCTACGCACTCTTGCTGTTCGATAAATTGTCCCAACGGGTAGAACTAGGAGGGATTTCTTCGTATTCTTGATGTGAGATTGATTGTATATCATTATTGTGTTAGGGTCGGATTTGAGAGGATTGTTCGGACCGGAACCTATTCCTTCGTCGTCTCCTTCGCGTCGTATTACCAAGGCAAGTACCTCGATATACGAATTGTAACTGCGTGAAATCATTGTTGTCGAAGTGTATGAGTTTATATGGCGGTATATATATATGTGTTTACATATATAGTTACATGTTAAATATATGTATGTATATACGTATATTAATATATATGTTTATGTCGGTGATCGACGAGTGTTGAATTCTACCATTAGTTGACGTACTCAACTTGGATTGATGGGCGAACTATAGTTATTCATATAATATAGTGAGGTTATATATTTATATATATATATATATATATATATATAAATGTGTATATATTCGGTTGAGTCGCAACATAGAGATATATGTGCGGTGTTGATTGAGTTTGATTGATAACGTGTGTGTTATTATTTATTTGTGTGGATATGGACTCATGAGAAATTGTGTGACTTGATGTACCGAGTTGAAAATTTTTGTGACAATTGTCCGTGTGCTTGATGTTTGAACAATGTGGATACTTGTTGTGAGAAACGTCATATCCGGAACCTCGAGGGCGGGCGGTGTACTCCGGCCTGGTGTACTGCAATGTGCGGCTCCATATGGGTGGTGAACGCGGTGTCACCTAATGCGCGTGCAAGGGGCGGCTCTTGCGGGAGTGACGCCGGTGCGGTGACATGTTCAAGGAGCGGCCGACATAGTGGAGTGAACGCCGGTGCACAGTGTGTGTGTGGAGGCGCCCGGCGTGCTTATTGGTTACGGTATTTGAGTGATAGCTAAGACCCCGATACCGAACGATGTTCGTATCTCAAATTCTTTCAACTCACTTTTAATGTTTGTCTTGATACGCATCGCAATCCGTGTTTTTGAAAGCTTGTTTCAAATTGTTTTTAAAGCGTTGGTATCGGGGTTAGTTAACCACGGAGGTTTGACGAAATCTCCGAGGGTTAATTAATCGGGGTCTTGAGGATATGTCGAATGAGAGTTACGTACCTTTGATTGTATTGTGGTGCTATTCTCGTATTGGGTCGAGGACCCCGGGATGTTGAGATGATTGGTTTCGTGATGATGTTATTTGGAATGGGTTGAGAACCCTGTGAGATGTTGTAATGATTTCGTTGTGACGGTGTTCTATAAATTGGGTCGAGAACCCCAAATAAGTTGACTTGGTTTTTGTGTAATCGTTTTCCATACGTTGGGTCAAGGACCCGAGAGTTTTTTTGAAATTATTTCCAAAAGTATTCCCATTCGATTTTAAAAACCCCTAAACGGCCCGAGTCAATAATAATGTTTGCAAACTATCTTATCAAAATACTTTTCCTTTTTTACAAAAGGGATCTTCCTGACTCCTTGGGCTCGTTTAAAGTTTCTTGAATGTTATTTTCCGTAAGGAGAATGTGACTATGTGATTACCTTTCACCTTGTGTATGCGAGTGTCATTCTCGTCCGACTGTGGGAATGTATGGTTTGTGTTAAGGCTTCACGGCGGTTGAATTTTGTGTTGTTACTTGTTTGTATATCTTGTATATTATGTACTTGCACTAGCAAAATTCCAGGTTGCTAACCCCCGAGTTTTGGGGGTGGGTGCCTGTTATGCGCTCAGGTTTTGGCAATCGGGAGCAGCCACGGGATTGGCTTGGAAGGAGATGGAAGACGACGATGCTAATCACACCAGAGTCGAGTCTTTTCTTTTGTTTCATTTTGGTCGGTATTTTCTTTGTCGTTTGAGTATTCACCCTTGCATGGGTGTAGTTATCGATTTTTAAATTGAGTTGTCATTCTTTTCTGTGTTCAAGTTTATTGTTGTCATTGTTGTATGAATGTCGTTAGTTTATGAATTGGTTTAAGACCTTGTCGGTCTACTTTGTATTAAATTTCGACCCCAGTCGGTCAATCTTTGAGTAGTCTTTTGGAGTTTAGCCTGGTGGATCCTTGTGATAAGGGTCTACGGCGTGTGACATTCCCGGTCGTATTCTGGGGGTGTTACAGTAGTAATCGTTGAGCAACCTCTAGTGATTAGACTATTGATTAGTGTATCTTGAGATTTTTAAACCAATCATATCTAGTTTTCGAAGATTATCTTAGTTTAGGAGAATGTTATGATCGAACATTTCGGTGAAGAATTAATGGATTGAACTTAAGGATTAATTCGTAGAAGGAGATTAAAACTAGTCTTTATGATGATTCATCGAAGTTCGGATATCTTGTTATTAGAAAACATGATTAGAATCCTCCTAGGATGAATTCCATGTTATGTAGCAACAATCAACCGAAGGAATTGTGTTAGGACAGAATAGTCCATCGCCATGATAGATGCACCATGCCTTCTTATGATTCATTTGATGATTTCAACGATTATCCGGAACTATGGGTCATACCGACGTTATTGTTCGATGAAGGTTTGCATTCCGGTGAGCCGACCGAGTGAGAATTCTCCGAACGAGTTGAAGACTGTTGATAGTAGAAATTCTTGTCGCCATTGTTGAGGCAAGTATCGTATTTGAAAGTTTGTAAACAATTGATGAATTTGATCATGCATATGGTTTATTCGTATTGTTGATATGAGATTATCATTACAATTGCTATCGATTTAACGTACGTTCATATTGATGAATATGTCGATTTTTCTTGCATATGTATATGCATAGTTGTGTTTATGTGTAAGTTGTGATGATCCGATGGGATCAAGCGATCTATGCTGAGGGCGCTGGATCGAATGTCCACCTCGTGTTGATCCGACGGGATCATCTTGGGATCTAGGCTGAGGGCGCTGGATCATTGGACGGGTTTTTCCACCTCGTGTTGGTCCGACGGGATCATCTTGGGATCTATGCTGAGGGCGCTAGATCGTTGGAATACCCATGTTGTGTTAATTGAATCTCGTGGATTCGTATTGGTGGATTCCGGTAGCGGAAGTCCATATTGTGTATGATTTTATGCATTGTCGTTGCATATTTGTGTGTTTCGATACTTGTACTAGCATTGTTTTGCTAACCCCTTCGGGGGTGGACATTTGTTTTGATGTTCAGGTAGCAAAGGAGCGGGGAAGCAGCCACAGTACCATCATGACGATGAAGTTGCTCAGTGATGTTAGTCGTTTGTCGTCTTTGTGATTTGTCTTCTTGGTCCTTTTTCAGTACTAGAGTACGCGTGTCTTTTTAAGATCATTTCGATATGGTTGTAATATAACTGTTGGAATCAATTTGCTATTTGGATTTCGGTGATATTATTGGTTTATATTTACGTTTCTTTTAATCAGCCTTGTAAATCCTTACTTAAAGGATTTACTACTGTAATTATTCCGATTATTTCGGGTGTTACGAATATGGTATCGTAGATAAGATTCATGGATATCTTGGCAATGGGTTAGTTGGGTCTGTTTACGTTATTTGATTTTTGGTCGTTTGTAACATCACTGCCGAGCCAAAGATCGTCATGTGGACCGTGGTTGTGAGTTTCCTAATCTCGAATACTACCGTTTTATTTAATTCATGTCTTGTAATCATTGACGGATGTATCTTTAGAAAGTTTGCCCTGGATATTGAGTATTTATGTTTACAGTATGTTGAGAGGAGGTCGTGGACGCGGACGCGGTCGTGGACGCGGACGTGGAAATGCGAGGCAAGAAGAGTCGGTATCTACCCCGCAGATAACCGCTAGTCGAACGGATTCCCAATCCGGGGACAGCATGGATCGGCAAATAATGATGCAGACCCTAACATGCCAGGAGTGCTTCAACAGTGGTTGCTCGAGATAAACCAGGTTGCTCAAGTTGTTGATCGCATGCAGACGGCGATGGGACAAAGCAGATAACATGGATAATCGGGAGATAAATGGCTTACCGAGGTGATCAAATTGCATCCTCCGAAATTTGACGGTTCTGGAGACGCTTTCTTGGGATCACCGGTGAAAGAATTAGAGAAGATTTTTGCAGGATTAACTGTCCCAACGATAGGAAGGTTCCGATCGCCCGGTACCTTCTCGACAGGAGGCCTTCGATCGGTGGGAGGCCATTCGACCGAGGAGCACAATGTTGACTGGACGGAATTCAAATTGATGATGGAAGCGCAGATTGTCCTCGCCTGCTAGAGAGGCCCGAGTCCGGAGTTTTTCTCACCACAAAATTCAAGCATGTGACAGACGTGATTAAGACTTTTAATCACCAGTTGACTTATGTGCGCCACTTGGTCAGGACCGAGGCAGAGAGGATTTTTCATTTTGACATGAGGATGAAGCCGGAGATTCAACAATATATGTCCGGATTTGAATGCACCACCCTACGGCAAAGATTGTGGACAAGGCGCCGCCTATGATATGAAAGAGGCGGCAATGAGAAGTCAACAAGCAAAGAAGCGAAAGTGTCCTGTAACTTCTCGGAAAACAAGAATGGTGGGCCCCGCAAGGGGCAGCCTTCATTTTATTCATCTAGGAAACCTCCACATCCTTCTCGAGGTGGCAAGAAGTTCCGGACAACATCAGTAGTTTCGGACGCATCAAAGAAATGCTATAATTGTGGTCGAGCAGGGCATGTTCGGCGTGATTGCCCCGCATCTTCTGTGACTTGTTTCGACTGTGGGGAAGAAGGGCACCGTGCGGCTTTCTGTGGAGCTGCGAATAGATCTTATGGCACCCGCAATACAGCGCCAGCACCGAAGGAGGTGAGTGTGAACCAGACACAGCAGAGTGGGTTTCAGCAGCAGAATGTTGGGAAGAGAGAGACATCCAGTGCTGGGTCCGTTCCTCCGCGCCTATACGAGATGAGGAAATCTGACGATCAGAACACTGCTGTTGCATCAGGTACGACTCAGATCCTTTTGCAACCAGTTAGTGTCTTATTCGATTCAGGAGCTACACATTCTTTCATATCATTAAACTGTGTTAATCGTTTGAAAATCTCGTGCTTATTTGATTGTGAACCATATGTTGTGGGTTTGCCGAGCGGGGAGAGAATTGTGGGAACCCTAGAAACTAGAGATTTTCCAGTGTCTATAGGAGGGAGAAACTGGCCATCAAATCTTATTGTAGTCGACATCCATGGTGACGATTTAATTCTCGGAGACGATTGGCTCAACCGTTATGGAGCTATTTTGAATTACCAAAAACGAGTCATCTCTATCATTGCGTATGACGGATCCGAACATTTATTCAAAGGATGGAGACCAGAAGCTCGGGAAAATTGATCAAAGCTATGAAGGCAAAGAAATTATCAAGCAGGTTGTCACGGATTATGGTGCTATGCCATGAAGAAAGAAGAAGGAATAGAGCTCTCATCTATTCCAGTTGTGAACGAATTCTCAGATGTATTCCCTGACGAACTACCTGGGTTACCTCCACAGAGAGAAGTAGAGTTTAACATTGAATTAGAGCCAGGAGCCACTCCTATTTCCAGAGCACCATACCGTATGGCGCCAACCGAGATGTATGAACTAAAGAAGCAACTGGAGGAATTGTTACAGAAGGGTTACATTCAACTTAGCGTTTCTCCTTGGGGAGCACCCGTTCTCTTTGTCCGGAAGAAAGATGGATCCCTCCGATTATGTATTGATTACAGGGAGCTAAACAAGGTGACGATCAAGAACAAGTATCCTATACCTCGGATCGACGACTTATTTGATCAACTACATGGGGCTAGAGTATTCTCTAAGATTGACTTGCGATCCGGATATCATCAGTTGAGGATTAAGGAATCGGATATACCGAAATCTGCTTTCAGATCTCGGTACGGGCATTATGAATTTGTAGTGATGCCATTCGGACTTACCAATGCTCCTGCGGTATTTATGCAATTGATGAATCGGGTATTCTTAGAATACTTAGATAAGTTCGTGGTTGTTTTCATTGATGACATCTTGATCTATTCGAAAGACCCCGAGGAACATGCTGAACATTTACGTATTGTTCTGAGCACCTTGAGAAATGAACAGTTGTATGCGAAACTTTATAAATGTGAGTTCTGGCTTAAGGAAGTGACTTTCCTTGGGCATGTGATATCATCTGATGGAGTTCAAGTAGATCCGAAGAAAGTCGAGGCAATCTTGGAGTGGGAATCTCCAAATAATGTGAAAGAAGTACGGAGTTTCTTAGGACTTGCTGGATATTATCGCCGTTTCGTAGAGGGATTTTCCAAAATTGCTCGTCCGCTCACTCAGCTATTACAGAAAACTCATAAGTTCGAGTGGAATGAGAAGTGCCAGGCTAGTTTTGACGATCTCAAGAGGAGACTGACGACAGCGCCTATACTAGCGTTACCAGATGGAACTGATGGATTCATGGTATACAGCGATGCTTCAAATCAGGGTCTGGGATGTGTGTTGATGCAAAAGGGTAAGGTGATCGCCTATGCTTCTCGGCAGCTGAAACCGTATGAAGTTAATTACCCGACTCATGATCTGGAACTAGCAGCTGTGGTCTTTGCTCTAAAAATTTGGCGACATTACTTGTACGGCAATCATTGTCAGATCTTTACCGATCACAAGAGCCTCAAATATATTTTCAGTCAGAAGGAATTAAATATGAGGCAGAGAAGGTGGCTGGAATTGATCAAGGATTACGATTTGGAGATCCTTTATCATCCAGGCAAAGCAAACGTGGTAGCTGATGCACTGAGTCGAAAACCTATTTCTATTCGAGTGTTGGAAGCACTTACATCCCAAACCAACTTGCAACGAGAACTAATTCATGAAGGAATTGAAGTGTGGTCGCAAGGAGTCCAGGGACAATTGTGCGTGATGGAACTAACTTCGTCGTTGGTTGAAGAAGTCAAATCTAAGCAGTTGGATGACTCTCTGATTCTTCGATTGCGTGACGAAGTAAAGAAAGGAAAAGCCCCAGGATTCGTGGTACAAGATGATGGAGTTATGAGATTTCAAAATCGACTTTGCGTTCCCGATGCTGATGATTTGAGACGGACAATTCTGAAGGAAGCTCATAGTGCGCCTTATTCTATTCACCCGGGGAGCAGTAAGATGTATAAGGATCTAAAACAAAACTTCTGGTGGGGGAATATGAAAAAGGACGTAGCAGAATATGTTTCAAGATGTTTGACTTGTCAGCAGGTTAAGATTGAACATGAGCGACCTGCCGGAATGTTAAAACCGCTTCCGATTCCTGAGTGGAAGTGGGAGGATATCTCGATGGATTTCATCACCAATATGCCTAGGACCAAGACGGGAATGAACATGATTTGGGTTATAGTTGATCGACTAACCAAGTCGGCTCATTTCCTAGGAATTAAAGACACATGGGGACCCGAGAGATTGGCGCGAGTATTTATTATGGAGATAGTCAGATTGCATGGGACGCTGAAGACCATTATTTCGGATCGAGATGGCCGTTTCGTGTCACATTTTTGGAAGGCAGTTCATAGGGCTCTGGGGACTGAGCTGAACTTTAGCACGGCTTATCATCCTCGTGACGGACGGCATCCAAAGCACTATTCGCATAAAGAGAAGACATGCTTAGAGCTTGTGCCTTGGATTGGTCGATCGACCGGGAAGTTCACTTGCCGCTGATTGAATTCACATATAACAATAGTTGGCATGCTTCTATTAAGATGGCACCGTTCAAGCTTTGTACGGAAGGAGATGTCGATCACCCCTATGCCGGGATGATTCTTCGGACTTGATCGAACGGAACCGGAATTGATAGTCCGGACTCAAGAGAAGATAGCTTTGATTCGAGAAAGACTGCTGATCGCCCAGTCGACGAAGTCTTATGCAGATGTACGTCGTCGCCCTCTAGAGTTCGACATTGGGGACCACGTACTATTGAAGGTGTCTCCTACACGAGGGATTTTCCGTTTTGGGAGAAAGGGCAAACTAAGTCCGAGATATATCGGACCATTTGAGATTCTCGAGAGAGTTGGGGATTTAGCATACAGGTTGGCCTTACCGCCATCGCTGAGTCACGTTCACAGTGTGTTTCACGTATCCCAATTACGGAAGTATGTGCCAGATCCCAATCATGTTATTGATTTCGACGAGATTGAGATAGCTAATGATGGCACCTTCGAAGAGCGACCAATCAAGATACTCGAAAGACGAGTCAAGCAGTTGAGGAATAAACAGATCTCCCTGGTGAAAATTCAGTGGTCTCGACATGGAGTCGAAGAAGCCACTTGGGAGACAGAGGAGAGTATGAAGTCGAGATACCCGGAATTATTTTCGTTTTAAGTTTCGGGCCGAAACTTCTTTTTAGAGGGGTAGTATGTAATGCCCGGATAAATGGTGTATTTACCTTGTATTCGACCTTGTATTATTTCGACTTCATGATGTTATAAATCATAGACTGGTTTCCCGTATTTCGTATCCTTACGTTTTTGGTATCTACGATTCGCATGCATGTTTCTCGCACGTGTTAACGTCGTTATCGGACGGCCATAACGCGTGCGCTAAGATCGCAGATACGACGTTATCTTAAGTGGTTAACGACGTAAGCTAAGTCAACTTGGGATCGGATAAGGGTCGGCGTGTGGGGGCCGAGGAAGGGGCCGGGAAGATCCGTGATTTCCGAATGAACCTCGACATAGGTGTTACGACGCTATGGTTCATGTTTAACGACGCTAAGGGCATGGATATTACGACGTAAAACTCTTTGCGATTACGCACGTAAGGAAATGGCGAAATCAGGCCGGTGAATTCTCGCCAGATGACTACGCACGCTATAGTTAGGATATAACGACGTTAAGCTTATTACGCACGTAAGGTTTATTGCATAACGTACGTAATGTCCGTAATTCTATTTATAGACTTCGACCCTATTTCATTTCTCACCTTTCCTTTGGCCGGTTTTTCGTGTTCTGGAGATCTTTCATCACCTCTTATCCTCCCTATCATCTTTTGGGACGATTCTTGGGAAGCATAGGCCTTGTAGATTGGTGTTCAAACTCCCGGTGGTTGAGTTTGTTCAAGTTCTTCCTTGTTCATCCATTTGTTGAGGTATGTGATCCTTCACCAACTAATTTTAGCATGATCTTAGTAATGTTTTGGACCTGTTTTGAGTAGGCCAAACCAGTTTTCTTTTGAGGAGCCTTTCATCTTGGTTTAGAAGATTGAATTCAATTATTTTCGATTCCTCTTGATTGTAGTAATCGTTGAGCAACCTCTAGTGATTAGACTATTGATTAGTGTATCTTGAGATTTTTAAACCAATCATATCTAGTTTTCGAAGATTATCTTAGTTTAGGAGAATGTTATGATCGAACATTTCGGTGAAGATTAATGGATTGAACTTAAGGATTAATTCGTAGAAGGAGATTAAAACTAGTCTTTATGATGATTCATCGAAGTTCGGATATCTTGTTATTAGAAAACATGATTAGAATCCTCCTAGGATGAATTCCATGTTATGTAGCAACAATCAACCGAAGGAATTGTGTTAGGACAGAATAGTCCATCGCCATGATAGATGCACCATGCCTTCTTATGATTCATTTGATGATTTCAACGATTATCCGGAACTATGGGTCATACCGACGTTATTGTTCGATGAAGGTTTGCATTCCGGTGAGCCGACCGAGTGAGAATTCTCCGAACGAGTTGAAGACTGTTGATAGTTGAAATTCTTGTCGCCATTGTTGAGGCAAGTATCATATTTGAAAGTTTGTAAACAATTGATGAATTTGATCATGCATATGGTTTATTCGTATTGTTGATATGAGATTATCATTACAATTGCTATCGATTTAACGTACGTTCATATTGATGAATATGTCGATTTTTCTTGCATATGTATATGCATAGTTGTGTTTATGTGTAAGTTGTGATGATCCGATGGGATCAAGCGATCTATGCTGAGGGCGCTGGATCGAATGTCCACCTCGTGTTGATCCGACGGGATCATCTTGGGATCTAGGCTGAGGGCGCTGGATCATTGGACGGGTTTTTCCACCTCGTGTTGGTCCGACGGGATCATCTTGGGATCTATGCTGAGGGCGCTGGATCGTTGGAATACCCATGTTGTGTTAATTGAATCTCGTGGATTCGTATTGGTGGATTCCGGTAGCGGAAGTCCATATTGTGTATGATTTTATGCATTGTCGTTGCATATTTGTGTGTTCCGATACTTGTACTAGCATTGTTTTGCTAACCCCTTCGGGGGTGGACATTTGTTTTGATGTTCAGGTAGCAGAGGAGCGGGGAAGCAGCCACAGTACCATCATGACGATGAAGTTGCTCAGTGATGTTAGTCGTTTGTCGTCTTTGTGATTTGTCTTCTTGGTCCTTTTTCAGTACTCGAGTACGCGTGTCTTTTTAAGATCATTTCGATATGGTTGTAATATAACTATTGGAATCAATTTTGTATTTGGATTTCGGTGATATTATTGGTTTATATTTACGTTTCTTTTAATCAGCCTTGTAAATCCTTACTTAAAGGATTTACGGCGCTGTAATTATTCCGATTATTTCGGGGTGTTACATCTGTTGGTCCCCAGAAATGATGAAGACTATCCTCACTGTACCAACACGAGTCTTTTCTAGCGCGCTTTGTCCTCACTCAAGCGCACCTGAGAAACTTCCCAGGGGGTCACCCATCCCATAACTACTCCAGGCCAAGCACGCTTAACTTTGGAGTTTCTATGAGATGGCTACCAGAAAAGAAGATGCATCTTGTTGGTATGAGTAGTCCAAATCAATTCATTTAACCACTTTCTAGTGCAGATCTCACAGGTCGAATTGCAAGCCGCGCCTCGCGCATTTTTAAGCCCATGCAGGCAGAATGCTGGACCGAATCCCAACAGCTTCCTTAGCTGCATCCGATGCTGGCAAGTACTCAGCTTCTGTAACAGATCAGCAACCGTGCTTTGTTTGGAACTCTTCCAACTCACAGCACCTCCATTCAATACAAACACATAACCAATTTGCGATTTAGAATCGTCTCTGTCAGTTTCGAAGCTCGCATCGACGTAACCATTTACAGCCAGCTCGTTTCCCACCCCTCCATAAATTAGGAAGCCATCTTTAGTTCTTCTTAAGTACTTTAGGATGGTTTTCACTGTTGTCCAGTGACTTTCACCTGGATTTGATTGTTATCGACTTGTCATGCTAAGGGCAAACGATACATCTGGTCGAGTACAAATCATGGCACACATGATTGATCAAATGGCCGAAGCGTATGGTATCTTGCTCATGCGGGATCGCTCATCAGGAGTCGAAGGACTTTGAGTCTCACTCAGATGAATGCCATGTGACATTGGCAAGAGTCCTCTCTTGGAGTCTTGCATATTGAACCTCTTCAATATTTTATTAATGTAGGTGCATTGACTCAGACCAATCAATCTCTTTGATCTATCTCTATATATTTTTATCCCAAGAATGTAAGCAGCTTCTCCCAAGTTTCTCATTGAGAAACAACTTCCTAACCAAGTCTTTACTGTCTGCAAGGTAGGAATGTCATTTCCAATGAGTAATATGTCATCTACATATAAGTCTAAGAAAACAACTATGCTCCCACTAACCGTATGGTACACACATGGTTCATCTTCATTTTGAATGAACCCAAACTCTTTGACAGTTTCATCAAAACGAAGATTCCAGCTCCGAGAAACCTGCTTCAACGCAAAAATTGATCTTTGAAGCTTGCAAACTTTTTAGAATTTTCTGGATGAATAAAACCTTAAGGTTGTGTCATGTACACATCCTCGAGTAAGTTTCCATTAAGGAACGCTATTTTGGCATCCATTTGCCATATTTTATAATCATAGTATGCGGCAATGGCAAATAAAATTCTAATTGATTTAAGCATGACTGCTGGCGAAAAACTCTCATCATAGTCAACACCATGAATATGTCTATTGTAATACCTGTGATTTCGATTTCCGGTAATTTCTTTTTTTCGGCGGAATTCTGTTTTGACGACTCGCTCATGACCGTTTCGTCATTATGAGAATGATTAATTCTGCACTTTTTGTCATCCGAGTTCGTTTCGGTGTCGTTTTGTTGAGTTCCGTGCTTTTTAGCGGTTTTTCCGCACTTGAGTTCGATTCTTGCGAATCTCGTCCGAAACTGTTGTTTCGACTTTCTCGTAATTTCATTTAATGTTAATATTCATGTTGAGAGCTTTGGCTTGGTGTTTCGATCACGTATCGTGATTTTTGGGCGTTTTGGGCCATTTTCGTAATTTCCCAAAGTTTGGGGTAATTACTTTCCGTTGTCGAATTTCGAGCCTTCGGGTGGTCGGAATCGTGTGTTCTCTTAGTGCTCGGATTCGTCTTTGCGAGTACTTCGTAACCGTATCTTCGATTCGTACTCAGGTTCGGGTTTCGGGGTCGTTCGGGTCGTCGGAGTTGGTCCCGGCCGAGTCATGGCCGGGCATGCTGAGGCGCCACCGCCGAGTAACGCACGGTAGTGATCGGCGATGCACGTAAGGCCGGTTACGTACGTAAGGCCCTGGCCGGTAACGTACGTAACGCTTCCGGCATTTCCAGGCAGTGAGTTCGGCCATGGCCGGTTACGTACGTAACCCGGCCGGCAGTCGGCCTATTTAAGGCCTGGCAGCGTTTTTCTTCAGCCATTTCTCACTTCTTTTCTTCCCTTCCGCGGCTGGAGCTGGGGTAATCATGTATAGATGTTGTTGGACAATGAATACATGAAGTTTTGAGGTTCATATCATCAACCATCCGTCCTATAACATCCTCCAATCTACCGAATCAAGTCAGATTTTCTAGAAATCTAGTTTTGGGGAATTTGGGTATTTTGGTTGTTTTCGTCCGATTAATCCGATTTAACTTAGGATTATGATGGATTGATGATTATTTAGATGTATTATATCATTTCCCTTGTTATTCCATGGTTGGATCGTATCGATTCGTTATTTGGGTCGAGTTCTTGACCGACGCCTTGAAGGTGTCCAGTAAAATGTTATAGAGGGGTTTTCGGGCGTTCTACGATTATCCTTCCTCGTATGATTGTTGATTTATGGATTATATATTGTTAGGGTCGAGTTTCTTGCGAAGAAACTGTGTTGAACCCTTCCGTTCGTTGTCATCTTCCCTTTCGTTAGCATCGGGCGTTCCGAAGCTTTCCGGTTGAGCCGTGTTCGTCGGAATACTTGCGTGCCGATTTTGAGGCAAGTACATTGTCCATATAATTCTTGTTTTATGGATATGATAATTAGTGATCGTCTCTATGTGTTTATTTGATCGTTTGATTTGAACTTTCAAAAGATTCGGCTTAGCCCTGTTAAAGGCTTGCTTTCAAAACGCGTGTGTTTTGTGAATGGTGTGGTTTGAGAATGACTATGTGAACTCTATGGATATGTTTGGTGTTGATGTTGCACTTGGTATTGCGTGTGGACGTATATTATTTCATTTCGGTGCGTTGTGGTTTGACGTGGTGTTTTGCTAAGTGTTGATGCCTCTGGATGAATTATTTGGATATCTTTGTTGCATTGTGATATGTGTGTGATTGTGTGAATGTGGGCGGGGCCTACGGTGGCACATGGCATGTGATCATGTGGCCAGGATGCAACAAGCGATTGATCCAACCGTGAGAGCCTAAGGAAAACTACGGTGGCACATGGCATGTGATCATGTGGCCAGGATGCAACAAGTGATTGATCCAACCGTGAGCGCCAAAGTTAATCTACGGTGGCACATGGCATGCGATCATGTGGCCAGGATGCAACAAGTGATTGATCCAACCGTGAGATGTTGTGATTTGTTTCGCTAGCCAGCTCGGGAGGGTCCTTCGAGCCCTCGGGTGGGATGTCTGTGGTAGCGTCCCGGTCCTAGGCGATGCACGTGCGTGATTATATTTCGTTGATTTTATGTCCGTTGAGGACACGTGATGTTGGGCTCTGGCCCTGTGAATTGTTGTTGGTTTTCTATTTGCGAAAACAAAACCTTTGGGCTGTGACCCTGTTGATTTTTGGAAAGATAAGGATTCGGTACTCCAAAATTGTTTTCTATTAAAACTCTCGATGGCATTTTAAACTCTTTTATAAATTGTTTCCCTTTAACTTGTGGTCTTTCGGTTTTGGAATGTTTACCCAAATTCTTGCCTCGGGAAGTACTTTTCGTTACGTTTGAATCTTTGAGGATTTCCTAGTTATTGTTATTCGTGGAACTTGAATTATATGGCTCGTATTTGCACTTTGTATTTGCACTAGCAAAACAGTGGAGTTTTGCTAACCCCCGAGTATTCGGGGGTGGATGTCTATTTTTGCATTCAGGTTTTGGAGCATAGCACGGGGTCGGCACGGAGGATGATGAAAGATGAACGATACTAATCACACGAGGATCCATATGATGTTATTGGTTTAGTTGAATTTTATTTCCGCTCACAGTATTCTTTCCTCATTGTACGGGAGTGTGTTGTATTTGACCCCTGCATGGGCATGTATTGTAATTGAGTTGTATGTATTTATTGAAAGGCCAAATCGGTCTACTGAGTCTTTTTAGCCTTAAAGGCATTGTCGAGTTGTTCGTTTGTTGTTACCATCCTGGTAGATCCTTGAGGAAAGGTTCTACGGCGTGTAATATCCCTGAGCGGATTGGGGGTGTTACATAAATGGTATCAGAGCTTAGGTTGTGGAAACCTAGGCTATCGGGTCAGTGGTGTCTATTGAGTTTTGTCTCGTCGGATTTTTCTCGATCGAAATGTGTCGCAACGCGTCGTCTGAGTTGGTTGGTCGTGATTAGTATCGTGGGCGATCATCATCTTCGTGCGACCTGTGGATGTAAGTCTCCCTTATTTGTGTTGTGCCTCGTGTAACACGAGCTATTTTTATGATTATGAGTTAATTGACGGAATCCTCTTATTGATTTTGATTTCGTGATATGTGAATATTTGACTCCCATTTTTCGTTCATATGAGGAGTAGTGTTGATGTCTTGTGCATGTTTGACTTCATTTCTTTTATCCGCTGCGTGAGTTCTTTTGTAATGGCTTTCGGTATTTTACCGATCGAGTTTTATTTCAAAACCGATTCCTTAACCGAGTTTTTGGCATTACGGCCTTGATCGTTTTGGCGAAATTCTTATGACGGTATTTATTATTTTCTAAATGGCTTCGTGAGTTTTGAAATATTACCGTCATCGGCCTTTTGGCGTTTTTGTAAATGGTTTTTAGCTCATTGGTTCCTAAGGGACACACGGCGCTATAATGTTCCGTGTAAGTACTTAAACTTTTTGGGCATTCTAGCCCATTGAATTATTTTTGAAAACCTTGAGTATCTTAGAAAACTAAAATTCGAGACGTACTTTTAAAACGAATTATTTTCTTGCGGTGTTTTCAAGATGTTTTCTAATGCCGCAATACATTTCAAAAAATTTCCGGTTGAGGACCAAAAATATTTTGAGATATTTTCAAATGCAGTTGCTTAGACCCAAGGGTCGAATATTTTTGAAAGTTTTTCACTAAAAGAAAGGTGTCCTCATTTTTGTTCAAACGCAAGATGATTTTCAAAGTCTCGATAATGGTGTTTGTACTACTTTTTGTAAAATAATACTCAAGATCAACTGTTGTTTCCAAACTGTTTTCAAAAGGTGGTTTTCGTTTTTAAAACCTATCATTCCTATTTGCGGACCGGAAATGCGTGTATGGTTTTCGAACTTTCGTTACGGTGTTAACCCCGAATTGTGATTGAATTGGTGGCGTGAGCGTCGAGTCGTTCGCCACGCATATATTTTGTTAGCCCTTGTGGGAGGTGTGATGACGATCCTTAATGTTGTCATTTCTTGGTGGCTTGCGTGTTATCGCACGGGTGTGAGCTGTTGAAGCTTGAGTTTGTACGTTTGTGTACATGTGTGATTGTTTCATGATGGTTGTAATTATGTGCTGGTTATCGTTCGGGCCGTTGAGGTCGCCGAACGATACCGTCGTTGCTGTAGTGTTTGTGTGTGTATTACTTTACGATGGTAATCGTTGTATATGGTATGTGTTATGATTCTTTGTTGTGCTGAGTTAGCATCTCTGCTATGTTGTTTTGCGACGTTATGCCCCATTGTATCTAGCATTTGTATTTTCGGTATGCCGAGCCAAGGCGTTTCAATCGTGATGTGCCGGGGCATGCACGTTTAAATTGTCCTTCTCGTCGATAACACATTTCAAGTGTGGACTCGAGGGACACCGAATTCAGTTTTGCGAATTGGCTACCGAGACTTTTGGAGTTCGCGCTTCAGCACAAGTATCAGAATCGGCTTTGAGAGGCCTTCGAAGGATGTTTCTATCGGTTGCTTGTTGTGTTGTCACCTTGATTTCGTTGTTGTGAGTTGCGGGGGCGACCTTCTTTTATAAGAGGTCGAATGTAGTACCCGTGTTGTTTTTAGACTCCTGCATTTTCTCTTTCTCGATTTTATCGACTCGCTCGTGTTCGTTGATACTTACTGAACTTGTTCTGTATTTCGGTTTCATTGATCGGACGAGGTGTGATCTTGTTTTGGGTCGATCTGGTTATCGCTGTGACTTTTTCGAGTTCGGTTCGATTCTTGTGAACCTTGTTCGGAAGTGACATCTTTTGGTTCTACTAGTTCTTTTATTCGAAGTGGACTGGATCTTGAACTTTTGTATTTTCGACTCTGTCGACTCGTTTATGTTCGTTAACATTTTCTGAGCTTGCCCTATCCCTTGCTTTTATTGATCGAACGAGTGTGGTGTTTCGAAATTACTCGTTTGTCGTTGTGACTTTTCAATTGCTATTCCCTTTCCTTTGGATCTTATGCGAAGGCACATGTTGTTGTTTTCACCGGATCATATATTGTCTCGAGTCGAGATGTGAACCTTGGGGTTGTTGTTTGAATTTTATTGTTCTTCGTGATTCGAACGTGATTGTTCGATTTTTGCCGTCTCGATCGTTGTGGTTCGATCGTATGATTGTTCGGTTTTTGTTGATCTCGTTTCGTGATTGTTGAACGTTCAAGACTCCTTCCTAATTTCCTTATGTTCAGGAAATTAGTCTTGTTTTCGATCTTCCAAGCCTTGGGCGGTGGAATTCCGTATTTGTTCAGCGATTGGCTCGCGTGTTGATTGATGTACCATTAGGTTAGTTAATCGTGTTGATTTTCGTTCGTTGTGTTTTGCGATTGTTCGGATAATCGACTTGATTGTATTATCTGTTTGATGACGCTTGTCACTTGTTGGTTTATTGTGTCTCTATCGGTGGCGTTGTGTTGGTCGTCGTGGAGCGTGTTTTCACGTCGTATGTCTCTTTGCGTTTCTTGCAACGTTTCGCCGTCGGGCGCGAGTTTTCGGTTTTTGTGTATCTCGTCGAGTCTTCCTGACAGTGGATATTGCTTCTCCCTACTTATTTTAAGTTTCGGGACGAAACTTCTTTTAAGGAGGGTAGAATGTAATACCCGTGATTTCGATTTTCGGTAAAAAAAATTTTTCGGCGGAAGTCTGTTTTGACGACTCTTTCATAACCGTTTCGTCATTCTGAGAATGATTAATTCTGCACTTTTTGTCATCCGAGTTCGTTTCGGTGTCGTTTTGTTGAGTTCCGTGCTTTTTAGCGGTTTTTCCGCACTTGAGTTCGATTCTTGCGAATCTCGTCCGAAACTGTTTTTTCGACTTTCTCGTAAGTTCATTTAATGTTAATATTCATGTTGCGAGCTTTGGCTTGGTGTTTCGATCACGTATCGTGATTTTCGGGCGTTTTGGGCCATTTTCGTAATTTCCCAAAGTTTGGGGTAATTACTTTCCGTTGTCGAATTTCGAGCCTTCGAGTGGTCGGAATCGTGTGTTCTCTTAGTGCTAGGATTCGTCTTTGCGAGTAATTCGTAACATTATCTTCGATTCGTACTCAGGTTCGGGTTTCGGGGTCGTTTGGGCCGTCGGAGTTGGTCCCGGCCGAGTCATGGCCGGGCATCTTTGAGGCCGGGCCACAGCCGAGTAACGTCGGTAGTGATCGGCGATTACGTCGTAAGGCCGGTTACGTACGTAAGGCCCTGGCGGTAACGTAACGCTTCCGGCATTTCCAGCGGTGAGTTCGGCCATGGCGGTTCGTCGTAACCGGCCGTGATCGGCTTTATTTAAGGCCTCGCAGCGTTTTTCTTCAGCCATTTCTCACTTCTTTTCTTCCCTTCCACGGCTGGAGCTGGGGTAATCATGTATAGATATTGTTGGACAATGAATACATGAAGTTTTGAGGTTCATATCATCAACCATCCGTCCTATAACATCCTCCAATCTACCGAATCAGGTCAGATTTTCTAGAAATCTAGTTTTGGGGAATTTGGGTATTTTGGTTGTTTTCGTCCGATTAATCCGATTTAACTTAGGATTATGATGGATTGATGATTATTTAGATGTATTATATCATTTCCCTTGTTATTCCATAGTTGGATCGTATCGATTCGTTATTTGGGTCGAGTTCTTGACCGACGCCTTGAAGGTGTCCGGTAAAATGTTATAGAGGGGTTTTCGGGCGTTCTACGATTATCCTTCCTCGTATGATTGTTGATTTATGGATTATATATTGTTAGGGTCGAGTTTCTTGCGAAGAAATCGTGTTAAACCCTTCCGTTCGTTGTCATCTTCCTTTTCATTAGCATCGGGCGTTCCGAAGCTTTCCGGTTGAGCCGTGTTCGTCGGAATACTTGCATGCCGATTTCGAGGCAAGTACCTTGTCCATATAATTCTTGTTTTATGGATATGATAATTAGTGATCGTCTCTATGTGTTTATTTGATCGTTTGATTTGAACTTTCAAAAGATTCGGCTTAGCCCTGTTAAAGGCTTGCTTTCAAAACGCATGTGTTTTGTGAATGGTGTGGTTTGAGAATGACTATGTGAACTCTATGGATATGTTTGGTGTTGATGTTGCACTTGTTATTGCGTGTGGACGTATATTATTTCATTTCGGTGCGTTGTGGTTTGACGTGGTGTTTTGCTAAGTGTTGATGCCTCTGGATGAATTATTTGGATATCTTTGTTGCATTGTGATATGTGTGTGATTGTGTGAATGTGGGCGGGGCCTACGGTGGCACATGGCATGTGATCATGTGGCCAGGATGCAACAAGCGATTGATCCAACCGTGAGAGCCTAAGGAAAACTACGGTGGCACATGGCATGTGATCATGTGGCCAGGATGCAACAAGTGATTGATCCAACCGTGAGCGCCAAAGTTAATCTACGGTGGCACATGGCATGCGATCATGTGGCCAGGATGCAACAAGTGATTGATCCAACCGTGAGATGTTGTGATTTGTTTCGCTAGCCAGCTCGGGAGGGTCCTTCGAGGCCTCGGGTGGGATGTCTGTGGTAGCGTCCCGGTCCTAGGCGATGCGCGTGCGTGATTATGTTTCGTTGATTTTATATCCGTTGAGGACACGTGATGTTGGGCTCTGGCCCTGTGAATTGTTGTTGGTTTTCTATTTGCGAAAACAAAACCTTTGGGCTGTGACCCTATTGATTTTTGGAAAGATAAGGATTCGGTAATCCTAAATTGTTTTCTATTAAAACTCTCGATGGCATTTTAAACTCTTTTATAAATTGTTTCCCTTTAACTTGTGGTCTTTCGGTTTTGGAATGTTTACCCAAATTCTTGCCTCGGGAAGTACTTTTCGTTACGTTTGAATCTTTGAGGATTTCCTAGTTATTGTTATTCGTGGAACTTGAATTATATGGCTCGTATTTGCACTTTGTATTTGCACTAGCAAAACAGTGGAGTTTTGCTAACCCCCGAGTATTCGGGGGGTGGATGTCTGTTTTTGCATTCAGGTTTTGGAGCATAGCACAGGGTCGGCACGAAGGATGATGAAAGATGAACGATACTAATCACACGAGGATCTGTATGATGTTATTGGTTTAGTTGCATTTTATTTCCGCTGCAGTATTCTTTCCCCGTTGTACGGGAGTGTGTTGTATTCGACCCCTGCATGGGCATGTATTGTAATTGAGTTGTATGTATTTATTGAAAGGCCAAATCGGTCTACTGAGTCTTTTTAGCCTTAAAGGCATTGTCGAGTTGTTCGTTTGTTGTTACCAGCCTGGTAGATCATTGAGGATGTAATATCCGTGTTTTCTATTTTCGGTAATTTCTATTTTTGGTGTATATTCGTTTCGGACAACTCTCTTAGCACTGTTTTGGAATTCTGAATCTATTTTGTTCTTGGAGTTTTTCCGTCTGGATGAGTTTCGAAGATGTTTTCGCATAATTTCATCTTAATTTATATCTTGCCGTATGTACGTTCGATTCTCGTAAAATTTGTTCGTTTTCGTTGTTTCTTGATTTGTATAAGTTTGTATGGTTGAGTTGGTCGTGTTGAAAGTTTCGGATTTGTCAATCCGACGTTGTATCGCGATTTTCGGACGTTTGGGTCGTTTTGTAATTTCTTAGAAGTTTAGGGTGCTTTCATCCTCTCTGTCATATTTTGGATTCCCCGGATATTGGTAGTGTATTTTCTTTCAAAACTCAGCTTCGTTGTTATGTTTATACTTTTGATTCTATCCTTGCGTTGCGTTTCGTCGTTGTATCGACTGTGCTGAGCTAAGTGTTTAGCAGTGCTGAACTGCTGCATGCATAACGTACGTTATGCATGCTCCTTTACGTACGTTAGATAGGCATCATAACGTACGTTATACCCCATTGGTAACGTACGTTATGGTTTCGCACATAGTGTCCAGATTGTTCGTTACGTATGTTAACCTGAGAGAGGTTACGTACGTAACCTTCATAACGTACGTTAACAATAGGCCTTAACGTACGTAACGTGCTGTCAGGTCTTTTAATTCCTGACTTATTTCCAGTCGACTTATTTCACTCCTTTTCTTTCTTTCTCGCGACGTGAGCTTCCTTTGAGCGATTTCGAGCGATTTCGAGCGATTCGTCTGGTGCAATCCGTAGAAACCTTCTAAAGGTCGATTTTTGCGTCCCAAGGAAGGTTAATCATCATCATTCTCCGTCCCAATCGAGGTATATTTCTTTAGAACCCTAGTTTTTGGGGATTTCGGGATTTTGGCAAAAATTTTCCTTTTAATCCGATTTAGCTTCGTCGACTTGTTAGATTATGATTGTGTAGTCGTAAATCCCTTGTTTCCAGTATAGTTTAACGGATTTAACCTAGTAATTTCTCCATTGTTAGATTATAGCCATCTTGGACTTCGTATTTTCCGACAAATCGTTCCAAGGGGTAGAATTAGGATTAATTCTTACCTTTCCGCATTATTGAGACTTGTGTATATCGTTATTGTGTTAGGAACGGATTTGGGAGGATTGTTCGGACCGAAACCTATTCCTTCGTCGTTTCCTTCGTTTCGTTTCATTCAAGGCAAGTACATGTATTACATTTCGTTATGTATGTTGTGATTTTCGAAATGAATGATGAATGGTGATTTTTGGGTGCGTGAGTTGTGTTCCTTCCACCCGGAGTGTCCGACGGGATGTCTGGGGGTCGATACTAAGGGGTACGGCCGCGGAAGTGGACTTGGGTGCGTGTGTGATTGAACTGTTGGGATTCCATGGAAGATAAACGCAACGGAAGAATAAACGGAATCCCTAAGAGGATCGATCAAGTAACGTATATACGAAAAGAAAAATACGAAGATCAAGGAATCAAAGTCCCATACCTATGATGTCTCTGAAAAACCTTCGTATGATGATGATGATGAAGAGCCCTTCGTTCCAAGCACCTAAAGCAAGATGCCTCTACTTCACACGCCGGAACTTGATGGAAAAATCGACAAGCTTCCTTTCTTCAAGAATGCGGCTAGGGAAGCTTGTAGGAATTTTCTCTCTCAATGTATTCTTCTTATATCTTGTCTCTAAGATCAAGATGAAGTTTTCTACCTTACTCTCTCTCTCAAATTCGTGATTATGAGTTAAAGCAAGAAGAAGTTGTTCTCACTCCTTTTTAAAGACTTTTATTTATAAAAAAAATGAAAGTCTACCTTTAACACATGATTGAGGGTATCAAATACACCTCACATATGTCACCTAGTGACATAAAATAAGTATATAAGAGACAAGAGATGGAGGGGGGGTGGCCTTAAGGGAAATTTCCAAGAAGACGGGTCGAATTTACTCGGCTCGTGTACAGGATGTTCGTCAAAATGAATCCCTCGTGTACCGGATGTTCGTCAAACGAATCCGTTTTATTTCCAATGTGTTTGGACTAATTAATTAATCCATTTAATTAATTATATCAAACACAAATATATATTTCTCTAAGAAATATAATTTATGAATTAAAGAAATCACCCAGTAACCTACTTACAATTCATAAGACCGCTATTTGATTTATCCGATAAATCAAAATTATATATCTAATATCTAATATTATAAGAGAGATTATTAATTCACATTTATCCATCAATGATCCTATTGCGCGACTACGTAGGTTCGTCTCAGCCGGCATTGGGAGGAACCAATGAGTGCGGGCAACACTTAGCCAGCCTAGCGGGCGCCGTAAACCCAGGCGAGAACGAATGAACGAATCATTCCAGAACCATTATGTCGTGAATACTATATACGTATAGACCCTTCATCAGATGTCCCGGTCAAGTCTTCGGGTCACGGTAAAGTCAAACCCTACTGTTGACTAAACTCTATACATGTGTTAATGCAAATCAAGACCGACTGATTAATGGTGTATCTAATACGACTATATCAGAATGCTTTGGCCAAAGACTTATGATCTTATTTGCCATTAACCGTATAGGACATTCGCCTGCTCACTAACAGGAGATAGAATCCTTTCTTGGCGTACAGCAAAGACTGCTACTTGCCCGTATAGTCCGCACTTCGAGGTCGACTCAGCAATTAAGCAAATGAGTCTCACTACTCTAATGACAAACTAAACGTCACAGACACATCTTCTACTGAACCCTCAAGTCAAAGGTCCACGTATACTATCACAACCTTTCGATTCGTCATCGACTCTCCGAGAGTGAATACCGTGTGACTGAATCGAGTATGAGTCATGTTCGAGTATACTGGTCCCACCAATATACTTATAACTATGCTATCAAGACATGCACACGTCCTAGCATCAGTTATACAAGTCTTATTAAAACTTAATGTCCTGTTAAGTTTTATCGACTTGCGAACTAGTTAAGCATTCGAGCTCTAAACACTTCTAGTGCCTGTCTCCTTATCTCTATAAGGAGTAGAATGTTCACTCTCAAATGCAAGGACTACAATTCTATATACCAAATCACAATGCCAGTGATATACAATAATATAGAAATAATAATTGCCTTATTAAATATAATATTCATAATTACAATACAATTTCTCTCACTCTCTCATCCTCTGAGTGGCATTCGAGGGCATATTCCTAACAATCTCCCACTTGCACTCAATGCCACAAACTATGGTATCTAATACCCATACTCTCCAGATGTCTCTCTAAGACCTTCTGAGATAGTGGCTTGGTAAGCGGATCAACAACGTTATTTGCTGTGTCTACTCTCTGCAGTGTAACATTCCCATCCCGAACCATTTCTCTAACAAAATGATATTTTCTCGCAATATGTTTGGTGTTGTGGTGAGCCCTAGGCTCCTTAGCCTGTGCAACAGCTCCGTCGTTGTCACAAAACAGTGTCACGGGCTTCTCTGCGTTAGGAACCACTTGCAGTTCCTCAGTGAACTTTTTTATCCAAAAAGCTTCTTTAGCAGCCTCCGTGGCTGCCTGATATTCGGCTTGACATGTGGAGATAGCAGTCGAACTTTGCTTGGCACTTCTCCAAGAAACTGCCCCACCATTCGAGTAAAGATATACCCCGATGTGGACATCCGAGCATCCATGTCCCCCGAAAATCTGAGTCTGTATAACCCATCACTCTTAGTTCTCCACCGCCGTATGTAAGAACCAAGTCTTTAGTCCTCCTTAGGTACTTAAGAATGTTCTTTACAAAGCCCAATGTTCTGCCTGGATTTGATCAAACCGACTTACTACGCTCACGGCATAGGCAATGTCCTGGTCTAGTGCAAATCATTGCATACATAAGGCTACCATCTTTGAAGCATAAGGTACCTTGCTCATTTCCTTTCTATCTTCCTCACTTTGAGGACACATCTCTAAGGAAAGTTTTGCACTATGTTGCATAGGTAGAAACCCTCTTTTAGAATCTTCCATCCTAAATCGCTTCAGGATCTTTTCTATGTAGAGGGCTTGGGAAAGACCTAACATTCTTTTCGCTCTATCCCGGTAGAGGCGAATACCCAGAATATAGGTAGCTTCTCCCAAGTCTTTCATTGAGAACTCTTTAGAAAGCCAAGCTTTCACGTAATCGAGCATTCTACGTCGTTTCCTATAAGTAGAATGTCATCTACATATAGTATTAAGAACGCAATTTTGCTCCCACTAACCTTCTTGTAAATACAGGGCTCTTCTTCGTTTTGGACAAAATCAAACTCTTTGACTGTCTCGTTAAAACGAAGATTCCAACTCTGTGAAGCTTGCTTCAGTCCATAAATGGCACGCTGAAGTTTGCATACTTTATGAATATTGGTTTGAGATATTAATCCCTTAGGCTGTTCCATATAAATCTCCTCCTCGAGGAATCCATTTAGGAATGCCGTTTTCACATCCATTTGCCATATTTCATAATCTAAGTGGGCTGCTATAGCAAGCATCATGCGAATAGACTTAATCATAGCTACAGGCGAGAAGGTCTCGAAGTAATCGATTCCTTCTCTTTGGGAATAACCCTTTGCCACAAGCCTGGCCTTATAGGTATCAACCTTGCCATCTCCATCAGTCTTTCTCTTATAGATCCATTTGTTTCCAATAGGCACTATGCCTTTAGGACGATCTACTAAAGTCCAGACCTGATTAGCATGCATTGAGTCTATCTCAGCTTCCATATCTTCTTGCCACTTGGTGGAGTCAACATCTACCATCGCTTGGTCGTATGTAGAAGGATCATTCTCTTGACTACTTTCTGTCATCTCATGGACACCCAGTTCCTCTTGATGCAGATAGCCATACCTCTCAGGTAATTGAGAAATTCTACTAGACTTGCGAAGTTGTATTTGTATTTCAGAAGGTTCGGTTCTTGTATCTTGCATAGGTGTCTCATTTGGTGTTTCTTTTATTTCTTCCAAAGAAATATTTCTACCTGCCCCTCCTTCCTGAATAAACTGATCTTCCAGGAAGTGTGCTTGTATAGCAACGATGATCCTATGATCTTCGTGCATGTAGAATAGATATCCCATGGAATCTCCTGGATATCCTATGAAACGACCTTTCACAGACCTAGTTTCCAATTTCTCTACTTTAGTCTTCTTGACATAAGCAGGGCATCCCCAAATCCTAATGTGATTAAGACTTGGTTTCCTATCTCTCCACATCTCATGGGGAGTCTTAGGAACGGATTTGGAAGGACATCTATTCAAGATATGCACAGCAGTAAGGAGCGCGTAACCCCAGAGATAAATCGGTAGATCAGTATAGTTAAGCATGGAGCGAACCATGTCCAACAAGGTTCGGTTCCTTCTTTCTGATACACCATTTAATTGTGGAGTAGCTGGAGGAGTGAATTGTGACACTATTCGTAGTTCTTTTAAGAACTCATCAAATTCGGTACTCATGTACTCACCACCCCGATCGACCGAAGAGTCTTAACACTTACTGCTTGATTTTCAACTAGGGCTTTAAATTCCTTGAATTTATCAAAAGCTTCAGACTTATGTTTCATTAAGTACACGAATCCATACCTGGTATGGTCATCAGTGAATGTAATGAAATACTGAAAGCCGTCTCGTGCCACTTCAACCACTTCAAAAGGGCCATAGACGTCGGTATGGATCAATCCAAGTTTTTCAGCAGCTCTTTCAAAAGTCCCTGCGAAGGGTAACTTAGTCATTTTGCCTTGAAGGCAAGATTCACAAGTTGGATAGGGATCTGATCCCAATGGACCCGTAAGCCCATCTTTCTCCATTTTATGAACCTTGGTCTGACCGATATGAGCAAGTCTAAGATGCCACTTAAGTGCTTGGTTCGTTTCATCCCTACCACGCTTCCTAGTTATAGTGTTCACAGTTGTCTTATTCTTTAAATTTAAATGGTATAAACCATTTAATAATGTTGCAGTACCAACCAATTTATTTCTGAAATAAATACGACAGGACCCATCTCCAATAAAGAAGTGAAATCCCTTTCGGTCCATGACCGGAATTGATACAATATTCTTGTGCCCATTGGGCAAAACAAGTACATCATCTAAAGTGAGAATAAAACCAGATTCTAAATACAACATAAGGGATCCGATATCAGAAGCCTCGACACTATGCCCACTTCTGACGGTGACCATCACCTACCCTGAATCCAGCTTCCTACTTCGTTCCAGATCCTGATTCATTGTACAAATGTAAGAACTCGCACCGGAATCAAGTATCCAAGAAGTAGAATATACAGTTACAGAACAATTTGTTTCTAAAACCAATAGTTCCGTACCTGAAGGCGCATTACGGTCAAGCTTTGGACAATACCTCTTCCAGTGGCCTAGCTCACCGCAGTTGAGGCATACATCCGTTTTCTTGGCCCCTTTGCTCTTTTGAACCATTGGGGCCTTGCCCCTTCCCTTGTCGATCTTGACTATCGGACCTAACTGCTTCTTGTTCTTTTTCTTCTTATTCTTGGACTTCCAAGTCTTAGAAGAAATCACAAGTGCGACTTCCTTTCCCTTTGTCTTCATTTGAGATCAAGGCGTCGTCGGTTGTTCATTAGCCCACTAAGTTACATGCAATCTCATTGCAGTTGAAGTTCATGACAAATTGGGAAAAGGAGTCAGGAAGTGACTGCAGGATAAGGTCAGTTTGGAGAGATGCATGCATCTGAAAATCAAGAGCTTCCAATCTCTCAATCATCGAGATCATCTTGAGGACATGGTCCCCAACCTTCTCTCCTTCCTTCATCCTGGCGCCGAATAATTGCTTTGATATCTGATATCTAGCAGTTCGGCTATGCTCTCCATAGAGCTCAGCCAGGTGCGCTAAGATGGCTCGTGAAGACGTCATCTTTTCATGGGCGTTGAAGCTCATTGGTCATTGAGCCTAACATGTACCCTCGCACTCTTATGTCGTCTTTTACCCATTTCTCATGGGCATCGACATCTTCCTGATTGGCTCGGGTTCTTGCAGGAGCCGCTGGGATGTCCGCCTCTAAGACGTATCCCAGCATTTCCATAGTTAGGACAATCCTCAAGTTCCGGCCATCCACATAGTTCGGACCATCAGACGTTCTTTTCAAGTAGTATAGCGAGTGGGTTCATTGTCATATTGAGAGTTTTGTTAACTGCAGAGAATAATTTGAGATTCGTTAGTGATTGTTTAATTATGATCCGAGTAAAGAATTTAAGGACTTTCTTTATTCATAACTCGGCTCCCACTTTTTTATCGGCATTTACACACTCCCATGTTAAATCCGGAAGTCTTGGGTGACTTCATAGTGGTGATCGATTTCTTTACAATGTTTAATAGAGGGCAACCCATACGGTTTATATTCTATTATTCTTTATAAAGTGGTGTCTAATACCAACCCATCTAATGGATGATTCGATCTTCTTTTACCCCTAGTTCACTTGCCCTCAACCCATTCGGTTTCTATGGCTCGCTGAACTATCTAAGTTTAAACCGTCAACTCCTATTAGTCTGACAATTGAATCTTACCCGGCAACCCATACGGTTTATAGGGGTTTGATTTGTCACAACCAAAGGCATCTAATGCACTCTAGGAATTTATCAACTTTCCCCAAAAATATTACCCCGACATACTCGGAAGAATAATATTCCGGTTTAGATTTCAATTTTCCATGAGTTTGACGGAGGGTAGGAAACCTCGTAACCTTTATAACTTAGTGTTTGTAAGTGGGAGTATTAACGCGATTATATGTTACACTTTGCACATTAATCCGTTTATAAGCGCGGTTTGTGGTTTGTCAATATTCAAAATGAAAAACAATAAATAGCAACCTAGTTACTACCAACATATAGCTCATGGACTTTTTCCTAAGTATTGGGCCAAGCCAAATAACGAAAAGAAAAATACAGTATTGATTCTTCGTCTTCCAGTCGGTCGTCTTCGGTCTTCGTCATAGCCATATGAATAATTACATCATTGAACAATACGTCCTTTTATACATATTTTCTAGTAAAAATAAATAGGCTCAAAATGGCCTTTACAACCATATCGAATCGAACAAATCAACAACTAAGTCCACGAGCTATATCACCATCACATAAGGCATTCCATACAACATGTAATGGTAAATGAAATTAAATAATCAATTAATATATTAATCCAATTAATATAAAAATTAATTTATTTAATTTCTACAATATTAATCAAATTAATATTTATAATCGTCATTTTAATCCGTTCAAAGTAATCCGGCCAAAACAATATTCTCGTCTAATAATTTCCCTTAAAAAATATTCCAAATATTTTATTAAATCTAATTAAATCCAATTTAAATTTGAAATTATTACAACGAAATATAAACACAAAAATGGAGTCCGGAAAATCCAGATCGTGCCCACCACGGCCCGATTCAAAATCGGGCCGAAAACCCAACCGCCCGACCGAGTCACTCTAGGCCATCGCCCGGCAGCTGGCCGAGCAGCTACAGAGCCTACCGAGTCACTATCGGCCGCCGAGCGTAGCCCAGCAAGAGCCGGCACCGTGTCTTCGTGCGGTATTCGTGTTTAACCCCCATTTTTCTCATTTTTTCGACTCGCTTCCAAAACGAAAAAGTTTCTTAACTTCATGAAGAACTTATAAATCAACAAAAATCAAATTTTTCAGATTTATAATTCACATAAAATAGTCGAAACTTGACTTACTACGAACGATTAAATTTCTTCGATTATATCTATTATGATTCTAAATCATAAACATCATCAAATAACATTCCAAATGCAAAGATGATCGTATATACGATATATTTGACCTCGCTCCGATACCACTGTTGGGATTCCATGGAAGATAAACGCAACGGAAGAATAAACGGAATCCCTAAGAGGATCGATCAAGTAACGTATATACGAAAAGAAAAATACGAAGATCAAGGAATCAAAGTCCCATACCTATGATGTCTCTGCAAAACCTTCGTATGATGATGATGATGAAGATCCCTTCGTTCCAAGCACCTAAAGCAAGATGCCTCTACTTCACATGCCGGAACTTGATGGAAAAATCGACAAGCTTCCTTTCTTCAAGAATGCGGCTAGGGAAGCTTGTAGGAATTTTCTCTCTCAATGTATTCTTCTTATATCTTGTCTCTAAGATCAAGATGAAGTTTTCTACCTTACTCTCTCTCTCTCTCAAATTCGTGATTATGAGTTAAAGCAAGAAGAAGTTGTTCTCACTCCTTTTTAAAGACTTTTATTTATAAAAAAATGAAAGTCTACCTTTAACACATGATTGAGGGTATCAAATACACCTCACATATGTCACCTAGTGACATAAAATAAGTATATAAGAGACAAGAGATGGAGGGGGGTGGCCTTAAGGGAAATTTCCAAGAAGACGGGTCGAATTTACTCGGCCTGTAATCTTGGATGTTCGTCAAAATGAATCCCTCGTGTACCGGATGTTCGTCAAACGAATCCGTTTTATTTCCAATGTGTTTGGACTAATTAATTAATCCAATTAATTAATTATATCAAACACAAATATATATTTCTCTAAGAAATATAATTTATGAATTAAAGTAATCACCCAAAGAATCTACTTACAATTCATAAGACCGCTATTTGATTTATCCGATAAATCAAAATTAGATATCTAATATCTAATATTATAAGAGAGATTATTAATTCACATTTATCCATCAATGATCCTATTGCGCGACTCCGTAGGTTCGTCTCAGCCGGCATTGGGAGGAACCAATGAGTGCGGACAGCACTTAGCCAGCCTAGCGGGCCGCACTGTAAACCCCGACTGAGAACGAATGAACGAATCATTCCAGAACCATTATGTCGTGAATACTATATACATATAGACCCTTCATCAGATGTCCCGGTCAAGTCTTCGGGTCACGGTAAAGTCAAACCCTACTGTTGACTAAACTCTATACATGTGTTAATGCAAATCAAGACCGACTAATTAATGGTGTATCTAATACGACTATATCAGAATGCTTTGGCCAAAGACTTATGATCTTATTTGCCATTAACCGTATAGGACATTCGCCTACTCACTAACAGGAGATAGAATCCTTTCTTGGCGTCACAAAGAAAGATCGCTACTGCCCGTATAGTCCGCACTTCGAGGTCGACTCAGCAATTAAGCAAATGAGTCTAACTACTCTAATGACAAACTAAACGTCACAGACACATCTTCTACTGAACCCTCAAGTCAAAGGTCCACGTATACTATCACAACCTTTCGATTCGTCATCGACTCTCCGAGAGTGAATACCGTGTGACTGAATAGAGTATGAGTCGTGTTCGAGTATACTGGTCCCACCAATATACTTATAACTATGCTATCAAGACGTGCACACGTCCTAGCATCAGTTATACAAGTCTTATTAAAACTTAATGTCCTGTTAAGTTTTATCGACTTGCGAACTAGTTAAACATTCGACCTCTAAACACTTCTAGTGGATGTCTCCTTATCTCTATAAGGAGTAGAATGTTCACTCTCAAATGCAAGGACTACTATTCTATATACCAAATCACAATGCCAGTGATATACAATAATATAGAAATAATAATTGCCTTATTAAATATAATATTCATAATTACAATACAATTGCTCTCACTCTCTCATCCTCTGAGTGGCATTCGAGGGCATATTCCTAACATGAACTTCCACCCGGAGTGTCCGACGGGACGTCTGGGGGTCGATACTAAGGGGTACGGCCGCGGAAGTGGTATCCCACCCGGAGTGTTCGACGGGATGTCTGGGGGTCAATACTAAGGGGTACGGCCACGGGATACCAGTTGTGATTTTGTGATATCGTGATGATTGAAAACTGATTTGATTGCCAATGTAGTATTCCGGAATATTTGTGGCAAATGATTTCTGATTGAGATGATGGTGCTAAAAACCGTATTTTGTATATAATGTTGTGTAATTGTGTACTTGCACTAGCTATTCGAATGCTAACCCCTTAAATGGGGGAAATGCGTCTTATGCATTTTAGGTACTGGTCGAGCTGAGGAGTTGGCACGGGATGCGCATGCAAATGATGGGTTGGCATGATGATGTGGCTCGAGTCTTTATTTTTTTTTGTTTTGTCACTGCATCTCTTGATTACTGGAGTTAGACTGTTTATTTTTAAACATGGTTTAAGTCCCCTGCGTGGGCAATAGATTGGTATTTAACTTATGACTCATGTACTCCGTTAAAATGTTTTGGCCGAGGCCACAGCCTTATTTACTTTTTGGGTGCATCTTTTGGGTTATCATTGTGGTTTACGTGTCATGAGTTAGCCTGGTAGACCTCACGGGGGTTCTACGGCGTGTAATGTCCCATTTGTGAATTGGGATGTTAGGTTTTGAATACCTAGGTTGTCGGTGAATTTTGGGTCTGTCAGTTACGTCGTTAGAGTCAGTCGTTGAGCCTAATATCATCACGCTGCCGTCTTTTCGTGCGACCCGTGGCTGTAAGTCTCCTCGAACTCTTTCATTTCTATAATTTGTTTTCTTGCGTTGTTCGGAATTGTGACTTGTGTTACCAACTTCGTGAATTGTGAATCTTTCTGATCTAGTTCTTTTCTTATTTCCCTTCAGTATGTTGTGAGGTCGTGGTAGACCAGCTAGGGGACGCGGCCGAGGTCGTGGTCGGGGTACTGATAATGAGGAGGGCTCACTTTCCCAGTCCTCTGCGGACTCAGCCTCTCACTCAGTGCCGTCGGGTAATAATGCCGACGCCGGGGCTACTGCCGTACTCCAGCAGTTAGTAGCCCAGCTTGCTCAGATAGCTCAGGGTGGACGCCAGAATCCGCCCCCGACACCTGAAGAGGAAGCTAGTAAGTGGCTTCAGACGGTGAGTAAGATGCATCCACCTAGTTTCTCCGGATCTTCTGACTCCCTCGGTTGGGAGAATGGGCTCTTTCAGTTGTCCAGGACCTTCGATGCCGTAGCTTGTCCCGAGGACAGGAGGGTACATATTGCCCAGTACCTCCTGGATAAGGAAGCTGCGGAATGGTGGGAGGCCGTTGCGCCCAGAGACCGTCGAGCTACCTGGGAGGAATTCAAGGCTGCTATGGAAGCAGAATATTGTCCACCGCCAGTTAAGGAGCGCAA
Organism: Orobanche coerulescens; assembly: GCA_033398695.1. NCBI lineage: Eukaryota > Viridiplantae > Streptophyta > Magnoliopsida > Lamiales > Orobanchaceae > Orobanche > Orobanche coerulescens. Next base: position 78,810,691 of record CM065808.1, read on the forward strand.
AATTGTGGAGTTCTTCACCGCTACACCTCAGGATGTGCCTATTTCTCAGGCCATCATTACTTACAATCAGCAGTTGGGTTTCGTGAGAGATCAAGTGAGAACAGAGGCTGATAAAATCCGTTACTTTAATATGCGTATGAAACCGCACATCAGGCAGAGTATGGCACCGCTTATGTGTGCCACTTTGAAGGAGTATAAGGATCGCGCTCTAGCAATCGAGATGGCCGCACCAGAATCAGAGTTGGGTGCTGAGGCCAAGAAACAGAAAACAGTTGGCAGCTTCTCAGCCGGCAAGAGTGGCCGATTTTCGAGAGCACGATGCCTTTACACAGGAAGAGACCGTTTCACCAGCCGGGATCTCGGGAGTAACTGTTGATTCGATCCGTCGTTTCTGGTGGCAGGGTTTGTTTTAACTGCAACCAATATGAGCATTTGATGAAGGATTGCCCTTTTCCTCTAGTTACTTGCTTCACTTGCGGGCGGTGGGCATCGGGCGACTCATTGTGAGAGGGCCACCAGGGCATTAGAGTTCCGGCTACCACTACCGATCGGAGGGATCACGGCCTCCAGTTACTCATATTCCGCGAGTTCGAGTCGTGGTAGGGGACGAGGTCGGCCGGATCGCCGTGCGGCCTCGAGTTCGGGTTGATTCACCCCGATTATATCAGATGAGGCGCACAGAGGAGGCAGACATTCCGGTGGCGTCAGGTATCACTCAAATCCTTACTCATCCAGTTTCAGTGCTTTTTGATTCGGGTGCTACCCATTCCTTTATTGCATCGGATTGTGTGAGTCGTATTGGTTTTGACTGCTTGTTTGAGTGTGAGCCATTTGTAGTGAGTACGCCCAGCGGGGATCGTATGGTTGGGGATCGGGAAGTTAGGGATTGCCCAGTGAGGATCAGGAGCCGAGATTGGCCCTCGAATCTCATTGTTATAGACCTTAAGGGTGAGGATTTGATCCTCGGGGATGATTGGTTGGATCGTCACGGTGCTATCATGAACTATCAGACTCGTACCATCTCGATAGTGTCCGAGGACGGCACCGAGCATACTCTCGTCGGTTGTAAGCCGGGTAGATCGGGGAGTGTGATTAGCGCCTTGAAGGCGATGAAACTTCTGAACCAGGGTTGTGTCGGCTACTGGTGTTTCGCTCTGCAGGCGGAAGATGGTGGGGTTGACATATCGTCGATTCCAGTTGTTAGCGAGTATTCCGAAGTATTTCCGGAAGACTTGCCGGGATTACCACCACAGCGAGAGGTGGAGTTTCCTATTGATCTAGAGCCGAATGCGGCCCCTATTTCTCGAGCGCCGTACCGTATGGAACCATCAGAGATGTTAGAATTGAAGAATCAGTTGGGAGAGTTGTTAGATAAAGGGTACATTCGACCGAGCGCATCGCCTTGGGGTGCGCCTGTACTTTTTGTTAAAAAGAAGGATGTATCGCTTCGTTTATGCATTGACTATCGAGAATTAAACAAGCTAACCATCAAAAATAAATACCCTTTGCCCCGGATTGACGACTTGTTTGATCAGCTTCAGGGGGCGACAGTCTTTTCGAAGATTGACTTGCGATCGGGCTACTACCAGTTGAGGATTCGGGACAGCGATATACCGAAAGCTGCCTTTCGGACGAGATATGGCCATTACGAGTTTGTGGTTATGCCTTTTGGGCTAACCAATGCCCCAGCAGTATTCATGCAATTGATGAACAAAGTTTTTATTGAGTATCTGGACAAATTCGTAGTCGTCTTTATCGATGACATTCTTATCTATTCACGGAGTCGGGAGGAGCACGCCTTACATCTCCGGATTGTATTAGACACCTTGAGGGCTGAGCAGTTGTACGCGAAGTTCTCTAAGTGTGAGTTTTGGCTCGAGGAAGTGATGTTCCTCGGGCATGTGATTTCAGCAGAGGGAGTTCGGGTAGATCCGCAGAAGGTAAAAGCGGTGATGGCTTGGGAGCCGCCTAAGAATGTGAAGGAGGTGAGGAGTTTTCTGGGTCTTGCCGGCTATTACCGTATATTCGTTGAGGGATTTTCTAAGATCGCTAGACCACTCACTCAGTTGCTCCAGAAAACTCAGAAATTCGAGTGGGTGAGACATGTGATAGTTTTGACGAGTTAAAGAGACGTTTGACTACCGCACCCGTTTTAGCATTGCCTCAGGGGAACGAGGATTTCGTAGTGTATAGTGATGCTTCGGGCCTTGGGCTTGGATGTGTTTTGATGCAGAGAGACAGAGTGATTGCTTATGCATCCCGCCAATTGAAACCTTACGAGGTAAATTATCCCACGCACGATTTGGAGTTAGCTGCGGTCGTTTTCGCCTTAAAGATATGGAGGTATTATCTCTATGGGTCGTCGTGTAAGATTTTTACGGACCACAAGAGTCTGAAGTACATCTTCAGCCAGAAGGAGTTGAATATGAGGCAGCGTAGGTGGTTAGAGCTAATTAAAGATTACGACCTCGAGATACTTTACCATCCGGGTAAGGCCAACGTAGTGGCTGATGCGTTGAGCCGAAAGCCGATGGATTTACAGATGTTAGAGGTACTTACACCGCAGAGTAGGATTCAGCGGGATTTCATCTGTCAGAATATTGAGGTTTGGGTTCAGAGAGTTCAAGGCCAGTTATGTGCGTTAGAGATCACTTCGTCCTTGACTGATGATATCAAGGCGAAACAGTATGATGATCCGTGTTTGGTCCAGTTGAGGGAGGATGTGAGGAAGGGGAAAGCCCCTGGGTTTGTGGTTCAGGATGATGGCGTTCTGAGATTTCATGGCAGACTATGTGTACCGAATGATATTGAGCTGAGACAGAAGATCTTGAGCGAAGCTCATACCACACCTTACTCCATACATCCTGGTACTAATAAAATGTACAAGGACGTGAGGAGAAGATAGAGGCAGTGATGGCTTGGGAGCCGCCTAAGAATGTGAAGGAGGTTAGGAGTTTTCTGGGTCTTGCCGGATATTACCGCAGATTCGTTGAGGGATTTTCTAAGATCGCTAGACCACTCACTCAGTTGCTCCAGAAAACTCAGAAGTTCGAGTGGACTGCAGACAGGCAGGACAGTTTTGACAAGTTAAAGAGACGTCTGACTACCGCACCCGTTTTAGCATTGCCTCAGGGGAACGAGGATTTCGTAGTGTATAGTGATGCTTCGGGCCTTGGTCTAGGATGTGTTTTGATGTAGAGAGATAGAGTGATTGCTTATGCGTCCCACCAATTGAAACCTTATGAAGTAAATTATCCCACGCACGATTTGGAGTTAGCTGCGGTCGTTTTCGCCTTAAAAATCTGGAGGCATTACCTCTATGGGTCATCGTGTAAGATTTTTACGGATCACAAGAGTCTGAAGTACATCTTCAGCCAGAAAGAGTTGAATATGAGGCAGCGTAGGTGGTTAGAGCTACTTAAAGATTACGACCTCGAGATACTTTACCATCTGGGTAAGGCCAACGTAGTGGCTGATGCGTTGAGCTGAAAACCGATGGCTTTACAGATGTTAGAGGTACTTACACCGCAGAGTAGGATCCAGCGAGATTTCATCTGTCAGAATATTGAGGTTTGGGTTCAGAGAGTTCAGGGCCAGTTATGTGCGTTAGAGATCACTTCGTCCTTGACTGATGATATCAAGGCGAAGCAGTATGACGATCCGTTTTTGGTCCAGTTGAGGGAGGATGTGAGGAAGGGGAAAGCCCCTGGATTTGTGGTTCACGATGATGGAGTTTTGAGGTTTCGCGGCAGACTTTGTGTACCGAGTGATATTGAGCTGAGACAGAAGATCTTGAGTGAAGCTCATGCTACACCTTACTCCATACATCCTGGTACGAGTAGAATGTACAAGGATGTGAGGAGAAACTACTGGTGGAGTAATTTGATGACAGATGTTAGCGAGTTTGTGTCGAGGTGTTTGACCTGTCAGCAGGTTAAAGTCGAGCATCAGCGACCCGCGGGGATTTTACGACCACTTCCTATCCCGGAGTGGAAATGGGAGGATATTTCTATGGATTTTATTACCGGTATGCCTAAGACTCGGACTGGAATGAACATGATTTGGGTCGTTGTCGATCGACTAACCAAATCAGCTCATTTTCTGAGTATTAAGGACACTTGGGGGCCAGAGAGACTTGCACGAGTGTTTATTGCGGAGATCGTGAGGTTACATGGGACCCCTAAGAGTATTGTTTCGGATCGTGATGGCCGGTTCATATCACATTTTTGGCAGGCCGTTCATAGAGCTTTGGGAACCGAATTGAGACTTAGTTCATCCTACCACCCTCAGACAGACGGGCAGTCAGAGCGGACGATACAGACGTTGGAGGACATGTTGAGAGCCTGTGCCTTAGATTGGAAGGAGGATTGGGAGTTGCACTTACCGTTGATCGAGTTCACGTACAACAATAGTTGGCACGCCTCGATCAAAATGGCACCATTTGAGGCATTGTATGGGAGGAGGTGCAGATCGCCGTTGTGTTGGGACGATGCGTCCGAGCTGATTGGTACCGAGCCCGATATGGTAATTGAGACGAGAGAGAAGATTACTCTGATTCGTGATAGATTGTTGACGGCCCAGAGTCGACAGAAGTCTTATGCCGAGACGCATCGCCGACTTTTGGAGTTTGAGGTAGGAGACCATGTGTTTCTTAAGGTGTCGCCGACACGGGGAGTTTACCGCTTCGGTCGGAAGGGTAAACTCAGTCCGAGATTTATTGGACCGTTCGAGATTCTAGAGAGAGTTGGAGAGCGTGCATATCGGTTAGGTTTGCCGCCGTCCCTGAGCCACGTGCATAACGTATTTCATGTCTCCCAGCTTAGGAAGTATGTATCGGACCCTAGCCATATTATTGATTTTAGAGAGATCGAATTGGGACCCGACATTACCATCGAGGAGAGGCCGATTCATATCTTAGAGCGTCGGGTGAAGCAACTTCGTCATAAAACCATTCCTCTGGTTAAAGTTCAATGGTCGAGACATGGATCCGAGGAAGCCACATGGGAGACGGAAGAGAGTATGCAGTCGAGATACCCCGAGTTGTTCGCGTTGTAAGTTTCGGGACGAAACTTATTTTTAGGGGGAGATAATGTAATATCCGTGTTTTCTATTTTCAGTAATTTCTATTTTTGGTGTATGTTCGTTTCGGACAACTCGCTTAGCACTGTTTTGGAATTCTGAATCTCTTTTGTTCTTGGAGTTTTTCCGTCTGGATGAGTTTCGAGGATGTTTTCGCATAATTTCATCTTAATTTATATCTTGCCGTATGTACGTTCGATTCTCGTAAAATTTGTTTGTTTTCGTTGTTTCTTGATTTGTATAAGTTTGTATGGTTGAGTTGGTCGTGTTGAAACTTTCGGATTTGTTAATCCGACGTTGTATCGCGATTTTCGGACGTTTGGGTCGTTTTGTAATTTCTTAGAAGTTTAGGGTGCTTTCATTCTCTCTGTCATATTTTGGATTCCCCGGATATTGGTAGTGTATTTTCTTTCAAAACTCAGCTTCGTTGTTATGGATACCCCATGTTTATACTTTTGATTCTATCCTTGCGTTGCGTTTCGTCGTTGTATCGACTGTCTTTGAGCTAAGTGTTTAACGATCTTTGAGCTGCGCATGCATAACGTCGTTATGCATGCTCCCTTTACGTGCGTTATATAGGCATCATAACGTCGTTATACCCCATTGGTAACGTGCGTTATGGTTTCGCACATAGTGTCGATTGTTCGTTACGTGCGTTAACTGAGAGAGGCTACGTCGTAACCTTCATAACGTCACGTTAACAATAGGCGTTAACGTCATGCGTAGTATTGTCAGGTCTTTTAATTCCTGACTTATTTCCAGTCGACTTATTTCACTCCTTTTCTTTCTTTCTCGCGACGTGAGCTTTCTTTGAGCGATTTCGAGCGATTCGTCCGGTGCAATCCGTAGAAACCTTCTAAAGGTCGATTTTTGCATCCCAATGAAGGTTAATCATCATCATTCTCCATCCGAATCGAGGTATATTTCTTTAGAACCCTAGTTTTTGGGGATTTCGGGATTTTGGCAAAATTCTTCCTTTTAATCCGATTTAGCTTCGTCGACTTGTTAGATTATGATTGTGTAGTCGTAAATCCCTTGTTTCCAGTATAGTTTAACGGATTTAACCTAGTAATTTCTCCATTGTTAGATTATAGCCATCTTGGACTTCGTATTTTCCGACAAATCGTTCAAAGGGGTAGAATTAGGATTAATTCTTACCTTTCCGCATTACTGAGACTTGTGTATACCGTTATTGTGTTAGGAACGGATTTGGGAGGATTGTTCGGACCGAAACCTATTCCTTCGTCGTTTCCTTCGTTTCGTTTCATTCAAGGCAAGTACATGTATTACATTTCATTATGTATGTTGTGATTTTCGAAATGAATGATGAATGGTGATTTTTGGGTGCGTGAGTTGTTCCTTCCACCCGGAGTGTCCAACGGGATGTCTGGGGGTCGATACTAAGGGGTACGGCCGCGGAAGTGGACTTGGGTGCGTGTGTGATTGAACTTCCACTCGGAGTGTCCGACGGGATGTCTGGGGGTCGATACTAAGGGGTACGGCCGCGGAAGTGGTATCCCACCCGGAGTGTTCGACGGGATGTCTGGGGGTCGATACTAAGGGGTACGGCCACGGGATACCAGTTGTGATTTTGTGATATCGTGATGATTGAAAACTGATTTGATTGCCAATGTAGTATTCCGGAATATTTGTGGCAAATGATTTCTGATTGAGATGATGGTGCTAAAAACCGTATTTTGTATATAATGTTGTGTAATTGTGTACTTGCACTAGCTATTCGAATGCTAACCCCTTAAATGGGGGAAATGCGTCTTATGCATTTCAGGTACTGGTCGAGCTGAGGAGCTGGCACGGGATGCGCATGCAAAGGATGGGTTGGCATGATGATGTGGCTCGAGTCTTTATTTTTTTTGTTTTGTCACTGCATCTGTTGATTACTGGAGTTAGACTGTTTATTTTTAAACATGGTTTAAGTCCCCTGCGTGGGCAATAGATTGGTATTTAACTTATGACTCATGTACTCCGTTAAAATGTTTTGGCCGAGGCCACGGCCTTATTTACTTTTTGGGTGCATCTTTTGGGTTATCATTGTGGTTTACGTGTCATGAGTTAGCCTGGTAGACCTCACGGGGGTTCTATGGCGTGTAATGTCCCATTTGTGAATTGGGATGTTACAGAGGAAAGGTTCTATGGCGTGTAATATCCCTGAGCGGATTCGGGGTGTTACATCTATAACCGTTTGCCACTAGTATAGCTTTATAGGCTTGCATATTATCATCCATATCTTTCTTCTTTTTATAGACCCATTTGCACCCAATGGTTTTAACACCCTCAGGTGGATCTATCAGGTTCCAAACCTGATTGTCATACATGGACTGCATCTCTGACTTCATGGCTTCTATCCATTCCTCGGACTCTGGTCCTGAAGCAGCTTCTGTATAGCTACTAGGGTCATCATCTATGAGCGGTGCGTCATCATTCTCTGTTACGAAATAACCATATCTCTCAGGTTCATGTCGCATCCTATCAAATCTGCGAGGAACTTGTGTACTTTGAACGGGCTCTTTAACTGATTGTTGAGCTTGTTCGGTTTCTATAGGGGAAGCGATGTCTTCTTATGGTTCTCGAGTTTCCTCGAGAACTACTCTTCTCCCACTATCCCTTTTGGAAATAAATTCCCTTTCTAAGAATACAGCATTTCGAGCAACAAACATTTTGTTCTCTGTGGGCTTATAAAAGTAATATCCTTAAGTTTCCTTATATCCCACAAATAAACATCTTTCAGATTTGGCTGCTAGTTTGTCAAACACTTGGCGCCTTACGAATGATTCGCAACCCCAGATCCTTAGAAAATATAAGTTTGGTCTCTTACCAGTCCATTTCTCAAATGGTGTATTTTCAACTACTTTAGATGGAACACGGTTAAGGGTGAATGCTGCTCTTTCTAAGGCGTGTCCCCAAAATGATAATGGAAGCTCTGTTCAACTCATCATAGATCGAACCATATCTAATGAAGTGTGATTCCTTCTCTCGGATACTCCGTTATGCTAAGGTGTTCCGGGAGGAGTAAGTTGTGAAACAATTCCACAACTCCTAAGATGATCATCGAATTCTTGGCTCAAGTATTCGCCACCTCAATCCGATCGAAGGGCTTTAATTGTATTTCCAAGTTTATTCTGTACTTCATTCTGGAATATTTTGAACATTTCAAAAGATTCATTATTATACTTCACAAGATAAACATATACATATCGGCTAAAATCATCGGTAAATGTAATGAAGTATTGTTATCTGCATCATGCATGAGTGCTAAGAGGTCCGCATACATCGGTATGTATTAGGCCTAATAGATCACTAGCCCTTTCTCCATGACCGGTGAAAGGATTCTTCGTCATCTTGCCCAATAAGCAAGATTCGCATGTCCCATATGATTCATAGTCAAAAGAGTCTAAAAGTCCATCATTATGGAGCTTAGAAATGCATTTCTCGTTTATGTGACCAATTCAACAATGCCATAAGTAAGTCGAATTAGAATCATTGAGCTTAGTTTTCTTGGATGTAATATTATAGACTTCCAAAGTGTTGGACTAATCTGGATCAATTGAGCTTAGGTTTCTTTGCAGTACCATAAAGCAAGTCATCAAAGAAAATACGAATAATCTTATTCTTAATAAAAAAATTGTAACCTTCACTATCTAATGTAGAAACTGAAATAATATTCCTATTCATAGCAAGAACATATAGCAATTGTACAAAACTAACAAAACCCCATTGGGTAAAACTAGATCATAAGTTCCCACGGCTAGTGCAGCAACTCTTGCTCCATTGCCGACTCTTAGATCCACTTCCCCTTTCTTCAGCTCTCTACTGTTTCTCATCCCCTGCACATTTGTACAAATGTGAGATCCACATCCAGTATCCAATACCCAGGAGTTAGAAGTATATAAGTTAACTTCTATAATAAATATACATGTGGCAGTCTCACTACCCATGGTACGCTTTAGCTCTTCCAAGTAAAGCTTGCAATTTCTTTTCTAGTGTCCTGGTTTATTGCAATGATGGCAATTTCCATCTTTGGGAGCTTTAGCCTTGAAAACTGGCTTAGTAGAGTCTTTAGATTTGGCAACTTTTGCCTTACCCTTGCCCTTACCTTTGTTCTTAAAGGACTTCCCTTTGCTGACTAGCAGCACGTGGTTTGGTTTCTTCTTAATATTCTACTCAGTCGTTTTAAGCATCCCATGCAGCTCAGCAATGGACTTCTCCATCTCATTCATATTATAGTTCATAATGAACTGACCAAAACTATCGGGCAATGAGTTTAGGGTCCCATCTGTGGAGTGCACCTTAGAAAGTGGAAAACCAAGCCTTTCAAGATGATCAATATGTCCTTTCATCTTGAGTACATGAGTGCTGATAGGTGTCCCATCAACCATCTTGCAAGCATATAAGGCTAGAAAGGTCTCATACCTCTCTTGCCTAGCATGCTTCGAGAAAGCTTCCTTGAGGTGAGCATTTAGCTCATAAGCTTCCATTTCCTCCAGATTCTTCTGAAGTTCTGGACAAATGGTAGCCAACATAAGACAACTGGCATCAATGGAATCATCACAATGTTTCTTCCATTTGTCTTTTGTTTCTTTATTTGCATTGTCGGCTGGCTCATAGGGAATTTCTTCCTCAAGAACATATCGCTTTCTTTCTTGCTTGAGAACTATTCTCAAACTCCAGATCCAATCCATATAGTTGCTGCCGTTTTCTTTGAGCTTGTTCTTCTCAAGGACTGATCGCAGTGAAATGGTAGACGTGTTGTTTGACGCCATTCTATATTATCTACAAAATTCAATATGCAAAGTATTTAGTCACATTATTTTATTTCCTGAAAAATACTCCCCCTAAAACAAATTACCCTCAAATTTACAACATTTGTAATTTTAGTAGGCTAAGATCCCATTTTACACAATCTTAAACTCAGCTTTGGCATGACGCCTAGAATTGAGCTACTTCAGGTGGATAACTCTTTATCGATTACATCATATGTAACGCTTAGAGTATATTCATGGGATTTGGCATCTTATGCCCAAGCATATTATAATCCCATCTTATGCCTTAAGGTTCAAAACTCTTTTGGATTCTTAGTTCATTAAAACACATAGGTATTACCATTACCCATCCTACCTTACTAAGACAATCCAAGCACCCAGCTTTGGCATGACCCACTCAAGATGATCGAAGTCTTGATAGGTGTTTTTCAAATGAACGGCATTTAAAAAATTTAACGAGGGATTCTTATCATATGTTAATTTCTATGTTTGCTAACATACATCTAAACATACATAACATCATATACATGCATAAATTTGAACATAAATGCATAAATTTAAACATACAATAAAAAAGCATAGGACCGTGTATGGCATGACCATAATTCCTAATGTGATTTCCATGAGCCAACATGAAATCACAAGGGTCAATCTAAAAGGTTGCAATTGGTCTTCATTGATCTTCCCAAATCCTTGGAACGTCATACGCAATCAATTGGATCCTCGAGTCCGTCCTTCTCGTCCTTTTTGTCTTCATAACATTAATGAATTCTAATACTACACTAGTAAATTAAATTACAAGAGGTGCAAATGACACGCATGCCGTAAAATAATTAAATAATTTAAATAGACGACTCGTAGGCCGTAAAACCAAATTTAATTAAAAGACATGCAGGCCGTAAAACCAACCTATAAGGAAATAAAGTATGCAATCACATTGGTCAATTTATGGTCAAGCCATGCACCATACACATATTATAAATAATTATCAAATAATTAATAAAAGCATGTAATTATAGAAATCAAAATCTATCTGACAGTCAGACGATAAATAAAAACTAAGTCATCAAATCAACAATCTTGGACTATAGCCGAGATGGCTGGCTGCGCGCTCTTCCCACGCATCAGCACTGGTTCGAAACCCGGCGGTAGCAGTTGCAACATTTTGCAACTATTATTTCTAAATTACCTTTTATTTTAAAATAGATTTGATACCTTTTATAAAAGATCCGTGTACAATTCAAAAAACAAACAGTCAGACCAGATGGTAAGTCGGCCACCGGTATACGATGCACATGGGATCGAGTCCCGTGTTCAGAAAACATTTTGCTGACATTTTTACATCCCGCGGATCCCGACCCGACCCGGACTCGACCTGATCCGGCGAACCGGAAGATTTGTTCCAGAACAGTTCTGAATAGAAAAATGCGAAAATAGTCTAGAAATTTGAGTTTTGACGATCCGATTTAAACAAATTAAACCATAAAAAATGTTTTATAAAATCTCTATTTTATAAACATAATCAAGAACATAATTTACACATAAACATGTTCTACATAAACAAAGTTGTCTACGATACCATTGTTGGTTTTTCCATGCATCGAATACATAAATCAGCAGTAGAAACGTAGCGGAAGAATAAACATGAAAACCCAATTTAGTATCTCATACAATAATTTAATTGTTTGATTACATAGTTAATCGAATTACCTTAATTGGACGAACAGATCTAGATCCGGACTAGAAGCAGATGAATATCTCCTTCCTCTTTGGGTGATCTACACACGAAAAATTCCACAAGCTGGATTGCTAGATCCTTACGAATAATATTGATAAATAGTACAACACAAATTCCTTACTTGAAGGATTGTACTATTGATCAAGATCAACTGAGGGAAGAAGACCAGATGACCGACTTTTTTTTCCTATAGTAGGCGGTGTAGGCCGATTTTTCTTTCTTCTTGAGAGGGGGGCGATCTTTTTGGGTGTAGGTCTTCTCTTATGACAACTCCTTGTCATAGACTCCTTATTTATACTAAGTAATCCCTCGATTCAAGAATCTAGTATTTGCTTAGCTACCCCTAATCTTATTAAATAATACAATATATATATAATATCCAATATTATATATATTACTTATTATTTAATCTCCCATAAATATAATGTCTAATATTATATTTATTATTCCCAATTGATATCTATTCCTACTTGTCTATAATTGTTCGTACGTGCGACCCAAAAGGCTTATATTATGATGGCAATTATTTAACACCTTATTAAATAATAAATCATATGCGGCCTCTAGCAAGACATTATGATTACCCAAATAATATAAGTTAATAGTCCATTAAATCTTTTAACGTGTCTAATCCCTTTGTCATGCGATATCATATTTGAACTAAGTCATGGAGTCTGCCATACTTATTTATGTTCAAATGCTTTCTAGATCTTAAGTAGACTGATTGAATCAAATGATTCTTCATTTGAGCATGGCCATGCATTTCCTTCAGTCCAACTTATCGAGAGGCCCAGAAGATACCTCCATCACTAAAGAGAGGATAAATCCCCATCTTCATTATTCATTGCCTTCTACATCACTCCCACTAATCCCGCTCGCTAACCTTTATGATCACCATGTTTGAGATGACGTTGGATTACGTCAAGGCATCGCAGTTATCATGCTGGACTCTATGATAATCTCAGGGTCAAGGATTTATTGACATACTGTTATATTGAGATTCACTTATGAGATTTCCATGCAGTGATCTCAACGCGGGTCTGTCTAGTACTAGTTCTCCAACCAATACCCGTAAAATTGATCTGTATCATACGCATAATCATCGTACGATTATCAATCAAACTTATACTAGTATCTTAATCACTTGAGTCTCTACTCAATGCAATTGTACTAGGGACATTTGAATAATCTTATTATTCGTGAATAACTATTATTCGATTATTATAATATTAAAACATGCACAGATTATAATAATCAACGAGAAATAAATGATATCAAATAACTTTATTTAAATGTGACAATTACAAATCTAGGCACATCGAATGTCTTAGGGCACTATTCCCAATATGAAGAACGTAAATCTCGAATAATTATTATTTCTTAATTCTAAGTATATAATATTTAATTGTGTATTTATAATACTTATTGCTTTGATTTACCATGGGTGAGAGTCAAAATGATCGACTCAATAATATTCGTATCTTGGGCAATAATATTATTTATATGACAGTTATTATTACTAGAAATTGTGTCCCGGCTCGTGCAGGTTGATGATGTCCCCTTGAGGAGCTCGATAATGATTATTATATTAAACCCTGCAGGTGGATTTAATTCCGATATAATAATAAGATTCGAGTGGTACTACTCTTGGATAAGATATTAATTAATTAAAGCTGTCAGTAGCTTATAATTAATTAATGGACATTCGATATCTTAAACACCGGGAATAATATATTTAAACAAGGAGCCCGATTTCGTAAATTGGGATTTGGGTTGGAAGTGCAATATTAATTCTTTAATGGATTGAATTGATATTAATAGACTCAATATATTAGGAAAGGTCCTAATATGAAAATTTGATGTCTATTAGGAGTCCTTCCCTAATCCTCCTTAAGATATCTAGCAGTAGTCCAAGAGATAAATAGGACACTTAGGTGTTCGGCCGAATTGATGTCTTTGTGAGGTTGTGAAATTGATATTTCTTCATGTGTTTAATTGTAGATCTAAACTTGTGTCTTTGATTCTACAATTTAGATAACACATCAATTTGCTAAGAGTGCTTCCATAATACTAGAAAGCAAAGAAAAATCGAGTGACCAAAAACAAGGAGGTTCGTCCGATCCATATTGTGTCCAAGCAAGACCCAGTAGCTTGTTGCCCACAAATCGTCCGGGTTAAGGTGGATCATACTCTAGAAGGTGTAAAGATAGAAATACAAAGAAGATTAATGGGGGGTTCTTTTACGAGGGACCGGCATGTAAGAGGCCACCATATATATCACATCAAATAATGAGCACTTGTGGAAATGACCCTTTCAATGACACATAAAAAATGTCATGGAATGCCTTCCATGACATTTTATGTGTGTCGTCCGAAACGTCATTGAATCTTGTGTCATTGTAGGGGCGGCCTTCAATGACGTTTGATAAACGTCATAATATATTTTCTGATAACACTCTTTTTCCGTCATAGAAATTATCTATTGACATTTTGCAATTGTTATTAAATGTTTTCAACGATGTTTTTACACAGTCATTGTAACTCTCAGTTTGTGATAGTAATTATTTATATGACGGTTATTTTTCATCATTGAAACATTTAATAACGTTTCTAAATTGTTATTAAATATTTTCAATGATGTTTTTAATCTGTAATTGTAACTCTCAGTTTGTCATTGAATTATTTATATGATAGTTGTTTTTCATCATTTAAATATTATAACGACATTTCTAAATTGTTGTTAAATATTTTCAACACATTTTTACCCTATCATTGTAACTTTCAATTTGTCGTTATAATTATTTATATGACAGTTGTTTTCCATCATTGAAATTTTTTAATGACGTTTCTAAATTATTATTAAATACTTTTAGTGACTTATATTTTTTATAATGGAATGTTTATTATGACACTTTCAAAACATCATTTTTTGATATGCATTGATATTTTTTACCTGTCATTAAAAATACACTTTGTACAAAAAAATATTACAATTTACATGGGTCAAAATAGCATTAATATTTGCAGTTACATATCTAAATATTTAATTACACCATAGATCTGTAATATTCGGAATTTCTACTACTGATGTTTAATATTATTTTATCCGAGTTATGTTGTACAGCATGGAATCTGTACAGTATGGATAAAATAATGAAGGACTGAGATGTCAGTATTGGTATAATTGTCGTACTTGGTCGACAATTGGATGTAAGAAGTATATGTATTCAGTATGCCGTATGTTCGTATTCTGTATGTTGAGACGTTGGACAAGAATAGCTGAAAATGGCTAAGTGTAACATTATTAGCGCACGCTAATAATCATGAGTAGCGCACACTATCGTGCAGGTTTAGCGCACGCTACGGATATAAGATAACGCACGCTATTGCAGTCAGATCGGAAGGAATCTGCGTGTGGACCAGGCCACTTTCGACGCACGTTCTGATAAGTCAACGGATGTTGTAATGTAGTGATAGCGCACGCTAATGCATGTTGATTAGCGCACGCTAACTGTATATCGGACAAAAAGGAATCTTATCCTCGTCAGCACTTTCGGCGTGTGGACCTGTCTTCTAAGCATACAGACAAACGAGTCAACTATGAGTAGCGCACGCTAAGGTAGGACACTTGCGTACGCTAAATAGAGGCATTTACGTACGCTATTGCATGGGCATTGCGTCGTAAATCACTTCATGCGATAAGACGATTGCCTCTCGGACTTCGATAGCGCACGCTAACAAAGGCGATTAGCGCACACTAAGTGTGTAACGTCGTTAGCGAAGATGTTAGCGTCGTTAGTAATGTCTGATATATATATAAGTACAGTTGGCCAAAATTCGTCATTTCCGTCCATTTCTTCATGTGAACCGATAGAGAGAGGTCTTAGAGAGAAGTTGAGGTTCCAAACACTTGAGTTGATCATTCCTAACAACATTTGAAGCTTGGAAGTGATTGAAAACGGATTCAACCTTGGGATTCAATCCATTCCTTCAAAGAGGTAATTACTCTCCACTTTGGGATTTCATTTTGGATTATATATGATGTTCTTGAGTTGATGATCGTCATGTTTATGAGTTGATTAGTATGGTTATGAGATGGATTACTGAGTTATGTTGACAATATGGTTGATATGCGGATATTGATATGATTCGTGTGGTTTTGAACGGTGTTGTTTTTCTTCAAGAGATATGTTGGTTAATATCTCCCTTTATTTCGGGTTTTTAATGTTGTTGTTATTGTTTACTTCGTATGATGATGAACATGCAAGTGACTATGATTCTTGGTGTATATGATATGATTAAGAAGACTATATGTTGAAATGTTAGTGGAAATAAGATTTGGACACTTGTTTGGAAAGTAAAGTGTATAAGGTTCGACTTTGGAAAATCACCACCGATTCTTGAAAACTCCAAAAATTCTGAAACATAACAGTATAATAGAGCATCGAGTTAGATTTCTAATGGTTCAAACAGTGAGTTAATCGGAGTCCGGATGAGTGAGTTATGCTCAAAATGGAAAAAACTATATTGTCTGTATTCTGGGAACAGGTAGCGCACGCTATTGATGAAGTTAGCGTACGCTAACATGCCTGGGCGTATAAAAACGTAAGGCAGTCGGGAATTTCATTTCCCAACCCATCCTAAACGATCCCCTTTCATCCCAAATCACCCAAACTCGATTTTTAACCCCTAAACCTCAGCTTTTGAGTTGGTTTATCAAGTGATAACATCTAGGAAAGCTTGGAACAAAGATTATAACATCATTATTGATTCTTTCGCTGGATTGAAGGTAATTGGCTTGAACTCTAATATTTTGGGATGTTTGAGATTCTTGATATATTTTGGTGGCTTAGTTCGTATCGATGGCTAGAATCATGTAATGTTGAAGGATATATATGTTTGTGATTATGTTCTTCGTGTTCTTGATGTGGTTGGTTTTTGTTGATTGATGATTCGAATGTACCTTTGAATTCCGCCTTCAAGGTGTTTGATTGAAGTTTTGAAAGAGAAATTGATTGGAATATTTCGGTTAAGTTTGTATACTCGCCTTATCGAATCGATATGTGTGCTTTGTGGAATCATGGGAATGAATTCGTAATTGTTTGAGTTAGATTGTTCGGACTTGTGTTTAATCGTGATATTTTGGAATCGTTGGGTTTGTGGATTAGTTATATCGATTGTTGACTGTTATCGAATGTATGTTAAATCGATTATTGTAATAGGTTGAGATTATTGATCGATGTTTAGAACCATGCTTTGCGGTCGTATTCAAGAATGTTCGTAGATTGCTTTGATCAGGGCCGAGGGACATGTAGACGACCGCAAGGAATTGGTAACAGCTTCATTGGTATCGAGGCAAGTTATTACTTGCTCAGTTTATAATATTTAATGAATGGTTTCAGTTTCATTCGTTTATAATTCGTATAGCAATGTTTATAAATCGTAATCACAGGAGAGTTGAGATTATAGGTTGTATTTGAGTTTTGGGAATTAAATCATAATGTATATGATTTACATTCTTGTTGGCATACTTGGTATCGAGGATACATCATGGTATAGACAAAGGCGTGAATTATTTACCATTCGTGACATTTCGGATCGTCGAATATTCAGAATAATGGTTCGTGATGGTCTGGACATTGAGATTGTTCTCGAAGGACTCGGGGCAAGTACTCTATTCATTTTTATCATTTGTGTCGATCATGTCGTGATACATTCGTGTATTGTTGTTGTCATGCATTTGTGCATTGTTGTTGTCGTGTACTGTGTACTGTTGTTTTGTGCAGTTGTGCATTGTTGTCATATGTCCACCTCGCGTTGGTCCGACGGGATCATCGGGGGATCTATGCTAGCGTCTTACTGGATCAACGGACGGGTTTTCCACCTCGGGTTTGTCTGACGGGATCATCGGGGGATCTAGGCAGTGAACGCTGGATCATCGGATTGCCATGTATTGTTGTTGTGCATATGTATATTATGGGTTTGCCATAAGTATACATTGTCGTTATTGTTGTGATCATATTGACGTTGTCATATGAGTATGCATTTGTAGGTCTTGTGTTAGGACCATGTCCGTATGTTATGTTGATCTGATCTCGGATTAGACTGGCGTGATTGTCATGGTATTTCGTAATCTTGAGGTATGTTCCGTATTTCCTTGGTACTTGTCTTTGATGGACAATTGATTATCGTATTGGAATTGTCGATGTTATCCGATGGATTGAATTGGCTAGAGTTGGTATAATTTCCGTATCGCGAGTTATGATAATGTTTTGAGAACCTTGAGTATTGTTGAGATACCGCATGCATATTTCGGTATTATCTTAATGTGTTGTTAAGGATACGAATCGTGGATTCTCGTAAAGTTATGACGGTAAGATTACATTGGTCGTATTCTTACTTAGTATTTCCATTGATATGTTATTATTGACGAGATGTGATGGTTATCATTGTTGGATATTATGGCTGACCCCGTCGTGGGCTTTCTTTTTAGGTTCTTGGATTATCAAGCTTGTAGCGGTCGTGGAGAGATGAACTTCCCGGGGGATACTAGCAAGGGCATGTATTTGTGTTTTGAGTTTCTGATCAGTTGTTGTATTCCGCTGCTAGAGTATTTTAATTGTTTGTCTTTATCCGCTGCGTGAGTATTCTTAAATGGCCTTTTTGGTATCCAGTAACTTAGGTTACTTTGGCAATCATTTTCTAAATCTATTACGTAGATGCGTGTAGCGATAGCTTAACGTATGTTTTTTTAAAGCTGTTGAGTTTTGGCATTTTGGGCCTTGTGGTTTCAAATGAGTTTTTACGACGGTTTGATAAACGAGTTTTATAAATCTTCGAATGTTTTTAATAGATAATACCATCGTTAGCCTCTTGGGCGTTTGTAAATATTTGCGAAAATTTCCTTCAGCCTTGTGGGTTCTATCTCGGGGCCCACGGCGCTGTAATATTCCCGGTCGGATCTGGGGGTGTTACAGAATATGGTATCGGAGATTAGGTTGTGAAAACCTAGGCAGTCGGGTCGAGTTGGGTCGTGCTTTTGTCGTGTCATTCGAGTTGTCGGTTGACAAGTGTTTGAGCTCTGGGTTTTTGTTGTTCACTCGGGCTTGTGCGTTATGTGATTTACCAGTGTGGTACTGGGATTGTTGTAACTTTTTCAAATGGTGTTAACGTGTTTTTTCACATAGAGTTGTGCTGTTTTCTCGAGTTGAACTGAGTTTGCAAAATGTGTGTTTTGAAAATATCTGTGTCGAGTATTTTCTTGAGTCGAGACATGTGCCAGTATCACGGGGAATCGTCGGCTTCACGATCTGTAAGTATTGGATTTTTGAATTGCATTGAGATTTATTGTCGTTCTAAGTTGATATGTTCTGAGGTTCAGAAAGATATTATACGTTACAGTATAAGATGACAGAGTTGGGACAGGATTGATGATCTTGAGAAGTTATGATTTTGGAAATCAATATGTCGATTAAGTTTTGGAGGCAATTTGTGCATTTGGGAGAAATATTGTGGATTGTTCAGGAGAACATGTAGTCATGTTAGTTCATTTTGAGATATATGAACTGTTTTTGAGCATTTGAAAATGATACTTTTCAAAATAAATGTTTTACGGATGTTTTACCGTAAATGATTTTTGGGCCGAGACCTAATAGATTTTTGAAATTGTTTTATAACTCAGGACTTGGGGTCCGAAAAAAAGAGTTTCCTACTTTTTTTTAAACTTCTTGTAATGCGGAACGAGATACGGGCTGAGACCCTAATATTTCAAAAGACTTTTCTGTTTTCTTAAAAACTCCCGAGACTTGTAAAACACTTTATCAATCGTTTATCAATGTCGTTCCTGCCTTTCGGGGTTCTGGATTACTTGTTCAAAAGAAACTTCTCGGGAAGTCTTTCGCTGTGTTGATTTGTTTCAATGCATTGTCATAGCATAATTGAGGTGATCCAGGATGGAAAATGATTGACGTTACGAGTCATATGTGGAAAGGAGTGTTTAGTCGGAGTTTATATATTGAAAATTTCTAAACTTTATCGTGTGGTTTTCCGATGGAATAGCGAACCGAATTGGTATACAGTAATATGAATGTAGTCCAGCATTTGCATAATTTTCATTTGAAACTTCGAAATCATGTAGAATCGAAGGAAACTGTTATCGAATACTTGGCACCAGCGAGCCGATTTAATTTTTTTCGAAAATTGATTTCGTGGACTTACGAAAATTTATGTTTTGAGTTTTGAAATTTTTGAAAGAACTTTCGGAAATTTGTCTTTTGACGAGACTATATGATTTCAAACTGGTTTTGAAAATATGATCGATATAAATACGCATTTAGTGCATAATGCATATCATGATGGAGTTATGAGTGTGACTCACAAACTGGATAAGGCATCAGTACGGTACGATGAATAAAGATTCGAACTTCAGTATGGTAGTTGGTTATCTAGAGATGATCGGTTGATTGATCGGATAAGAAGAATATGCTACAGGATGTAGAATTCATGCAGAGGATGTAATTTTGGAACTGTGGGTTTTGTGAAACTGAGACATTGGATATGGTAACCCCATGCTGGTTGCTTTGAATATTGAGTGGTCGTTCCCACTCCATATAGGATTGGATATGTTCGCCAGTCGGCTATGTTTATTGAGATCTACTGTACGTGATTGGTGTGTCATTTTGAGAATGTTATTCTTTCGTATATACATTTTTGGTTAGTTGTGTTGACCATGTTGGAGCTTACCGTGTGAAAGTATTCTTGAAGTGTGTTTTGACCTTTGGATGGTCGAATTAGAGTTTATCATGTTGATGATATTCTTGGCTAATTGTTGATTGATCATCGTTAACGATCGTATGAGCGTTCGGACGTTATGTCGATATTTCGGGGTCTGTTGTCATTGTTTTGGACAGTTGTTTCACAGTTGTATCGTGTATTATTGATTTGTATCCAGATTGGGATTTGATTGTGTGATCAGGCAGACAAGATCTGACACGGATAGATTATTTCATCTGACGATAATATATCTGGTTGGGACTTATAGAATTGTGATTGTAAAGTGTATTGAGACTTTACAGTGAGGTCACTAGCTAGTATCTCAGGAGATCCTCGACTTTGCGCATTGGTAAGTATGCTGTTGTGGTTATTCTATAGTGATGATGATTGATCATTGTCGTGATGGTTTTGGGATATTTTGGGTTGAACGGTATGTTTGTTTGTTTTATGACGGATTGCAAGTTTCGAGGACGAAACTTATTTTAAGTGGTGTAGAATGTAATATTCGGAATTTCTACTACTGATGTTTAATATTATTTTATCCGAGTTATGTTGTACAAAGATGGAATGCATGCAGTATGGATAAAATAATGAAGGACTGAGATGTCAGTATTGGTATAATTGTCGTACTTGGTCGACAATTGGATGTAAGAAGTATATGTATTCAGTATGCCGTATGTTCGTATTCTGTATGTTGAGACGTTGGACAAGAATAGCTGAAAATGGCTAAGTGTAACATTATTAGCGCACGCTAATAATCATGAGTAGCGCACACTATCGTGCAGGTTTAGCGCACGCTACGGATATAAGATAACGCACGCTATTGCGATCGGATCGGAAGGAATCTGCGTGTGGACCGTGCCACTTTCGACGCACGTTCGATAAGTCAACGGATGTTGTAATGTAGTGATAGCGCACGCTAATGCATGTTGATTAGCGCACGCTAATCGTATATCGGACAAAAAGGAATCTTATCCTCGTCGGCACTTTCGGCGTGTGGACTGTCTTCTAAGCATACAGACAAACGAGTCAACTATGAGTAGCGCACGCTAAGGTAGGACACTTGCGTACGCTAAATAGAGGCATTTACGTACGCTATTGCATGGGCATTGCGTACGTAAATCACTTCATGCAGTAAGACAGTTGCCTCTGGACTTCGATAGCGCACGCTAACAAAGACAGTTAGCGCACACTAAGTGTGTAACGTACGTTAACTGAAGATGTTAGCGTACGTTAGTAATGTACAGTATATATATAAGTACAGTTGGCCAAAATTCGTCATTTCCGTCCATTTCTTCATGTGAACCGATAGAGAGAGGTCTTAGAGAGAAGTTGAGGTTCCAAACACTTGAGTTGATCATTCCTAACAACATTTGAAGCTTGGAAGTGATTGAAAACGGATTCAACCTTGGGATTCAATCCATTCCTTCAAAGAAGTAATTACTCTCCACTTTGGGATTTCATTTTGGATTATATATGATGTTCTTGAGTTGATGATCGTCATGTTTATGAGTTGATTAGTATGGTTATGAGATGGATTACTGAGTTATGTTGACAATATGGTTGATATGCGGATATTGATATGATTCGTGTGGTTTTGAACGGTGTTGTTTTTCTTCAAGAGATATGTTGGTTAATATCTCCCTTTATTTCGGGTTTTTAATGTTGTTGTTATTGTTTACTTCGTATGATGATGAACATGCAAGTGACTATGATTCTTGGTGTATATGATATGATTAAGAAGACTATATGTTGAAATGTTAGTGGAAATAAGATTTGGACACTTGTTTGGAAAGTAAAGTGTATAAGGTTCGACTTTGGAAAATCACCACCGATTCTTGAAAACTCCAAAAATTCTGAAACATAACAGTATAATAGAGCATCGAGTTAGCTTTCTAATGGTTCAAACAGTGAGTTAATCGGAGTCCGGATGAGTGAGTTATGCTCAAAATGGTAAAAACTATACTGTCTGTATTCTGGGAACAGGTAGCGCACGCTATTGATGAAGTTAGCGTACGCTAACATGCCTGGGCGTATAAAAACGTAAAGCAGTCGGGAATTTCATTTCCCAACCCATCCTAAACGATCCCCTTTCATCCCAAATCACCCAAACTCGATTTTTAACCCCTAAACCTCAGCTTTTGAGTTGGTTTATCAAGTGATAACATCTAGGAAAGCTTGGAACAAAGATTATAACATCATTATTGATTCTTTCGCCGGATTGAAGGTAATTGGCTTGAACTCTAATATTTTGGGATGTTTGAGATTCTTGATATATTTTGGTGGCTTAGTTCGTATCGATGGCTAGAATCATGTAATGTTGAAGGATATATATGTTTGTGATTATGTTCTTCGTGTTCTTGATGTGGTTGGTGTTTGTTGATTGATGATTCGAATGTACCTTTGAATTCCGCCTTCAAGGTGTTTGATTGAAGTTTTGAAAGAGAAATTGATTGGAATATTTCGGTTAAGTTTGTATACTCGCCTTATCGAATCGATATGTAGGCTTTGTGGAATCATGGGAATGAATTCGTAATTATTTGAGTTAGATTGTTCGGACTTGTGTTTAATCGTGATATTTTGGAATCGTTGGGTTTGTGGATTAGTTATATCGATTGTTGACTGTTATCGAATGTATGTTAAATCGATTATTGTAATAGGTTGAGATTATTGATCGATGTTTAGAACCATGCTTTGCGGTCGTATTCAAGAATGTTCGTAGATTGCTTTGATCAGGGCCGAGGGACATGTAGACGACGGCAAGGAATTGGTAACGGCTTCATTGGTATCGAGGCAAGTTATTACTTGCTCAGTTTATAATATTTAATGAATGGTTTCAGTTTCATTCGTTTATAATTCGTATAGCAATGTTTATAAATCGTAATCACAGGAGAGTTGAGATTATAGGTTGTATTTGAGTTTTGGGAATTAAATCATAATGTATATGATTTACATTCTTGTTGGCATACTTGGTATCGAGGATACATCATGGTATAGACAAAGGCGTGAATTATTTACCATTCGTGACATTTCGGATCGTCGAATATTCAGAATAATGGTTCGTGATGGTCTGGACATTGAGATCGTTCTCGAAGGACTCGGGGCAAGTACTCTATTCATTTTTATCATTTGTGTCGATCATGTCGTGATACATTCATGTATTGTTGTTGTCATGCATTTGTGCATTGTTGTTGTCGTGTACTGTGTACTGTTGTTTTGTGCAGTTGTGCATTGTTGTCATATGTCCACCTCGCGTTGGTCCGACGGGATCATCGGGGGATCTATGCTAGCGTGCGCTGGATCAACGGACGGGTTTTCCACCTCGGGTTTGTCTGACGGGATCATCGGGGGATCTAGGCAGTGAACGCTGGATCATCGGATTGCCATGTATTGTTGTTGTGCATATGTATATTATGGGTTTGCCATAAGTATACATTGTCGTTATTGTTGTGATCATATTGACGTTGTCATATGAGTATGCATTTGTAGGTCTTGTGTTAGGACCATGTCCGTATGTTATGTTGATCTGATCTCGGATTAGACTGGCGTGATTGTCATGGTATTTCGTAATCTTGAGGTATGTTCCGTATTTCCTTGGTACTTGTCTTTGATGGACAATCGATTATCGTATTGGAATTGTCGATGTTATCCGATGGATTGAATTGGCTAGAGTTGGTATAATTTCCGTATCGCGAGTTATGATAATGTTTTGAGAACCTTGAGTATTGTTGAGATACCGTACAGATATTTCGGTATTATCTTAATGTGTTGTTAAGGATACGAATCGTGGATTCTCGTAAAGTTATGACGGTAAGATTACATTGGTCGTATTCTTACTTAGTATTTCCATTGATATGTTATTATTGACGAGATGTGATGGTTATCATTGTTGGATATTATGGCTGACCCCGTCGTGGGCTTTCTTTTTAGGTTCTTGGATTATCAAGCTTGTAGCGGTCGTGGAGAGATGAACTTCCCGGGGGATACTAGCAAGGGCATGTATTTGTGTTTTGAGTTTCTGATCAGTTGTTGTATTCCGCTGCTAGAGTATTTTAATTGTTTGTCTTTATCCGCTGCGTGGGTATTCTTAAATGGCCTTTTTGGTATCCGGTAACTTAGGTTACTTTGGCAATCATTTTCTAAATCTATTAAGCTTGCGTGTAGCGATAGCTTAACGTATGTTTTTTTTTAAACTGTTGAGTTTTGGCATTTTGGGCCTTGTGGTTTCAAATGAGTTTTTACGACGGTTTGATAAACGAGTTTTATAAATCTTCGAATGTTTTTAATAGATAATACCGTCGTTAGCCTCTTGGGCGTTTGTAAATGTTTGCGAAAATTTCCTTCAGCCTTGTGGGTTCTATCTCGGGGCCCACGGCGCTGTAATATTCCCGGTCGGATCTGGGGGTGTTACAAGATCCAAATAGCATTGATATTTGCATCAACATTGTGCTGACACCTACATATACACCAACAACCTAATCAAATTATCATGGGCTATAGTGTGTCAACATCAAAATAATGCACAAGCTCATCAGAAATTCGCCTATATGCATATAACAAAAGGCTAGAAAAGAACATAACTACAAATTCTTCAAGTGCCTGTGATAATATACTAAATTGGACATGCAATCATACTCCCAACTGCATCTTCCATGACTGGAAATCTGGCTGGAACCGGTAGAATTCTGCTCTAGGATTGACAGCTTCCTTGACCTCAACTCTATAACAATCTAGTCCCAACACATAGCCATGCACTTGTAATATCCGCGTTTTCTATTTTTAGTAATTTCTATTTTTGGTGTATATTCGTTTCGGACAACTCGCTTGGCACTGTTTTGGAATTCTGAACCTATTTTGTTCTTGGAGTTTCTCCGCTTAGATGGGTCTCGATGATGTTTTTACGTAATTTCATCTTGTGTTATATTTTTGTCTCGTGTGTATTCGATTCTCGTTAAACTCGCTCGATTTCGTCATTTTCTTACTTCCATGAGTTCGTATGATTGAGTACAGCATGTTGTGAGTTTCGGATTGTTAATCCGACGTTGTGTCGTGATTTTTCGGATGTTTGGGCCGTTTTTGTAATTTCCTAGAAATTTAGGGAATTTGTCCCTTGTTCGACTTTAGTTGTGTACCTCAGATCGTTTTGGGGTTCCGTACTTCCATTTCGTGTTATTGCTGCCCAAATTATCGATTCCTATTGCTTTTATTCTCTTCCCGTATCATTTTCGTCATTTTGGGACCTGAGGGGGGGTGTGGGCCGCGGCACAAGGATTGTGCGCCGCGGCACACACATTACCCGTGTTGGCGGCGAGCAGTGCATCGTGCCGCGGCACAAGGATTGTGCGCCGCGGCACACAGCCGAGTCAGTGCCGCGGCACACTTGTCCGGGCCGCGGCACACCTGTGTGGCACTTGCCGGCCAAAACCTACTGTACCGCGTACCGCGGCACAGTCCGGCAGGGCCGCGGCACATGCCGAGTCTGAGCCGTGGCACACTTCGAATGAGCCGCGGCACAACGAGCGGTCAGCCGATCACTGGGCGCAATTTTTGGCCCTGTGCCGTGGCACAGTTTAGCTGAGCCGCGGAACACAATGCGGTCAGCGCTATATCAGCGTTTCTTTTCAGCGGATGCAATTCATTTCCTCCTTCCTTCCACCGTGCGCGAGAGAGAGAGGGTTGAGAGGGGGATTTTTCTCCATCTACCATTTGATTGTGTGTTTTTCTTCATCTTCCTTCGATCGTGTAGCTCGGATTGTGGATCTAGCACGTGTTCTTCGGATTATAGGGCTTGAATCTTCAAGAGGTAAGAACTCCTTTAACCCTAGTATGATTTTGGGGAGGGTTTGGTGGTGATCTTGTGTTTTAATTCGAATTAACCGATGTTGTTATTAGATTTTGATAGTATTCTCGTGACCCTTGGTTTTCTTGTTATTGGTTGGGATGAAATCCCGTTGTTACACCGTTGACCGATTTCATTTCCTTATGCACTCTTGGTGTCCGATGAATTGTCCCAACGGGTAGAATTAGGATTAATTCTTACCCTTCCGCATTATTGAGACTTGTTGTATACCGTTATTGTGTTAGGAGCGGATTTGGAAGGATTGTTCGGACCAAAACCTATTCCTTCGTTGTTTCCCTTGTTTCATCGTGTTCAAGGCAAGTACATGTATTACATTTCGTTATGTATGTTGTGATTTTCGAAATGAATGATGAATGGTGATTTTTGGGTGCGTGAGTTGTGTTCCTTCCACCGGAGTGTCGGCGGGATGTCCGGGGTCGATACTAAGGGGTACGGCCGCGGAAGTGGACTTGGGTGCGTGTGTGATTGAACTTCCACCCGGAGTGTCCGACGGGATGTCTGGGGGTCGATACTAAGGGGTACGGCCGCGGAAGTGGTATCCCACCCGGAGTGTTCGACGGGATGTCCGGGGGTCGATACTAAGGGGTACGGCCACGGGATACCAGTTGTGATTTTGTGATATCGTGATGATTGAAAACTGATTTGATTGCCAATGTAGTATTCCGGAATATATATATATATGGCAAATGGCTTATGATTGAGATGATTGTGTAAAAACCGTACTCTTGTATATAATGTTGTGTAATTGTGTACTTGCACTAGCTATTCGAATGTTAACCCCTTAAATGGGGGAAATGCGTCTTATGCATTTCAGGTACCGGGAGGGTTGAGGAGCAGGCACGGGACACGCACGCAAAGGATGGGCTGGCTTGATGATGTGGCTCGAGTCTGCATTTTTATGTTTTGTCATTGCATTGTCGAGTATTGAAGTTAGACTGTCTATTTTGAAACTTGGTTTAAGTCCCCTGCGTGGGCAATAAATTGGTATTTAACCTCTGTTCATGTATTACGTTAAAAATGTTTTGGCCGAGGCCACGGCCTTATTTACTTTTGAGTGCGTCATTCGGGATTACATTGTGGTTTATATGTCATGTGTTAGCCTGGTAGACCTCACGAGGGTTCTACGGCGTGTAATGTCCCAGTTGTGAATTAGGGTGTTACAGCACTTTGCTTGAAGGGTCAATTGCATATACTCTCCCTTTTGCCACCACTTCATCTGTGCCCATCCAGCTAAGTATGTTGCATGGTTGATTAAGAAGACCAAGGTTGCTTGCTTGTACAGACTACACAATCCAAACTAACTTGAAAACCAGCAAGATTTTACGATATACAACAAATTGCGCTTACAATCAACAAATTGAACATTCTAAACCACAACACAGTAAAATGTTTAATTCCTAACTCAAAACATAAGTAACAAGACTTGAAAATATGCAGGCAGCAAACTTGACCCATAATATGCACATTTGCATGAAAATTCTTTGAGCACACATACGCTTTCCGGTAGTTATATACATAATAAATTCGATAGCATAAATTTCAACTAAGAATGATAGCTTGGCAGTTAAATCATGCATTTCACGAGCTCAATAACAATCTAAATCATCTTAATTTTCCATCTATTATGACAGAGAGAAGAAACTGAGAATAAAGTAAATGTCTTTTTTTTCTGAATAACAAGAGCTGAGCTGATGAAAATTTTTGAACATTTTCTAACATAATCTTAAGAATTCCTAACATTACATTAGCAATTACACTTCCCTGATTATAAAATCATGACATTTTAAAATGGAAAATATTACAACTCATACATAAAAAAAAGAGACCTCAAAATTAAACTTACTTTAGAATTTCCAGTCACAGGGCCTGCTGTAGTACTCCTTTCACCATTGACATGCCCATCCTACTTACAAAATATAGGCAAGCCATTAGATGATTAACAATATAACAAACTACTATATGATTTTAAAGCTAATTGTGAAGTAACTTGCCTCTGCATTAGCATGACTACTCCTATGCTTACTTCCAGCATCACTAGGAATACCAAAAAATCAAATACCACTTGCACTTCCTGTTTGCTTATTTCCAGTCTTTCTAAATATGTTTGTGTGGTTTTTGGGTATTGATGTAGTTTTTTGGATGTGGTGTACTTTTTTATTGTTGGTGTTTATATATGGTGATTGGTGGTGATTGTAGTTATGTTTGTTATGTTAGTTTACATTGTATTGAACATATGGAAGTCGCATGTTAAAAAACAGATTTGTGGATTTTAAAAAATTTGAGTTTTTTTTTCATAAAAAAAATCATTTTAGCCAACAAGTTTTGCACATATATGTTAGGTTGTATACTGAAAAGTATACTTTATGCTTGTATTACCTTATTTCCCTATAACTACCTATGAGAATATTAATTACATTTAACATGTTTTGCATATTTATTCACGTTATGGTTATGCAAATGAAATGTCTAATTATTTTATATTGTATATAATGTGGTGTGTTGGTGTCACATGGAAGACAATATTATCAGTGCCTTATACAATAATATAATAGTTCATAACTTATATAATTATTAGACAAATTATGTGAAAGGTTGTAGTGAATGCTTGAGATTAGTTGTTCTTGACTATTAGCATACATTAGCGTATTTGCATACGTTGAACTGGATCGAGGTGAGATAGTGTCTTCTGTACTGACTGTAAGAAGAACGTAAATCTCGGATAATTATTATTTCTTAATTCTAAGTATATTATATTTAATTATGTTTTTATAATACTTATTGCTTTTATTTACTATGGGTGAGAGTCAAAATGATCTACTCAATAAGCTTCGTATCTTGGGCAATAATATTATTTATATGATAGTTATTATTATTATATTAGACCCTGCAGGTCGATTTGATTCCGATATAATAATAAGGTTTGAGTGGTACTACTCTTGGATAAGATATTAATTAATTAAAGCTGTCAGTAGCTTATAATTAATTAATGGACATTCGATATCTTAAACACGGTAAATAATATATTTAAATAAGGATCCCGATTTTGTAAATTGGGCTTTGGGTTGGAAGTGCAATATTAATTCTTTAGTGGATTGAATTGATATTAATAGACTCAATATATTAGGAAAGGTCCTAATATGGAAATTTGAGGTCTATTAGGAGTCCTTCCCTAATCCTCCTTAAGATCCCTAGTAGTAGTCCAAGAGCCTATAAATAGGACATGTAGTTGTTCGGCCGAATTGATGTCTTTGTGAGGTTGTGAGATTGATTTTTCTTCTTGTGTTTAATTATATATCTAGACTTCTGTCTTTGATTCTACAATTTAGATAACACATCAATTTGATAAGAGTGTTTCCATAATACTAGAAAGCAAAGAAAAACCGAGTGCCAAAAACAAGGAGGTTCGGCCGATCCATATTGTGTCCAAGCACGATCCGGTAGCTCGTTGCCCACACAACATCCGGGTTAAGGAGGATCATACTCTAGAAGGTCTAAAGGTAGAAATACAAGGAGATCAAGACGAAAGCAACAACTACGCTTCAAAGGTAACATCCTATGATCTTTTAGATCTAGATTAGGATATTTAATTACCAAAATATTTATTTAATAAATAATAAATAATATTTGAATTGCTTATTAATCTTAGTAGTTAATTAATTGGCATGCCTAAATAGATCTTGTGCTCGTGGATGTGTAAAATGCGTTTATAAACTTTCACCAACTTCGCTTCCGCTGCGTTTTATTTCCAACAATTGGTATCGGAGTCAGATTTTAGACTTTTTACTATTTTAATTAATTTTGGTGATTAATTGATAGCAATTTAAATATTCATGTAATTTGATGTTGGTGTATTCTGCTAGATGTGTTCTTGCATGAAATATAATCCAATTATCATGGTTTTGTGAATGGTTTATTTATTTATTTTTATTATTTATGCAATTGTTGGTTTGGCCCGGTTTGTGGCATGTAATGATTTTTCCCGTGAGAAAATCCACGGGCAGATCTAGGATTTTATTTTTCATGTAATTATACTGTAAATTCGATGTATTTATTTCTTTTAAAATTGTAATCGAATTCGGAAAAGACAGAATCACGAAGAAGTAGAGCAGAACCAGGACTGCTGGACAATTGCAGCTGACATCAGCTCGGGTGTTGCCGAGAAGCACACGACTGCCTACCGAGAAGCACCGGGACTTGCTGCCAAGGGCCGCAGGCACGCTGGTCCGGGCCGGTTTGCCTGTTCGGGTCGGGTCGTCCAGTTTTTGGTTCGGTCCGTTTCATCGCCGTTTGTTGCGTCCGATGGAGAGTCGGGATTTAAAATTAAATTTTTTAGATATAATTAATTTAGCATAAAAAGTGAAATTTTAATTTTGGAAGTCCACGGACCGGCCGAGGAGGAGTGACGAGATGCTTGATCCAGTGGGAAAAATTGATTCGAAGATTTTCTTGGATTCAAATCAAGGAAGAATACCAATATAATTGGATAATTTAATTATCCATGCTTTATTTTGGTTTTTACTGTTATGATGTATGGCATGTATGAATGTATGCGTGATATGTTTCTTGCATGTTAGGACGAGAAAATTAAAAACCTTAAGGCTAAAATAACTAAGTGATTAAATTGATTTATTTTTTAAAATCAAATTGGCCTCCATAATTAATTTAAGTTTGAAGTAATTAGCATGCGCGTTGACATTAGGGTCGTCCTCCATATCGGATGTGCTAATTGTAAGTTCACTAATTTTAATTCCAAATGATAAGAAAAGGTAAATATTATTTTTTATGATAGGACCTCTCCATCTGTAGGACTATTATTTAAAAGATAATATTTTAAGATTGTTAAATTATGGTGTTCACTTAGGTGTATTAGTTAATAAGATCTCCATCGGAATCTATGTTGATTGATACATGGCCAATAAAAACCAACTATTACTTTTACTTGTCCTAACGTAAATTGACTAGATAGTAAAATTAAAGACGTAAAACTCTACTTGAAAAATGTGTGCGTAAACGTCGACACGATCGTGGCTTGCATATGCGCGTTTTTCGAGGTGTTGGTTTCTAGTATATATATTGTGTTTTGAGGTTTTTCAATATATTTTGCTATGCATTATATGATGAATGTTTTTAATTTTTATCTGAGATGTCTTTCAATCCACTTGCTGTAATTCTCAAAGAAAATAAACTAGATGGCACTAACTTTGCTGATTGGAAACATAACCTTAATATTGTCCTGACTGCTGAAGAACATAAGTTTGTTCTAACTGAGGAATGCCCGTTAGAGCCAGATGCGGATTCGACACCCGATGAGGTGAAAGAATTCCGCAGATGGAAGAGATCTGATGAGATGGCTCGCTGTTACATCTTAGCTTCTTTAGCAAATATGTTGCAGCATCAGCATCAGAGTATGGTCACGGCCACAGAAATGATGAAAAATCTCGGCGAGATGTTTGGTCATCAGAACTGGGCAGCTAGGCAAGATTTAATGAGGGTCTTGAAGACGACCCAAATGCCTGAAGAAACCCCGGTAAGGGATCATATTCTAAAGATGATTTCTCATCTAAACGAACTTGATATCTTAGGGTCTACTATCGATGCGGAAATGCAGGTCGATATCATCATAGGCAGCTTACCTAGGAGCTTTGAGCAGTTCGCCTGACCTACAATATGAATCGTAGGTAGTATACCTTGACGGAATTGCTGACAGGGCTTCAAGCTGCAGAAGGTCTCTTCAGGCAAGGGTATCAAGGTCTTGTGGCTACTAGTGTTTCGACTTCTAAACCCAAGTGGGGGAATAAGAAGAAGAAAAAAGTGGGCCAGAAGCAAGTCACAACTATCAAGGTAAAGACCAAGGCTCCTCATCCCGAGGAGAACAAAAAGGCAAAGGAAAAGTGCTACAAGTGCGGTCGGAAAGGACATTTTAAAGCGGACTACCGTGCTCTTAAGAAAGGTATGTCTCGTGCACTAGTAGTCGAAATAAGTTTGGGAGCTTGTTCTTACACTTCGTGGATAGTTGATTCAGGCTCCACTTATCATGTTTGTTTTGACTCGCATGGTTTTCAGGTAACCAAGCAGCTTAGTGCGGGCGAGATTACCATCAATTGGGGCGATTGTTCCAGGCTTATGGCTATTGTAATGGGAGTCGTGCAGTTGAAGATTAATGATAAATTATAAGTCCTCAATAATATATTATTAGTATCGGATTTTAGAATGAATTTAATTTCGGTTTCTAAATTATAATGTGATGGTTATTCACTTTCATTTGATGGTGATGCTATTATTAGGAAAAGAAATAGTGAATATGTTTGCAAATGTATTTTTAATGATGGAATGTATATCGTTAATACTGCACAAACTCCCATGCATAAATCACTTAACTTTTTATCTAAACCTAAAAATAGAAAAGAACCTTTGAGCATAAACCAAACATATCTATGGCATTTACGTCTAGGACATGTAAACCTTAAGATGATTCAAAGATTGGTAGATGATGGCCCATTGGATGACCTCCAAGTTGAGTCATTTTCAATTTGTGAATCCTATCTGGAAGGTAAGATGACCAAAAGGGGTTTCTAAACCAAGGGAAACCGTACTCAGAATATGTTAGAATTGGTTCATACGGATGTATATGGTCCAATTAAATATCCAAGCCAGGTGTGGTTTCTAATAGTTCATCACGTTTATAGATGATTATTCGAGACATGGATACATATATTTGATGCGACGTAAGTCTAAAGCTTTTGACAAGTTCAGAGACATCAAGGCTAAAAGGGAGAAGCGTCATGGGAAGAGTATCAAGTCACTACGAACTGATCGTGGTGGAGAATACCTTAGTGGAGAGTTTTTAGATTTCTTGGCAAATGAGGTGATTTCGTCCCAGCTCACTGCGTCAGGAACTCCACATCAAAATGGTGTTGCTGAGAGAAGGAATAGAACTCTTTTATAAATGGTTAGATCAATGATGAGTTCTTCAGATTTACTTATTTTGTTTTGGGGATACGCCTTGGAAACAGCAGCGTACATTCTAAACCTTGTGCCTTCGTAATCAGTTCTAGAAACACCCACGGAACTATAGAGTGGGCGAAATCTCAGTCTAGGACATGTTTAGATTTGGGGTACTCCAGCACATGTGCTGAATAAAGAAGCCGATAAGTTGGCATCTCGTACAGAAGTACGAGTGTTTGTAGGATATCCTAATGGAATGAAGGGTGGATTGTTCTATAGTCCCCAGGATCAGAAGGTCATTGTTAGCACCAATGCCTTATTCCTCGAAGAGAATTATATGATTTGTCGCAAGCCCATTAGCGAGATAATTCTGGAAGAGTTGAGGGGCGAGACTCCATCTATACCAATCGTACAAGTGCAACTAACACTGCACCATGTATCGATTCTGAGACTTTTACACCAACTCAGGATTTCCCTCGTTGTAATGGGAGGGTTGTCCGTCAACCGAAACAATTAATATGTAACACCCCCAAGATATTCGAGGTGTATTACAGCACCGTGGACCCCTACATGGGACCCACCAGGCTAACACAACAAAACAACACTCGACTAACCGTCTCGGTTAGCAAGGAAACAATTGTTAACAACAAGAACATAAAACGACACGTCCGGTACGACCGGCATAATAAACATCAACCGACAAATACAGTAACTCCAACGAAGACCAATCAAAATCCGAAAGGAAAAGCCTAAGTACTCGCGAGTACAATCTATAAGTTTACAATTTGGAAAACATCCACATCAAAAGAGACAGTAGGAAATAACAAGACTCAATTGCACATGTCAACAACCTTGGCCGACATCCTCGTACCATCCCAGCGCCCGATCGTCTGACTGAACATATCCTGAAATCCATAACAAGAATTTCCCCAAAACGGGTCCCCAAAGGGGTTAGCAATTACGCTAGTACAAGTATTCAAGGCAAACCAATCGCTTAGACATTTCATAGTACATGCACCAATATCATTTCAAAAACCAAAACCAGACATGTCTTTTCCGGAAATAAACAGTCAATCACATTTGCCTAGGACCGGGACGAAGCCACAAATCGCACTCGAGGCCTCTAAGGACCCTCCCAAGCTGGCCACATTCATAAAACAAACCAAGCACCACACGTCACCTAGGACCGGGACGAAGCCACGAATCCCACTCGAGGCCTCTAAGGACCCTCCCGAGCTGGCTAGCGAAATAGACTCATGAATCCAGGACGAAGCCATAGATTCCCTCGAGGCCCCGTCGGACCCTCCCGAGGTGAGCAAAGCATACACAATATACATTACCATTTCACGTTAAGCATAAAGGTTTCCAAAAATACTTGCCTTGAATAATTGACGACGCAATGAACGGAAAGGAAAGTCACCAACGAACGCTAGGAACCAACGAAACCGAACCTAACGATTCAAAGAATACAATCACAACCATTTCTAAATGAATACGGAATTGGAATACACCCGAAAACCCACCTACAATTCATGTATATTCGTATATAAACAACAACGAGGGCGGACCACAACCAAACCCTCTCGATTCCGTAAAAAACACGAAATATACCATGAATCCATAGGGAAACTAAGAATACCAACAAGATTAATCATATTCATCATGAATTAATCAACAAATCGGAACGAATCGGACAAAAACGCGAAAACCCCCAAATCTACCCAAAAGTAGGGTTCTAAAGATCTAACCTTGATTCGCTGGATCGAAGGATGTTATAGGATGATTGATTGATGTTATAACCTAAGAACTTCATGGATTTGTTTTTAAACAACATGGATTCAATATTTCCAAGACCACATCCGCGGAAGAGAAAGGAAAGATTGAGAAAAATGGCCAAAAACCCGTGTGCAGGGCCTTATATAGGCTGTCTGCCGGCTGGGTTACGTACGTAACCGGCCAAGGCTTACGTACGTAACCGAGTCACTGCCCCAAAACTTCCGGACCATTACGTACGTAACCGGCCAGGGCCTTACGTACGTAACCAGCCTTACATACGTAACTGCCGATCACTACCGGCCGTAACTCGGCGATCTTGCACAGGCGAACGACGGCCCGAACGACCCCGAAACCCGAACCTGAATATGAATCGAAGATACAGTTACGAATTACTCGCAAAGACGAACTCGATAACTAAGAGAACACACGATTCTGAGCCCCGAAGGCTCGAAATTCGACAACAGAAAGTAATTACCC
The DNA here is from genome assembly GCA_033398695.1 of Orobanche coerulescens. NCBI lineage: Eukaryota > Viridiplantae > Streptophyta > Magnoliopsida > Lamiales > Orobanchaceae > Orobanche > Orobanche coerulescens. Next base: position 78,846,116 of record CM065808.1, read on the forward strand.
CAAACTTTGGGAAATTACGAAAATGGCCCAAAACGTCCGAAATACACGATACATGATCGAAACACCAAGCCGAATCTTGCAACATGAATAATAACATTAAATGAACTTACGAGAAAGTCGAAACAACAGTTTCGGACGAGATTCGCAAGAATCGAACTCAAGTGCGGAAAAACCGCTAAAAAGCACGGAACTCAACAAAACGACACCGAAACGAGCTCGGATGACAAAAAGTGCAGAAGTAATCATTCCGGGAATGACGAAACGGTCATGAGCGAGTCGTCAAAATGGACTTTCTCCAAAAAAAAGAAATTACCGGAAATCGAAATTATGGGTGTTACATAATAAGTGTAGGAGAGTCTTCGAACTCAATCCCAGGCGAAAATGAATCAGATCCCTGGACTTACAAAGAGGCAATCCAAGATACAGATGCTGACTCCTGACAAGTAGCAATGGAATCAGAAATGGGATTTATGGATTCAAATAAATTTTGGGAGCTAGTAGAACTATCTGATGGGGTACAAGCCATTGGGAGTAAGTGAGTCTCTAAGAGAAATAAAATAGGTGATGGGAAGGTGGAAACCTTCAAAGCGAGGCTTGTTGCGAAAGGTTACACTCAGAAAGAGGGTATCGATTATGATGAAACCTTCTCGCCTGTAACACCCCCAATCCGCTCAGGGATATTACACGCCGCAGAACCCTTCCTCAAGGATCTACCAGGCTGGTAACAACATATAACAACTCAACCATGCCTTTAAGGCTAAAATGACTCAATAGACCGATTTGGTCTTTCAATAAATACATACAACTCAATTACAAATCATGCCCACGCAGGGGTCAAAATACAACCACACCCGTACAATGGGAAAAGTATAGCAGCGGAAAATAAAGTACAACTGAACCAATACACGATGTACGGTTCCTCATATGATTAGTATCGATCAACTTTCATCATCCTTCGTGCCGACCCTGTGTTATGCTCCAAAACCTGAATGCAAAAATAGACATCTACCCCCCGAATACTCGGGGGTTAGCAAAACTCCACTGTTTTGCTAGTGTAAGAACAAAGTGCAAATACGAGCCATACAATTCACATTCCACGAATGATAATAATTCGGAATCCTCAAAGATTCAAATACAACAAGATGAACATTTCCAGAGGCAAGAGTTTGAGTAAAGACTTCCCAAAATTACATGATCAAAATATCAAGGGAAATAATTTATAAAATGATTTGAAATACCATCAGGAGTTTTAATAGAAAACAATTTAGGATTATCAAATCTTACTTTTCAAAACCCAAAAGGAAAAAAGGGGGGTCACCGCCCCAAAGGTTTGTTTTCCGTAAAAATGACATTTACCAAACTGTTGGGATTTTAGCCCCAAATCCGTAAAATGACTTTTACAAAACCATTGGGATTTTAGCCCCAAATATCATCAACTCACAGTACACGAGAACGACAACAAGGTTCGTCTCCCAACATCAAAATCCACAAATAAAGGATTTAAAACAAACAACAAAATATTCTAGTGCCATCCTAGCCGAGTAAGTCAAACGAATACTTACCTCTTACACACTTAGTCAATGCATGCAATCATGAAAACCGTTCAAAAGCACTCATTTCCGGAAATGCCAATATCAAATCACATTTGAAAAATCCACCACAATTAACCGTCGATCCACGTCTCTGTGGACCCCTACCGAGACCCCGTCGGATCTAACCCGTAGTGGTTAAAAGCAAACTCGTCGATCCACGTCTCTTGTGGACCCCTACCGAGACCCCGTCGGATCTAACCCGCAGTGAGCATACACACACACACGTTACTCATGCAATACTAATATGCTAAGAATGTAAGTTCATCAAGAATACTTACTAGAGATGGCCACTAATCCGATACCATTATCAAACTCTTCAAAACACAATAACAAGATTAAATACGGAATACATGATTCCGTAACTTTAAACAACAGGGATATCATCAAAGCCTTCAACGTTCAAAATTATCAAATCATAATCAATTCCCAAACACACCGTTCACAAAACACACAAGCGTTTTGAAAGAGAGCCTTTAACGAGGCCAAACCGAAATCTTTTGAAACTTCATTTCAAACAACCAAACAAACACACCAAGACGATCACCGATCATCATATCCATAAAATAAGAAAATTATGGGCAAGGTACTTGCCTCGATACCACGAGCACGGAACCGCGAACGGAGACGGCTGAACCGGGAAGCTTCGGAACGTCCGATTCTATCGAAAAGGAAGACGACAACGAACGGAAGAGTTCAACTCGGTTTCTTCGCAAGAAACTCGACCCTAACAACATATAATCAATAAATCATCTATCATACGAGGAAGAATAATCGTAGAACGCCCGAAAACCCCTCTAAGACATTTTACCGAACACCTTCAAGGCGTCGGTCAAGAACTCGACCCAAACAACGAATCGATACGATCCAACCATGGAATAATAAAGGAAATGATATAATACATCTAAATAATCATCAATCCATCCCAATCCTAAGTTAAATTGGATTAAACGGACGAAATCGAACAAAATACCCAAAATCCCTAAAATTAGATTTTTAGAAAATCTGACCTGATTCGGTAGATCGGAGGATGTTATAAGAGGGATGATTGATGATATGAACTCCAAGACTTCATGGATTTATTGTCCAACAACATCTCTCCATGATTAACCAAGCTTCAGCCGCAGAAGGGAAGAAAACGAGTGAGAAATGGCTGAAGAAAAACGCTGCCAGGCCTTAAATAGGCCGACTGCCGGCCGGGTTACGTACGTAACCGGCCATGGCTTACGTACAAAACCGGCCATGGCCGAACTCACTGCTTGGAAATGCCGGAAACGTTACGTACGTTACCGGCCAGGGCCTTACGTACGTAACCGGCCTTACGTACGTAACTGCCGATCACGACCGTACGTTACTCGGCCAGGGCTGGCCTGGCCCCAGCATGCCCGGCCATGACTCAGCCGGGACCAACTCCGACGGCCCGAACGACCCCGAAACCCGAACCTGAATATGAATAGATGATACAGTTACGACGTACTCGCAAAGACGAATCTAAGAGCTAAGAGAACACACAATTCCGACCACCCGAAGGCTCAGAATTCGACAACGGAAGTAATTACCCAAAACTTTGGGAAATTACGAAAATGGCCCAAAACGTCCGAAAATCACGATACGCGATCGAAACACCAAACCAAAGCTCGCAACGTGCATAATAACATTAAATGAACTTACGAGAAACTCGAAACAACAGTTTCGGATGAGATTCGCAAGAATCGAACTCAAGTGCGGAAAAGTCGCTAAAAAGCTCGGAACTCAACAAAACGATACCGAAACGAACTCGGATGACAAAAAGTGCAGAATTAATCATTCTCGAAATGACGAAATGGTCATGAGAGAGTCGTCAAAACGGAGTCCGGCCGAAAAAAGAAATTTACCAAAAATCGAAAATTGCGGATATTACATCGCCGGTAGCCATGCTTAAGTCAATCCAGATTCTTTTAGCTATAGCTGCACATTTGGATCTGGAGATTTGGAAAATGGATTTCAAGACTGCATTCTTGAATGAGAGTCTAGACAAGTAATTTTATATGCGCCAACCAGAGGGATTCATTGCTGAGGGAGAAGAGCACTTAGTGTGCAAGCTTAAGAGATCCATTTATGGACTTAAGCAGGCATCTAGATCTTGGAACACTCGATTTGACGAGGTTGCCCATTCATATGGATTCGTCCAATGTCCGAGTGAGAATTTTGTGTATAAGAAATGCGATGGAAACGTGTTGGTGCTTCTTGTACTGTATTTAGACAATATCCTTCTGATTGGAAACAACGTGAATGAGTTGTTGGGCGTACGGGTATGGCTATCTGATCAGTTCTATATGAAGGATTTGGGAGAAACAGGACACATCCTTGGAATCAGAATCTTTCGTGATCGGAAGAAAAGGATATTGTGCTTATCTCAGGTATTTTATATCGATACAGTGCTAAAGCGGTTTAACATGGATAATTCCAAGAAAGGTTTTATACCTTACAGACATGGAATTCAACTATCTAAGGATATGTGTTCCAAGACACAAAAGGAGATAGATGATATGAAGTTGATCCCTTACGTGTTAGCTGTGGGAAGCCTCATGTATGTTATTCTTTGCACTAGACCAGATATCTGTCATGTTGTAGGCATGACTACTAGATATTAGTCGAACCCAGGACCAGGACACTGGATTTCTGTCAAGCACATACTCAAGTACCTGAGAAGGAATAAGCACTATATGCTAGTATATCAATCAGACGACCTATGTCCATTGGGTTATACTGACTCAGATTTTTCATCAGATAATGAAAAGTCCAAGTCTACTTCAGATTATGTGTTTAGCCTGGGACTTAGATGTGATTCCCGATTTGGCAAAGGGTATTATATTTTATTGTGATAATATCGGTGCAGTCGTAAATTCGAGGGAACCACGAGCTCACAAAAAAGTAAACATATCAACCGCAAGTACCACATCATACGACACTTCGTAAATGAAGTAGATGTAGTTGTAGCCAGGGTTGCATCAGAAGATAATCTTGTTGATCCTTTCATGAAAGGCCTACCATCAAAAGTTTTTTAAAGGCATGTGGAAGGAATAGGATTACGGTGTATGGCGGCATTGCTTTGAGTATAAGTGGGAGATATGAGAGACTATGTAATAGAGTAGTATACGTAAAAGCATGCTTTGAGTATAAGTGGGAGATTGTTAGGGTTGTATACTGCAAAGCATACTTTATACTTGTATTACCTTATTTCCCTGTAACTACCTATGAGAATATTAATTATATTTAATCACATGTTTTGCATATTTATTCACATTATGGTTATGAAAATGAAATGTCTAATTATTTTATATTGTATATAAAGTGGTGTGTTGGTGTCACACAGAAGATCACATTATCGGTGCCTTATAAAATAATATAATAGTTCACAACCTATATAATTATTAGACAAATTATGTGAAAAGTTGTATTGTATGCTTGAGATTAGTTGATCTTGACTATTAGCATACATTAGCGTATTTGCATATGTTGAACTGGATCGAGGTGAGATAGTGTCTTCTGTACTGGCTGTAAGAAGTGTTGGGTTTTCCATCGAATACATAAATCAGCAGTAAAAATGCAGCAGAATAATAAATATGAAAACCCAATTTAGGATCTCATGCAGTAATCTAATTATTTGATTAAAGAGTTAATCGAATTACCTTAATCCGACGAACAGATCTAGATCCGGACTAGAAGAAGATGAACATCTCCTTCCTCTTTGGGTGATCTATACACGAACAATTCCACAAGCCGGATTGCTAGATCCATACGAATATATATTGATAAATAGTACAACACAAATTCCTTACTAGAAGAATTGTACTATTGATCAAGATCAACTAAGGGAAGAAGACCAGATGACCGACTTTATTTTCCTACAGTAGGAGGTGTAGGCCGATTTCTATTTCTTCTTGAGAGGGGGCAATTTTTTTAGGTGTAGGTCTTCTCTTATGACAACTCCGGAGTTAGCATACACTCCTTATTTATACTAAGTAATCCCTAGATTTAATAATCTAGTATTTGCTTAGTTACCCCTCATCTTATTAAATAATACAATATATATAATATCCAATATTATATATTACTTATTATTTAATCTCCTCATAAATATAATATCCAATATTATATTATTATTCCCAATTGATATTTATTCCTAGTTGTCTATAATTGTCGTACGTGCGACCCAAAAGGCTTATATTATGTTGGTAATTATTTAATACCTTATTAAATAATAAATCATAAGCGACATCTAGCAGGACATTATGATTACCCAAATAATATAAGTTAATAGTCCATTAAACCTTTTAACATGTCAAATCCCTTTGTCACGCGATATCATATTTGAACTAAGTCTTGGAGTCTGTCATACTTATTTATGTTCAAATTCTTTCTCGATCTTAAGTAGACATATTGAATCAAATGACTCTTCATTTGTGCATGGCCATGCATTTCCTTCACGTAATATCCGCAATTTTAATTTTTGGTAATTCTTTTTTGGCAGGAGTCCATTTTAACGTCTCGCTTATGACCATTTCGTCATTCTGAGAATGATTAATTCTGCACTTTTTGACATCTGAGTTCCGTGCTTTTTGGCGACTTTTCTGCATTTGAGTTCGATTCTTGTGAATCTCGTTTGAAACTTTTGTTTCTTGTTCCCCGTAAGTCCGTTTAACTTTGTTAGACGTGTTGTGAACTTTGGTTTGGTTATTCGATCACGTATCGTGATTTTTGGGCATTCTGGGCCATTTTGTAATTTCCCAAAGTTGTGGGTATCCGCCTTCGTATTTATTGTTTCGACCCTTTTCATGGTCGCGTGTGAGTTTATTTAGAGCTCAAGCTCTTAGTATGATCATATTCTGGAGCTTTACGTATATATCTTGAACTTGAATATTCGGTCGGAGAAATCCATCATCGTACCCATTTTTGAGGGTACTGTTCCTGTTATTTCTGAGTCGTTAGCGCACGCTACATCCGGGTGGTTAGCGCGCGCTAAGGTACAGTAGTTAGCGCACACTACGGGTTTGGTAGCGCACGTTAACTGGTAGTTCGAGGTAGTCCAGGAGCTACTGGACTGGGACTGGAGTCTCGTTAGCGCACGCTACAGTTGGTAGATAGCGCGAACTATTCTCTGCTTAGCGCACGCTACCTGGTAGGTGCAGTTCTGTCCAGGAGCCCCTGGACTGGATTTTTGGCTCGTTAGTGCACGCTACGCATATTGTCGAGCGCATGCTAACAGTGTTGCGGGCGGAATGTCTGGGGCGTTCACCCCGTTATCGCGCGCTAATGAGGTGTGTTTAGCACACGCTAATAACTGTCCCGTATAAATACTGGACAACACCCTTTATTCCGTCATTTATCTCCCTCTTCATCTCTTTTTGTCGGGAGCAAGTTCTTGGGGCGATTTTGGGCGCTCTTCATCATCAAGTGTCATCTTGGGATGGATTTGTGTGTGTTTAACATCATTTAATCCATTGTTCTTCGCCGGATCGAGGTATTTTTCTCGATTCCCTAGAGTTGACTTTTTGGGAGTTTTATTCCTGATTCCAAATCTAATCCGGTTTATACGAATCGAATGGTATTAGATGTTGTTGTTAAACATGTTTTATGGATTGTATATCCATATCTTCGGTTCGTTTCAACCCAAAGGGTGATTTTGGTGTTCTCGAGGTCTAGTGAACATTTAATGTTCGATTAAATGTTCGAATGAGTTTTCCTTCCATAGCTTGATGTGATCTCCATTGTTTTGGTCTTGATCCTCGTCGTAATCATTTTTTTGTAGTTCCTTCCGGAGGATTATAGGTGCTCGAGGACTCCGAGTTGATCTCCATTTTGTGTTGGTAATTCGTGTGGTGTTATTCTCGTAGTGTTTGCGGTGCTATTGTATTCTTGATTATGTTCAGGAGTTCGGGGCTGCCCGAACGCATCCCGTTCATCGTCTCCTTTCAATCGTGGTTTTGAGGCAAGTATTTTCTTATACGATTTGTGTCATGCAAATAGAGTTTGCATGTTGGATTTACGATGGTTGGTTTATCCTCGTGAATATGATTCGTGTGAGCTGATTATGATTTGATTATCTTGAACGTTGAGGGCTTTAATGATACCCCTACTTGTTTAATGTTGCGGAATCGTGTATTCCGTGTTAATCGTGTTGTTGTGTTGTGATTGATTGTTCATGATGGAGGTATTGTGATGAGTATGATAACAGTGTCGGGTAAGTGGCCATCTCTAGCAAATACTCTTATGAAGTTACACTCTTAACATGGCAGTATTGCATGAGTATTGTGTGTGTGTGTGTATGCTCACTACGTGTTAGATCCGACGGGGTCTCGGTAGGGATCCACAGAGGCATGGATCGATGAGCTTTGCTTTTAACCACTACGGGTTAGATCCGACAGGGTCTCGATAGGGGTCCATAGAGACGTGGATCAACGGTTAATTGTGGTGCATTTTATAAATGTGTTTTGGGTTATGACGTTTGCGTAAACGAGTGTTTTTGAATGGTGAATTCATGATTGCATGCATTGACTAAATGTGTAAGAGGTAAGTTGTTCATTTGGCCTACTTGGCTAGGATGGCACTAGAGTATTTTGTCGTATGTGTTTAGTACTTTAGTTGTGGGGTTTTGATGTTGGAAAACGGACCATGCTATTGTTCTCGTATATAGTGATTCGATGAGGTTTGGTATGAGATCCCGACGGTTTTGTAAAGGTCGTTTTACGGAAATTGATTTTGGGCCGAGACCCATTCGTCTTGAAATGGTTATTTTTCAACTATGGACTTGAGATCCAATAAGGTTTCTACTTTTAAAATCCCCGAGATGAGGAATTTATTTTCAAATACTTCATTGATTGTTTTCTAACAAATAAAACCTCTCGGGAAGGCTTTGGTAGTTAATTGTCGTACCCAATTCGTGATTTCTATTTGTTTATTACATCTCGTATGATTATGTACTTGCACTAGCAAAATAGTGGGATTTTGCTAACCCCTGAGTAATCGGGGGGTGGATGTTTGTATTGCATTCAGATTTTGGGGAGCATAACACAGGGTCGGCATGAAGGATGATGAAAGATGATCGATACTAATCATATGTGGATCCGTACGATGTTGTTTCGGTCAGGTTGTAGTTTTATTTTCCGCTGTAGTATCTTCCCGTTGCATGGGAGTGTTTCATTTTAACCCCTGCGTGGGCATGTATTGGGATTTATTTGTATGTATTGATTGAAAGACCAAATCGGTCTACTGAGTCCTTTTTAGCCTTAAAGGCGATGTTGAGATGTTTAATTGTGTTACCACCCTGGTAGATCGTTGAGAGAAGGGTTTACGGCGTGTAATATCCCTGAGTGGATTGGGGGTGTTACATAAATTGTATCATAGCTTAGGTTGTGGGAACCTAGGCAGTCGGGTCAAGTTGTGTCTGTTGAGTTTTGTCTCGTCGGATTTTGTCTGACTGAGTCGTGTCGCGAAGCATCGTCTGAATTTCTTGGTTGTGATTAGTATCTTGGGGCGATCATCATCTTCGTGCAACCTGTGGATGTAAGTCTCCCTTCTTTGTGTTGTGCCTCGTGTGACATGCGCTACTCGTATGATTATTTGTTAAGCGATGGAATCCTGCTGTGGATTTTGATTTCGTGATATGTGGTTATTTGTCTCTCATATCTTGTTTATATGAGGAGTTGTGTCGTTGCTAATGTATTTTTTACTTTTAGTTTCGTCCGCTGTGTATGTATTTCAAAATGATTTGCTCGTTTTGCGAGTATTCTTCTGAAACCTTTGTGCTTAATATGGAATGGGAATATATATGTGTGTGATTTCCTCACTCTGGGAGGGTCCGACGAGGCCTCGGGGGAATCCATGAATTCATTCTGGATTCACGAGTTTGTTCGCTAGCCAGTTCGGGAGGGTCCTTAGAGGCCTCAAATGGGATCAGTGGTTTTGTCCCGATCCTAGGTGTAACACCCCCGAGATATTTAGGGTATATTACAGTGCCGTAGACCGCTACATGGGACCCACCAGGCTAGACACAATTTACCACAGTAAAACTACGCATCATCCAATTGAAAATCAAATCACACGCCCAGTACAACCGGCGGAATAATCAACAATGGCAAACATAAATAACTTGACGAATACAAATCTTAATCCAAAGAGAAAAGCCTAAGTACTCGCGAGTACAATCTATAAGTTTCAAAAGTGGACAACAAACATATCGAATGGAATAACGGAAATAAAAGGACTCAAACGCATATGTCAACGACCTTGGCCAACATCCTCGTACTGTCCCAGCGCTCGCTCGTCTGGATGATCATAACCTGAAATCCATAACAAGAATTTACCCACAACGGGTCCCCAGATGGGTTAGCAATTACGCTAGTACAAGTAATCAAGGCAAACCAATCGCTTACACATTTCATAGTACATGCACCAATATCATTTCAAAAGCCAAAACCAAACATGTCTTTTCTAAAAACAAACAATCAAATAATCAATTTGCCTAGGACCAGGACGCCACCATGAATCCCAACCGAGGCCTCTAAGGACCCTCCCAAGCTGGCCACTTTATAAAACAAGTCACGCACAGGCATCACCTAGGACCAGGACGCGACCATGAATCCCACCCGAGGCCTCTAAGGACCCTCTCGAGCTAGCTAGCGAAACAAACTCGTGAATCCAGAGTGAAGTCATAGATTCGCCCGAGGCCCCGTCGGACCCTCCTGAGGTGAGTAAAGCACACACAATATACATTACCATTTCATGTTAAGCATAAAGGTTTCCAAAAATACTTGCCTTGAATAATAGACGATGCAACGAACGAAAGGAAAGATGTCTACGAATGCTAGGGACCGACAATTATGAACCTAACAATTCGAAGAACACAATCACCACCAATCCTAACGAATACGGAATTGGAATACACCCGAAAACCCGCCTACGATTCATGTATATTCGTATAAAAAGAACAACGAGGGCGGACCACAACCAAACCCTCTCGATTACAAAAATACCACGAAACACACCATGAATTCGTAGGAAAACCAACAATACCAACAAGATTAATCATATTCATCATGAATTAATCTATCATATGGAACGAATCGGACGAAAACGTGAAAACCCCCAATTTACCTAAAAGAAGGTTTTAGGAGTTTACCTTGAATTAAAGACGAAGAACACAATTAGATGTTGATAAAATACTCCAAAAACTCTAAGAAGATGATGGCTCGGAGTTGCTAAGCTTCAAATCGCCGGAAAACACCAAGAAAATCGCCCACTAGTCGGAGGAGAGGAGAAGGATGAAAAATGACCGAAATCGATCAACTCCTGGGTTTATAAACCCAGGCCGCGTTACGTACGTTAACCACCACTTGCTAATGTACGTAGGCTGTGTTACGTACATAAGCCATAAGGGCCATACATACGTAACCAAAAAGGCAGAAATGCATGTACCCTTTTACAGTAGGACGTTACGTGTAACACCCCTGAGATATTCAGAGAATATCACAGCGCCGTGAATCCCGACCTGGGACCCACTAGGCTTATCTTACTCACAACGTATCAAATTTGACAAAATCCCCTTGGGAATCAATAAATTCGATACAAACAAGGAAGTTCAACCACGGACAAACAATATCATGAAGAAATACAAGAAGTTGTATGACAATGGAAAAGGACTTTCCTAAAGTACTCGAGTACCATTTATTATTACAAGGATAAAATGGACCGAAGAGAACAACGACCAAACAAAATGGAACACAACTAGCCACAGTATCACGCCTCGCCATCCTCATCGTATCGTCCCGGTGCTCGCTCGTATCGATCCTTAGTGCCTGAAAAACACAAAAGTAATTTTCCCCAAACGAGAGGGGTTAGAGCAAGTATTACAAGTGAAATGTCAAGTCTTATACATAAAAGTATATGCACCAATTCAAAGCCATGATAATGATTTTCCGGAAAATACAATTATCCAAACATATTTAGAAATGATGATATCTCTTGATTAACCGTGGACTCGACAATGCGCGAATCCCTCCTCGACCTCGTCGGATCATCTCGGAGTGGCTAACCCAAATGTTCACGGAACCGACCTAAGCGGAACCCTCCTCGACACCGTCGGGTCCTCTCGGAGTGAACGAAAGCAACTCTCACAATCACATGCATTACTTTTCACATTTAAGAACATAACTTTCACAAGAATCACTTGCCTGGAATCGAGAGAAAAGGGTACGAACGACAAGGTACCAAGATTGAAGGATTCGACAACTCCAAACCTAGACAAGTTCGTAATTCAATTATCAAAACCCCATCGGTATGAAAATAAGTTGGAATCTCTCGAATTTACTACCCCAATACATGTGTTCCGGGAATAATTCTCTTAGATAGTGAATCGCAAGTCAAACATCCCAAATACTCAAGAACTCCGGAAATATACCAATAAATCCGTAGGAAAACATGTATCCAAGGTAGATAACTCGTAATCGATATACTCTAACATAACAACAAGCTGGATCGAAGAGATAGGATGGAAATTCCCAAATCCCAAAAATCTAGGGTTGTGGGAAGTTTGCCTTGATTTGGAGCGGTGGAGAGTATTAAACGTTGATAAATCCGAACTAGTAACTCAAAGATGTTGCTAGATAATTTCAGCTCGAAGAACTCCTCACAAATCGCCCGGAATCGCCTGAAATCGTCCAAGGAGGTGAAGGAAGGAAGAAATGACGATTTGGGAATGGAGATGTCCTATTTATACTAAATAGGAACTAGCATGCGCTAGTCATGAAAAATAGCGCGCGCTATCGGACTCACCAGACAGTCCAGTAACCTCTGCCAGCTTCATTAGCGTACGCTAACACCTGCTAATAGCGTGCACTAGAGACTTCAATTAGCGTGCGCTAATTCTTTCTAATAGCGTGCGTTACCTGGTAGTCAGTGCCCAGTCTAGAACCTACTGTCCCCAGCTCTGCTCTCTTTAGCGCACGTTACTTCAGTAACGTAGCGTGCGCTACCACTAAAATCTAGCGTACGTTACCTGTCACACCTAGCGTGCGCTAGGAATTCCCTTTTTCAGTCCAATAACTACTGGACTGTCTGCCTCTAGTACATTAGTAGCGTGCGCTGATTATAACGGATAGCGTGCGCTACCCTCACTAAATTAGCGTGCGCTACAAGGTGTGCGTAGCGTGCGCTACCCTTTACACGAAGGTAGTATAGTCACATCAAGGATCCGAAAACAGCGACGATCCGAACAAGAAAAGGGGGTAAATCCGATTGACAAGAGTTCCAAGATTAATATAAGCTTACTAAACACTTACACGAGTGTAAAAATTACAAAGCACAAGAGTAGAAGATTTACAAAAAGTACGGGTATTACATCCTCCCCCTCTAAAATGAAGTTTCATCCCGAAACTTAAGAAATGAATAACTCTGGGTATCTAGTGCGCATGCTCTCTTCGGTTTCCCACGTCGCTTCCTCAACTCCGTGTCGTGACCACTGAACTTTAACCAACGGTATGGTTTTGTGCCGGAGTTGTTTTACTCGATGCTCTAGTACTTTCACTGGTTTCTCTTCAAATGTGACATCCTTTGCGATCTCGATGTCCCCGTAATCAATGATATGACTCGGGTCAGGGACATACCTCCTCATTTGGGAAACAAGGAACACACTGTGTGTAATATCCGAATTTATTACTGTGTATTTCATCTGTATTCAGACCCTGTATTATTCGGATTTGTGGTTTTGATTATTGGAGTATGATATTTCTTGCATTGGCATCCTTGTACTTAAGTATAACATCATGCAAACTTTCTCATGCAAACTCGTGATAGCGCACGCTAAGAATGTAGCTTAACACGCGCTATCGGCTATTACTAGCGCACGCTACGTATAGGAGTTGCGTGCGCTAGATACTGAATTATTGAGGTAGGTGGCTAGCACATGCGCCAGCCGGGACATGGGTCCGGGTAAGATTCCCGCGGACGAACCTGTACAATTTTTAAGTCAACTCTTATTAGCGCGCGCTAAGGAATGCTTAGTAGCGTGCGCTAAATGGCTAAAATGCAGAATATTATAAATGGGACAACAACCCATTTTGGCTTTCATTTCTTTCGTTCATTCTTCATTCTTGAGAGGCCAGAGAGCTTTAATCATCCCTCTAACACACTTAGAACATATATTAGTGATCCTTGAATATTGGTTATCACTTGTGAGTGATCATTGAAGAGAAGTAACACCTTGGAGTGGCACATAACCAACCGGAGTCGGATTCTACCTTGTGGTTCAGTAATTTCGGCATACTAAGGTATGTTCAACCTATCACCAGTCTTAGATTTGGATTCCAAGGGATATGATGATCATGTTATCGAGATATTGAATTTCATTAGTGAATTATTCGACAACATCATGTTTAGAAGATTGGAATGTCTACAATTACGATATTATTGTTGGAACCTTGAAGTCGGAATCCTAGTACTTCAAATGATGAGAGAAACATTCTGAAGTTAACAATCCGTATGATTTATGTTATCTTTGTGATCATGAATTGGAGGTGATGATATACGAACTTAATGGAAGAATCATCTTAGGATATATTCTTTCGTATAGGTTGGAATTGTTAGTTCACCTCAAGATGAAGTCTGAATATGTATAATGATAGTAGAATCTAATACATCAACCGGAGATCACCAACTTCGCATGAGAATTGTAATCAAGATGGATTATGGTGTTATGATGATTATACGTATATTTGCATCTTGAAGTTGTTATTATCCTTGAGATCATTCATAAGGGTTATGAACATAACATGAAGTCGGATAACAAACATCAAATCACTGAAGAATTCGCTTACTTCATCACCATTTGTATAATCTGCTGCCCTCCAGTGAATTGCCATGCACTCTTAGCGTGCGCTAATCTACGAGGATTAACGCGCGCTATCGAGTACGTTTAGCGTACGTAACGTTTCGGACTTAGCGTGCGTTAAGTCATCAGCTGAGTCAGTCGGCTGATCAGTAAGGCACTGACCGCGCCTGGTTAGCGTACGCTAGGCTGTGTGTACAGCGTATGCTAACGAGTAGCATTAACGTATGCTACCTATGATTCGTAGCGTGCGTTAAGCTATCCAGACAGATTGCATATTAAGGACTTCCTACCGTAATTGTTGAATTGTTAGACGTTCGTACGACATGAAATGAATTCTGTGCTATTTCTTTTGTTATGGTTCGAGCTTAACACGTGATTGATCGAAAGGGATGACCTTCGAATATTTTGGTATTCGTGGAAGTTTATTCTTGTCAACGAACCGAGGCAAGTACTCTAATTAGAATTGTTTATATTATGACAATTATGATGTGATTGTATCGTTTAAATATGTTGTGAATATGTGTCCACCATGCGTTGATCCGACGGGAATCATCATGGGAATCTATAGCTGTGTGCACTGGATCGTTGGACAGGTAGTTCCACCATGTGTTGGTCCGACGGGATCATCATGGAAATCTATAGCTGTGTGCGCTGGATCGTTGGAATACCATCAGTATGTTGAAACTGTTATGATATGATATGTGTTGTGGATATTCTCGTTGGAGAAACTTGTTATGATATAATTGTTGATTATATCACTGTTGTATGATTATTGTACTTGTACTAGCATCGTTGTGCTAACCCCTACGGGGGTGAACATTTGTGTATGTTCAGGATCCAGGAGAGCGGGGAAACAACCAGTGGAGATGCATGACGACGAGGGTGCAGAGTGATGTTCCGGCCGGGTCTACTGTCTGTTAATTGTTGGTTATTTTAATAAGTACTCGAGTACGTCGTCGATTTATAATGTTTGGATTTTAATGATGTAATAATAACTCTTCATGGGATATTTGTAATTTCGGTTTTGAACCAGTCAGTTGAATTTTATTTCAGAAATTTCATAAACTGGTATCTGTTATTGTTATTTCCTTTATTCAGCCTTGTAAATTCTTATGTAAAAGATTTACGGCGCTGTAATATTCCTGAATATATCGGGGGTGTTATAGAATATGGTATCGGAGATAAGATTGTGGATATCTTGGCCGTTGGGTTAAAATAGGGGTCATTTATGTCTTTCGAGGTAACTGGCCTTGAATGACATCACTGTACTGCCTACGTCTTCATGCGAACGGTGGTTGTAAGTTCCTAAACTCTATCTCGTTCTTTACATGTTGTACTTTTGATACTTGAACATTAGAACAATGTTGTTTCCTGTATATTAAATACTTGTGCTTATAGTATGTTGAGAGGCGGACGTGGACGTGGTCGCGGTCGTGGACGCGGGCGAAGGAATGCCGAAAGGGAGGTGTCGCCTTCTAATCAGGCTAGTCATAGCTCAGGCGAGCCGCAACAATCCATCAATAACGAACCGGAACCTGGTGTACCAGAAATCCTTCGTCAAGTCGTGAACCAGATGACTCAGTTCGCTTAGGTCGTGGACCGAATGCAAGTGGCGGCAAGAATTCAGCAGGGAGATGGACAACAAAGGATTCCAGAAATGGGAAATCGAGGTGACCGATGGTTACAAGAAGTGGCAAAGATGCAACCACCCAAATTTGACGGCTTTTCCGAGACTCCCACTTGGGACTATTGGTTGAAGGAACTGGAGAAAATTTTTGCTGGAATTAATTGCCCGGACGACAGGAGAGCTCCTATTGCCCAAGATTTCTCGATAGGGAAGCATCCGAGTGGTGGGAAGCTATCCGACCTGCAGATCATGATGCCGATTGGACGGAATTTAAAATGATGATGGAAGCTCGATTGCCCTCGTCCCGTGAGGGAAGCCAAAATTCGGGAGTTTTTCTCCGCTCACCATCGATGAACTCGTATCCTGCACGATTAAGACGTTTAACCAGCAGTTAGCATTTGTTCGACATCTGGTCAGAACAGATGCGGAGATGATGATTCATTTTGAAATGAGGATGAAACCAGAAATCCAGAGGTACATGTCCGGTTTTGAATGTACCACTCTCCGCCAATACCAGGATAAGGCGTTGGCGTACGAAATAAAAGAAGCAGCAATGGGGAAGTTTATGGAGTCGAAGAAACAGAAAGTCTCTGGTACTTTTACAGAGCACAAGAGCAGTGGGCCCCGCAAGGCCCAGTCTTCTTTTCCTTTCAAGAAACCTCCGCACCCATCTAAGAGCGGAAAGAATTTCGGAACAATGTCAGCCACGACGGATACAGCTAGGAAGTGCTTTAACTGTGGTCGCCCAGGCCACCTTTGGCGTGATTGTTTACGCACTCCAGTTACATGTTTTGAGTGCGGACAGGAAGGGCACCGTGCGACGTTTTGTAAGGACGCCACTAAGTACAATGGAACCCGTTCATCACAGCCAGTTCAGAAGGAAGCTAGTATCCAACAGACGCAGCAAAGTGTTCAGATGCCTCAAAATTTTGGCCGCGGACGAGGCAGAGGACAATGGGACCGAAAGGGAACATCGAGTGCTGGATCTGTTCCCCCACGTCTGTATGAGATGAGAAGGACAGACGATCGATGTCATTGCCGCATCGTGCATCGGCCCAAATCCTTTCCCAGCTAGTTAGCGTTTTATTCGATACAGGAGCTACGCATTCCTTTATATCTTTGTCTTGTGTAAATCGTTTGAATATTTCCAGTTTTCATACTTGTGAACCTTATGTTGTTGGTTTACCGAGTGGAGAGAGAATTGTTGGGAACTTAGAGACTAGAGATTTTCCTGTATTATTTGGGGGTAGGGAGTGGCTCTCAAATCTAATTGTGATAGAAATGCAAGGAGATGACCTAATACTCGGAGACGATTGGCTTAATCGATATGGAGCAATTGTAAATTACCGAAGGAGGAATATTTCGCTGATCGCTGATGATGGCTCCGAAGTACTGTTTGAAGGATGGAAACCAGGAAGCTCAGGAAAGTTGATCAAAGCAATAAAAGCTGTCAAATTGTTGAAGCAGGGCTGTACCGGGTATTGGTGCTATGCAATGAATAAGGAAGACGAAATTATGGAACTTTCATCCATTCCTGTTGTGAATGCATTTCCAGATGTGTTCCCTGACGAGTTACCTGGACTACCTCCGCGAAGGGATGTAGAATTTACCATTGAACTGGAACCCGGAGCTACACCAATTTCTAAGGCGCCGTAACGTATGGCACCTACTGAAATGTATGAACTAAAGAAGCAGCTGGAGGAGTTACTGGATAAAGGCTATATTCAGCCAAGCGTTTCACCCTGGGGAGCACCAGTTCTTTTTGTCCGAAAGAAGGATGGATCGCTTCGACTGTGTATTGACTATCGAGAGCTGAACAAGATGACGATTAAGAACAAGTATCTGTTGCCACGGATTGATGATCTGTTTGACCAGTTGCAAGGGGCAACAGTATTTTCTAAAATCGATCTGAGATCAGGATACCATCAGCTGAGGATTAAAGAATCTGATGTTCCAAAGTGAGCATTCAGAACTCGCTACGGACACCATGAGTTTGTAGTGATGCCATTTGGTCTCACTAACGCACCTGTTGTATTCATGCAGTTGATGAACCGAGTGTTCATCGAATATTTGGATAAATTTGTGGTCGTGTTCATTGATGACATCCTGGTGTATTCTAAGAACCCGGAAGAGCATGCACAGCATTTGCGGATTGTATTAGAACTTTTGAGAAGCGAGCAACTGTACGCCAAACTCTCTAAGTGTGAATTCTGGCTAAAGGAAGTAATGTTCCTCGGTCATGTAGTATCAGCGGAAGGAGTCCGAGTAGATCCGTAGAAAATCGAAGCAATTATGGATTGGAAACCTCCAAAGAACGTGCCAGAAGTCCGAAGTTTCTTAGGACTCGCTGGGTATTATCGTCGGTTCGTGGAAGGGTTTTCCAAAATCTCCCGCCCACTTACTCGACTCCTGCAGAAAACTCAAAAATTTGAGTGGAACGAGTCGTGTCATACTAGTTTTCATGAATTGAAGAAAAGATTGATGACAGCACCAATTTTATCACTTCCACAAGGGACTGGAGGATTCATAGTTTACAGTGATACTTCGAACCAAGGACTCGGATGTGTATTAATGCAGAATGATAAGGTGATCGCTTATGCTTCACGACAGCTGAAACCTTATGAAGTGAATTACCCAACACATGATTTGGAGCTAGCAGCCGTAGTTTTTGCTTTGAAGATCTGGAGGCATTATCTGTACGGGACTCACTGTCAGATCTTCACGGATCACAAGAGTCTCAAATACATCTTCAGTCATAAGGAATTGAACATGCGGCAAAGAATATGGTTAGAGCTGATTAAGGACTTTGACTTGGAGATTTTGTATCATCCAGGCAAATCGAATGTAGTAGCGGATGCACTCAGCCGCAAGCCTGTTTCTATTCAGATGCTAGAGACGCTGACCTCCCAACTTAGCCTTCAACGAGAGATGATTCGAGAAGGAATTGAAGTGTGGTTACAAAGAGTCCAAGGACAACTGTGCGTAATGGAATTAACTTCGTCATTAACTGAAGAAATCAAATCTAGACAGGCGGATGATCCTCTGATGATTCGGTTACGTGATGAAGTAATCAAGGGAAAGGCCCCCTGATTCCTAATTCATGATGATGGAGTTTTGAGATTCCAGAACCGACTCTGCGTTCCTGATATCGATGTTCTGAAACAGACGATTATGAAGGAAGCTCACAGTTCGCCCTATTCTATCCACCCGAGCACCAATAAGATGTATAAAGACTTGAAGCAAAATTTCTGGTGGGGCAACATGAAGAAAGATGTAGCGGACTATGTTTCGAAATGCTTGACTTGTCAGCAGGTTAAGATCGAGCATCAACGGCCTGCCGGAATGTTGAAGCCGCTCCCGATTCCTGAATAGAAGTGGGAGGACATATCGATGGACTTTATCACTAGTATGCCGAGGACCAAGACGGGAATGAACATGATTTGGGTGATAGTTGATCATTTAACCAAATCAGCTCATTTCCTAGGCATTAAGGACAAATGGAGACCAGATAAATTGGCGCGAGTATTTATTTCGGAGATAGTTCGATTGCATGGTACGCCGAAAACCATTGTTTCTGATCGAGATGGCCGTTTTGTGTCTCACTTTTGGAAAGCAGTTCATAAGGCCTTAGGGACCGAATTGAACTTCAAAGACACTTATCACCCATGCATCGATGGACACCGAGAGGACTATTCAAACAGTGGAAGATATGCTGAGGGCTTGTGCCTTAGATTGGTCAACTGATTGGGAAGTTCACCTACCGTTGATTGAATTTACCTACAATAATAGTTGGCATGCTTCCATTAAGATGGCACCGTTTGAGGCGTTATACGGGAGGAGATCTAGATCGCCCCTATGTTGGGATGATTCATCAGACTTGATCGGGACAGAACCAGAGTTGATCGTACAGACTCGAGAGAAGATAGCCTTGATTCGTGAAAGGTCATAATGTACCAAAGTCGCCAGAAATCTTACGCAGACGTACGCCGTTGCCCTTTGGAGTTCAGTACGGGAGACCACATACTTTTAAAGGTTTCTCCTACTCGGGGAATCTTTCGTTTTGGAAGGAAAGAAAAGCTGAGTCCGATATATATCGGACCATTTGAGATCCTTGCGAGAGTTGGAGAATTGGCATACAAATTAGCATTGCCGCCATCATTGAGCCATGTTCATAACGTGTTCCACGTATCCCAGTTACGGAGGTATATACCATATCCTAGTCATGTCATTGATTTCGGCGAGATCGAAGTTGCTCAAGATGGGACATTTGAAGAAAGACCGGTCAAGATACTCGAGAGTCGAGTTAAGCAGTTGAGGAACAAACCAATTGTTTTGGTCAAAGTTCAATGGTCACGCCACGGAGTGGAAGAAGCCACATGGGAAACAGAAGATGGTATGAAGTCCAGATATCCCGAATTATTTTCGTCTTGAGTTTCGGGACGAAACTCCCTTTTAGTAGGAGAGTATGTAATATCCAAATTTATTACTGTGTATTTTATATGTATTCAGACCCTGTATTATTCGGATTTGTGGTTTTGATTATTGGAGTATGATATTTCTTGCATTGGCATCCTTTTACTTAAGTATAACATCATGCAAACTTTCTCATGCAAACTCGTGATAGCGCACGCTAAGAATGTAGCTTAACGCACGCTATCGGCTATTACTAGCGCACGCTACGTATAGGAGTTGCGTGCGCTAGACACTGAATTATTGAGGTAGGTGGCTAGCACATGCGCCAGTCGGGACATGGGTCCGGGTAAGATTCCCGCGGACGAACCTGTACAATTTTTAAGTCAACTCTTATTAGCGCGCGCTAAGGAATGCTTAGTAGCATGCGCTAAATGGCTAAAATGCAGAATATTATAAATGGGACAACAACCCGTTTTGGCTTTCATTTCTTTCGTACATTCTTCATTCTTGAGAGGCCAGAGAGATTTAATCATCCCTCTAACACACTTAGAACATATATTAGTGATCCTTGAATATTGGTTATCACTTGTGAGTGATCATTGAAGAGAAGTAACACCTTGGAGTGGCACATAACCAACCGGAGTCGGATTCTACCTTGTGGTTCAGTAATTTCGGCATATTAAGGTATGTTCAACCTATCACTAGTCTTAGATTTGGATTCCAAGGGATATGATGATCATGTTATCGAGATATTGAATTTCATTAGTGAATTATTCAACAACATCATGTTTAGAAGATTGGAATGTCTACAATTACGATATTATTGTTGGAACCTTGAAGTCGGAATCCTAGTACTTCAAATGATGAGGGAAACATTCTGAAGTTAACAATCCGTATGATTTATGTTATCTTTGTGATCATGAATTGGAGGTGATGATATAAGAACTTAATGGAAGAATCATCTTAGGATATATTCTTTCGTATAAGTTGGAATTGTTAGTTCACCTCAAGATGAAGTCTGAATATGTATAATGATAGTAGAATCTAATACATCAACCGGAGATCACCAACTTCGCATGAGAATTGTAATCAAGATGGATTATGGTGTTATGATGATTATACGTATATTTGCATCTTGAAGTTGTTATTATCCTTGAGATCATTCATAAGGGTTATGAACATAACATGAAGTCGGATAACAAACATCAAATCACTGAAGAATTCGCTTACTTCATCACCATTTGTATAATCTGCTGCCCTCCAGTGAACTGCCATGCACTCTTAGCCTGCGCTAATCTACGAGGATTAACGCGCGCTATCGAGTACGTTTAGCGTACGTAACGTTTTGGACTTAGCGTGCGTTAAGTCATCAGCTGAGTCAGTCGGCTGATCAGTAAGGCACTGACCACGCCTGGTTAGCGTACGCTAGGCTGTGTGTACAGCGTACGCTAACGAGTAGCATTAACGTACGCTACCTATGATTCGTAGCGTGCGTTAAGCTATCCAGACAGATTGCATATTAAGGACTTCCTACCGTAATTGTTGAATTGTTAGACGTTCGTACGGCATGAAATGAATTCTGTGCTATTTCTTTTGTTAAGGTTCGAGCTTAACACGTGATTGATCGAAAGGGACGACCTTCGAATATTTTGGTATTCGTGGAAGTTTATTCTTGTCAACGAACTGAGGCAAGTACTCTAATTAGAATTGTTTATATTATGACAATTATGATGTGATTGTATCGTGTAAATATGTTGTGAATATGTGTCCACCATGCGTTGATCTGACGGGAATCATCATGGGAATCTATAGCTGTGTGCGTTGGATCGTTGGACAGGTAGTTCCACCATGTGTTGGTCCGACGGGATCATCATGGGAATCTATAGCTGTGTGTGCTGGATCGTTGGAATACCATCAGTATGTTGAAACTGTTATGATATGATATGTGTTGTGGATATTCTCGTTGGAGAAACTTGTTATGATATAATTGTTGATTATATCACTGTTGTATGATTATTGTACTTGTACTAGCATCATTGTGCTAACCCCTAGGGGGTGAACATTTGTGTATGTTCAGGATCCAGGAGAGCGGGGAAACAACCACTGGAGATGCATGACGACGAGGGTGCAGAGTGATGTTTCGGCCGGGTCTACTGTCTATTAATTGTTGGTTATTTCAATAAGTACTCGAGTACGTCGTCGATTTATAATGTTTGGATTTTAGTGATGTAATAATAACTCTTCATGGGATATTTGTAATTTCGGTTTTGAACCAGTCAGTTGAATTTTATTTCAGAAATTTCTTAAACTGGTATTTGTTATTGTTATTTCCTTTATTCAGCCTTGTAAATTCTTATGTAAAGGATTTACGGCGCTATAATATTCCTGAATATATCGGGGGTGTTACACTGTGAACATGGCTAAGTGCTGGAGGTAAAGCCAACCGATAGGCCAGTTCCCCAACTCTGTCGAGAATCTCAAATGGTCCAATATATCTCGGACTAAGTTTGCCCTTTTTACCGAACCTGAAGACTCCTCTAATCGGTGGTACTTTGAGTAGGACATGATCTCCCACATCAAATTCCAAGGGCCGACGACGATTGTCAGCATAGGATTTTTGTCGACTGTGAGTGGTTAACAATCGGTCTTGGATGATGGAAATCTTCTCTTTGGTTTCCATCAACATATCGGGTTCTATCCCGACTAAATCTGAAGCTTCATCCCAAAAAAGTGGAGATCTACACCGCCTACCATACAATGCCTCAAAAGGTGCCATCTTGATCGATGCGTGCCAGCTATTATTGTAAGTGAACTCGATCAAAGGTAGGTGTATTTCCCAATCGGTACTCCAGTCCAGGGCACACGCCCTCTGTAACACCCCCAAATCCTATTGGGTTATTACAGTGACGTGGACCCCACGCCAGGAGATCCACCAGGCGAACATGACCAAAATACATTAAATTAAACAACAAGGGAAAATCATAGTCCCTACCATGACATCCGACACAATATTCCGATAAGGAATTTCAATGACAAAAGTGGCCTACATGGCCAAAATGAAATACAACAACATCCACGAACATCTGCTCGGGTAATACAACACGACAAAAACTGACAAGACTGGAGTACACTCCAACTGACTGACCAACAATGAACAACTCGGACTAGTATCGCTCGAATGCCTCGTCGCCATCGTCATGCCCCTGTGTCTCAACTCTCTCCTCGCAAGCACCTAAAACATGAAAACATGTTCCGCCCCCACGGGGTCAGTCATCTAGATAATGAACATCAAATACATGTACAACATGATATGTATCCAAAGGCAGAATGAAACGGTACAATGATAATAATAATACGAGATGCTCACAAACCAAGGTAAGAACCGAGCATTCGCGAAATACTATGCCCATGGCATACTATTAATACCTGTTCGACAGGTTAGAACATAAGTGCCCAACGGCGAATCATAATCACAGAATACCACAATGAATTACACGACATGAACCAAACCAGAACTGAATTAATTATGAATCACAATGCCCGAAGGCTCCAATGAAATTATCAGGACAATAATAAAGGCTTCAAATTATCACAATCACATGAAGCCAAAACAGCCCGCAGCTGTTATTGATTAGGGCCGAAGCCACGACACGAAGCCGTATCATAATTAGGGCCGAATCCACGGCATCCAGCCGTACCACAATTAGGGCCGAAGCCACGGCATCCAGCCGTATCACAATTAGGGCCGAAGCCACGGCATCCAGCCGTACCACAATTAGGGCCGAAGCCACGGCATCCAGCCGTATCACAATTAGGGCCGAAGCCACGGCATCCAGCCGTACCACAATTAGGGCCGAAGCCACGGCATCCAGCCGTATCACAATTAGGGCCGAAGCCACGGCATCCAGCCGTATCACAATTAGGGCCGAAGCCACGGCATCCAGCCGTATCACAATTAGGGATAGTGTGTTGCCTTGAGTCGGCCAACATGATAACAGTAACACACGGATGGGCACCGTCCTCGACAGTCCCAATTCAACAGCTCGATTGACTTAGGATGGCCAACCGATAACAATGATGCAGCGGATGATTCCATGAATGATTGAGCGCTTCGATTGGCTTAGAATGGCCAATCGATACGAATGATACAATGAATGATTAAATACCTCGATTGCCTTATAACGGTCAATCGATATCAATGATATGGTGAATGATTGAACATTTCGATTTGCCTGAGAACGGCCAATCGATGACAATGATACGAAGGATGCCTCGGCACCTTTAATCGGTGACCGAAGACGAAGATGAGAAATGAATAAGCCAATGCCTTAAATCGGCCAATACGGTTTTAATGACAACCCAACATGAATAACAATGATCAGAATGATGTCTTAGATTGACATCAATATTAACAACAATTGATACATCGATACCGCGAGCCGGCTATCGACAATGACATTAATAACGAGTATCACAATGCCTTGAATCGGCCATTAACGGACAATAATAAACATTTGGCATAGTTGCCGAAAGGTATCGTATCAAACGATCTCTTAATATCAATGAATTCATGAAGAGACTAAGTCTCGGAATGATACAACACATTCATACACATATATGATGACATTAATCTCATTGACTAGTACAAGTATAAAACTTGCCTCAAACCGAAGGCGAGAAGGTACTTCCACGATCAATGTCCTTAAAGAAATTATCGGCCGCTCGAACAACCTTGAATAATACAATTACCAACAATCCGATCAATACGAAACAAACATGAATATAACGAACTCAAAACATCGATACGGTTAAACCAAGTTCATTGGGGCATTATATCGAACACTTTGTGGCCAACTTCGATTGTTTATAACCAAACCTCAAAAATACTAACATCAAATCCCCAAGAAGTGATTCAAACCAACAAAACATCTTCAATACGATCAATAATCCATTATGAATATCCAAAATCGTGATTTCAACAACGATTAATCGAAAACCCCCAAATCCAACTCAATATTCAAAGTGTTCTTAAATAATTATTCAATAATCCAATGAATAATCAAACATATCCATAATCATGTGTATTTCACTTCATACAACATGATTTTAACATCCAAAACATCTTATCTCAATACAAAATCGAAATCCAAGAGGTTTGATGAATATTACCTTTGAAGATCCAAGCACTTTGATCCGAAGAACACACGTTAGATCGACAATCCGAGCTCCACAACCTAATGAAAATGATGAAAGATGAATACTCAAGTGATTGATGATGAATATCTCCCCCCTCAAGCCTTCTCTCTCGGGTGAGTTGAAGAAGAATGGAAGAAATGAGTTGAAATCGCAGAAAAAACGCAATTATAGCGCTGACTGCTCTGTGTGCCGCGGCACAGCCGAAGTGTACCGCGGCACACGGTACAGTCCACTCCAGCACCAAAAAGGCACATCGTGCAGTCTTAGCTATTTCGACCATAACTCCTTCGTCCGGACTCCGATTAACTCACCGTTTGAACCATTGGAAAGCTAACTCGATGCTCTATAATATTGGTGAATTAACAAAGTCGAACTGAGACGTGAAAAAGTCGATAAAGAACACGGAATTCAACAGAACGACACCGAGATGAACTCGGATGACAAAAAGTGTAGAATTAATCATTCTCGGAATGATGAAAAGGTAACAATAGAGTCGCTAAGATGGACTTCCGCCAAAAAAATAAAATTACCGAATGAAATTACTGAATGATAATGATCGAATTACAACCGGGTATTACACCCTCAACATATCTTCCAATGTCTAGATCGTCCGCTCAGTCTAACCGTCAGACTGTGGGTGGAAAGAAGTACTCAACCTCAACTCGGTGCCCAAGGCTTGATGGACCGCCTTCCAAAAATGCGACACGAAATGGCCATCACGATCGGAAACAATAGACTTTGGCGTACCGTTGAATCTCATGATCTCCGATATAAAAATCCGAGACAATCGCTCCGGTCCCCACGTGTCCTTAATGTCAAGAAAATGTGCCGACTTAGTCAATCGGTCAACAACAACCCAAATCATATTCATCCCCGTCTTAGTCCTCGGCATCCCGGTGATGAAATCCATGGTAATATCCTCCCATTTCTATTCGGGAATAGGGAGAGGTTTCAACAGCCCGGCCGGCCGTTCATGCTCAATTTTGACTTATTGACATGTCAAACACCTTGAGACAAACTCGGTGACATCTCTC
The DNA here is from genome assembly GCA_033398695.1 of Orobanche coerulescens. Lineage (NCBI taxonomy): Eukaryota > Viridiplantae > Streptophyta > Magnoliopsida > Lamiales > Orobanchaceae > Orobanche > Orobanche coerulescens. The sequence goes on from CM065808.1 coordinate 78,872,840, forward strand.
TTCATATTATTCCACCAAAAACTCCTTTTAAGATCCTTGTACATCTTACTCGTCCGAGGATGGATCGAGTAACGTGTAGCATGGGCTTCTCGGAGTATTTTCTGTCTCAGCTCCGAGTCATTCGGAACACAAAGCCTACCTTGAAATTTCAAAATGCCATCCTCGTGAATCATAAAACCAGGGGCTTTCCCTTTTTCCACGTCTGCCTTCAGTTGGACAAGCATTGGGTCATTCTCCTGTTTTTCTCCGACATCGTCGATCAAGGACGGAAGAGCCTCAAGAGTACACATCTGACCCTGAACCCGTTGGATCCATACTTCGACTCCCTGCTCAATTAACTCCCGTCTGATCTTAACTTGAGGCGTAAGGACCTCAAGCATCTGAAGAGTTATCGACTTCTGGCTCAACGCATCAGCTACAACGTTAGCCTTTCCTGGATGGTAAAGGATTTCTAGATCATAATCCTTTATCAGCTTTAACCAACGTCGTTGTCTCATATTCAGCTCCTTCTGGCTAAAAATATACTTTAGGCTCTTGTGGTCGGTATAAATTCGACATGAAGAACCGTACAAATAGTGACGCCAGATTTTCAATGCAAACACTACATCAGCTAATTCCAAATCATGGGTAGGATAATTCAGCTCATACGGTTTAAGTTGTCGTGAAGCATAGGTGTTGGCCACTTAAGTATACTGGATACAGTTTGGAAAAGTAGTTTAAACAACAAACTGTATGGAATCTAAATCTGAGTGCGTAGCGGAAGTCTTGGATACAGTTAGTTGCCGTGGATACAGCAACGACGTATTAGGTGTATACTTAATATATCACAGTTATTTCAAACAAAAGCGAAGGTAAATAATACAAGAATTTAAGTGGTTCGAGGTAAACCCTCTACGTCCACCGGTCCTCCACACAGAGTAAAAGTTTATTAAATAATTACTGCGTACACAACTACGTAATTATAAACAAACCTATCCCGGTATCGTTCACATGCATTGATACAAAGAATATCACTTTCAACCGTTCACACGATTGGTTAAAGCTTCCTTCTTGACTAGCTTCTTCACACACAGCCCAAAGCTTCGTCCTTATTCGTCCCACACAGTCGAATAACTTGTTGAGTTCACAGAGCTCGGTTTTTACACGAGGTAAAAGGTTAGGTAACTGTAAGAACAAGACTTTGAATATCAAGATCCGATGATAGCCGTTCTTGATGTTTGAGCACCGTATATCTCTTTCGCTTTAACTTGCGCTTGCTCTGGAGATATGTTTGCTTAGATGATAACTTGATAGCTTTGAGAGTTATATTACTTGGGGTAACTGATCTTCAATGTCTTCAAGGATATATATAGCCTCTGAAGAAAGTATCCGTTGAGATGTCCGTTTGAATAAGATTTCCTTCAACGGGAATATGACATGATCCGGATTTCGCGGGATTCTGAAGATCTGAAGACTGACAGTATTTAAATACTTTATCCTTGAGTATTTAAATACTTCTTTGTTCAACGGAACTTGACTTGTGTTCTTTCTTGTCCTTTTGTGAACTGTATGGAGAATGACTGTATTAGGGCATCGAGACAGTTTCCATACTTGGTCTTCTTACAAGTCTTCTTGCTATACTGACGAGCTTCACTTATGCTGATTCGAGGCAGGTCTTCGATACATGATAGATCCTTGACTCCTCGATACAGTTTTCCTTTACTGTATTTGGCATATATGTCAAAACCTTTTCAATAACAAATAACAATCGATACAGGGATCGGGTATCCTGGCTGAATCGATACAGGGTGTTTGTTTTTCCTAACAATTTCCCCCTTTTTGACAATTTGCCAAGTCTTAACTTAAACTCTTCGAGTCTTCTTGATGATGCCAAAACCTTCTTCATGAAGCGTTCTTCTTCGATGACTTCTAGCAGATTTCTTGGTCTCTTGTCAAAAGGTCTGACTTAGTGACTTTAGTCTACAATAATGAACTGCTCGCAGGCACGTTCGATACAGTTTGAGATTTATTACAACTTAAGCCTATGATTGGCGCGCAGGCACAATCTTACAATGTATTCTAAGTTTACAACTGAAACTATGAACTGTTCGTAGACTAGTTCGTACAGCTTAATTTTTTTCAATCAAGTTTATCTAACTTGAGATTCCTATCAAACAATTTAAGTAATCACACATAAACATAGTAGATTACGAGTTGTAATCTTTCAAGACAAACAAACTGTTTTATTGATATTCAAAAAGATTGAGTACAAGGTTTGCTGTGTTGAATAGAAATTACAAAAACAAAAATAATATACATAAATTTCAGCTCTTTATCTTTGATCCGCATGCCTCCAAGGTCTCCTTCCTGGCTCATTCTCGGTGCCGCGCCACCGCTTTGAAGTGAATCATTGCCTCGTTCTTGGTAAATTGCTCTTCCTTCATAAGAACGATCAAAGGCAAGTATCCAATCCTCTGGATGGGTGACCCGATCTCCTCTTCTATGTTTTGATTTCATTTCGATTTGGAGAGGGAGCTTACCTTCTTCTAGCATCTTTGAAAATTTGTCTGCCGCCAATGTCTTATAATTTTTGAAGATGGCGGATTCTGATGAGTCGACAAAATATCTCATTAGTTCATTCTTCCTCCGCTTCTTCACTTCTTCGGCGGTTGGGTTGCGGTTGGTTGGCGGACGTATTTAGAAGGTCTTTGAACAAGATTTTGCCAAGGGACATTTGGGTCATGGAATTCAGTCCTGAGCCCGAAATTCTAAAACTTTGGGGTTGAGGTGCTAGCTTGTTCAATTCGGCGGCTATCTTGCTCTGAGCGACCTCAAATTCCCTTTCTGTTGCGCCTTAATCTCCTTGCAGCCTTCTCGAGCTTCTTCCCCCTTTTTGGCCTCATCAAGACTTTGCAGGATTTCAAGAGCGGCGTCTGTTTGGTCTCGATCTTGTTTATTCTTTCAACGAGGGAGGAAAGAGTCTGCGACATCTCTTGAATGGATTTGTCATGCGCACGCAGCTGAGAGCTGTTCTCTATCATTGCACAGGCGGTCTTAGCTTCAGCAATTCTTGTCTTCGAAGCTTCCTCCTTCAGCAGTTGCGCTTGCTTATCTTCCATGATTTTCAAGGCTTCCTTGAACACTTCTGGCAGGATGATGAATGCTTCGACAACTCGAGATACTTCGTGTTGAAGAGTTGTCATTTCTTCAACTGCAGAGGTGTGCATCCAGATTGATGCCTTTTCTACTAAGAGAGAGCGTTAATCGCATCTTGATAAATACATCGAAGGCCAAGAGCTTGCAGCGCTCTTTGCGTGCGCAGAGATAGGAGAGTCAGCCGGGCGAAGTCTTGACACCATTTAACCTTCTTACGTTCACGGATGGGCGTGAAGTAAGTTGGACATCCTCAGGTTCGTTACCGTCCTCGGATTCCAAGGTTGCAGGGGCGGGAGTAGATTCTTGTGGAATGGCGACAGTTGGTTCAGAAGCGTCCTGTGGCGAAGGTTCTTCGGCAGATAAGGATGCAAGCGGGACCGAATCCTCCTGTTGGGTTGTAGGATCAAGCTTCTTTGGTCGCAACAGGCTCGGGTGCCTGTTCCAAAATTTCTTGATCTTCCACGACTGGAGGGACCGATTCCTCCCGGTCGGGAATGTTCTCCTACCGTGGCGAAGGTGGAATAGCTTGGGTAGATGGCCCTTCGCTGCTTCGGGTGGAGAGGTGGCTTGGGCTTCAGCCTCTTCACGGCTCAATCTCGCACTGTTTGAAGAGCATCGTCGCCGCTGCCTCGAGTCGTGGTCGCTGCCGTCTTTTGGATTGATGGGAGAGTCCTCTGACTTCTTCTTTCCTTTTCTTCTGGCGTCGGATTTGTGCAGCAGGTGGCTTTCAATGAGATCTTTGCAAGAGGCGTTGTCCCATAGAAGCAGTGCCTCAATTTCAGTTGAGTCAGTTACTTCGGAGACAAATCGCTCTTCGTGGCTCCATTCGCTCCAGGTTATGCAGTGTCGTACGGAGCTAGCCTAAAGCTTTTCCATTGCGAAATCTTTCGTACGCTGTTCAATTTGTACCGAAAGAAGTGTTTGATTTATAATTGAGTCGGGAAGGACTTGAATCACGTGCCTGAGACGCTGTTTGAGGATTCGACAGTATGGGATCCTGTACGGAAGATGGACTCCTTGCGAGGATGGTGCCCCGAAGCAAATTGGATCCTGTGCGGGTGTGGAATCCCGTAGAGGAGAAGTAGCTTTGGCTCGAATGGGCAGCCGACGTGCTAACGTCTTGAATGTTGGCAGATGTCTCTAAATCCGTCGTAGCCGCCAAGGGCTCGGGATCTACTGTCGATGCAGTAGGAGACACCTCTTCCGCAGGGGTTGGGCCCTGGGGTGCTATATCAGTGTGTTGCGCCACGGGCGAGACATCCTCGGAGTGTTTGGCTTTGATTTTTGAGAGCCTCCGGAGTCTCTTCTTCGACTTCTCATCAGCAGAGTGCTTCTTGCTGTGAGAACGCTTGCGCTTCTTCTTTGAAGATTCCAATTCAGGGATCTTCACGGTTTCGTCTCTGGGATTGTCAGAAATAGGCATGTGACTTGTTCTCGGGTGATTGGCATGCATTGTGCTCTGGTTATAGGCAGAGGGTTTGACGCCTCCTAAATATATCCGTGAGCTGTTTTTCTTGGCATCGGCGGATTGCTTGACTCCGCACCTTGTCAGAATGTAGTTTAGCATTAAACCGAACGATTTCTTTTGGGTGGCTGGTTTGCACACCTCTTCCTGAAGTCGTTTCAAAATGATTTGACACCAGTTGACCTTTTCACAGGTCAAGATAGCTACCATCATTCTGAACCTTAGATTCGTGCACATTTCGAACGCGCCGGTTCGATTTTCAATGATCCTGGTAATGAATTCGTGGAGATATACGAAATGAAGAAGATATTTTTTCTTGTGGCATGTGGTTGTCTCAATATCAACCACTTTGGACCCGGTAAATAGTCCATAAAACTTGGTAATCAGCCCTTGAGACCCAAACGCGTCTCAAGTCGGGTCCATGGTCGGGCCGTCGGCGGCACCAGATTTTCTCAAGTAGGTCGCTATCTATGCGATTTGCACTCCTTGGATCATGCGGTGATGTCGCAACATGTCCTCCCCAGGCTAGTGAGAGAAAACGAACGCAGCGGCGTTGAGGTAGAATTCCTCAACCGGATGAGCGTCGTATTTGTCGGCGGTTTTGCTTCCAAAGCGATAGAGTCCTTGTTGTTCAAGACGAGTGATGATATACTCCATCGGTTCGGTGTCGTTGATTTCGGAGATGATACGCTCGATGATGACGGGTTTCGAGAAGATCCGGCCATCAATGATGTTGGAGGTCTTCTTCAGATCGGGGGATGAAGATTGACTAGCCATGGATGTTTTCTTAAAGCGAAGGTGGAAGAAAACAGTAGAAATTCGCAGTGAATATGCAGAAAATATGTAAATTTTGCTTGAGATCTCTTGTAATTGCGAATGCGTAAAGAGTCTCTAATGGCGATACTGATCCTTTTATACTTGGGCGGCGAAATAGGGTTTGCAGAGTACGAATGGTCGATTTTAAGGGATGGGAACCGCTTTTGAAATCGACGGTCGGGATGGATTTAGCATAACTGATACGCTAATCCATTAAAAGGTTTTAAAATACAATGGGTCCCACTTCTGACATAGGTGATTACCCTAAATGCCTAAAACGGCGGTTTAAAAATAATAATCAATTTGAAAACATCGCGGCTTTTGAGATTCAGTTGTCCAGATGTCGTGTAAGGCATTTAATGAACATGACGTTTGACATAAAACAGGGCACGTGGACAAAAATTATTTTAAAAAGGAAATAATATTATATTATATACTGAATCGAAATCCTATAGTATGTCTTTGTTCTCCGCGTCGTCTGACGTTCCCCCTTAAAAAAGGTACTAATAGGTTTTTAAATTCCATACAGCAATAGTTGGATTAATGCTGTATTCATGGGTCCTACAGTATTCCCCCTTAATTATTGCACACATCAGATGTAGTATTCATATGCCTTCGTTCGCTACAGTACTGTATTGATGTTTCTGAGTGTACAGATAATTAATGTTGGATACTGTATTCACGGGTCTTACAGCATTCCCCCTCAATTGTTGAGTAAAATCAGTAAATTTACTTACAGGAGTCCGCATTTGTAGTATTCCCACTGCTCTTAGCATGTTGAATCTTCTTTGTGTCGAGAGGCTTGGTGAAAATGTCGGCCACCGGATGTCTCAGTATGGACTTTTTCCGTGCGAACATCCTTGTTCTCGACATGATTCCCGATGAAATGATGCTTCATGTTGATATGCTTGGTGCGCGAGTGCAAACAGATTGTGCGTGATTGCAATTGCACTCGTGCTATCACACATGATCGAGTCTCTCTAGCATCGATTCCATAATCGGCAGTTGTTGCCGCATCCAAAGGATTCGCATACACAGCCTACCAAAGAAAGATAGTACTGATTCACCGTGGATAGAGAATTTTCCAATTGCTTCTTCTTGAACCAAGAAACGAGTCTAGGTCCAAGAAAGTGACAAGTTCCACTTGTACTCTTCCTATCTAGCTTGCGACCTCCGAGATCCGAGTCGTCAGTATCCAACTAAATCGAATCCGCCTTCCTTAGGATACCACGCCCTGCATCGATTGTTCCTTTAACGTATTTCGTGATTCGTTAGTGTATTGAAGTGTGATTCCTTAGGTGCAACTTGGTATCTCGCACACACTCCAACAAAGAAATCGATATCGGGCTCGCTAGCCGTTAGGTACAGGAGCGAACCAATGAGCTTCTGTAGAGTGATTGGTCAAACGGCTTTCCGGCTTCATCAAGACTAATTTGCACGGAAGTGCTCATGGGGGTTGGCGAGGATTTGGAAGTGTTCATTCCAAATTTGTTGAGAAGCTCCTTGTTGTATTTCTCTGGTTGATGAATATACCCGTAGGCATCCGCTTTATCTCGCAAACCTAGGAAATAACTAAGTTCCCCCATCATACTCATTTCAAATTTGCTTTGCATGAGATGTGAGAACCTTTGACATAGAGCAAGGTTAGTTGAACCAAAAATAATATCATCGACATAAATTTGTACCATTAGGAGGTCATCACCTTCCTGTATTTTGAACAATGTTTTGTCGACAGCACCTTTCTCAAATCCGTTATTGGTTAGAATCTTTGGGACAGGTTTCGTACCGTGCTCTAGGGCTTGTTTAAGTCCGTATGCGCTTTCCTTAGCTGTAAACTAGATCGATACCGTCTGTGTTGGCAAACCACGGTGGTTGTTCAACATAAACTTCTTCAAAGCTCTCCATTCAGAAAGCACTCTTGACGTCCATTTGGTATACGATAAAATTCTTATGGGCGGCAAAGGCTAAAAATATCCTGATGGCTTCTAGTCTCGCTACAGGGGCGAAGGTTTCATCATAGTCGATTCCTTCTTCCTGACAATAGCCTTGTGCTACTAGTCTGGATTTGTTTCTTATGATAAGTCCATTTCCATCCTTTTTGTTTCGAAATACCCATTTGGTTCCTATAACCGATTGGTGTGTCGGTCTGGGTACAAGATACCATACATTGTTTCTTTCGAAACCGTTAAGCTCTTCTTCCATAGATGTAATCCAATGAGAGTTGTTAAGAGCGTCTATGGTCGAAACGAGTTCGGATCGGGCTAAGAATACAGCGATAGTGCACATATTGAGTCTCCTAAGTTCGGATTGAGATTTCCATTCAGGAAACTGTGAGACTTCAGCATTAGATTCTTCTTGTGCACAAAGTACATTTCCTTGTGTACTCTGTATTCTCCTACGAGTAGAAACACCTGCATTAATGTTTCCAATGATCAGCTCTTGCGGGTGATCTCTCAACCATCTTCGGTCGGGTTCTAGTTCAGGATCCCGTACTGTATCGAGAGTTTCTGTGGGTACAGCTTCAGCTTGTACAGCGTCAGCTTCAACCACATCGATTCTTACAGCTGCGGGGTTGATTTCTAAATCAACTACAGGTTCTATGGGTGTAGGTGGATCCAAGATAGATAGATGGTGAATGTCCTGAGTGATATTATCTACTCCTGTAGGGTCATGGTGTGGTTCGTCGAACACTACATGAACTGATTCCTCGATCGTCAGCCTCCTTTTATTAAAGATTCTGAAAGCTTTGCTGACGGAGGAGTATCCTACGAATATTCCTTCATCTGATTTTTCATCAAATGTTCTAAGTTGGTCCTTCCCATTGTTCAATACGTAACACCTGCATCCAAAAATGTGAAAATACGAAACTAATGGAGTTTTGTTGTTCCATACCTCGTAAGCTGTTTTGTTGTGGTGCTTGTTGACGATACAGCGGTTTTGAGTGTAGCACGCTGTATTGGTTGCTTCACCCCAGAAACGCTGCGGCAATTTGCTCTCGGCAATCATTGTCCTTGTTGCTTCTTTCAACGTCCTATTCTTTCGCTCGGCAACACCATTTTGTTGAGGTGTTCGGGCAGCTGAGTACTCGTGCTGTATTCCATTCTCCGAACAGTATTGCTCTATAAAGCGGTTAGTAAATTCAGTACCTCTGTCGGAACGAATGCACACGATACTCGATGCTTTTTCATTCTGCAACTTTCTCAGAGCTCGGCACTTTGATGTTGTTTCCTTCTTCTTGCTAAGAAAGATCGTCCAAGCATACCGAATAATCATCAACAACAACCATACAATATTTCTTACCTCCCAAACTTATTGGGTCTACAGACCGTAGAGATCCATGTGTAGCATTTCCAATACTCTTTGGGTTGAAAGGTAGGATTTGCTCTTCGTGGTTGACTTGATTTGCTTGCCTTTTCTGGCAAGGTCCGCAGACGCGTCCTTCTTGAATGACACATCCGCAAACCTCTTACCATACCTGTCTTGAAAGCTTGTTGATCGTCTTGAAGTTGACGTGAGACATCCTCTGTGCCATAGCCACTAAGATCTGCAGTGCCTTTGGCAACAAAACATGGAATTGAGGAGCTCATAGGCTTCCAACAAGAATGTACATATTACCCGATCTCGCTCGTAAGCACAACTTCCTTGGTTTGGGTGTTCTTGACTCTACAAATGATCTATATAGAACTTCACCGAGAACTGTTTATCACGTAATCGGCTAATACTAAGTAGATTATACTGTAAGCCTTCAACATATGCAACATCGGTGACTTTGAATTTCCGACAAGTAGGTTTCCTTTCCCCTTGTTCTTCCTTTAGATTTATCACCGAGCGAATTTTGGACCGCGACCTTCTACAAAATCGATAGCTTGCTCTGTCTCCATCATGTGACGAGAGCATCCACTATCGAAGTACCGGAGTATCCTCCTCTAGAATGTCCTGTAACAAAGAAATTAGGTAGATTTAGGTCCCCTTTGATTTTTGGGTCCATGTATGTTAGTTCCTTTAGGTACCTGATTTTCCTGACGAATTGGTTTACTGTAGGATGTACTCGGTCAAGATTGCGGTATCTACGGGGCATATCCGTAGTTGTTATAATCATGATAATTACTATGCATGTAAAATTCGGGATTATTATTATTATTCCATGCGAGTGCCGACTAGGAGGTGGAGCCATTTTCCTAGGCCTAACAGCTTGTCTTCTGGGTCTCCAGTTGGATTCCCAATGCTGTTGTTGATACGGAACTTACATCTGCTGTCTTGAGGGATAACGGGGCTCCTGTATCCAATACCTAGGTGCACTGTACTGAGGGTACTGCTGTGCGGGCCTTTGGTGGTTGGATACCGTCTTCTTTCTGAATGACTTTCGGCTTTGATGATATGCTTGGGGAGCATGCTGTAGATTACGCCTTCTGAGTGGTTGTTGGTTCCACTATCTCGAATTGTAGAGTTGTGGAGGCGGAATGGCAGCTTTTGGTTTTCTCGGTACAGCCGGTTCCTTTATGGGACTAGGAACATCTTCCGATTCTGGAATGTGTTCCACACTCTTGACGAACACAGTACTAGTTTTACCTTTATTCGAACATGAGCTGTATCCTAAGCCACTTTTATCATGAGCATGTTGCCCAGTGCTCAGAATTTCTTCCATTCTTTTGGACGATTTTTCAAAAGACTTCAGAATGGTCTCAAGTTCATTTTCTCGCTTCTCGAGAGTTGTAATTTTGGTTTGTAGTAGAACCAAATCATTTGTCTTGCTCTCATTATGGGTTTTAACCTCATTTAGTTCATGAGCAAGTTGATGATTGCTCTCCATGAGTTTTTCAAAATCGACTTTGCTGGTTTCACAATCAAGAGACATATTTTCATAGTTTATCTTCAGCAAGTCATTTTCATCTTTCAGCTCTAGATTTGTTAATTGAAGTTGTATATTCTCAGTTTTTAGAGTCTCATGGGCTTTTTGAATGTTTTTGAATTCATTCATCATATTTTCGAAAGTATGAGATGCATTAGATGGAATAACTGAGGTTGAACTTACCTCATCGTCGCTGTCTTCACCTTCTGGAACATCTTTAGCCATAAAGCACATGTATGCTTTATCATCGAACTCATCGTCAGATGAATCACTTTCAGTGACCACCTGAAGACATTCTGCTGATTTGGATGGTGTGGGGGAGGCTTCTGATTCTCCAATCAGGGCCTTGAGCTTGTCTTTCCAAGCACGTCTTCTTTCATCTCGCTCTTGTTGCTCGGCCTCCGGCAACCTTTGGACTTTGGGATGAGGACATTTGTTTGCATAATGGCCTGGTTTCCTGCAGTTATAACACAGGTTAGCATCACCGGATGATGTTTCGGTACTTACCTTGTTGACAGGTTTGGGCCTGTAGGGAGTCTTTCCAGACTGTTTAATGAACTTTTTGAACTTATGCATTAGAAGCGCCATTTCATCTTGTGACGACAGATGTCGTCGCTGTCGGCGTTCTTGTGACCAAGGCTTCGACGAGCTAGGCATGCTTTGTGTCGACGGTTCGATACATGCGAGAGCCGTGACCTTTGAAGGAGATTCTTGACTTTCTCTCTCACAATGTCATACTCAAACGCTTTAAGGTCAGAGAAGAGATCAAAAGTGGATATTTCATTAAGATTACATGATACACGCATAGCTGTGGTCTTAATGTCCCATCGGGCTGGGAGAGATCTGAAAATTTTTAAGTTCTTCTCCTTTTGGGTGTAAATCTTGCCCAACGCTTCAAGTTCACCAACAATACCGGTGAATCGAGGTCAAGTTCCTCAAGTGTTTCGTTGGTTTCAGTTCAAAAGATTCGAATTCTTTGAGTGAGTTTTGAAATTTTGTTTTCTTTTGAGAGCTCAGTTTCCTCACAAATTAACTTGAGTTTATCCCAGATTTCTTTGGCTGTTTTGCGGCTCTTTACCTTTGAGAACGTGCCTTTGTCAAGAGTGACAAATAACGCGTTCTTAGCCACGTTGTCTAGATTGGCTCGCTTCCTTTCATCGGTTGTCCATTGCTCGCGTTCCTTCTCGAGCATTTCAGCATGGGCTTGGCCCTCAATCCTTGCGGCTGGATTGACCTTCATAATCTTGATCGGACCATCCTGTATAACAAAGATCATCTCTTCGTGCATTGCTGCAAGATGAGCTTCCATTCTAATTCTCCAGTCGTCAAATTCGTTAATAGAGAACATAGGGACTTTGTTAATCATAGAAGTATCCATACTGATAATATAGGAATGAAAGAGAGTGTTTTGAAAATAAGTGATTTGAATCTGATTCGGTTAAAAGAAATACGACCGATTCTTTTTAGAATCAACCGCTCCGATACCACTTGTTGGCCACTTAAGTATCTTTGGATACGGTTTGGAAAAGTAGTTTAAACAACAAACCGTATGGAATCTAAATCGAGTGCGTAGCGGAAGTCTTGGATACGATTAGTTGCCGTGATACAAGAACGACGTATTAGGTGTATACTTAATATATCACGCTTATTTCAAACAAGTAAAGCGAAGGTAAATAATACAAGAATTTAAGTGGTTCGAGGTAAACCCCTCTACGTCCACTGGTCCTCCACACAGAGTAAAAAGTTTATTAAATAATTACTGCGTACACAACTACGTAATTATAAACAAACCTATCCTTGTATCGTTCACACGATTGATACAAAGAATATCACTTTCAACCGTTCACACAGTTGGTTAAAGCTTCCTTCTTGACTAGCTTCTTCACACACAGCCCAAAGCTTCGTCCTTATTCGTCCCACACAGTCGAATAACTTGTTGAGTTCACACAGAGCTCGGTTTTTACACAGAGGTAAAAGGTTAGGTAACCGGTAAGAACAATGACTTTGAATATCAAGATCCGATGATAAATTGTTCTTGATGTTTGAGCACTGTATATCTCTTTCGTTTTAACTTGCAGTTTGCTCTGGAGATATGTTTGCTTAGATGATAACTTGATAGCTTTGAGAGTTATATTACTTGGGGTAACTGATCTTCAATGTCTTCAAGGATATATATAGCCTCTGAAGAAAGTATCCGTTGAGATGTCCGTTTGAATAAGATTTCCTTCAACGGGAATATGACATGATCCGGATTTCGCGGGATTCTGAAGATCTGAAGACTGACAGTATTTAAATACTTTATCCTTGAGTATTTAAATACTTCTTTGTTCAACGGAACTTGACTTGTGTTCTTTCTTGTCCTTTTGTGAACTGTATGGAGAATGACTGTATTAGGGCATCGAGACAGTTTCCATACTTGGTCTTCTTACAAGTCTTCTTGCTGTACTGACGAGCTTCACTTATGCTGATTCGAGGCAGGTCTTCGATACATGATAGATCCTTGACTCCTCGATACAGTTTTCCTTTACTGTATTTGGCATATATGTCAAAACCTTTTCAATAACAAATAACAATCGATACAGGGATCGGGTATCCTGGCTGAATCGATACAGGGTGTTTGTTTTTCCTAACAATAGGCAATCGTCTTATCATGCTGCAAGAGTACGCACGCAAGTCCTTGTCCTGATGCGTCACAATAAACCGAATACCCACCAATTCCCTGAGGCAGGGCTAAAACCGACGGGGTAGTCAGACGCCTTTTCAGCTCTTCAAAACTTCGTTGTCTCTCTTCATTCCATTCGAACCTTTCGGAATTCTGGAGCAATTGAGTAAGTGGTCGAGCAAGTTTGGAGAACCCCTCGACGAACCTCCGGTAGTATCCGGCTAGACCCAAAAAGCTACGAACTTCCTTCACGTTCCTGGACGGAGCCCAATCTAACACTACCTCAATTTTCTGGGGATCTACCCGAACCCCTTCCGCTGAAATCACATGTCCGAGAAACATGACTTCCTTCAGCCAGAATTCACACTTAGAAAACTTTGCATAGAGGTGCTGAGTCCTCAAAATCTCCAACACCAATCGCAAATGCCGAGCGTGTTCCTCTTCATCTCGAGAGTAGACCAAAATATCATCGATAAAAACGACTACACAATTATCAAGATGCTCAATAAATATTTTATTCATCAATTGCATAAATATCGCCGGTGCGTTGGTTAACCCAAAAGGCATAACCACAAACTCATAGTGCCCATACCTCGTACGGAAAGCGGTTTTAGGAACGTCGGATTCCTTATTGCGAAGTTGATAGTAACCGGACCTCAAATCAATTTTTGAGAACACCGCGGCTCCCTGCAATTGATCAAACAAATCATCGATACGCGGCAAAGGGTATTTATTCTTAATGGTCACTTTGTTCACTTCCTGATAATCAATACACAAACGTAGTGAACCATCTTTCTTCCTTACGAACAAGACCGGTGCACCCCATGGCAAGGCACTGGGTCTAATATACCCTTTATCCAACAATTCTCCGAGTTGTTTCTTCAACTATTGCATTTCTGAAGGTGCCATACGATACGGTGCCTTAGAAATTGGGGTTGCTCCCGACTCCAAATCAATTGTAAATTCAACTTCCCACCCCGGTGGTAGTCCTGGTAATTCATCTGGGAAAACATCCGGAAAATCACTTACAACAGGAATCGAGGGAAGTTCAACTTTCCCATCTTGGACTTTCATGGCATAACACCAATACCCAACATAGCCCTTTCTAATAAGTTTTGTCTCCTTCAAGGCACTAATCAAAAATTTCTGACATCCTCTCTTGTACCCTGCAAAATGATGTTCGGTACCGTCTTTGGCTAACATTGATATGATCTTCGTGCGATAATTCATTACCACACCGTGTCTATCGAGCCAATCGTCACCGAGGATTAGATCTTCATCAACAATGTCTACGACTATCAAATTCGAAAACCACACTCTCTGAGCGATTAACACCAGACAATCTCTAACTTACGTGTCCCCCACAATTCTATCACCACTGGGCAACTTAACCACAAAGGACTCACAAGGAGACAAGCCCTCAATATTCAATGGACGCACACAATCCAAAGAGATGAACGAATGAGAAGCACCGGAATCAAAAAGCACTCTAACTGGATGAGACAAAAGAGAAATGATACCTGTCGACACGAGGTTGCATCGAACCAGCACTGGGGGCTCCCCCTCAAACAGACTGACCACGGCCTCTGCCTCGACCATAACTCTGGGATGGCTGAACCGTGGATGACTTCTGATTAACACTCGGTTCTCCAGGCATAGGGGCTGATGCCTGAGTTCCAAGTGGATTTTCTTCTTCCGTACAGTACATGGCTCTATGGCCTTCCTGGCCGCAATTAAAACACTTCAATGGGGGTAGACCACAATCAATTAAGATGGCCCTGTTGGCCATAATTAAAACATGTCACAACCCGGTTGGACACACTAGCACCAGCTCTGAAATTCCGTTTACCTCCTGATGCACGAGAAGACCCCTTGGTTGGATAACTTGCCGACTCTGATCCCCGCTGGTTGCCACCCCTACCGCTAGAAAACTTTCCAGTGGTCTTCTGCTTCTTACTCTCACTTGTCGTTTCGGTAGTAGTGAAGGACATATCATAGGCTAGTGCCCTATATTGATACTCCTTCAATGTGGTGAAAGCGAAGCCCGACATATAGTGCCGAACTTTTGGCTTCATTTGCATGTCAAAGTGACGGATTCTATCTCTCTCTTCCTTCACTTGATTTTTCACATGGTTGAGTTGATGGTTGTATTCAATGATTGCCTGAGATACAGGGACATCATGGGTTTAGCTTCGTAAAAGGCTCGAATCCTGGCCTCCTGAACAGGCCACGGGCAGAACTCGGCCTCCATCAATTCCTTAAACTCGTCCCATGAAACCACACGATCCTGAGGTGTAACAGCTTGCCACCAACTAGCCACATCCCTTGATAGAAAGTACTAGGCAACTGGCACCTTACGTGCCTCTGGACAATTCATGGCCATGAAAACTTTATTCATCTCATTAATCGAATCTTCCCAGCCGATAGGATCATTTTCACCGATAAATTAGGGAGGGCGCATACGAATAACATCTTGTAACCACTTCTCAGCCCCAGTGTCGGTAACAGGAGGTGGTTGGTTAAGCTGTACCGCCTGAGTTAAAAGAGCCGTTTGGTTCGCCACTTGCTACAGTATGGTGGCAACACCCACATCCGGTTGGCTCCCTGTAGAAGTACCCAGACTGGCTGACGGCTCCTGATGACTACCGGTGCTAGGTTCAATAGAGTCCGACAAGCTAGGCGTAGCTGAGCCTCCTACCAAGCTGAGGGACATGGCCGCTCCACCGGCTGCGCCACGACCACGGCCGCGTCCACATCCTCTACCAGTTGACATTTTAAAGAAAAATGGAAGTAAAATCATAAGCATAGCTCGAAGCAATCCCATCTAGAATATGGACTTCTCATGTCCCATAATCGAATGATAATGAGTGAATAAAATGCTAAATAAGATAGGGAACTTACGAGTACCGGTCGTACGAGATGACGGCAGCGCGATGATACTGTGTTCTCGGAATAATACATTTAGACCCAGCAATCCGACAGCCTAGGTATCCATAAACCTAAGCTCTGATACCAAATTCTGTAACACCCCCGAGATATTCGGAGAATATCACAGCGCCGTGAATCCCGACCTGGGACCCACTAGGCTTATCTTACTCACAACGTATCAAATTTGACAAAATCCACTTGGGAATCAATAACTTCGATACAAACAAGGAAGTTCAACCACGGACAAACAATACCATGAAGAAATACAAGAAGTTGTACGACAATGGAAAAGGACTTTCCTAAAGTACTAGAGTACCATTTATTATTACAAGGATAAAATGGACCGAATAGAACAACGACCAAACAAAATGGAACACAACTAGCCACAATATCACGCCTCGCCATCCTCATCGTATTGTCCTGGTGCTCGCTCGTATGGATCCTTAGTGCCTGAAAAACACAAAAGTAATTTTCCCCAAACGAGAGGGGTTAGAGCAAGTATTACAAGTGAAATGTCAAGTCTTATACATAAAAGTATATGCACCAATTCAAATCCATGATAATGATTTTCCGGAAAATACAATTATCCAAACATATTTAGAAATGATGATATCTCTTGATTAACCGTGGACTCGACAATGCGCGAATCCCTCCTCGACCCCTTCGGATCATCTCGGAGTGGCTAACCCAAATGTTCACAGAACCGACATAAGCGGAACCCTCCTCGACCCCGTCGGGTCCTCTCGGAGTGAATGAAAGCAACTCTCACAATCACATGCATTACTTTTCACATTTAAGAACATAACTTTCACAAGAATCACTTGCCTGGAATCGAGAGAAAAGGGTACGAACGACAAGGTACCAAGATTGAAGGATTCGACAACTCCGAACCTAGACAAGTTCGTAATTCAATTATCAAAACCCCATCGGTATGAAAATAAGTTGGAATCACTCGAATTTACTACCCCGATACATGTGTTCCGGGAATAATTCTCTTAGATAGTGAATCGCAAGTCAAATATCCCAAATACTCAAGAAGTCCAGAAATATACCAATAAATCCGTAGGAAAACATGTATCCAAGGTAGATAACTCGTAATCGATATACTCTAACATAGCAACAAGCTGGATCGAATATATAGGATGGAAAATTCCCAAATACCGAAAATCTAGGGTTGTGGGAAGTTTACCTTGATTTGGAGAGGTGGAGAGGATTAAACGTTGATAAATCCGAACTATTAACTCAAAGATGTTGCTAGATAATTTCAGCTCGAAGAACTCATCACAAATCGCCCGGAATCGCCCGAAATCGTCCAAGGAGGTGAAGGAAGGAAGAAATGACGATTTGAGAATGGAGATGTCCTATTTATACTAAATAGGAGCTAGCGTGCGCTAGTCATGAAAAATAGCGCGCGCTATCGGACTCACCAGGCAGTCCAGTAGCCTCTGCCAGCTTCGTTAGCGTATGCTAACACCTGCTAATAGCGTGCGCTAGAGACTTCAATTAGCGTGCGCTAATTCTTTATAATAGCGTGCGTTACCTGGTAGTCAGTGCCCAGTCCAGAACCTACTGTCCCCAGCTCTGCTCTCTTTAGCGCACGTTACTCGAGTAACGTAGCGTGCGCTACCACTAAAATCTAGCGTACGTTACCCGTCACACCTAGCGTGCGCTAGGAATTCCCTTTTTCAGTCCAGTAACTACTGGACTGTCTGCCTCTAGTACATTAGTAGCGTGCGCTGATTATAATGGATAGCGTGCGCTACCCTCACTAAATTAGCGTGCGCTACAAGGTGTGCGTAGCGTGCGCTACCCTTTACACGAAGGTAATATAGTCGCATCAAGGATCCGAAAACAGCGACGATCCAAACAAGAAAAGGGGCTAAATCCAATTGACAAGAGTTCCAAGATTAATATAAGCTTACTAAACACTTACACGAGTGTAAAAATTACAAATCACAAGAGTAGAAGATTTACAAAAAGTACGGGTATTACATTACGTACGTAACCAAAAGGTGTGTTACGTACGTAACATTCTTTTCTGGGAAGTACATGCTAGAAATAGATAAGGAAGATGCCAAAAAGAATCGAAATATAACGGTGAACAATTCACGATGGTACGAACATAAAGGACTCGAAACGACGAACTTAAGTGTTGAAGGAAAATATATTCCCGACAACCCAAAGGTTCGGAAAAACAACAACAAACGAAATTTTCCCAAAACTTTGGGAAATTTACAAAACGGCCCAAAACATCCGAAATGTACGATACATGGTCGAAACACCAAACAATAGTTCACAACACGCATAGTAACATGAGATGGATCCTCGGCAACCCCGAAACGGCGGTTTTGAACGATGATTTACGAGAATACCCGAAATAGCGATGAAAACAACATGAAACACTGAATCGAGTAAAACGAGTCCGAAACAAGCTCGAACGAAAAAAAGTCCAATATTAAATATCCTCAAGATGTCAATACGGTTACAAGCGAGTTGCCAAAAATGAAAATACACCAAAATGAGAATATTAAGAGAAAGGAAAAATGCGGATATTACATTCTACCCCTCTAAAAACAAGTTTCGTCCTGAAACTTAAGAAATAAACAACTCGGGGTACTTAGCACGCATGCTATCCTCGGTTTCCAAAGTTGCCTCCTCGACACCATGTCTCGACCACTGCACTTTGACCAAAGGAAGGGTCTTATGCCTCAGTCGCTTCTCACGGTGCTCCAAAATCTTTAAGGGACGCTCCTCGAAGGTAATGTCCTCGGCAATATCGATCTCGCCAAAGTCGATGATATGACTAGGATTCGGAACATATTTCCTCAGCTGTGAAACATGGAAAATGCTATGAACGTGACTCAAGGTCGGAGGTAGCGCCAAACGGTATGCCAACTCACCGACTCGCTCGAGAATCTCAAAGGGTCCAATAAATCTCGGACTCAACTTTTCCTTCTTCCCGAAGCGGAAAACTCCCTTCGTCGGCGACACCTTTAGAAAAACGTGGTCCGCCACCTCGAATTCCAAAGGTCGACGACGGACGTTGGCATACGACTTCTGTCGACTCTGGGTGGTCAACATCCGTTCTCGAATCAAATCCACCTTCCGCCTCGTCTATAGGATAATATCCGGTTCGGTCATGACCAAATCGGACGCTTCGTTCCAACAAATCGGTGATCGACAACGCCGCCCATAAAGCGCCTCATACGCTGCCATCCGAATCGACGCATGCCAACTATTGTTGTACGTGAATTCGATCAATGGCAAATGCTCCTCCCAGTCGCTACTCCAGTCGAGAGCACAAGCACGCAACATATACTCAAACGTCTGGATAGTGCGTTCCGACTGTCTATGTGACTGAGGATGAAAAGAGGTACTCAAACGCAAATGAGTACCCAATGCCTTATGCACCGCCTGCCAGAAATGCGATACAAAACGGCAATCACGATCCGAAACAATAGACTTCGGAGTACCGTGAAGCCTCACAATCTGGGCAATAAACACACGAGCCAACTTCTCCGGGCCCCAAGTATCCTTGATGCCCAGAAAATGTGCCGACTTGGTCAGGCGATCAACAATCACCCAAACCATATTCATGCCCGATCTCGATCTCGTCAAACTCGTAATGAATTCCATTGATATGTCTTCCCATTTACATTCCGGAACGGGAAGTGACTGCAATAACTCGGCTGGTCGCTGATGCTCGATTTTGATCTGCTGGCAAGTCAAACATCTCGCTACAAACTGTGCGACCTCCTCCTTCATATCATTCCACCAGAAATTCCTCCTCAGGTCCTTGTACATCTTACTCGAACCAGGATGAACGGAGTAAGGCGTAGCATGGTGATAAGTGTCAGTTTTATACACTTATCCATGGTTTGTCTCGATAAATATCACCCATAATTGAGCTAGTCTACTCGTTTTTTGCTTTTAATTAATTAGTTTTTAATAATTTTATTTTTATCGGATGATTATGTAAATCTAGTCTTAATCGGATCAAATAACTGATTTACTCAAGAAATAACATATTTATAAAATATTCTCTTTGTTGAATTTTAATATATTCATGTTGTAGGGCTTTTCGAGATGAATTCGGCAGTCTTTTCGGATTCAAAATCAGAGTTATATATCAAAATTTATCATCCGAAGAAGATTTGGGGCAAAACGCAAAGTCTGAGAAATTCTTGGCTGAAAACGTAACTCTCAAAGCAACCAGTAAGCAAATTGACGAAGCCAAGTTACGGCCGTAACTACTGAATGTTACGGCCGTAAGCCGTCCAAGTTACGGCCGTAACTACTGAATGTTACGGCTGCAACTCTTGACAGATTGTTATAATTTGTCTAATTTTTTATACTTTTTATGTATTATTGAAGGGATGGATGGCATTGATCCGATCTATTGTAATAATGCTGGAGTTTTGGAGCTATTATATGACTTTAGGTGTAATCGAATCTACACAACATAATAAGTAAATTCATCTTATGATCTCGTATACATCTTCTATAACTAATGACGAACTAAGTTTGTAATCCCAACTATTTCATTTTATCGTTAATCAATCTATTATTATTGCAATCTTTTTATTTCCTTAAAATATTAGAACTATTATTGCATTTTCTTTGAAATTATTAAACCAAACTCTTTAATTGTGTGTTTCACTCATCTTAATATATATAAAAATAGACTAATAGTGTATAATTCAAATTATAACCAAACTTCCTCGTGGGATCGATAAACTGGACTCAAAAAGTCCACTTACTACTTGATACGATATCGTGCACTTGCGATAGTTACACTAAGAACGTGTCAAGTTTTTGGCGCCGTTGCCGGGGGAGTATAAGTTTTATTTTGAAATCTTACATTGTAAACTATTGTTATAGATACAATTTCTCGACGTTGTAACTTAGTACTAAATTGTGTTTGTCCGGTCAAGTGGTGGATAACGGTACTCCGTGACTATTAAAGTCGGAATTTTCAGTTTCCCACAACAAGTGATATTTGTAGATATTTTCTTCAATTATTTTCATTTTTTTATTTTTTTTTATCATGGAAGAGACATTGTATAAAATTTAAAAAAGATTTCCCTTTCTAAGCAAAAATGCAATTTTAAAAATTTACAAGACAAGGCTTAAAAGGATGAGGTTGCTTATGAATAAAAGCATACCTTTTGACATAAGATTCATAATTGAAGCCAAAGTAAGAATAGAAGGTGAATTCACAGAAACACCGACTAGATTTTTACCAGGGCTTGGAAAAAGTTCATATGCCAAGAAACGATGAGCAAAGATGATAGTCGTTTGCTATAAATGTGCTAGATGGAACTGTAATTTGAAATGTCGATCTTTAGGAATTCCATCTACAAACAGAGAAGATAAAATTCAGTTCATTAAGGATGGTCTGAATAAAGAGAATTTAGATAATATCTAAATTTCTCTTGACACGCATCCTAGTGGACTTGTACATTACGGAATTCGATGTTTGTGGAATAAATTCAAACCAGAATATGAACAACGTCTTGGGAATCTGACGTTAAAAGACCCTGTTTGCCAATTTGTAAGAAAATTGGATTGGAAGCTTCTCCCCGACTCATAGAAGGCGTTTTAGGCCGTTTCTGAACGTAAAATGTGAGGAAGATGTGAGCCACAATCACAACTACTGTACATACGCGTAAGTATCTTTTATTTTTGTCGTGTGGTGAGATTTTCTGAATAAAAAATGTGATACGCGATAAATGCATTCATTATTCTATTGAGTAGTTGAAGCGCAATCAACGCAATCACAAACTTGTTTAGCAATTTGTCCTCATGTTTCTTCTATAAATAAGCATTGTGCTTGTTTCTTTTATTCATCCCTCAAACTTGTACTTTTCTCTGTTTCTCTCTAATAAATTTCTTTTCAAAAATGGAGTCATCATCTTCAACAAAAAAATTTAGCACAGTCTGCATTTTTGGTGGAGCTAGTTATGGAAAAGAGGCATGCTTTACTGAAGCAGCCCACAACTTGGGTCATACCTTAGGAAAAAAATGCATTCATGTAGTTTACGGAGGAGGAAGTCTAGGATTAATGGGACGAGCTGCTGCTTCTGCTTATATGGAAGGAGTAAGAGTGTTGGGAATAATTCCATAACCTCTGGCTGAAAGTAAAATCACCGGGACAACTATTAGAGATGAGTTTAGATCTTTGAATATGCAAGATCGCATAACTCACAGGATAAATAATTCTGGCACCTTTATCACCCTTACCGGTGGTTTTGGCACTCTTGAGGAACTTTTTCATGTGGTTACCAGAGCCCAGCTAAATGTTCATCAAAAACCAATAGGTCTGCTTAATGTCAATGGTTTCTTTGATGGTTTACTATCTTTCATCGACTACTCTTTATTTCCGAGCGTGCTAAACGAATCATAGTCGTTGCAACAACACTAGAAGAACTAATCAAAAAACTCAATGAATTTGTTCCTCAACCAGATCCAGCTCTAGCTAAAATTGTCTGGATGGAAGATTTTACCGTCAGAAAACGAAAAGTGGATTCATTCCTCTCCCTTTGATAACCCATGTCGGACCTCTTGTATTTTTACTTTCTATCGTGTGTAATAATCGTGCTAAATGGTAGCAGCTTAAGGAGTTTCTTCTTGATCTCTTAACGCGCATCTATTCACGATTTATGTATTGTTATTTTATTGCTGTAATTTTTATTGTGTTTTTTTTTATAAAAGCATTGATGGCAGCATAAGGCGACTCTTCGCACTTTCTTGATGCGCATCTTTAAAATTGTGTTATACTTCCGAGTATATTTTATTTTCTTTTGTTGTGTGCCTCGTATATTTATTCTCTTGCAGATTCTAAAAGGCGTTAGCTCAAGCATTAACTTTCTTAACAGGGAGTATTCTGCTTTTCTGCATTGCTTTTTATTTTATTTTTTTTAAAAACTGAGGACAGTTTTATTTTCAAGTTTGGGGGTGGTATGTTTTGGTGTGTTAGTATTTTCGTGTGTTTTGATTATTTTGGTTATTTGCCTTAAATTTTTTTAGTATATATATATATATAGTATTTTGATTTATGAGATTTTTAGATCTGGCCATAACACCAATAAGTTATCTATATACAAGCTTCTAAAATCGTTTTAAACCGGTTAAAAAAATTGTATATTCCAAAAAAAATTTGAGCCTTAATCTCTCTTTCCAAGCCTTGGAGTTATCATGTAAAATCGAGTCATTCGTTACCTTGAGAAAAGAAGAACCAGTCGGTTGATGAAAAATAGAACTGAAATTTACTTAATTTGTGGAGTTTTTGATTTATCATGCTTAACTAATAAATGATTTTCTGCAAAAATTCTATTCCCTAAAAAAAGGAGTCATTGGTGAAAAGAGCTACACGTTAGCAAATAACAGTGTGAAAGCTATCACCTAAAAAAATGACGAAAATGAGAAGTGTTGAGCAGCAACAGCTGCCTAATTTTGGGGGTCTTAAATTTTGCGAAAAAAATAAAGGACTAACCATTGTTGGTGCGTAGCTGCCGTCTCACAGAAAAATTGGTGAAAAGAGCTACACGTTAGCAAATAACGGTGTGAAAGCTATCACCTTTTAAAAAAAAGAAAAAAGAGATAGAAATTGTTGGCGAAAAGAGCTACACGTTAGCAAATAACGGTGTGAAAGCTATCACTAAAAGGGATGTAGTTTTATGAGCAGATTTGACTTAATTAGTGGCTGAATTTCAATACACTCAATTTCGTGAAAAATCACAATATTTGATGACGCCAATAAAATTCTTCTTCATATTGAGTCAAAAAATAAACGAGTGATCGAGAGCAACCATTAAAGGGAGTCGTGTGTATCATGAGTGGGAAATAAATAATCAACCTTTTTGGGGGAAACCTTGCATTTTGGAATTACAAAATAAAACCGTGTTTTAACATCAAAATCATTAGTAGATTTATTTTGAATTTTGATTCATTTCTATCTACTGTATAAAGCTGGTTGTTGTGTATTAATGGCATTTTGATCTCCTTTTCTCTTTTTATACTTTAATTTATGTGTGTATTAATTTTTCTTATTTTTATTTTTGGAGCGTGAATAATAAAGAGTCTTGCTCGGGACTAGCAAGAATTTAAGTTTGGGGGTGTGATAAGTGTCAGTTTTATAAACTTATCCATAGTTTGTATCGATAAATATCACCCATAATTGAACTAATCTACTCATTTTTTGCTTTTAATTAATTAGTTTTTAATAATTTTATTTTTATCGGATGATGATGTAAATCTAGTCTTAATCGGATTGAATAACTGATTTACTCAAGAAATAACTTGTTTATAAAATATTCTATTTGTTTAATTTTAATATATTCATGTTGCAGGGCTTTCCGAGACGAATTCGGCAGTCTTTCCGGATTCAAAATCAGAGTTATATATCAAAAGTTATCATCCGAAGAAGATTTGGGGCAAAAACGCAAAGTCTGAGAAATTCTGGGCTGAAAACGTAACTCTCAAAGCAACCAGTGAGCAAATTGACGAAGCCAAGTTACGGCCGTAACTCATCAATGTTACGGCCAGAAGCCGTCAAGTTACGTACGTAACTACTGAATGTTACGGCCGTAACTCTTGACAGATTGTTATAATTTGTCTAATTTTTTATACTTTTTGTGTATTATTGAGGGGATGGCTGGCATTGATCCGATCTATTGTAATAATGCTGGATTTTTGGAGCTATTAGATGACTTTAGGTGTATAAATAGACCCCTTAGATCCTTCATCATTCATCATTCATCTTATAATTTCTCCACTTTTGCAATTTTTTCTTTTTGTGAAGAACACACTTGTGTTCTTGAGTGATTTGTGTAAGTGTGGTATAGCATATGTTGTTGAGTTTATTGCTTCTTTCTCCTTTATCTACTAAGGGAGTGAGGATCAATTCTTTCTCTTGATTCAACTAATAATGACCACACAAGTTTGTATTATGTATATTAAACCCTTCATGGGCTAAGTTACCTTTAGTTGAGATTATAAACAAGGTTAGTCATGTTATTTAAGTTTGTATAAAGATCTATTGTGAATTACTTATTATTGTGTGTGATTTTCATTGTTTTAACAATCTTTATTTATTTGGCCAATAAATGACGATATTTATGGTCTTCATATGTTTCAAAAGAAAATATGTTTGATTAGATCAAATGATCTTCACTCTAAGTTGTTCCAGGGGATAAAAATATACCTCTAGACCTTAGATGATTCTTTGAGTTATTTTCATAAATCCTAATGCTATGTATTGAAGCCAATCAACATAGAAATATAGTGGATTGATTCAATATATAAGGGGCGTTTCATAGTTCGAAAGAGAAACCGTCTTGTTAAGGAAAATCGAATCTACACAACATAATAATTAAATTCATCTTATGATCTCCTATACATCTTCTATAACTAATGACGAACTAAGTTTGTAATCCCAACTATTTCATTTTATCGTTAATCAATCTATTATTATTGCAATCTTTTTATTTCCTTAAAATATTAGAACTATTATTGCATTTTCTTTGCAATTATTAAACCAAACTCTTTAATTGTGTGTTTCACTCATCTTAGTATATATAAAAATAGACTAATAGTGTATAATTCAAATTATAACAAAACTTCCTCGTGGGATCGATAAATCGGACTCAAAAAGTCCACTTACTACTTGATACGATATCGTGCACTTGCAATAGTTACACTAAGAACGTGTCACATGGGCCTCACGAAAAATACTCTGTCTCAAATCCAAGTTGTTCGGTACACAAAGCCAACTCTGGAATCTCAACACACCATCTTCATGAATCACAAACCCAGGAGACTTTCCCTTAAGAACATTCTCTCGGATTTGCACAATCATCGGATCCTCCAGCTGTTTCAGTTTAATTTCATCGATCAGAGACGATGATATCTCTAAAGCACAAAGTCGCCCTACGGCTCCAGGCAACGAAATCTCAACACTCCACTCAATCAAATCTGGCTGTAGCTCGGCTTGAGACGTAAGGATCTCAAGTGTTCGCAACGAGACTGGTTTCCGACTCAAGGCGTCGGCCACGACGTTCGCCTTGCCCAGATGATAAAGGATTTCGAGGTCATAATCCTTAATCAACTCTAACCACCTCCTCTGCCTCATATTCAACTCCCGCTGAGTAAATATTACTTCAGATTTTTATGGTCGGTAAAAATCTGACATGCAGAGCCAAAAAGATAGTGACGCCAAATCTTGAGTGCAAAAACAACTGCCGCTAACTCCAAATCGTGAGTAGGGTAGTTAATCTCATACGGCCTCGATGCAAATGCAATAGTCTTGCCGTGTTGCATCAACACGCACCCAAGACCCTGACCCGAAGCATCGCTATAAACGACACAACCCTTGTTGCCACATGGAAACGCCAAAATTGGGGCTGAAGTCAAACGCCTCTTCAACTCCTCAAAACTCGACTGCCTCTCGTCATTCCAGACGAACTTCTTGGATTTCTGGAGCAACTGTGTAAGTGGTCGAGCTAGTTTCGAGAAACCCTCGACGAACCTACGGTAGTAACCAGCTAAACCCGAGAAACTACGGACCTCCTTCACATTTTTAGGTGGTGCCCAATCCAACACTGCCTCAATCTTCTGCGGGTCCACACGAACACCCTCGGCTGAAATCATGTGACCTAGAAACATCACTTCCTTCAGACAGAACTCACATTTCGAGAACTTTGCATAGAGTTGCTCGGTCCTCAAAATGTCTAACACCGCTCGCAAATGATACGCGTGTTCCTCCTCGTTCCTCGAATAGATAAGGATACCATCAGTGAAGACGACGATACACTTATCCAAAAACTCGATAAAGACCTTCTTCATCAACTGCATGAACACTGCCGGCGCATTAGTTAACCCGAAAGGCATAACTACAAACTCATAGTGTCCGTATCTCGTCCGAAAAGCTGTTCTCAGAACGTCTGACTCCTTCACCCGAAGATGATAGTACCCCGATCTCAAGTCGATCTTCGAGAATACCGCAGCTCCCTGCAACTGATCGAAAAAGTCATCAATCCTCGGCAGAGGATACTTGTTCTTGATGGTCACCTTGTTTAGCTTGTGGTAGTCGATACACAAACGCAGTGAACCATCCTTCTTCCGAACAAACAAAACCGGTGCGCCCCAAGGCGAAGCGCTCAGTCGAATATAACCCGACTCAAGAAGCTCACTCAACTGCTTCTTCAGCTCGGCCATCTCTGGAGGTGCCATGCAATACGGCGCCTTCGAAATCGGAGCTGCGCCCGGCTCTAACTCTATAGCAAACTCAACCTCACGATCCTGTGGCAATCCCGGTAACTCGTCAGGAAATACATCAGGAAACTCACTAACGACTGGATTCGATGAAAGCTCGACTCCACCATCCTCTGCCTTCAAGGCGTAGCACCAATAACCCGTATACCCCTTTCGCAGGAGTCTCATCCCCTTCAAGGCGTTAATAACAAACTGCTAGTTTCTCTTTCGCCCCGCGAAAGAGTGTTCGGTGACGTCCTCGGCTAGCATGGTGATGATCCTCGTGTGGTAGTTCATGATTGCACCATGCCGTTCGAGCCAATCATCCCCGAGAATCAAATCCTCACCCTCAATACCAACAATAATAAAATTAGAGAGCCAAGCCATCTTACAAATAAACACAGAACAGTCCCGGACCTCTCGATCACCGACGATTATATCACCGCTAGGAAGTTTAACGATGAAAGGCTCGCAAGGTGATAAGCAGTCAAGACTCAAATGGCGCACACACTCCATAGAAACGAATGAATGCGTAGCACCCGAATCAAAAAGCACACTGACAGGATGGGAATGGATATGAACGGTACCTGTCGCCACAGTAGCCGCTGGATCATCGGCCCTTCTCATCTCATAGATACGTGGAGGGGCGGAGCCAACACTGGAAGCTCCCCCACTAGTGAGTTGACCCCGACCTCTCCCTCGGCTAACACTTGGCGGAGACTGCAGAGCGAACGAGCCCTGATTCACACTCGGCTCCCTAGGTGTTGGAAAAGAATTCTGAGCACCAAGAATCCATCTTGCCCGCTCACAAAAGGAAGCCTTGTGGCCCGACTGACCACAAGTATGACAAGTCAGAGGCAGACGAGGACACTCTCGGTTCTGATGGCCCGGCTCGCCACAGTTAAAGCATTTGACATCCCGAACGGAGGCACTGGCAGTACCTCGATATCCCCCAGAGAAATGAGCCGAATTACCTCCAGGAATATTCACAGACTGAGACTTCTGCTGACCTCCACCCTTGTGACCCAAGAAATTTCCGGTGGATTTCTGTTTCATACTCTCCCGAACCGCCGCACTGGCTGTCACCGACATATCATAAGCAGGAGCTCGACTCAGATAATCCTTCAAAGTAGTACAGACGAGCCCATACATGTAGTCCCGAATTGACAGTTTCATCCTCCTGGAAAAATAGATAATTTTTTCGCTCTCCTCGACAACTTGGGTCTTCACATAGCCCAACTCCTTGTTAAAATCGGTAATAGCTTGGGATACAGGAATATCTCGTGGTTGAGCATCATAGAAGGCATGGACTCGAGCCTGTATAACCGACCACGGGCAGTATTCAGTCTCCATTAATTCCTGAAATTCGGCCCACGAAGCAACATGGTCTTTGGGCCCAATGGCCTCCCACCAATCCGTAGCGTCCCCAGTGAGAAAGTACTGGGCAATAGGGACCTTACGGTCCTCGGGACAGTTGGTAGCAGTGAAGACTTTAGATATCTCCTTGATCCACCCCTCCCAGCCGATCGGGTCCGAAGCTCCCGAAAACAGAGGAGGATGCATCTTGATGACATCTTAAAGCCAATGATGTAACACCCCCAATCCACTCAGGGATATTACACGACGTAGACCCTCCCCTCAAGGATCTACCAGGCTGATAACTAAAATTAAACATCTAAACATCGCCTTTAAGGCTAAAATGACTCATTAGACCGATTTGGTCTTTCAATAATAACATACAACTCAAATCCAAACACATACCCTCGCAGGGGTCAAATGCAATAAACTCCCGTACAACGGGGAAAAGATACTGCAGCGGAAAAGAAAATACAACTAGACCAATACGACATCAACGGATCCACGTGTGATTAGTATCGTTCATATTTCATCATCCTTCGTGCCGAACCTGTGCTATGCTCCAAAACCTGAATGCAAAAATAGACATCCACCCCCCGAATACTCGGGGGTTAGCAAAACTCCACTGTTTTGCTAGTGCAAGTACAAGTGCAAAAGTACGATCCATACAATTCACATTCCACGAATAACAATAATCAGAAAATCCTCAAAGATTTAAACGTAACGAAAAGTACTTCCCGAGGCATAAGTTTGGGTAAAACACTTCAAAACCGAAAGATCACAAATCAAGGGAAAATAATTTATAAAACCGTTAAAGTGCCATCGAGAGTTTTAATAGAAAACAATTTAGGATTATCAAATCCTCCTTATTCCAAAATCAACAGGGTCCTCGACCAATAGGCGGAAAGTAATTTGCAAGAAAATCACTCAATCAACACAAATGAGTCATCACAAATATTCCCCACGGGGTTCTCGACCCAATCCAAATAATATCAACACGAGATCAAACATCTCAACATCACACGGGGGCCTCGACCCAAAACACAAAATGTCAACACAGTGTAATCAAGGACATATCCTTTCGTCCGCCCAAAAACAGCTCAAGACCCCTGATTAATTAACCCTCGGAGATCTCGTCAAATGCCCTTGGTTAATTAACCCTGATACCAAAATTTTAAAACAAGTTGAAACAAACTTTCAGAAAACATGAATCACGGTCTATATCGAGACCAACATTTGAAAAGAGTTGAAAGAATTTGAAATACGATAATCGTTCGGTAACGGGGTCTTAGCTAAACACTCAAATATCCGTTACCAATAAGCCTGCCAGGCGCCTCCACTGAAACGCCTGTGCACCGGCGTTCACCCCACATGTCAGCCGCACATTGTCCGTGTCACCGCGCCGGCGTCACTCCCGCAAGAGCCGCCCCTTGTCCACGCATCAGGTAAACACCGGCGTTCACCAACCCTATGGAGCCGCACATTGCAGCGTACACCAGACCGGAGATCGCACGCCCCGCCCTCAGAGGCTCCCGGATATGACGTCTCTCACAACAAGTATTCACATTGTCACAAACATCAAGTACACAGTCATCGTCGTAACAATTATCAAATCAATACACCAATTCACATAATTCATCCGTCAGTCCACGACCACACGAATAAATAACAACACGCACGTCAACCATAACGCGACAGAAATAAGAAATATACGTACGCACGCATTATCAAGCGCAACATCAACACCAAATATATCCAAAGGATTCACGTAGTCACTTACAACCCACACAATTTACAAAACACACGCGTTTTGAAAGTGAGCCTTTAACGAGGCTAGCCGAATCCTTTGAAAACTCATTTCAAACAAATAAACAAACACACCAAGATGATCACCAATTATCATATCCACAAAACAAGAATAGTATGGACAAGGTACTTGCCTCGAAATCACGATCGCAACGAGACGACGGATAGGACGCGGTCGAATAGCCCCGAACCCCCGAACAATATCAAGAACGCGATAGCACCACGAGTATTACGAGAATAACACCACACGAATCATCAATCACCAAATGGGATTCAACATCGGAATCCTCGAACACTTATAAATCTCCGGAAGGAACAATAACACATGGTTACGACGAGAATCAAGGCCAAAACAACGGAAATCCCAACAAACTATCGAAGGGAAACTCATTGGGACATTTAATCGAACACTAAATGTTCAATAATTCCCAAGAACACTCGAATCGTCAATCGAGTTAAACAAACTCGAAATATCGATAAACAACCCATAGAACACGATTAATAAGGTTCAATAACATCAACCAAATCATAGAAATCGGACGAACAACAACGATTAAAAAGAAATCTCGAAAGTCAACCCTATGAGATTTCAAGAGATTACCTCGATTCGGCGAAGAACACGGATTAGATGTTTATATAATCAACAAGGATCTTCCAAAATGCTTTGGAAATGATTAGAATCGACCAAGAACTCGATTTCCCGTGACACCCGTCGCCAGCCGCCGAAAAAGGAAGAAAAGCGCGTATGAAATGAAGTCTGGCCGAGCCCAGGCTATATATAGCCGGCAGGGTTATGGCCGTAACCGGCAAAGCCTTACGTCCGTAACTCGGCCCTTACGTCCAGATTTCGCAGCCTTACGGCCATAACTGCATTCGTCAAAAATCGACCAAAGAATCGTCGGACACTTACGGCCGTAATCGGCACACATTACGGCCAGAATCGCCTTCGTCCGAAGATGCCCAGCGCCGTCGGACGTGCCGATCACACTTACGGCCGTAATCGCACACATTACGGCCGTAATCGCACCTTACGGCCGTAACTCGGCCAAAGGCCCTCGCCCGGCCGTGACTCGGCCGTGGCCACTCCGACGGCCCGGACGACCCCGAAACCCGAACCTGAGTAAAAATCGGAGATACGGTTATGAAGTACTCGTAAAGACGAATCCAAGCGCTAAGTGAACACATGACTCCGACCACCCGAAGTGTCGGAATTCGACAACGGAAGTAATTACCCCAAACTTTGGGAAATTACAAAAATGGCCCAAAACGTCCGAAAATCACGATACGTGATAGAATAACCAAACCGAAGTTCACAACACGTATAACAAAGTTAAACGAACTTACGGGAAACTCGAAATAGCAGTTTCGACCGAGATTCGCAAGAATCGAACTCAAGTGCGGAAAAGTCGCTAAAAAGCACGGAACTCAACAAAACGACACGGAAACGAACTCGGATGTCAAAAAGTGTAGAATTAATGATTCTCAGAATGACGAAACGGTCATGGGCAAGTTGACAAAACGGACTTTTGCCGAAAAAACGAAATAATCGGAAATCGAAATTACGGGTATTACACACTACCCTCCTTAAAAGAAGTTTCATCCCGAAACTTAAAACAAGTAGGGAGAAGTAATATCCTGCCAGGAAAACTCAACGAGATACACAAGAAATGCGTAACTTACGCCCATTGGCGAAACGTTACAAGCAACGCAAAGGAATATATGGCGTGCAAACACGCTCCACGACGACCAACACAATGTCGCCGTTAGGGATATAATAAAACCAAAAAGTGACAAGCGTCATCAAATGGATGATACAATCAGGTCAATTATCCGAACAATCACAAAACACAACGAACGAAAATTAATACGATTGACCAACCCAACGGTTCATCAATCACAACGCGAGCCACCCTGAACAAATACGGAATTCCACTGCCCAAGGGTTGGAAGATCGAAAACGAGACTAATTTCCCGAACTTAAGGAAACTAGGAAGGAGTCTGAACGCTCAACAATCACGAAACGGGATCAACAAAACCAAACAATCAAACAATCGAACCACAACGGTCGAGACAACAAAATTTGAACAATCATGTCCGGATCATGAAGAACAATAAGGTTCAACCAAAAACTCCGAGGTTCACATCTCGACTCGAGACAAAACATGATCCGGTGAAAACAACAAGATGTGTACTCACATAAGATCTACAGGAAAGGGAATAGCAATTGAAAAGTCACAACGTCAAACGAGTTATTCTGAAACAATACCACATTTGTTCGATCAACAAAAGCAAGGGGAAGGACAAGCTCAGAAAATGTAAACGAACATAAACGAATCAACCGAGTCGAAAGTACAGAAGTTCAAAATCCGATCCACTTCGAATAAAGGAACTAGTAGAATCAAAAGATGTTACTTCCGAACAAGGTTCACAAAAATCGAACCAAACTCGAAAAAGTCACAGCGATAACTAGATCGACCCACAACAAGATCACAATTCGTTCGGACGATGAAACCGAAATACAGAACAAGTTCATAAAGTTTCAACGAACATGAGCGAATCGATGGACTGGAGAAAGAGAAAACACAGAAGTCAAAATAGTACGAGTATTACCCCCAACCTCATCCACGAAATTCACAAACACAGAAGCAAGGTAACAATACATTAAACAACCGACACATAATGGAATAATCACCGATACACACGGTCGTACCAAACAACCTCTAACAGTTCGCACAAGAGCGATAACGCAGAAATCACTATGGGGCGACAATATTCAACACCAACATCCCGTCTCTCACAGGGGGCTAACACAACAAATGTGTGGAACACGAGTCAACGCTCACACCACCAATTCGATCATACTCGGGAGCAAATATCAAAATGACAACGCGAACATCATACATACATACCCAGCCCTCAAACGGGAATGCATAGGTTTTAAAAACGAAAACCTCATTTTGAAAATAATTTTAGAAGAACACCGGTTAATCTTGAGTATCACCTTTCAAAAAAGAGCACAAACGTGAAACATCGCTATCGAGACTTTGGAGAACCATTTCGCATTTGGTAAAAATGAGGACATTTTCTTTTAGCGAAAGACTTTCAGAAATATTCGACCCTCGGATCTAAGTAAAAGTGTTTCTAAAACATTGAAAATATCTCAAAACATTTTGGTCCTCGAGATAGAAGAATTTGGAAACATATTGTGGCACCTTGGATGTACCACGGGAAAATAATTCATTTCAAAAGTACGTCTCGAAATTTATTTTCTAAGATACTCACGGTTTTCAAGGATAATTCAATGGGCTAGAATGCCCAAAAACTTCAGGTAATTACGCAAAATATTATAGCGCCGTGGGTCCCGCGCCGGAACTCACCAGGCTAAAAACCATTTACAACGTTAAAAAGGCCGATGACGGTAATATTTCAAAAACATACAAAAGCCATTTACAAAATACTAAATACCGTCATAAGAATTTCGCCAAAATGATCAAGGCCATAATGCCAAAAACTCGGTTAAGGGAATCGGTTTTCGAAATAAAACTCGGTCGGTAAAATACCGAAAGTCATTACAACAGAACTCACGCAGCGGACAAAAGAAATAAAGTTCAACATGCACAATCCAGCAACACTACTCCTCATATGAACGAAATATTAGAGTCAAATAACCACATATCACGAAATCAAAATCCATAAGAGGATTCCGTCACTGAACAAACAATCATAAAAATAGCTCGTGTCACACGAGGCACAACACAAAGAAGGGAGACTTACATCCACAGGTCGCACGAAGATGATGATCGCCCCACGATACTAATCACGACCAACAAACTCAGACGACGCGTCGCGACACGACTCAGTCAGACAAAATCCGACGAGACAAAACACAACAGACACCACTGACCCGACAGCCTAGGTTTCCACAACCCAAAGCTCCGATACCATTTATGTAACACCCCCAATCCACTCAGGGATATTACACGCCGTAGACCCTCCCCTCGAGGATCTACCAGGCTGATAACTAAAATTAAACATCTAAACATCGCCTTTAAGGCTAAACTGACTCAGTAGACCGATTTGGTCTTTCAATAATAACATACAACTCAAATCCAAACACATACCCTCGCAGGGGTCAAATGCAATAAACTCCCGTACAATGGGGAAAAGATACTGCAGCGGAAAAGAAAACACAACTAAACCCATACGTCATCAACGGATCCTCGTGTGATTAGTATCGTTCATCTTTCATCATCCTTCGTGCCGAACCTGTGCTATGCTCCAAAACCTGAATGCAAAAATAGACATCCACCCCCCCGAATACTCGGGGGTTAGCAAAACTCCACTGTTTTGCTAGTGCAAGTACAAGTGCAAAAATACGAGCCATATAATTCACATTCCACGAATAATAATAATCAGAAAATCCTCAACGATTCAAACGTAACGAAAAGTACTTCCCGAGGCATAAGTTTGGGTAAAACACTTCAAAACCGAAAGATCACAAATCAAGGGAAAACAATTTATAAAACCGTTAAAGTGCCATCGAGAGTTTTAATAGAAAACAATTTAGGATTATCAAATCCTCCTTATTCCAAAATTAACAGGGTCCACGACCAATTAGCGGAAAGCAATTTGCAAGAAAATCACTCAATCAACACAAATGAGTCATCTCAAATATTCCCCACGGGGTTCTCGACCCAATCCAAATAATATCAACACGAGATCAAACATCTCAACATCACACGGGGGCCTCGACCCAAAACACAAAATGTCAACACAGTGTAATCAAGGACATATCCTTTCGTCCGCCCAAAAACTGCTCAGGACCCCTGATTAATTAACCCTCGGAGATCTCGTCAAATGCCCTTGGTTAATTAACCCTGATACCAACATTTTAAAACAAGTTGAAACACACTTTCAGAAAACATGAATCACGGTCTATATCGAGACCAGCATTTGAAAAGAGTTGAAAGAATTTGAAATACGATAATCGTTCGGTAACGGGGTCTTAGCTAAACACTCAAATATCCGTTACCAATAAGCCTGCCAGGCGCCTCCACTGAAACGCCTGTGCACCGGCGTTCACCCCACATGTCAGCCGCACATTGTCCGTGTCACCGCGCCGGCATCACTCCCGCAAGAGCCACCCCTTATCCACGCATCAGGTAAACACCGGCGTTCACCAACCCTATGGAGACGCACATTGCAGCGTACACCAGACCGGAGATCGCACGCCCCGCCCTCAGAGGCTCCCGGATATGATGTCTCTCACAACAAGTATTCACATTTTCGCAAACATCAAGTACACAGTCATCGTCGTAACAATTATCAAATCAATACACCAATTTACATAATTCATCCGTCAGTCCACAACCACACGAATAAATAACAACACGCACGTCAACCATAACGCGACGGAAATATGCAATATACGTATGCACGCATTATCAAGCGCAACATCAACACCAAATATATCCAAAGGATTCACGTAGTCACTTACAACCCACACAATTTACAAAACACACGCGTTTTGAAAGTGAGCCTTTAACGAGGCTAGCCGAATCCTTTGAAAACTCATTTCAAACAAATAAACAAACACACCAAGATGATCACCAATTATCATATCCACAAAACAAGAATAGTATGGACAAGGTACTTGCCTCGAAATCACGATCGCAACGAGACGACGGATAGGACGCGGTCGAATAGCCCCGAACCCCCGAACAATATCAAGAACGCGATAGCACCACGAGTATTACGAGAATAACACCACACGAATCATCAATCACCAAACGGGATTCAACATCGGAATCCTCGAACACCTATAAACCTCCGGAAGGAAAAATAACACATGGTTACGACGAGAATCAAGGCCAAAAGAACGGAAATCCCAACAAACTATCTAAGGGAAACTCATTGGGACATTTAATCGAACACTAAATGTTCAATAATTCCCAAGAACACTCGAGTCGTCAATCGAGTTAAACAAACTCGAAATATGGATATACAACCCATAGAACACGATTAATAAGGTTCAATAACATCAACCAAATCATCGAAATTGGACGAACAACAACGATTAAAAGGAAATCTCGAAAGTCAACCCTAGGAGATTTCAAGAGATTACCTCGATTCGGCGAAGAACACGGATTAGATGTTGATATAATCAACAAGGATCTTCCAAAATGCTTTGGAAATGATTAGAATCGACCAAGAACTCGATTTCCCGTCGCACCCGTCACCAGCCGCCGAAAAAGGAAGAAAAACGCGTAAGAAATGAAGTCTGGCCGAGCCCAGGATATATATAGCCGACAGGGTTACGGCTGTAACCGGCAGTGCCTTACGGCCATTACTCGGCCCTTACGGCCGTACTCTGCAGGCCTTACGGCTGTAACCGGCATTCGTCAAAAATCACCAAAGAATCGCCGGACACTTACGGCCGAATCGGCACACATTACGGCCAGAATCGCCTTCGTCCTAAGATGCCCGGGCCGTACGGACGTACCCGATCACACTTACGGCCGTAACTGGCACACATTACGGCCGTAACCGGCACCTTACGGCCGTAACTCGGCCAGGCCAGGCCCTACTCCGGCCGTGACTCGGCCGTGGCCACTCCGACGGCCCGGACGACCCCGAAACCCGAACCTGAGTAAAAATCGGAGATACGGTTATGAAGTACTCGTAAAGACGAATCCAAGCGCTAAGAGAACACATGACTCCGACCACCTGAAGTGTCGGAATTCGACAACGGGAGTAATTACCCCAAACTTTGGGAAATTACAAAAATAGCCCAAAATGTCCGAAAATCACGATACGTGATAGAATAACCAAACCGAAGTTGACAACACGTATAACAAAGTTAAACGAACTTACGGGAAACTCGAAACAGCAGTTTCGACCGAGATTCACAAGAATCGAACTCAAGTGCGGAAAAGTCGCTAAAAAGCACGGAACTCAACAAAACGACACCGAAACGAACTCGGATGTCAAAAAGTGTAGAACTAATGATTCTCAGAATGACGAAACGGTCATGGGCAAGTTGTCAAAATGGACTTTTGCCGAAAAAAAGAAATAATCGGAAATCGAAATTACGGGTATTACACACTACCCTCCTTAAAAGAAGTTTCGTCCCGAAACTTAAAACAAGTAGGGAGAAGTAATATCCCGCCAGGAAAACTCAACAAGATACACAAGAAATGCGTAACTTACGCCCATTGGCGAAACGTTACAATCAACGCAAAGGAATATATGGCATGCAAACACGCTCCACGACGACCAACACAATGTCGCCGTTAGGGATATAATAAAACCAACAAGTGACAAGCGTCATCAAACGGATGATACAATCAGGTCAATTATCCGAACAATCACAAAACACAACGAACGAAAATCAATACGATTGACCAACCCAACGGTTCATCAATCACAACGCGAGCCAAACCCTGAACAAATATGGAATTCCACTGCCCAAGGGTTGGAAGATCGAAAACGAGACTAATTTCCCGAACTTAAGGAAACTAGGAAGGAGTCTGAACGCTCAACAATCACGAAACGGGATCAACAAAACCAAACAATCAAACAATCGAACCACAACGGTCGAGACAACAAAATTTGAACAATCATGTTCGGATCATGAAGAACAATAAGGTTCAACCAAAAACTCCGAGGTTCACATCTCAACTCGAGACAAAACATGATCCGGTGAAAACAACAAGATGTGTACTCACATAAGATCTACAGGAAAGGGAATAGCAATTGAAAAGTCACAACGTCAAACGAGTTATTCTGAAACAATACCACATTTGTTCGATCAACAAAAGCAAGGGGAAGGACAAGCTCAGAAAATGTAAACGAACATAAACGAATCGACCGAGTCGAAAGTACAGAAATTCAAAATCCGATCCACTTCGAATAAAGGAACTAGTAGAATCAAAAGATGTTACTTCCGAACAAGGTTCACAAAAATCGAACCAAACTCGAAAAAGTCACAGCGATAACTAGATCGACCCACAACAAGATCACAGTTTGTTCGGACGATGAAACCGAAATACAGAACAAGTTCATAAAGTTTCAACGAACATAAGCGAATCGATGGACTGGAGAAAGAGAAAACACAGAAGTCAAAATAGTATGGGTATTACCCCCGACCTCATCCACGAAATTCACAAAAACAGAAGCAAGGTAACAATACATTAAACAACCGACACATAATGGAATAATCACCGATACACACGGTCGTACCAAACAACCTCTAACAGTTCGCACAAGAGCGATAACGAAGAAATCACTATGGGGCGACAATATTCAACACCAACATCCCGTCTCTCACAGGGGGCTAACACAACAAATGTGTGGAAAACGAGTCAACGATCACACCACCAATTCGATCATACTCGGGAGCAAATATCAAAATGACAACGCGAACATCATACATACATACCCAGCCCTCAAACGGGAATGCATAGGTTTTAAAAATGAAAACCTCATTTTGAAAATAATTTTAGAAGAACACCGGTTAATCTTGAGTATCACCTTTCAAAAAAGAGCACAAACGTGAAACATCGCTATCGAGACTTTGGAGAACCATTTCGCATTTGGTAAAAATGAGGACATTTTCTTTTAGCGAAAGACTTTCAGAAATATTCGACCCTCGGATCTAAGTAAAAGTGTTTCTAAAACATTGAAAATATCTCAAAACATTTTGGTCCTCGAGATAGAAGAATTTGGAAACATATTGTGGCACCTTGGATGTACCACGGGAAATTAATTCATTTCAAAAGTACGTCTCGAAATTTATTTTCTAAGATACTCACAGTTTTCAAGGATAATTCAATGGGCTAGAATGCCCAAAAATTTCAGGTAATTACGCAAAATATTATAGCGCCGTGGGTCCCGCGCCGGAACTCACAAGGCTAAAAACCATTTACAACGTTAAAAAGGCCGATGACGGTAATATTTCAAAAACTTACAAAAGCCATTTACAAAATACTAAATACCGTCATAAGAATTTCGCCAAAATGATCAAGGCCATAATGCCAAAAACTCGGTTAAGGGAATCGGTTTTCGAAATAAAACTCGATCGGTAAAATACCGAAAGTCATTACAACAGAACTCAAGCAGCGGACAAAAGAAATAAAGTTCAACATGCACAATCCAGCAACACTACTCCTCATATGAACGAAATATTAGAGTCAATTAACCCTATATCACGAAATCAAAATCCATAAGAGGATTCCCTCACTGAACAAACAATCATAAAAATAGCTCGTGTCACACGAGGCACAACACAAAGAAGAGAGACTTACATCCACAGGTCGCACGAAGATGATGATCGCCCCACGATACTAATCACGACCAACAAACTCAGACGACGCGTCGCGACACGACTCAGTCAGACAAAATCCGACGAGACAAAACACAACAGACACCACTGACCCGACAGCCTAGGTTTCCACAACCCAAAGCTCCGATACCATTTATGTAACACCCCCAATCCACTCAGGGATATTACACGCCGTAGACCCTCCCCTCGAGGATCTACCAGGCTGATAACTAAAATTAAACATCTAAACATCGCCTTTAAGGCTAAAATGACTCAGTAGACCGATTTGGTCTTTCAATAATAACATACAACTCAAATCAAACACATACCCTCGCAGGGGTCAAATACAATAAACTCCCGTACAATGGGGAAAAGATACTGCAGCGGAAAAGAAAATACAACTAGAACAATACGACATCAACAGATCCTCGTGTGATTAGTATCGTTCATCTTTCATCATCCTTCGTGCCGAACCTGTGCTATGCTCCAAAACCTGAATGCAAAAATAGACATCCACCCCCCGAATACTCGGGGGTTAGCAAAACTCCACTGTTTTGCTAGTGCAAGTACAAGTGCAAAAATACGAGCCATATAATTCACATTCCATGAATAATAATAATCAGAAAATCCTCAAAGATTCAAACGTAACGAAAAGTACTTCCCGAGGCATAAGTTTGGGTAAAACACTTCAAAACCGAAAGATCACAAATTAAGGGAAAACAATTTATAAAACCGTTAAAGTGCCATCGAGAGTTTTAATAGAAAACAATTTAGGATTATCAAATCCTCCTCATTCCAAAATTAACAGGGTCCACGACCAATAAGCGGAAAGCAATTTGCAAGAAAATCACTCAATCAACACAAATGAGTCATCACAAATATTCCCCACGGGGTTCTCAACCAATCCAAATAATATCAACACGAGATCAAACATCTCAACATCACACGGGGGCCTCGACCCAAAACACAAAATGTCAACACAGTGTAATCAAGGACATATCCTTTCGTCCGCCCAAAAACTGCTCAAGACCCCTGATTAATTAACCCTCGGAGATCTCATCAAATGCCCTTGGTTAATTAACCCTGATACCAACATTTTAAAACAAGTTGAAACACACTTTCAGAAAACATGAATCACGGTCTATATCGAGACCAGCATTTGAAAAGAGTTGAAAGAATTTGAAATACGATAATCGTTCGGTAACGAGGTCTTAGATAAACACTCAAATATCCGTTACCAATAAGCCTGCCAGGCGCCTCCACTGAAGCGCCTGTGCACCGGCGTTCACCCCACATGTCAGCCGCACATTGTCCGTGTCACCGCGCTGGCATCACTCCCGCAAGAGCCGCCCCTTGTCCACGCATCAGGTAAACACCGGCATTCACCAACCCTATGGAGCCGCACATTGCAGCATACACCAGACCGGAGATCGCACGCCCCGCCCTCAGAGGCTCCCGGATATGATGTCTCTCACAACAAGTATTCACATTGTCACAAACATCAAGTACACAGTCATCGTCGTAACAATTATCAAATCAATACACCAATTCACATAATTCATCCGTCAGTCCACAACCACACGAATAAATAACAACACGCACATCAACCATCACTACACCATAGATTGCATACAGCAACGTGTAAAATACGTTGCAATATGCCCTAAATTCATTGCAATAGGACCTATTGCAACGATTATGCAAAAATCAAGCGTGCACTTTGCTCTGGTTGCCATAGGGCCCTTATGGCAACAAATTTGGTACCATATTGCAACGGCATATTATCGTTGCAAATATAGTATATGGCAACGATTTAACGGCTATAGCAACATGTTTAATACCATTGCAATATCTTGGACTACCTATGGCAACATTTTTTTGCAACGATTTTTTTGTGTTAATTGTTGCAATACATGGATTCAGGCAACCCTAAGGCAACATATATATGCCCAATTGCAACGTATTTAGAATCAAATGCAATCTAATTTTATTAATGAATATGACATATATGGCAACATTTAAGCTTCTATTGCAATGCTAAATAAAAAAACTGGCATGACCATTAAATTTATTTCAATTGGTATATCGTAACATCAATCCAACCGAGCAATATTACTGTTGTTCCAACATCAAGACTAATTTTAGGAAAATGACCAAGTTGAAGCAAAATAACTAAGTTCAAGTGACACACAATCTAACTTAGTAATACATAGACCAATATCTTAGTTAAACATTATATAAACATGAGTCATGGCTCTTCTTCCTCTTCCTATTCCTCTTCCTCTTCATCTTCATCTTCATCTTCATATATCTTCATCTTCATCCGTCTCATCTCCGTCCTCAATAGAAGTAGTAGCACATCTAAATCCTTCTCTGAATCATTATGGACTTCTCCCAATCTGAAATTAGAAAAAAAAAAAAGTTAGCTCATCACAAAGTAGTTAGCTCACCCACCTCAAGATATAATAAGACACAACCTTGAAAAACACCCACCTCAAGATATAATAAGACACAACCTTGAAAAATTCCACCGCATCATCAAAGAAGCAACAAATACTCCTCTTTGCCAATAAGAAAATAAATTCGAGCCATTAAATCATTAACGAACATAAAAACCAAACTCCTTGTGTGTGTGAACTTCCCCTGTGTGTGTGTAAACCAATAACCATACTTACTTCCCCTCACTGCTCATAAATCATGCTACTATATCGAACCAAACATAATAAGCACAACAGCAGAATCCAATAATGAGCAGCAGTATGCTATAACGCTAGCAATAGAACAATATGTAGCAGCAGCAGAATGATATACGTCGAGCGTGAGAATGATCAAAGCTAGCAGAATAAATTACAACTAGCATCTCATCAATTATATACGCACTCAAAATATAGATCGGAAAATGCATAAAGGTTTCGACCTTCGTGCTTGAATGACTGTTCTTGGATTTCCATCAAGAATTAATCCTTTCGGGCATGAATGCTTCTTGTATGCGTCGTTTATTATCTCAACAACCAAATCATCAAGAACAAGTTCTCCCGAGGAATCATAACAAAGAGTTGGTGAGAAGGAATCATAACCACTTGACTGATCGCACTTAATCTAATTAAATCAGAATTTGTTGGCATACATGTGTGTTAGAATAAATAAATGCAAAGGTGTAGTCATTTATTGATTGATCAACATCATACACATGATGCAACTAATCAACCCTTTTTATTCACCATCACTGAAAATCAACAAACCGCAATATATGTTAGAATTACAGCACAACTCACGCATTTATAAATGGAAGACAAGAAGGCGTCCGTTGGATGATAATGCCAGCTTATCTGTTTAACATCCATCTGGGCTGAGAGTGGAGTATTTTCTATGTAAGTATACATCATCATCATCAATGCACGCACACAAGTTTAAGTTATCGTTCTCAAAATTTCTCCCCGTAGTAATATGCTGTCCCAACCATTAGTGCAACCGTAGCACCTTGCACAACCACACGAGCCCTCATTAGTTTCTGACCCAAATGGGAATTTCCCTGTCTGAAACTAATTAAACCAGCTGTGAGCACCCCTGCTGTCATTAGAGCACCTGAGATCCCAAAACAAACCATATATATATATATATACTATTATGTGTTGACCTCAGAGGAATGTTTGCGGCATTCCAACACCAACTATTGTTTCCATTATTGAGGCACTAGAAACCCAAACATCATACATTGCTCGTAACAATCAATCAATCTTCACTATATTTTGAGGCGCTAATCTACCAAATACACACACACACACGCACATATATATTGACTTTCTTTACAACCTTAACATCAGAATTCCATCCTGTTTGAAATTGCATACTTATAAGTGAGGTGTTTCGTTGGTGATCTTTCCAGAGACTTGGGCTTTGTCATATGACTCATAATCTCATGTTTAGGTATTCACAGAGAGAAATGGATCACCAATAGTAATTAATCTTAAGTTCTGGTCATAATTATTATGGAGATAAACAAACTGAAAAGAACAAGTATATTGAAAATGCTACTCAGGTTACAAAACAGTGAAGCATAAAGAGAAGGAGAAAATTTACCAATTGGGACAAGGGGATTCCTAACTCGCTTTTTCTCCTGAAATAGTTCTTCTAGCTCCGAATTGATAGCACCCATCTGATTCATTTTCCTCGCAGTTAATTAAAAAAGAAACACCAATTCTACGAACAAAATTATGCTATTAATACTACGAATATCATCATTTCTGAACGAATGATTATTGTCAGAAACAATTCGAAACGAAATATATCAGAATTAAATCAAAGAACATTCTTCCATTCCATAATAATACAGAGATATTGTTTTGCAGAAATCATGTGAAATTTGAAATAAACAAAAATTCCCTCAAATAATTATAAGAAATCCT
Organism: Orobanche coerulescens; assembly: GCA_033398695.1. Lineage (NCBI taxonomy): Eukaryota > Viridiplantae > Streptophyta > Magnoliopsida > Lamiales > Orobanchaceae > Orobanche > Orobanche coerulescens. Next base: position 78,916,838 of record CM065808.1, read on the forward strand.
TTGAAAATAGCGAATACGACATAGGAAGATCAAAACTGTCAGAGGATTAGGGTTTGGATGCGGGTAAGAACGCCTAGGGCGGGCGAGACTTACACAGTGTATCTGGTGGTGGTGATGCGGCCTGGTGGTGGAGGCGGATGCTTTTCCTGATGGTGGTCGCGGCGTATTGTTCTGGTGGTAGCGGCGGCGACACGGTTCGGAGAGAGAAAGCAAAAATACAGAGAGACAGAAATGTCGCGTGAATAAAGCAGTGTGTGGATAAACCCTAATGTAGTCGCCGGATATGTGGTGAGTTGCTTTCGGCGTGAGTGTTAGGTGGCGAGTTTGGGCTGAGGGAGCGGCGAGGGTTTGAGATAATGTGGTTAGTGTTTTAATGTTTCAAAAGCCCGCTCAATTTCTTTAGTACCCGCCTAAATCTTGGGCCCAAAATTGTTATGTACAGCAACGAATTCTTAAATTGTTGCAATAGAATGTAAATTTTACACTATTTCCAACTTTTTCGCTTCAATTGTAACACTTTATAAATGCATTGCAATATATCCGAACTGGTCTATCAATAGCAACGTTTTCTGATGAAATTTTTGAAATCTGGTTGCTATAGCTAATCTATGGTGTAGTGCATAACGCGACGGAAATATGCAATATACGTACGCACGCATTATCAAGCGCAACATCAACACCAAATATATTCAAAGGATTCACGTAGTCACTTACAACCCACACAATTTACAAAACACACGCGTTTTGAAAGTGAGCCTTTAACGAGGCTAGCCGAATCCTTTGAAAACTCATTTCAAACAAATAAACAAACACACCAAGATGATCACCAATTATCATATCCACAAAACAAGAATAGTATGGACAAGGTACTTGCCTCGAAATCACGATCGCAACGAGACGACGGATAGGACGCGTTCGAATAGCCCCGAACCCCCCTACAATATCAAGAACGCGATAGCACCACGAGTATTACGAGAATAACACCACACGAATCATCAATCACCAAACGGGATTCAACATCGGAATCCTCGAACACCTATAAACCTCCGGAAGGAACAATAACACATGGTTACGACGAGAATCAAGGCCAAAACAATGGAAATCCCAACAAACTATCGAAGGGAAACTCATTGGGACATTTAATCGAACACTAAATGTTCAATAATTCACAAGAACACTGGAGTCGTCAATCGAGTTAAACAAACTCGAAATATGGATATACAACCCATAGAAAACGATTAATAAGGTTCAATAACATCAACCAAATCATCGAAATCGGACGAACAACAACGATTAAAAGGAAATCTCGAAAGTCAACCCTAGGAGATTTCAAGAGATTACCTCGATTCGGCGAAGAACACGGATTAGATGTTGATATAATCAACAAGGATCTTCCAAAATGCTTTGGAAATGATTAGAATCGACCAAGAACTCGATTTCCCGTCGCACCCGTCGCCAGCCGCCGAAAAAGGAAGAAAAACGCGTAAGAAATGAAGTCCACGAGCCGTGCTATATAGCCGGCAGGTTACGGCCAGAATCGGCAAAGGCTTACGGCCGTAACTCGCCCTTACGGCAGATTTCGGCAGCCTTACTACGGCCAGAATCGCATTCGCCAAAAATCACCCAAAGAATCGTTGACACTTACGGCTAAATCGCACACATTATGGCCGAATCGCCTTCGTCCTAAGATGCCTGCGCCAGACGGCCGCATTCGATCACACTTACGGCCGTAATCGCACACATTACGGCCGTAATCGCACCTTACGGCCGTAACTCGCCAAAGCTGTGCTCGCCCGGCCGTGACTCGACCGTGGCCACTCCGACGGCCCGGACGACCCCGAAACCCGAACCTGAGTAAAAATCGGAGATACGGTTACGAAGTACTCACAAAGACGAATCCAAGCGCTAAGAGAACACACAACTCCGACCACCCGAAGTGTCGGAATTCGACAACGGAAGTAATTACCCCAAACTTTGGGAAATTACAAAAATGGCCCAAAACGTCCGAAAATCACTATACGTGATCAAATAACCAAACCGAAGTTCACAACACGTATAACAAAATTAAACGAACTTACGGGAAACTCGAAACAGCAGTTTCGACCGAGATTCGCAAGAATCGAACTCAAGTGCGGAAAAGTCGCTAAAAGCACGGAACTCAACAAAACGACACCGAAACGAACTCGGATGTCAAAAAGTGTAGAACTAATGATTCTCAGAATGACGAAACGGTCATGGGAAAGTTATCAAAACGGACTTTCGCCGAAAAAAAAGAAATAACCGGAAATTGAAATTACGGGTATTACAAACGATCCGTTCCGCCCCGGTTAGCGTGGGCTGGATCTGGGTTCTGGACCACCAGAGCTATCGCCGCCATTTGGTTTACCATTTGCTGCATAACGGCCGCAATACCAAGGTCGGCACGCTCCTGAGAAGAAGCATAACTGTGACGGTCGCCGGTACTGCCGGCTCCCGAAGAATGCGACGTGGCCGCCCCACCGGCTACCCCACGTCCTCGGCTGCATCCACGACCACGACCACGGTTTCCTCCGACATCCATACTAGTGTTAAGAGATAACAGAAATATATTGATGATGAGTAAGGGAGGAAAAAGCAACTATGATTCAAGAAGCGGAAATACAATGCAAGAAAATAAAGGACCGAATAAGAAAACTTACTAGCACTGGAAGTACCGAGATGCTGGCAGCGGTGTGACAATATGCAAAACAAAACACAACTAGACCCAAATAACCGACAAGCCTAGGTATCCATAAACCGAGCGCTCCGATACCATTTTCTGTAACACCCTCGAGTTATTCAGGGTATATTACAGTGCTGTGGACTCCTACATGGGACCCACCAGGCTAGACACAATTTACCACAGTAAAAATACACATCATCCAATTGAAAATCAAATCACACGCCCGGTACAACCGGCGGAATAATCAGCAATGGCAAACATAAATAACTTGACGAATACAAATCTTAATCCGAAGAGAAAAGCCTAAGTACTCGCGAGTACAATCTATAAGTTTCAAAAGTGGACAACAACCATATCGAATGGAATAACGGAAATAAAAGGACTCAAACGCATATGTCAACGACCCTGGCCAACATCCTCAGATCGTCCCTGGCCGTCGTCCGGATGATCATAACCTGAAATCCATAACAAGAATTTCCCCACAACGGGTCCCCAGAGGGGTTAGAAATTACGTTAGTACAAGTAATCGAGGCAAACCAATTGCTTACACATTTCATAGTACATGCACCAATATCATTTCAAAATCCAAAACCAGACGTGTCTTTTCCAGAAACAAACAGTCAAATAATCAATTTGCCTAGGACCAGGACGCCACCATGAATCCCACCCGAGGCCTCTAAGGACCCTCCCGAGCTGGCCACTTTATAAAACAAGTCACGCACAGGCATCGCCTAGGACCAGGATGCCACCATGAATCCCACCCGAGGCCTCTAAGGACCCTCCCCAGCTGGCTAGCGAAACAAACTCGTGAATCCAGAGTGAAGTCATAGATTCCTCCGAGGCCCCGTCGGACCCTCCTACGATTCATGTATATTCGTATAAAAACAACAACGAGGGCGGACCACAACCAAACCCTCTCCATTACAAAAATACCACGAAATATACCATGAATCCATAGGAAACCCAACAATATCAACAAGATTAATCATATTCATCATGAATTAATCTATCATACGGAACGAATCGGACGAAAACGTGAAAACCCCCAATTTACCTAAAAGAATGTTTTAGGAGTTTACCTCGAAGAAGATGATGGCTCGGAGTTGCTAAGCTTCAAGTCTCCGGAAAACACTAAGAAAATCGCCCACTAGTCGGAGGAGAGGAGAAGGATGAAAAATGACCGAAATCGGTCAACTCCTAGGTTTATAAACCCAGGCCACGTTACGTACGTTAACCACCACTTGCTAACGTACGTAGCCTGTGTTACGTACGTAAGCCTTAAGGGCCTTACGTACGTAACCAAAAAGGCAGAAATGCATGTACCCTTTTACACTAGGACGTTACGTACATTACCAAAAGGTGTGTTACGTACGTAACATTCTTTTCCGGTAAGTACAGGCCAGAAATAGATAAGGAAGGTACCGAAAAGAATCGAAATATAACGGTGAACAATTCACGATGGTACGAACGTAAAGGACTCGACATGATGAACTTAACTGTTGAAGGAAAACATATTCACGACTACCCAAAGGTTCGGAAAAACAACAACAAACGTAATTTTCCCAAAACTTTGGGAAATTTACAAAACGGCCCAAAACATCCGAAATGTACGATACATGGTCGAAACACCAAACAAAAGTTCACAACACGCATAGTAACATGAGATGGATCCTTGGCAACCCCAAAACGGCGGTTCCGAACGATGATTTACGAGAATACCCGAAATAGCGACGAAAACAACATGAAACACCGAATCGAGTAAAACGAGTCCGAAACAAGCTCGAACAACAAAAAGTCCAATATTAAATATCCTCAAAATGTCAATACGGTTACAAGCAAGTTGCCAAAAATGAAAATACACCAAAATGAGAATATTAAGAGAAAGGGAAAATGCGGATATTACACTAGGCGGTTTTCGACTGTGATATTCGACTGTTTGTTTTTCGGGAAAAGACAGGTCCTGTTTTCAATTAGAACGATTTGATGTGTGTACTATGATGTGTATAAGCGAATGTTGATATGTGTGAGTTTTGAGCATTCTGGCCTATTGAATTTCTGAAAACCTTGAGTATCTTAGAAAATAAATTTTCGAGATGCACTTTTAAAATGAATTATTTTCTCATAGTATTTTCAAGGTGCCTACTAGTGCCGCAGTATGTTTCAATATTCTTCTGCCTTGAGGACCAAAATATTTTGAGATATTTTTAGTAATTTGGAAACGCATTTGCTTAGACCCAATGGTCGATAACGATGGTTTTTATCAAATGCAAGATGGTTTTTATCAAACGCACGATGGTTTTTCATAGTCTCGATAACGATGTTTCATGTTTATATTACTTTTTTTTCGAAATATGATATTCAAGATCAACTGATGTTCCTAAAATTGTTTTCAAAAAGGTGGTTTGCATTTTTAAAACCTATCGTTTCTGTGTGCGGTTCGGAAATATATGTATGATGTTCGCAGTGTCGTTAGGATGTTAACCCCCGAGTTGTGATTGAATTGGTGGTGAGTGTTGAGTCGTTCGCCATGCATTTGTTGTGTTAGCCCTTTGTGAGAGGTGTGATGTTGGTCTTTAATGTTGTCGTTTCGTGGTGATTTGCGTGTTATCGCACCTGTGCGAGCAGTTAGAGCTTGGGCATCTGTGATTGTTTCATGATGTTTTGTGATTTTGTGCTGGTTATCGTCCGGGCCATTGAAATCGCCGAATGTATGCCGTCGTTGCTGTGATTCTGTGTATGTGGGTTACCTTACATCGATATGTTGTGCTGAGTTGGCATCTCCGGTATGTGGTTTTGTGATGTTATATTCCATTGTACCTAGTAGTTGTATATTCGGTATACCGAGGTGCTTCAACTGTAATGTGATGGGGCATGTACGTACGAATTATCCTTCTCACTAGTGGCGTGTTACAAGTGTGGACTCGAGGGAAACAGAATCCAGTTTTGCAAGTTGGTTACCGAGTCTTTCGGGGTACGAACTTCAGCACAGATATCAGGATCGGCTCTGAGAGGCCCTTGAAAGATGTTTCTGTCGGTTGCTTGTTGTGTTGTCACCTTGATTTCGTTGTTGTGAGTTTCGGGGATGACACTTCTTTTAAAAGAGGTTGAACATTTTCTGTTTCTCAATTCTATCGACTCACTCGTGTTCGTTGATACTTTTTGAACTTGTTTGGTATCTCGGTTGTCATCGTTCGAATGGGTTGTGACCTTGTTTCGGATCAATCTGTTTATCGTTGTGACTTTTCTGAGTTCGGTTTGATTCTTGTGAACCTTGTTCGAAATTAACGTTTGTTAGTTTCTACAATTCTTCAAATATCTTGAGTTGAAGTGTGAACTTCGGGGTCGTCGTTCAACCGTTTTTGTTTGATCATTGTGTTCGATCGTGTTGTTCGACCATTGAGGTTCAATCGTGGTTTTCCAATTGTTGATTGCCTGATCTCGCACCGTGATGAATTGTCGTTCACCGTTAGTCAGCTGTTTCGATTGCGGTCAATTGGGACACCGAGCGATGCATTGCGAGATGGTAGCTGAGAGGTTTGGGGATTGAGTTTGCATCTCCGCTATGAAGGGACACGGAGATGCCTCGTGTGGTTTTCGAGAATTTCGGCATGGTCGGAGTTCTCCGTGGTTACCCTTGCGGATCGTTGTACGTTTCATTTCTATTTTTTGACTGTGCGTGTTTTCTTGTAATAGGTGTCTTTGGTCTCTTGATGGTTCAGACAATTGACTTTATTGCGTTATCTGTTGATGATGTGTGGCACTTGTTGATTGTGTTATGCCCCTACTTGTGGCATTGTGATGGTTGTCGTTGAGCGTGTTTCCACGTCGTATGTTCCTTTGTGTTCTTATAACGTCGGGCGTAATCTATGCGTTCTTGTGTATCTCGTTAAGATGTTCCTTGTGGGATATTGTTCCTCCCTACATATTTTTAAGTTTCGGGATGAAACGTCTTTTAAGGAGGGTAGTATGTAATATCCGCAATTTCGATTTTTGGTAAATTTCTTTTTTTTGGCAGGAGTCCGTTTTAACGGCTCGCTTGTGACCATTTTGTCATTTTGAGAATGATTAATTCTGCACTTTTTGATATTCGAGTTTGTTATGGTTTCGGTTTGCTGAGTTCGGTGCTTTTTGGCAATTTTTCCGCATTTGAGTTCGATTCTTGCGAATCTCATTCGAAACTTTTCGTGTTCCCTGTAAGTCCCTTTAACTTTGTTAGACGTGTTGTGAACTTTTGTTTGGTTATTCAATCATGTATCGTGATTTTCGGATATTCTGGGCCATTTTGTAATTTCCCAAAGTTGTGGGTATCCGCCTTCGTATTTATTGTTTCAACACTTTTCATGGTCGCGTGTGAGTTTGATTAGAGCTCAAGCTCTTAGTATGATCATATTCTGGAGCTTTTCGTGTGTATCTTGAAGTTGAAGATTTGGTCGGAGAAATCCGTCGTCGTACCCATTTTTGAGGGTACTGTTCCTGTTATTTTTGAGTCGTTAGCGCACGCTACATCCGGGTGGATGACACGTTTTTTGTGTAACTATCGCAAGTGCACGATATCGTATTAAGTAGTAAGTGGACTTTTTGAGTCCGGTTTATCGATCCCACGAGGAAGTTTGGTTATAATTTGAATTATACACTATTAGTCTATTTTTATATATACTAAGATAAGTGAAACACACAATTAAAGAGTTTGGTTTAATAATTGCAAAGAAAATGCAATAATAGTTCTAATATTTTAAGAAAATAAAAAGATTGCAACAATAATAGATTTATTAAAGATAAAATGAAATAGTTGGGATTACAAACTTAGTTCGTCATTAGTTATAGAAGATGTATACGAGATCATAAGATGAATTTACTTATTATGTTGTGTAGATTCGATTTTCCTTAAAAAGACGGTTTCTCTTTCGAACTATAAAACGCCCCTTACATATTGAATCAATCCACTATATTTTTATGTTGATTGGTTTCAATACATAGCATTAGGATTTATGAAAATAACTCAAAGAATCATCTAAGGTCTAGAGGTATATTTCTATCCCCTAGAACAACTTAGAGTGAAGATCATTTGATCTAATCAAACATATTTTCTTTCGAAACATAAGAAGACCATAAATATCGTCATTTATTGGCCAAATAAATAAAGATTGTTAAAACAATGAAAATCACACACAATAATAAGTAATTCACAATAGATCTTTATACAAACTCAAATAACATGACTAACCTTGTTTATAATCCCAACTAAAGGTAACTTAGCCCGTGAAGGGTTTAATGTACATAATACAAGCTTGAGTGGTCATTATTAGTTGAATCAAGAGAAAGAATTGATCCTCACTCCCTTAGTAGATAAAGGAGAAAGAAGCAATAAACTCTCTGAACAACGTATGCTACACCACTGTTACACAAATCACTCAAGAAAACAAGTGTGTTCTTCACACAAAAAGAAAATATTACAAAAAGTGGAGAAATTATAAGATGAATGATGAAGGATCTAAGGGGTCTATTTATACACCTAAAGTCATCTAATAGCTCCAAAACTCCAGCATTATTACAATAGATCGGATCAATGCCAGCCATCCCCTCAATAAGACACAAAAAGTATAAAAAATTAGACAAATGATCACAATTTGTCAAGAGTTAAGGCCGTAACATTCAGTAGTTACGGCAGTAACTTGGACGGCTTACGGCCGTAACATTCAGTAGTTACGGCCGTAACTTGGCTTCATTAATTTGCTCACTGGTTGCTTTGAGAGTTACGTTTTCAGCCCAGAATTTCTCAGACTTTGCGTTTTTGCCCCAAATCTTCTTCGGATGATAACTTTTGATATATAACTCTGATTTTGAATACGGAAAGACTGCCGAATTCGTCTCGGAAAGCCCTACAACATGAATACATAAAAACTCAACAAAGAGAATATTTTATAAACATGTTATTTCTTGAGTAAATCAGTAATTCAATCCGATTAAGACTAGATTTACATCATCATCCGATAAAAATAAAATTAATAAAAACTAATTAATTAAAAGCAAAAAACGAGTAGACTAGCTCAATTATGGGTGAAATTTATCGATACAAACCATGGATAAGTGTATAAAACTGACACTTATCACACCCCCAAACTTGAATTCTTGCTAGTCCCGAGCAAGACCCGCTCCAAAAATAAAAATAAGAAAAATTAATACACACATAAATTAAAATATAAAAAGAGAAAAGGAGATCAAAATGCCATTAATACACGACAACCAGCTTTATACAATAGATAGAAATGAATCAAGATTCAAAATAAATCTACTAATGATTTTGAAGTTAAAACACAGTTTTATTTTGTAATTCCAAAATACAAGGTTTCCCCCCAAAAGGCTGATTATTTCTTTCCCATCTTGATACACAAGACTCCCTTTAATGGTTGCTCTCGATCACTCATTTATTTTTCGACTCAATATGAAGAAGAATTTCATTGGAGTCATCAAATATTGTGATTGTTCACGAAATTGAGTGTATTGAAATTCAGCCGCTAATTAATTCAGATCTGCTCATAAACTACATCCCTTAGTGATAGCTTTCACACCGTTATTTGCTAACGTGTAGCTCTTTTCACCAACTATTTCTATCTCTTTTTTTAAGGTGATAGCTTTCACACCGTTATTTGCTAACGTGTAGCTCTTTTCACCAATTTTTTTATGAGACGGCAGCTACGCACCAACAATGGTTAGTCCTTTATTTTTCGCAAAATTTTAAGACCCCCAAAATTAGGCAGCTGTTGCTGCTCAACACTTCTCCTTTTCGTCATTTTTTTAGGTGATAGCTTTCACACCGTTATTTGCTAATGTGTAGCTCTTTTCACCAATGACTCCATTTTTTTTTAGGGAATAGAATTTTTGCAGAAAATCATTTATTAGTTAAGCATAAAAAATCAAAAACTCCACAAATTAAGTAAATTTCAGTTCTATTTTTCATCAACTGATTGATTCTTCTTTTGTCAAGGTAACGAATGACTCAATTTTATATGATAACTACAAGGCTTGGAAAGAGAGATTAAGGCTCAAAAATTTTTGGAATATACAATTTTTTAACCGGTTTAAAATTATTTTAGAAGCTTGTATATAGCTAACTTATTGGTGTTATGGCCAGATCTAGAAATCTCACAAATCAAAATAATATATATATATATATACTAAAAAAAATTTAAGGCAAATAACCAAAATAATCAAAACACACCAAAATACTAACACACCAAAACATACCACCCCCAACCTTGAAAATAAAACTGTACTCGGTTTTAAAAAAAAAGCAATGCAGAAAAGCAGAATACTCCATGTTAAGAAATTTGATGCTTGAGCTAACGCCTTTTAGAATCTGCAAGAGAATAAATATACGAGGCACACAACAAAAGAAAATAAAATATACTCGGAAGTATAACACAATTTTTAAGATGCGCTTCAAGAAAGTCCGAAGAGTCGCCTTACGCTGCCATCAATGCTTTTATAAAAAGCACACAATGAAAATTACAGCAATAAAATAACAATACATAAATCGCGAATAGATGCGCGTCAAGAGATCAAGAAGAAACTCCTTAAGCTGCCACCATTTAGCACGATTATTACACACGACAGAAAGTAAAAATACAAGAGGTCCGACATGGGTTATCAAAGGGAGAGGAATGAATCCACTTTTCGTTTTCTCACGGTAAAACCTTCCATCCAGACAATTTTAGCTAGAGCTGGATCTGGTTGAGGAACGAATTCATTGAGTTTTTTGATTAGTTCTTCTGGTGTTGTTGCAACGACTATGATTCGTTTAGCACGCTCGGAAATAAAACCCTTTTCAGCAGAGTAGTCGATGAAAGATAGTAAAGCATCAAAGAAACCATTGACATTAAGCGCACTATTGGTTTTTGATGAACATTTAGTCGGGCCTGTAACCACATGAAAAAGTTCCTCAAGGGTGCCAAAACCACCAGGAAGGGTGATAAAGGCGCCAGAATGATTTATCATGTGAGTTATGCGATCTTGCATATTTACAGATCTAAACTCATCTCCAATAGTTGACCCGGTGATTTTACTTTCAGCCAGAGGTTTTGGAATTATTCCCAACACTCTTACTCCTTCCTTATAGGTAGAAGCAGCAGCTCGTCCCATTAATCCTAGACTTCCTCCTCCGTAAACTACATGAATGCATTTTTCTCCTAAGGTACGACCTAAGTTGTGGGCTGCTTAAGTAAAGCATGCCTCTTTTCCATAACCAGCTCCACCAAAAATGCAGACTGTGCTAAATTTTTTTGTGGAAGATGATGACTCCATTTTTGAAAAGAAAAAATTTTTAGAGAGAAAAAGAGAAAAGTACAAGTTTGAGGGATGAATAAAAGAAACAATCTCAAAGTTTATTTATAGAATAAAAAGAAGGTTAAAATTGTTTAACAAGTTTGTGATTTCGTTGGATTGCGCTTCAACTACTCAATAGAATAATGAATGCATTTATTGCGTATCACGTTTTTTATTCAGAAAATCTCACCACACGACAAAAATAAAAGATACTTATGCGTATGTACAGTAGTTGTGATTGTGACTCACATCTTCCTCTGATTTTACGTTAAAAAACGGCCTAAACGCCTTCTATGAGTCGGGGAGAAGCTTCCCATCCAATTTTTCTTACAAATTGGCAAACAAGGTCTTTTAACGTCAGATTCCCAAGACGTTGTTCATATTCTGGTTTGAATTTATTCGACAAACATCGAATTCCGTAATGTACGAGTCAACTAGGATGCGTGTCAAGAGAAATTTCGATATTATCTAAATTCTCTTTATTCAGACCATCCTTAATGAACTGAATTTTATCTTCTCTGTTTGTAGATGGAATTCCTAACGATCGACATTTTAAATTACAGTTCCATCTAGCACATTTATAGCAAACGGCTATTATCTTTGCTTGTCGTTTCTTAGCATATGAACTTTTTCCAAGCCCTGGTAAAAATCTAGTCGGTGTTTCTGTGAATTCACCTGCTATTCTTACTTTAGCTTCAATTATGAATTTAATATCAAAAGGTATGCTTTTATTCATAAGCAACCTTATCCTTTCAATTCTAGCTTTGTAGATTTTTAAAATTACTTTTTTGCTTAGAAAGGGAAATCTTTTTTCAATTTTATTCAAAGTTTCTTCCATGATAAAATAAAATAAAAAGAAAATGAAAATAATGGAAGAAAATATCTACAAATATCAGTTGTTGTGGGAAACTAAAAATTCCGACTTTAATATTCACGGAGTACCGTTATCCGCCACTTGACCGGCCAAACACAATTGAGTACTAAGTTACAACGTTGAGAAATTTGTACCTATAAAAATAGTTTACAATGTAAGATTTCAATTATAACACTTATACTTCCCTGGCAACTGCGCCAAAAACTTGACACGTTCTTTGTGTAACTATCGCAAGTGCACGATATCGTATCAAGTAGTAAGTGGACTTTTTGAGTCCGGTTTATCCATCCCACAAGGAAGTTTGGTTATAATTTGAATTATACACTATTAGTCTATTTTTACATATACTAAGATGAGTGAAACACACAATTAAAGAGTTTGGTTTAATAATTGCAAAGAAAATGCAATAATAGTTCTAATATTTTAAGGAAATAAAAAGATTGCAACAATAATAGATTGATTAAAGATAAAATGAAATAGTTGGGATTACAAGCTTAGTTCGTCATTAGTTATAGAAGATGTATAGGAAATCATAAGATGAATTACTTATTATGTTGTATAGATTCGATTTTCCTTAAAAAGACGGTTTCTCTTTCGAACTATAAAACGCCCCTTACATATTGAATCAATCCACTATATTTCTATGTTGATTGGTTTCAATACATAGCATTAGGATTTATAAAAATAACTCAGAGAATCATCTAGGGTCTAGAGGTATATTTCTATCCCCTAGAACAACTTAGAGTGAAGTTCATTTGATCTAATCAAACATATTTTCTTTCGAAATATATGAAGACCATAAATATCGTCATTTATTGGCCAAATAAATAAAGATTGTTAAAACAATGAAAATCACACATAATAATAAGTAATTCACAATAGATCTTTATACAAACTTAAATAACATGACTAACCTTATTTATAATCCCAAGTAAAGGTAACTTAGCCCATGAAGGGTTTAATGTACATAATACAAGCTTGAGTGGTCATTATTAGTTGAATCAAGAGAAAGAATTGATCCTCACTCCCTTAGTAGATAAAGGAGAAAGAATCAATAAACTCTCTGAACAACGTATGCTACACCACTCTTACACAAATCACTCAAGAACACAAGTGTGTTCTTCACACGAAAAGAAAATATTACAAAAAGTAGAAAAATTATAAGATGAATGATGAAGGATCTAAGGGGTCTATTTATACACATAAAGTGATCTAATATCTCCAAAACTCCAGCATTATTACAATAGATCATATCAATGCCAGCCATCCCCTCAATAATACACAAAAAGTATAAAAAATTAGACAAATGATCACAATCTGTCAAGAGTTAAGGCCGTAACATTCAGTAGTTACGGCAGTAACTTGGACAGCTTACGGACGTAACATTCAGTAGTTACGGCCGTAACTTGGCTTCGTCAATTTGCTCACTGGTTGCTTTGAGAGTTACATTTTCAGTCTACAATTTCTCACACTTTGCGTTTTTGCCCCAAATCTTCTTCGGATGATAACTTTCGATATATAACTCTGATTTTGAATCCGGAAAGACTGCCAAATTAGTCTCGGAAAGCCCTACAACATGAATACATAAAAACTCAACAAAGAGAATATTTTATAAACATGTTATTTCTTGAGTAAATCAATAATTCAATCCGATTAAGACTAGATTTACATCATCATCATCCGATAAAAATAAAATTAATAAAAACTAAGTAATTAAAAGCAAAAAACGAGCAGACTAGCTCAATTATGGGTGAAATTTATCGATACAAACCATGGATAAGTGTATTAAACTGACACTTATCACACCCCCAAACTTGAATTCTTGCTAGTCCCGAGCAAGACTCTTTATTATTCCCGTTCTAAAAATAAAAATAAGAAAAATTAATACACACATAAATTAAAATATAAAAAGAGAAAAGGAGATCAAAATGCCATTAATACGCAACAACCAGCTTTATACAGTAGATAGAAATGAATCAAGATTGAAAATAATTCTACTAATGATTTTGAAGTTAAAACACGGTTTTATTTTGTAATCCCAAAATGCAAGGTTTCCCCCCAAAAGGCTGATTATTTCTTTCCCACTCGTGATACACGCGACTCCCTTTAATGGTTGCTCTCGATCATTCGTTTATTTTTCGACTCAATATGAAGAAGAATTTCATTGGAGTCATCAAATATTGTGATTGTTCACGAAATTGAGTGTATTGAAATTCAGCCGCTAATTAATTCAGATCTCCTCATAAACGACATCCCTTAGTGATAGCTATAACACCCCCAAAACCGTATGGGAATATTACACGCCGTAGACCCTTTCCTCAAGGATCTACCAGGCTAAACATCCATAAACAACCAAATGCTTGCCCGGCCAGGGTCAAACAATAATAATAATACAGACCGTTAAGGTCACTTACACATAACACACAGACCGATGAGGTCACACAACTCTATCAACAGAGCTGACTAACAACATTACCCACACAGGGGTCGAAACACAATACAGCGGAAGACTGAATCAATTCTAATAATACCACCAAACTCTACCAACTCTCGACTCTTTGATTAGTATCGCAGCTTGTCATCCCCTTGTGCCAATCCTGTGACTGCTTCCCTGAACCTGCATGTACCTGGACGCAGAACAGACATCCACCCCCCGATTACTTGGGGGTTAGTAAAACTCCACTATTTTACTAGTGCAAGTATAAAACGATACGAAATGCAACAAGTAAATAGCAACTATGAATTTAATATGGAAATAAATTATCAAATGTTCCCGAGAAGTTTTATTAATTTTGAACTCAAGAAAGAGATATTTGAAAAGGAACACATCATCTCGGGGATTTTTAAAACAGAACTTCTTTTGGACCTCGAGTCCCAATTTACAAAGCTTTTTTGAAAACATTAGGGCCTTAGCCCGATTCTCTTTTCAAAACACAATAGATGAGATATCATTATGGGTCCGAGACCCATATTTAAAATGTTACCCAAACAAGCACTATAACACGATCATTGTTCGTACACGTCATGTACCGAACTCCGAAGGCCTCGACGGACCTTACTCGGACCGCACACATTGTTCGTACACATCATGTACCGAACTCCGGAGGCCTCGACGGACCCTACCCATGTAACACCCTCAAGATATTCGAGGTATATTACAGTGCCGTGAATCCCTATATGGGACTCACCAGGCTGAACAGCATCATACTCATCGACTCACAGAAACGACAAAATAACACCTCGTCATAACGACGCAAAACAGAATAATCCACCCGGTTCAACCGGTCAACATAACATCATCATCCAACACAACATAATAGGCAACAATACAATCCGGACGAACAAGAACTCTTAAGTACTCGAGTACAACTATTAGTTCAAAAACCACAAAAGATGAAAAGATAAAAAGACATTAAGACGTCACTTATGCACAATCATCACGCATGGCCATCATCCGTATCGTCCAGCCCGCCGTCCCGATGAACCCGACTCAAATTCATAAAACGAATTTCCCAAAACGGGTCCAGAGGGGTTAGCAATTACGCTAGTACAAGTAACAGATGAACAACTTACATCTTACACATATAGTAAATGCATGCAATAAAGAAAACCGCTCAAAGCACTCATTTCCTAAATGCCAATATCAAATCACATTTGTAAAATGCACCACAATTAACCGTCGATCCACGTCTCTGTGGACCCCTACCGAGACCCCGTCGGATCTAACCCGTAGTGGTTAAAAGCAAGCTCGTCAATCCACGTCTCTGTGGACCCCTACCGAGACCCCGTCGGATCTAACCCGTAGTGAGCATACACACACACACCATTTCTCATACAATACTACTATGTCAAGATTGTAAGTTCATAAGGATACTTGCCTCGATTAAATAGACGATGACACGAACGGAACGGAAGAATCAAGCACGACCGCGAGGAACCGACGAAAATGAACCTAACGATTCGAATAGCACAATCACAACCACTTATAAACGATTATGGAAATGGAATACACCCGGAAACCCGCCTACGATTCATGTATATTCGTACAAAAATAACAACGAGGGCGGACCACAACCAAACCCTCTCGATTCCATAAAAATCCGCAAAATATCCATGAATCCGTAGGAAAGCTAAAGATACTAACAATATTAATCGTATTCATCATGAATCCACCAACAAAACGGAACGAATCGGAAGAAAAACCCAAAACCCCCAAATTAATCGAAAATAGGGTTCTAGAAATATTACCTTTGAAGATTCAAGTACTAAGATCCGTAGAACACGCGTTAGATTGATTATCCGGGCCTCACAACCGAAGGAAGATGATGAAAATCGACCCCCGAATGAAGAATGCTTGAGAAGTTCTCCCCCCCCCTTAGACCTCTCTCTCTCGCGCAGGTGAAATGAAGGAGAAAAATGGCCGATCTCGTCTAATAAGGACGAGATTGCACAGTTGACCGCTTTGTGTGCCACGGCACAGGCCAAAAAGTTACTCCCAGGTTTCGGCAGTGTGCCGCGGCACCCGGTACAGTCGGGTTTTGGTCGCAGATGACATACGAGTGTGCCGCGGAACCGGACGGGTGTGCCGCGACACTGATTCGGCACTGTGCCGCGGCACCGGATGGGTGTGCCGCGGCACACAGTACAGTTCGCTTCGACCAAAAATTGGAGAAATTTGTGTGCCGCGGCGCACGCACCTTGTGCCGCAGCCCACACCCCTTTTGGGTCCCACAATGATAAAAATGATCCGGAAAGAGAATAAAAACGATAGGAATCAATATTTGGGAACTAATAACACGAAATGGATCCACGGCAACCCCGAAACGGCGGTTCCGCACAACAATAACGAGAAAACAGTTCAACAGTTGACAGGAAGGACACACTGAAAGGTACACGAGGGGCACTACGATCGAGAAATACACCAAAGATGAAAATACAAGGGAAAGAAAAATGCGGATATTACATTCTACCCCTCTAAAAATAAGTTTCGTCCCGAAACTTAAGAAACAAACAACTCAGGGTACCTAGCACGCATGCTATCCTCGGTTTCCCAAGTTGCTTCCTCGACACCGTGTCTCGACCACTGCACTTTGACCAAAGGGATGGTTTTATGTCTCAATCGTTTCTCACAATGCTCCAAAATCTTCAAAGGACGCTCTTCAAAAGTAACATCCTCGGCGACATCAATCTCACCATAATCGATGACGTGACTAGGATCCGGGACATATTTCCTCAGCTGGGAAACATGAAAAACGCTATGAACATGACTCAAGGCCGGAGGTAACGCCAAACGGTATGCCAACCCACCGACTCGCTCGAGGATCTCAAAAGGGCCGATAAATCTCGGACTCAATTTCCCTTTCTTCCCGAAACGAAAAACTCCCTTCGTCGGCGACACCTTTAGCAAAACGTGGTCTCCCACCTCGAATTCCAAAGGTCGACGACGGACGTCGGCATACGACTTCTTTCGACTCTGGGCAGTCAACATCCGTTCCCGAATTAATTCTATCTTCCGCCTCGTCTCTAAAACGACATCCGGCTTGGTCCCGACCAAATCGGACGCCTCATTCCAACAAATCGGTGATCGACATCGCCGCCCATAAAGTGCCTCGTACGGTGCCATCCGAATCGACGCGTGCCAACTATTGTTATACGTAAATTCGATCAATGGCAAATGTTCCTCCCAGTTACTACTCCAATCAAGAGCACAGGCACGCAACAAGTCCTCGAACGTCTGGATAGTGCGTTCCGACTGTCCATCTGACTGGGGATGAAAAGAGGTACTCAAACGCAACCGGGTACCCAACGCCTTATGCACCGCCCGTAAGTGCGATACAAAACGGCCATCACGATCCGAAACAATAGACTTCGGGTACCATGAAGTCTCACGATCTCGCGATAAACACACGAGCTAACTTCTCCGGCCCCAAGTGTCCTTGATGCCCGTAAATGTGCCGACTTGGTCGACGATCGACAATCACCCATACCATATTCATGCCCGACCTCGATCTCGGAAGACTCGTAATGAAATCCATCGATATATCTTCCCATTTCCATTCCGAACGGGAAGTGATCGCAAAAGCCACCGGTCGCCGATGCTCGATTTTGACTTGCGGGCAAGTCAAACACCTTGCTACAAAGCGCGACCTCCTCCTTCATGTCATTCCACCAGAAGTTCCTTCTCAAGTCCTTGTACATCTTACTCGAACCAGGATGAACGGAGTAAGGTGTAGCATGGGCCTCCCGCAAAATACTCTGTCTCAACTCTGAGTCGTTCGGCACACAAAGCCGACTCTGGAATCTCAAAATACCATCCTCGTGAATCACAAACCCAGGAGACTTTCCCTTAAGAGCATTCTCTCGGATTTGAGTAATCATCGGATCCTCTCGATCTTGACTTAATTTCATCGATCAAAGACGACGAAATCTCTAAAGCACGAAGTTGCCCGACGGCTCCAGGCAACAAAACTTCAACATCTAACTCGATCAAAGCCCGCCGAAGCTCAGACTGAGACGTAAAGATCTCAAGCATTCGTAACGCAACCGGTTTCCGACTCAAGGTGTCGGCCACGACGTTCGCCTTGCCCGGATGATAAAGGATTTCGAGGTCATATTCCTTAATCAACTCTAACCACCTCCTCTGCCTCATATTCAACTCTCGCTGAGTAAATATGTATTTCAGACTTTTATGATCGGTAAAAATCTGACATGCAGAGCCGAAAAGATAGTGACGCCAAATCTTTAGCGCAAAAACGACTGCCGCTAACTCCAAATCATGAGTAGGGTAGTTCAGCTCATACGGCCTCAACTGTCTCGACGCATAGGCAATGGTCTTGCCGTGCTGCATCAATACGCACCCAAGACCCTGACCCGAAGCATCGCTATAAACGGCAAAACCCTCGTTGCCACATGGCAACGCCAAAACCGGGGCTGAAGTCAAACGCTTCTTCAGTTCCTCAAAACTCAACTGCCTCTCGTCATTCCAGACGAACTTCTCGGATTTCTGGAGCAACTGCGTAAGTGGTCGAGCTAGTTTCGAGAAACCCTCGACGAACCTACGATAGTAGCCAGCTAAACCCAAAAAACTACGGAGCTCCTTCACATTCTAGGGCGGTGCCCAATCCTACACTGCCTCTATCTTCTGCGGATCCACACGAACCCCTACCGAAATCACGTGACCTAATAACATCACTTCCTTCAGCCAGAACTCACATTTCGAGAACTTTGCATAGAGCTGCTCGGTCCTCAAAATGTCTAATACTACCCGCAAATGATGGGCATGCTCTTCCTCATTCCTCGAATAAATAAGAATATCGTCAATAAAGACGACGACGCACTTATCCAGATACTCGATAAAAACTTTGTTCATCAACTGCATGAACACCGCCGGCGCATTAGTTAACCCGAAAGGCATGACTACGAACTCATAATGTCCGTACCTCGTCCGAAAAGCTATTTTCGGCAC
Organism: Orobanche coerulescens; assembly: GCA_033398695.1. Lineage (NCBI taxonomy): Eukaryota > Viridiplantae > Streptophyta > Magnoliopsida > Lamiales > Orobanchaceae > Orobanche > Orobanche coerulescens. The sequence goes on from CM065808.1 coordinate 78,936,200, forward strand.
ATCGGACTCTCTCACCCGGAGCTGATAGTACCCCGATTTCAAATCAATTTTCGAGAATACCGCAGCTCCCTGCAACTGGTCGAATAAGTCGTCAATTCTCGGCAAAGGATACTTGTTTTTGATGGTCACCTTGTTTAGTTTGCGATAGTCGATACACAAACGTAGTGAACCATCCTTCTTCCGTACAAACAGGACCGGTGCGCCCCAAGGCGAGGCGCTCGGTCGAACATAGCCCGACTCAAGAAGCTCACTCAACTGCTTCTTCAACTCGGACATCTCTGAAGGTGCCATGCGATAGGGCGCCTTCGAAATAGGAGCCGCGCCCGGCTCTAACTCTATAGCAAACTCAACCTCACGATCCGGTGGCAATCCCGGTAACTCGTCAGGAAATACATCAGAAACTCATTAACGATGGAATCGACGAAAGCTCGACTCCACCATCCTCCGCCTTCAAGGCATAGCACCAATAACCGGTACACCCCTTTCGCAGAGACTCCTCGCCTTCAAGGCATTAATGACGACTGTTTCCCCTCTTTCGCCCGCGAAAGAGTGCTCGGTGCCGTCCTCGGCTAATATAGTGATGATTCTCGTGCGGTAGTTCATGATCGCACCATGCCGCTCGAGCCAATCATCACCAAGAATCAAATCCTCACCCTCGATACTCACAACAATAAGATTAGAGGGCCAAGTCCTCTCACAAATAAGTACAGAACAGTCTCGAACCTCCTGATCACCAACGATCCTATCGCCGCTAGGAAGCTTAACGATGAAGGGTTCACAAGGCGTCAAACAGTCAAGACTCAGACGGCGCACACAATCCAAAGATATGAACGAATGCGTAGCACCTAATCGAAAAGCACACCGACAGATGAGAAAGAATATAAACGGTACTGCCGCCACGGTAGCCGGGGTCATCGGCTTTCGCATCTCATAGACACGCGGGTGGGTGAGCCGACACCGAAGCTCCCCCTTAGAGGCTGACCCGACCTCTCCCCCGACTAGCACTCGGTGGAGATTGAGGAGCAAACGATCCCGATTCACACTTGGTTCCCTAGGCGCTGGAATGGAAGCCCGGCACCAAGAATTCTCTCCCTCTCGGACAGAAAGCAGCCTTGTGGCCCGGTGGCCACACTGATTACACGTCGGCAAAGGGCTCAAACAAGTACGGCGACGTGGCACGTGCGACCACAATTGAAACACTTCACATCGCGGAAAGGAGCACGGTAGTTCCACGAGGACCCCAGTGAACGAGTGGACCACCGCCGTGGAAGTTAGCAGATTGGGATCTCTGCTGACCCCCACTCTTGTGGCCCGAAAAGTTCCCGGCGGACTTATGCTTCTTACTCTCGCGGGCCGCCTCACTCGCCGTCACAGACATATCGTAAGCAAGGGCCCTGCTCTGGTAATCTTTCAAGGTAGTGCATACGAGCCCCGACATATAGTCCCGAATCGACAACTTCATCCGTCTGGAGAAATGGAAAATTTTGTCGCTCTCCTCGACAACTTGGGTCTTCACATAACCCAACTCCTTGTTAAAATCAGCAATAGCTTGAGATACGGGGATATCCCGCGGTTGAGCATCGTAAAAAGCATGCACCCGAGCCTGTCTGACCGGCCACGGGCAATATTCAGTCTCCATCAATTCTTGAAACTCAGCCCACGAAGCAGCATGGTCTTTGGGCCCAACGGCCTCCCACCAGTCCGTAGCGTCCCCAGTGAGGAAGTACTGGGCAATAGGGACCTTACGGTCCTCGGGACAGTTGGTAGCAGTGAAGACATTAGATATCTCCTTGATCCACCCTTCCCAGCCAATCGGGTCTGAAGCTCCCGAAAACTGAGGAGGATGCATCTTGATGACATCTTGGAGCCAACGGTCCGCTCCGCCCCGATTAGCATGGGCCTGATCCGGGTTCTGAACCGCCTGAGCTATTGCCGCCATTTGGTTCACCATTTGTTGCATAACAGCCGCAATACCAAGGTCAGCGCGCTCCTGAGAAGAAGCATGACTGTGGCGGTCGCCGGTACTGCCGGCTCCCGAAGACTGAGACGTGGCCGCCCCACCGGATGCCCCACGTCCCCGGCCGCGTCCACGACCACGACCGCGACCACGACCTCTTCCAGCATCCATACTGGAGTTAAATAAGTAGCAAAAGCCATACGAGGGTAAGTACGAGAAAGAACAATCACAAGTCGAGAATCAAAGGTACGATACAAGGAAATAATGAACAGAGGAAGGAAAACTTACGGACACTGGTAGTACCGGAATCATGGCAGCGTGACGATGATGTGCAAAACAAAACACCACAAGACCCAATAAACCGACAAGCCTAGGTATCCATAAACCTAGTGCTCCGATACCATTTTCTGTAACACCCTCAAGATATTCGAGGTATATTACAGTGCCGTGAATCCCTATATGGGACTCACCAGGCTGAACAGCATCATACTCATCGACTCACAGAAACGACAAAATAACACCTCGTCATAACGACGCAAAACAGAATAATCCACCCGGTTCAACCGGTCAACATAACATCATCATCCAACACAACATAATAGGCAACAATACAATCCGGACGAACAAGAACTCTTAAGTACTCGAGTACAACTATTAGTTCAAAAACCACAAAAGATGAAAAGATAAAAAAACATTAAGACGTCACTTATGCACAATCATCACGCATGGCCATCATCCGTGTACTGGTCCAGCGCCCGCTCGTCCCGATGAACCTGACCTGAAATTCATAAAACGAATTTCCCCAAAACGGGTCCCCAGAGGGGTTAGCAATTACGCTAGTACAAGTAACCAGATGAACAACTTACATCTTACACATATAGTAAATGCATGCAATAAAGAAAACCGTTCGAAAGCACTCATTTCCGGAAATGCCAATATCAAATCACATTTGTAAAATGCACCACAATTAACCGTCGATCCACGTCTCTGTGGACCCCTACTGAGACCCCGTCGGATCTAACCCGTAGTGGTTAAAAGCAAGCTCGTCGATCCACGTCTCTGTGGACCCCTACCGAGACCCCGTCGGATCTAACCCGTAGTGAGCATACACACACACACCATTTCTCATACAATACTACTATGTCAAGATTGTAAGTTCATAAGGATACTTGCCTCGATTAAATAGACGATGACACGAACGGAACAGAAGAATCAAGAACGACCGCGAGGAACCGACGAAAATGAACCTAACGATTCGAATAGCACAATCACAACCACTTCTAAACGATTATGGAAATGGAATACACCCGGAAACCCGCCTACGATTCATGTATATTCGTACAAAAATAACGAGGGCGGACCACAACCAAACCCTCTCGATTCCGTAAAAATCCGCAAAATATCCATGAATCCGTAGGAAAGCTAAAGATACTAACAATATTAATCGTATTCTTCATGAATCCACCAACAAAACGGAACGAATCGGAAGAAAAACCCAAAACCCCCAAATTAATCGAAAATAGGGTTCTAGAAATATCACCTTTGAAGATTCAAGTACTAAGATCCGTAGAACACGCGTTAGATTGATTATCCGGGCCTCACAACCGAAGGAAGATGATGAAAATCGACCCCCGAATGAAGAATGCTTGAGAAGTTCTCCCCCCTTAGACCTCTCTCTCTCGCGCAGGTGAAATGAAGGAGAAAAATGGCCGATCTCGTCTAATAAGGACGAGATTGCACAGTTGACCGCTTTGTGTGCCGCGGCACAGCCGAAGTGTGCCGCGGCACAGGCCAAAAAATTACTCCCAGGTTTCGGCAGTGTGCCGCGGCACAGCCTGCGTGTGCCGCGGCACCCGGTATAGTCGGGTTTTGGTCGCAGATGACATACGAGTGTGCCGCGGCACTGATTCGGGGAAATTTGTGTGCCGCGGCGCACGCACCTTGTGCCGCGGCCCACACCCCTTTTGGGTCCCACAATGATAAAAATGATCCGGAAAGAGAATAAAAACGATAGGAATCAATATTTGGGAACTAATAACACGAAATGGATCCACGGCAACCCCGAAACGGCGGTTCCGCACAAAAATAACGAGAAAACAGTTCAACAGTTGACAGGAAGGACACACTGAAAGGTACACGAGGGGCACTACGATCGAGAAATATACCAAAGATGAAAATACAAGGGAAAGAAAAATGCGGATATTACAACCCAGCCACAAACATCGTTCGTACACATCATGTACCGAACTCCAGAGGCCTCGTCAGACCCTACCTTGATCACACACCTTGTCCGTACACATCATGTACCGAACTCCAGAGGCCTCGTCAGAGCCTACCTGGATCACACACCTTGTTCGTACACATCATGTACCGAACTCCAGAGGCCTCGTCAGACCCTACCTGGAACACACACATCATATCGACACGACACAACTCATAATCATCAAATGTCAAGCCATTCCACATTACACCGAAATGTACAATCAAGTATGTAAACCATGACAACACACACATATGTAAACCAAGACAACACACACATCATAATCAACACAACAACTCAACATTGACCGACCACGACCGGCACAAACTTGGATGATTTGCACATCCAACATGATTCCCAAAATGTTAACTAAGTGAAGGTATCATCGTTACCATCAATTATTCATAATAATCAATTCATACGAAGTATATACACGAAAGTAAACCAATGCATCACAACCATAATACGACGTCCTTATTCACAAGACACAAATCGTATAGTAAAATACTTGCCTTAATAACCGCTACCGAATACTCCGAAGAACACGATTCGACCGGGAAGCTCGGACCCCGAAAAAGACAACGAACGGAAGGGTTCCGACTCGAGTTCTTCACAAGAATTTCGTCCCTAAGTCATGCCAATGATAAATCAATAATCGTACGATGGATAATAATCATACAACGCCCAATCCCCCCTCTAAGACCTTTTGTCGGACACCTTCAAGGCGTTGACTAAGAACTCGAACAAAACAACGAATCGAAACGATCCAACCATGGAATAATAAGGGAAATGATAGAATACATCTAAATAATCATCAATACATCACAAATCTAAGTTATTACTGTTAAATCGGACAAAACGAACAAAAACCCCCAATTCACCCAAAAGTAGGGTTTCAAGAATTTATCTTGGATTAATGATGAAGAACAATTGTTGGTGTTATTAATCCACACCAAGAACTTGAAGAATATGAAGTTCTCTGGGATTGATGATGCAAAAACGCCCAAAATCGCCCACAAGATCGCCCAAGAGGAGGAGGAATGAAGGAAGAGATGAAATGAACATTCATCTCACAAAATCCGCACAAATAGGCTGTTCTGGACTGTGTGCCGCGGCCCAGCCTAAGTGTGCCGCGGCTCACGGTACAGGCTGCTCTGCCAAAACTGGAAAATGAGTGTCTGAGCTATTTCGACCATAACTCTCTCGTCCGGACTCCGATTGACTCACCGTTTAAACCATTGGAAAGCTAACTTGATGTTCTATAATATTGAAAAGATTCAAAATATTTGGAGTTTCAAGAATTTATGGTGATTTTACAAAGTCGAACTCATACTTGGAAAAGTCGTTTAATAACACTGAACTCAAGAAAACGACACCGAAACCCGAACCTGAATACGAATCGAAGATACGGTTACGAAGTACTCGCAAAGATGAATCTAAAAGCTAAGAGAACACACGATTCCGACCACCCGAAGGCTCGAAATTCGACAACCGAAGTAATTACCCCAAACTTTGGGAAATTACGAAAACGGCCCAAAACGTCCGGAAATCACGATACGTGATCGAATAACCAAACCGAAGTTCACAACACGTCTAACAAAGTTAAACGGACTTACGGGAAACTCGAAACAGTAATTTCGAACGAGATTCAGAAGAATCGAACTCGAGTGCAGAAAAGTCGTTAAAAAGCACGGAACTCAACAAAAGAATACCGAAACGAACTCAGATGACAAAATGTGTAGAATTAATCATTCTCATAATGATGAGACGGTCCCAAGCGAGTCGTCGAAACGGACTTCCGCCGAAAAAAGAAAATTACCGGAAATCTGAAATTGCGGATATTACATTCTACCCTCCTTAAAAGAAGTTTCGTCCCGAAACTTAAATCAAGTAGGGAGAAGCAATATCCCACCAGGAAAACTCAACGAGATACACAAGAACCGAAAAAAAATCTCGCCCAATGGCGAAACGTTACAAGCAACGCGAAAGAACATACAGCGTGAAAACACGCCCCACGACGACCATAACAACGCCACCGGCAATGATTCAAAACAATAACGAGCAATTAACGACGCATCACATGCACACATTTAATCAAAGAAACGCACGCGACAACAAGTCGCACCCGACCACAACGACTAGGCGGTAGAAACAAATATAGTATTATGATAGAATTCACTCCGATTCTCGTCAACAAGAAAATGTCCGACGTCAAGACACAAACAATTCAAGATAACACCTAGGAGCATTACCAGAACTCAAAGACACCGGCTCGCATCTTTTAGATTCACTAGCTGACCGAGAAGGTCCCATACTCGACTGATACGAGGGTCGAGGTTTAGGAATCCCAATTCCCTCACTTCCCGATGCTTCATCGGAAATCTTCTGCTTCTTCGCTACCGATACACACTCTGTAGACATCATAGTCATTTCAAATGCTAAGGCTCGATCTTGATAGTCCTTCAGCGTTGTACACATAAAAGGGGCCATACACTGCCGATCCTGAGGTTTCATACGCATATCAAAGTAACGAACCTTATCTATCTCACTTCGCACTTGATCTCGAACGTAACAAAGTTGTCGATTGCAATCGACTATTGCTTGAGATATCGACACATCTCGGGGCGTAGCCGAGAAAAACTCGACAATTCTACGTTCCTTAACAAGCGGCGGACAATACTCAGCCTCCATAGCAGTCTTGAATTCAGCCCAAGTACTGGTACGATCACTAGGCGCTACAGCCTCCCACCAGTCTGCAGCTTCCTTGTCGAGCAGGTATTGAGCAATAGGCACTCTTCTCTCATAGGGACAAGCTATGGCATAAAATGTTCTGTCTAACTGGAAGAGCCAATTCTCCCAACCTAACGAGTCCGAAGAACCTACAAAACGGGGCGGGTGCATTCTCATCATACCTCGTAACCACATACTAGCTCCATTATCCTCATCTGGGATCCTATCCCGGTGCATGGTCTGATTCATATTTGTCAACTGGTCAACCACCTGACGAAGGATGGTGGCGGCGCCAATGTCAGCAATTTCCCCAGTTGATTGCCTCTGCTCACGCGATTGGTCATCTCGACCACCTGTACTGAGCTCATTGGCGCTTGACAACGAGCGAGTCGCCCTCTCATGCACCAGATTCCGACCTCTACCACGACCATGCTCTCGACCTCTACCTCTCAGCATACTAAACGGCCACCGATCAGAACAACAAAATAAATATTACATAATCAACATAGGGCAACAAACAGCAACACAATAAAGTATTCACTCCAAATCATCACACGAATACTCAGACTAACACTGCAATAATAGACTTAAATTCATAAGTAACTCGCACGGTTACACCAACAGAGGTGCATGACTTTTACCAAAGTAAACACAGTCAAGACCACATACATGTCATTAAATTCAGGCACTTGTCACATTCTTTAAAAATAAAATTTTTCCCGATGTATTTGTTCAAATGATAATATTTTAAAATTGGTGAGTTCGAAAGATTTTGCAGAAATGAAATTTTGAAAACACTTTGATTAATACCTCGACCATTTAACCAAATCCATGGACCCAATATCAAAACTGCTCTGATTTGAAATCACTAGCACAACAATACATTAAAATATTAAGTCCACTCTATAACCAATGTCAGCAAAATGACCTTATTAATATCTGCCAGCACACTAATCATTACCATGGATAAGCTATCATGTCCGGGATAACGTCATAGAATAATACAATTAAATTATACTATGCCGTCACAACACTCAAACACATAACATTTAAATTCCGAAAATTAGAGTCGTTTTGCAAAACATAAATTTTCCAAAAATCCTTCCGATCGTAATAAAAATGACAGTAGTATTTTGCAATGTCCGAAGTATTTTAAAACACATTTTCCAAATACTGATTGATGATGCTATTTGAAAATACATGACCAACTTGTCACAATTTAACCGATTTCAAAATCCACACAAACCGTTGTTTAACCGTACCATCAAGATATTTTCACAAAATTTGATTTCCACAAAAATGCTCAAACCAGTAGAGTCTTTCAGGAAAAAAATTTCAAACCTACCCACAACGGGCATATTTACAGCAATCCAAAATAGTCGAACTTAGAACCACGTGCCCAAACGGCAAATGGGGTCACCAATTCAATCAAATGCATCTCATGGGCATCAAGTTAAACAAACAACGAAACCATCTATCTGATTCTCTCACAAACTCTACCGTCGGTACTATCTTTTCGGAACGATCAAAGTTTACAACTTTCACATTATACCACCCCACACGGTGGTTCAACGTCAAAACATCAATACGTCCAGTTCAATACACATACAGTGTATCACAAGTATCAAATACAAACTCCATTACACAGCACCGTGCAAATTACATCATGCACCACAATTATCACACATATCATGAACACAGATATTATGCATAAAAGAGGAGACTTAGGTCTACAGACCGCACGGAGATGACGGTCGCCCACGATACTACTCTCATCCGACAACATAACCGATATGTTGTGACTACGCACAACTCAACTTGTCACCCGACATCTCGAATGAAAAAACTACACAATACTCGACAAATCACGACTCGACTTGACCTGACAGCCTATATTTCCGCAACCTAAGTTCTGATACCATAAATGTAACACCCCCAAAACCGTATGAGAATATTACACGCCGTAGACCCTTTCCACAAGGATCTACCAGGCTAAACATCCATAAACAACCAAATGCTTGCCCGGCCAGGGTCAAACAATAATAATAATACAGACTGTTAAGGTCACTTACACATAACACACAGACCGATGAGGTCACACAACTCTATCAACAGAACTGACTAACAACATTACCCACACAAGGGTCGAAACACAATATAGCGGAAGACTGAATCAATTCTAATAATACAACCAAACTCTACCAACTCTCGACTCTTTGATTAGTATCGCAGCTTGTCATCCCCTTGTGCCAATCCTGTGACTGCTTCCCTGAACCTGCATGTACCGGCCTTGAGCAGGACATCTACCCCCTGATTACTCGGGGGTTAGTAAAACTCCACTGTTTTACTAGTGCAAGTATAAAACGATACGAAATGCAACAAGTAAATAGCAACTACGAATTTAATATGGAAATAAATTATCAAATGTTCCCGAGAAGTTTTATTAAGTTTGAACTCAAGAAAGAGATATTTGAAAAGGAACACATCATCTCGGGGATTTTTAAAACAGTACTTCTTTTGGACCTCGAGTCCCAATTTACAAAGCCTTTTCGAAAACATTAGGGCCTTAGCCCGATTCTCTTTTCAAAACACAATAGATGAGATATCATTATGGGTCCGAGACCCGTATTTAAAATGTTACCCAAACAAGCACTATAACACAATCATTGTCCGTACACATCATGTACCGAACTCCGGAGGCCTCGACGGACCTTACCCGGACCGCACACATTATTCGTACACATCATGTACCGAACTCCGGAGGCCTAGACGGACCCCACCCGGCCACAAACATCGTTCGTACACATCATGTACCGAACTCCAGAGGCCTCGTCAGACCCTACCTGGATCACACATCTTGTCCGTACACATCATGTACCGAATTCCAGAGGCCTCGTCAGACCCTACCTGGATCACACACCTTGTTCGTACACATCATGTACCGAACTCCAGAGGCCTCGTCAGACCCTACCTGGAACACACACATCATATCGACACGACACAACTCATAATCATCAAATGTCAAGCCATTCAACATTACACCGAAATGTACAATCAAGTATGTAAACGAAGACAACACAGACATATGTAAACCAAGACAACACACACATCATAATCAACACAACAACTCAACAATGACCGACCACGCCCGGCACAAACTTAGATGATTTGCACATCCAACACGATTCTCAAAATGTTAACTAAGTGAAGGTATCATCGTTACCATCAATTGTTCGTAATAATCAATTCATACGAAGTATATACACGAAAGTAAACCAATGCATCACAACCATAATACGACGTCCCTATTCACAAGACACAAATCGTATAGTAAAATACTTGCCTTAATAACCGCTACCGAATACTCCGAAGAACACGATTCGACCGGGAAGCTCGGACCCCGAAAAAGACAACGAACGGAAGGGTTCCGACTCGAGTTCTTCACAAGAATTTCGTCCCTAAGTCATGCCAATGATAAATCAATAATCGTACGATGGATAATAATCATACAACGCCCAATCCCCCCTCTAAGACCTTTTGTCGGACACCTTCAAGGCGTTGACTATGAACTCGACCAAAACAACGAATCGAAATGATCCAACCATGGAATAATAAGGGAAATGATAGAATACATCTAAATAATCATCAATACATCACAAATCTAAGTTATTACGGTTAAATCGGACAAAACGAACAAAAAACCCCAATTCACCCAAAAGTAGGGTTTCAAGAATTTATCTTGGATCAATGATGAAGAACAATTATTGGTGTTATTAACCCACACCAAGAACTTGAAGAATATGAAGTTCTGTGGGATTGATGATGCAAAAACGCCCAAAATCGCCCACAAGATGGCCCAAGAGGAGGAGGAATGAAGGAAGAGATGAAATGAGCATTCATCTCACAAGATCCGCACAAATAGGCTGTTCTGGACTGTGTGCCGCGGCCCAGCCTAAGTGTGCCGCGGCTCACGGTACAGGCTGCTCGGCCAAAACTGGAAAATGAGTGTCTGAGCTATTTCGACCATAACTCTCTCGTCCGGACTCCGATTGACTCACCGTTTGAACCATTGGAAAGCTAACTTGATGCTCTATAATATTGAAAAGACTCAAAATCTTTGGAGTTTCCAAGAATTTATGGTGATTTTACAAAGTCGAACTCATACTTGGAAAAGTCGTTTGATAACACTGAACTCAAGAAAACGACACCGAAACCAGAACCTGAATACGAATCGAAGATACGGTTACGAAGTACTCGCAAAGACGAATCTAAAAGCTAAGAGAACACACGATTCCGAACACCCAAAGGCTCGAAATTCGACAACTGAAGTAATTACCCCAAACTTTGGGAAATTACGAAAACGGCCCAAAACGTCCGGAAATCACGATACGTGATCGAATAACCAAACCGAAGTTCACAACATGTCTAACAAAGTTAAACGGACTTACGGGAAACTCGAAACAGTAATTTCGAACGAGATTCACAAGAATCGAACTCGAGTGCGGAAAAGTCGTTAAAAAGCACGCAACTCAACAAAAGAATACCGAAACGAACTCAGATAACAAAAAGTGCAGAATTAATCATTCTCATAATGATGAGACGGTCCCAAGCGAGTCGTCGAAATGGACTTCCACCGAAAAAAGAAAATTACCGGAAATCCGAAATTGCGGATATTACATTTCATTGGCGTCATCAAATATTGTGATTGTTCACGAAATTGAGTGTATTGAAATTCAGCCGCTAATTAATTCAGATCTTCTCATAAACTACATCCTTTAGTGATAGCTTTCACACCGTTATTTGCTAACTTGTAGCTCTTTTCACCAACTATTTCTATCTCTTTTTTTTAAGGTGATAGCTTTCACACCGTTATTTGCTAACGTGTAGCTCTTTTCACCAATTTTTTTATGAGACGGCAGCTATGCACCAGCAATGGTTAGTCCTTTATTTTTCGCAAAATTTTAAGACCCCCAAAATTAGGCAGTTGTTGCTGCTCAACACTTCTCCTTTTCGTCATTTTTTTTAGGTGATAGCTTTCACACCGTTATTTGCAAACGTGTAGCTCTTTTCACCAATGACTCCATCTTTTTTAGAAAATAGAATTTTTGCAGAAAATCATTTATTAGTTAAGCATGAAAAATCAAAAACTCCACAAATTAAGTAAATTTCAGTTCTATTTTTCATCAACCGACTGATTCTTCTTTTCTCAAGGTAACGAATGACTCGATTTTATATGATAACTACAAGGCTTGGAAAGAGAGATTAAGGCTCAAAAATTTTTGGAATATACAATTTTTTAACCAGTTTAAAACGATTTTAGAAGCTTGTATATAGCTAACTTATTGGTGTTATGGCCAGATCTAGAAATCTCACAAATCAAAATAATATATATATATATATATATACATATATATATATATACTAAAAAAATTTAAAGCAAATAACCAAAATAATCAAAACACACCAAAATACTAACACACCAAAACATACCACCCCCATACTTGAAAATAAAACTGTACTCAGTTTTAAAAAAAAAAAAAAAAGCAATGCAGAAAAGCAGAATACTCCCTGTTAAGAAATTTGATGCTTGAGCTAATGCCTTTTAGAATCTGCAAGAGAATAAATATACGAGGCACACAACAAAAGAAAATAAAATATACTCGGAAGTATAACACAATTTTTAAGATGCGCTTCAAGAAAGTCCGAAGAGTCACCTTACGCTGCCATCAATGCTTTTATAAAAAGACACACAATAAAAATTACAGCAATAAAATAACAATACATAAATCGCGAATAGATGCGCGTCAAGAGGTCAAGAAGAAACTCCTTAAGCTGCCACCATTTAGCACGATTATTACACACGACAGAAAGTAAAAATACAAGAGGTCCGACATGGGTTATCAAAGGGAGAGGAATGAATCCACTATTCGTTTTCTCACGGTAAAATCTTCCATCCAGACAATTTTAGCTAGAGCTGGATCTGGTTGAGGAACGAATTCATTGAGTTTTTTGATTAGTTCTTCTGGTGTGGTTGCAACGACTATGATTCGTTTAGCACGCTCGGAAATAAAACCCTTTTCAGCAGAGTAGTCGATGAAAGATAGTAAACCATCAAAGAAACCATTGACATCAAGCAGACATATTGGTTTTTGATGAACATTTAGCTGGGCTCTGGTAACCACATGAAAAAGTTCCTCAAGGGTGCCAAAACCACCAAGAAGGGTGATAAAGGCGCCAGAATGATTTATCATGTGAGTTATGCGATCTTGCATATTTACAGATCTAAACTCATCTCCAATAGTTGACCCGGTGATTTTACTTTCAGCCAGAGGTTTTGGAATTATTCCCAACACTCTTACTCCTTCCATATAGGCGTACGGCTCGTCCCATTAATCCTAGACTTCCTCCTCCGTAAACTACATGAATGCATTTTTCTCCTAAGGTACGACCAGTGTAAGCCGCTTGATAAAGCATGCCTCTTTTCCATAACTAGCTCCACCAAAAATGCAGACTGTGCTAAATTTTTTTGTGGAAGATGATTTGAAAGAAAAAAATTTTAGAGAGAAAAAGAGAAAAGTACAAGTTTGAGGGATGAATAAAAGAAATAATCACAACACTCAAACACATAACATTTAAATTCCGAAAATTAGAGTCGTTTTGCAAGACATAAATTTTCCAAAAATCCTTTCGATCGTAATAAAAATGGCAATAGTATTTTGCAATGTCCGAAGTATTTTAAAACACATTTTCCAAATACTGATTGATGATGCTATTTGAAAATACATGACCAACTTGTCACAATTTAACCGATTTCAAAATCCACACAAACCGTTGTTTAACCGTACCATCAAGATATTTTCAAAAAATTTGATTTCCACAAAAATGCTCAAACCAGTAGAGTCTTTCAGGAAAAACATTTTCAAACCTACCCACAACGGGCATATTTACAACAATCCAAAATAGTCAAACTTAGAACCACGTGCCCAAAAGGCAAATGGGGTCACCAATTCAATCAAATGCATCTCATGGGCATCAAGTTAAACATACAACGAAACCATCTATCTGATTCTCTCACAAACTCTACCGTCGGTACTTTCTTTTCGGAACGATCAAAGTTTACAACTTTCACATTATACTACCCCACACGGTGGTTCAACGTCAAAATGTCAATACGTCCAGTTCAATACACATACAGTGTATCACAAGTATCAAATACAAACTCCATTACACAGCACCGTGCAAATTACATCATGCACCACAATTATCACACATATCATGAACACAGATATTATGCATAAAAGAGGAGACTTAGGTCTACAGACCGCACGGAGATGACGGTCGCCCACGATACTAATCTCATCCGACAACATAACCGACATGTTGTGACTACGCACAACTCAACTTGTCACCCGACATCTCGATTGACAAAACTACACAATACTTGACAAATCATGACTCGACTTGACCCGACAGCCTAGGTTTCCGCAACCTAAGCTCTCATACCATAAATGTAACTCCCCCAAAACCGTATGGGAATATTACACGCCGTAGACCCTTTCCACAAGGATCTACCAGGCTAAACATCCATAAACAACCAAATGCTTGCCCGGCCAGGGTCAAACAATAATAATAATACAGACTGTTAAGGTCACTTACACATAACACACAGACCGATGAGGTCACACAACTCTATCAACATAACTGACTAGCAACATTACCCACACAGGGGTCGAAACACAATACAGCGGAAGACTGAATCAATTCTAATAATACAACCAAACTCTACCAACTCTCGACTCTTTGATTAGTATCGCAGCTTGTCATCCCCTTGTGCCAATCCTGTGACTGCTTCCCTGAACCTGCATGTACCTGGACTTAGAACAGACATCCACCCCCCGATTACTCGGGGGTTAGTAAAACTCCACTGTTTTACTAGTGCAAGTATAAAACGATACGAAATGCAACAAGTAAATAGCAACTACGAATTTAATATGGAAATAAATTATCAAATATTCCCGAGAAGTTTTATTAAGTTTGAACTCAAGAAAGAGATATTTGAAAAGGAACACATCATCTCGGGGATTTTTAAAACAGAACTTCTTTTGGACCTCGAGTCCCAATTTACAAAGCCTTTTCGAAAACATTAGGGCCTTAGCCCGATTCTCTTTTCAAAACACAATAGATGAGATATCATTATGGGTCCGAGACCCGTATTTAAAATGTTACCCAAACAAGCACTATAACACAATCATTGTTCGTACACATCATGTACCGAACTCCGGAGGCCTCGACGGACCTTACCCGGACCGCACACATTGTTCGTACACATCATGTACCGAACTCCGGAGGCCTCGACGGACCCTACCCGGCCACAAACATCGTTCGTACACATCATGTACCGAACTCCAGAGGCCTCGTCAGACCCTACCTGGATCACACACCTTGTCCGTACACATCATATACCGAATTCCAGAGGCCTCGTCAGACCCTACCTGGATCACACACCTTGTCCGTACACATCATGTACCGAACTCCAGAGGCCTCGTCAGACCCTACCTGGAACACACACATCATATCGACACGACACAACTCATAATCATCAAATGTCAAGCCATTCAACATTACACCGAAATGTACAATCAAGTATGTAAACCAAGACAACACAGACATATGTAAACCAAGACAACACACACATCATAATCAACACAACAACTCAACAATGACCGACCACGCCCGGCACAAACTTAGATGATTTGCACATCCAACACGATTCTCAAAATGTTAACTAAGTGAAGGTATCATCGTTACCATCAATTGTTCGTAATAATCAATTCATACGAAGTATATACACGAAAGTAAACCAATGCATCACAACCATAATACGACGTCCCTATTCACAAGACACAAATCGTATAGTAAAATACTTGCCTTAATAACCGCTACCGAATACTCCGAAGAACACGATTCGACCGGGAAGCTCGGACCCCGAAAAAGACAACGAACGGAAGGGTTCCGACTTGAGTTCTTCACAAGAATTTCATCCCTAAGTCATGCCAATGATAAATCAATAATCGTACGATGGATAATAATCATACAACGCCCAATCCCCCCTATAAGACCTTTTGTCGGACACCTTCAAGGCGTTGACTATGAACTCGACCAAAACAACGAATCGAAACGATCCAACCATGGAATAACAAGGTAAATGATAGAATACATCTAAATAATCATCAATACATCACAAATCTAAGTTATTACGGTTAAATCGGACAAAACGAACAAAAACCCCCAATTCACCCAAAAGTAGGGTTTCAAGAATTTATCTTGGATTAATGATGAAGAACAATTGTTGGTGTTATTAATCCACACCAAGAACTTGAAGAATATGAAGTTTTGTGGGATTGATGATGCAAAAACGCCCAAAATCGCCCACAAGATCGCCCAAGAGGAGGAGGAATGAAGGAAGAGATGAAATGAGCATTCATCTCACAAAATCCGCACAAATAGGCTGTTCTGAACTGTGTCCCGCGGCCCAGCCTAAGTGTGCCGCGGCTCACGGTACAGGCTGCTCGGCCAAAACTGGAAAATGAGTGTCTGAGCTATTTCGACCATAACTCTCTCGTCCGGACTCTGATTGACTCACCGTTTGAACCATTGGAAAGCTAACTTGATGCTCTATAATATTGAAAAGTTTCAAAATCTTTGGAGTTTCCAAGAATTTATGGTGATTTTACAACGTCGAACTCATACTTGGAAAAGTCGTTTAATAACACTGAACTCAAGAAAATGACACCGAAACCGGAAGCTGAATACGAATCGAAGATATGGTTACGAAGTACTCGCAAAGACGAATCTAAAAGCTAAGAGAACACACGATTCCGAACACCCGAAGGCTAGAAATTCGACAACCAAAGTAATTACCCCAAACTTTGGGAAATTACAAAAACGGCCCAAAACGTCCGCAAAACACGATACGTGATCGAATAACCAAACCGAAGTTCACAACACGTCTAACAAAGTAAACGGACTTACGGGAAACTCAAAACAGTAATTTCGAACGAGATTCACAAGAATCGAACTCGAGTGCGGAAAAGTCGTTAAAAAGCACGGAACTCAACAAAAGAATACCGAAACGAACTCAGATGACAAAAAGTGCAGAATTAATCATTCTCATAATGATGAGACGGTCCCAAGCGATTCGTCGAAATGAACTTCCGCCGAAAAAAGAAAATTACCGGAAATCCGAAATTGCGGATATTACATTTCATTGGAGTCATCAAATATTGTGATTGTTCACGAAATTGAGTGTATTGAAATTCAGCCACTAATTAATTCAGATCTGCTCATAAACTACATCCTTTAGTGATAGCTTTCACACCGTTATTTGCTAACTTGTAGCTCTTTTCACCAACTATTTCTATCTCTTTTTTTTAAGGTGATAGCTTTCACACCGTTATTTGCAAACGTGTAGCTCTTTTCACCAAATTTTTCATGAGACGGCAGCTACGCACCAGCAATGGTTAGTCCTTTATTTTTCGCAAAATTTTAAGACCCCCAAAATTAGGCAGCTGTTGCTGCTCAACACTTCTCCTTTTCGTCATTTTTTTTAGGTGATAGCTTTCACACCGTTATTTGCTAACGTGTAGCTCTTTTCACCAATGACTCCATTTTTTTTAGAGAATAGAATTTTTGCAGAAAATCATTTATTAGTTAAGCATGAAAAATCAAAAACTCCACAAATTAAGTTTATTTTTAGTTCTATTTTTCATCAACCGACTGATTCTTCTTTTCTCAAGGTAACGAATGACTCGATTTTATATGATAACTTCAAGGCTTGGAAAGAGAGATTAAGGCTCAAAAATTTTTGGAATATAAAATTTTTTAACCAGTTTAAAACGATTTTAGAAGCTTGTATATAGCTAACTTATTGGTGTTATGGCCAGATCTAGAAATCTCACAAATCAAAATAATATATATATATATATATACTAAAAAAAATTTAAGGCAAATAACCAAAATAATCAAAACACACCAAAATACTAACACACCAAAACATACCACCCCCAACCTTGAAAATAAAACTGTACTCAGTTTTAAAAAAAAAAAAGCAATGTAGAAAAGCAGAATACTCCCTGTTAAGAAATTTGATGCTTGAGCTAACGCCTTTTAGAATCTGCAAGAGAATAAATATACGAGGCACACAACAAAAGAAAATAAAATATACTCGGAAGTATAACACAATTTTTAAGATGCGCTTCAAGAAAGTCCGAAGAGTCACCTTACGCTGCCATCAATGCTTTTATAAAAAAACACACAATAAAAATTACAGCAATAAAATAACAATACATAAATCGCGAATAGATGCGCGTCAAGAGGTCAAGAAGAAACTCCTTAAGCTGCCACCATTTAGCACGATTATTACACACGACAGAAAGTAAAAATACAAGAGGTCCGACATGGGTTATCAAAGGGAGAGGAATGAATCCACTTTTCGTTTTCTCACGGTAAAATCTTCCATCCAGAAAATTTTAGCTAGAGCTGGATCTGGTTGAGGAACGAATTCATTGAGTTTTTTGATTAGTTCTTCTGGTGTTGTTGCAACGACTATGATTCGTTTAGCACGCTTGGAAATAAAACCCTTTTCAGCAGAGTAGTCGATGAAAGATAGTAAACCATCAAAGAAACCATTGACATTAAGCAGACCTATTGGTTTTTGATGAACATTTAGCTGGGCTCTGGTAACCACATGAAAAAGTTCCTCAAGGGTGCCAAAACCACCAGGAAGGGTGATAAAGGCGCCAGAATGATTTATCATGTGAGTTATGCGATCTTGCATATTTACAGATCTAAACTCATCCCCTATAGTTGACCCAGTGATTTTACTTTCAGCCAGAGGTTTTGGAATTATTCCCAACACTCTTACTCCTTCCATATAGGCTGAAGCAGCAGCTCGTCCCATTAATCCTAGACTTCCTCCTCCGTAAACTACATGAATGCATTTTTCTCCTAAGGTACGACCCAAGCTGTGGGCTGCTTCAGTAAAGCATGCCTCTTTTCCATAACTAGCTCCACCAAAAATGCAGACTCTGCTAAATTTTTTTGTGGAAGATGATTTGAAAAGAAAAAATTTTTAGAGAGAAAAAGAGAAAAGTACAAGTTTGAGGGATGAATAAAAGAAATAATCACAAAGTTTATTTATAGAAGAAAAAGAAGGTTAAAATTGTTTAACAAGTTTGTGATTTCGTTGGATTGCGCTTCAACTACTCAATAGAATAATGAATGCATTTATTGCGTATCACATTTTTTATTCATAAAATCTCACCACACGACAAAAATAAAAGATACTTACGCGTATGTACAATAGTTGTGATTGTGACTCACATCTGTAATATCCGGCATTTCGGATTTCGGTAATTTTTTTTTCTGGCGGAGGTCCGTTTCGACGACTCGCTTGGGACCGTTTCATCATTCTTAGAATGATTAATTCTGAACTTTTTGTCATCCGAGTTCGTTTCGGTATTGTTTTGTTGAGTTCCGTGTTTATTAACGACTTTTCCGCACTCGAGTTCGATTCTCGTGAATCTCGTTCGAAATTACTGTTTCGAGTTCCTCGTAAGTCTGTTTAACTTTGTTAGATGTGTTGTGAACTTCGGTTTGGTTATTCGATCACGTATTGTGATTTTCGGACGTTTTGGGCCATTTTCGTAATTTCCCAAAGTTTGGGGTAATTACCTTCCGTTGTCGAATTTCGAGCCTTCGGGTGGTCGGAATCATGTGTTCTATTAGCTCTTAGATTCGTCTTTGCGAGTACTTCGTAACCGTAACTTCGATACGTATTCAGGTTCGGGTTTCGGGGTCGTTCGGATCGTCGTTGTGGTTCGGACGTAATTTTCGGTTTGTCTGGTGGTGGCTGCCCAGACCTGTGCGACACGGCCCTGAAAATGGCGCTGCAGAGCGCCGTGTCCTGCGCCGGGTCGGCCAGGACTGGCAGCCTGCCGAGACACGGCCGAGACACACGGCTATGCAGGCCGTTTCTTGCGCCGTGTCCGGCAGCTATAAATATGGCCGAGCGATGCGTTTTTTCACTCATTTCATTTCCTATCCTTCCTGTCCGCGGCTGGAGTCTTTGGTAAGTCGAAGACATGTTGTTATACTATGAATCCACGAAGTTCTGGAGTTCATAACATCAATTCATCATCACGTAACATCCTTCAATGCAGCGAATCAAGGCAAGTTTTCTTAAAATCTAGTTTTGGGGATTTTGTTCGATCTGTCCGTTTAATCCGTTTTAACTCAGAATAGTGATGTATTTATGATTGTTAAACAATATTATGTCGAATTCCTTGCTGTTTCTCGGTTGAATCGCCGAGGATTTGTCGTTTTATTGAGTTTCTTATCGACGCCTTGAAGGTGTCCGATAAAATGTCACAAAGGGGATTCGGGCGTTCTTCGATTATTCTTCCTCGTTCGTTCGTTAATTTACTGATGGTATGATGTTAGGGTCAGATTTCTCGCAAAGAATTCGAGTCGGAACCCTTCCGTTCGTCGCTTTCTTCAAGCTTTTCGATCGTGGGTGTATACATAGTCTTCACGAGAATTGTAGGTGTTCGAGGTGTCCCGACTGAGCCGTGTTCGTAGGAGTGTCCGGTGTCGATTATCGAGGCAAGTATCTTGCCCATACATTACGTGTTTTGTGGATATAATGGTTGTTAATCGTCGATATGTGCTAAATAAATATTCATAACCATCTTTTTCAAAAGTATCTCTATATTTACCATCATGGTTTTCTTAAAGACGACTCGTGTGTTCCGAGAATTAATATGCTTAATTGAATACGTGTATTAATGTTGAGTATAAGATCGCAATACTTTCGTGTGATGCCATTATGTGTGATTACGTCGTCGGTAAGTTTTGAAGTTTAATCCTT
The DNA here is from genome assembly GCA_033398695.1 of Orobanche coerulescens. NCBI lineage: Eukaryota > Viridiplantae > Streptophyta > Magnoliopsida > Lamiales > Orobanchaceae > Orobanche > Orobanche coerulescens. The sequence goes on from CM065808.1 coordinate 78,957,074, forward strand.
TGTTTAAGCTGTACGTGGAGACATGTGGTTATCGATGAATATGTGAATTTATGTGATATTGGTTGTGCCGTTCGGTGCTGTTGAAATAGTGTGCTTCCTTGTTGATAGTATTAGTTATGGGTCGTGAGCATGTGTTGGATGAATTGGCCATTCTAGTAAGGTACCTCGAGTATATATACCGTGATTGACCTTCGAGGCTTGTGGTTTGCAACTGTGATTTTGGAACGTATGTGTGTGTTGTTCCTTCCACCCGGAGTGTTCGACGAGACGTCTGGGGATCGATACTAAGGGGTACGGCCACGGAAGTGGACTTGGGTACGTGTGTGGTTGAACTTCCACCCGGAGTGTCCGACGGGATGTCTGGGGGTCGATACTAAGGGGTACGGCCGCGGAAGTGGTTGGAGCGTTCGACGGGGCGTCTGGGGGCCGATACTAAGGGGTACGGTCGCGGGTTACCAGGTGTATTTTTCATCTTGAGGGTGATGTTGATGTTTTCGTTAATTGTGATATTGTCCAGAGTATCACAATGCTTTGTGCTCGGGGTCGAGAGACATTATATATCGAGTCTTGGTGCTTGGCTAGAATGGCATAAGAATAATGTGTTATGTGTAATGTGTCCTTGTTAGTGAATTGCAGTGGATGATCGGGTCGTTGGCCCTGTGTTTTGTGATCGAAATGGTTGGGCCGTGGACCCCGTGTTTTGTTAACGGATTTATATTTTGGAAAATGAACTTTGGGGCTGTGACCCTAAATGGCTTTCGAGGAATTAAGAACTTTTCAATTTTTAAGGTTTTCAAAACTCCCGAGATTTGGAAGTGTTTTCAAAGTGCTTACTTGCTTCGTTTCTACTTTCAAGACTTGAACTATTTTTAACTAAATATATCTCAGGAAGTCTTTCGTTGTATTCTCGGAATGTGTTGTGTATGGCTCGTTTTTGCACTCTATACTTGCACTAGCGAAACAGTGGAGTTTTGCTAACCCCCGAGTAATCGGGGGGTAGATATCTGTATTGTGTCCAGGTACATGCAGGTTTTCGGTAGCAAGACAGAGGATCGGTACGAGGGATGATGAAAGACGAATGATACTAATCACACGAAGGCCAGTTTTGGGTTAAGTTAGTCGAAGTCCATTGTATTGTCCTTTCTGCTGTCTTATTGTTCGTTGTTGCTAGTATTATACCCTTGCGTGGGTATGAGTCTGGATGAGTCTATGTATTTTGATTTGTAAGTCAGTGACGAAAGACCAAATCGGTCTATTGGTTAGTTATTTTGATTCGTCGGTATGTAATGTAATGTGTTGTTTTGATGTCTAGCCTGGTGGATCCTCACGGAGAGGGTCTGCGGCGTGTAATATTCCCGTTTTGATCTGGGGGTGTTACATTTGTGGTATCAGAGCTTAGGTTGAGGAAACCTAAGCTGTCGGGTCGAGTTATGTGTTGTTGAGTCTTGTATTGTCAGATTTTGTCTGACTGAGTCGTGTCGCGACGCGTCGTCTGGGATGTCGGCCGTGATTAGTATCAAGGTGCAGCCATCATCTTCCTGCGATCTGTGGATGTAAGTCTCCCTACTACATGTTGTACCACGAGCTATACGAGCCTGTATGATTCTGTGTTATGTAGTAGTATTTGAAGGTGCATCGTGAGTAAGTGACATATATTTGTTAATTCCCGTTTTGTGCTAGAATGAAGAATGATATGGCCAAATGTATCCTTGTATGAACTGTTTTTCTTGCAAGAGCAACAACCTTGGAATTTTTAGTTTCGAAGGCTTCCGGGGAGCCACGTAAATTTTTAAAATGTTCTCCAAGGGTGGAGAATTTTTGATTTTTGTATAATGACCTCAAGGTCGAAAATTTTTAGACTTCAAACTACCGATATTTCATTCTCATCTCATACTATAAGTTTTCAAAACTCGAGTTTTTAACTCAAATAAGGTCTACAAAATATACTCAAGACGTGACTCTCGTTTGTAACTTTTCGGTTTCATGAATGTTGGTCAGAAGATGCGTATTGATGATGCTCTCGTTGTTGAGCAGTGGTGCAAGTTTTATGATTAAAATAGTAACGTGAATGTTGAGTCCATCGGTATGTATGTGTTGAGATAGTCCTCTTTATTGAGAAGTAAAATTTTCGTTTTTGTAGGATGATTTTCTTTTGATGGTTGCTTGTGAGATGTTATAATTATGTGAATCGATGACATTTAGACTCGTATGTTGTTGCTTATTTGTAACCTTCGAGTCTAGTATTACCTCATATATGTTTGCAATCATGTTGGTGATTAGAGCAGTTAGCACAGGCTTAATACGAGCCTAACGCGCGCTAACGTGGCGTGTTTAGCGCACGTTAATCTTTGTTGTAACGTGCGCTAATCAACCTGGGCAGAGGCTATAGAACCGCATTATAGCCGTTAGGTCTAACTTTTGCGGCCAATCACCTGTAGTTGTATTCTCTACGTGGTGTCTAGTGATAACAACCGTTGTGCGTGAATGTGTGTTAAGACTTTTCGTATTGCTAGGTGATATTTGATTATGTTTGATGAATTGATAAATTATGTCTGCTGTGTGTGTTCAAAAACACTTTCCTGGAAACTTCACAAAGTTTTGACGGTTCGATTAATTGGCGGCTCCGTGTATACTTTGAAAATTATTTGGAATTGGCAAGCCGGCCTTGGATTCTCAAATAAAACCTCGATGGTATTTGAAAGAGTTGTTTTAAAGTACATGTAGGCATTTTGTAAAATGTTACCGTCGTTGATTTTCATGTAGTGTTGGGAGGATTTTCGAATATGATTTTAACATGTTGTTGTATTTTCAAATAATTGGAGTACACCAAAAATCTTTCACACCATAATTCGAATTTATTTTCAAAAATATATAGTGAAAGATGAAAAATCTCACTCGATGTAAACATCAAACTCGGATTTGAGAAAGTTTCCTGTATTGATTAAAGTATGTACGAATGGTTTGATGACCTTGCGTAGCTACCTTGTTGTTATTAACGTAATGTTGGTGTGTAGTAGTGTGGTGATTTTGACAATGCCGGTTGTACAGAAAATATTACTTAGCCAATGATTTCAAAATGAGACGGTTAAAGTCTGTTGTTTAAAAGTTTTGATGAAGCAACCCGTGGTACCAAAAATACTTTTAAATTTTCACTTTGTAGAGGACACAAATCTAAGGATTTTCAAATGATATCATTTAAAAGGATACTTCGTGGATTATCTTATCAAGTTGTTATTAGTTACCTTATGTGATATCTCATGGTGAGTTGATACTTTAGTATTTATTTTTGCGAAGTTATGCCATCGTATCGAGTGAGAATTCGCTTCGTATGCTTAGGGACATAGGACGCGGTCATGACGACGGTACAGTTGGTCATGGAGATCAGATGCGGGACCAAGAGGATATGGCCGGGAAGGTTGCTATTCTAGCACTTCGTTCTCGTTGTTTAGGTTTCGGGGACGAAACCTCTTTTAAAAGTGATATGATGTAATACCCATATTTTTCTTTTTTTTTTCGCTTCCATTTCGTTCGATCGTATCGACTCATTTATGTTCGTTCACATTTTCTGAGCTTGTCCTGCCCCTTGCTTTTGTTGATCGAACGAGTGTGGTATTGTTTCGGAATAACTCGTTTGTCATGGTGACTTTTCAATTGCTATTCCTTTCCCTGTGAATCTTATGTGAATGCACATCTTGTTGTTTTCACCGGATCATATATTGTCTCGAGTCGAGATGTGAACCTTGGAGTTGTTATTTGAATTTTATTGTTCTTCGTGATTCGAACATGATTGTTCGATTTTTGTTGTCTCGATCGTTGTGGTTTGATCGTTTGATTGTTTGGTTTTGTTGATCTCGTTTCGTGAATATTGAACAATCAGACCCCTTCGTAATTCCCTTAAGTTCGGGAAATTAGTCTCGTTTTCGATCTTCCAACTCTTGGGTGGTGGAATTCCGTATTTGTTCAGCAACTGAGTCGCGTTTTGATCGATGTACCGTTGGGTTGGTCAATCGTATTGATTTTCGTTCATTGTGTTTTGTGATTGTTCGGATAATCGAATTGATTGTATTATCTGTTTGATGACAATTGTCACTTGTTGGTTTTATTGTGTCTCTACCGGTGGCGTTGTGTTGGTCGTCGTGGAGCGTGTTTTCACACCGTATACCCTTTGCGTTGCTTGTAATGTTTCACCGTTGGGCGCAATTTTTTCGGTTCTTGTGTATCTTGTTGAGTTTACCTGACGGGATATTGCTTCTTCCTACTTGATTTAAGTTTCGGGATGAAACTTCTTTTAAGGAGGGTAGAATGTAATATCCGCCATTTCGGATTTCGGTAATTTTCTTTTTTCCGGCAGAGGTCCGTTTCGACGACTCTCTTGGGACCGTTTCATCATTCTGAGAATGATTAATTCTGCACTTTTTGTCATCCGAGTTCATTTCGGTATTGTTTTGTTGAGTTCCGTGTTTATTAACGACTTTTCCGCACTCGAGTTCGATTCTCGTGAATCTCGTTCGAAATTACTGTTTCGAGTTCCCCGTAAGTCTGTTTAACTTTGTTAGATGTGTTGTGAACTTCGGTTTGGTTATTCAATCACGTATTGTGATTTTCGGACGTTTTGGGCCATTTTCGTAATTTCCCAAAGTTTGGGGTAATTACCTTCCGTTGTCGAATTTCAAGCCTTCGGGTGGTCGGAATCGTGTGTTCTATTAGCTCTTAGATTCGTCTTTGCGAGTACTTCGTAACGTAACTTCGATACGTATTCAGGTTCGGGTTTCGGGGTCGATCGGATCGTCTTTGTGGTTCGGACGTAATTTTCTGGCCTGCTGAGGTGGTCGCCTGCACTGCATGCGACATGGCCAAAACGGCGCTGCTGAGCGCCGTGTCTGCGCTGGTCGGCCAGATCGGGTACTGCCGAGACACGGCCGAGACACACGGCGCTGCTCTGGGTTGCTTGTCGCGCCGTGTCCGGCAGCCTATAAATATGGCCGAAAGCGATGCTTTTTTCACTCATTTCATTTCCTATCCTTCCTGTCCGCGGCTGGAGTCTTTGGGAAGTCTAAGACATGTTGTTATACTATGAATCCACGAAGTTCTGGAGTTCATAACATCAATTCATCATCACGTAACATCCTTCAATCCAGCGAATCAAGGCAAGTTTTCTTAAAATCTAGTTTTGGGGATTTTGTTCGATTTGTCCGTTTAATCCGTTTTAACTCAGAATAGTGATGTATTTATGATTGTTAAACAATATTATGTCGAATTCCTTGCTGTTCCTCGGTTGAATCGCCGAGGATTTGTCGTTTTATTGAGTTTCTTATCGACGCCTTGAAGGTGTCCGATAAAATGTCACAAAGGGGATTCGGGCATTCTTCGATTATTCTTCCTCGTTCGTTCGTTAATTTACTGATGGTATGATGTTAGGGTCAGATTTCTCGCAAAGAATTCGAGTCGGAACCCTTCCGTTCGTCGCTTTCTTCAAGCTTTTCGATCGTCGGTGTATTCATTGTCTTCGCCGGAGAATTGTAGGTGTTCGAGGTGTCCCGACTGAGCCGTGTTCGTAGGAGTGTCCGGTGTCGATTATCGAGGCAAGTATCTTGCCCATCCATTACGTGTTTTGTGGATATAATGGTTGTTAATCGTCGATATGTGCTAAATAAATATTCATAACCATCTTTTTCAAAAGTATCGGTATATTTACCATCATGGTTTTCTTAAAGACGACTCGTGTGTTCCGAGAATTAATATGCTTAATTGAATACGTGTATTAATGTTGAATATAAGATCGCAATACTTTCGTGTGATGCCATTATGTGTGATTACGTCGTCGGTAAGTTTTGAAGTTTAATCCTTTGTTTAAGCTGTACGTGGAGACATGTGGTTATCGATGAATATGTGAATTTATGTGATATTGGTTGTGCCGTTCGGTGCTATTGAAATAGTGTGCTTCCTTGTTGATAGTATTAGTTCTGGGTCGTGAGCATGTGTTGGATGAATTGGCCATTCTAGTAAGGTACCTCGACTATATATACCGTGATTGACCTTCGAGGCTTGTGGTTTGCAACTGTGATTTTGGAACGTGTGTGTGTGTTGTTCCTTCCACCCGGAGCATTCGACGAGACGTCTGGGGGTCGATACTAAGGGGTACGGCCACGGAAGTGGACTTGGGTGCGTGTGTGGTTGAACTTCCACCCGGAGTGTCCGACGGGATGTCTGGGGGTCGATACTAAGGGGTACGGTCGCGGGTTACTAGGTGTATTTTTCATCTTGAGGATGATGTTGATGTTTTCGTTAATTGTGATATTGTCCGGAGTATCACAATGCTTTGTGCTCGGGGTCGAGAGACATTATATATCGAGTCTTGGTGCTTGGCTAGAATGGCATAAGAATAATGTGTTATGTGTAATGTGTCCTTGTTAGTGAATTGCAGTGGATGATCGGGTCGTTGGCCCTATGTTTTGTGATCGAAATGGTTGGGCAGTGGACCCCGTGTTTTGTTAACGGATTTATATTTTGGAAAATGAACTTTGGGGTTGTGACCCTAAATGGCTTTCGAGGAATTAAGAACTTTTCAATTTCTAATGTTTTCAAAACTCCCGAGATTTGGAAGTGTTTTCAAAGTGCTTACTTGCTTCGTTTCTACTTTCAAGACTTGAACTATTTTTAACTAAATATATCTCGGGAAGTCTTTCGTTGTATTCACGGAATGTGTTGTGTATGGCTCATTTTTGCACTTTATACTTGCACTAGCGAAACAGTAGAGTTTTGCTAACCCCCGAGTAATCGGGGGGTGGATATCTGTATTGTGTCCAGGTACATGCAGGTTTTCGGGAGCAAGACACATGATCGGTACGAGAGATGATGAAAGACGAATGATACTAATCACACGAAGGCCAGTTTTGGGTTAAGTTAGTCGAAGTCCATTGTATTGTCCTTTCCGCTGTCTTATTGTTCGTTGTTGCTAGTATTATACCCTTGCATGGGTATGAGTCTGGATGAGTCTATGTATTTTGATTTGTAAGTGAGTGACGAAAGACCAAATCGGTCTATTGGTTAGTTATTTTGATTCGTCGGTATGTAATGTAATGTGTTGTTTTGATGTCTAGCCTGGTGGATCCTCACGGAGAGGGTCTGCGGCGTGTAATATTCCCGTTTTGATCTGGGGGTGTTACAACATCTTCCTCTGATTTTACGTTCAAAAACGGCCTAAACGCCTTCTATGAGTCGGGGAGAAGCTTCCCATCCAATTTTTCTTAAAAATTGGCAAACAGGGTCTTTTAACGTCAGATTCCCAAGACGTTGTTCATATTCTGGTTTGAATTTATTCCACAACATCGAATTCCGTAATGTACGAGTCCACTAGGATGCGTGTCAAGAGAAATTTCGATATTATCTAAATTCTCTTTATTCAGACCATCCTTAATGAACTGAATTTTATCTTCTTTGTTTGTAGATGTAATTCCTAACGATCGACATTTTAAATTACAGTTCCATCTAGCACATTTATAGTAAACGGCTATTATCTTTGATCGTCGTTTCTTGGCATATGAACTTTTTCCAAGCCCTGGTAAAAATCTAGTCGGTGTTTCTGTGAATTCACCTGCTATTCTTACTTTGGCTTCAATTATGAATCTAATATCAAAAGGTATGCTTTTATTCATAAGCAACCTTATCCTTTCAATTCTAGCTTTGTAGATTTTTAAAATTACTTTTTTGCTTAGAAAGGGAAATCTTTTTTCAATTTTATTCAAAGTTTCTTCCATGATAAAAAAAATAAAAAGAAAATGAAAATAATTGAAAAAAATATCTACAAATATCAGTTGTTGTGGAAACTGAAAATTCCGACTTTAATAGTCATGGAGTACTGTTATCCGCCACTTGACCGGCTAAACACAATTGAGTACTAAGTTACAACGTTGAGAAATTTGTACCTATAAAAATAGTTTACAATGTAAGATTTCAATTATAACACTTATACTTCCCCGGCAACTGCGCCAAAAACTTGACACGTTCTTTGTGTAACTATCGCAAGTGCACGATATCGTATCAAGTAGTAAGTGGACTTTTTGAGTCCGGTTTATCGATCCCACGAGGAAGTTTGGTTATAATTTGAATTATACACTATTAGTCTATTTTTATATACACTAAGATGAGTGAAACACACAATTAAAGAGTTTGGTTTAATAATTGCAAAGAAAATGCAATAATAGTTCTAATATTTTAAGGAAATAAAAAGATTGCAACAATAATAGATTGATTAAAGATAAAATGAAATAGTTGGGATTACAAACTTAGTTCGTCATTAGTTATAGAAGATGTATAGGAGATCATAAGATGAATTTACTATTATGTTGTGTAGATTCGATTTTCCTTAAAAATACGGTTTCTCTTTCGAACTATAAAACGCCCCTTACATATTGAATCAATCCACTATATTTCTATGTTGATTGGTTTCAATACATAGCATTAGGATTTATGAAAATAACTCAAAGAATCATCTAGGGTCTAGAGGTATATTTTTATCCCATAGAACAACTTAGAGTGAAGATCATTTGATCTAATCAAACATATTTTCTTTCGAAACATATGAAGACCATAAATATCGTCATTTATTGGCCAAATAAATAAAGATTGTTAAAACAATGAAAATCACACATAATAATAAGTAATTCACAATAGATCTTTATACAAACTTAAATAACATGACTAACCTTATTTATAATCCCAAGTAAAGGTAACTTAGCCCATGAAGGGTTTAATGTACATAATACAAGCTTGAGTGGTCATTACTAGTTGAATCAAGAGAAAGAATTGATCCTCACTCCCTTAGTAGATAAAGGAGAAAGAAGCAATAAACTCTCTGAACAACGTATGCTACACCACTCTTACACAAATCACTCAAGAACACAAGTGTGTTCTTCACACAAAAATAAAATATTACAAAAAGTGGAGAAATTATAAGATGAATGATGAAGGATCTAAGGGATCTATTTATACACCTAAAGTCATCTAATAGCTCCAAAACTCCAGCATTATTACAATAGATCGGATCAATGCCAGCCATCCCCTCAATAATACACAAAAAGTATAAAAAATTAGACAAATGATCACAATCTGTCAAGAGTTAAGGCCGTAACATTCAGTAGTTACGGCAGTAACTTGGACGGCTTACGGCCGTAACATTCAGTAGTTACGGCCGTAACTTGGCTTCGTCAATTTGCTCACTGGTTGCTTTGAGAGTTACGTTTTCAGCCCAGAATTTCTCAGACTTTGCGTTTTTGCCCCAAATCTTTTTCAGATGATAACTTTTGATATATAACTCTGATTTTGAATCCGGAAAGACTGCCGAATTCGTCTCGGAAAGCCCTACAACATGAATACATAAAAATCAAAAAAGAGAATATTTTATAAACATGTTATTTCTTGAGTAAATTAGTAATTCAATCCGATTAAGACTAGATTTACATCATCATCCGATAAAAATAAAATTAATAAAAACTAATTAATTAAAAGCAAAAAACGAGTAGACTAGATCAATTATGGGTGAAATTTATAGATACAAACCATGGATAAGTGTATAAAACTGACACATATCAGTGGTTAGCACGCGCTAAAGTGCAGTAGTTAGCGCACGCTACGGGTTTGGTAGCGCACGCTAACTGGTAGTTCGAGGCAGTCCAGGAGCTACTGGACTGGGACTAGAGTCTCATTAGCACACGCTACAGTTGGTAGATAGTGCGCGTTATCGTCTGCTTAGCCCATGCTATTTGTCCTTTCTAGTGCATGCTACCTGGTAGGTGCAGATCTGTCCAGGAGCCATTGGACTGGATTCTTGGCTCGTTAGCGCTTGCTAACAGTGTTGCGGGCAGAATGTCTGGGATGTTGAACCCATTAGCACGCTAATGCTGTGTGTTTAGCGCACGCTAATAACTGTCTAGTATAAATACTGGACATCACCCTTTATTCTGTCATTTCTCTCCATCTTCGTCTCTTTTCATCGGGAGCAAGTTCTTGGGGTGATTTTGGGTGATTTTTATCATCAAGTGTCATCTTGGGATGGATTTGTTTGTGTTTAACATCATTTAATCCATTGTTCTCGCCGGATCGAGGTATTTTTCTCGATTCCCTAGAGTTGACTTATTGGGAGTTTTATTCTTGATTCCAAATCTAATCCGGTTTATACGAATCGAATGGTGTTAGATGTTGTTGTTAAACATGTTTTATGGATTGTATATCCATATCTTTGGTTCATTTCAACCCAAAGGGTGATTTCGGTGTTCTCGAGGTGTAGTGAACATTTAATGTTCGATTAAATGTTCGAATGAGTTTTCCTTCCATAGCTTGATGTGATCTCCGTTTTTTTGGTCTTGATCCTCGTCGTAATCATGTTTTTGTAGTTCTTTCCGGAGGATTATAGGTGCTCGAGGACTCCGAGTTGATCTTCATTTTGTGTTGGTAATTTGTGTGGTGTTATTCTCATAGTGTTTGTGGTGCTACTGTATTCTTGATTATGTTCAGGAGTTCGGGGCTGCCCGACCGCATCCCGTTCATTGTCTCAATTCGATCGTGGTTTCGAGGCAAGTATTTTCTTATACGATTTGTGTCATGCAAATAGAGTTTACATTTTGGATTTACGATGGTTGGTTTATCCTCGTGAATATGATTCGTGTGAGTTGATTATGATTTGATTATCTTGAACGTTGAGGGCTTTAATGATACCCCTACTTGTTTAATGTTGCAGAATCGTGTATTCCGTGTTAATTGTGTTGTTGTGCTGTGATTGATTGTTCATGATGGAGGTATTGTGATGAGTATGATAATGGTGTCGGGTAAATGTCCATCTCTAGCAAGTACTCTTATGAACTTACACTCTTAACATGGTATTATTGCAAGAGTAACGTGTGTGTGTGTATGCTCACTACGGGTTAGATCCGACGGGGTCTCGGTAGGGGTCCACAGAGGCGTAGATCGACGAACTTTGCTTTTAACCACTATGGGTTATATCCAACGGGGTCTCGGTAGGGGTCCATAGAGACGTGGATCTGTAACACCCCCAATCCACTCAGGGTTATTACACGCCGTAGAACCTTTCCTCGAGGATCTACCAGGCTGATAACAACATAGAACATCTCGACAATGCCTTTAAGGCTAAAATGACTCAGTAGACCGATTTAGTCTTTCAATAAATACATACAAGTCAAACTCATTACATGCCCACGCAGGGGTCGAATACAAACACTCCCGTACAACGGGAAAGAATACTGCAGCGGAAAATAAACTATAACTAAACCAGTGACCTCATACGGATCCTCGTGTGATTAGTATCGTTCATCTTTCATCATCCTTCGTTCCGACCCTGTGTTATGCTCCCAAACCTGAATGCAAAAATAGACATCCACCCCCCGAATACTCGGGGGTTAGCAAAACTCCACTGTTTTGCTAGTGCAAGAACAAAGTGCAAATACGAGCCATACAATTCACATTCCACGAATAACAATAACCAGAAATCCTCAAAGTTCCAAACGTAATGAAAAGCACTTCCCGAGGCATGAGTTTGGTCAAACATTCCAAAACCGAAAGATCACAAATCAAGGGAAACAATTTATAAAACAGTTTAAAATGCCATCGAGAGTTTTAATAGAAAACATTTTAGGATTTCCAAATCCTTCCCTTTCCAAAAATCAACAGGGGTCACAGCCTAAAGGTTTTGTTTTCGCAAATAGGAAACCACCAACAATTTACAGGGTCAGAGCCCAACATCACGTGTCCTCAACGGACATAAAATCAACGAAACATAATCACGCACGCGCATCGCCTAGGACCAGGACGCCACCACAGACATCCCACCCGAGGCCTCGAAGGACCCTCCCGAGCTGGCTAGCGAAACAAATCACACACATCTCATGGTTGGATCAATCGCTTGTTTCATCCTGGCCACATGATCGCATGTCATGTGCCACCGTAGATTATCTCAGGCTCTCACGGTTGGATCAATCACTTGTTGCATCCTGACCACATGATCACGTGCCATGTGTCACCGTAGACCTTCAACCATATCCACACATTCACACAAATAACATATCACATCAAGGATATTCAAACAATTCGCCCAGAGGTATCAAACACTTAGCAAAACACCACGTCAATCCACAACGCACCGAAATGAAATAATATACGTCCACACGCAATACCAAGTGCAACATCAACACCAAACATATCCATAGAATTCACATAGTTATTCACAAACCACACCATTCACAAAACACACGCATTTTGAAAGCAAGCCTTTAACAAGGCTAAACTGAATCTTTTGAAAGTTCAATTCAAACGACCAAACAACCACATTTAGACGATCACTAATTATCATATCTATAAAACAAGAATAGTATGGTCAAGGTACTTGCCTCGAAAAAGAACAACGCGGAGAATCAACCGAAGTAGGTTGACACGAACCGACTACGAACCCACCGACTCCACCGATCGCCAACTCGCGGTCATAAACTACGAAGGACAATAACAACAATAAAATGAATTCCATAACACGACTCAAAGCCGTTGAATTCAAAGAACGAATGACGAAAGTTCAAGTGTTTTCCCCAAAATGGCCAAGAACACGATTTGTCCCGACAAAACACGAAAACGGAATTCCAAGTCGAAATATGGATATACAATCCATAGAATATGTTTAACAACATCATTTAACCACAATCTATCCAACAAAAACGGATGGAAAACGAGATCGAGAACAAATCCCCCAAAAAGTCGATTCGAAGAAAATCAAGAATTATACTTCAATTCGATGAAGAACAATGGATTAAATGATGTTAAACACAAGAATACTACCAAGATTAATCATACCCAACATGAATTAATCAACAATACGGAACGAATCGGACAAAAACGCAAAAACCCCAAAATTTCTCAAAATAGGGTTCTAGGAAATCTCACCTTGATTCGCTGGATCGAAGGGTGTTATAGGATGATTGATCAATGATATAACCTCAAGAACTTCATGGATTTGTTGTTAAACAGCATGGCTTCGCCACCTCCAAATCGTCAGCCGCTGACAGAAAAGGAAGGAAGTGAAAAATGAATGAAAATGCGGCTGCTCTGTCACATTTATACTGGGCCGGACTAGCGTGCGCTAGGCTGCCGAGCTAACGTGCGCTATCGGCCCAGGCCGCAGTCCAGAGCACCCACGGCCCTACTGACTCGGCCAGGTAGCGTGCGCAGCCTTCCGGCCATAGCGCACGCTACCTGCCGGTCGTAGCGTGCGCAATGCCCAACAGTAGCGTGCGCTACCTGCCGATCATCCCCGAGTCCAGTACTCTAGTAACCCCTCTGCCCAGCCCGACAGCGTACGCTGGGCCGCCCGATAGCATGCGCTATACCTGCCAGTTAGCGCGTGCAGCCTTCCAGACGTAGCGTGCGCTATGCCGGTTCCTGCCATGCTTGCCCGGCCAGTGCCCAGCACATCCAAACGTGCCGGCCGCACCTGTCCGGCCAGTGCTCAGCCGTCATAATCCGACGAATCAATTTCCGAAAACATACGAAACGAACACGACGAAAAGCTCGCAGACAACATCATCGACCCGAAATGAAAACATAATGCAATAATTAATCATACGCGACCAAGAAAAGGGTCGAGACAACAATTACAGATACGGATACCCATAACTTTGGGTAAATTACAAAATGGCCCAAAACGCCCGAAAATCACGATACGTGATCGAATAACCAAACCGAATTTCACAACACGTCTAACAAAGTTAAACGGACTTACGGGAAACTCGAAACAGCAGTTTCGAACAATATTCGCAAGAATCGAACTCAAGTGCGGAAAAGTCGCTAAAAAGCATGGAACTCAACAAAACGACATCGAAACGAACTCGGATGTCAAAAAGTGTAGAATTAATCATTCTCAGAATAATGAAATGGTCATGATCGAGTCATCAAACCGGACTTTCACCGGAAAAAAAAATTTACCAGAAATCGAAATTACGGGTATTACAGGATCAACGGTTAATTGTGGTGCATTTTATAAATGTGTTTTGGGTCATGGCATTTCCGAAAATGAGTGTTTTTGAACGGTGATTTCATGATTGCATGCATTGACTAAATGTGTAAGAAGTAAGTTGTTCATTTGGCCTACTTGGCCAGGATGGCACTAGAGTATTTTGTCGTATGTGTTTAGTACTTTAGTTGTGGGGTTTTGATGTTGAAAAATGGACCTTTATATTGTTATCGTGTATAGTGATTCGATGAGGTTTGGTATGAGATCCCAATGGTTTTGTAAAGGCCGTTTTACGGAAAGTGATTTTGGGCCGAGACCTATTCATCTTGAAATGGTTATTTTTCAACTAAGGACTTGAGATCCAATAAGGTTTCTACTTTTAAAATCCCCGAGATGAGGAATTTATTTTCAAATACTTCATTGATTGATTTATAACTAATAAAACCTCTCGGGAAGGCTTTGGTAGTTGATTGTCATACCCGATTCGTGATTTCTATTTGTTTGTTACATATCGTATGATTATGTACTTGCACTAGCAAAATAGTGGGATTTTGCTAACCCCCAAGTAATCGGGGGGTGGATGTCTATATTGCATTCAGGTTTTGGGGAGCATAACACAGGGTCGGCATGAAGGATGATGAAAGATGATCGATACTAATCACATGAGGATCCGCATGATATTGTTTCGATCTAGTTGTAGTTTTATTTTCCACTGCAGTATCTTCCCGTTGCACGGGAGTGTTTCATTTTAACCCCTGCGTGGGCATGTATTGGGATTTATTTGTATGTATTGACTGAAAGACCAAATCGGTCTACTGAGTCCTTTTTAGCTTTATAGGTGACGTTGAGATGTTTAATTATGTTACCAGTCTGGTAGATCCTTGAGAGAAGGGTTTACGGCGTGTAATATCCCTGAGTGGATTGGGGGGTGTTACACTTTAGTCCTATTTATCGAGGGGCCAAGCAGATATCTCCCTCACTAAAGAGAGGGACAAATCCCCATCTTGATTATTCATTGCCCTCTACATGACTCCCACTAATCCCGATCGCTAACCTTTATGATCGCCATGTTTCAGATGACGTTGGATTACGTCAAGGCATAGCAGTTATCATGTTGTACATAATGATAATATCAGGTTCAAGGATTTATTGACATACTATTATATTGGGATTCACTTATGACATTTCCATGCAGTGATCTCAATGTGGGTCTGTCCAGTACTAGTTCTCCAACCAATACCCATAAGATTGATCTGTACCATACGCATAATCATCCGATGATTATATATCAAACTTATACTAGTATATTAATCACTTGAGTCTCTACTTAACGCGATTATACCAGGGGCATTTGAATAATCTTATTATTCGTGAATAACTATTATTCAATTATTATAATATTAAAACATGCACACATTATAATAATCAACAATAAATAAATTATATCAAATAACATTATTTAAATGTGACAATTACAAATCTAGGCACATCGAATGTCATCGGGCACTATTCCCAACAATCTCCCACTTGCACTAGGACCATTCATTCATGACTTTTAGTCCTATCGCTCTAGCATGCTCAACATGCTTTCCTTGTGAGAGAGGCTTGGTAAGTGGACCTGCAACATTCTATTCCGTTGCTACTTTGCATATTATAATATCTCCTCGTCTGGCGATCTCTCTAACTAGGTGATATTTTGAGTATATGTTTGGAATTATGATGGGACCTAGGCTCTTTAGCTTTTGCAATAGCACCATTATTGTCACAATAAAGGCTTATGGGTGGGACCCTGGATGGTCAGTACCACTCCTAGTTCGGTAATGAACTTCTTGATCCATATGGCTTCTGTTGGTCCCCAGAAATGATGAAGACTATCCTTACTGTACCAACACGAGTCTTTTCTAGCGCGCTTTGTCCTCACTCACGCGCACCTGAGAAACTTCCCAGGGGGTCACCCATCCCATAACTACTCCAGGCCAAGCACGCTTAACTTTGGAGTTTCTATGAGATGGCTACCAGAAAAGAAGATGCATCTTGTTGGTATGAGTAGTCCAAATCAATTCATTTAACCACTTTCTAGTGCAGATCTCACATGTCGAATTGCAAGCCGCGCCTCGCGCATTTTTAAGCCCATGCAGGCAGGATGCTGGACCGAATCCCAACAATCCCCCTCCCAGTACCTGCCAGCATCTCAGCCCCATAGTCTGGAAACCTCCGCGAACTAGATTTGATCACACATCCCTCTAGCGGCTAGATTCATTCACACAGTCCTCCACACTTGACATCAGCATATGTTCCACCTCCGTTTACTTCTGCGCAAGATCTCGCCCAAAGATACCAGATTTGATCACATAGCCCTCCAGCACCTGACAACCTCCACTGCACCAGCATCTCAGTTCCGGCCAAGTGGCAATATCTGCTGCATGCCCGCCTCTCAGTTCCAACACTCCGGTTGCCTCCACCGTAGCATACTCCAAGGGAATTCGTACCTGTGACCTGCTTCGATACCAATTGTTGGTCCCCAGAAATGATGAAGAATATCCTCACTGTACCAACACGAGTCTTTTCTAGCGCGCTTTGTCCTCACTCACGCGCACCTAAGAAACTTCCCAAGGGGTCACCCATCCCATAACTACTCCAGGCCAAGCACGCTTAACTTTGGAGTTTCTATGAGATGGCTACCAGAAAAGAAGATGCATCTTGTTGGTATGAGTAGTCCAAATCAATTCATTTAACCACTTTCTAGTGCAGATCTCACAGGTCGAATTGCAAGCCGCGCCTCGCGCATTTTTAAGCCCATGCAGGCAGGATGCTGGACCGAATCCCAACAGCTTCCTTAACTGCATCCGATGCTGGCAGGTACTCAGCTTCTGTAACAGATCAGCAACCGTGCTTTGTTTGGAACTCTTCCAACTCACAGCACCTCCATTCAATACAAACACATAACCAATTTGCGATTTAGAATCGTCTCTGTCAGTTTCGAAGCTCGCATCGACATAACCATTTACAGCCAGCTCGTTTCCCACCCCTCCATAAATTAGGAAGGCATATTTAGTTCTTCTTAAGTACTTTAGGATGGTTTTCACTGTTGTCCTGTGACTTTCACCTGGATTTGATTGTTATCGACTTGTCATGCTAAGGGCAAATGATACATCTAGTCGAGTACAAATCATGGCACACATGATCTATCAAATGGCCGAAGCGTATGGTATCTTGCTCATGCGGGATCGCTCATCAGGAGTCGAAGGACTTTGAGTCTCACTCAGATGAATGCCATGTGACATTGGCAAGAGTCCTCTCTTGGAGTCTTGCATATTGAACCTCTTCAATATTTTATTAATGTAGGTGCATTGACTCAGACCAATAAATCTCTTTGATCTATCTCTATATATTTTTATCCCAAGAATGTAAGCAGCTTATCCCAAGTCTCTCATTGAGAAACAACTTCCTAACCAAGTCTTGACTGTCTGCAAGGTGGGAATGTCATTTCCAATGAGTAATATGTCATCTACATATAAGTCTAAGAAAACAACTATGCTCCCACTAACCGTCTGGTACACACATGGTTCATCTTCATTTTGAATGAACCCAAACTCTTTGATAGTTTCATCAAAACGAAGATTCCAGCTCCGAGAAACCTGCTTCAACCCATAAATTGATCTTTGAAGCTTGCAAACTTTTTTAGAATTTTCTGGATGAATAAAACCTTAAGGTTGTGTCATGTACACATCCTCGAGTATGTTTCCATTAAGGAACGCTATTTTCGCATCCATTTGCCATATTTTATAATCATAGTGTGCGGCAATGGCAAATAAAATTCTAATTAATTTAAGCATGACTACTGGCGAAAAAGTCTCATCATAATCAACACCATGAATCTGTCTATAACCATTTGCCACTAGTATAGCTTTATAGGCTTGCATATTATCATCCATATCTTTCTTCTTTTTATAGACCCGTTTGCACCCAATGGTTTTAACACCCTCAGGTGGATCTATCAGGTTCCAAACCTGATTGTCATACATGGACTGCATCTCTGACTTCATGGCTTCTATCCATTCCTCGGACTCTGGTCCTGAAGCAGCTTCTGTATAGCTACTAGGGTCATCATCTATGAGCGGTGCGTCATCATCCTCTGTTATGAAATAACCATATCTCTCAGGTTCATGTCGCATGCTATCAGATCTGTGAGGAACTTGTGTACTTTGAACGGGCTCTTTAACTGATTGTTGAGCTTGTTCGGTTTCCATCGGGGAAGCGATGTCTTCTTATGGTTCTCGAGTTTCCTCGAGAACTACTCTTCTCCCACTATCTCTTTTGGAAATAAATTCCCTTTCTAAGAATACATCATTTCTAGCAACAAACATTTTGTTCTCTGTGGGCTTATAAAAGTAATATCCTTAAGTTTCCTTAGGATATCCCACAAATAAACATCTTTCAGATTTGGCTGCTAGTTTGTCAAACACTTGGCGCCTTACGAATGATTCGCAACCCCAGATCCTTAGAAAATATAAGTTTAGTCTCTTACCAGTCCATTTCTCAAATGGTGTATTTTCAACTACTTTAGATGGAACACGGTTAAGGGTGAATGCTGCTCTTTCTAAGGCGTGTCCCCAAAATGATAATGGAAGCTCTGTTCAACTCATCATAGATCGAACCATATCTAATGAAGTTCGATTCCTTCTCTCGGATACTCCGTTATGCTAAGGTGTTCCGGGAGGAGTAAGTTGTGAAACAATTCCACAACTCCTAAGATGATCATCGAATTCTTGGCTCAAGTATTCGCCACCTCAATCCGATCGAAGGGCTTTAATTGTATTTCCAGGTTTATTCTGTACTTCATTCTGGAATATTTTGAACATTTCAAAAGATTCATGTTTATACTTCATAAGATAAACATATACATATCGGGTAAAATCATCGGTAAATGTAATGAAGTATTGGTATCCGCATCATGCATGAGTGCTGAGAGGTCCGCATACATTGGTATGTATTATGCCTAATAGATCACTAGCCCTTTCTCCATGACCGGTGAAAGGATTCTTCGTCATCTTGCCCAATAAGCAAGATTTGCATGTCTCATATGATTCATAGTCAAAAGAGTCTAAAAGTCCATCATTATGGAGCTTAGAAATGCATTTCTCGTTTATGTGACCAATTCGACAATGCCATAAGTAAGTCGAATTAGAATCATTGAGCTTAGTTTTCTTGGATGCAATGTTATAGACTTCCAAAGTGTCGGACTAATCTGGATCAATTGAGCTTAGGTTTCTTTGCAGTACCATAAAGCAAGTCATCAAAGAAAATACGAATAATCTTATTCTTAATAAGAAAATTGTAACCTTCACTATCTAATGTAGAAACTGAAATAATATTCCTATTCATAGCAAGAACATATAGCAATTGTACAAAACTCACAAAAGCCCATTGGGTAAAACTAGATCATAAGTTCCCACGGCCAGTGCAGCAACTCTTGCTCCATTGCCGACTCTTAGATCCACTTCCTCTTTCTTCAGCTCTCTACTGTTTCTCATCCCCTGCACATTTGTACAAAAGTGAGATCCACATCCAGTATCCAATACCCAGGAGTTAGAAGTATATAAGTTAACTTCTATAATAAATATACATGTGGCAGTCTCACTACCCATGGTACGCTTTAGCTCTTCCAAGTAAAGCTTGCAATTTCTTTTCCAGTGTCCTGGATTATTGCAATGATGGCAATTTCCATCTTTGGGAGCTTTAGCCTTGAAAACTGGCTTAGTAGAGTCTTTAGAATTGGCAACTTTTGCCTTACCCTTATCCTTGCCTTTGTTCTTAAAGGACTTCCCTTTGCTGACTAGCAGCACGTGGTTTGGTTTAATTTCTTCTTAATATTCTACTCAGCCGTTTTAAGCATCCCATGCAGCTCATCAATGGACTTCTCCATCTCATTCATATTATAGTTCATAATGAACTGACTGAAACTATCGGGCAATGAGTTTGGGTCCCATCTGTGGAGTGCACCTTAGAAAGTGGAAAACCAAGCCTTTCAAGATGATCAATATGTCCTTTCATCTTGAGTACATGAGCGCTGATAGGTGTCCCATCAACCATCTTGCAAGCATATAAGGCTTGAAAGGTCTCATACCTCTCTTGCCTAGCATGCTTCGAGAAAGCTTCCTTGAGGTGAGCATTTAGCTCATAAGCTTCCATTTCCTCCAGATTCTTCTGAAGTTCTGGACAAATGGTAGCCAACATAAGACAACTGGCATCAATGGAATCATCACAATGTTTCTTCCATTTGTCTTTTGTTTCTTTATTTGCATTGTCAGCTGGCTCATAGGGAATTTCTTCCTCAAGAACATATCGCTTTCTTTCTTGCTTGAGAGCTATTCTCAAACTCCAGATCCAATCCAGATAGTTGCTGCCGTTTTCTTTGAGCTTGTTCTTCTCAAGGACTGATCGCAGTGAAATGGTAGACATGTTGTTTGACGCCATTCTATATTATCTACAAAATTCAATATGCAAAGTATTTAGTCACATTATTTTATTTCCTGAAAAATACTCCCCCTAAAACAAAGTACCCTCAATTTTACAACATTTGTAATTTTTGTGGGCTAAGATCTCATTTTACACAATCTTAAACTCAGCTTTGGCATGACACCTAGAATTGAGCTACTTCAGGTGGATAACTCTTTATCGATTACATCATATGTAACTCTTAGAGTATATTCATGGGATTTGGCATCTTATGCCCAAGCATATTATAATCCCATCTTATGCCTTAAGGTTCAAAACTCTTTTGAATTCTTAGTTCATTAAAACACATAGGTATTACCATTACCCATCCTACCTTACTAAGACAATCCAAGCACCCAGCTTTGGCATGACCCACTCAAGATGATCGAAGTCTTGATAGGTGTTTTTCAAATGAACGGCATTTAAAAAATTTAACGAGGGATTCTTATCATATGTTAATTTCTATGTTTGCTAACATACATCAAAACATACATAACATCATATACATGCATAAATTTGAACATACATGCATAAATTTAAACATACAATAAAAAAGCATAGGACCATGTATGGCATGACCATAATTCCTAATGTGATTTCCATGAGCCAACATGAAATCACAAGGGTCAATCTAAAAGGTTGCAATTGGTCTTCATTGATCTTCCCAAATCCTTGGAACGTCATACGCAATCAATTGGATCCTCGAGTCCGTCCTTCTCGTCCTTTTTGTCTTCATAACATTAATGAATTCTAATACTACACCAGTAAATTAAATTACAAGAGGTGCAAACGACACGCATGCCGTAAAATAATTAAATAATTTAAATAGACGACTCGTAGGCCGTAAAACCAAATTTAATTAAAAGATACGCAGGCCGTAAAACCAATCCATAAGGAAATAAAGTATGCAATCACATTGGTCAATTTATGGTCAAGCCATGCACCATACACATATCATAAATAATTATCAAATAATTAATAAAAGCATGTAATTATAGAAATCAAAATCTGTCTGACAGTCAGACGATAAATAAAAACTAAGTCATCAAATGAACAATCTTGGACTATAGCCGAGATGGCTGGCTGCGCGCTCTTCCCACGCATCAGCACTGGTTCGAAACCCCGCGGTAGCAGTTGCAACATTTTGCAACTATTATTTCTAAATTACCTTTTATTTTAAAATAGATTTGATACCTTTTATAAAAGATCCGTGTACAATTCAAAAAACAAACAGTCAGACCAGATGGTAAGTCGGCCAACGGTATACGATGCACATGGGATCGAGTCCCGTGTTCAGCAAACATTTTGCTGACATTTTTACAGCCCGCGGATCCCGACCCGACCCGGACGCGACCTGATCCGGCGAACCGGAAGATTTGTTCCAGAACAGTTCTGCATAGAAAAATGCGAAAATAGTCCAGAAAATTGATTTTTGACGATCCGATTTAATCAAATTAAACCAGAAAAAATGTTTTATAAAATCTCTATTTTATAAACATAATGAAGAACATAATTTACACATAAACATTTTCTACATAAACAATTAAATTACTTGCAAGTTGTCTACGATACCATTGTTGGTTTTTCCATGCATCGAATACATAAATCAGCAGTAGAAACGTAGCGGAAGAATAAACATGAAAACCCAATTTAGTATCTCATGCAATAATTTAATTGTTTGATTACATAGTTAATCGAATTACCTTAATCGGACGAACAGATCTAGATCCGGACTAGAAGCAGATGAATATCTCCTTCCTCTTTGGGTGATCTACACACGAAAAATTCCACAAGCTGGATTGCTAGATCCTTACGAATAATATTGATAAATAGTACAACACAAATTCCTTACTTGAAGGATTGTACTATTGATCAAGATCAACTGAGGGAAGAAGACCAGATGGCCGACTTTTTTTTCCTATAGTAGGCAGTGTAGGCCGATTTTTCTTTCTTCTTGAGAGGGGGGCGATTTTTTTAGGTGTAGGTCTTCTCTTATGACAACTCCTTGTCATAGACTCCTTATTTATACTAAGTAATCCCTCGATTCAAGAATCTAGTATTTGCTTAGCTACCCCTCATCTTATTAAATAATACAATATATATAATATCCAATATTATATATATTACTTATTATTTAATCTCCCATAAATATAATATCTAATATTATATTTATTATTCCCAATTGATATCTATTCCTACTTGTCTATAATTGTTCGTACGTGCGACCCAAAAGGCTTATATTATGATGGCAATTATTTAACACCTTATTAAATAATAAATCATATGCGGCCTCTAGCAAGACATTATGATTACCCAAATAATATAAGTTAATAGTCCATTAAACCTTTTAACGTGTCTAATCCCTTTGTCATGCGATATCATATTTGAACTAAGTCATAGAGTCTGCCATACTTATTTATGTAAATGCTTTCTAGATCTTAAGTAGACTGATTGAATCAAATGAATCTTCATTTGAGCATGGCCATGCATTTCCTTCAGTCCAACTTATCGAGAAGCCCAGCAGATACCTCCCTCACTAAAGAGAGGACAAATCCCCATCTTGATTATTCATTGCCTTCTACATGACTCCCACTAATCCCGCTCGCTAACCTTTATGATCACCATGTTTGAGATGACGTTGGATTACGTCAAGGCATCGCAGTTATCATGCTGGACTCTATGATAATCTCAGGTTCAAGGATTTATTGACATACTGTTATATTGAGATTCACTTATGAGATTTCCATGCAGTGATCTCAACGCGGGTCTGTCCAGTACTAGTTCTTCAACCAATACCCGTAAAATTGATCTGTATCATACGCATAATCATCGGACGATTATCAATCAAACTTATACTAGTATCTTAATCACTTGAGTCTCTACTCAATGCAATTGTACTAGGGACATTTGAATATTCTTATTATTCATGAATAACTATTATTCGATTATTATAATATTAAAACATGCACAGATTATAATAATCAACGAGAAATAAATGATATCAAATAACTTTATTTAAATGTGACAATTACAAATCTAGGCACATCGAATGTCTTAGGGCACTATTCCCAACATGAAGAACGTAAATCTCGGATAATTATTATTTCTTAATTCTAAGTATATAATATTTAATTGTGTATTTATAATACTTATTGATTTGATTTACCATGGGTGAGAGTCAAAATGATCGACTCAATAATATTCGTATCTTGGGCAATAATATTATTTATATGACAGTTATTATTACTAGAAATCGTGTCCCGGCTCGTGCAGGTTGATGATATCCCTTTGAGGAGCTCGATAATGATTATTATATTAAACCCTGCAGGTGGATTTAATTCCGATATAATAATAAGATTCGAGTGGTACTACTCTTGGATAAGATATTAATTAATTAAAGCTGTCAGTAGCTTATAATTAATTAATGGACATTCGATATCTTAAACACCGATAATAATATATTTAAACAAGGAGCCCGATTTCGTAAATTGGGATTTGGGTTGGAAGTGCAATATTAATTCTTTAATGGATTGAATTGATATTAATAGACTCAATATATTAGGAAAGGTCCTAATATAAAAATTGATGTCTATTAGTAGTCCTTCCCTAATCCTCCTTAAGATATCTAGCAGTAGTCCAAGAGATAAATAGGACACTTAGGTGTTCGGACGAATTGATATCTTTGTGAGGTTGTGAAATTGATTTTTCTTCATGCGTTTAATTGTAGATCTAGACTTGTGTCTTTGATTCTCCAATTTAGATAACACATCAATTTGCTAAGAGTGCTTCCATAATACTAGAAAGCAAAGAAAAATCGAGTGACCAAAAACAAGGAGGTTCGTCCGATCCATATTGTGTCCAAGCAAGATCCAGTAGCTTGTTGCCCACAAATCGTCCGGGTTAAGGTGGATCATACTCTAGAAGGTCTAAAGGTAGAAATACAAAGAAGATTAATGGGGGGTTCTTTTACGAGGGACCGGCATGTAAGAGGCCACCATATATATCACATCAAATAATGAGCACTTGTGGAAATGACCCTTTCAATGACACATAAAAAATGTCATGGAATGCCTTCCGTGACATTTTATGTGTGTCGTCCGAAATGTCATTGAATCTTGTGCCATTGTAGGGGCGGCCTTCAATGACGTTTGATAAACGTCACAATATATTTTCTGGTGACACTCTTTTTCCATCATAGAAATTATCTATTGACATTTTGCAATTGTTATTAAATATTTTCAACGATGTTTTTACACAGTCATTGTAACTCTCAGTTTGTGATTGTAATTATTTATATGACGGTTATTTTTCATCATTGAAACATTTAATAACGTTTCTAAATTGTTATTAAATATTTTCAATGATGTTTTTAATCTGTAATTGTAACTCTCAGTTTGTCATTGAATTATTTATATGATAGTTGTTTTTCATCATTTAAATATTATAACGATGTTTCTAAATTGTTGTTAAATATTTTCAACACATTTTTAGCCTATCATTGTAACTCTCAATTTATCGTTATAATTATTTATATGACAGTTGTTTTCCATCATTGAAATTTTTTAATGACGTTTCTAAATTATTATTAAATACTTTTAGTCACTTATATTTTTTATAATGGAATGTTTATTATGACACTTTCAAAACATTATTTTTTGATATGCATTGATATTTTTTACCTGTCATTAAAAATACACTTTGTACAAAAAAATATTACAATTTACATGGGTCAAAATAGCATTAATATTTGCAGTTACAGATCTAAATATTTAATTACACCATAGATCCAAATAGCATTGATATTTGCATCAACATTGTGCTGACACCTACATATACACCAACAACCTAATCAAATTGTCATGGGATATAGTGTGTCAACAACAAAATAATGCACAAGCTCATGAGAAATTCGCCTATATGCATATAACAAAAGGCTAGAAAAGAACATAACTACAAATTCTTCAAGTGTCTGGGATAATATACTAAATTGGACATGCAATCGTACTCCCAACTGCATCTTCCATGACTGAAAACTCTGGCTAGAACCGGTTGAATTCTTCTCTAGGATTGACAGCTTCCTTGACCTCAACTCTATAACAATCTAGTCCCAACACATAGCCATGCACTTTGCTTGAAGGGTCAATTGCATATACTCTCC
Source organism: Orobanche coerulescens (assembly GCA_033398695.1). Classification (NCBI taxonomy): domain Eukaryota; kingdom Viridiplantae; phylum Streptophyta; class Magnoliopsida; order Lamiales; family Orobanchaceae; genus Orobanche; species Orobanche coerulescens. The sequence goes on from CM065808.1 coordinate 78,982,738, forward strand.
CTTTTGCCACCACTTCATCTGTGCCCATCCAGCTAAGTATGTTGCATGGTTGATTAAGAAGACCAAGGTTGCTTGCTTGTACAGACTACACAATCCAAACTAACTTGAAAACCAGCAAGATTTTACGATATACAACAAATTGCGCTTACAATCAACAAATTGAACATTCTAAACCACAACACAGTAAAATGTTTAATTCCTAACTCAAAACATAAGTAACAATACTTGAAAATATGCAGGCAGCAAACTTGACCCATAATATGCACATTTGCATGAAAATTCTTTGAGCACAGATACGCTTTCCGGTAGTTATATACATAATAAATTCGATAGCATAAATTTCAACGAAGAATGATAGCTTGGCAGTTAAATCATGCATTACACAAGCTCAATAACAATCTAAATCATCTTAATTTTCCATCTATTATGCCAGAGAGAAGAAACTGAGAATAAAGTAAATGTCTTTTTTTCTGAATAACAAGAGCTGAGTTGATGAAAAATTTTGAACATTTTCTAACATAATCTTAAGAATTCCTAACATTACATTAGCAATTACACTTCCCTGATTATAAAATCATGACATTTTAAAATGGAAAATATTCTACTCATACATAAAAAAAAAGAGACCTCAAATGTAGAAAATTAAACTTACTTTAGAATTTCCAGTCACAGGGCCTGCTGTAGTACTCCTTTCACCATTGACATGCCCATCCTACTTACAAAATATAGGCAACCCATTAGATGATTAACAATATAACAAACTACTGTATGATTTTAAAGCTAATTGTGAAGTAACTTGCCTCTGCATTAGCATGACTACTCCTATGCTTACTTCCAGCATCACTAGGAATACCAAAAAATCAAATACCACTTGCACTTCCTGTTTGCTTATTTCCAGTCTTTCTAAATATGTAAATGATAACTATTTCAGCGAGAAACAAATATACAATATATATATATATATATATATGAAGACAGTGGATAACTACCAGTTGTAGAAATATTTCCTCAAGCCTCTTTGTCCTTTCACAAGTTGCATCAAGTTTGTCCTAAAATGCTTGTAAGGTAGTAGCATTTTGTAGTTGTCCATATCCCCTTGAAGGTGTGACGCCGGCTCCCATACCTCGAACACGATCATTTTTCTCATTACCAAGTACTTGACTCAGCACATCGTGCTTTATAGGAATAGGCCCTGCAGAAGGGTTGCTCAGCAAGTTTTACTTTTAACTCAGCCTAAACAGAACAATAGAAAATCAAAATCATGCATATCACAATAAAAATTAAACTAAGTACCTAAAACTTGAAGAAACAAATATGTTGGGGAGAGTACTTACATATGTCTTGAACATAATTTTTTTTGGACTTCTCATGGCCTTTAAGAAATGACTGTGTTCTACAATGCATTTTTCTTGTTTTTTTCTTTAAACAACAGAAAAACACAGGACATTTAACATATTGATGTTTTATAAATTAAATATAATATTATAGGATGAATTGTTTTTACTTACATGATCGTATTCCTCCCTTGCATATCCTTTTCTACTTAAAGTGTGCGGAAGAAGTTGTTTAGCCCTTATTTCGTGCATTTTTTTCCCTCTTTACCTGTAAGTTATAACAAATAAATTTCACATATGTACAAGGTTATTAAGTCGAGCTCAGTCTCCCGAGTAGCTTCGTAAAGGCTAATCGACAAGTCGAGTCGACTAGTTGTGACTAGTCGCCAAGTGTATTTTATACATGTATTTTTAAATTTAATATATGAGTATATGACATAATTAAACATAATGATATAAGTTCAAATTAAACATAATAATAAGTTCAAATTCAACAAATATCCATGACAAATATCCATAATAGATGATATATCATAATAAATATGAGTATAAACTCAAGCAAAGTCACTGGGCTTCGAAGAAAATGACCAGATCTGGAAGAAAATGACTGATTCTTCGATTTGGGTGGCACCAGTCGCGACTTGGACTTGGACCAGTTGTGTTTTTAGGTTTTTGTAGGATTAATACTCTTTAAAAAGGACTAGGTCGGGTAGGTTTCAGCAGCTGGTAACGGGTCGGGTCATAGGTAAAAACCTCTAGTCGACTTACTTTACAAGTCGTGGTCGACTGCTTCAATTTGGGCGACTGGTCGACTAGTTGATGACTAGTCATCGATGTGATAACAGTGATTATGTACCATATATTTTTCATTTTACTGCTACTTTAACACAGGAACGTAATATAAATTGACTTACTCTCCATTCAGGGGAGCTTCTTTCTGCCACGAATTCATCCCACTCGTTCTATGGCACACAAGCAGTCCTCATCGAGCCAATTAGTCGTGCAGTATCTGTCCTACTACGACGAGAATCTAAAGTAGCCAGCACGCTATTAGTGAGTTCATTCTTGTAAGCTCTCCATAGCCTTCCCATTTGTTGGAAGATATATGTCTTATGAATCACAGCCACCTTATATTGTTGCTACACACAAACAGATAAAAAGAACTAATTTAATACTTGGTAAATTACATGGTTAAATTCTTTGTGTAATGTTATAGCAGGAGCAAAATAAAAAAAATTATGTTATGCAAGAACATTACCAACAAGAGACCCCAAACTTCATTTTTGGGCTTATCTGTAACTAAACTCCAGTCTTTTACGTTGATCGGTACCTGCTCCATGACTATGCACCCAACAGCTGAGCTAAACTTCACTGATTGTGGTCCAACAGGTTGTCCTCTCTCATTCCACTCAATGGTTTGACGTTGTGATTCTCCAGTAGGAATAACTTGCAAAGTAGTTTTCCCTCTTTTTTTCCCTTTGCCACCATTTGGAGTTAGCTCACCGTTATCACCTTCTTATTGGATATCAGCAACAACTTCTGCCCTTAGAGTATCCTCAATCTCAAGCCACACTTCTATTATATTTCTTTTCCTGCCTGTTGCCATAGTTCTATATATACCTGGAAAACAAATTCATTAGATAACTAAAACACGAAGGGCAAACTATTATCATTATATAACCTACAATACACATTTAAAGTAAAGGACAACAATAACACATTTTAAGTAAAGGACAACAATAACTAACATATTAGTAAAATATTGATGTCATGAAATTATCATTACGTATATGAACAAATATTTCAAGCATTACCAAGATTCAATATTATGTAAGTACAAAATTCTAGTATGAAAGACATTAGTACAGTGGTTTACCACAAAAGGATCAGTAGTTATGCTGCCTCAGGACTCAACTTTATCCTCATTGTCAATGTCAAGTGCAGATGGTTCTTGATCAACAAAAGAACCATAAAATGTCTCATCTAATTGTTCCAAATGTAACACCCCCAATCTATTGGGAAAAATACCGACAAACATCACGTCACAACGAATAAAGCAGAACCTCGTTTGACAAATTCCCACTCTTCAATTATAACTTTGTGGTTACCGAAGAGTAGAGCAACAATTACAACTCGATAAAATTAATACAAATGATATTCGAAAGCAATAATTAACGAGACACAATTTTAGCGTGGAAAACCCCTTAAGACGAGAGTAAAAACCACGGGACCGAAGCCGCTTAAATTCACCATCACCAATACACACAAATACACAATTGTCCCTAATACAAACTAGGGGTATACACCAATCGTCAAATACTTGGTAATAAATGTTCTTCAAGTATTTGGAATCAACAACAACAATAAGATCGAGAAAGGAAACAACCGTAAATAGCTTACACAAAGAGCTAACGAAATACCTGTACTTCCGGAGTCAAAAACTCGATCTACACCAGTGAAAAGATTTGCCCAATAGCTACCAAGCTCTTGTCAAAAGATCACGACGATCCGACCGATAAATCTCCGGGAAAACGAAGAAATGTATTTCTCTCTCTTGTTTCTCTCTCTATCTCTCTCTCTTGTTCTTCAAAGTGTATGTGATGAAAAAGTGATGAAATCTCGTGTGAAAATCAGCATAAAAAGATCCCTTTTTGCAGGTTTGACCCGTGTGCCGTGGCCCGGCCCAAGTGTGCCACGGCACACAGCACAAAATCGCGCCCAGGCATCGGCAGGGGCCGCGAACCAGAGTACAGTCGTGCCAGGCCTTGAAAAATAGGTACGGGGGCCGTGGCTCGGCAGGGATGTGCCGCGACCCGAGGTGATCGGCAGCGCTCGGCAGGGGGTGCTCGGCAGGGGCAGTGGCCCGGCCGGCAGGGGTCGCGGCCCAGAGTACAGTGGCTTGGCAGATGCTGAGTGATTTCGGGTGGCCGCGGCTCGGCAGCTGTGTGCCGCGGCCCAGCAGTGTTGGTGAGGAAAAATGTCTTTTCAAGCATAGTGCCACGGCCCGGAGGGTTTGTGCCGTGGCCCGGAGTCCAGTCGACTTCGAAAATGCCTATATTGCGGAAATTACTCCTACAAATCTCCCTCTTTCCGGAATATAGGAAGAATTCGCCATCCTGGTGTAGTACCCGTAATTTTTATCCCCGGAAATTTTCTATTTTTGGCAGAAGTCTATTTTGACGACTTGCTTGGGACCGTTTCGTCATCCTGAGAAATGATTAATTCTATACTTTTTGTCATCCGAGTTCGTTTCGGTATCGTTCGCTGAATTCGTGTTCTTTATCGACTTTTTCACGTGGGAGTTCGACTTTGTTAGATCACCATTAATTTTTGGTAACTCCAAAAATTCTGAATCTTTGCAATATTATAGAGCATCGAGTTAGCTTTCCAATGGTTCAAACGGTGAGTCAATCGGAGTCCGGACGAGAGAGTTATGGTCGTTTTAACTCACCCGCTCGTTATCGGCGATCATCGCCGGCGGAACTCGGCCGTGTCGTCCGACACGGCCCATGCCGTACTCGTCCGAAATGCCGGAGTTTCTGTCGACCTGACTCGGTCGTGTCATCCGACACGGACCGTGCCGTACTCTTCCGGATAAACTGGAATGATCGCTGACACGCCCGACCGTGTCCCGTGACACGGCCGAGTCATGCCCGATCATTGTCGGGCGGGTCATTGTCGGAAGGCCCTCAGCGCGCGACCGTGTCAAGCGGGACACGGTCGAGTCCTGTCGGCCAATCGTGCAACACGACCGTGCCCGACCGCACGGGCCGTGTCTGCAGCGATCAACCCTTTAAAAGGCCCCGCAGACGTTTTTCCGCCATTTTTCACCTTCTTCTTCTCCTCTTCCAGCCTTGGCGTGTTCTAATCTTGAAGCCATGTTGTTTAACAACATATCCATGGAGTTTTGAGGTTCATATCATCAATCATCCGTCCTATAACATCCTCCGATCTACTGACCAGTCGATTTCCTAGAAATCTAATTTTGGGGATTTTGGGTATTTTGTTCGATTTCGTCCGTTTAATCCGATTTAACTTAGGATTGTGAAGGATTGATGATTATTTAGATGTATTGTATCATTTCCTTGTTATCCCATGGTTGGATCGTATCGATTCGTTGTTTTGGTCGAGTTCTTGACCGACGCCTTGAAGGTGTCCTAAAATGTCATAGAGGGGTTTTCGGGCGTTCTACGATTATTCTTCCTCGTATGATCGATGATTTATTGAATTTATGTTGTTAGGGTCGAATTCTTGTGAAGAACTCGAGTTGAAACCCTTCCGCTCGTTGTCTTCCTCGTGGTTCAAACTTCCCACGAACCGTGTTCTTCGGATCTTCTGTAACATTTATTAAGGCAAGTATACATTTATGATTGTACGTTCTCGACTTTGAAAGTAAGAAATATTGATGGCATATCATGAACGAACCGCTTTTACGGCATTCATAGATATATTGATTGGCATGTAATGAACGAACCGCTTTGACGGCATTCCTACATGTATCGGCGTATGAGGTGAACGAACCGCTTTGACGGCATTCACATACGTAACGGCGTATGAGGTGAACGAACCGCTTCTACGGCATTCACATACGCCTTATGAGATTTAGTTATTCCGAATACTAGTCTTACATTGATGAATTGACGGATATTGATGAATTGACGGATTACATTTACTTTATTGTCGAGAAGTATTATGTTTCATATTGTTATACTTGCACTAGCTATTCGACGGCTAACCCCTTTATGGGGAAATACGTTTCATGTATTTCAGTTCCAGGAGAGCGGACAGACGGGTACCGGGTCGGCATGAAGATGATGGGCAAGTGTGATACCGTGTCTTGTCTCCTGTTATCTCTTTTGGTTTCCTCCATTCGGTGTTGTTGTCTTGGAATAGATTTTTAAATACTCGAGTATTGTATTTCATTTCCTTGATGTTCCGGCCTGTGTTGCCGAGGTATTGATTTGTGCAAGGATGTATATGGTTTCATTGTTTATGGTTTCAATACCATTTGTATCGTCTTTCTTTCTATTGTATGTAGACCTTATCGGTCAAGTTTATAGTTCCGCGTATGTTTAGCCTTGTGGGTCCCACGGCGGGCTCACGGCGCCGTAATATACCCCGAATAACTTGGGGTGTTACGAATATGGTATCGGAGCTTAGGTTTATGGATACCTAGGGCCGGTCTTTTGGGTCGATTGAGTCGGCATTTGCCCAGTATCACTACTCGCCATCATCACAAGGCGACTGTACTTGTAAGTCCTCTCACTCTTCTTGTATTTTTCTTAATCGCTTCGTTTATAGCTTGGTATTCTTGGGAATTGGTCACTTCGGGAATGTGCGATTTGGATTATACTTACGCACGTATGTGCCTTCCGAATGTTGGTGAAAGTAGGAAGAATCGTGGCCGTGGTCACGGACGTGAACTCTTCCTTGAGATTTTGTTAAATTGCTAATTGCGATATTGGTGTGTAACGGTATTATGTTGAGACTTTGTTTAGGAGTCGCATGTTAGTATCACGGGAGATCTTCACTTCCCCGACTGTAAGTATGTTGTTCGGATTATTCGATAATTCAGGTTATCTTGGTGATTTTGGATTTTCCGTTGAAATGTTTGTGCGAGTGATTGCAAGTTTCGAGGACGAAACTTATTTTTAAGGGGGTAGAGTGTAATACCCGATTTTTCTGATATATTTTTTCGCTTATATATCGATATCGTGGATGGTTAATTATGCTCGAGGACGTTGTGAACGCTTGAAAATGTTATTGAATTGAGTATATGTATTGATTTTGCCGTATGCTCGTATTTAGTATGTCATGACTTTGGACAGAATTGTTGAAATTGACTAAGTATGGAATTATTACGACGTTAATAAGGTGAGATTACGACGTAAGATTGGCATGGTTACGTGCGTTAAGGCTAAGGTATTACGACGTAATACCCGGCATCGGACGTAACCGAGTCCTGGTCGGCAGTGGGACCTGTTTTGGAAACTTTCGCGCAGATGTTGACAGTGATTCAACGACGTGTTACATACGTTATACAGACGTGTTACGACGTAACACAACCATTGTATCGTAGCAAGTCAATCGTATATTACGACGTTGTATGGTATAGGTTACGTACGTAATGGACTGCGGATTGAGACAAAGGAGTTGGTTACGACGTTATGGATTTTGGATTACGACGTTAAAGTTGTTACGTACGTTAAGAAAGGACACCTACGCATTTAATGAGAGTGCAATTTATATATTGAAGTGTTGCCTTTCATTTCTCTCACGATCCTTTGAGATATTTCTCTCCAAAACTCGTCCCTCTTCACTTTTAAGAGTGTTCTAAGCACTTTTAACGTGATTGTGAGCTTGGAATCATGGAATTAGAGCTTGGTTATGGAACTATTGTTGATTCTTGAAGTGATTCCTTGTGTTATCCATATTCTATGAGGTTTATGTTGAAGGAAGATAATGATATGCTTTGAATATGTTGATTATGATTATGGAATCATAGAGATCTTGGTGTTCTTGAGGCCATATGATGACTATGATGATTTAATGATTCTTGGAATGGAGTTCAATTATTCTTTCTTCGTGGTTCGTCCATACAAGGTAATCCTCGTATCCCTTTGATAGTGGCTCTTTTTTTTTCTTTTTGGATTACTACTTGGGAGGGAGTATGTTGGGAATCGTATATTTTGATGTTCGTCTTATTTCAATGAAAATGCATAAATTGGTGTACTTTTATCCATTGCGTGAGTATTTTTGAAATGGATTTTGGTATTTTGCCAATCAAATTTTATTTTGTAAAACCGATTCCCTAAACTGAGTTTTTGGCATTTTAACCTTGATCGCTTTGACGGTATTTGGAAAATGATTTTTTTAGTATTTGAAAAATATTACCGCTCATCGGTCTTTTTAGCATTTTGGAACGACGTGGAAATTGTGCTTAGCCAGTAAATCCTTGTGAGAAGGGTTTACGGCGTGTAATATTCTGGAGGATCCAGGGTGTTACAATTATGGTATCATGTGATAATGTTATACGAGATTTATTGGAATTGTAATAAGAGATTTCGGATGTTGATATGATCATTGAGATCTTCTTCATATGGTGATAAGGGTTTTGTTGCGATTCTTGAGATTGTATGAATGACATGATGAAGAAAATGGTAACATGGAGATATATACCTCGGAGATGTTGTTCTGAACGTGATTTCGGATATTTAATGTTCTTGAAGAACTCTTGAATTATACGAGGTGATGAAAATTTTTTTTGAAGTGTTGATGTTTTGAAAATGAATATGGAATATTCATATCTAGAGCTAAACTATGTGTTGGAAATAATGTTCGTATAGGAATACGAATGTGATTATGAGTTTGATGAGACTATTATTCATCTCGAATTTGGAAGCCCATACGTAGGAGCAAATATTCAAATCGAATGATTGGATTGTTTGATAACCTTTTAATATGATTATCTATTATTTTGAACCAATCGGATGATTCAATTGATGACGGTTATAAGTAAATTTTAACGATGGATTTACGAGAAGGGAACCTTGTAAATTCGTATTTAAGAATTGAGTTTGGAACATTTAGACCCTTATTATTGGTCGAATTGGTTGCCGATATGATCATCATTTTTCGACTCGTATTGTGGACAGGATTTGTAAGTGTCGAGTTGGATTGTTCGACTGTGATTAGTCGAGATATGGTAAAACGATTGAGTTCGTGGTTTGGTGGTATTGATATTGGTCGTCATCGAACCGGTTGATTATCAATCCTTCATTTTACAATAAAGTATGATATTTGATCGTGAATTATGATGTTGTGTTGCGGTTAAGGTTGAAGGGTTCGTAGATTAACTTGGTCGAGATCGAGGGAATTCGTAAGACGAAATCAATCAATTAGTAATGTGATTTTGTATTGAAATCGAGACAAGTTTTAAACTCGTACTAAACAATGAGACTAATCTTAACGTGTAGACGTACGATTGTGTGTATCATTTTGGGACTTGGCCTCTTTATGATTGTATTGATGTCAGGGGATTGGTTGACACGACGCCCGTCGGCAAATTATGCCAAATGTTACTATTGTTTGTAAAAGGCCGGTTCGAGGCATTGCGATACATGTTGGTTAAGTCGCTGTCGATTGCCGGTTCGCGGTATCGACGTATCGATTGTGATTGTGATGGATGTTCCATTGAGATATTGTGGTAATCGTCGTCATTGACTTCGGTGTTTTTCTATTAATATTATATTAACCAATGAGAGACGTTTGATATATCCTTTTATCATCTCCGTTTCGGTGGTCGGTTTAAGACACCGGGACATCTATTCTATCGTATCATTGTTTATCGATTGACCGTTCTAAGGTAATCGAGGTATTGAATTGGGATTATCGAAGATAATTCCCATCCGTTGTCAAAAATATTCTCATCCGTTGTATCGTTGTTATCGATCGCCATTCTACGGTAATCGAAGTATTGAATTGGGACTGTCGAGGATAGTTCCCATCCGTTGAATTATTATTGTCGTGTTGGCCGATTCAAGGCAGCACACTATTTTCTTGTGAACTCGGTCATTTTGTGATCTTTGAAGGTTGAGGATTTTCCCGAATTGTGTTGTGATCGTTGCTCGTGTTAATCGGTCCTTAGGGAATTCGATCCCGTGATGGTTGTTTTGAATATCGTTGGTCGTGTCGATCTTTTATTATTCGTGTGTCATCGCTCACTTGGTGAGTCGTATGATCCATATCGATGTTTTATCCCTTGAGTTTCGTTGTCATGTTGTATCGTGGCATATCCGAATCATGTCTGCGTGCCGATTGGTTATGTGTAGGATTTTTAGCCAGCACTCGATGGTCATGCGTGGATATTTCCGCATTGGACCGTGCACACGAGACGTAGTTCTTGAGGCTAATTAGGTACATTGTCACACGTATATTCGGATTCCGTATACGGGTGGACATGTGCATGGACACATTTCCGGATCGGGCGTCGTGATGTCCTCTTGAGGTTTATTGATTGATCGCTCGTAGTCCATGTTGTATCGATATGTCCGATTTCCATTTGGTTGTTCATACGCCGAGGGGTATGTCCGACGATGTTTGCTCCTTTGAGATCTGATTGTGATGATTTACGACTTTGGGCCATTCGGCTTTCGTGCCATTGTGATATATCGGTATTTCCGTTGGAGCCTTCGGGCATTGTGAATTCGTATCTTTTCGGCATTGGTTTGGTTTGCCTTCTGTAATGTATTGTGGTGTTCTATATTGATGATTCGCCGTTTGGGCGTAAGTTTCGGTTCTTGTGCATCTCGTTGAGCTTTTCCTGGCGAAATATTTCTTCTCCCTACCTGTTTTAAGTTTCGGGACGAAACTTCTTTTAAGGAGGGTAGAATGTAGTACCCGTAATTTTTATCCCCGGAAATTTTCTATTTTTGGCGGAAGTCTATTTTGACGAATTGCTTGGGACCGTTTCGTCATCCTGAGAAATGATTAATTCTATACTTTTTGTCATCCGAGTTCGTTTCGGTATCGTTCTGTTGAATTCTGTGTTCTTTATCGACTTTTTCACGTGGGAGTTCGACTTTGTTAGATCACCATTAATTTTTGGTAACTCCAAAAATTCTCAATCTTTGCAATATTATAGAGCATCGAGTTAGCTTTCCAATGGTTCAAACGGTGAGTCAATCGGAGTCCGGACGAGAGAGTTATGGTCGTTTTAACTCACCCGCTCGTTATTGGCCGATCACTGCCGGCGGAACTCGGCCGTGTCGTCCGACACGGCCCGTGCTGCACTCGTCCGAAATGCCGGAGTTTCGCCGACCAGACTCGGCCGTGTCGTCGACACGGCCCGTGCCGTGCTCTTCCGGATAAACTCGAACGATCGCTGACACGCCGACCGTGTCCCAGACACGGCCGAGTCATGCCCGCCGCCGGGCGGGTCGCTGTCGGAAGGCCCTCAGCGCGCGACCGTGTCAAGCGGGACACGGTCGAGTCCTGTCGGCCAATCGTGCAACACGACCGTGCCGACCGCACGGGCCGTGTCTCGCAGCGATCAACCCCTTTAAAAGGCCCCGCACACGTTTTTACCGCCATTTTTCACCTTCTTCTTCTCCTCTTCCGCACTTGGCGTGTTCTAATCTTGAAGCCATGTTGTTTAACAACATATCCATGGAGTTTTGAGGTTCATATCATCAATCATCCGTCCTATAACATCCTCCGATCTACTGACCGCCGATTTCCTAGAAATCTAATTTTGGGGATTTTGGGTATTTTGTTCGATTTCGTCCGTTTAATCCGATTTAACTTAGGATTGTGAAGGATTGATGATTATTTAGATGTATTGTATCATTTCCTTGTTATCCCATGGTTGGATCGTATCGATTCGTTGTTTTGGTCGAGTTCTTGACCGACGCCTTGAAGGTGTCCTAAAATGTCATAGAGGGGTTTTCGGGCGTTCTACGATTATTCTTCCTCGTATGATCGATGATTTATTGAATTTATGTTGTTAGGGTCGAATTCTTGTGAAGAACTCGAGTTGAAACCCTTCCGCTCGTTGTCTTCCTCGTGGTTCAAACTTCCCGGTCGAACCGTGTTCTTCGGGATCTTGATAACGCTTATTAAGGCAAGTATACATTTATGATTATGCGTTCTCGACTTTGAAAGTAAGAAATATTGATGGCATATCATGAACGAACCGTTTTACGGCATTCATAGATATATTGATTGGCATGTAATGAACGAACCGCTTTGACGGCATTCCTACATGTATCGGCGTATGAGGTGAACGAACCGCTTTGACGGCATTCACATACGTAACGGCGTATGAGGTGAACGAACCGCTTCTACGGCATTCACATACGCCTTATGAGATTTAGTTATTCCTAATACTAGTCTTACATTGATGAATTGACGGATATTGATGAATTGGATTACATTTACTTTATTGTCGAAGTATTATGTTTCATATTGTTATACTTGCACTAGCTATTCGACGGCTAACCCTTTATGGGGGAAATACGTTTCATGTATTTCGTGTTCCAGGAGAGCGGACAGACGGTACCGGGTCGGCATGAAGATGATGGGCAAGTGTGATCGTGTCTTGTCTCCGGTTATCTCTTTTGGTTTCCTCCATTCGGTGTTGTTGTCTTTCGAATGGATTTTTAAATACTCGAGTATTGTATTTCGCTTTCCTTGATGTTCGGCTGTGTTGCCGAGGTATTGATTTGTGCAGTGATGTATATGGTTTCATTGTTTATGGTTTCGAATACCATTTGTATCGTCTTTCTTTCTATTGTATGTAGACCTTATCGGTCAAGTTTATAGTTCCGCGTATGTTTAGCCTTGTGGGTCCCACGGCGGGGCTCACGGCGCTGTAATATACCCTGAATAACTTGGGGGTGTTACACCTGGTGATCGAACAACACACTTTCACCTTCTCTCTACTCAACGCCTTGGTTAACATATCGGAACCATTATCATCGGTATGAACTTTATCAAGTTCAAACAAACCATCCTCCAAAGCATCTCGGATCCAATGATACATCACATCGATATGTTTCGTTCTCTTCTGAAAAGTCGCATTCTTAGCAAAATGAATCGCACTTTGACTATCACAAAGAACCACGTAACATCGTTGTCGGAAGCCTAGCTCTCGTAAAAACATTTTCAACCATAAGAGCTCTTTGCTCGCTTCCACCGCCGCAATATACTCGGCCTCCGTTGCAGACAAGGCAACGCACTTTTGCAATCTTGATTTCCATGACACGGCTCCCCCTGCAAACATCATTAAATAACCGGAAGGGGATTTTCGGTTATCTTCATTACAGGCCATATCCGAATCGGAATATCCAACAAGCATTGCTTTCCCATTTCCAAACGTAATCCCCAATTTGGAAGTACCCCGCAAATATCTAAATATCCATTTTACGGCTTCCTAATGCTTCTTACCTGGATTCGATAGAAACCGGCTCACCACTCCCACGGCATGAGCAATGTCAGGCCTAGTACATACCATAGCGTACATCAAACTCCCGACCGCCGAGGCATATGTAATTTTATCCATATCCTCAATCTCCTCCTTCGTCTTAGGGCAATCTTGGCTCGTCAATTTAAAATTGTTAGTAAGAGGCGAACTAAAACCTTTAGCTTTGTCCATGTTGAAACGTTTAAGCACCTTCTCGATATATTGCTCTTGCGACATGTGAAATTTCCGGGCTGCTCTATCCCGAGTGATTCTTATTCCAAGAATTTGTTTAGCCACCCCCAAGTCTTTCATGGCAAAAGACTTACTCAATTCTTCCTTCAAGTTGGCAATCCTCTCGGCATTCTTGCCAACGATCAACATGTCGTCCACATAGAGCAATAAGATGATAAAGTCATCATCTCCGAAAAATACGCAATGGTCTAGAGTCGTCTTCCGGTAGCCTTGCCCCCCATAACCGACTCAAACTTCTTGTACCATTGCCTTGGTGCTTGTTTCAACCCGTATAAACTCTTCCGAAGTTTACACACATAATCCTCTTTTCCTTCGACCTCATATCCTTTCGGTTGCTTCATATAAGTTTCTTTGTCAAGGTCTCCATGAAGAAAATCCGTATTGACATTCATTTGCTCAACCTCAAGATCAAGGCTAGCCGCAATACCAAGGACCAATCGAATCGATCATATCTTCACAACCGGAGAAAAAATCTCGTCAAAATCAATGCCCTTCTTTTGACTAAATCCTTTCACTATGAGTCTAGCTTTGTATCGGGGCAACAAGGTATGCTCCTCCGACTTCACCCGATACACCCATTTGTTTCTCAAAGCCCTCTTGCCTTTCGGCAACTTCACCAACTCGTAAGTGTTATTCTCATGCAAGGAACTCATCTCGTCTTGCATGGCATCCATCCATTACTTCTTCTTTTCATCCTCCATGGCCTCCATAAAATATTCGGGCTCTCCCTCGTCGGTGAGTAAGACATACTCATCGGCCGAATAACGGGTGGAGGGATGACGGTCCCTCGTCGACCGCCTATGAGGAACAAAAATGGCTTGTTCGTCACGGGTAGCTCGGGATGAGCTCCATCAGTGTCATCTTGTCTCAACTCATCGTTGTCACCGGCATCTTGTTGTTCATCATTTTGGACGTCATCTCCAACGGGTGTCTCAACATTTTGTAGAGGAACGGGGTCCAAATCAATAAGATCATAGTCGTGTTGCGGAGCCGACTCTCCATTCTCAACATCCTTCATTGTTTGATCTTCTACGAAAACAACGTCTCTCGACCGAACAAGCCTGTTTGTCACCGGGTTATATAATCTATACCCGAACTCATCAAGCATGTAGCCAATAAAAATACACGGCTTCGTCTTGGAATCAAGCTTTGATCTCTCATCATTCTGGATGTGAACAAAAGCTTTACATCCGAAAACCATTAAATGGCGGTATGAGATATCTTTACCGCTCCACACCTTATCCGGGACATCAAACTCCAAAGGAACACACGGCGTCAAATTGATAACATGAACCGCCGTGTTCAAAGCTTCTCCCCAAAATGACTTTGGCAATCCGGCATGTGAGAGCAAACAACGAACTCTCTCGACCAAAGTCCAGTTCATTCTCTCCGCCAAGCCATTGAGTTGCGGAGTCTTCAGGGGCGTCTTTTGATGTCGGATCCCTTGTTCTCGGCAATATTCATCAAAGGGTCCGGTGTACTCTCCACCATTATCCGTCCGGATACACTTTAGCTTCTTCTCGGTCTCTCTTTCCACCGAGGCATGAAATTGTTTGAAAGTGTCTAACAGTTGATCTTTGGTCTTCAAGGTGTAAGCCCACACCTTCCTATAGTGATCATCGATGAATGTGACAAAATATCGGCAACCACCGAGCGTCCTAGTCTTCATAGGACCACAAACATTGGAATGAACAAGATCAAGAATATTTTCCTTCCGTGAAGGGGTATGACTCTTAAAAGTAACACTCCTTTGCTTCCCGGCTAGACAATGAGAGCATCTTTTAAGGTATACCTTGTGAACCCCGGACAACGCCTCCTTCTTCGACAATAGCGCCATTCCTTTTTCACTCATATGACCGATCCTCTTATGCCATAGCTCGGCCATGTCATTATTGTAATACCCGTAATTTTTATCCCCGGAAATTTTCTATTTTTGGCGGAAGTCTATTTTGACGACTTGCTTGGGACCGTTTCGTCATCCTGAGAAATGATTAATTCTATACTTTTTGTCATCCGAGTTCGTTTCGGTATCGCTCGTTGAATTCGTGTTCTTTATCGACTTTTTCACGTGGGAGTTCGACTTTGTTAGATCACCATTAATTTTTGGTAACTCCAAAAATTCTGAATCTTTGCAATATTATAGAGCATCGAGTTAGCTTTCCAATGGTTCAAACGGTGAGTCAATCGGAGTCCGGACGAGAGAGTTATGGTCGTTTTAACTCACCCGCTCGTTATCGGCGATCATCGCCGGCGGGACTCGGCCGTGTCGTCCGACACGGCCCGTGCCGTACTCGTCCGGAAATGCGGAGTTTCGCCGACCAGACTCGGCCGTGTCGTCCGACACGGCCCGTGCTGCACTCTTCCGGATAAGCTCGAACGACCGCTGACACGCCCGACCGTGTCCCGTGACACGGCCGAGTCATGCCTGGCCGCCGGGCGGGTCGCTGTCGGAAGGCCCTCAGCGCCGCGACCGTGTCAAGCGGGACACGGTCGAGTCCTGTCGGCCAATCAGGTAACACGACCGTGCCGACCGCACGGGCCGTGTCTCGCGGCAATAACCCCTATAAAAGGCCGCAGACGCTTTTACGCCATTTTTCACCTTCTTCCTCTCCTCTTCCGCACTTGGCGTGTTCTAATCTTGAAGCCATGTTGTTTAACAACATATCCATGGAGTTTTGAGGTTCATATCATCAATCATCCGTCCTATAACATCCTCCGATCTACCGAATCAGCCGATTTCCTAGAAATCTAATTTTGGGGATTTTGGGTATTTTGTTCGATTTCGTCTGTTTAATCCTATTTAACTTAGGATTGTGAAGGATTGATGATTATTTAGATGTATTGTATCATTTCCCTTGTTATCCCATGGTTGGATCGTATCGATTCGTTGTTTTGGTCGAGTTCTTGACCGACGCCTTGAAGGTGTCCTAAAATGTCATAGAGGGGTTTTCGGGCGTTCTACGATTATTCTTCCTCGTATGATCGATGATTTATTGAATTTATGTTGTTAGGGTCGAATTCTTGTGAAGAACTCGAGTTGAAACCCTTCCGCTCGTTGTCTTCCTCGTGGTTCAAACTTCCCGGTCGAACCGTGTTCTTCGGGATCTTGATAACGCTTATTAAGGCAAGTATACATTTATGATTATGCGTTCTCGACTTTGAAAGTAAGAGGAATTGATGGTATGATATGAACGAACCGCTTTTACGGCATTCATAGATATAGTGATTGGCATGTAATGAACGAACCGCTTTGTGGCATTCCTACATGTATCGGCGTATGAGGTGAACGAACCGGTTTCACGGCATAAACATACGAAACTGCGTATGAGGTGAACGAACCGCTTCTACGGCATTCACATACGCCTTATGAGATTTTAGTTATTCCTAATACTAGTCTTGAATTGATGAATTGATGAGATATTGATGAATTGACGGATATTGATGAATTGACGGATTACATTTACTTTATTGTCGAAAGATTATGTTTCATATTGTTATACTTGCACTAGCTATTCGACTGCTAACACCTTTATGGGGAAATACGTTTCATGTATTTCGTGTTCTAGGAGAGCGGACAAAGGGTATCGGGTTGGCATGAAGATGATGGGCAAGTGTGATACTGTGTCTTGTCTCCGGTTATCTCTTTTGGTTTCCTCCATTAAGTGTTGTTGTACTGGAATGGATTTTTAAATACTCGAGTATTGTATTTCAGTTTCCTTGATGTTCCGGCCTGTGTTGCCGAGGTATTGATTTGTGCAGTGATGTATTTGGTTTCATTGTTTATGGTTTCAATACCATTTGTATCGTCTTTCTTTCTATTGTATGTAGACCTTATCGGTCAAGTTTATAGTTCCGCGTATGTTTTAGCCTTGTGGGCCCCACGGCGGGGCTCACGGCGCTGTAATATACCCTGAATAACTTGGGGGTGTTACAGAATATGGTATCAGAGCTTAGGTTTATGGATACCTAGGCTGTCGGTCTTTTGGGTCGATTGAGTCGGCATTTGCCCACAGTATCACTACTCGCCATCATCACAAAGGCGACCGGTACTTGTAAGTCCTCTCACTCTTCTTGTATTTTTCTTAATCGCTTCGCTTATAGCTTGGTATTCTTGGGAATTGGTCACTTCGGGAATGTGCGATTTGGATTATACTTACGCACGTATGTGCCTTCCGAATGTTGGTGAAAGTAGGAAGAATCGTGGCGTGGTCACGGACGTGAACTCTTCCTTGAGATTTTGTTAAATTGCTAATTGTGATATTGGTGTGTAAAGATTATGTTGAGACTTTGTTTAGGAGTCGCATGCTAGTATCACGGAGATCTTCACTTCCCGACCTGTAAGTATGTTGTTCGGATTATTCGATAATTCTGGGTTATCTTGGTGATTTTGGATTTTCCGTTGAAATGTTTGTGCGAGTGATTGCAAGTTTCGAGGACGAAACTTATTTTTAAGGGGGGTAGAGTGTAATACCCCGATTTTTCGGATATTTTTTTTTCGTTTATATATTGGATATCGTGGATGGTTAATTATGCTCGAGGACGTTGTGAACGTTGAAAATGTTATTGAATTGAGTATATGTATTGATTTTGCCGTATGCTCGTATTTGGTATGTCATGACTTTGGACAGGAATTGTTGAAATTGGCTAAGTATGGAATTATTACGTACGTTAATGAGGTGAGATTACGTACGTAAGATTGGCATGGTTACGTACGTCAAGGCTAAGGTATTACGTACGTAACGAAGGCATCGGACAGAACCGAGTCATGTGAGGCAGGTGGGACCCTGTTTCGGCAACTTTCGGCGGAGAATGTTGACAGGTGAGTCAACGTACGTGTTACGTACGTTATACAGAACGTGTTACGCACGTAACACAACCATTGTACTGTAGCAAGTCAACTGGTATATTACGTACGTTATATGGTATGGGTTACGTACGTAATAGACTGCACGGAATGAGACAGTGAGATGGTTACGTACGTTATGGATTTTGGATTACGCACGTTAAAGTTGTTACGTACGTTAAGAAAGGACACCTACGTACGTAATGAGAGTGCAATTTATAGATTGAAGTGTTGCCTTTCATTTCTCTCACGATCCTTTGAGATATTTCTCTCCAAAACTCGTCCCTCTTCACTTTTAAGAGTGTTCTAAACACTTTTAACATGATTGTGAGCTTGGAATCATGGAATTAGAGCTTGGTTATGGAACTATTGTTGATTCTTGAAGTGATTTCTTGTGTTATCCATATTCTATGAGGTTTATGCCGAAGGAAGATAATGATATGCTTTGAATATGTTGATTATGATTATGGAATCATAGAGATCTTGATGTTCTTGAGGCCATATGATGACTATGATGATTTAATGATTCTTGGAATGGAGTTCAATTATTCTTTCTTCGTGGTTCGTCCATGCAAGGTAATCCTCATATCCTTTTTGATAGTGGCTTATTTTTTTTTTTTTGGATTACTACTTGGGAGGGAGTATGTTGGGAATCGTGTATTTTGATGTTCGTCTTATTTCAATGAAAATGCATAAATTGGATTGTACTTTTATCCGCTGCGTGAGTATTTTTGAAATGGATTTTGGTATTTTGCCAACTAAAATTTTATTTTGTAAAACCGATTCCCTAAACCGAGTTTTGGCATTTTAACCTTGATCGCTTTGACGGTATTTGGAAAATGATTTTTTTAGTATTTGAAAAATATTACCGTCATCGGTCTTTTTAGCATTTTTGGAACGACGTGGAAATTGTGCTTAGCACAGTAAATCCTTGTGAGAAGGGTTTACGGCGTGTAATATTCTGGAGGATGCAGGGTGTTACAATTATGGTATCATGTGATAATGTTATACGAGATTTATTGGAATTGTAATAAGAGATTTCGGATGTTGATATGATCATTGAGATCTTCTTCATATGGTGATAAGGGTTTTGTTGCGATTCTTGAGATTGTATGAATGACATGATGAAGAAAATGGTAACATGGAGATATATACCTCGGAGATGTTGTTCTGAACGTGATTTCGGATATTTCATGTTCTTGAAGAACTCTTGAATTATACGAGGTGATGAAATTTTTTTTTTTGAAGTGTTGATGTTTTGAAAATGAATATGGAATATTCATATCTAGAGCTAAACTACGTGTTGGAAATAATGTTCGTATAGGAATACGAATGTGATTATGAGTTTGATGAGACTATTATTCATCTCTGAATTTGGAAGCCCATACGTAGGGAGCAAAAATTCAAATCGAATGATTGGATTGTTTGATAACCTTTTTAATATGATTATCTATTATTTTGAACCAGTCGGATGATTCGAATTGATGACGGTTATAAGTAAATTTTAACAATGGATTTACGAGAAGGGAACCTTGTAAATTCGTATTTAAGAATTGAGTTTGGAACATTTAGACCCTTATTATTGGTCCGAATTGGTTGCTGATATGATCATCATTTTTCGACTCGTATTGTGGACAGGATTTGTAAGTGTCCGAGTTGGATTGTTCAGATCGTGATTAGTCGAGATATGGTAAAACGATTGAGTTCGTGGTTTGGTGGTATTGATATTGGTCGTCATCGAACCGGTTGATTATCAATCCTTCATTTTACAATAAGGTATGATATTTGATCGTGAATTATGGTGTTGTGTTGCGGTTAAGGTTGAAGGGTTCGTAGATTAACTTGGTCGAGATCGAGGGAATTCGTAAGACGAAATAAACCGAATTGGTAATGCTTTGTATTGATATCGAGACAAGTTTTATACTCGTACTAATCAATGAGACTAATGTTATCGTGTAGGCGTACGATTGTGTGTATCATTTTGGGACTTGGCCTCTTTATGATTGTATTGATGTCGTGGATTGGTTGACACGGCCGTCGGCAAATTATGCCAAATGTTACTATTGTTTGTAAAAGGCCGGTTCGAGGCATTGCGATACTTGTTGGTTAAGTTCTTTGTCGATTGCGGTTCGCGGTATCGACGTATCGATTGTGATTGTGATGGATGTTCCATTGAGATATTGTGGTAATCGTCGTCATTGACATCGGTGTTTTTCTATTAATATTATATTAACCAATGAGAGACGTTTGATATATCCTTTTATCATCTCCGTTTGGTGGTCGGTTTAAGACACCGGACATCCATTCTATCGTATCATTGTTTATCGATTGACCGTTCTAAGGTAATCGAGGTATTGAATTGGGATTATCAAGATAATTCCCATCCGTTGTCAAAAATATTCTCATCCGTTGTATCGTTGTTATCGATTGGCCATTCTACGGTAATCGAAGTATTGAATTGGGGATCGAGGATAGTTCCCATCCGTTGAATTATTATTGTCGTGTTGGCCGATTCAAGGCGGCACACTATTTTCTTGTGAACTCGGTAATTTTGTGATCTTTGAAGGTTGAGGATTTTCCCATCATTGTGTTGTGATCGTTGCTCGTGTTAATCGGTCCTTAGGGAAATTCGATCCCGTGATGGTTGTTTTTAATATCGTTGGTCGTGTCGATCTTTTATTATTCGTGTGTCATCGTTCACTTGGTGAGTCGTATGATCCATATTGGATGTTTTATCCCTTGAGTTTCGTTGTCATGTTGTATCGTGGCATATCCGGAATCATGTCTGCGTGCGATTGGTTATGTGTAGGATTTTTAGCCAGCACTCGATGGTCATGCGTGGATATTTCCGCATTGGACCGTGCACACGAGACGTAGTTCTTGAGGCTAATTAGGTACATTGTCACACGTATATTCGATTCCGTATACGGGGTGGACATGTGCATGGACACATTTCCGGATCGGGCGTACTGTGATGTCCCTCTTGAGGTTTATTGATTGATCGTTCGTAGTCCATGTTGTATTGGATATGTCCGACGATTTCCGATCGTTGTTCATACGCCGAGGGGTATGTCCGACATCAGTTTGCTCCTTTGAGATCTCAGACAGTGATGATTCTGACTTTGGGCATTCGGCTTTCGTGCCATTGTGATATATCGGTATTTCCGTTGGAGCCTTCGGGCATTGTGAATTCGTATCTTTTTCGGCATTGGTTTGGTTTGCCTTCGAGTAATGTATTGTGGTGTTCTATATTGATGATTCGAAGTTTGGGCGTAAGTTTGATTCTTGTGCATCTCGTTGAGTTTTTCCTGGCGAAATATTTCTTCTCCTACCTGTTTTAAGTTTCGGGACGAAACTTCTTTTAAGGAGGGTAGAATGTAATACCCGTAATTTTTATCCCCGGAAATTTTCTATTTTTGGCGGAAGTCTATTTTGACGACTTGCTTGGGACCGTTTCGTCATCCTGAGAAATGATTAATTCTATACTTTTTGTCATCCGAGTTCGTTTCGGTATCGTTCTGTTGAATTCTGTGTTCTTTATCGACTTTTTCACGTGGGAGTTCGACTTTGTTAGATCACCATTAATTTTTGGTAACTCCAAAAATTCTGAATCTTTGCAATATTATAGAGCATCGAGTTAGCTTTCCAATGGTTCAAACGGTGAGTCAATCGGAGTCCGGACGAGAGAGTTATGGTCGTTTTAACTCACCCGCTCGTTATTGGCCGATCACTGCCGGCGGGACTCGGCCGTGTCGTCCGACACGGCCCGTGCCGTACTCGTCCGGAAATGCCGGAGTTTCTGTCGACCAGACTCGGCCGTGTCGTCCGACACGGCCCGTGCCGCACTCTTCCGGATAAGCTCGAACGATCGCTGACACGCCCGGCCGTGTCCCGGGACACGGCCGAGTCATGCCTGGGCCGCTGTCGGCGGGTCGCTGTCGGAAGGCCCTCGGCGCCGCGACCGTGTCAAGCGGGACACGGTCGAGTCCTGTCGGCCAATCTGTGCAACACGACCGTGCCGACCGGCACGGCCGTGTCCGCGGCAATCAACCCCTATAAAAGGCCTGCAGACGCGTTTTCGGCCATTTTTCACCTTCTTCCTCTCCTCTTCCGCACTTGGCGTGTTCTAATCTTGAAGCCATGTTGTTTAACAACATATCCATGGAGTTTTGAGGTTCATATCATCAATCATCCGTCCTATAACATCCTCCGATCTACCGACCAGTCGATTTCCTAGAAATCTAATTTTGGGGATTTTGGGTATTTTGTTCGATTTCGTCGTTTAATCCGATTTAACTTAGGATTGTGAAGGATTGATGATTATTTAGATGTATTGTATCATTTCCCTTGTTATCCCATGGTTGGATCGTATCGATTCGTTGTTTTGGTCGAGTTCTTGACCGACGCCTTGAAGGTGTCCTAAAATGTCATAGAGGGTTTTCGGGCGTTCTACGATTATTCTTCCTCGTATGATCGATGATTTATTGAATTTATGTTGTTAGGGTCGAATTCTTGTGAAGAACTCGAGTTGAAACCCTTCCGTTCGTTGTCTTCCTCGTGGTTCAAACTTCCCGGTCGAACCGTGTTCTTCGGGATCTTCGGTAACGTTTATTAAGGCAAGTATACATTTATGATTGTACGTTCTCGACTTTGAAAGTAAGAGGAATTGATGGTATGATATGAACGAACCGTTTTTACGGCATTCATAGATATATTGATTGGCATGTAATGAACGAACCGTTTTGACGGCATTCCTACATGTATCGGCGTATGAGGTGAACGAACCGATTTGACGGCATTCACATACGTAACGGCGTATGAGGTGAACGAACCGTTTCTACGGCATTCACATACGTCTTATGAGAATTTAGTTATTCAGTAATACTAGTCTTGAATTGATGAATTGACGGATATTGATGAATTGACGGATATTGATGAATTGACGGATTACATTTACTTTATTGTCGAGCAGTATTATGTTTCATATTGTTATACTTGCACTAGCTATTCGACGGCTAACCCCTTTATGGGAAATACGTTTCATGTATTTCGAGTTCCAGGAGAGCGGACAGCGGGTATCGGGTCGGCATGAAGATGATGGGCAAGTGTGATCTCGTGTCTTGTCTCGGTTATCTCTTTTGGTTTCCTCCATTCGGTGTTGTTGTCTTGGAATGGATTTTTAAATACTCGAGTATTGTATTTCGCTTTCCTTGATGTTAGGCTGTGTTGCCGAGGTATTGATTTGTGCAGTGATGTATATGGTTTCATTGTTTATGGTTTCGAATACCATTTGTATCGTCTTTCTTTCTATTGTATGTAGACCTTATCGGTCAAGTTTATAGTTCCGCGTATGTTTTAGCCTTGTGGGCCCCACGGCGGGGCTCACGGCGCTGTAATATACCCTGAATAACTTGGGGGTGTTACAATTATTGTCGATTGTGTTCATGAAATTAGTCGTGACCTTCGGAAGTGTCACGTACAATTTTCCTTCCTTTTGTCCTCTCCCGACAATCAAGGAACCTCTAGTGAGTTTCCACAACCCCTTGCCAAAACCGCTATGATAACCGTCATCATCCAGTAAACCAACGGACATAACATTAAGCCTCATGTCCGTAACATGTTTTACATTCCGTAAAACAAGTTCCATTCCGGTGTCGAATCTCAAATGCACATCTCCTACTCCAACAATCTTGGATAACCCATCGTTGCACATCTTGATTATACCAAAGTTGCCTGGAGTATAAGAGGAATAAAAATCTCTACGTGATGTAACATGACACGTAGCACCACTATCGACCACCCAACTCGAATCATCTCTCGTAAGGTTGACCATATCATAATCACAACAAACAAAGAATTCTTCGGTAGTAGTATTAACTTCGGATTTATCATTACTACTGCTTTCCTTCTTTTGTGAATTTTCTCGGCCTTGGCGATTCTCCTTCTTCAATTGTCGGCAAAATTTCTTAGTATGCCCTTTCTTACCACAGTGGTAACATTCGATGTTGGCATACTTCCCCCGAGAACTACTCCTTTTTGGCCCTCTATTACTCGGACCTCTACTTTGACCTCTCCCCCATCTTTCGGTAACAAGAACATCCGACTGTGACGAATATCCTTGTGCTTTTCTTCGGACCTCCTCATTCCTCATGTTCCCTTTAGCTAGTTCCATCGAAATGACTCCATCGGGGGCGGAGTTAGACAACAACGTTCGAAACGTCTCCCAAGAATCTGGCAATGTTCCTAACAACCACAAAGCTTGCACCTCCTCTTCGAATTTAATTCCCATTCTGGCAAGTTGATTAATTATGCCTTGGAATGCATTTAAATGATCCGATAGAGGAGTCCCGTCTCGAAACTTCAAATTCATCATTTATTTAATGAGGAATAACTTATTATTCCCTGTCTTCCGGGCATACAATTGCTCGAACTTGTGCCATAACTCTCGAGCATCCTTCTCTCCACTAATATGGTTCAAAATGTTGTCATCCACCCATTGTTGAATATATCCGCAAACTTGGCAATGCAAAATAGTCAACTCCGCGTCGGACTTCCCTTCCGGTTTATCTTTGCTAAAAAACGGCAAATAATAATCCTTCACGTATAGAAGGTCTTCCATCTTCCCTTTACATACGTGGTAGTTTGAACTGTTCAATTTAACCATTCAATTCGTGTTGGCTTCCATCTTACAATTGAGATACTTAACAACCATGAAACAACAAATCCCGTGGCTCCGATACCACTTTGTTGGGAAAAATACCGACAAACGTCACGGCAAAACGAATAAAGCGGAACCTCATTTGACAAATTCCCACTCTTCAATTGTAACTTTGTGGTTACCGATGAGTAGAGCAACAATTACAACTCGATAAAATTAATACAAATGATATTCAAAAGTGATGAATAACGAGACACAATTTTAGCGTGGAAAACCCCCCAAGACGAGAGTAAAAACCACGGGACCGAAGCCGCTTAAATCCACTATCACCAATATACACAAATACACAATCGTCCCTAATACAAACTAAGGGTATACACCAATCGTCAAATACTTGGTAATAAATGTTCTTCAAGTATTTGGAATCAACAACAACAACAACAAGATTGAGAAAGGAAACAACTGTAAATAGCTTACACAAAGAGCTAACGAAATACCCGTACTTCTGGACTCAAAAACCTGATCTACACCGGTGAAAAGATTTGCCCAATAGCTACCAAGCTCTTGTCAAAAGAGCACGACGATCCGACCGATAAATCTCCGGAAAAATGAAGAAATGTATTTCTCTCTCTTGTTTCTCTCTCTCTCTCTCTCTCTCTTGTTCTTCAAAGTGTATGTGATGAAAAAGTGATGAAATCCCGTGTGAAAATCAGCATAAAAAGATCCCCTTTTGCAGGTTTGACCCGTGTGCCGCGCCTCGATTACTCGGGGGTTAGCAAAATTCTACTATTTTGCTAGTTCAAGTACAAAGTGCAAAATACGAGCATACAATTCAAGTTCCAAGAATAATAATAATCAGGAATCCTAAGATATTCCAACACAACGAAAATACTTCCCGAATCATTCTCTTTCCAAAAATCAACAGGGGTCACAGCCCAAAGGTTTTGTTTTCACAAATAAAACCAACGACAATTCACAGGGTTAAAATCCACGTCACGTGTCCTCGACGGACAAAAAAATCAACACCACATAATCACCCAAGAGACGCAAATCTTGGTCACTCAACCATATCATAAAACAAATCACGCACGCGCAAACCCTTGGGAATAGGGCTATACCATTGATCCCGCTCCGTGGCCTCTAAGGACGCTCCTGAGCTGGCTAGCGAAACAAACTCGTGAATCCAGGGCTATACCATTGGATTCCCTCCGTGGCCCCGTCGGACCCTCCCGAGTTGAGTAAAATACCTTCACAAATCATAAACACACCAGCATGAACACTTGTCATGGCATTTCACGGTTGGATCAATCACTTGTTGTCTCCTGACCATATGATCGCACGTCATATGTCACCGCAGGTCTTGTCTCAGGCTCTCACGGTTGGATCAATCACTTGTTTCATCCTGACCACATGGTCACATGCCATGTGTCACCGTAGACCTTCGACCATATCCACACATTCACACAAATAACATAGCACGTCAAGGATATCCGAACAATTCACCCAAAGGCAACACACAGCACGACACTAGTATCAAATCACAACACACCGAAATGAGATAATATATGAATCTATATTATAAAAGCATAACAACAACACCAAGCGTGTTCACAGGATTCATATAATCATTTACGAAACACCACAATCATAAAAACACACACGGTTTTGAAAGAGAGCCTTTAACGAGGCTAACCGAATCTTTTGAAAGTTCATTTCAAACAAACCAACAAACATACTAAGACGATCACCAATCATCATATCCACAAAAAAAGAAATGTATGAACAAGGTACTTGCCTCAAAACCACTATCGCAACGAGACGACGGATGGGATGCGGTCGAACAGCCCGGAACACTATCAAGAACGCTATAGCACCACGAGTACTACGAGAATAACTGTAACACCCCCAGAATACGATCGGGAATGTCACACGCCGTAGACCCTTATCACAAGGATCTACCAGGCTAAGCTCCAAAAGACTACTCAATGATTGACCGACCGGGGTCAAAATTAAATGCAAAGGCATCGACAAGGTCATTAACCAATTCAGAAAATAACGACATTCACATTACAATGACAATAATAAACTTGAACACCGAAAAGAATGACAACTCAATTTAATAAATGAAAACTGCACCCATGCAAGGGTGAATACTCGAACGACAGAGAAATACCGACCAACTAAAACAAAGGAAAAGACTCTGACTCTGGCGTGATTAGTATCATTGTCCTCCATCTCCTTCCTAGCCAATCCCGTGGATCGCTCCCGAGCTTCCAAAACTGAGCGCATAACAGCACCCACCCCGAAAACTCGGGGTTAGCAACCGGAATTTTGCTAGTGCAAGTACATAATATACAAAATATACGAATAATAACAACACAAATCTCAACGATGTGAAACCTTAACATAAACCACACATTCCCATAGTCCACACGAATAGTATCACATACACAAAGTGAAATATAATCACATAGTCATATTCTCTGCAGAACATAACACCAATGAAACTTTAAACGAGCCCAAGGAGTCGGAAAAATCCCTTTTTATACAAGGAAAAGTATTTTGGTAAGAAAGTTTGAAAACATCATTATCGACTCGTGCCATCATGGGGTTTTGAAAATCAAACGGAATACTTTTAGAAAATACTTCAAAACTCTCGGATCCTCGACCCAACATGTGGAAAACAATTTACAAGAAAACCATTACAACGTTATTCGGTCCTCGACCCAATGCACGTAATAATCATCACAAGATAATCAAAGGCACCGCCTCTCATTCGACAATTCTGCTCAAGACCCTTGATTAATTAACCCTGAGATTTCACAAACATCCTTGGTTAATTAACCCCGATACCAACGTCTTAAAAACAATTTGAAACAAGCTTTCAAAAACACGAATCACAGTCTATATCGAGACCACTATTTTAAAAGAGTTGAAAGAACTTTGAAATACGAGGATTGTTCGGTAACGGGGTCTTAGCTATCACTCGAATATCCGTTACCAATAAGCCTGCCAGGCGCCTCCCTTGCGCACCTGTGCACCGGCGTTCACTCCACTATGTTGGCCGCCCCTTGAACATGTCACCGCGCCGGCGATCACTCCTGACAGAGCCGCCCCTTGCACGCGCATTAGGTAACACCGGTGTTCACCAAACATATGGAGCCGCACATTGCAGCGTACACCAGGCCGGAGTACACACCCCGCCCTCAGAGGTTCCCGGATACGACGTCTCTCACAACAAGTATTCACATTATTACAAACATCAAGTACACAATCAATCATTTCAACAATTATCAAATCAATACACCAATTCACACAATTTATCCGCCAGTCCATAACCATACAAATACACAATAACACGCACGTTGTCAATCAAAACTCAATCACAATAGGCCTTCAAGCATAACCAACCAACTCCGCACATATATCGCTATATTGCGACTCAACCGAATATATATACATATATAAGTATAGTTCATCCATCAATCCAAGTCGAGTACGTCAACTATCATCGATATTAATCACACGACATAGGTATGTGTATATCTATATATATACATACTTATATATATATATATATATACACGTATAACCTTATACATACATATATTTAGTATATAAATATATATAATTCACACACTTCGGCAACAATGATTTCACATAGTTATAATTCGTATATAAAGGTACTTGCCTCAAATCCAAAGCACGCGAAGCGCTTGAAAAGCTTGACCGGCAATCCTCGAATCTTCCAACTAGGTCGAAATCACAAGAACAATATAATTACTACGAAGTCGATCACAAGAGGGATGGAAAACATATGAAATTCCCAACAAGAATTCGTAGAAACAAAAGATCGAACACTTGGGGTTCAATACTTCCCCAAGAACAACAAGAACATAATCCGAACCCGAATACGGTAAGAAATACGAATCAAATCATAGGAAGAGAATCGATATAACCGATTGATGATATACAACAACAAGAATCAAGAAGAACAACCCGAAACTCGAAGATTCCATAAATATAAAGGAAGGGTTTACAAGATGTTTACCTCGAATCGAAGGTGAAGAACACGGATTAAGGATGTTAAACAACACCAAGAACTCAAGGAAGATGTAAACTTGGAGTTACAAGACCCCAAAATCACCTTCCAATCACCTACGAGTCGCCCAGCCACGGAGAGACGAAGTGTAGGTGAAGAAATGACGAATTCGGTCAACTCCTGGGTATATAAACCCAGGCCGTGTTACGTACGTTAGCCATAGGCAGCTAACGTACGTTAGCTTGTTAACGTACGTAAGACTCCCATGCTTACGTACGTAACGAAAATCACAGAATTCTCTGTACTATTTTACAAAGGCCGTTACGTACGTAACTGAGACATGCATTACGTACGTAAGGTGCCTATTTGGGGAGTACAGCAATAGCACAAGAAGGCAAGAAAGGAACCGAAAAAAAATCAATATGCAATGGTGAACAACTCCCGATGGTACGAACGTAAAGGATTCGAGGCGATGAACTTAAGTGTTGAAGGAAAACCTATTCCCGACTACCCGAAGGTTCGGAATACGATAACAGAAGTGATCACCCCCAAACTTTGGGAAATTACGAAACGGCCCAAAACGTCCGTAAATCACAATATGACATCAAGCAACCGAACCGAAACTCACAACACGTATAACAAAGCTCAACGGACTTATAGAAAACATGAACCGTAGTTTCGAACCATTATCACATGAAATGAATCAAATAGCGGGAAAAGTCGCTCAAGACACGGATTCGGGTAAACAAATTTCTAACAACTCGGATGACCAAACACGCAGAACGAAACATTATCAAAATGTCAAAACGCTCGCAAGTGAGCTTCTGGAAACCAGAAAGATGCCAGAAACGAAAAAGTACCGAAAGAGAAAATCACGGGTATTACAATAACTCCACACGAATTATCAATCACCAAACAGGATTCAACTCGGAATCCTCGAGCACCTATAATCCTCCAGAAGGAACAATAAAAACAACGAAGATACGATTACCATGAGAATCAAGGTCAAAACAATGGAAATCCCACCAAACTATTGAAGGGAAACTCATTGGGGCATTTAATCGAACACTTAACGCTCGATAACTCCCAAGAACACTCGAATCACGAATCGTGTTGAACAAACTCGAAATATGGATATAAAATCCATAAAACAAGTTTAATAACAACATCTAACACTAATCGATTTATCGAAATCGGATGGAAAATGATATCAAGAATAAAACTTCCAAAAAGGGTCAACTCCGAAGAATCAAGAAAATACCTCTGATTAATGACAAAGAACATGAATTGATGTTGTTAAACCACACCACAACTTGAAGAAGATGAAGTTCTCTGAGATTGATGATGCAAAAACGCCCAAAAATTGCCCACAAGATCGCCCAAGAGGGGGAGGAATGAAGGAAGAGATGAAATGAGCATTCATCTCACAACATCCGCAGAAATAGGCTGATCTGCACTGTGTGCCGCGGCACGGGCCGAGTGTGCCGCGGACCACGGCCAAAAAAACTGCCCACCACTGGCTTCGTGCCGCGGCCCGGTCAGCAGGGGCCTCAGCCCGCGGTACAGCCCGCTCCAGCATAGAAAGGCACACGGTGCAGTCTTAGCTATTTCGACCATATTTCCTTCGTCCGGACTCCGATTGACTCACCGTTTGAACCATTGGAAATCTAACTTGATGCAATATAATATTAAAAATATTCAGAATTTTTGGAGTTTCCAAGAATTAATGGTGATTTTACAAATTCGAACTCACACGTGGAAAAGTTATTTAAGGACACGGAACTCAACAAAACGACACTGAAACAAACTTAGATGACAAAAACTGTAGAATTAATCATTCTCGGAATGACTAAACGGTCACAATAGAGTCGCTAAGATTGACTTCTTCCAAAAAAGAAAATTATCGAAAATCGAAATTGCGGATATTACATACTCCCATCCATAAAAGAAGTTTCGTCCCGAAACATAAAATAAGTAGGGAGATGCAATATCCTGCCAGGAAAACTCAACGAGATACACAAGAACCGAAAACTCGCGCCCAACGAAGAAACATTACAAGCAATGCGAAGAAAATATACGGCGTGAAAACACTCTCCACGACGACCAACACAACGCCACCAGTAGAGACATAATCAAACCAACAAGTGACAAGCGTCACCAAGCAGATAATGCAATCAAGTCGATTATCCGAACAATCACAAAACACAAAGTACCTATTATAAGGAAACACACACGGTCGAGAAAACAGAAAGTAAACACAACCAATTCACAAGGGCAATCACAAACAATTCGGACTACGCCGAAATCCTCAAAACCGCAGTAGGCATCTCTTTGCCCTTTCGGAGCAGAGACACAACCTCGATACCCAAATCTCTCAGTTATCGTCTCACAATGCACGGCTCGGTGACCTACCTGACCACACTAGAAACAAGAGACTAACGGTGAACGACAATTCTTCGCTGTACGGAATCAGGCAACAACAGTCAGACAACTCCGATCGAACAACAACGATCGAACAACAACGGCCGAACAACAATGATCGAAAAACAACGATCAAATAACAATGATCGAACAACAACAATCGAAAAAACAATGCTCGAGCAACAACGATTGAAAAAACAATGATCAAGTAAAAACGATCGAAAAAAATAATGATCGAATGACAACGGTCGAACAATGACTCTGAAGTTCACACTTCAACTCAAGACATTAAAAGAGCAGGTAGAAATCAAAAGATGTTACTTTCAAACAAGGTTCACAAGAATCGAACCGAACTCGGAAAAGTCACAGCGATAACCAGATCGATCCAAAACAAGATCACGACTCGTTTGAACGATAAAAACCGAAATATAGAACAAGTTCAGAAAGTATCAACGAACACGAGCGAGTCGATAGAATTGAGAAAAAGAAAATACAGAAGTCAAAACAATATGGATATTACATTCGACCTCTTATAAAAGAAATGCTGTCCCCACAACTCACAACAACGGAAACAAGGTAACAACACAAAAAGTAATCGACAGAAACATCTCCCATGGACCTCTCAGAGCCAATCCTGATATCTGTGCTAAGGCGCGAACTCCGAAAGTCTCAGTAACCAATTCGCAAAACTGGATTATGTGTCCCTCGAGTCCGCACTTGAAACGCGTTACTGACGAGAAGGACAATTTGTACGTACATGCCCCCGGCATAATACGTTTGAAGCACCTCGGCTCGGCATACCGAATATACGATTGCTAGGTACAATGGAATATAACATCGCAAAACAACAAACCGGAGATGCCAACTCAGCACAACCGAAAATCATAACACGCAACACATATGATGGTTACTATCATATAGCAACACACGTATCAACATCACAGCAACGACGGCACCATTCGGAGATCTCAACGGCCCGAACAATAACCAGCACATAATCACAAAACATCATTAAACAATCACACATTTACACAAACGTACAAACCCAAGCTTTAACAGCTCGCACATGTGCGATAGCACGCAAATCACCACGAAATGACAACGTTAAAGATCAACATCACACCTCTCACCGAGGGCTAATACAACAATTGTGTGGCGAACGACTCAGCGCTCACACCACCAATTCAATCACAACTCAGGGGTTAACACCCTAACGAAAGTACGAACATTATACATCCCGGACCGCAAACAGGAACGGTAGGTCTTAAAAATGAAAACCACCTTTGAAAAAAATGATTTGGAAACACTAGTTGATCTTGAGTATCACCTTTCAGAAAGTTGTACAAACATCGTTGTCGAGACTTTGAAGACCATCACGCATTTGATAAAAATGAGGACACTTTCTTTTAGTGAAAAACTTTCAGAAATATTCGACCCTCGGGTCTAAGCAAAGCATTTCCAAAATTACTGGAATATAAAAAAAAATCTTTTTTTTTTGGTCCTCAAGGTAGAAGAATTTTGAAATAGATAGTTGCGCTAGTAGGTGCCTCGAAAATACAATCGATTTAAAAGTACGTCTCGAATTTTATTTTCTAAGATACTCAAGGTTTTTTCTAAATAAAATAGGCCAGAATGCCCAAAACTCACTCGTAT
Organism: Orobanche coerulescens; assembly: GCA_033398695.1. Taxonomy (NCBI): domain Eukaryota; kingdom Viridiplantae; phylum Streptophyta; class Magnoliopsida; order Lamiales; family Orobanchaceae; genus Orobanche; species Orobanche coerulescens. The sequence continues at coordinate 79,015,903 of CM065808.1, forward strand.
CGACATTCACTTACATTCATCACAACACACGCATCAACTCGCTCAAAATCAAGACAACACATGTCTTTTTTTGGAAAACAAACAGTCAAATATCACAGTCAAAAGGACATAAATAGCGACAACACTGCTCATATAAACGAAATATGAGAGTCACCAAAACGCACCACGAAACCAAGAATCTGCATAAAGATTCCATCACTTAACACATAATCATATCATTAACTCGCATCAGACGAGGCACAATCACAAAGAAGGGAGACTTGCATCCACAGGTCGCACGAAGATGACGATCGCCCCACGATACTAATCATGACCAACAAACTCAGACGACGCGTCGCGACACGACTCAGTCAGACAAAATACGACGAGACAAAACTCAACAGACACCACTAAACCCGACAGCCTAGGTTTCCACAACCTAATCTCTGATACCATTTATGTAACACCCCCAATCCGCTCAGGGATATTACACGCCGTAGAACCTTTCCTCAAGGATCTACCAGGCTGGTAACAACATTGAACATCTCAACAATGCCTTTAAGGCTAAAAGGACTCAGTAGACCGATTTGGTCCTTCAATAAATACATACAACTCAAACACAATACATGCCCACGTAGGGGTCGAATACAACACACTCCCGTACAAAGGGGGAAGAATACTGCGGCGGAAATAAAATACAACTAGACCAATACGACATCATACCTGTCCTCGTGTGATTAGTATCGTTCATCTTTCATCATCCTTCATGCCGACCCTGTGCTATGCTCCCCAAAACCTGAATGCAATATAGACATCCACCCCCCGATTACTCAGGGGTTAGCAAAATTCCACTATTTTGCTAGTGCAAGTACAAAGTGCAAAATACGAGCATACAATTCAAGTTCCAAGAATAATAATAATCAGGAATCCTCAGATATTCCAACACAACGAAAATACTTCCCGAAGCAAGAGTTTGGGTAAAACGTTCCAAATCAGAAAGATCATAATTCAGGAGAAACAATTTACAAAATGGTTTAATACGCCATCGGGAGTTTTAATAGAAAAATAGTTTAGGATTATCGAATCCTTCTCTTTCCAAAAATCAACAAGGGTCACAGCCCAAAGGTTTTGTTTTCACAAATAAAACCAATGACAATTCACAGGGTTAAAACCTGCATCATGTGTCCTCGACGGACATAAAAACCAACACAACATAATCACCCAAGAGACGAAAATCTTGGTCACTCAACCATATCATAAAACAAATCACGCACGCGCATCGCCTTGGGAATAGGGCTATACCATTGACCCCGCTCCGTGGCCTCTAAGGACCCTCCCGAGCTGGCTAGCGAAACAAACTCGTGAATCCAGGGCTATACCATTGGATTTCCTTCGTGGCCCCGTCGGATCCTCCCGAGGTGAGTAAAACACATTCACAAATCATAAACACACCAGTGTGAACACTTGTCACGGCATTTCACAGTTGGATCAATCACGTGTTGTCTCCTGACCATATGATCGCACGCCATATGTCACCGCAGGTCTTGTCTCAGACTCTCACGGTTGGATCAATCACTTGTTTCATCCTGACCACATGGTCACATGCCATGTGTCACCGTAGACCTTCGACCATATCCACACATTCACACAAATAACATAGCACGTCAAGGATATCCGAACAATTCACCCAAAGGCAACACACAGCACGACACTAGTATCAAATCACAACACACTGAAATGAGATAATATATGAATCTATATTATAAAAGCATAACAACAACACCAAGCGTGTTCACAGGATTCATATAATCGTTTACGAAACACCACAATTGTAAAAACACACACGGTTTTGAAAGAGAGCCTTTAACGAGGCTAACTGAATCTTTTGAAAGTTCATTTCAAACAAACCAACAAACATACTAAGACGATCACTAATCATCATATCCACAAAACAAGAAATGTATGAACAATGTACTTACCTTAAAACCACGATCGCAATGAGACGACGGATGGGATGCGGTCGAACAGCCAGGAACACTATCAAGAACGCGATAGCACCACGAGTACTACGAGAATAACTCCACACGAATTATCAATCACCAAACGGGATTCAACTCGGAATCCTAGAGCACCTATAATCCTCCAGAAGGAACAATAAAAACAACGAAGATACGATTACCATGAGAATCAAGGTCAAAACAATGGAAATCCCACCAAACTATTGAAGGGAAACTCATTGTTGCATTTAATCGAACACTTAACGCTCGATAACTCCCAAGAACACTCGAATCACGAATCGAGTTGAACAAAGTCGAAATATGGATATAAAATCCATAAAACAAGTTTAATAACAACATCTAACACTAATCGATTTATCGAAATCGGATGGAAAACGAAATCAAGAATAAAACTTCCAAAAAGGGTCAACTCCGAAAAATCAAGAAAATACCTCGGATTAATGACAAAGAACATGAATTGATGTTGTTAAACCACACCACAACTTGAAGAAGATGAAGTTCTCTGGGATTGATGATGCAAAAATGCCCAAAAATTGCCCACAAGATCGCCCAAGAGGAGGAGGAATGAAGGGAGAGATGAAATGAGCATTCATCTCACAAAATCCGCAGAAATAGGCTGATCTGCACTGTGTGCCGCGGCACGGGCCGAGTGTGCCGCGGCCCACGGCCAAAAAAACTGCCCACCACTGGCTTAGTGCCGCGGCCTGGTCAGCAGGGGCCGCGGCCCGCGGTACAGCCCGCTCCAGCATAGAAAGGCACACGGTGCAGTCTTGGCTATTTCGACCATATTTCCTTCGTCCGGACTGCGATTGACTCACCGTTTGAACCATTGGAAATCTAACTTGATGCAATATAATATTAAAAATATTCAGAATTTTTGGAGTTTCCAAGAATTAATGGTGATTTTACAAATTCGAACTCACACGTGGAAAAGTTGTTTAAGGACACGGAACTCAACAAAACGACACTGAAACAAACTCGGATGACAAAAACTGTAGAATTAATCATTCTCGGAATGACTAAACGGTCACAATAGAGTCTCTAAGATTGACTTATTCCAAAAAAAGAAAATTATCGGAAATCGAAATTGCGGATATTACATACTCCCCTCCATAAAAGAAGTTTCGTCCCGAAACATAAAATAAGTAGGGAGATGCAATATCCTGCCAGGAAAACTCAACGAGATACACAAGAACCGAAAACTCGCGCCCAACGAAGAAACGTTACAAGTAATGCGAAGAAAATATACGGCGTGAAAACACGCTCCACGACGACCAACACAACGCCAGCAGTAGAGACATAATCAAACCAACAAGTGAGAAGCGTCATCAAGCAGATAATGCAATAAAGTCGATTATCCGAACAATCACAAAACACAAAGTACCTATTATAAGGAAACACACACGGTCGAGAAAACAGAAAGTAAACACAACCAATTCACAAGGGCAATCACAAATAATTCGGACTACGCCGAAATCCTCAAAACCGCACTAGGCATCTCTGTTCCCTTTCGGAGCAGAGACGCAACCTCGATACCCAAATCTCTCAGTTATCGTCTCACAATGCACGGATCGGTGACCTACCTGACCACACTAGAAATAAGAGACTAATGGTGAACGACAATTCTTCGCGGTACGAAATCAGGCAACAACAGTCAGACAACCCCGATCGAACAACAACGATCGAACAACAATGGCCGAACAACAATGATCGGACAAAAACGATCAAATAACAATGATCGAACAACAACGATCGAAAAAACAATGCTCCATCAACAACGATCGAAAAAACAATGATCGAGTAAAAACGATCGAAAAAAACAATGATCGAATGACAACGGTCGAACAATGACTCTGAAGTTCACACTTCAACTCAAGACATTAAAAGAGCTGGTAGAAACCAAAAGATGTTACTTTCGAACAAGGTTCACAAGAATCGAACCGAACTCAGAAAAGTCACAGCGATAACCAGATCGATCCAAAACAAGATCACGGCTCGTTTGAACGATAAAAACCGAAATATAAAACAAGTTCAGAAAGTATCAACGAACACGAGCGAGTCGATAGAATTGAGAAAGATAAAATGCAGAAGTCAAAACAATATGGGTATTACATTCGACCTCTTATAAAAGAAATATTGTCCCCGCAAATCACAACAATGGAAACAAGGTAACAACACAAAAAGTAACCGACAGAAACATCTCCCATGGACCTCTCAGAGCCGATCCTGATATCTGTGATAAGGCGCGAACTCCGAAAGTGTCAGTAACCAATTCGCAAAACTGGATTCTGTGTCCCTCGAGTCCGCACTTGAAACGCGTTACTGACGAGAAGGATAATTTGTACGTACATCCCCCGGCACAATACGTTTGAAGCACCTCGGCTCGGCATACCGAATATACGATTGCTAGGTACAATAGAATATAACATCGCAAAACAACAAACCGGAGATGCCAACTCAGCACAACAAAAAATCATAATACGCAACACATACGATGGTTACTATAATATAGCAACACACGTATCAACATCACAGCAACGACGGCACCATTCGGCGATCTCAACGGCCCGAACGATAACCAGCACATAATCACAAAACATCATTAAACAATCACACATTTACACAAACGTACAAACCCAAGCTTTAACAGCTCGCACATGTGCGATAGCACGCAAATCACCACGAAATGACAATGTTAAAGATCAACATCACACCTCTCACCGAGGGCTAATACAACAATTGTGTGGAGAACCACTCAGCGCTCACACCACCAATTCAATCACAACTCAGGGGTTAACACCCTAATGAAAGTACGAACATTATACATACATTCCCGGACCGCAAACAGGAACGGTATGTCTTAAAAATGAAAACCACCTTTGAAAAAAATGATTTGGAAACACTAGTTGATCTTGAGTATCACCTTTCAGAAAGTTGTACAAACATCATTGTCGAGACTTTGAAAACCATCATGCATTTGATAAAAATGAGGACACTTTCTTTTAGCGAAAAACTTTCAGAAATATTCGACCCTCGGGTCTAAGCAAATCATTTCCAAAATTACTGGAATATAAAAAAAATTCTTTTTTTTGGTCCTCAAGGTAGAAGAATTTTGAAATAGATAGTTGCACTAGTAGGCGCCTCGAAAATACAATCGATTTAAAAGTACGTCTCAAATTTTATTTTCTAAGATACTCAAGGTTTTTTCTAAATACAATAGGCCAGAATGCCCAAAACTCACACGTATCGACATTCACTTACATTCATCACAACACACGCATCAACTCGCTCAAAATCAAGACAACACATGTCTTTTTTTGGAAAACAAACAGTCAAATATCACAGTCAAAAGGACATAAATAGCGACAACACTCCTCATATAAACGAAATATGAGAGTCACCCAAACGCACCACGAAACCAAGAATCTGCATAAAGATTCCATCACTTAACACATAATCATATCAGTAATTCACATCAGACGAGGCACAATCACAAAGAAGGGAGACTTGCATCCACAGGTCGCACGAAGATGATGATCGCCCCACGATACTAATCATGACCAACAAACTCAGACGACGCGTCGCGACATGACTCAGTCAGACAAAATACGACGAGACAAAACTCAACAGACACCACTAAACCCGACAGCCTAGGTTTCCACAACCTAATCTCTGATACCATTTATGTAACACCCCCAATCCGCTCAGGGATATTACACGCCGTAGAACCTTTCCTCAAGGATCTACCAGGCTGGTAACAACATTGAACATCTCAACAATGCCTTTAAGGCTAAAAGGACTCAGTAGACCGATTTGGTCCTTCAATAAATACATACAACTCAAACACAATACATGCCCACGCAGGGGTCGAATACAACACACTCTCGTACAAAGGGGGAAGAATACTGTAGCGGAAATAAAATACAACTAGACCAATACGACATCATACGGGTCCTCGTGTGATTAGTATCATTCATCTTTCATCATCCTTCATGCCGACCCTGTGCTATGCTCCCCAAAACCTGAATGCAATACAGACATCCACCACCCGATTACTCAGGGGTTAGCAAAATTCCACTTTTTTGCTAGTGCAAGTACAAAGTGCAAAATACGAGCATACAATTCAAGTTCCAAGAATAATAATAATCAGGAATCCTCAGATATTCCAACACAACGAAAATACTTCCCGAAGCAAGAGTTTGGGTAAAACGTTCCAAATCAGAAAGATCATAATTCAGGAGAAACAATTTAAAAAATGGTTTAATACGCCATCGGGAGTTTTAATAGAAAAATAGTTTAGGATTATCGAGTCCTTCTCTTTCCAAAAATCAACAGGGGTCACAGCCCAAAGGTTTTGTTTTCACAAATAAAACCAATGACAATTCACAGGGTTAAAACCCGCATCATATGTCCTCGACGGACATAAAAACGAACACAACATAATCAACTAAGAGACGCAAATCTTGGTCACTCAACCATATCATAAAACAAATCACGCACGCGCATCGCCTTGGGAATAGGGCTATACCATTGACCCCGCTCCGTGGCCTCTAAGAACCCTCCCGAGCTGGCTAGCAAAACAAACTCGTGAATCCAGGGCTATACCATTAGATTTCCTTCGTGGCCCCGTCGGATCCTCCCGAGGTGAGTAAAACACATTCACAAATCATAAACACACCAGCGTGAACACTTGTCACGGCATTTCACGGTTGGATCAATCACGTGTTGTCTCCTGACCATATGATCGCACGCCATATGTCACCGCAGGTCTTGTCTCAGGCTCTCACGGTTGGATCAATCACTTGTTTCATCCTGACCACATGGTCACATGCCATGTGTCACCGTAGACCTTCGACCATATCCACACATTCACACAAATAACATAGCACGGCAAGGATATCCGAACAATTCACCCAAAGGCAACACACAGCACGACACTAGTATCAAATCACAACACACTGAAATGAGATAATATATGAATCTATATTATAAAAGCATAACAACAACACCAAGCGTGTTCACAGGATTCATATAATCGTTTACGAAACACCACAATCGTAAAAACACACACGGTTTTGAAAGAGAGCCTTTAACGAGGCTAACCGAATCTTTTGAAAGTTCATTTCAAACAAACCAACAAACATACTAAGACGATCACTAATCATCATATCCACAAAACAAGAAATGTATGAACAATGTACTTACCTTAAAACCACGATCGCAATGAGACGACGGATGGGATGCGGTCGAACAGCCAGGAACACTATCAAGAACGCGATAGCACCACGAGTACTACGAGAATAACTCCACACGAATTATCAATCACCAAACGGGATTCAACTCGGAATCCTCGAGCACCTATAATCCTCCGAAAGGAACAATAAAAACAACGAAGATACGATTACCATGAGAATCAAGGTCAAAGCAATGGAAATCCCACCAAACTATTGAAGGGAAACTCATTGGGGCATTTAATCGAACACTTAACGCTCGATAACTCCCAAGAACACTCGAATCACGAATCGAGTTGAACAAACTCGAAATATGGATATAAAATCCATAAAACAAGTTTAATAACAACATCTAACACTAATTGATTTATCGAAATCGGATGGAAAACGAAATCAAGAATAAAACTTCCAAAAAGGGTCAACTCCGAAGAATCAAGAAAATACCTCGGATTAATGACGAAGAACATGAATTGATGTTGTTAAACCACACCACAACTTGAAGAAGATGAAGTTCTCTGGGATTGATGATGCAAAAACGCCCAAAAATTGCCCACAAGATCGCCCAATAGGAGGAGGAATGAAGGCAAAGATGAAATGAGCATTCATCTCACAAAATCCGCAGAAATAGGCTGATCTGCACTGTGTGCCGCGGCACGGGCCGAGTGTGCCACGGCCCATGGCCAAAAAAACTGCCCACCACTGGCTTAGTGCCGCGGCCTGGTCAGCAGGGGCCGCGGCCCGCGGTACAGCCCGCTCCAGCATAGAAAGGCACACGGTGCAGTCTTGGCTATTTCGACCATATTTCCTTCGTCCGGACTCCGATTGACTCACCGTTTGAACCATTGGAAATCTAACTTGATGCAATATAATATTAAAAATATTCAGAATTTTTGGAGTTTCCAAGAATTAATGGTGATTTTACAAATTCGAACTCACACGTGGAAAAGTTATTTAAGGACACGGAACTCAACAAAACGACACTGAAACAAACTCAGATGACAAAAACTGTAGAATTAATCATTCTCGGAATGACTAAACGGTCACAATAGAGTCGCTAAGATTGACTTCTTCCAAAAAAGAAAATTATCGAAAATCGAAATTGCGGATATTACATACTCCCATCCATAAAAGAAGTTTCGTCCCGAAACATAAAATAAGTAGGGAGATGCAATATCCTGCCAGGAAAACTCAACGAGATACACAAGAACCGAAAACTCGCGCCCAACGAAGAAACATTACAAGCAATGCGAAGAAAATATACGGCGTGAAAACACTCTCCACGACAACCAACACAACGCCACCAGTAGAGACATAATCAAACCAACAAGTGACAAGCGTCACCAAGCAGATAATGCAATCAAGTCGATTATCCGAACAATCACAAAACACAAAGTACCTATTATAAGGAAACACACACGGTCGAGAAAACAGAAAGTAAACACAACCAATTCACAAGGGCAATCACAAACAATTCGGACTATGCCGAAATCCTCAAAACCGCAGTAGGCATCTCTGTGCCCTTTCGGAGCAGAGACGCAACCTCGATACCCAAATCTCTCAGTTATCGTCTCACAATGCACGGATCGGTGACCTACCTGACCACACTAGAAATAAGAGACTAACGGTGAACGACAATTCTTTGCGGTACGAAATCAGACAACAACAGTCAGACAACCCCGATCGAACAACAACGATCGAACAACAATGGCCGAACAACAATGATCGGACAGAAACGATGAAATAACAATGATCGAACAACAACGATCGAAAAAACAATGCTCGAGCAACAACGATCGAAAAAACAATGATCGAGTAAAAACGATCGAAAAAACCAATGATCGAATGACAACGGTCGAACAATGACTCTGAAGTTCACACTTCAACTCAAGACATTAAAAGAGCTGGTAGAAACCAAAAGATGTTACTTTCGAACAAGGTTCACAAGAATCGAACCGAACTCAGAAAAGTCACAGCGATAACCAGATCGATCCAAAACAAGATCACGGCTCGTTTGAACGATAAAAACCGAAATATAGAACAAGTTCAGAAAGTATCAACGAACACGAGCGAGTCGATAGAATTGAGAAAGAGAAAATGCAGAAGTCAAAATAATATGGGTATTACATTCGACCTCTTATAAAAGAAATGTTGTCCCCGCAACTCACAACAATGGAAACAAGGTAACAACACAAAAAGTAACCGACAGAAACATCTCCCATGGACCTCTCAGAGCCGATCCTGATATCTGTGCTATGGCGCGAACTCCGAAAGTGTCAGTAATCAATTCTCAAAACTGGATTCTGTGTCCCTCGAGTCCGCACTTGAAACGCGTTACTGACGAGAAGGACAATTTGTACGTACATCCTCCGGCACAATACGTTTGAAGCACCTCGGCTCGGCATACCGAATATACGATTGCTAGGTACAATGGAATATAACATCGCAAAACAACAAACTGGAGATGCCAACTCAGCACAACATAAAATCATAACACGCAACACATACGATGGTTACTATCATATAGCAACACACGTATCAACATCACAGCAACGACAGCACCATTCGGCGATCTCAACGGCCCGAACGATAACAAGCACATAATCACATAACATCATTAAACAATCACACATTTACACAAACGTACAAACCCAAGCTTTAACAGCTCGCACATGTGCGATAGCACGCAAATTACCACGAAATGACAATGTTAAAGATCAACATCACACCTCTCACCGAGGGCTAATGCAACAATTGTGTGGAGAACGACTCAGCGCTCACACCACCAATTCAATCACAACTCAGGGGTTAACACCCTAATGAAAGTACGAACATTATACATACATTCCCGGACCGCAAACAGGAACGGTATGTCTTAAAAATGAAAACCACCTTTGAAAAAAATTATTTGGAAACACTAGTTGATCTTGAGTATCACCTTTCACAAAGTTGTACAAACATCATTGTCGAGACTTTGAAAACCATCATGCATTTGATAAAAATGAGGACACTTTCTTTTAGCGAAAAACTTTCAGAAATATTCGACCCTCGGGTCTAAGCAAAGCATTTCCAAAATTACTGTAATATAAAAAAAATTCTTTTTTTTTTGTCCTCAAGGTAGAAGAATTTTGAAATAGATAGTTGCACTAGTAGGCGCCTCGAAAATACAATCCATTTAAAAGTACGTCTCGAATTTTATTTTCTAAGATACTCAAGGTTTTTTCTAAATACAATAGGCCAGAATGCCCAAAACTCACACGTATCGACATTCACTTACATTCATCACAACACACGCATCAACTCGCTCAAAATCAAGACAACACATGTCTTTTTTTGGAAAACAAACAGTCAAATATCACAGTCAAAAGGACATAAATAGCGACAACACTCCTCATATAAACGAAATATGAGAGTCACCAAAACGCACCACGAAACCAAGAATCTGGATAAAGATTCCATCACTTAACACATAATCATACCAGTAAATCGCATCAGACGAGGCACAATCACAAAGAAGGGAGACTTGCATCCACAGGTCGCACGAAGATGATGATCGCCCCACGATACAAATCATGACCAACAAACTCAGACGACGCGTCGCGACACGACTCAGTCAGACAAAATACGACGAGACAAAACTCAACAGACACCACTAAACCCGACAACCTAGGTTTCCACAACCTAATCTCTGATACCATTCATGTAACACCCCCAATCCGCTCAGGGATATTACACGCCGTAGAACCTTTCCTCAAGGATCTACCAGGCTGGTAACAACATTGAACATCTCAACAATGCCTTTAAGGCTAAAAGGACTCAGTAGACCGATTTGGTCCTTCAATAAATACATACAACTTAAACACAATACATGTCCACGCAGGGGTCAAATACAACACACTCCCATACAACGGGGGAAGAATACTGCAGCGGAAATAAAATACAACTAGACCAATACGACATCATACGGGTCCTCGTGTGATTAGTATCGTTCATCTTTCATCATCTTTCATGCCGACCCTGTGCTATGCTCCCCAAAACCTGAATGCAATACAGACATCCACCCCCCGATTACCCGGGGGTTAGCAAAATTCCACTATTTTGCTAGTGCAAGTACAAAGTGCAAAATACGAGCATACAATTCAAGTTCTAAGAATAATAATAATCAGGAATCCTCAGATATTCCAACACAACGAAAATACTTCCCGAAGCAAGAGTTTGGGTAAAACGTTCCAAATCAGAAAGATCATAATTCAAGAGAAACAATTTACAAAATGGTTTAATACGCCATCGGGAGTTTTAATAGAAAAACAGTTTAGGAATATCGAATCCTTCTCTTTCCAAAAATCAACAGGGGTCACAGCCCAAAGGTTTTGTTTTCACAAATAAAACCAATGACAATTCACAGGGTTAAAACCCGCATCATGTGTCCTCGACGGACATAAAAACCAACACAACATAATCACCCAAGAGACGCAAATCTTGGTCACTCAACCATATCATAAAACAAATCACGCACGCGCATCGCCTTGGGAATAGGGCTATACCATTGATCCCGCTCCGTGGCCTCTAAGGACCCTCCCGAGCTGGCTAGCGAAACAAACTCGTGAATCCAGGGCTATACCATTGGATTCCCTTCGTGGCCCCGTCGGACCCTCCCGAGGTGAGTAAAACACATTCACAAATCATAAACACACCAGCGTGAACACTTGTCACGGCATTTCACGGTTGGATCAATCACGTGTTGTCTCCTGACCATATGATCGCACGCCATATGTCACCGCAGGTCTTGTCTCAGGCTCTCACGGTTGGATCAATCACTTGTTTCATCCTGACCACATGGTCACATGCCATGTGTCACCGTAGACCTTCGACCATATCCACACATTCACACAAATAACATAGCACGTCAAGGATATCCGAACAATTCACCCAAAGGCAACACACAGCACGACACTAGTATCAAATCACAACACACTGAAATGAGATAATATATGAATCTATATTATAAAAGCATAACAACAACACCAAGCGTGTTCACAGGATTCATATAATCGTTTACGAAACACCACAATCGTAAAAACACACACGGTTTTGAAAGAGAGCCTTTAACGAGGCTAACCGAATCTTTGAAAGTTCATTTCAAACAAACCAACAAACATACTAAGACGATCACTAATCATCATATCCACAAAACAAGAAATGTATGAACAAGGTACTTACCTCAAAACCACGATCGCAATGAGACGACGGATGGGATGCGGTCGAACAGCCAGGAACACTATCAAGAACGCGATAGCACCACGAGTACTACGAGAATAACTCCACACGAATTATCAATCACCAAACGGGATTCAACTCGGAATCCTCGAGCACCTATAATCCTCCGGAAGGAACAATAAAAATAACGAAGATATGATTACCATGAGAATCAAGGTCAAAACAATGGAAATCCCACCAAACTATTGAAGGGAAACTCATTGGGGCATTTAATCGAACACTTAACGCTCGATAACTCCCAAGAACACTCGAATCACGAATCGAGTTGAACAAACTCGAAATATGGATATAAAATCCATAAAACAAGTTTAATAACAACATCTAACACTAATCGATTTATCGAAATCGGATGGAAAACGAAATCAAGAATAAAACTTCCAAAAAGGGTCAACTCCGAAGAATCAAGAAAATACCTCGGGTTAATGACGAAGAACATGAATTGATGTTGTTAAACCACACCACAACTTGAAGAAGATGAAGTTCTCTGGGATTGATGATGCAAAAACGCCCAAAAATTTCCCACAAGATCGCCCAAGAGGGGGAGGAATGAAGGCAGAGATGAAATGAGCATTCATCTCACAAAATCCGTAGAAATAGGCTGATCTGCACTGTGTGCCGCGGCACGGGCCGAGTGTGCTGCGGCCCATGGCCAAAAAAACTGCCCACCACTGGCTTAGTGCCGCGGCCCGGTCGGCGAGGGCGCGGCCATGTACACTGACCAAAGATAAAAAGGCACACGGTGCAGTCTTGGCTATTTCGACCATATTTCCTTCGTCCGGACTCCAATTGACTCACCGTTTGAACCATTGGAAATCTAACTTGATGCACTATAATATTAAAGATATTCAGAATTTTTGGAGTTTCCAAGAGTTAATGGTGATTTTACAAATTCGAACTCACACGTGGAAAAGTTGTTTAAGGACACGGAACTCAACAAAACGATACTGAAACAAACTCGGATGACAAAAAGTGTAGAATTAATCATTCTCGAAATGACTAAACGGTCACAATAGAGTCGCTAAGATGGACTTCTTCCAAAAAAAGAAAATTACCGGAAATCGAGATTGCGGATATTACATACTCCCCTCCATAAAATAAGTTTCGTCCCGAAACATAAAATATGTAGGGAGATGCAATATCCTGCCAGGAAAACTCAACGAGTTACACAAGAACCGAAAACTCGCGCCCAACGAAGAAACGTTACAAGCAATGCGAAGAAAATATACGGCGTGAAAACACGCTCCACGACGACCAACACAACGCCACCAGTAGAGACATAATCAAACCAACAAGTGACAAGCGTCATCAAGCAGATAATACAATCAAGTTGATTATCCGAACAATCACAAAACACAAAGTACCTATTATAAGGAAACACACACAGTCGAGAAAATAGAAAGTATACACAACCAATTCACAAGGGCAATCACAAACAATTCGGACTACGCCGAAATCCTGAAAACCGCATTAGGCATCTCTGTGCCCTTTCGGAGCAGAGATGCAACCTCGATACCCAAATCTCTCAGTTATCGTCTCACAATGCACGGCTCGGTGACCTACACACTAGAAACAAGAGAGTAACGGTGAACGACAATTCTTTGCAGTACGAAATCAGGCAACAACAGTCAGACAACCCCGATCGAACAACAATGGCCGAACAACAATGATCGGACAACAACGATCAAATAATAATGATCGAACAACAACGATCGAAAAAACAATGCTCGAGCAACAACGATCGAAAAAACAATGATCGAGTAAAAACAATGGAAAAAAACAATGATCGAATGACAACGGTCGAACAATGACTCTGAAGTTCACACTTCAACTCAAGACATTAAAAGAGCTGGTAGAAACTAAAAGATGTTACTTTCGAACAAGGTTCACAAGAATCGAACCGAACTCGGAAAAGTCACAGCGATAACCAGATCGATCCAAAACAAGATCACGGCTCGTTTGAACGATAAAAACCGAAATATAGAACAAGTTCAGAAAGTATCAACGAACACGAGCGAGTCGATAGAATTGAGAAAGATAAAATGCAGAAGTCAAAACAATATGGGTATTACATTCGACCTCTTATAAAATAAATGTCGTCCCCGCAACTCACAACAATGGAAACAAGGTAACAACACAAAAAGTAACTGACAGAAACATCTCCCATGGACCTCTCAGAGCCGATCCTCATATCTGTGCTAAGGTGCGAACTCCGAAAGTGTCAGTAACCAATTCGCAAAACTGGATTCTGTGTCCCTCGAGTCCGCACTTGAAACGCGTTACTGACGAGAAGGACAATTTGTACGTACATGCCCCCGACACAATACGTTTGAAGCACCTCGGCTCGGCATACCGAATATACGATTGCTAGGTACAATGGAATATAACATCGCAAAACAACAAACCGGAGATGCCAACTCAGCACAACAGAAAATCATAACACGCAACACATACGATGGTTACTATCATATAGCAACACACGTATCAACATCACAGCAACGACGGCACCATTCGGCGATCTCAACGGCCCGAACGATAACCAGCACATAATCACAAAACATCATTAAACAATCACACATTTACACAAACGTACAAACCCAAGCTTTAACAGCTCGCACATGTGCGATAGCACGCAAATTACCATGAAATGACAATGTTAAAGATCAACATCACACCTCTCACCGAGGGCTAATACAACAATTGTGTGGAGAACGACTCAGCGCTCACACCACCAATTCAATCACAACTCAGGGGTTAACACCCTAATGAAAGTACGAACATTATACATACATTCCCGGACCGCAAACAGGAACGGTATGTCTTGAAAATGAAAACCACCTTTGAAAAAAATTATTTGGAAACACTAGTTGATCTTGAGTATCACCTTTCAGAAAGTTGTACAAACATCATTGTCGAGACTTTGAAAACCATCATGCATTTGATAAAAATGAGGACACTTTCTTTTAGCGAAAAACTTTCAGAAGTATTCGACCCTCGGGTCTAAGCAAAGCATTTCCAAAATTATGGAATATAAAAAAATTCTTTTTTTTTTGTCCTCAAGGTAGAAGAATTTTGAAATAGATAGTTGCACTAGTAGGCGCCTCGAAAATACAATCCATTTAAAAGTACGTCTCGAATTTTATTTTCTAAGATACTCAAGGTTTTTTTCTAAATACAATAGGCCAGAATGCCCAAAACTCACACGTATCGACATTCACTTACATTCATCACAACACACGCATCAACTCGCTCAAAATCAAGACAACACATGTCTTTTTTTGGAAAACAAATAGTCAAATATCACAGTCAAAAGGACATAAATAGCGACAACACTCCTCATAAAAAGGAAATATGAGTCACCCAAACGCACCATGAAACCAAGAATCTGCATAAAGATTCCATCACTTAACACATAATCATACAAGTAACTCGCATCAGACGAGGCACAATCACAAAGAAGGGAGACTTGCATCCACAGGTCGCACGAAGATGATGATCGCCCCACGATACTAATCATGACCAACAAACTCAGACAACGCATCACGACACGACTCAGTCAGACAAAATACGTCGAGACAAAACTCAACAGACACCACTAAACCCGACAGCCTAGGTTTCCACAACCTAATCTCTGATACCATTTATGTAACACCTCCAATCCGCTCAGGGATATTACACGCCGTAGAACCTTTTCTCAAGGATCTACCAGGCTGGTAACAACATTGAACATCTCAACAATGCCTTTAAGGCTAAAAGGACTCAGTAGACCGATTTGGTCCTTCAATAAATACATACAACTTAAACACAATACATGTCCACGCAGGGGTCAAATACAACACACTCCCATACAACGGGGGAAGAATACTGCAGCGGAAATAAAATACAACTAGACAAATACGACATCATACGGGTCCTCGTGTGATTAGTATCGTTCATCTTTCATCATCTTTCATGCCGACCCTGTGCTATGCTCCCCAAAACCTGAATGCAATACAGACATCCACCCCCCGATTACCCGGGGGTTAGCAAAATTCCACTATTTTGCTAGTGCAAGTACAAAGTGCAAAATACGAGCATACAATTCAAGTTCTAAGAATAATAATAATCAGGAATCCTCAGATATTCCAACACAACGAAAATACTTCCCGAAGCAAGAGTTTGGGTAAAACGTTCCAAATCAGAAAGATCATAATTCAAGAGAAACAATTTACAAAATGGTTTAATACGCCATCGGGAGTTTTAATAGAAAAACAGTTTAGGAATATCGAATCCTTCTCTTTCCAAAATCAACAGGGGTCACAGCCCAAAGGTTTTGTTTTCACAAATAAAACCAATGACAATTCACAGGGTTAAAACCCGCATCATGTGTCCTCGACGGACATAAAAACCAACACAACATAATCACCCAAGAGACGCAAATCTTGGTCACTCAACCATATCATAAAACAAATCACGCACGCGCATCGCCTTGGGAATAGGGCTATACCATTGATCCCGCTCCGTGGCCTCTAAGGACCCTCCCGAGATGGCTAGCGAAACAAACTCGTGAATCCAGGGCTATACCATTGGATTCCCTTCGTGGCCCCGTCGGACCCTCCCGAGGTGAGTAAAACACATTCACAAATCATAAACACACCAGCGTGAACACTTGTCACGGCATTTCACGGTTGGATCAATCACGTGTTGTCTCCTGACCATATGATCGCACGCCATATGTCACCGCAGGTCTTGTCTCAGGCTCTCACGGTTGGATCAATCACTTGTTTCATCCTGACCACATGGTCACATGCCATGCGTCACCGTAGACCTTCGACCATATCCACACATTCACACAAATAACATAGCACGTCAAGGATATCCGAACAATTCACCCAAAGGCAACACACAGCACGACACTAGTATCAAATCACAACACACTAAAATGAGATAATATATGAATCTATATTATAAAAGCATAACAACAACACCAAGCGTGTTCACAGGATTCATATAATCGTTTACGAAACACCACAATCGTAAAAACACACACGGTTTTGAAAGAGAGCCTTTAACGAGGCTAACCGAATCTTTTGAAAGTTCATTTCAAACAAACCAACAAACATACTAAGACGATCACTAATCATCATATCCACAAAACAAGAAATGTATGAACAAGGTACTTACCTCAAAACCACGATCGCAATGAGACGACGGATGGGATGCGGTCGAACAGCCAGGAACACTATCAAGAACGTGATAGCACCACGAGTACTACGAGAATAACTCCACACGAATTATCAATCACCAAACGGGATTCAACTCGGAATCCTCGAGCACCTATAATCCTCCGGAAGGAACAATAAAAATAACGAAGATATGATTACCATGAGAATCAAGGTCAAAACAATGGAAATCCCACCAAACTATTGAAGGGAAACTCATTGGGGCATTTAATCGAACACTTAACGCTCGATAACTCCCAAGAACACTCGAATCACGAATCGAGTTGAACAAACTCGAAATATGGATATAAAATCCATAAAACAAGTTTAATAACAACATCTAACACTAATCGATTTATCGAAATCGGATGGAAAACGAAATCAAGAATAAAACTTTCAAAAAGGGTCAACTCCGAAGAATCAAGAAAATACCTCGGGTTAATGACGAAGAACATGAATTGATGTTGTTAAACCACACCACAACTTGAAGAAGATGAAGTTCTCTGGGATTGATGATGCAAAAACGCCCAAAAATTTCCCACAAGATCGCCCAAGAGGGGGAGGAATGAAGGCAGAGATGAAATGAGCATTCATCTCACAAAATCCGTAGAAATAGGCTGATCTGCACTGTGTGCCGCGGCACGGGCCGAGTGTGCTGCGGCCCATGGCCAAAAAAACTGCCCACCACTGGCTTAGTGCCGCGGCCCGGTCAGCAGGGGCCGCAGCCCGCGGTACAGCCCGCTTCAGCATAAAAAGGCACACGGTGCAGTCTTGGCTATTTCGACCATATTTCCTTCGTCCGGACTCCAATTGACTCACCGTTTGAACCATTGGAAATCTAACTTGATGCACTATAATATTAAAGATATTCAGAATTTTTGGAGTTTCCAAGAGTTAATGGTGATTTTACAAATTCGAACTCACACGTGGAAAAGTTGTTTAAGGACACGGAACTCAACAAAACGATACTGAAACAAACTCGGATGACAAAAAGTGTAGAATTAATCATTCTCGAAATGACTAAACGGTCACAATAGAGTCGCTAAGATGGACTTCTTCCAAAAAAAGAAAATTACCGGAAATCGAGATTGCGGATATTACATACTCCCCTCCATAAAATAAGTTTCGTCCCGAAACATAAAATATGTAGGGAGATGCAATATCCTGCCAGGAAAACTCAACGAGTTACACAAGAACCGAAAACTCGCGCCCAACGAAGAAACGTTACAAGCAATGCGAAGAAAATATACGGCGTGAAAACACGCTCCACGACGACCAACACAACGCCACCAGTAGAGACATAATCAAACCAACAAGTGACAAGCGTCATCAAGCAGATAATACAATCAAGTTGATTATCCGAACAATCACAAAACACAAAGTACCTATTATAAGGAAACACACACAGTCGAGAAAATAGAAAGTATACACAACCAATTCACAAGGGCAATCACAAACAATTCGGACTACGCCGAAATCCTAAAAACCGCATTAGGCATCTCTGTGCCCTTTCGGAGCAGAGATGCAACCTCGATACCCAAATCTCTCAGTTATCGTCTCACAATGCACGGCTCGGTGACCTACACACTAGAAACAAGAGAGTAACGGTGAACGACAATTCTTTGCAGTACGAAATCAGGCAACAACAGTCAGACAACCCCGATCGAACAACAATGGCCGAACAACAATGATCGGACAACAACGATCAAATAATAATGATCGAACAACAACGATCGAAAAAACAATGCTCGAGCAACAACGATCGAAAAAACAATGATCGAGTAAAAACAATGGAAAAAAACAATGATCGAATGACAACGGTCGAACAATGACTCTGAAGTTCACACTTCAACTCAAGACATTAAAAGAGCTGGTAGAAACTAAAAGATGTTACTTTCGAACAAGGTTCACAAGAATCGAACCGAACTCGGAAAAGTCACAGCGATAACCAGATCGATCCAAAACAAGATCACGGCTCGTTTGAACGATAAAAACCGAAATATAGAACAAGTTCAGAAAGTATCAACGAACACGAGCGAGTCGATAGAATTGAGAAAGATAAAATGCAGAAGTCAAAACAATATGGGTATTACATTCGACCTCTTATAAAAGAAATGTCGTCCCCGCAACTCACAACAATGGAAACAAGGTAACAACACAAAAAGTAACTGACAGAAACATCTCTCATGGACCTCTCAGAGCCGATCCTCATATCTGTGCTAAGGTGCGAACTCCGAAAGTGTCAGTAACCAATTCGCAAAACTGGATTCTGTGTCCCTCGAGTCCACACTTGAAACGCGTTACTGACGAGAAGAACAATTTGTACGTACATGCCCCCGACACAATACGTTTGAAGCACCTCGGCTCGGCATACCGAATATACGATTGCTAGGTATAATGGAATATAACATCGCAAAACAACAAACCGGAGATGCCAACTCAGCACAACAGAAAATCATAACACGCAACACATACGATGGTTACTATCATATAGCAACACACGTATCAACATCACAGCAACGACGGCACCATTCGGCGATCTCAACGGCCCCAACGATAACCAGCACATAATCACAAAACATCATTAAACAATCACACATTTACACAAACGTACAAACCCAAGCTTTAACAGCTCGCACATGTGCGATAGCACGCAAATTACCATGAAATGACAATGTTAAAGATCAACATCACACCTCTCACCGAGGGCTAATACAACAATTGTGTGGAGAACGACTCAGCGCTCACACCACCAATTCAATCACAACTCAGGGGTTAACACCCTAATGAAAGTACGAACATTATACATACATTCCCGGACCGCAAACAGGAACGGTATGTCTTGAAAATGAAAACCACCTTTGAAAAAAATTATTTGGAAACACTAGTTGATCTTGAGTATCACCTTTCAGAAAGTTGTACAAACATCATTGTCGAGACTTTGAAAACCATCATGCATTTGATAAAAATGAGGACACTTTCTTTTAGCGAAAAACTTTCAGAAGTATTCGACCCTCGGGTCTAAGCAAAGCATTTCCAAAATTACTGGAATATAAAAAAAATTCTTTTTTTTTTGTCCTCAAGGTAGAAGAATTTTGAAATAGATAGTTGCACTAGTAGGCGCCTCGAAAATACAATCCATTTAAAAGTACGTCTCGAATTTTATTTTCTAAGATACTCAAGGTTTTTTTCTAAATACAATAGGCCAGAATGCCCAAAACTCACACGTATCGACATTAACTTACATTCATCACAACACACGCATCAACTCGCTCAAAATCAAGACAACACATGTCTTTTTTTGGAAAACAAATAGTCAAATATCACAGTCAAAAGGACATAAATAGCGACAACACTCCTCATAAAAAGGAAATATGAGTCACCCAAACGCACCATGAAACCAAGAATCTGCATAAAGATTCCATCACTTAACACATAATCATACAAGTAACTCGCATCAGACGAGGCACAATCACAAAGAAGGGAGACTTGCATCCACAGGTCGCACGAAGATGATGATCGCCCCACGATACTAATCATGACCAACAAACTCAGACAACGCATCACGACACGACTCAGTCAGACAAAATACGACGAGACAAAACTCAACAGACACCACTAAACCCGACAGCCTAGGTTTCCACAACCTAATCTCTGATACCATTTATGTAACACCTCCCATCCGCTCAGGGATATTACACGCCGTAGAACCTTTCCTCAAGGATCTACCAGGCTGGTAACAACATTGAACATCTCAACAATGCCTTTAAGGCTAAAAGGACTCAGTAGACCGATTTGGTCCTTCAATAAATACATACAACTCAAACACAATACATGCCCACGCAGGGGTCGAATACAACACACTCCCGTACAACGGGGGAAGAATACTGCAGCGGAAATATAATACAACTAGACCGATACGACATCATACGGGTCCTCGTGTGATTAGTATCGTTCATCTTTCATCATCCTTCATGCCGACCCTATGCTATGCTTCCCAAAACCTGAATGCAATACAGACATCCATCCCCCGATTACTCGGGGGTTAGCAAAATTCCACTATTTTGCAAGTGCAAGTACAAAGTGCAAAATACGAGCATACAGTTAAAGTTCCAAGAATAATAATAATAATCAGGAATCCTCAGATATTCCAACACAACGAAAATACTTCCCGAATCAAGAGTTTGGGTAAAACGTTCCAAATCAGAAAGATCATAATTCAAGAGAAACAATTTACAAAATGGTTTAATACGCCATCGGGAGTTTTAATAGAAAAGCAGTTTAGGATTATCGAATCCTTCTCTTTCCAAAAATCAACAGGGGTCACAGCCCAAAGGTTTTGTTTTCACAAATAAAACCAACGACAATTCACAGGTTAAAACCCGCATCATGTGTCCTCGACGGACATAAAAATTAACACAACATAATCACCCAAGAGACGCAAATCTTGGTCACTCAACCATATCATAAAACAAATCACGCACGCGCATAGCCTTGGGAATAGGGCTATACCATTGATCCCGCTCGGTGGCCTCTAAGGACCCTCCCGAGCTGCCTAGCGAAACAAGCTCGTGAATCCAGGGCTATACCATTGGATTCCCTCCGTGGCCCCGTCGGACCCTCCCTAGGTGAGTAAAACACATTCACAAATCATAAACACACCAGCGTGAACACTTGTCACGGCATCTCACGGTTGGATCAATCAGTTGTTGTCTCCTGACCATATGATCGCACGCCATATGTCACCGCAGGTCTTGTCTAAGGCTCTCACGATTGGATCAATCACTTGTTGCATCCTGACCACATGGTCACATGCCATGTGTCATCGTAGAACTTCGACCATATCCACACATTCACACAAATACATAGCACGCCAAGGATATCCGAACAATTCACCCAAAGGCAATAAACACACAGCACGACATGAGTATCAAATTACAACACACCGAAATGAGATAATATATGAATCTATATTATAAAAGCACAACAACAACAACACCAAGCATGTTCACAGGATTCACATAATCGTTTACGAAACACCACAATCGTAAAAACACACACGGTTTTGAAAGAGAGCCTTTAACGAGGCTAACCGAATCTTTTGAAAATTCATTTCAAACAAACCAACAAACATACCAAGACGATCACCAATCATCATATCCACAAAACAAGAAATGCATGAACAAGGTACTTGCCTCAAAACCACGATCGCAATGAGACGACGGACGGGATGCGGTCGAACAGCCCGGAACACAATCAAGAACGCGATAGCACCACGAGTACTACGAGAATAACTCCACATGAATTATCCATCACCAAACGGGATTCAACTCGGAATCCTCGAGCACCTATAATCCTCCGGAAGGAACAATTAAAACAATGAAGATACGATTACCATGAGAATCAAGGTCAAAACAATGGAAATCCCACCAAACTATTGAAGGGAAACTCATTGGGGCATTTAATCGAACACTTAACACAACTCCCAAGAACACTCGAATCACGAATCGAGTTGAACAAACTTGAAATATGGATATAAAATCCATAAAAACGGATGGAAAACAAAATCAAGAATAAAACTTCTAAAAAGGGTCAACTCCGAAGAATCAAGAAAATAGCTCGGATTAATGAGGAAGAACATGAATTGATGTTGTTAAACCACACCACAACTTGAAAAGATGAAGTTCTCTGGGATTGATGATGCAAAACCGCCCAAAAATTGCCCACAAGATCGCCCAAGAGGAGGAATGAAGGAAGAGATGAAATGAGCATTCATCTCACAAAATCCGCAGAAATAGGCTGATCTGCACTGTTTGCGGCGGCACGGGCCGAGTGTGCCACGGCCCACGGCCAAAAAAACAGCCCACCACTGGCTTAGTGCCGCCGGTCGGCCAGGCCGCGGCCCGCGTACATTCCGCCTCCAAAGATAAAAAGGCACACGATGCAGTCTTGGCTATTTCGACCATATTTCCTTCGTCCGGACTCCGATTGACTCACCGTTTGAACCATTGGAAATCTAACTTGATGCTCTATAATATTACAAAGATTCAGAATTTTTGGAGTTTCCAAGAATTAATGGTGATTTTACAAAGTCAAACTCACACGTGAAAAAGTCGTTTAAGGACACGGAACTCAACAAAACGACACTGAAACAAACTCGGATGACAAAAAGTGTAGAATTAATCATTCTCTGAATGACTAAACGGTCACAATAGATTCTCTAAGATGGACTTCTGCCAAAAAAAAGAAAATTACCGGAAATCGAAATTGCGGATATTACATACTCCCCTCCATAAAAGAAGTTTCGTCCTGACACATAAAACAAGTAGGGAGATGCAATATCTCGCCAGGAAAACTCAACGAGATACACAAGAACCGAAAACTCGCTCCCAACGACGAAACGTTACAAGCAATGCGAAGAAAATATACGGCGTGAAAACACGCTCCACGGCGACCAACACAACGCCACCAGTAGAGACATAATCAAGCAGATAATACAATCAAGTCGATTATCCGAATAATCACAAAACTCAAAGTACCTATTATAAGGAAAGACACACAGTCGAGAAAACAGAAAGTAAACACAACCAATTCACAAGGGCAATCACAAACAATTCGGACTACGCCGAAATCCTCAAAACCGCACTAGGCATCTCTGTGCCCTTTCGGAGCAGAGACGCAACCTCGATACCCAAATCTCTCAGTTATCGTCTCACAATGCACGGCTCGGTGACCTACCTGACCACACTAGAAATAAGAGACTAACGGTGAACGATAATTCTTCGCGGTACGAAATCAGGCAACAACGGTCAGACAACCCCGATCGAACAACAACGATCGAACAACAACGGCCGAACAACAATGATCGAACAACAACGATCAAATAACAATGATCGAACAACAACGATCGAAAAAACAATGCTCGAGCAACAACGATCGAAAAACAATGATTGAGTAAAAACGATCGAAAAAAACAATGATCCAATGAGAACGGTCGAACAATGACTCTGAAGCTCACACTTCAACTCAAGACATTAAAAGTGCTGGTAGAAACCAAAAGATGTTACTTTCGAACAAGGTTCACAAGAATCGAACCGAACTCGGAAAAGTCACAGCGATAACCAGATCGATCCAAAACAAGATCACGGCTCATTTGAACGATAAAAGCCGAAATATAGAACAAGTTTAGAAAGTATCAACAAACACGAGCGAGTCGATAGAATTGAGAAAGAGAAAATGCAGAAGTCAAAACAATATGGGTATTACATTCGACCTCTTATAAAAGAAATGTCGTCCCCGCAAATCACAACAACGGAAACAAGGTAACAACACAAAAAGTAACCGACAGAAACATCTCCCATGGACCTCTCAGAGCCGATCCTGATATCTGTGCTAAGGCGCCAACTCCGAAAGTCTCAGTAACCAATTCGCAAAATTGGATTCTGTGTCCCTCGAGTCCGCACTTGAAACGCGTTACTGACGAGAAGGACAATTTGTACGTACATGCCCCCGGCACAATACGTTTGAAGCACCTCGGCTCGGCATACCGAATATACGATTGCTAGGTACAATGGAATATAACATCGCAAAACAACAAACCGGAGATGCCAACTCAGCACAACAGAAAATCATAACACGCAACACATACGATGGTTACTATCATATAGCAACACACGTATCAACATCACGGCAACGACGGCACCATTCGGAGAAGTCAACGGCCCGAACGATAACTAGCACATAATCACAAAACATCATTAAACAATCACACATTTACACAAACGTACAAACCCAAGATTTAACAGCCCACACATGTGCGATAGCACGCAAATCACCACGAAATGACAACGTTAAAGATCAACATCACACCTCTCACCGATGGATAATACAACAATTGTGTGGCGAACGACTCAGCGCTCACACCACCAATTCAATCACAACTCAGGGGTTAACACCCTAACGAAAGTACGAACATTATACATACATTCCCGGACCGCAAACAGGAACGGTATGTCTTAAAAATGAAAACCACCTTTGAAAAAAATGATTTGGAAACACTAGTTGATCTTGAGTATCACCTTTCAGAAAGTTGTACAAACATCATTGTCGAGACTTTGAAAACCATCATGCATTTGATAAAAATGAGGACACTTTCTTTTAGCGAAAAACTTTCAGAAATATTCGACCCTCGTGTCTAAGCAAAGCATTTCCAAAATTACTGGAATATAAAAAAAAATTCTTTTTTTTGGTCTTCAAGGTAGAAGAATTTTGAAATAGATAGTTGCGCTAGTAGGCTCCTCGAAAATACAATCCATTTAAAAGTACGTCTCGATTTTTATTTTCTAAGATACTCAAGGTTTTTTATAAATACAATAGGCCAGAATACCCAAAACTCACACGTATTGACATTCACTTACATTCATCACAACACACGCATCAACTCTCTCAAAATCAAGACAACACATGTCTTTTTTTGGAAAACAAACAGTCAAATATCACAGTCAAAAGGACATAAATAGCGACAACACTCCTCATAAAAAGGAAATATGAGTCACCCAATTGCACCACGAAACCAAGAATCTGCATAAAGATTCCATCACTTAACACATAATCATACCAGTAACTCGCATCAGACGAGGCACAATCACAAAGAAGGGAGACTTGCATCCACAGGTCGCACGAAGATGATGATTGCCCCACGATACTAATCATGACCAACAAACTCAGACAACGCATCGCGACACGACTACAACACACCGAAATGAGATAATATATGAATCTATATTATAAAAGCACAACAACAACAACACCAAGTATGTTCACAGGATTCACATAATCGTTTACGAAACACCACAATCGTAAAAACACACACGGTTTTGAAAGAGAGCCTTTAACGAGGCTAACCGAATCTTTTGAAAGTTCATTTCAAACAAACCAACAAACATACCAAGACGATCACCGATCATCATATCCACAAAATAAGAAATGTATGAACAATGTACTTGCCTCAAAACCACGATCGCAATGAGACGACGGACGGGATGCGGTCAAACAGCCCGGAACACTATCAAGAACACGATAGCACCACGAGTACTACGAGAATAACTCCACACGAATTATCCATCACCATACGGGATTCGGAATCCTCGAGCACCTATAATACTCCGAAAGGAACAATAAAAACAACGAAGATACGATTACCATGAGAATCAAGGTCAGAACAACAGAAATCCCACCAAACTATTGAAGGGAAACTCATTGGGACATTAAATCGAACACTTAACGCTTGATAACTCCCAAGAACACTCGAATCATGAATCGAGTTGAACAAACTCAAAATATGGATATACAATCCATAAAACAAGTTTAATAACAGCATCTAACTCTAATCGATTTATCGAAATCGGACGGAAAACGAAATCAAGAATAAAACTTCCAAAAAGGGTCAACTCCGAAGAATCAAGAAAATACCTCGGATTAATGACAAAGAACATGAATTGATGTTTTTAAACCACACCACAACTTGAAGAAGATGAAGTTCTCTGGGATTGATGATTGAAAAACGCCCAAAAATCGCCCAAGAGGAGGAGGAATGAAGGAAGAGATGAGATGAGCATTCATCTCACAAAATCCGCAGAAATAGGCTGATCTGCACTGTGTGCCACAGCACGGGCCGAGTGTGCCGCAGCCCACGGCCAAAAAAATTGCCCATCACTGGCTTAGTGCCGCGGCCCGCGGTACAGCCCGCTCCTTCGTAAAAAGGCACACGGTGTAGTCTTAGCTATTTCGACTCCGATTGACTCACCGTTTGAACCATTGGAAATCTAACTTTATGCTCTAAAATATTGAAAAGACTCAGAATTTTTGGAGTTTCCAAGAATTAATGGTGATTTTACAAAGTCGAATTCACACGTGGAAAAGTCGTTTAAGAACACGGAACTCAACAAAACAACACTAAAACGAACTCGGATAACAAAAAGTGTAGAATTAATCATTCTCGGAATGACTAAACGGTCACAATAGAGTCGCTAAGATGGACTTCTGCCAAAAAAGAAAATTACCGGAAATCAAAATTGCGGATATTACACCAGATCATCAAACCCTCTTCGTGGTGCCTTCAGCACGACATACCAACTGGATTTTTCATTATCCCGAGAGTAAAAAACTTTTTTAGCATGTGATGCTAAAATAAATGGATCTTTTTTACTTAGACCTTCATTGAGGTTAACTAAGGTGAATCCATCTACTTTCTTCACATAGAAGTAATGTTGGCCCAATCACAAAGGAATACAACCAAACGGAACTTATAAACGTCTAAGATCAAAATTTGTTTGAATATCCCATAATAATTTGATAAAGTATTTGCTTGTACGTGTACACCATAGTCTTGCGTAGAGACATTAGCGTCCACAGTATGAAAGCGGTTTCCATTAATAATAAAACCAGAGTGGGACATTGCACAATGCCTTAGCCCTTTAACAAGATACTTTAGCATTTCAGATGACTCGACACCAGTACTATCAGCGTCAAGTTTAATCTGAAGAACCCATACCAACAAGTTTTGTGTCAAGTATACATTGAAGTTTAATCATTAGTCAAGAAAAAAAAAGGACATCAATGGATCAAACCTTAGCTTGCAACCATTAGAAAAATTTCTCTAAATGTATTTTCTATAGCATGTTTGAATTAGATATCAACCGTTGGTCAGAGCACCGTAACTCTTCCTTATGAACCCTAATGAGAAAACAAACCGAGACGCACATATATGTATATGTAAGGCATCTATAAAATATCCATTATTTCAAGGAAATAAATACAAGTCACTAGAGATTTACTAACTCAATATAAGGTTCAGTTTCTTGACTATTAATAAGGAAACATAGATGTGCAACCTTATGTAACTCACCAGTCAATTGTAAAGGTCGGCCTTTAAGTAGTGTAGATCCTTCGATTATTGTTTCATTTTCAATGACATCATTTCGTTTTCGTTTGTTACCAAACAAAGAAGAGTTTTTCATGTATCTGCCACAAAACCTAACACACTCATCGACCAAGTAGCTTTCTGCAATACTTCCTTCCGGAGAAGCATGATTCTTAACATAACCTTTGAGGACCTTCATGTATCTAAAAGTTCATTAAGTTAAAATAACAGTAAGCTAAACATATATAACAACCATTATAGTTTATGATGAAAGTTATAAGCGCTAAATAATACCTCTCAAAAGGGTGCATCCACCTATAATGGACAGGCCCACATAATTTCGCTTACCTTCCTATGTGAATTGTAAGGTGAATCATTATGGAGAAAAATGATGGAGCGAAGTACCTCTCTAACAAGCACAAGGTCTCAAGAATTTCATCTTCTAGCTCCTCTAATCTTTTCTTATCAATTACTCTTTGGCACAACTTGTGAAAAAATAAAGATAAACGAAATAATGATTTTCGTAACCCTTCATGTAAAATCCCCTTAATAGCAACAGACAATAGTTGTTACCTTAAGACATGGTAATCATGAGACATCATCCCTAAATATTTTCCAGATGTAATCTTGATGCAGTATCCAATATTAGAGCAATATCCATCAGGAAACCTTTGCATCCATAGTGTAACACCCCGAGATATTCAGGATTATTACAGCACCATAAACCCTTGATGTAAGGATTTATTAGGCTAACAAATTTAAAACAACATTAATAAATGTCAACGGTAAAGTTATTTAATACATTACAGGTCTGGAAAATGTAAATCGGACAACTCCCGATAATACGCATCAAATACAACAAATAACAACAATGTACTCGAGTACTTTATTAAAACAAAACACAGCAAACAAACTCTCCCGGCCACAAACATCACTCTGCACCCTCGTCATCATGCAGCTCTAGTGGTTGTTTCCCCGCCTCCTGGATCCTGAACATAAAACAAATGTTCACCCCGAAGGGGTTACCACGACGATGCTAGTACAAGTACGATAATTACACAACAATGATTTAGTCAGCGACCCCTGAACAATAACATTAATAATATCAACAATGATAAGAACATGTTTCCCCAAAGAGAAACAATAACAAGACAATGCACAACACAACGTATCAATCTCAACATACTTGTTGTATTCCAGCGATCAAGCGCACACAGTATAGATTCCCATGATGATTCCGTCGGACCAACACATGGTGGAAGTACCCGTCCAACAATCCAGCGCACACAGCAATAGATTCCCATGATGATCCTGTCGGACCAACGCATGGTGGACAAAACAATCACAATACACATGTATGACACATAACAACATAATCGACATCAACCTGGATAAACATAATTAAAGTACTTACCTTAGAAAGATGGCAAGAAATAAATACTTCAACGACTTCAACAAACTCGAAGGCCGCTCATTCGATCAACCGTTCGCAAACCTCGAACCTTACACAAAAGAAAATAACGACAAACTCAACTTGCGTAATAAGGCTACCGCACAAACATGTTAAACGTTCCGACAAGCAACCGAACTAGTTATTATTATACGGCCGATTCCCGGTTAATTACTTAAAGCACACTACATCAAACGAATACCATACTACATGCGAAATGAAGGATCGTAATGGGGAAAACACGTTGATGTCTACGGATTTAGCATACTCAAAACGTCAAAAGCAACATTCCAATTCTGCCCATCAATTCTAATACATATTTCGGTTATCTAAACGAATTCATAATAAGGTAAGTACGTTCAACCGAATTCTAAGTTAATCCCACTTATGATTCTCATTCTTCCAAAAATAACTCGTCTTATCCAAGTTCTAAGTTCACCAAGATCGTTACACCAAGATCGTATCGTCCTAACCATTCATATGAAGATTATCAATCCAAACAATCTTTACAAATCCTGAATTATACGTGAAGAACAATTCCTACGTGCAGCATCTTGAATTCACCTAGTCTAGGTGATAACTTAATTAGTTCATTCATCCTATAAGCATCACGAAATTATCATCTAGGCAGGTTATAATCTTCGAAAATCGCATTCTTATGATAGGCATAATCAGGGTTCAACTATTCCCGATGAAAAAATCTAAGTTTCACTAATTCAATCCTCCTAAACTTGTTGTTCGATTCATAATGCTCAGACAAAGCTCAATAACCTCAGTAGCATGCTCATAATCATAGCTAAGAACATGAACTCTAGGTTGGTAAAGCATCACATACCTTAATATGGAAGGAAATGACAAAACACTTGGTAGAACTCATCACCGGATGCTTGAATGCAAATCTCCAACGCTCCTCGTCTTCAACAATCACATTTAGAGGCTGATATGAGAGGTTAAAGTCGTGAGAGTAACTCTACAAGTCGTAGAAGTCGGAAATGGGACGAAGGGTAAAGTGAGAAATGAAATGGAGGTGATGTCCGATTTATAGAAATGACCTTTAGCGTGCGCTAACGGGCTCACAGTCTACTATCTCTTTCTGTCTTCGGCCTTACGTACGCTAAATATCCTTATCGTACGTTAAACACAACATTTAGTGTACACTAACACCCTTTCATAGCTTGCGCTAACGACTTTATGAAGCTTACTGATCTCATTGTACTCTACTTAGCGTGCGCTATCATTTCTCTCATAATGTGCGCTAAGCACCGTTGACTCGACTTTTGCAAAAGTCGCCCAGGTTCATCCCGACATGTCCCTATCCAATATCCTTGATCCGATATCACCTACCAACCTGTCTCAATCATGTTGACCACACATATCTTACGCTAAGTGCCAACCTTTAGCGTGCGCTATTTACACATTTTAGCGTATACTACACTCATTGTTTAGCGTGCGCTAAATACGTGTAAATACATGCATGCATTAACATTAGTGAAATCTTACACTCGTCAATACCGAACTATGGAATACGGAGGGTCATATTTGGATTAATAATAATATATACGAAATGTCACAAGGTTCAAATATAGATAAAATACATATCAAATATCCGGGTATTACATACTCTCCCTCTAAAAAGAAGTTTCGTCCCGAAACTTAAGACGAAAATAATTTTGGGTATCTCAACTTCATGCTATCTTCAGTCTCCCAAGTTGCTTATTCGACTCCATGTCGTGACCATTGAACTTTAATCAAGAAGATTGCTTTATTCCTCAATTGCTTGACTCGACTTTCGAGTATCTTAATTGGCTTCTCCTCGAACGTGCCATCGTTAGCTACTTCGATCTCGCAAAAATAGATGACATGACTGGGATCCAGTATATACTTCTGTAACTGAGATACGTGAAAAACATTATGAACAAGACTCAGCAATGGCAGCAAGTCCAACCTGTACGCCAACTCCCCAACTCTTTCAAGAATCTCGAATGGTCCGATATATCTCGGACTCATCTTTCCTTTCCTTCCAAAACGAAAAATTCCTCGAGTAGGGGAACTTTCAGAAGTACGTGATCCCTAACTCCAAACTCTAAAGGGCGACGGCGCCCGTCTGCATAAGACTTCTGCCGGCTCTGGGCAGTCAACAGCCTTTCACGAATCAGAGCTACCTTCTCTTGAGTCTACACTATGAAATCGGGTTCCGTCCCGATTAAGTCAAACGAATCGTCCCAACATAAGGGGGATCTACATCTTCTTCCGTACAATGCCTCGAAAAGTTCCATCTTAATAGAAGCATGCCAATTAGTATTGTAGGTGAATTCAATCAACGACAGATGAATTTCCCAATCAGTCGACCAGTCTAAGGCACAAGCTCTCAACATATCTTCTACTGTTTGAATAGTTCTCTTGGACTATCCATCGGTTTGAGGATGATAATCTGTGCTAAAGTTTAGTTCGATACCCAAGGCTCTATGAACCGCTTTCCAAAAATATGACACAAAGCGACCATCCCGATCTGAAATAATGGTCTTCGGTGTACCATGCAATCGGACTATCTCCGCAATAAACACGCCTGCCAACCTCGGGTCCCCATGTATCCTTAATGCCCAGAAAATGAGCCGACTTGGTTAGACGATCAGCTATCACCCAAATCATATTCATCCCAGATCTGGCCCTCGGCATATTGGTGAAAAGTCCATCAATATATCTTCCCACTTCCATTCAGGTATCGTAAGCGGCTTCAACATTCCGGCAGGTCTCTGATGTTCAATCTTAACCTGCTGACAAGTTAAACACTTCGAAACGTAGTCTGCCACATCGTTCTTCATGTTGCCCCACCAAAAAAATATGTAGATCTTTATACATCTTACTGGTGCCTTGGTGAATGGAATAGGGCATACTCTGAGCTTCCTTCATGATTGTCTGCTTCAAAGCATCATTATGGGGAACACAAAGTCGACTTTGGAATCTCATAACTCCATCTTCATGAATTACAAATCCTGGGGCCTTGCCCTTGCCTACTTCATCATGTAACCGAATCATCAGACGATCATCTAATTGCTTAGATTTGATTTCTTCGATTATCGATGAAGTTAATTCCATCACACACAGTTTTCCTTAGACTCCTTGTAACCAAACTTCAATTCCTTCATGAATCAACTCTCGTTTAATGCTGGACTGGGACGTGAGCGTCTCCAGCATTCGAATAGAAGCGGGTTTGCGGCTCAGTGCATCAGCCACTATGTTCGTTTTTCCTGGATGATAAAGAATTTCCAAGTCATAGTCTTTAATCAATTCCAGCCATCTCATCTGCCGCATGTTCAACTCTTTCTGATTGAAGATATATTTAAGACTCTTATGATCTGTGAAGATCTGACAGTGAGTTCCGTACAAAAAGTGTCTCCATATCTTTAGGGCGAAAACAACAGCGGTCAGTTCCAAATCACTAGTTGGATAATTTACTTCATATGGCTTCAACAGTCGTGAAGCGTAGGTGATCACCTTCTCATTATGCATCAGTACACAACCGAGACCTTGATTTGAAGCGTCACTGTAAATACGAACCCTTCAGTTCCTCGCGGTAATGTTAAGATTGGAGCCGTTGTCAATCTCTTCTTAACTTCGTCAAAACTGGCCTGACACATCTCGTTCCATTCAAAGTTTTGGGTCGTCTGCAGCATTCTAGTAAGTGGATGGGTAATTTTGGAAAACCCTTCCATGAACCGACGATAATACCCCGCAAGTCCTAAGAAACTTCTAACTTCCTTCACGTTCTTAGGAGACTTCCATTCCAAAATTGGCTCGACTTTCTGGGGATCTACTCGGACCCCTTCCGCTGATACCACGTGACCAAGGAATATCACTTCCTTTAGCCAGAATTCACATTTTGAAAGTTTGGCATATAACTGCTCCATCCTCAAGAGGTTCAAAACGGTCCGTAAGTGTTGCTCATGCTCTACCGAACTCTTCGAGTAGACCAAAATGTCAGCGATAAACACAACTACGAATTTTTCCAAGTACTCTATGAATACTCGATTCATTAACTGCATAAACACAGTAGGCGCATTTGTGAGACCAAACAGCATCACTACAAACTCATAGTGCCCGTAACGAGTTCTGAATGTTGACTTCGGGACATCTGATTCTTTAATCCTCAGCTGATGGTATCCTGATCTCAACTCGATCTTTGAGAACACTTTTGATCCTTGCAACTGGTCGAACAAATCATCAATCCATGGCAACGGGTACTTATTCTTGATCGTCATCCTGTTTAGCTCTCGGTAGTTGATGCACAATCGAAGCGATCCATCTTTATTTCGAACAAAAGAACTGGTGCACCCCATGGCGAAACACTTGGCTGAATGTAATCTTTGTCCAGCAATTCTTCCAGTTGCTTCTTCAATTCATACATATCGGTAGGTGCCATATGATACGGCGCCTTAGAAATCGGCGTAGCTCCCGGTTCTAGCTCGATGGTAAACTCTACATCCCGTTGTGGAGATAGTCCAGGAAATTCGTTAGGGAACACGTCTAGAAATTCTCTCACAACATGAATAGCTGAAAGCTCTACTCTTCCTTCTTGTTTCTTCATCGCATAACATCAGTACCATATACAGCCCTACTTTAGTAGTTTGACGGTTTTTATAGCTTTAATCACTTTCCCTGAGCTTCCTGGTCTCCATCCTTCGAATAGTAATTCGGATCCATCTTCGGCAATCATCGAGATATTCCTATTCTGGTAGTTCATAATATCTCCATATCGGTTAAGCCAATCATATCCAAGAATTAGGTCATCTCCTTGGATCTCTACTACGATCAGATTTGAAATCTAGTCTTTCCCTCCAATTATTACAGGAAAATCTCTAGTTTCTAAATTCCCCATAATTCTTTCCCCACTGGGTAAACCCACAATATAAGGTTCACATTCATGAAAACAAGAAATGATCAAACGATTAACACAGACAAGGATATAAATGAGTGTGTAGCCCCTGTATCGAACAAAACACTAACTGGTTGCGGAAGGATCTGAACGGTACCTGATGCAATAGCTGCATTGTGATCATCTGTCCTACTCATATCATAAAGGTGTGGAGGATGGGATAATGCACTCGACGTTCCCTTTCGGTCGAACTATCCTCTGCCTCTTCCTCGACCAAAACTCTGGGGTGGCTGGACACTCTGCTGCGTCTACGGGACACTCGCCTCTTTCTGGACCGGCTGCGAAATACGATCTCCAAATAGTTTAGTGGAATCCTTGCAGAACATCGCTTGATGCCCTTCCTGTCCGCATTCATAACATGTCACCAAAGAATGAAAACAGTCACGCCACAAGTGTCCTGGACGACCACAATTAAAACATTGTTTTGCCGTATTAGTAAAGGCTGGTACAGATTTGGGGTTCCTTCTGCTTTTGGATGGTTGTGGAGGTTTCTTGAATGAGTGGAAATATGATTGAGCCTTGCGGGTGTAATATCCGCAATTTGAATTTCCGGTAATTTTATTTTTTTGGCGGAAGTCCATCTTAATGACTCTATTGTGACCATTTTGTCATTCCGAGAATGATTAATTCTACACTTTTTGCAACCCGAGTTCGTCTCAGTGTCGTTCTGTTGAGTTCCATGTTCTTAAGCGACTTTTCCACGTATGAGTTCGACTTAGTAAAATCACCATTAATTTTTGGAAACTCCAAAAATTCTGAATCTTTTCAATATTATAGAGCATCAAGTTAGCTTTCCAATGGTTCAAACTGTGAGTCAATAGGAGTTTGGACGAGGGAGTTATGGTCGAAATAACTAAGACACACTCATGTTGCAAGTTTGGCCAACCCGCCTATACCGGGGGCCGCGGCTCCTGCCGGCAGGGCCGCGGCACACTGCCGAGTCATTGCTGCAGCACACTGCCAAGCACTGGGGGCAGATTTTGGCCCTGTGCCACGGCACACTGGGCCGGGCCGCGGCACACTGGGCCGGGCCGCGGCACACAGTGCAGTCTGCACTATAATTACATTTTTTAAGAGGATCAAGCTCATTTTTCATACTATATCCGAGATAGAGGGTTTGTGGGAGAAAGTTTCATCATCAATCACTTGAATACTCAATTCTTCATCATTTTCATTCGGTTGTGAAGCTCGGATCGTCGATCTAACGCGTATTCATCGAATCAAAGTGTTTGGATCTTCAAAGGTAATATTCTCAAACCTCTTGGATTTCGATTTGTGTTGATATATGATGCTTTGGACGTTATAATCATGTTGTATGAAGAGATATACATATGATTGTGAGTATGTATGAATATTCATCGGATTATTGAAAGGTTATTCAAGAACACTTTGAATATTGAGTTAGATTTGGGGGTTTTCGATTAATTGTTGTTGAAATCACGAATTTGAATATTCATGTTGGATTATTGATCATATTGAAGATGTTTTGTTGGTTTGAAACACTTCTTGGGGATTTGATATTGGTATTATTGAGGTTTGGTTGTAAACAATCGAAGTTTGGCCTCAACGTGTTCGATATAATGCCCCAATGAACATGGTTTAGTCGTATCGACGTTTTGAGTTAGTTATATTCGTGTTTAATTCGTATGTTGAACAGATTTTTGGTAATTGTGTTATTCGAGGTTGTTCGAGCGACCGGTAGTTTCCTTAGGACGTTGTTCGAGAGAGATCGTATCATCACCGGTGTTAAGTTAAGTTAATTCTTACTCAGTTAAAGGGATATTCATTCCTTTCGTTGTTGTTCATTCATAATCATAATTCATTCATATTGTATTAACCGTATCGAGACTTGTCATTGTCAATTAATCACTTGATGCGAGCAGCGGTTCCAATCATTTCATTGAGCTGTCATTCATTTCACTATCATTTCATCTCGGTGAGTCATTATTGATTTCGATGTCACTTTTGTTATCTCGTGGCATTCCGGGTCATACTGGCGTGCCGGTTGGTATGTGTATGACTTTCATGTCGGGCACATATTAAGTCATGTGTTGGTTGTTAGCCTCACATTGGACTGTGCACACGAGAAGATCACTTCGTGAGACTGATTAGGTACAAGACCACACGTGTATTCGATCGATACTCGATGGTGGCTTGTGCACGAACATATTTCCATCCCGGGCGTAGTGTGGCGCCACCCTTTGAGCCGTACCGTTAGTTGATTCATACAGCATGTTTGATTTCGTATGTTTTCAACAATATTGGGTTATAATATAACTGATTCATTTTTTATCGAACTTGTGGTTTATATAGCATATATATGATTGTGTTTATTCAACTCTTGAGGATTGTTGTTCTGTGTAACTGACCCCGTTGGGGGATTTTGTTTTTCAGGTCGTGGCAAGGATAAGGCACGGGAAGAGAACATTGACGGCGAGGAGTCCCAGTGATACTAGTAGGGGGCCCCAGTCCTTTCATTCACCATGTTTCCTTATTTTATTTCCGCTGCAGATTTTCGTTTGGATTTTGAGTTCATTCAGTGTTGTATATTTTATCTCCATATAAAATATACTTGTATTCGGTCATTTCCTTGGGTGTGTTGTAATAAAACTCCTCATCGGAGTAATTAATGATGTAATGTGGTTCGGTACTACATTTACCCTGTGTATTTCATTCATTTTCACTCGCCTGGTGGGTCCCAATCGGGGGTCCACGGCAATGTAATATCCGCCTAGTTTGGGGTGTTACAGAGTTGGTATCGGAGCATGGTTTTGAATACTACCTTCCGAGTCATGTCTCATTTGAAATCATCGTTCATCAGACTAGTATCATTGGACTTTCGTATCATGTGTGACCTGTGCAAGAGCCGAGCCCTTCAGACCAAAGAATAGTAAGATTTCCACATTTATCATTTTCATTTGTAACCATGTTGATCATGTTAACTCATTAATCACTCAATTCATTTCATCACTCAGTTGTTAATCTTGAGGATCATATCATTAATCTTGTTAACTTGTTCAAGATAATCATTTCAAGAATATCATCAGATAATCATGTCACCTCAGTTAATCATTCATGTAATCACGGTGTTAGAGCGCGTATACTCATTTTCATCATTTCATGACGTAAATCATAATGCGGTACTCATACGATATCTATGATTATCATGCGACCTTCCTACTTCAGTATGGAGAGAGCTGTCAGGGGATACACGGGGAGGGGCCGCGGTGCGGGCCGAAATCCGGGAAATAATCACTCACTACCAGGAAGTCGTACCCAGGAGTCAGCTCGTTCGGAAGATGTTCGGGTTGATCCACTCACTTTTATGCAGGTCATGATGACCCATATGCAATTGCTCAATCAGCATTGCGCCACTCTGGCCGATTTAATCGAGAGAAGTCTCCCGTGTGAGCCTGCTGCTAAGGAAATTGCTGAGCAACAACCTTCATCTGTCAGCAAGAAATCAACGAAGCGTAATCAGTCTGAAGGCGGTCAGTCTACCTTCAAGAAGCCTCGTGCGGAACCTAACGTTTTTGAGCGACCTCCTACGGCGTCTAATCTTGCGGGATCTCATCCCCGAGCGGCCAGATCAGCCATCACCTGTTTCAACTGTGGAGCGTCGGGTCATTACAGCACTAAGTGTCTGAAACCGTCTATCACGTGCCATAATTGTGGGATTTTTGGGCATAAGGCCCATTTTTGCCGAAGGGACCCCAAGCCGACTCTGGCAGCATCTCGGGCCCCGAAGCAATCAGTGATTCAGAATCAGACTGCTCTGTCAGCGTCGTTTAAGACGACGGAAGCGAATAAAGGCAGAACTCATATTTATCAGATGGGAGCATCCGGTTCGGGGTCCGGAAAGCCCCGAATTTACGAGATGAAGAAGACCGGCGATCCAGAGGCCTGGATGATCTCAGGTACACTCGATATTCTATCTCAACCTGTGTGTACCCTTTTTGATACTGGTGCATCGCATTCTTTTATTTCCGAATCATGTTTGAGTAGACTACGTCTGGGTAGTGCTCCTAGTTGTGAGCCTTATGTCATCGGTCTACCTGATGGTAGAAGGATTATCGGGAATCGTGAGATCAAGGATTGTCCGATTCAGCTTCATGGCCGTGATTGGTTAGCAGACCTAATCGTGGTAGATTTGCCGAGAGACGATGTCATTCTGGGTATTGATTGGATGGATCATCATGATGCCGTCATTAGTGTTCGTAAACGTATGATCACTATGATTTCCATCGTTGGAGTCGAGTGTGTATTTCAGGGAGGTGATCCCCGTTGTTCCGGAAGAATCATTAATATGATGAAAGCAGTAAATTACTCAACCAGGGATGTTCTATCATTCATTATATATCATTGTCATGGATTGACCATTCTAAGGCGATCGAGATGTTCCATCATTCCTTATATCATTGTCATCGATTGACCATTCTAAGGCGATCGAGATGTTCCATCATTCCTTATATCATTGTCGTCAATTGGCCATTCTAAGGCAATCGAGGTGTTCAATCATTCATTATATCATTGTCATCGATTGGCCGTTCTAAGGCAGTCGAGGTGTTCAATCATTCATTGTATCATTTTCATCGATTGGCCGTTCTAAGGCAATCGAGGTGTTCAACCATTCTTGGTATCATTATTATCGTTTGACGATGTACTCCCAGACGAGCTACTTGTTTTACCTCCACCGAGGGATATGGAATTCACGATAGACTTGGAGCCTGGTACGTCCCCATTATCGAAGGCATCGTACCGGATGGCCCCGATTGAAATGCAGGAATTGAAGAATCAATTAGAGGATTTGACCGAGAAGGGTTATATCCGACCGATTGCGTCCCCGTGGGGAGCA
This sequence comes from Orobanche coerulescens, assembly GCA_033398695.1. Taxonomy (NCBI): domain Eukaryota; kingdom Viridiplantae; phylum Streptophyta; class Magnoliopsida; order Lamiales; family Orobanchaceae; genus Orobanche; species Orobanche coerulescens. The sequence goes on from CM065808.1 coordinate 79,055,762, forward strand.
CCAGTGTTGTTTGTCAAGAAGAAGGATGTTTCGTTTCGTGGGTGTATTAATTATCAGGAGTTGAATAGGGTGACGATCAAGAATAAGTACCCTCTACCCCGTATTGATGATCTCTTAGATCAACTTCAGGGAGCTTCAGTATTTTCCAAGATCAACTTAAGATCTGGATATCACCAGTTGCGCATTCGAGAGTCGGATATCGCGAGGGCGGCGTTTCAAACACGCTATGGCCATTATGAGTTCGTGGAGTTAATTAATGCACTAATGCACCTGCGGTATTCATGGAGTTAATGAATCGGGTCTTCATCGAATTTTTGGATCAGTTCGTGGTTGTCTTTATTGATGACATTTTAATTTATTCTCATGACCGGGAGGAGCACGAGTTTCACCTTCATCAGGTACTCGACGTGTTGAGACGAGAGCAACTTTTTGGGAAGTTTCTCAAATGTGAGTTCTGGATGTCCGAAGTGACGTTTCTCGAACATGTAATTTCATCAGATGGAGTTCGTGTCGACCCTCAGAAGACGGAGGCTATCCGATATTGGTAACCTCCGAAGAATGTTAAGGAAATCCGAAGCTTTCTTGGATTAGCCGGTTATTATCAGCGGTTTGTGGAAGGATTTTCAAAAATCACCCAACCAATGGCGAACCTTTTTGCGAAAGGATGAGAAGTACACGTGGTCCGACGCGTGTCAGCGGAGTTTTGAGGAACTCAAGAGCCGGTTAATTTCAGCACCTGTCCTTTCTTTACCGCAAGGGACGGAAGGATTTGTGGTTTATAGTGATGCGTCTGGACAGGGTCTCGGATGTGTACTCATGCAGAACGGGAAAGTTATTGCTTATGCTTCACGGCAATTGAGACCTTACGAGGTTAATTATCCGACCCATGACCTGGAGCTAGCAGCCGTGGTGTTCGCATTGAAGATTTGGCGTCATTATCCTTATGGCATTACCTATCAGTTATTCACCGATCATAAGAGTTTAAAGTATATATTTACTCAGAAGGAGTTAAATATGCGGCAGAGACGGTGGTTGGAACTGATCGAAGATTATGATATCGAGATACTTTACCACCCGGGCAAGGCAAACGTTGTTTTCGATGCCTTCAGTCGTAAGTCCGTTCAGGAGCAGATGCTTGATCGATTAACAGTTCAGAAGGAATTTCAACAGGAATTTCTGAGACCCGAGATCAAGGTCTGGTTACAGCGAGTACAAGGGCAACTTTGTACGTTGGAGATTTCATCGCCACTTGAGGAGGCGATCAGGGAGAATCAGGGTTCGGACCCATTTTTGTTACGCATTCGAGAGGATGTGAGTCAGGGAAAAGCCCCCCGATTTGTGGTCCACGAGGATGGACTTTTGCGTTTTAAGAATCGGTTGTGCATTGAAAAACTCGATTTTGAGAGAAGCTCATGCTACCCCTTACTCCATTCATCCGGGGTCTAGAAAGATGTACCAAGACTTGAAACAAAATTACTGGCAGAGTAATACGTAGCGAGAAGTCATGGAAGTTGTTTCGAGATGTTTGACGTGTCAGCAAGTCAAGATAGAACATCAGCGACCGGCGGGTATGCTGAAACCGCTCCCGATGCCAGAGTGGAAGTGGGAGGATATTTCAATGGACTTCATCACGAGTTTGCCGACGAGTCATCGTGGCATGAATACAATCTAGGTAATTGTGGATCGCCTAGCTAAATCAGCTCATTTCCTTGAGATTAAAGATACGTGGGGTCCCGAGAGACTTACCCAATTGTTTATCAAAGAGATAGTGAGATTGCACGGTACACCTAAAGTATCGTTTCCAATCGTGATGGACGATTCGTGTCTCATTTTTGGAAATTAGTTCATCGTGCTATGGGAACTCAGCTTAATCTCAGTACAGCTTTTCATCCTCAGTCCGACGGACAATCGGAGAGGACTATTCAGACTTTGGAGGACATGTTGAGGGCATGTGTTCTCGATTGGAAAGATGATTGGGAAGCCCAACTACCGTTGATTGAGTTCACGCATAATAATAGTTGGCATGCTTCGATTAAGATGGCAACTTACGAGGCTTTGTACGGTCGTCGTTGTCGATCTCCTTTGTGTTGGGATGACTTATCAGAATCAATCGGCACCGAGCCCGATATACTTATATCCTCCCGTGAGAAGGTAGCTTTGATCAAGAGTCGTTTGTTGACCGCTCAGAGTTGACAGAAATCTTATGCAGACAATCATCGCCGACCATTAGAGTTCGAGACAGGTGACACCGTGTTGGTCAAGGTATCCCCGAGTCGAGGTATCTTCCGTTTTGTGAAGCGGGGAAAGTTGAGTCCGAGATTCATTGGACCATTTGAGATTTTGGATCGAGTAGGCGAGCTAGCTTATCGATTGGCCTTACCTCCGGCGTTGAGCCGAATTCATAATGTGTTTCACATCTCTCAGCTACGGAAGTATGTTGCCGATCCGAGTCACATGCTTCAGTTCGACGAAATCGATATCGCAGATGATCATTCGTATGAGGAGCGTCCCATACGAGTCTTAGAGCGGCGAATCAAACAGTTGAGTAATAAGGCGATTCCTTTGGTTAAAATTCAGTAGTCGAGTCACGAAGTCGAAAAGGCTACTTGGGAAATCGAGGATAGTATGCGGAAGAGTTATTCTGATTTGTTTCACCCTTAGTTTCGAGGACGAAACTATTTTTAAGGGGGGAGTATGTAATATCCGCAATTTGGATTTCTGGTAATTTTATTTTCTTGGCGGAAGTCCATCTTAGCGACTCTATTGTGACCATTTCGTCATTCCGAGAATGATTAATTCTACACTTTTTGCCATCCGAGTTCGTCTCGGTGTCGTTCTGTTGAGTTCGATGTTCTTAAGCGACTTTTCCACGTATGAGTTCGACTTCGTAAAATCACCATTAATTTTTGGAAACTCCAAAAATTCTGAATCTTTTCAATATTATAGAGCATCAAGTTAGCTTTCCAATGCTTCAAACGGTGAGTCAATCGGAGTCCGGACGAGGGAGTTATGGTCGAAATAGCTAAGACACACTCATGTTGAAAATTTGGCCGACCCTCCTGTACCGGGGGCCGCGGCTCCTGCCGGAAGGGCCGTGGCACACTGCCGAGTCACTGCTGCGGCACACTCGGCCGGGCCGCGGCACACTGCCGAGCACTGGGGGCAGATTTTGGCCCTCGGCCGGGCCGCGGCACACTGCCGAGCACTGGGGGCAGATTTTGGCCCTGTGCCGCGGCAGACTGGGCCGGGCCGCGGCACACAGTGCAGTCTGGACTATAATTACGTTTTTTGAGAGGATCAAGCTCATTTCTCATCCTATATCCGAGAGAGAGGGTTTGTGGGAGAAAGATTCATCATCAATCACTTGAATACTCGATTCTTCATCATTTTCATTCAATTGTGAAGCTCGGATCGTCGATCTAACGCGTATTCATCGAATCAAAGTGTTTGGATCTTCAAAGGTAATATTCTCAAACCTCTTGGATTTCGATTTGTGTTGGGATATGATGTTTTGGACGTTATAATCATGTTGTATGAAGAGATATACATATGATTATGAGTATGTATGAATATGAGGAGAAAGATATTCAATCCCTTCGAATAGAGAAACCGAAACATGCGTTTCCGATCCTCCTAGGGGCCTAGCTTCGTTACGCGAGAAGGTGTAGGCAGGAGCCGACGGGGTGAAAGGTTATTCAAGAGCACTTTGAATATTGAGTTGGATTTGGGGGTTTTCGATTAATTGTTGTTGAAATCACGAATTTGAATATTCATGTTGGATTATTGATCGTATTGAAGATGTTTTGTTGGTTTGAAACACTTCTTGGGGATTTGATATTGGTATTATTGAGGTTTGGTTGTAAACAATCGAAGTTTGGCCTCAACGTGTTCGATATAATGCCCCAATGAACTTGGTTTAGTCGTATCGACGTTTTGAGTTAGTTATATTCGTGTTTGATTCGTATGTTGAACGAATTGTTGGTAATTGTGTTATTCTTAGTTGTTCGAGTGACCGGTATTTTCCTTAGGACGTTGTTCGAGAGAGATCGTATCATCACCGGTGTTAAGGTAAGTTAATTCTTACTCAGTTAAAGGGATATTCATTCCTTTCGTTGTTGTTCATTCATAATCATAATTCATTCATATTGTATTAACCGTATCGAGACTTGTCATTGTCAATTAATCACTTCAGTCACGAGGAACGACGGTTCCAATCATTTCATTGAGCTATCATTCATTTCACTATCATTTCATCTCGGTGAGTCATTATTGATTTCGATGTCACTTTTGTTATCTCGTGGCATTCCGGGTCATACTGGCGTGCCGGTTGGTATGTGTAGGATTTTCATGTCGGGCACATATTAAGTCGTGTGTTGGTTGTTGGCCTCACATTGGACTGTGCACACGAGAAAATCACTTCGTGAGACTGATTAGGTATAAGACCACACGTGTATCCGATCGATACTCGATGGTAGCTTATGCATGGACACATTTCCATCCCGAGCGTAGTGTGGCGCCACCCTTTGAGCCGTACCGTTAGTTGATTCATACAGCATGTTTGATTGCGTATGTTTTCAACAAGATTGGGTTATAATCTAACCGATTCATTTTTGATCGAACTTGTGGTTTATACAGCATATATATGATTATGTTTATTCAACTCTTGAGGATTGTTGTTCTGTGCAACTGACCCCGTTGGGGGATTTTGTTTTTCAGGGCGTGGCAAGGCTAAGGCACGGGAAGAGAATATTGACGGCGAGGAGTCCCAGTGATACTAGTAGGGGGCCCCAGTGCTTTCATTCACCATGTTTCCTTATTTTATTTCCGTTGCAGATTTTCGTTTGGATTTTGAGTTCATTCAGTGTTGTATATTTTATCTCCATATAAAATATACTTGTATTCGGTCATTTCTTGTGTTGTAATAAAACTCCTCGTCAGAGTAATTAATGATGTAATGTGGTTCGGCACTACATTTACCCTGTGTATTTCACTCATTTTCACTCACCTGGTGGGTCCCAGTCGGGGGTCCACGGCAATGTAATATCTGCCTTGTTTGGGGTGTTACAGCGGGTCCCACTATTCTTATGTTCTGAAAAACCACCAGTGACCTTTTGCTTCTTGGATTCAGAAAACTTTTCCATAGCTGCTACCTTCATTTCGTATGCAAAGCTTTGTCTTGATACTGGAGGAGAGTGGTGCATTCAAAACCTGACATGTACCTCTGTATCTACAACTTCATTCTCATGTCGAAATGAATTCGCATCAGTTCTGTAATACCCGAGATTCTCATTTCCAGTTATTTTTTAATTTTTGTCGGTTGTGCCGGTTATTTTGTTCTGTTGGCGAGTACTTGAGTATTCCCCTATCTTGGGTACGGCGGATGTATCGTGTTGTGACGTTTTCATCGGGTGCGACTTATCGTTACGTAAGTTGAGCTAATCGTATGTCGTATTTCATTATTGTTCGTCTCTTTCCGGATCATCGTTGTGGTTCTATCGAAATTTTTGGTTTGTGGTAGAATCGTTTTGCAACCAGAATTTTTCCGGCCAAACCTGCCAAACACGGTGCTGCCGAGCGCCGGGTCCTGCGTCGGGTGGCCGTGCATTTTGGCCTGGTTGGCCCTCTGCCAAGACACGACCGAGACACCCGCGCAAGTTTTTGCGCCGGGTGATGCGCCGTGTCGGACACGGCCGAGACACACGCGCAAGTATCTTGCACCGGGAGTTGCGCCGTATCGGTCAGCTCGCGCACTGACCCGAAACACGGAGATAAACACGACGCTCGTTGGGCCATTTGTTGTGCCGTTTTCCGCACGAGTATAAATATGACCGAGCAGTCAGGTTTCACTCATTTTTCCCATTTCACCTTCGTTCCTTCCGCAGCCAAGTCTTGGAGAACTGGAAGACATGTTGTTAAACTATCAATCCACAAAGTTCCTGAGTCCATATCCTCTATTAATCATTCCGTAACCTCCTCCGATCGACCGAATCAGGGTAATTTTTCCTAAAATCCTAGTTTTGGGAAAATTGGGGATTTTGCTTGATTTCGTCCGTTTAGTCCGAATTAACCTAGATCAGTGATGGATTATTGATTATTAAGTTATATTCTACCAATTTTCTCGTTGTTCTATGGTTTGATTCGTCGTTTTGTTGAGTTCCTAATCGACGCCTTGAAGGTGTCCAGTAGAATGTCATAGAGGGGATTCGGGCATTCTACGATTATTCTTCCTCATACAATCTTTGATTTATTGATGATATTATGTTAGGCTGAGGTTCCTTGCGAATAACTCGGGTCGGAACTCTTCCGTTCGTAGTCTTCTTCAAGGTTTCAAAGCTTCCCTAACGATCGTGTTTTCATTGTTTTCGCCCGGGAGATTGTAGGTGTTCGAGGTTTCCCGGTTCAGCCGTGTTCGTCGGAGTGTCCGATATCAATTATCGAGGCAAGTATCTTGCCCATACATTTCATGTTTCGTAGACGTAATAGTTGGTAATTGATTATATGTGCAATTCGAATGTTTTAATGAACTTTCAAAAGGATCGGTATATTCTCGATAAATGTGTTTCAAAAAATAACTTGTATGTTTTGGGAGTAAATGTGCTTTCTTGTATATGTGTATTAGTGTTGCGTGGTTGTGATTATATTATGTGATTATAGTAGACCTTTTCCACTGGTTGAAGATTGTCTATTGATGCATGTACTCGTTTGGTGAATATGTGGCGTTGTGTGATATTAGTTGTTACTCCTTGTAAGGAGGTTGTGATGCTTAGTGTTGTTTGGTAATGGTATTTGCTTGTTGTTGTGTGATTGTTGTAAGTGATGTTGCCACCGGGTAATATTTGTTGAATCTCCGAGGTCCGTCCTTGCTAGTAGGGATCGGGTGTGACCGTGGAATTATCCAATCGGGTATGTCTTGCTGGGACTCCGAGGTTCATGTCTTGCTAGCCCGATGCCGGGATAACTTGTGGGGTTATCCAATCCGGGTATGTGTTGCGGGGACTCCTAGGTTCGTAGCTTGTTAGCGCAATGTCGGGATAACTTATGGTTGTGGTTTGGTTGTGTGACGTACGTGTCATGGGTTCCGATCGGGTATGTCTCGTGGAGACTCCAAGGTTCGTGTCTTGCTAGCCCGATGCCGGGATAACTATGAACGTATGTTATGATTGTGGTTATTCACTCGGGTATGTTCTGTGGGAGCATCTGAGGTTCGTGGCTTGCTAGCACGGGGCGCGAATAATCATTGGGAATATGTTGATATGTATGATTGGGTCGTGGACCCCGTGTTTTGTGATCGGAATGGTATGCTTGGGTCGTGGACCCCATGTTTTGTTTTTGGTATTGTATTTTAGAAAAATGATCTTTGGACTGTGTCCCCCGGTGGTTTCGATAAGTGAGAATTCTCAAATGTTTTCAAAACTCCACAGATCTTAAAATGTTTTCTCAAAATGTATATCGAGATACATTCCCAACTTTCGTGTTTCGAACTGTTTTATTCAAGCAAATTATATCAGGAAGTCTGTTGTTATTTATGTCTGGATGACTATTCACGATAGTTATGTTCCTGGAGTGATATGTGTATGGCTTGTATTTGTATTCTATACTTGCACTAGCAAAACAGTGGAGTTTTGCTAACCCCCGAGTAATCGGGGGTTGGATGTCTGTATTGCATCCAGGTACTTGCAGGTTATTGGGGAGAAAATCACAGGATTGGTATGAGGGATGATGGAAGGACGGCAATACTAATCACATGAAGACCAGTGTTGAGTATTTTGGTAACGTCTTGTTGTTTTGTCTTTCTGTTATGTTATTTTCCCGTCTTATGGAAGTGTTGATGTATTCTGACCCCTGCGTGGGTATGAGTTCCGAGAAAGAGTTATGTATAAGGATGTGTATGTTGTGGTAAAAGACCAAATCGGTCTAACAGTTTAATATTTAGCCATGTCGGCATGTATTGTGTTGTTGTGAATTCTGTATTTAGCCTGGTAGATCCTCACGGAGAGGGTTTGCGGCGTTGTAATATTCCCGAGTGGCTTGGGGGTGTTATAGAATATGGTATCAGAGACAGGTTGTGGAAACCTAGGCTGTCGGGTTGAGTTGTGTGTTGTCGAGTCTTGTCTTGTCGGATTGTGTCTGACTGAGTCGTGTCACAACGTGTGTCAGTGATGTCGGTCGTGATTTGTATCAAGGTGCAACCCTCATCTTTGTTCGACCTATGGACGTAAGTCTCCCTACTATATCATGCCTTGAGTGTTACGAGACTTGCGTGATTCTATATTGTGAAGTGGTGTTTAAATGTGAATTGTGAATACGTAACCTATGCTTGTTTGTTTCACGTATTGTGCTGGAATGAAGAGTGGTGCCGGTGTATATGTGTGTGTATATATATATATATCTTTGTATAAATCGGTTTTACATGAGTAATGGATTTGGTGTCGCTACGCAAGGAAAGTTCATCGGTGTGATATTTTAAAGATTTAAATATTTTTGGGGAGTCATGTAAATTTTATTTTAAAACATCCCTCAAGGGAGAAAAAGTTATGATTTTCGTATGACGACCTCAAGGCATAAATTTTGAGAATTTAAACTATTAAAATTACATTTTCATCATGTATTATAATTTTTCAAAACATGATTTTTAAACTCAAATGAGGTCTACCAAAATTACTCAAGACGTGACTCTCGCTTTTAACTTTCGGTTTCATGATGGTCAGTCAGGATGTATGTGGTGATGTTGATATTATTGTTTGAACAATGGTGCTCGGGATTGTGATTAAATTGGTGGTGTGAACATTGAGTAGTTTGATATACACTTGTTGAAGTAGCCCTCCTTATTGGGAGGTGAAATTTCGGTTTTGAATGACAATTGTCTTTTGATGGTTGCTCGTGAGATGTTGTAATTATGTGAATCGATGGCAATTAGATTCGTATGTTGTTGTTGGTTATTTGTAACACTCGGTTCTAATAATATCGTATATATGTTCGCAATCATGTTGCTGAAGTAAAGCAGTTAGCGCACGCTAAGTATGAGGCTAGCGCGCGCTAATGTGGCATGGGTAGTGCATGCTAATCTTGTTGTAGCGTGTGCTAATCAGTCTAGACATAGGCTATAGGACTGCATTTTTGTAGCCGTTAGGTCTAACTTTTGCGGTCGTTACATCGATCATCTGCGACCGTATTCTATGTGTGTAGTCTAGTGATGACAACTGTTGTGTGTGAATGTGTTATGACTTTTCATCACGCTAGGTGGTAATGGGTTGTGTTTGATGAGTTGATAAATTATGCATGCTGTGTGTGTGTTCGAAAACACCTTCCTGAGGATTTCATAAACTTGTGCAAGTTGTGGAAAATCATTTTTCGAAATGTTTTGACGGTGCGATTAATCGGCGGCTTCGTATGAACTTTGAAAAGTATTTGAAATTAGCGAGCCAACCTTGGGTTCTCAAATAAAACCCCGACGATATTTGAAAGAGTTGTTTTAAAGTACTTTGGACATCTTATAAAATGTTATCGTCATGGATATCTTGATGATGTTGTTTCTAAAGAAACTGATATTAACGGAATGTTAGTTTGCAAATGTTTTCAAAGCGAGATGATTAAGACTTATAATTCATGGTTGTGATAAAGCCACTCGTGGTATCAAAAATATTTTCAAATTTTATTTCGGAAAAATATATATGAGTTCCAAAGGTTTTCAAATGATATTATCTAAATAGATACCTTGTGGGGATTTGAGAAGAACGTTATAAATGGTTAATTATATTGGTGTATAGTTATTATGGCTGTGTTTGAACTGGTATGGGTCATAATACTTTTGTTGATGTGATTATTTAAATGGTTGGTTATTATAGCAAGTTCCGAGTATCGCAATTGTAAGTTTGAATTCGTGTAATTATCCAGAGTGGGCCCTCTTATCGTGTTGCTATTAGATACCTTATGTCGATATGTTGTGCTGCGTTCGTATTTTAGCGTATCGTTTGAGATGTTAGGTTTCATCGTGCTGAGTGGTTACTTGTTCAGTATACCAAGGGCAGAGGTCGTGTCGTCACCAGGGTACAGATGGTCATGGAGATCAGATGCGGGACCAAGTAAAGATTTCCGGGAAGGTTGCTATGCTAGCACATCGCTCTCGTTGTTTTGGTTTCAGGGGAACAAACGTCTCCCAATAATGATAGAGTGTAATAATCATTTTTCTTTCGCCATCGTGTTGTTCGATCCTAATGACTCGTTTGTGTTCGTTAATATTTTATGAACTTGTTTTATTCTTCATTTTCATTGTTCGAGCAAGTTCAGATATTGTTCGGATTAATCCATCTATCGTTGTAATTTTTCCGAGTTCGGTTCGATTTCCGTGAACCCTATGTGAAATAAGCATCTTGTAGTTATTACAAGATCAATTAATGTCTCGAGTTGAGGTGTAAACTGCGGAGTTCTTGTTCCATCGTTGTTGTTCTAATCGTTGACGTTCGATCATTGTTGTTCGATCGTTGTTGCTTGATCATATTTGTCCGATTGTTGTCGTTTGATCTCATATCGCGATTATTGAGCATCTTAACCTTTTCGTAATTTTCCAGAGTTCCAAATGATGGTCTTTATATCGGATGTTCCAAATCTTTGGGACTATAAAGATTTCATACTTGCTCAGCGTTAAACTTATGTTTTGGGTTGTGGTGTTGTTCAGATTTATCTACCGTAGTGATGTTTGTTCGTTGCATTTTGTTATCGCTCTGGCGTAGCCAAGCGGACTGTAGCAGTTCTGTATTGCGTGAGGTTTGTTGGGTGCTATCAGCAATAGATAATGGGTGTTATCTAGAGTTGCCCTGTCTTGATTGTTTCATGTTTTAAGTTTTGGGACGAAACTTATTTTTAGGGGGTAGAATGTAATACCCAATATTCTCATTTCTAGTTATTTTTGAATTTTTGTCGGTTGTGCCGGTTATTTTGTTCTGTTGGCTAGTACTTGAGTTTTCCCCTATGTTGGGTACGGCATGTTGTACCGTGTTGTGAGATTTCATCGGGTGCGACTTATCGTTGCATAAGTCGAGCTAATCGTATGTTGTATTTCCTTATTGTTCGTCTCCTTCCAGATCGTTGGGTGGTTCTATCGGAATTATCGATTAACCGGAATTTTTCTAGACAAACTTGACGAAAAATGCGCTGCCAAACACGGTGCTTCCGAGCGCCGAGCCCTGAGTCGGGTGGCCATACGTTTTGGCCAGGTTAGCCCTCTGCCGAGACAAGGCCGAGACACCCGCGCAAGTGTTTGTGTCGGGTGATGCGCCGTGTCGGACACTGCCGAGACACACGCGCAAGTGTCTTATGTCGGGTGTTGTGCCGTGTCAGTTAGGTCGCGTACTAACCCACAACACGGCGGTAAACACGACGCTCGTTGGGCCGTTTGTGGCGCCGTTTTCCGCACGAGTATAAATATGACTGAGCAGTCGGGTTTCACTCATTTTTCCTATTTCACCTTTGTTCCTTCTGCAGCCAAGTCTTGGAGAACTAGAAGACATGTTAAACAATCAATCCACAAAGTTCCTGAGTCCATATCATCGATTAATCATTCTGTAACCTCCTTCGATCGACTGAATCAGTGTAAGTTTTCCTAAAATCCTAGTTTTGCGAAAATTAGGGATTTTGCTTGATTTTGTCCGTTTAATCCGAATTAAATTATATTAGTGATGGATTATTGATTATTAAGTTGTATTCTACCAATTTTCTCGTTGTTCCATGGTTTGATTCATCGTTTTGTTGAGTTCCTAATCGACGCCTTGAAGGTGTCCGGTAGAATGTCATAGAGGGGATTCGAGCATTCTATGATTATTCTTCCTCGTACGATCGTTGATTTATTGATGATATGATGTTAGGGTGAGGTTCCTTGCGAATAACTTGGGTCGGAACTCTTCCGTTCGTCGTGTTCTTCAAGGTTTCGAAGCTTCCCGATCGATCGTGTTTTCATTATTTTTGCCCGGGGTATTGTAGGTGTTCGAGGTTTCCCGGTTGAGCCGTGTTCGTCGGAGTGTCCGGTATCGATTATCGCGGCAAGTATCTTGCCCATACATTTTATTTTTCGTAGACGTAATAGTTGGTAATTGATTATATGTGCACTTTGAATGTTTTAATGAACTTTCAAAAGGGTCGGTATATTCTCTATAAATGTTGTGTTTCAAAAGATAACTCGTACGTTTTGGGAGTAAATGTGCTTTCCTGTATATATGTATTAGTGTTGCGTGGTTGTGATTATATTATGTGATTATAGTAGACCTTTTCCACTGGTTGAAGATTGTGTATTGATGCATGTACTCGTTTGGTGAATATGTGGCGTTGTGTGATATTAGTTGTTACTCCTTATAAAGAGGTTGTGATGCTTAGTGTTGTTTGGTAATGGTATTTGGTTGTTGTTGTGTGACTGTTGTAAGTGATGTTGCAACCGGGTAAGATTTGTTGAATCTCCAGGGTCCATCCTTGCTAGTACGGATCGGGCGTGACCGTGGGGTTATCCAATCGGGTATGTCTTGCGGGGACTCCAAGGTTCGTGTCTTGCTACCCCGATTCAGGGATAACTTGTGGGGTTATCCAATCCAGGTATGTCTTGCGGGGACTCCGAGGTTCGTAGCTTGTTAGCGCGATACCGGGATAACTTATGGTTATGGTTTGATTGTGTGACGTACGTGTCATGGATTGTCCGATCGGGTATGTCTCGTGGAGACTTCGAGGTTCGTGGATTTCTAGCCCGATGCTGGGATAACTATGAGCGTATGTTGTGATTGTGGTTATGTGACTGTTGTCACGGTGATATGTAATATTGTGGGTTTTCCCATTGGGTTGTTCACTCGGGTATGTTCTGTGGGATCATCTGAGGTTCGTGGCTTGCTAGCATGGGACGCAAATAATCCTTTGGAATATGTTGATATGTATGATTGGGTCGTGGACCCCGTGTTTTGTGATAAGAATGGTATGCTTGGGTCAGGGACCCCGTGTTTCGTGATCGGAATGGTATGATTGGATCGTGGACCCCATGTTTTGTTATCGGTACTGTATTTTGGAAAAATGATCTTTGGGCTGTGTCCCCCGGTGGTTTCGATAAGTGAGAATTCTCAAATGTTTTCAAAACTCCTGAGATCTTAAAATGTTTTCTCGAAATGTATATCGAGCTACATTCCCAACTTTCGTATTTCGAACTGTTTTATTCAAGCAAATTATCTCGGGAAGTCTGTTGTTATTTTTGTCTGGATGACTATTCATGATCATTATGTTCCTGGAGTATGATGTGTGTGGCTTGTATTTGTATTTTATACTTGCACTAGCAAAACAGTGGACTTTTGCTAACCCCCGAGTAATCGGGGGTGGATGTTTGTACTGCGTCCAGGTACTTGCAGGTTATTGGGGAGCAAATCACAGAATCGGTACGAGGGATGATGGAAGGACGATGAACTAATCACATGAAGACCAGTGTTGAGTTTTTTGGTAACGTCTTGTTGTTTTGTCTTTCCGTTGTGATATTTTCCCGTCTTATGGGAGTGTTGATATATTCTGACCCCTGCGTGGGTATGAGTTGCGAGAAAGAGTTATGTATAAGTGATATGTATGTTGTGGTAAAAGACCAAATCGGTCTAACGGTTTGTTATTTAGCCATGTCGGCATGTATTGTGTTGTTGTGAATTCTGTATTTAGCCTAGTAGATCCTCACGGAGAGGGTCTGTGGTGCTGTAATATTCCCGAGTGGCTTAGGGATGTTACAAGTTCTGACCAGGTGTCGAACAAACGCCAGTTGTTAGTTAAATGTCTTAATTGTTTGGGCTACAGATTTGTCCGTCGCTTGTGCGTAGAAGAACTCTCGAACTTTAGCTTCTCTCACCGGGCGAGAACAGTACTGAGCTTCCATCATAAGTTTGAACTCTCCCCAATCGGCATCATGATCGATAGGTCGGATAGCTTCCCACCATTCGGATGCTTCCCCCATCAGGAAATATTGGGCAATGGTGGCTCTCCGGTTGTTCGGGCAGTTAATCCCAGCAAAAACTTTCTCCAGCTCTCTCAGCCAGTTATCAATGATGGCGTCTCGGAAAAACCATTGAACTTCGGTGGGTGCATCTTCGCCACCTCCTGTAGCCATATGTCTCATCGATTTCCCAGGTCTGGGACGCCTTGTTGTCTCTGCCCCGAATGCAATCCTACCGCCACTTGCATTCTGTCCACAACTTGAGAAAATTGGGTCATTTGGTTGACCACTTGACGAAGGATGTTGGGAACAGCAGGTTCGGAATTTGTTTCCATGGTTTTCTCTGGTTCATTGTTGACGGATTCTTGTTGTTCGCCAGCACTGGAGTTAGCCTGATTTGACAGCGAATCAGGAACAGAGGGTGTGTAATACCCGAGATCTTCGTTCCGGTTTCGTTGAATTTTTCTGCAGTTTAGAGGATTGTTGTCGCCCATGTCTTTGGAATTGTGTGCCATGTTTGGGTGTATAATGTTTGACACGTGTTTGGTTGCGGTTCAGATCGTTGCGTGAGTTTTGGTTCATTGTATTGTAGCGCACGCTACTAAATGGTGTAGCGTGTGCTACTATCCCGCGGTTAGCGCACGCTACGTGGATTGTAGCACACGCTAACTAGCAGTCCGAAGGCAGTCCAGGAGCTATTGGACTGAGACTGGGGTCTCGATAGCGCACAATAAGGTTGGTAGTTAGCGCACGCTATCGACGGTTTTAGCACACGTTATTGCTCATTCTAGCGCACGCTACCTGGAAGGTGCAGAACTGTACAGAAGCCACTGGACTGGACACATGACTCGTTAGCACAGGCTATGCCTATTGGCTATAGCACGCTAACAGTGTTTCGGGCAGAAGGTGCTGGAAGTTTTGACCAGTTAGCGCGCGCTACGGAGTCCAGACTAGCGCACGCTAATAACTGTCCAGTATAAATACTGGACAGCAGCTTTATTTCATCATTTCTCATTCTTTCTTCGTCTCTTTCTATTGGGAGCAAGTTCTTAAGGCGATTTTGGACGATCTTCAGTATCAAGCTCCTCCTTGGTAAGCCTTCTTCGTGTTTATCATATCATCTAACTTGTTTTCATTCCATATCGAATTAGTTCCTTCCTAGAACCCTAGTTGAGAAATATTTGGGGGTTTTCCTTTGTTTCATGATTCTTACCCGATCTCATCCGAACGGTTATGTATTCTTGTTGTCCTGGTCGTGATCTTCGGATTGGTAACTCGTTTATCAATTTTATTTCACCCGGAGCATGATTTAGATTTCTTTGAGTAACCTTTCGACCCTTTTTGTTCTTCGTGTGGATTTAGGTTTCAATCAGTGTTGTTGATTCGTGGTGATGTTATTCTCGTAGTGTTCGTGGGGCTATCGGATCCTTGGTTATTCTTGGAAGTTCAGGGGCTGCTCGACCGCATTCGTTCGTGTTCCATTGCTCGTGGTATCGAGGCAAGTATATTGCCCATACACTTCGTGTTTCATAGATGAAATAATTGGTAATGGAATATATGTGAAATTTGAATGTCTTTAATGAACTTTCAAAAGAATTGGTATATTCTCGATAAAGGTTTTCCGTCGAATATAACTCGTATGCTTTGTGAATAAATGTGTTTTCTGAATATGTATGTTAGTGTTGGATGTTGAAGATTGTAACACCCCAAAAACCATCCAGGATATTACAGCGTTGTGGGACCCGCGCCGGAACCCACAGGCTAAAAACCATCTCAAATGACGGTAATATTTTAGATACTCAAATATTTTCAAAAGCATAGTGCTCGAATACTGTCATAAAATACCATTTGAAAATACAAGGCGAAATGCCAAATCTCGACTGTTCAAAGTGTACGTTAAGCCACCCCTTAAACGTACTGATAAAATGGTTAGGAAAAAGGGTTTGACGAAATAACCTAAGTTCGCAAAATGACAAAAGGCCATTTTAAAATACACACGAGTTGGTAAAGATACCGAAAAGCCATTTTAAAATACACACGCAGCGGATAAAAATACAGTTCAAAATACATATTTGCAGCGGAATAAAAGACCAGAAAAGAATACTCAATACTCAAATAAATGCCACAGCCAGTATCACCCGGGAAGCTCACCCCTTCACGACCGCTACTAGCTCGATCTCCGAGTACCTAAAAATAAGCCCACGACGGAGTCAGCCACAATAATCAACAATGATATCGATCACATCATCATAAATAATTACATACCAATGTAATAACGAAGTAAGAATACTACCAATGTAATATTACCGTTATAACCTTACCAATTCATAGCAATCCATACTAAATCAATCCTTGACATATTCCATATTTCGTATTCTAAAATGACGAAATGAATTCTACAACAATCATCTCTACTGTATTCCAAAAATACCGATAATCCTCAAAACATCATCATAACTCATAAGTGCGGAAATAATCCAATCTGTACAAATCCCGTCTGGCCGGATTACACAATCAAATCTCAACATGTATAAACCAATAATACACAACATATCTGTAGATCAACTACCACATGATAATGATAACAAATCCCGAACATCGACGTACAGTCCGAATGCTCATACGATCAATAACAATGATCAACCAATACATCACTGAGAATATCATCGACATGATAACTCCAATATGACCAACAAAGGATCAACGATAACCGAGAGTACCCTCAACATGGTAAACACCCAACACGATCAACAAAGGATCAATAATAACCGAGAATACCCTCAACGTGGTAAACTCCAAACACGATCAACAAATGATCAACAATAACTGAGAATACCCTCAACATGGTAAACTCTAACACGATCAAAAATAATGGATCTCAAAGAAATAAATCTGACTGTCGAACATACCCCTCGGGCGTATGAACAACCAATTACAAACCGTCGAACATATCCAATCATGCATGGACTATGAACGACCCAACAATATGGCTCAAAAGATGGACGTCACAGTACGCCCGATCCGGAAATGTGTCCGTGCACATGTCCACCCCGTATACGGAATCCAGGATTACGTGGGACATGTACCTAATTAGCCTCACGAACTATGTCTCGTGTGCATGGTTCAATGCGGAAACATCCACGCATAACCATCATGTGCCCGGCTAAAAATCCTACACAATAACCAATCGGCACGCAGATATGACTCCAGATATGTCACGATGCAACATGACAACGAAACTCAAAGAATCACATATCCAATAAGGATCAAACGACTCACTGAAGTGAACAAAGACAAACTGACAAAGAAAAGTCGACACGACTAATCAATATCCAAAACAACAATCCTGGGATCATCATCCCCGACAAATGATCAACACGGTCAACGATCTCAATACAATCAGCCCTGGGATCATCATCCCTCAACAAAATAATCAATACGAATCCCAATATACGAAACGTCAACATACAACATATACAATAATTCCTCAGAACAATTATCCTCAGAACTGAACAATACTGGAATTACCTCAAAGCCAAAGACAATATTCTTTCCACGAACAACCTCCCTGAACGAATACACAGTTATACGAATAATCTCAAATAAGGTATCATCCATTCAATACCAATAAACCTTTATCCCGATACTCATGCCATCACGATAACTATCCTCGTTATCCGACATTCCATATCATAGATCAAAGATAACTCACAGCTCTGTCCTCAATCAAACTTAATTAAACCATATACATTATGATTTGTCCCAAACCACAGCATGATAAAAAAATCGTCATACCGACAGTTTACATCTATAATATCATTGCTATATGAATTATAAATGTAATGAAAGCGAAACCATTCATCAAATATTATAAACTGAACAAGTATAAACTTGCCTCGATACCGATACCACGAAGCTGTTACCGAACTCATTGCCTTTGTCTACGAGCTCCTCAACCCCGATCAAAATCAAACTACGAAATCCTCAGCCTTAACCGCAACACAATGGTCGTAATCCACGATCAATTATCATAACCTAATGCAATAATCAAATGACAACACATCCGATAATAATCAACAACCGGCATAACCAACCAATCGAACTCAACGGTTCAACAAAAAACTCGAATAAACGCAGTCTGAACAAACCAAATCAAACCATCACGAATTCATAATCACAACACAAAAATACTGCACTGTCTGCCTACTTAGCGTACGTTAAACTCATAACGTAGCGTGCGCTAAGTTTCTCCCGTTAGCGTGCGCTAGCCACTAAGCTTAGCGTGCGCTAATGCTGTACAGTGGCATACATTCCAAGCATCGACTAACACCTTGCGACTACGAATCCGAATAAAAAGGAAATCATACTCCAAGATTAACAATAACTTTTTCCAAATTCAATCTCATCATCATGATCCACATCTTATCAAGAACATACGAAACTAAAATCAACATAATGTTGGTTTTAATCATCTTATCCATATTTATAATCAAAACCATTATATATCCTTATATCATCTTAACATCAAAATCCGAAATGAAGGAAGACATAAATCTCCATATCTCTTGAAGATAAACAACACCATAACTATCACAAGGATCATATCAATGTCCATATATCAATAACAACATCAACAATCAAACCAACTCGATAACAAGGATCATATCATACTCAATCCAGAATTCAACCTCATAAAGTTAAACGAATCACCATTAACATGAAGAATCTTAAATAACATCCGAAAACTCTTATCATAATCCCATTAGGTCTCATAAAAATCACCACAGGATTATCCAACATGTTCTCTCACAAGTAAGCGTCCTTAAAAACGAACTACTATCAAAGGGATACGAAAATTACCTGGATTAGACAAACCAAGAAGAAGAACACTTGAACTTCATTCCAAGAATCATGAATAACTTGGAGAACAAGGCTTTAATCTATGCTCTCTATCTTAATCTTGATAAAGATCATCATCTCGGAGTGTTTCTGGACCTCAAGTACCTCCCAAATCTCTCTCTATCGAGTGAAAGGAAAGAAATGGACGAAATGCTTCATAATACCCGTCTGTCCCCTTATATAGAATAAATTACTAGCGTGCGCAACAGCCTTAGCGTGCGCTAACTGACTTTTGTTAGTGTGCGCTATCGCAGTCCAGAGGCTACTGTCTGGCTTCGTACAAGTGCTTACATACGTAATGCCCATGCATTAGCGTACGTAACTTACACTGTCTAGCATACGCAAGTCCTTGCATTTAGCGTGCGCTAATATCAGTTGACTTGCTACAGTCTACACCTACCACGAAGATGCTCATGACCCACATGCCGAAAGCATCTGACAAGGATAAGATTCCCTTTTACCGATCTACAATTAGCGTGCGTTAAGCCTCATGCCTTAGCATGCGCTAATCCTTCAGGATAAACAACCGTTGACCCTATCGGAACATGCGCCGAAAGCAGCTGGGTCCACACGCAGATTCCCTCTGGTCTGATCTGCACTAGCGTGCGCTACATTCTGCCTCTAGCGTGCGCTGACCGTGAACGATAGTGTGCGCTATACTTGAACATTAGCGCACGCTAATCAGGCTATACTTAGCCATTTCCATCTCTTCTCGTCTGTCTCAACATATTAGATACGTAAACTCACATACTGAATACATATACTCAATCCAATAATATTCTCATATGATAGACCCGATGTCAAAATTAAAATAACCGGATACATGATATCCTCAATGTAATTGTCGAACAACTGTGACAATTATTCCAATACAGTTGTCTCAGTTCTAAATTTATTTTATTCATACTGTATAGACACCAAGCTATGCAGTATATCTCAGATAAAATAACGCAAAAAATTTATACTGAAAATCCGGATATTACAAAGATGTTGTAATCTTATTACGTGAATTAGTAGACCGTAATCACTTGTCGAGGATTGTGTATTGATATGTGTACTCGTTCGGTGAATATGTGATGTTGTGTGATACTAGTTGTTACTCCTTTGTAAGGAGGTTGTGATGCTCAGCGTTGTTTGGAAATGGTACTTCCTTGTTGTTGTGTGATTAGTGTAAACTGACGTGCCACCGGGTAGGGTTTGTTGAACCTCTGGGATCCGTCCTTGCTAGTACGTATCGGGCTGGACCATAGGGTTAATATAATCGGGTAGGTTTCGCGGAGACTCCGAGGTTCGTGGCTTGCTAGCCCGATGCTGGGAAAACTTGTGGTTGTGGTTTGGTTATAGTTTGGTTGTGGTTTGATTGTGTGACGTACGTATCATAGGTTGTCCAATCGGGTATGTCTTGTGGGGACTCCTCGTGGCTTTCTAGCCCGATGCCGGGAAAACTTGTGGGGTTATCCAAACCGGGTATGTTTTGCAGGGACTCCGAGGTTCGTAGCTTGTTAGCGCGATGCCGGGATAACTATGAACGTACATCGCGATTGTGGTTATTGTGATTGTTGTCACGGTGATGTGTGATATTTTGTGGTTTCCCATTGGGTTATTCACTCGGGTATGTTTCGAGGAGGCTCTGAGGTTCGTGGCTTGCTAGCACGGGACGCGAATAATCCTTGGGAATATATTTATAGGTATGATTGGGTTGTGGACCCTGTGTTTTGTGATTGGAATAGTAAAATTGGGTCGTGGACCCCTTGTTTTGTAATCGGATTGGTATTTTGGAAAATGATCTTTGGGTTGCGTCCCTAAATGGTTTCGATAAGTGAGAATTCTTAAAACTCAAATGTTTTCAAAACTATCGAGATCTTAAAATGTTTTTCTAAAAAGGTATATTGAGTTTCATTCCTACCTTTCATGGTTTGAACGGTTTTAAATCAATTGAATTATTTCGGGAAATCTTTTGTTATGTTTTACTGTTTGACCGTTCTCGATTGTTATGTTCTCGGAGCATGTGATGTATGGTTCGTATTTGCACATTATACTTACACTATCAAAATAGAGGAATTTTGCTAACCCCTGAGTAATTGGGGGGTGGATGCATGTATTGCGTCCAGGTATATGCAGGGCCTTGGGGAGCTAAACACAGGATCAGTACGAAGGATGATGGAAGACGAACAATACTAATCACATGAAGACCAGTTCTGAGTATATTGGTCAAGTCATATTGTATTTCTGTTCTACTGTTGTATCCCCCGGGTTGTAAAATATGGTTCTGGTATTCGAACCTAGCATGAGTATTATCGAGGTAGAGTTATGTATGTTTGATGTGTATGTTGTGGCAAAAGACCAAATCGGTCTAACGGTTCGTTATTTAGCCACGTCGGCTTGAAATGTGATGTATTGTATATGTATTTAACCTGGTAGATCCGCATGTAGAGGGTCTATGGCGTTGTAATATTCCTGAGTGGATTGGGGGTGTTACAGAATATGGTATCAGAGCTTAGGTTGCAGAAACCTAGGTTGTCGGGTTGAGTTGTGTGTTTTCGAGTCTTATCTTGTCGGATTGTGTCTGACTGAGTCGTGTCGCGACGCGTCATCTGTAATGTCGGTCTTGATTAATATCAAGGTGCAGCCATCATCTTCGTGCGATCTGTGGATGTAAGTCTCCCTATATGTTGTGTCTCGTCTCATACGAACGTGTGTGTATCTATGTTATAAGGTGGTGTTTAATTGTGAATTGTGAATACGTGACCTATGCATATGTGATTCTCGTATTGTACTGGAATGAAGAGTGGTGCCAGTGTATATATTTTTTACTATAGTCTTGTGATAGCATAAAAGCAAGTACAAACCGTTTATACGTGAACAATGACTTTGGTATGATTAGACGGGGAAAGTTCATTAATATGATATTTTAAAGTTTTGAACGTTTTTAGGAAGTCATGTAATGTTATTTTAAAACGTCCTCCAAGGGAGGAAAAAGTTTAATTTTCGTATCATGACCTCAAGGCCAAAAATTTCTGAGAACTCAAACTATCGATATTTCATTTTCATTTTGTATTACAAGTTTTCAAACGCGATTTTTAAACTCAAATGAGGTCTATATAAGTTACTCAAGACGTGACTCTCGCTTTTAACTTTTCGGTTTTATGATTGTCATTCAGAAGGTATGTGGTGATGATGTTATCGTTGTTTGGGCAATAGTGCTCAGTATTGTGATTAAAATGGGGTGGGAACGCTGAGTCGTTCGGTATGCACTCGTTGAGATAGTCCTCTTTGCTCAGAGGTGGAACATTGGTTTTGAATGTTAATTGTCTTTTGATGGTTGCTCGTGGAATGCTGTAATCATGTGAATCGATGGCGTTTGGATTCATATGTTGTTCCTTATTTGTAACCTTCGGTTCTAGTATCGTCTTGTGTATGTTTACAATCAGATTGTTGAATTGGAGCAGTTAGCGCACGCTTAGTATGAGGCTAGCGCGAGCTAATGTGACATGTTTAGCGCATGATTTCTATTGTAGCGCGCGCTAATCAAGATGGTCAGAAGTTATGGAACTGCATCTTTGCTGTTGGGTCTAACTTTTGTGATTGTTAGACCGAT
Organism: Orobanche coerulescens; assembly: GCA_033398695.1. Taxonomy (NCBI): domain Eukaryota; kingdom Viridiplantae; phylum Streptophyta; class Magnoliopsida; order Lamiales; family Orobanchaceae; genus Orobanche; species Orobanche coerulescens. The sequence continues at coordinate 79,078,195 of CM065808.1, forward strand.
ATATGTGACTGTATTCTATGTGTGTTGTCTAGTGATGACAATTGTTGTTTGTGATAACTAGTACAAATCTGGGATTTCATCACACATGCTGTTTTTTGAACGGCCACACAGTCATATATTTATGTGACTAAATATACCAGAATAAAATAAAGAGCTACACTTGATCCGACTTGTGTGACCATTTTGGAATTTCATTGTCACACATTTAAATATTTATGTGACTAGAGGCAACTGGTAATTTTTTTTGATTATTTAGTCACTTATAATTTGGGACGTGTGACAGATACAAATAAGTTTGAAACATTAGTCACACTATATATATACATATGTGACAAATATATGTCATATAATTGAACAGTGTGATCAAAATCCATATATGGTCACATGAAGTAATTGTGTATGTGGCTAAATCATATAGTCAAGTTTGTCACACACTATTTAAAAGTGACTGCTATTTTTTGCTGAATATTTAGCCACATATGAATTTGAAATGTGTGACAACTGAATAGTAAGTTTGAAGCATTAGTCACGATATGCATTTAAAAGTGACAAATATATGTCACACACTTGAACAGTGTGACCAAATGTCATATATGGTCACACTAAACCATAGACATACATGATTAAGTGTAACCAAAATTCGATACACATGGTCACGTAAGTTAATATGTGTGTCTAAAGTTTATTGTGTTTGCTTACCAAAACCTAATGTGTATAGTCACATTTAATTGTAGCACGATCATATGACTATAGGCTTTATAATAGTCACATAATATCACAAATTTGTATCTAAATTATGTTTATGGCCACATTACAAGGGTATTATAAGTGACCAATACATTCAAAATAGTCACATTGTGAAATATTCATGTGACTATTATTTATAGAACAAGTGTTTGACAAAGAGTATACTTGTTGGACATTTCATGGTGAGTCGCAAGTTGACAGTTGCACATTTGTTTCAAATACTAATCACGAGGAGAATGATAGTAATAGCGATAACCATCGTGATAATATAGATGAGATGCTACGCACAACATGTAAAGTAATGTCGCTTAAAATAACCTTAAAATAGTACATCAATTGTTCGTCGATGAACCATTGTATAACGGATGCAAGAAATTCACTAAACTTTCTTTAGTGGTGAAATTGTTAAAAGGCCAACAAATGTACGAAAGTGAACACAACGTAGCAAAAAACATATATAATTTAACGTTTTCTTAAAAAAAACGTATGAAGGCGTACAAAATGTACAAAGGCGAACACAATGTAGCAAAACAAAGAAAAAAGGAGAAGGACGTATGAAAACGAAAAAATCGTACAAAAATGTACGAAAATGTAATAAATGTTTCATAACGTTAAAACATTCAAAAAAAGCTTGAAAACATATGAAAATGAGCGAGAGTTGCCGAAAACGTTCAAAAATGGATGAAATCGGTCGAAAAGGTCGAAATCGGTCGAACACGGTCGCAATCGGTCGTAGTCGATCTAAAACAGTCTAAATCCATCGCAATCTGTCGAAAATTTTCAAAATCGGTCGAAAACTAGCGAAATCGGTCAAAATCGATTGAAAACGGTCAAAAAGGGGCAAAAACGTTACAAATAGATGAAAACGTAAAAAAAATACAAAACGTATAAAATTGTTGTATAGTATTTGTCTTAGTTTACAAAACCTAATGCACATGACCCATGACCCATGTGAATTAGCCATTACCGGTCATGCATGGGTTCCATTACACTATAAGCCACTACAACCCAATGCACATGACCCATGACCCATGTTAATTACCCATTGTCAATCACCGGTCATGTATTGGTCGATAACATGACACTATAAGCCGCTACAACCCAATGCACATGACCTATTACCCTTGTTAATTACTCATTGTCAACAGTCATGGATGTGTCGTAACATGACACTCTCAGCAACTATAACCCAATGCATATGACCCATATGATGTCAAATACCCATTAATGAATGTGACCAGTGATAACCTAATGCACATGACCCATGAACCATGTGAATTAGCCATTATCACCGGTCATGCATGGGTTGCACCGGCTTGGTAGGTGTATACTTATAGTGTGAAGGTTATATGAATTGTATTTGAAGTTATTAAAGGTGGTCATGCATGGGTTTCACTGGCTTGGTAGGTGTATACCGTTGTCACATACACTAAGAAGCAAGTATCCAGGGACCTCCCGATCATGTTATCCGGGATTGAGAAAGTTTGAACTCGGCTTGAGCTTGACTCGAAAAGCTCGATTTATTTGTAAAGATGTGTTTTCTTACATAAATTAAAATTGAAATATAACCTAAGAATCGAATTCGGTTTGACATCAGCTCGAAAAGCTCGATACATTCATAAATAAGTATTTACACTTAGTACACTTACATACAAAATATATAAAAAAAACATATGCTATATCACTTACAAGCTCTAAAACTCAACAATAACTCGAGTCGAACTTATATAAGGTTGAGCTCAACTCATAAACATTTCGAGTTCATTTGATAGGCTTGAGTTAGAGCTCAAAGCTCGATAAGAATCAGCTTGAATGAACTCTAGTTACTCGACCAAAGCTCAAATCATTTACACCTTACCCTTACCTATTTTACTTAAACAAAAAAAAAACTATCTTTTCCCCAAAATTTCAATCTCCCGCTCAAGATCCCGCCCCTTTTCCCCCCAAAATCAAAACCCTAATCATTATCAAAAACAGATAGTCAGATCTATCTTCTCTCTCTCCAACAATTCATCTCTTCTCCTTCTCTCTAGAACCGACTCACACCACCGCCACACTTCACCGCCTTATCTCACCGTCTCTCCACCAACCATTGCTCCTCCACGCCATCACCATCATAAAGACAAGGGAGGCAAGGGGTGAGTTTGTTTGCTTCGGTTGTTTGGTTTGAGATAACCACCACATCCACCACCATCACAGTCGAGCCACCATCACCCTCATCTCACCTATCCTACTCTCATCATGGGTATGCTCAAACACATATTTAATTTATATTTTCTTAAATGTATAATCGAATATAAAACGATTTATATTGATTTTTGTAGATTAAAACTAGCCTAAAACATGTTTTTTATTATAAATTCATGTGGTGGTAATCGTTTATGTTGTTTGATTTAATTATTTTGCAAATGGGTCGGGTCAAGAAACTCGTATGGGTTTGGGTCGAGCCCATTTGGTCCTGATTTTGGATTGGGTCTATGCATATGGCTCATTTGGTTCTTAATAAGCTGAGCTTATTTGAGTCGGATTTTGGTATTGTGTTTGGTTTCGGTTTACAAGAGAATTATACAGAAGATGGTTCATATACTAGTCGCAGCATGAAATTATATTGGTTTTCTGTCTTGCTTTGTTCCTAGAATTTGATCACTTGCATATGGAGGTTCAGCAAAACAGTTTGCCTTGTTACATGATTACTAAACCATTATTTTAATTTTTTGGGGCAGGTATTGCTTCGAGATCCTTCAGATGATAATGTGATAACGGTTGTTGAGTAACTACGGAGGAGATTGCCGGTTATAAATGCAAATCAAGGAGAATTGGGTGGTCAGAATGATGTTGAAACTGGCGAAGAAGATGGTATAGTATTGTATTTAAATTCTACCTTAGTTTCTGTTTGTGCAAAATTTCAGTTTTAGTTTTATATTTTTTTGTATTTCTTGGGTTTTGAAAGAAATAGCTTCTTTTCTGTTGCTCAAGCATCTTTATTTTGTGGCTGCTTAATAATGCATGCAGAGTCTCCATTTGAATTCCGAGCACTAGAGGTTTTCTTAGAGGCGATTTGCAGCTTTCATGCCGCTCGTACGATAGAACTAGAAACTGATGCTTACCCGGCATTGGGTGAGCTTACATCTAAGGTACTTATTTTTCTGGGAAACTATTAGGTGATAATATTCTTGTTTCCATACACTCAATCATATGATTTTGCTGTTTTCATTATTGAAAGCCATATGAAGCATTCTGTGAAATGACCTGAGACTGCATATGACTTGATTGTTCGTGTATCATATGCTGCTTCGTATCTTTTTGAATCTGTATTGATACTTTTATATATCATGGATGTTCTTATTGGTAGATTAGTATCCATAACTTGGATCGGGTTCGTAAACTGAAAAGTGCAATGACAAGGTTGACTGCTCGTGTTCAAAAGGTATTTATGATGCTTGTTACACGCATTATATAGATACATTGATCTGTCATCAAATTAAGAACCTTTTAGCTTCAATATAACATGTAAGTTTGTTTAGGGTGTCTACATGGTAGTTATACTTGCTAACCTGTTGTATAGGTCTCATACTTGTGATCTGTTCTCAGAAGCTTAGAAATATACACCAATAGAAAGTGACTGTATCCTAATCAGTACGCAATTTTGAAAAACAATTAATATAATAAAACTTTGATAAGTGAGGATTTATCATAAGAGTAGTCCTCAATTGCTTCTAGCTGGAATGAATGCATGTTTATAATTTTTACAATGGTATTCAACTCTTTTATATGGTGTAGTTGCAAACATTTAAAGTTGTGAAAAGACTGATGCATAGACGTGTAGGTTTCATATTATCTATGAATAACACACTCTTTCCCATGATATCGTTGCTGTTTTGTTATGATGGGTTAAGAAGAGCTACAATAAGATGAGAAGTTCTGTTCTAAATGTGAATGTACATGCTTGCTATTAGGTGTTTATTTGGTTAAGGCAAAAATATTGAGTATATAGATTGTCTAAAGAACTAATTGTCGATTCCTTCGATTGTGGTACCTCGTCGTTCGTACCTTTTTCTCTCATTCCAGGCAAGTAAATTATTGTGCAGTTAACAGGATTGAGCTAGAGAGAGTGTTGGGGTCAGATCCAAGGCCTGATCTGGATGCATGCAACTTCCGTTGTTAACAGGTTACTCAGCTATTTGCTTAATGGTACCGGATATATAAACTGCCTGGTGTGAACGATCAACTGTCTGCTCATTTTGTTCTACAACTAAAGCAAAATGGGTATTTGAAAGCAGATGACACATCAGACCGCTTTTTTCGTCTGCTCTTGGTAACTTTTTGCTTATCTCTTAAATGCAAGCACATGCACATACACATACAAACCAAACACAGTCATCGATGGCAAGAAAAGATATTATATGTGCTTCTAAATTTTCTCTTTTCTAATTAAAACAGACGGAGAATATCTAGATGATGAGATTAGTACAAAAGTTACTACTGCTAGTGAAAGTTAGTACTTCAAGTATAAAGTTAAGACTGCTCAGAGATTAAGACTGCTAGGGTATTAGTTACAACTGTTAGTTATAAGTTAGTACTGTTGGTTCATATAGTTAGTACTGCTTATATGATATGTATTAGTTGTTTATGGATAAGATTATAGATACTTAGGAAAGTATTGTAAGCCGACTAGGACTCCTTGGTGTATAAAAGGAGGTCCTAGGGTATAGAGTTATATACGAATTTTATATTTGGTTCAGTTATATACATTCCAATTTTATTGTATTTGAATTTGTTTTGATATATATTTGAATTTGTTTTGATATATATTGATTTTTAGATTTGACTAAAAGATGTATATAGTCACACTTATTAACACTTTTGGTCACTGTTTGCTTAATTCGTTGTGTGACTAAATATTACAAAAGGCCACACACAAAAAATATCATGTGGCAATTGGATGATCAATAGTCACACAAAATACACATTTATTCACTTTAAACAGCATATGGTCACACTTATTAACACTTTTGGCCACTTTATGATTAATTGTATGTGACTAAATACCCAAAACAAATATGCTTTGTGTGACTACATATTACAAAAGGCCACACAAACATAAAATTCATGTGGCCATTGGATGATCAATGGTCACACAAAATATATATTTCTTCACTTTAAACAGCATATGGTCACACTTATTAACACTTTTGGCCACTTTATGCTTAATTGTATGTGACTAAATACCAAAACAAACATGCTTTGTGTGACTAAATATTACAAAAAGCCACACAAACATAAAATTCAAGTGGCCATTGGATGAACAATAGTCACACAAAATACACATTTCTTCACTTTAAACAGCATAGGGTCACACTTATTAACACTTTTGGCCACTTTGTTTTAAATTGTATGTGACTAACTCCAAAAAAACAACACCCGTTGTATGACTAAATCATCACAACCGTCACATTTATTATATATTCATGTGGCCACAGGACGGGAAATAGTCACACAAAATACACATTTAATTGAATAAATCATCTCAAACGTCACATATATTATATATTTATGTGGCCAAAGGACGAACAATAGTTACTCTCAAAAACCATTCGTGTGACTATAAAGTGTTAACGGTCACTAATACTGATTAATCCAACAAAACTTGTGCCTAATTTGTCACACATATTCGGGTTTTGGTCACTCTTTTTCAATGAAAAAGGCCACGAACTCAACAATGTCACCGTAGGGCACCTACGGTGGCGCGACCTTTGGTGACACACACCAAAAAAAACGTGTGTGACTATATGCATATCGTCACACATTTCTGGAGTAACCAGTACCATTTTTTGTACTAGTGGATTATGTGTTATGATTTTTCGTTGCGCTAGGTGGTTACTTCTTAGTATGCCGAGGGGCAGAGGTCGTGGTCATAATCGTGGTACAGATGGCCACGGGGATCAGACGCGGGATCGAGAGAATGTTGCCGGGAGCGATATTGGTATTAGTGTTGCTACTATATTGTAACAAGTGGCAACAAAGATGACTCATTTGACCCAGGCGGTTCAACGTAACACTGATGCGACTCAGAACATCGGCGTAAATCAATGGCTTCGAGAGGTAGTTCGTATGAATCTCCCTCGATTCGTTGGTGCTGCGGATGCGTTGGGCTGGGATGGTTGGCTTTTTTAGTTGGGAAAGATATTCGAGGAAGTTGATTATCCCGAAGATCGGAAGGTGCCTATCGCTCAGTACCTTCTTGATAGAGATGCTGCTAATTGGTGGGAAGCTGTTAAACCTCGTGATCGTGTCGTGACGTGGATAGAGTTCCAAGAATTTATGGAAGCTGAGTTTTATCCGAAACCGATTAGAGATCAGAAGATTCGTGATTTTTATTTGGCAGAACCGCGGGAAATATCGGTGACACAAGCTATCATCGACTATAGCAGACAACTTAGTTATGTGCGAGATCAGTTAACGACTGAAGAAGAAAAGATCCGTCATTTTGACATGCGGATGAAGTTGGAGATTCGCCAATATATGGCAGGATTCACTTGCACTACGTTGAGAGATTATCATAATCGAGCTTTAGCATACGAGCTAGCTTCGTTATCGTCGGAGTGAATGCCCGAGTCAAAGAAATAGAGGAAGCCTGATGATCTTATGGTCAGTGCAGGAGTTGGAGTTTCTAAACTGCAACACAGTGGTCTTTCTGCCATGAAGCTCCATCGCTCGATGAGTAGGACTGAGAGTTCCAAGTCGTCAGCTTTGACCTGGTAAAGCCATGAGGAGTTTTAACTGTATCGTGTCGGGGCATGTACGTGCACATTGTCCTTCCCCGCTAGTAACCTGTTACAAGTGCGGACTCGAGGGACACCGGATTCAGTTTTCTGAATTTGTCACCGAGCCTTCCGAGGCACGTGTTGGAATATTTATTTCACATATTCATTAATAGAGTTTTGATGATTAAGTTGCTAAACAAAGCAAAACAACAAAGAGGCGAAGCAAAGCAATGAACCAGACGAAGACGAAAAAAGCTGAACAAAATATAAAGCTAGCGCATGCTAGACATATAAGTTAGCGCACGCTAATGGGTCCCGGATGCAGATCAGACGAGTTCAAAGTTACCTGAAGTCAAGTCATCTGGTGAAGATAGCGCACGCTACTCTTGAATACTAACGCACGCTATTGAAGGTTAATACCGCTGTGAAGATATTCAAACACTGTATGACACAAGCAATGACAAAATCCTAGCGCACACTAAGATTGAGGAATAGCGCACAATAAGACGTTTGAATTCAAGTCAAATCAATCCATTGGAAAAAGTAAGGATCAAAGTCATAAAGTTGGAACGGTCAGTTTGACAAATCATGCATGTAGTATGGTATTCGTTTGACGTAGTGTGCTTTAAGTAATTAACTGGGAATCGGTCGTATGATAATAACTAGTTCGGTCGCTTGTCGGAACGTTTAACATGTTCGTATGGTAGCCTTGTTACGCAAGTTGAGTTTGTCATTATTTCCTTTTGCGTAAGGTTCGAGGTTTGCGAACGGTTGATCGAAGGAGCGGCCTTCGAGTTTGTTGAAGTCGTTGAAATATTTATTTCCTGCCATCTTTCTAAGGCAAGTACTTTAATTATGTTTATCTAGGTTGATGTCGATTATGTTGTTATGTGTCGTACATGTGTATTGTGATTGTTTTTTTCCACCATGCGTTGGTCCGACGAGATCATCATGGGAATCTATAGCTGTGTGCGCTGGATCGTTGGACGGGTACTTCCACCATGTGTTGGTCCGACGGGATCATCATGGGATTATATGATGTGTACGCTGGATCGTTGGAATACCATGAGTATGTTGAAATTGATACGTTGTTTTGTGCATTGTCTTGTTATGGTTTCTCGTTGGGGAAACATGTTCTTATCATTGTTGATATTATTAATGTTATCGTTCAGGGGTCGCTGACTAAATCATTGTTGTGTAATTATCATACTTGTACTAGCATCGTTGTGCTAACCCCTTCGGGGGTGAACATTTGTTTTATGTTCAAGATCCAGGAGGGCGGGGAATCAACCACTAGAGCTACATGATGACGAGGGTGCAAAGTGATTTTTGTGGGCAGGAGAGTTTATTTGCTGTATTTGTTTTAATAAAGTACTCAAGTACGTTGTTGTTGTTGGTTGTATTTGATGCTTAATATCGTGAGTTGTCCGATTTACATTTTCCGGACCTGTAATGTATTAAATAACTTTATCGTTGACATTTATTAATGTTGTTTTAAATTTCTTGGCCTAGTAAATCCTTACATCAAGGGTTTACGACGCTGTAATAATCCTGAATATCTCAGGGTGTTACAGAATATGGTATCGGAGCTAAGATTATAGATATCTTGGCTGTTGGGTTAAATTAGGGTTCAGATGTGTCTTTTGGAGTTAACCGGCCGCGAATAACATCAATGTATTGCCTACGTCTTCATGTGAGCGGTGGTTGTAAGTTTCCTAAACTCTAATATTGTCCTTTGCATGTTATGTCCTTTTTGATAATTGAACATAGAATGATATTGTTTCATGTATATTGAGTATGTATGCTTACAGTATGTTGAGAGGTGGACGTGGATGCGGTCGCGGTCGTGGACGCAGACGTAGAAATGCTGAGAGGGAAGCTTCACCCTGTAACACCCCCAATCCACTCGGGAATATTATAGCGCCGCAGACCCTCTCCGTGAGGATCTACTAGGCTAAATACATAAACAATACATCGCATTTCAATCCGACGTGGCTAAATAACGAACCATTAGACCAATTTGGTCTTTTGACACAACATACACATCAAACACACATAGCTCTACCTCGATAATACTCATGCGAGGTTCAAATACCCGAACCATATTTTACAACCCGGGGAATACAATAGTGGAACAGACAATACAATATGGCTTGACCAATATACTCAGAACTGGTCTTCATATGATTAGTATCGTTTGTCTTCCATCATCGTTCGTACTGATCCGGTTTTTAGCTCCGCAAGGCCCTGCATATACCTGGATGCAATACAGACATCCAATCCCGATTACTCGGGGGTTAGCAAAATTCCACTATTTTGCTAGTGCAAGTATAATGTGCAAATACGAGCCATACATCACATACTCCAAGAACATAACAAGCGAGAATGTCCAAACAGTAAAACGTAACAAAATATTTTCCGAAATAATTCACTTGACTTAAAACAGTTCAAACCATGAAAGGTAGGAATGAAAGTCAATATACCTTTTTAGAAAAACATTTTAAGATCTCGAGAGTTTTGAAAACATTTGAGTTTTAAGAATTCTCACTTATCGAAACCATTTAGGGACGCAACCCAAAGATCATTTTCCAAAATACCAATCCGATTACAAAACACGGGGTCCACGACCCAATTTTACTATTACAATCACAAAATACGGGGTCCACAACCCAATCATACCTATCAACATATTCCCAAGGATTATTCACGTCCTGTGCTAGCAAGCCATGAACCTTAGAGCCTCCTCGAGATATACCCGAGTGAATAACCCAATGGGAAACCACAAAATATCACACATCACCGTGACAACAATCACAATAAACACAACTGCGATGTACGTTCATAGTTATCCCGGCATCGCGCTAACAAGCCACGAATCTCAGAGTCCCAGCAAAATATACCCGGTTTGGATAACCCCACAAGTTATTCCGGCATTGGGCTAACAAGCCACGAACCTCAGAGTCCCCTCAAGACATACCCGATAGGACAACCCATGACACGTACGTCACACAACCAAACCATAACCAAACCACAACCACAAGTTATACCGGCGTCGGGCTAGCATAACCAAACCACAACCACAAGTATGATTTGTCAAACTAACCGTTCCAACTTTATGACTTTGATCCTTACTTTTTCCAACGGATTGATTTGACTTGAATTCAAACGTCTTAGCATGCACTATTCCTAAATATTAGTGTGCGCTAGGATTTCATCATTGCTTGCGTCATACAGTGTTTGAATATCTTCACATCGGTATTAACCTTCAATAGCGTGCGTTAGTATTCAAGAGTAGCGTGCGATATCTTCACCAGATGACTTGACTTCAGGTAACTTTGAACTCGTCTGATCTGCAGCTGGGACCCGTTAGCGTGCGCTAACTTATATGTCTAGCGTGCGCTAGCTTTGTATTTTGTTCAGCTTTTTGCATCTTCGTCTGCTTCGTTGCTTTGCTTCGCCTCTTTGTTGTTTTGCTTTGTTTAGCAACTTAATCATCAAAAATCTATTAATGAATATGTGGAATAAATATTCCAACAATCTCCCCCTTTTTGATGATGACAAAACAACCCTTGAATTGGATAAAATCTGCAAAATAAAAATATATATATTTGTACGTTTCAAAGTTTTTGGCTTTGATCGTTTCGTTAGTTTCACCCATTTTCTTTTTCTGTCATTTTCGACTTCTTCGTTTCTCCCCCTTTTTGTATGCTTTCTTTTTCTCCTTTTCGACTTCTACGATTTTATTATTTTCTCACCCTTTTTACTTTTTATTTTTCTCGTCATTCTTTCATGACACTGTTTATCCGATTCCACTCCTTCTCTCCCTTTTTGTATTCAGCAAAAAGTGTAAAAAAAATAAACCAATTGAATATAAATATGCATGATACCAATTAATGATGAATAATATATGAATACGGTAATTGAGTTATACCCGTTTTAAAAAAAAAGTTACTCCCCCTGACAGACATATCCATTTAAAAAATTACTCCCCCTGAGTAAAATACCAATTGATAAAAATTAATTTTTGGGGATCCAACCTATAGTTGGTTTTTCTTTCGAAACATAGACGTTATTTGGAATAAAAGTTCTTTTGGGAATCCAAATTTTCTTAGTTTTTATAGTCCGTCGTGGGCTTTTACAATTCGAAATGTGATGCCCAATTTTTAAACATTTCTCACAATAGGGTATCTTCAAATTTATGAATTCGTTTTTAGAACGTGGTTTGAATCCTAACCCCTGTTTATTCAAAGTGTATTTTTGAACCGAGAGCATATTTTCAAATTTCTCATTTCCGAGAGAGTATTTCTTCATTAAATTTTTGAGCTCGATTTGAACTTTAACAAGACCATCCTTTAAAATATTTTTGTTTTCAATGCATTTAGAATGATCGATCTCAATAAATTTTTTCTTTTCGAGAATTTTGGAATTTTCATTTTCCAATGATTTATATTTAGATTTAAGGGATTTGATTTCAATTAAAGCATTTTGATAATCGGTATGTAATAGTTCGAATGCTTCAAAAAGTTCATCGTAAGAATTACTTACTTGACTTTCGACGTCGCTATCGTCGAATGAACTCCAGGCCATAAATGCAAGGTTATTTTAATCAATGAAATCACCATCCACTACCAAAATCAGGGGTTTAGCCGACGACTCTAAGTCGTCGGATAAAGGTCAAAGTCATCGGCTAAACCTGTAACACCCCCGATATATTCAGGAATATTACAGCGCCGTAAATCCTTTACATAAGGATTTACAAGGCTGATGTAACACCCCCAGAATACATCCGGAAATGTTACACGCCGTAGGCCCTTCTTACAAGGATCTACAAGGCTAAACTCTACTAGACTACAAAATGATTGACCGACCGGGGTCAATCTAAATACAACGCAGACCGTCAAGGTCATTAAACAATTTAGAAAACAAATGAAACTTACATCTCAATGATGAAAATAAACTTGAACACAGAAAAGAACGACAATTCAATTTAATAAATGAAAACTACACCCATGCAAGGGTGAATACTCGAACGACAGAGAAATACCGACCAAAATGAAACAAAAGAAAAGACTCTAACTCGTGTGATTAGTATCATTGTCCTCCATCTCCTTCCCAACAATCCCGTGATCGCTCCCGAGCCGCCAAAACTCGATCGCATAACAGCACCCACCCCGAAACTCGGGGGTTAGCAACCGGAATTTTGCTAGTGCAAGTACATAACATACAAGATATACGAATAATAATAACACAAAACTCAACATGTGAAACCTTAACACAACCCACACATTCAAATGGTCGTACAGAATAGTATTACATACGCAAGGTGAAAGATAATCACATTGTCATATTCTCCGTACAGAACATAACACCAATGAAACTTTAAACGAACCCAAGGAGTCAGAAAATTCCCTTTTTATAAAAGGAAAAGTATTTTGATAAGAAAGTTCGAAAATATTTATATTGACTCGGGTCATCTTGGGGTTTTGAAAATCAGATGGAAATACTTTAGAAAATACTTCAAAAGCTCTCGGGTCCTTGACCCAACATGTGGAAAACAATTTTTGCAAGAAAACTATCACAACGTCATTCGGGGTTCTCGATCCAAATGATAAAACACTATCACAAGTGAATCATTACAACATCTCACGGGGTTCTCGGCCCAATCCAAATAATATCATCACGAGATCAAATCTCAACATCTCACGGGGTCCTCGACCCAATACATGTAATAATCAACACAAGATAATCAAAGGCACACCTCTCATTCGACAAATCCTGCTCAAGACCCCTGATTAATTAACCCTGAGATCTCAAATATCCTTGGTTAATTAACCCCGATACCAACATTTAAAACAAATTGGAACGAACTCCGGAAACACAATCCGCGGTCTACGCCAAGACCAACATTAAAAGTAAGTTGCAAAGATTTAAATTTCAAAATCATTTGACAACGGGGTCTTAGCTATCACTCAAATATCCGTTACCAATAAGCCCGCCAGCGCCTCCCTACACACTGTACCGGCGTTCACTCCACTATATTGGCCGCCCATTGCACATGTCACCGCGCCGGCTCACTCCCACAGAGCGCCTGCTCGCGCATTAAGTAACACCGGTGTTCACCAATCATATGGAGCCGCTCATTGCAGCATAACAAAGCCGGAGTGCACGCCCGCCTCGAGGTACCCGGATATGACGTCTCTCATAACAAGTATTCACATTATTACAAATACCAAGCACACAATAACCGTTGCAACAATTATCAAATCGGTTCATCAATCCACATAATTTATTCGCCAGTACGCAACTACGCAAAATAAACAATAACTCGCACGTTATTCATCAAGACTTAGCACATTAGGCCTTAAACTCTATCAATTAATACTACATAAATATCCACACATATCTATATATATACATATATATAATATAAATACAGATATTCATAACATGATTCATACACTTCAGCAACAATGATTTCACGTAATTATAATTCGTATATCAAGGTACTTGCCTTGGTAATCTCTCGCGAATACTCCGGAAATACAATTGATTGGAACAATCCAGAACTCCAACGAAAACGACGATCGGAGAGGCTCAACACTGGATTATCGTAGGAAATTCGTCCTTAATATCCTATCATTAAATAAGTAATCAATCACACGAGGAAAAGCATAAAAAGATGGTCGAACCCTAATCGTTCTCTTCGTAACGTCGTTACACACATACGTAACGTGCGTTACGCCCGCACGTTAGCGCACGTAAGCTACAAGGATTAGCGTCGCTAAGCATGCCTTGGACAGTTCTTCTCGGTTTGACGATCGCCTTTCGAGGGTATAACGTCGTAATGCATAAAGCTTAACGTACGTTATATTCACATATATCATACTCATGTGAATCATAATGATCCTACGGTGTTGATGTCTATGAATTCCAGTTAATCCTCCCATCATAATACTCACTCCAAATATTGATTATAGATCCTCAAATGTAGTTCGGAAAATCGAGGTTGTTACCATCATTAAGTCTATGATCATTATGGAAACACCATACAACATGGTTTATTAATCTCAGAATTTTACCTTACTTGATTATCATAACAAGAGTCGGACTATAACGTTCTTAACTCGGTTAACTAAAGCATGAACATTCCAACTTCCAAAAACATGGTGGTCGGATAAAAATCATCTTATGGAGCTTAATAATCCTGGTGGTATGTTCAAAACATCCTTAAGAACACGAAATCAAGGTTGAGGTAGCATTAACATACCTTAATATGAAAGAAACGCAGAGACACGAGGTAGCATCCAATTCCGATTGCTTGAATGTCGATGCAAGATGTTTCGTAACTTAAATGATCGAGTCTACGTGTTCTTTATGTGTTTTAGAGGGCTGGAAACCCTCTAGAAATGAAGGAAAATGAATTGCAAGTGAAAGGGACGAAGAGAAACGAAATGGGGTGTTTTCCATATATATAATATCTTGAGATTTACGTACGTTAGCCTCAGCCATTTACGTACGTAATATACTTAGCGCACGCTACCATTCGATATTAGCGTACGCTATCGATCACTGATAGCTTACTGTCTCGTTTTGTACTAGCTTACGTACGTTACACCCTATGCATTACGTACGTAAGCTACACATATTAGCGTACGCTAGTTACAAGCCTTAGCGTACGTTAACACCCGTTGACCCCAAAACTGTCCGGGTTCATCCGCGAGAATCTTTCCGAGCCCCACCACCAGCTGTCCATGTGCTAGCCAGTCTGTTCAATTATTGACCTCCTTACGTACGCTACGTCTAGCTCGTAGCGTACGCTATTTCCAGATCGTAACGTACGTTACGCTTACCTGTTAGCGTGCGTTACGACGTAGTTGCATGAAAATGATTAAAGGTTGATATTATCATGCATGAGGATACGAATACGGAAACGATCGTACTTCGATTATTGATAGCACCAATTCAGGTAATACAGGGTTCAAATACAGATGAAAATACTCAACAATTTATCCGGATATTACAGCTGAGGAATTGAACAAGCATTAAAAGGTACTAACGAATGGAAATAACGGAATTACGATACAACAGTTCTAACCAAATACAAAAATAGTACAATTGTTCAACATAACTCAATAATACATCACCAAATTCAAATTCATCATAACTGACTCCGTACTCGAGTACTTATTGAAATAACCAATAAACAACAGACAAATGAACCCGGCCGAAACATCACTCTGCACCCTCGTCGTCATGTAGCTCCAGTGGTTGTTTTCCCGCTCTCCTGGATCCTGAACATAAACAAAATGTTCACCCCCGAAGGGGTTAGCACAACGATGCTAGTACAAGTACCACAACATACTATTCATATCTCACGAATAACGTAAACGACAAGAAAAATACCAACGAGTCTTCTCCTACGAGAAACTCATAAATGACATACACAACTGATAATCACAACATGATATCATAACATACACATGGTAATTCCGTCGATCCAGCGTTCACTGCCTAGAACCCACGATGATCCCGTCAGACCAACCCGTGGTGGAAAAACCCGTCCGATGATCCAGCGCAAGCTAGCATAGATCCCCCGATGATCCCGTCGGACCAACACGAGGTGGACATACAATAACGACATACATGCACGACAATATGTATAACAACAATACATAAAACAATTAAGGTACTTGCCTCGATTTGAAGACAAGAACAACACTTCCACGAAAATGAACACTCGAAGGTCGTCCTCCTCAATCAATCACGTAACGAGACCAAACCTTAACAAAAGAAATGATATAGGATTTATCTCACGTCGTACGAATGTTTAACAATTCGATTTACGGCCAAAAGTTCATAAAATGCAATCTGCCTGAACTGCTTAGCGCACGCTAAGTACTCTGTGTAGCGTGCGTTAAGTCTGCTCGATAGCGCACGCAAACAACAAAGCCTAGCGTACGCTAACTATGTATGGTCAGTACTTCACTGATCAGTCGACTGACTCGTCTGATGGCTTAGCGTACGTTACGTACCAAACATAGCGTACGCTAACTCGTGCTCGATAGCGCACGTTAATCTGCATAGCATAGCGTGCGCTATCTATGCATGGCAGTTTACTGCTGAGCAGTAAACTGTTCTCATCATGATCAAAACAATGAAATCTTCCGTGATAATTCATGTTACCTCCATGACTATCATGTTCATACCCTTATGAATGATTTTATGGATAAAGACAACTTCGGATTCAAGGATATGCATACCAATATAAAACCATATTCCGTTCCGACTACAAATCTTCATACGACAATTCGAAAGGTTTAACGGTTGATATCAACACCTTTATATCAATCAATATTATCATGCTGAAGTTGTTAAACGTTCCATCTATACTAGATAAATCTTTCCATGATCAATCCTTTAGATTTATCTAACAATAATGATGTTAAAGTCAAGTCCAAGATTGCTATGAAGTCATCTATTAGATTCGGATTACCAATGATAGAAGCTTCCTTTACTTGTTAAATGTAATAAGATTCGAATCATGATGATCATAATCAAGGTACTTAAGGCTTAATCATCTCAATATTCCAAACATGATATACTTGGATAATTCATCTATGAAAATCCATATCTTGTTAACATGATCATCCAAATCGTTAGAATCCAACTCTAAGTCTGGAGATAGATTGAACATACCTTAATATGATGAAAATCACTGAACCGTAAGGTAGAATCCAACTCCGGTTGGTTGTATGCCACTCCAAGGTGTTATTCCACTTCAAAGATTACTCCCAAGTGATAACCAATATATAAACACCAACGATATGTGTTCTAAGTATGTAGGAGGGTTATCTCAGCTCTCTGGCCTCTCAAGAATGCAGAAGGAACGAGTAAAATGTAAGCCAAAACGGGTTGTTGTCCCATTTATAATATTCTGCATTTAAACAAGTTAGCGCACGCTACTAAGCTTTCCTTAGCGTGCGCTAATATGAGTTGACTTCAGAATTGTCCGGGTTTGTCCGTGGGAATCTTATCCGGACCCATGTCCCGGCTGGCGCATGTGCTAGCCGTCCCGCTCAATAATTGAGTTCTTAGCGCACGCAACCCCTATCTGCATAGCGTGCACTAATAGTAGCCCGATAGCGCACGTTAAGATACACTCTTAGCGTGCGCTATCACGAGTTTGCATGAGCAATTTTGCATGCTTCTATACTTATGTACAATGATATCAATGCACGAAATATCATACTCCAATAATCAAAACCACCAATCCGAATAATACAGGGTTTGAATACAGATGAAATACACCGCAATAAATCCGGATATTACATACTCTCCTACTAAAAAGGAGTTTCGTCCCGAAACTCAAGACGAAAATAACTCGGGATATCTAGACTTCATGTCAGCTTCCGTTTCCCAGGTGGCTTCTTCCATTCCGTGACGTGACCATTGAACTTTGACCAAAACGATTGGTTTGTTCCTCAGCTGCTTAACTCGACTCTCGAGTATCTTGATCGGTCTTTCTTCAAACGTCCCATCCTGCGCGACTTCGATCTCGCTGAAATCAATGATATGACTGGGATCTGGTATATACTTCCGTAACTGGGATACGTGGAACACGTTATGAACATGGCATAATGACGGCGGCAATGCCAATCTGAATGCCAACTCCCCAACTCTCTCGAGGATCTCAAATGGTCCGATATATCTCGGACTCAGCTTTCCTTTCCTTCCAAAACGAAAGATTCCCCAAGTAGGAGAAACCTTCAAAAGTACGTGATCTCCTGTACTGAACTCCAATGGCCGACGGCGTACGTCTGCATAAGATTTCTGGCGACTCTGGGCGGTCAACAGCCTTTCACGAATCAAGTCTATCTTCTCTCGAGTCTGCACGATCAACTCTGGTTCTGTTCCGATCAAGTCTGACGAATCGTCCCAGCATAGGGGCGATCTGCATCTCCTCCCGTATAATGCCTCAAACGGTGCCATCTTAATGGAAGCATGCCAACTATTGTTGTAGGTAAATTCAATCAACGGTAGATGAACTTCCCAATCGTTTGACCAATCTAAGGCACAGGCCCTTAGCATGTCTTCCACCGTTTGTATAGTTCTCTGCATTGTCCGTCACCGCGGGTGATAAGTCAGGCTGAAGTTCATTCGGTCCCCAAGGCCTTATGAATCGCTTTCAGGAAGTGAGACACAAAACGGCCGTCTCGATCAGAAACAATGGTCTTCGGCGTACCATGCAATCGAACTATCTCTGAAATAAATACTCGTGCCAACCTCTCTGGTCCCCACGTATCCTTAATGCCTAGAAAATGAGCTGATTTGGTTAAACGATCAACTATCACCCAAATCATGTTCATTCCTGTCCTGGTTCTCGGCATATTAGTGATAAAGTCCATCGATATGCCCTCCCACTTCCATTTAGGAATCGGGAGTGGCTTCAACATTCCGGCAGGCCGTTGATGCTCGATCTTAACATGCTGACAAGTCAAGCATTTCGAAACATAGTCCGCTACATCTTTCTTCATGTTGCCCCACCAGAAATTCTGCTTCAAGTCCTTATACATTTTACTGGTGCCTGGGTGGATAGAATAGGGCGAACTGTGAGCTTCCTTCATAATTGTCTGTTTCAGAACGTCATCATCGGGAACGCAGAGTCGGTTCTGAAATCTCAAAACTCCATCATCATGAATTATGAATCCGGGGGCCTTTCCTTTGATCACTTCATCACGTAACCGAATCATCAAAGGGTCATCTGCCTGTCTAGATTTGATTCCTTCGGTTAATGATGAATTTATCTCCATCACGCACAGTTGTCCTTGGACTCTTTGTAACCACACTTCAATTCCTTCACGAATCATCTCTCGTTGAAGGCTAAGTTGGGAGGTTAGCGTCTCCAGCATCTGAATAGAAACAGGCTTGCGCCTAAGTGCATCGGCCACTACATTCGTTTTGCCTGGATGATATAAAATCTCCAAGTCATAGTCCTTAATCAGTTCTAACCATCTTCTTTGCCGCATGTTTAATTCTTTCTGACTGAATATGTATTTGAGACTCTTGTGATCCGTAAAGATCTGACAGTGAGTCCCGTACAGATAATGCCTCCAGATCTTCAAAGCAAAAACCACTGCTGCTAGCTCCAAATCATGTGTTGGGTAATTCACTTCATAAGGTTTCAGCTGTCGCGACGCATAAGCAATCACCTTATCATCCTGCATCAATACGCACCCGAGTCCTTGGTTCGAAGCATCACTGTAAACTATAAATCCTCCAGTTCCCTGTGGAAGTGATAGAATCGGTGCCGTCGTCAATCTCTTCTTCAATTCATCAAAGCTAATCTGACACAATTCATTCCACTCAAACTTTTGAGTTTTCTGCAGGAGTCGAGTAAGTGGGCGGGAGATTTTAGAAAACCCTTCCACGAATCGATGATAATATCCAGCAAGTCCTAAGAAGCTTCGGACTTCTTTCACATTCTTTGGAGGCTTCCAATCCATAATTACTTCGATCTTCTGAGGATCTACTCGGACTCCTTTAGCTGACACCACATGGCCGAGGAACATTACTTCCTTTAGCCAGAATTCACACTTAGAAAGTTTGGCGTACAATTGCTCATTTCTCAAAAGTTCCAATACAATCCGCAAATGCTGCGCATGTTCTTCCGGGCTCTTAGAATACACCAGAATGTCATCAATGAACGCGACCACAAATTTGTCCAAAAATTCAATGAACACTCTGTTCATCAATTGCATAAATACAGCAGGTGCGTTAGTGAGACCAAACGGCATTACTACAAACTCATAATGTCCGTAGCGAGTTCTGAATGCTGATTTCGGAACGTCAGATTCCTTAATCCTTAGCTGATGATATCCTGATCTCAGATCGATTTTAGAAAATATTGTTGCCCCTTGCAACTGGTCAAACAGATCATCAATCCGTGGCAACGGATACTTGTTCTTAATCGTCATCTTGTTCAGCTCTCGATAGTCAATACACAGTCGAAGCGATCCATCCTTCTTTCGGACAAAAAGAACTGGCGCTCCCGTGGTGAAACGCTTGGTGAATATAGCCCTTGTCCAAGAACTCCTCCACCGCTTCTTGATTCGTACATCTCGGTAGGTGCCATACGATACGGCGCTTTAGAAATTGGTGTAGCTCCGGTTCCACCAATGGTAAATTCCACATCCCTTCGTGGAGGTAGTCCAGGTAACTCGTCAGGAAATACATCTGGAAATTCGTTCACAACAGGAATGGACGAAAGTTCCACAATTTCGTCTTCTTTCTTCATTGCATAACACCAGTACCCGGTACAGCCTTGTTTCAACAATTTGACAGCTTTCATCGCCTTGATCAATTTTCCTGAGCTTCCCGGTTTCCATCCCTCAAACAGAATTTTGGAACCATCGTCAGCGATCAGCGAGATATTCCTCCTTCGGTAGTTTACAATTGCTCCATATCGATTAAGCCAATCGTCTCTGAGTATCAGGTCGTCTCCTTGCATTTCTATCATGATCAGATTTGAGAGCCACTCTCTGCCTCCAAACGATACAGGGAAATTTCTAGTTTCTAAGTCTCCGACAATCCTCTCTCCACTCGGTAAACCAACCACATAAGGTTCACAAGTATGAAAACCGGAAATATTCAAACGATTTACACAAGACAAGGATATAAAAGAATGTGTAGCTTCTGTATCGAATAAAACGCTAACTGGCTGGGAAAAGATCTGGACAGTACCTGATGCGACAGCAGCATCCTGATCGTCTGTCCTCCTCATCTCGTACAGACGTGGGGGAGCAGATCCGGCACTCGATGTCCCCTTTCGGTCCCATTGTCCTCTGCCTCGTCCGCGGCCAAAATTCTGAGGCATCTGAACACTCTGCTGCGTCTGTTGGATACTGGCTTCCTTCTGAACTGGCTGTGGTGTACGGGCTCTAAAAGACTTTGCAGCCTCTTCACAAAACGCTGCCTGATGTCCCTCTCGTCCACAATCAAAACAAGTCACGGCAGGAAGGGGGCAATTCTGTCGATAGTGCCCCGTCTGGGCGCAGTTAAAGCATTTCCTGGTAACATCAGTAATAGTTGATGTCGCTCCGAAGTTCTTTCCGCTCCTAACTGGGTGCGGAGGTTTCTTGAAAGAGTGAAAGGATGACTGGGCCTTACGGGGCTCGCTGTTCTTGTGCTCTGTAAAAGTACCAGAGACTTTCTGTTTCTTGGATTCCGAAAATTTCTCCATGGCTGCTTCCTTGATCTCATATGCCAACGCCTTATCCTGGTATTGACGGAGTATGGTATATTCAAATCCGGACATGTACCTCTGGATTTCTGGTTTCATCCTCATATCGAAATGGATCATCATTTCTGCATTTGTTCTGACCAGATGTCGAACAAATGCCAGTTGCTGGTTAAACGTCTTAATCGCACAGGATGCGGCACATCGAAGGTGAGCGGAGAAAAACTCCCGAACTTTCGCTTCCCTCACGGGACGAGGGCAATCGAGCTTCCATCATCAATCTAAACTCTGTCAATCAGCATCATGGTCTACGTGCCGGATGGCTTCCCACCATTCGGACGCCTCCTATCGAGAAAATATTGAGCGATAGAGGCTCTCCTATTGCAGGCGATTAATTCCGGCAAAGATTTTCTCCAGTTCCTTCAACCAATGGTCCCAAGTGGGAGTCTCAGAAATACCGTCGAATTTGGATGGTTGCATCTTCGCCACCTCTTGCAGCCACCGGTCACCTCGATTTCCCATGTCTGGGATCCCTTGCTGTCTCTCTCCCTGTTGTAGTCCCACCGCCACTTGCATTCGGTCCACGACTTGGGTGAACTGAGTCATCTGGTTCACCACTTGACGAAGGATCTCTGGCACAGCAGGATCTGGTTCGTTATTAATAGATTGTTGCGGCTCGCATGAGCTATGACTGGCCTGATTAGAAGGCGAGGCTTCCCTTTCAGCATTTCTTCGTCCACGTCCACGACCGCGACCACGTCCACGTCCGCCTCTCAACATACTGTAAGCATAAATACTCAATATACAGGAAACAGCATCATTCTAATATTCGAGTATAAAGAGACACAACATATAAAGAACGAGATAGAGTTTAGGAACTTACAACCACCGTTCGCATGAAGACGTAGGCAGTGCAGTGATGTCATTCACGGCCGGTTACCTCAAAAGACATAAATGACCCCTATTTTAACCCAACGGCCAAGATATCCATATTCTTAGCTATGATACCATATTCTGTAACACCCCCGTTATATTCAGGAATATTACAGCGCCGTAAATCCTTTACATAAGGATTTACAAGGCTGAGGAATTGAACAGGCATTAAAAGGTACTAACGAATGGAAATAACAGAATTACGATACAACAGTTCTGACCAAATACAAAAATAGTACAATTGTTCAACAGAACTCAATAATACATCACCAAATTCAAATTCATCATAACTGACTCCGTACTCGAGTACTTATTGAAATAACCAATAAACAACAGACAAATGAACCCGGCCGAAACATCACTCTGCACCCTCGTCGTCATGCAGCTCCAGTGGTTGTTTTCCCGCTCTACTGGATCCTGAACATAAACAAAATGTTCACCCCCGAAGGGGTTAGCACAACGATGCTAGTACAAGTACCACAACATACTATTCATATCTCACGAATAACGTAAACGACAAGAAAAATACCAATGAGTCTTCTCCTACGAGAAACTCATAAATGACATACACAACTGATAATCACAACATGATATCATAACATACACATGGTAATTCCGTCGATCCAGCGTTCACTGCCTAGAACCCACGATGATCCCGTCAGACCAACCCATGGTGGAAAAACCCGTCCGATGATCCAGCGCACGCTAGCATAGATCCCCCGATGATCCCGTCGGACCAACACGAAGTGGACATACAATAACGACATACATACACGACAATATGTATAACAACAATACATAAAACAATTAAGGTACTTGCCTCGATTTGAAGACAAGAACAACACTTCCACGAAAATGAACACTCGAAGGTCGTCCTCCTCAATCAATCACGTAACGAGACCAAACCTTAACAAAAGAAATGATATAGGATTTATCTCAGCTCTCTGGCCTCTCAAGAATGCAGAAGGAACGAGTAAAATGTAAGCCAAAACGGGTTATTGTCCCATTTATAATATTCTGCATTTAAACAAGTTAGCGCACGCTACTAAGCTTTCATTAGCGTGCGCTAATATGAGTTGACTTCAGAATTGTCCGGGTTCGTCCGCGGGAATCTTATCCGGACCCATGTCCCGGCTGGCGCATGTGCTAGCCGTCCTGCTCAATAATTGAGTTCTTAGCGCATGCAACCCCTATCTGCATAGCGTGCGCTAATAGTAGCCCGATAGCGCGCGTTAAGATACATTCTTAGCGTGCGCTATCACGAGTTTGCATGAGCAATTTTGCATGCGTCTATACTTATGTACAATGATATCAATGCACGAAATATCATACTCCAATAATCAAAACCACCAATCCGAATAATACAGAGTTTGAATACAGATGAAATACACCGAAATAAATTCGGATATTACAAAACCCCCCAGTCGTCGGCTAAAAAACCGTCGGCCGATATTCGTCGGCCAAGGTTTAGCCGATGACTTTTTTGGTAGTCGTCGGCTAAACTTTGAGATTTAGCCGACGACTTTACAAATGTCGTCGGCTAAAGTTTTTTCAAAAAAAAAAGTAATATACTTTAGCCGACGACTTTGTTAAATGTCGTCGGCTAAAACATTTTTTTTAAAAAAAAAGTAATATACTTTAGCTGACGATATTTAACAAAGTCGTCGGCTAAAACATTTTTAAAAAAAAATCAGATTTTGAGAACAATTTATAGTCAACGCAATACACCAATTAATAAATTAGCGAAAAATACGTAACAATTCAACACAAATACATAACACATATATAATACACCAATTCAACAGCAACAAAAATACGCCAATTCAACAGAATACACCAATTAATATCACAACATACCAACAATACATCCAATTCAACACAATACACCAATTAATAACACAATACACCAACAATACATCAAACAAATACAATAAATTCATCAAACAAATGAAAACTAAATACACAAAAATCTAAAAACTAAATAAAACCTAACCTAATAAACTAAAAAAATAATAAAAACTACAAAAAAAATAACCTAATTACAGATATAATTAATACACTAAAAATGCACAAAAAAAAGGGTTGCCTGTGCGGAGGTCGGGCGGCGGGCAGATGGTCGAGCGGCAGTATTCCGGCAGGTGGGTGACGGGCGGTCTGGTGTCGTCGGGCGGCTGACGGGTGGGTGGGGGAAGAAAAAAAGAAGAAAAGGAAGAAGAAAGAAGAGAAGAGGGTTTATATATATATTTAGAGGTTTAGCCGACGACTTAGATCAAGTCGTCGGCTAAAGTATATTATTTTTTTTTCGGAAGGGGTTTTGCCGGCGACCTAGAGGAAGTCGTCGGCTAAAGTATATTATTTTTTTTTGAAAAGTGTTTAGCCGACGACTTGATCTAGGTCATCGGCTAAACCGTTGCAATATTTTTTTTTCCGAAGGGTTTAGCCGACGACCTAGATCAAGTCGGCTAAAGTAAATTTTTATATTTTATTTTTGAAAAAGTGTTTAGCCGACGACTTAATCTAGGTCTTCGGCTAAACCGTTGCAATATTACTTTTTTCCGAAAGGGGTTTAGCCGACGACCTAGATCAAGTCGTCGGCTAAAGTATATTATTTTTTTCCGAAAGGGGTTTAGCCGACGACCTAGATCAAGTCGTCGGCTAAAGTATATTATTTTTTTTTCCAAAAGGGGTTTAGCCAACGAACTAGATCAAGTCGTCGGCTAAAGTATATTATTTTTTTTTCGGAAGGGGTTTAGCCGACGATCTAGATCAAGTCGTCGGCTAAAACGTTTTTTTTTTTCGTCGGCTAAGCATTATCTAGGTCGTCGGCTAAACCTCTTTACTATAGCCGACGACTATGTTGTACTTTAGCCGATGACCTAGATCAAGTCGTCGGCTAAAACTGTTTAGCCGACGGCATCCCGAGTCGTCGGCTAAAGTGCAAAGTTTAGCCGACGACACTTTAAAGTCGTCGGCCGTTTTTTTTCGGGTCGTTGTCTAAAGTCCTTTTTTTGGTAGTGATCAATATCTTCGTCACTCCATGTTGCAACGAGTACCTTCTTCGGATTTTCTGCTTGGCAATTCTTTGCGAAATGGCGTGGTTTACCACATACTCGACAATTATTGTCGAATTTCTTATATTCGCCCGATTTGATGTCTTTCTTTCTCCGGTTTAATAAGTGTTGGAACTTATTAATATTTTTGGCATAATGTGCCGATTCTTCGTCGCTTTCATCCACCGAAATTTCTTCTCTCTTCGACATCTTAGCCTTCATGGCTATCGTTCTTTCCTTCGGCTTTGGTTTGGCATTCCGAGATTTAAGTACTATCTCGTAGTTGATAAGTGAACCAACGAGAGCACTAAAATCAAGATTGTTTAGATCTTTAGATTCCATTATTGTCGTCACTGTACCGTCCCATTCTCGAGGTAGTGATCGGAGAATCTTCTTTACATTCTCACTACTCGAAAGTGGTTTTCCAAAACATGCTAATCCATTTGTGATGACCGAAAATCGGTCAAGATGATTGTGATGGATTCATCGTCCTTCATTTGAAATAGTTCATATTCGTGAAGGAGCATGTTTATTTTCGTCTCCTTGACTTGATACGTTCCTTCGTGTGTTACCTCAAGCATTTTTCAAATTTATTTGGCACTATCACACGATGATATCCGGTTGTGTTCTTCCGAATTTAAGGCGCAATATAGGAGTTGAGTTGCCTTACAATTGTAATGGTCATTTGTCCAATCAGAATCGTCATATTCTTCGAAAGTTTTAAGCGTACCGTTGGAATTCGTTGGAATTTTCGGACCAAGACATATTAATTTCCAAAGCTCGATGTCATATGCTCGGATGAATATATACATCTTTTTCTTCCATGTCGTGAAGTTTGATCCATCGGAAAATGGTGGTCGGTTAAGAGCAAGGCCTTCGACTGGAGCATATTGAAACGCCATTTGGATTGATTCCTCGGATGTTAAGCTGCTTATTGGAGGTACCGCTCCGATACTAATTGTTGGAGCAATTTCGGTATTAGCGCCGTTGTGCGGAAGCGTAAATATAAAGGTGCGGAAAATAAATCGACACACGGATTTATAGAGGTTCGGCCAAACATGCCTACGTCCTCTCTTGTTATCTTTTTCTATAGGCTTAAGATATAAACCTCTGCACCTCTCTTCTATCGGTTGAGGGATTACCGTTACAAGCTCGTCTTCTATCAGTCCGAGTAAACCGTTCTCTTACTTGTCTTTTTGTCGGTCCAAGTTAAACCGTTTTCCTTTTCTATTGGACAAGGAATCAACCACTCTAGCTTTTTATCGGTACTAGATAAACCTCACTAAGATAGCGATTGCGATTCTAACAATGCCGGATCCTTGATCCTAATAACACTGAATCCAATCGTATCTTTTCTTTCTCTCTCTCTTGTATGATTTAGTGTATCACACTCAATCACTCTCAATTTAAGCTCAAGAACAACAACTATAATGTTTACAATGATATCTCAAGTGTATATAGTTTGCTCAATGTTGTTGTATGGTTTAATATCAAGGATGTGGTATTTATAGCCTTCTCCATCAAACTAGCTGTTGGCCTGTTTTGACTTATTAGCGTGCGCTAGTCTTCTTTATTAGCGTGCGCTATCGCTTGTTGCGTGCATCAATGTCTATTTGCGTGCGTTAAATGCTTGTAACTTCAGTCCAGTGGCTACTGTCCATGACAGTTAGCGTGCGCTAACATTTTCCTGTAGCGTGCGCTAACAATGTATCCGAAGGATCATAACAGGGAAAACACGTTGATGCCTATGGATTTAGCATACTCAAAACGTCACAAGCCACATTCCAATTCTGCCCATCAATTCAAATACATGTTTTGGTTATCTAAACGAATTCATAACAAGGTAAGTACGTTCAATCGGATTCTAAGTTAATCCCACTTATGATTCTTGTTCTTCTGCAAATAACTCGTCTTATCCAAGTTCTAAGTTCACCAAGACCATTACAACAAGATCGTATCGTCCTAACCATTCATACGAAGATTATCAATCTAAACAATATTTACAAATCATGGATTATACTTGAAGAATAAATCCTACATTCATCATCTCGAATTCACCAAGTCTAGGTGATAACATAATCAGTTCATTCATCTAATAAGAATCAAGAAATTATCATCTAGGCAGGTTATAATCTTCGAAAATCACATTCTTATGATAGGCATAATCAAGGTTCAACTATTCCCAATGAAAAAATCTAAGTTTAACCAATCCAATCCTCCTAAACTTGTTGTTCTATTCATAATGCTCAGACTAAGCTTAATAACCTCAGTAGCATGCTCATAATCATCGCTAAGAACATGAACTCTAGGTTGGTAAAGCATCACATACTTTAATATGGAAGAAAACGACAAAACACTTGGTAGAACTCAACACCAGATGCTTGAACGCTAATCTCCAATGATCCTCGTATTCAACAATCACATTTAGAGGCTCATATGAGAGGTTAAAGTCGTGAGAGTAACTCTCCAAGTCGTAGAAGTCGGAAATAGGAAGAAGGATAAAGTGAGAAATGAAATGGAGGTGATGTCCTATTTATAGAAATGACCTTTAGTGTGCGCTACTTCTTGAGTTTCGCATGCGCTAACGGGCTCACAGCCTACTGTCTCTTTCTGTCTTCAGCCGTACGTATGCTAAATAGCCTTAACGTACGTTAAATACAACAGTTAGTGTACACTAGCACCCTTTCATAGTATGCGCTAATGACTTTACGAAACTTACTAACCTCATTGTACTCGACTTAGTGTGCGCTAGCATTTCTCTCATAGCGTGCGCTAAGCACCGTTGACTCGACTTTTCCAAAAGCCATTCAGGTTCATCCCGACATGTCCCTATCTAATATCCGTGATCCAATCTCACCTACCAACATGTCTCAATCATGTTGACCACACATAGCGTACGCTAAGTGTCAACCTTTAGCGTGCTCTATTTTCACATTTTAGCGTACGCTACACTCACTGTTTAGCGTGCGCTAATTACGTGTTAGTACATACATGCATTAACATTAATGAAATCATACACTCGCGAATACCGAACTATGAAATACGGAGGGTCATATTCGAATTAATAATAAGACATACGAAATGTCACAAGGTTCAAATACAGATAAAATACATATCAAATATCCGGGTATTACACATAGCCTCCAAAGAAACTTTTCCTTCTCACACTTTGTAAAGGTGTAAGCACTAGACGCATCCAACTTATCTGCTCTTGTTTCTACTACAACATCTTCTATTAATTCTTGTAACTCTAGATCTCTACGTGAATATGCCCCAATTTTAGATTTTCCCTTCGCATCTAAGAGTGTATCTAAAACACGTTCTCACACATATTTTTTTCAATGTGCATAACATTCAAATTATGTCGCATAAGTAGTTCCTATAGTTAGCAAACAAAATACGTATCAAACTTAATTATAATGATTCATCAGAATCTTATTGAATTAAACTAGTAAATAATAGTAAGAATATAACTCTGACCTTCCAATACGGCAAGTCAAAAAATAAGGACTTCTTTTTTAATAACTTTGTTGGGTCTCCTTTTTTAAGTTTCTTCTATTTTTTCTTTTTTTTCCCACTTATTTGTGAACCCAAATAAAACATGAATCGTATCTCTCCCTGTAAAGATCTTTGGCCGCACCCTTGTCCTCTTTTTTCCATTGAACCACTTATGTTTTCTCCGAAACACATGGTTTGATGGTAAAAACCTTCTGTGATCCACGTATATAGTCTTTTGAGCAAGTGGAAGCGAGTAAGAACACGTTTCAGGCTCACAGACAGGACAAGCAAATTACCCTTTATTAGTTAACCCAGATAAATTCCTATTAGCCGGGAAATCATTAATGGTCTACAATAAGATACCTCTAAGGTTAAACATGACTTTAGTATATGCATCATATATATCATCACCATCCCACAACGATTTTAGATCATCTATAAGGGGCTGCAAGTATACATCAATGTCATTTCCTGGTTGTTTAGGGTCTAGAATAAGTAAGCTAAGCATCAGGTTTTCGGAAGACATGCACACATTTGGTGGAAGATTATAGATTACTAAGATAACTGGCCAAAGACTGTGTGTGGAGCTAAGATTGCTGAATGGGTTGAACCCATTGATCGATAGAAAATATTGCATAATTATATGTGCTAATTGCATAATTATATTATATTTATTTTAGCACAAATTGATGGTTTACTACTTATTTGATTGATGAAGGTAATTTACTTCACTAATGGAATTTAATTATTATTTCAGGAATTTATTATATTTTCGAATTCGGAATAATTATCGGGACAATAAAATAAATTCAGTCCAAAGAGAAAGAGATCGATCGAACCTATTAGGAAAAAGAAGAAGAAATCGACCAAGAATCTTTATCCATCGAAACTCTTTGGTGAAGTTATAAAAGGCACATGGACCGAGGGAAAAAGGGGAGGTCCTCAACTACATCTCACGGCATTAATAAATCCTCATCATTCTAGCTCATAAATTGGGACGTGAAGAAGAAAGAAAAAAAAAGAAACCATCCGCCTTTTTCTATTGTAAGGCACGGGTCCCGAGCAAGCATAGAAACAAGGCACAGCAAATTGGAAGGACACTACGGCCGAGAGAGTAAATCAGATTTGAATTTTCTGAATTTTATTCTATGCCTATTAATTATTTTTTTCTTTATAATTAAAGTTAAGGAAGGGAGATTGAGATGGTTTGGCCACGTCCGCAGGAGGCAGACATCTGCTCCGGTGAGGAGGGTCGAGAGTTTATTAGTTGTCGGGTAGAGGAGGAGAGGCAGACTGAGGAGGACGTGGCAGGAGCAGCTGAGATTAGATTTCAAGGCCTTAAACCTTTCCGAGACAATGACTGTTGATAGGTGCACTTGGAGGCGCCAGATCAGAGTTGTGGATTCTTTTGTAGGGAGCGGTGCTGTAGTTGAGAGCCTCATGGTTGGGTTGTCTCGGTTAGCTTTGACCTAGAACATTGTATTGTTTTACTTTTATTGTTTATTTTATCCTATTGTCTTTGCGTGTGGTGTATTTTTGACAGGGAGCTGTGCGTTGAGCCAACCTCTCTTCTATTAGAGCAACGTTCATCGGGAGTGAAGTAGCCAAATTCCGCTTAGGTAAGTCCCATGTGGATTAAGCCATGGGCTTAGTTATGGTATCGAGCTTTTTAGAATCATTTTTTTTATCACTTAATATTCTGCTGTGCACTAAGCTGGGGGTCTTCACGGAAACAGCCTCCCTACCGTAATAAGTATGGGCATGGTCTGCGTACATCTTACCCTCCCCAGACCCTGTTCTGAGCGGGATATACTGGGTATGTTTGGTTTGGTTTGGTTTGGTTTTCTTTATTTAGCCACCATGTCCGGCTACATTCTTTATTCCAGTTCTTAGGGATGTTTAAACTCGTTTTTATATTATTTATCTTTTAATCCCGTAGCATATTATTTCCCTTGAATTATCTTTGTGCTATTGAGCAGATTTATTTATGCTGTAATTCACTTTGATTAGTTTGGCCAACTTAATTGAGGTTTTTATATCTATTTCTGGATCTAGGATTATAATACGTAATCGTTATAATTCTAGATCACAAGTAGCAACAATTGATTTTTATCAGTTGGGTAGCACAAAATCAATATCCCTTGGGTCGAGCTTGTGAACTCAATATCTTGTATATTTCCATCGTTTTGGTTTCTAATGCATTTAACGAACAAGATTTGAATAGCTTGTTTTGAATCCTTCGTTTAGATAGGTTTAATTGAAGAGCTTGTTATAATTAAATAAACTTAAGAAAAGATTGGAGTTAGCAGGGCTTGTTGTTAACTTCGGAGTAGGAGTTCATTAAGAATTAAGGAAAGATAAAGTGATGCATTAATTCATAAATTAAATTAAAATGGGGAATAACGGAACTAAGAACTGGATACTAATCGCAATCGTTTTTCCTCAGTAAGTTTTTACTTCTTCTTTTTATTTGCCTACTTTTTATTTTAATTTATCTTGTTTACTTTAAATCAACCACCCCCCTCCCCTTTTAGTATATCTAGTATTATTATTTTTAGTACCATTATTTATTTATTATTTCTATTTTTCCAAAAATATTCAACTCAATAAGTACTATTAATTCAACCGTTCCTTGTGGGTTCGACCCCTTACTTACCAATACTACTATTTAGTATATGTGAGTCAAGGAATTTCTATAAATATCCAATTTCGACTCGTCTCGACAGCGCGGTCACCCATCAGTTGCAAGTCCAAATCTTAAATTCCTCGGATCTGATGCAAAATCGGGGTATTTTTTATCTATGGAACTCCAAGAAACTGAGTCCACAAGATGACACATCTTGCCATCTTGACTATGATGACTAGAATGCCATGTTAACTGCTCACTAACGGATGCTGAAAGAAACATCCGCTGAAGTCTTGGAATTATAGAAAAGTAATGTAATACTTTTGCAGAAACACCTTCTTTTATCTTTCCATTACGTAGGTTTATTTTATATCTAGAAGCATTACATTCAGGACATTTATGTAAGTCTTTATAGTCCTATCCCCTATACAAAATACAATCATTGACACATGCATCTATCTTTTCATACCCCAAATCAAAATCTTTAAGTGTTTTCTTGACTATGGATAGTGACTATGGAAAAGTATTTGCCTCCGGTAGCATATCTTCAAACACACTCATGATCTTATCAAAACCAGAATTAGATAGACCTGATTCAGCTTTCAAAGTATACATGATTAAGGTTGCTGAAAGTTTTGTGTACTTGGTACAACCAAGGTACCGAGGAACTTAGCATCTGAAATCTTTTTTTGATACCTATTGATTAGTGCATAATTGATCTAAAATTCATATACAAAATATTCATTTTTCCGGGCATAATTGTACTGATTTGTGATTAAAAATATATATTTTACAAATATGTCCAAACATAAGCTAAAAATGGTTATTTTACAGATTACTGACATGAAGCATCAAAAAGGACGAAAAACAAGATCAAATCCAACGACGGGAATTTTTCAAGGCAAAACGACCTACAACACGGCGCAAACAGGACCGTGTTATGTAGGCTATTTCACATACGGCACAACAAGGGCCGTGTCTTGGGCCGTTTCACACACGGACGGCATTTAGCGCCGTGTCCTCGCGCGTATTCCGGAAGAGACCGAGTCACCACAAAACGGCGCACAACATGGGGCAAACTGGGCCGTTTTTCAGCAGATGCCATGCAAAATTAGTCCACTTTTGACCAACTTGTGAACTCAACCACAAGATATTTTTTTGGTCAAAAATCTGAAAATTCAAAGACATGGGTGAAGTGTGAACAAAGAATTAAAAAAAATGATATTACAATAGATATTTTGAATTAAATAATCAATTGTATTCTTGAAAATCACCTATAAAAGGACATCTTCATCCATTGCAAAATCACCAATTACCAATTCTCAAAATCAACTTCTTGCTAAGAAATACTCCTTTCTTTTAGCAATATATTTTCCTTAGAACTTTCAATTTTAGTTTGTATTTCATTTTTGGTTTGAAGTTTTTCTTTCATTTAGTTTGTAATTGAAATGTGCTTGATCAATAAGCACTTAGTATTTTACTTTCAATTTTTGTAAGCTTGTAACCTTTAAACAAGTTTGAAGTTATATTTTGAAGTTTGTTTCTTGCACTTTGATTCATCATATTCAAGTAAGTTTTATCTATTGTCATTAAGTTCTAGTAATTAAAAGTTTCTATATATATTATATATATCAATTATTTCTATTATAATTTTAGTTTGTATAAACCAATGAGTAGCTAATCTTTCTTTCTAGGGGAAGGGGGATTTCTATTAGGTTATATATTGAGTATTTGATTGATTTAAACTGTTTTTTGGACTAATTGGTTTAAATAGAGATTGATCATATCCTATTTCTACTAATGAAACCTTCTTGATTGATTGTTGAGTGAATTGGAAACATATCTTTTCAATCTATCAAATGTTAATCTTGTTATCAACATCTTAAGATTGCGAAAGTGGTTAAGACACCTTTGATTACGAAAGTACAGAGGTGAAAAGTTGATTACTCGATAAACGATCGTTTATCCTAAAAATAGTCAAGTTAGAGAAATGAAAGGACTAATTGGTTTAAATAGAGATTGATCATGTAATACCCGAGATTCTCGGTTCCGGTTATTTTTGAATTTTTGTCGATTGCGCCGTTCATTTTGTTCTGTTGGCGATTTCTTGAGATTTTCCCTATGTTGGGTACGGCACGATGTACCTTGTTGTGGTGTTCGTTGGGTACGACTTATCGTTGCGCAAGTCGAGCTAATAGTATGTCTTGCTTTGTTATGTGTTCGTTTTCGATTTGGATCATTTGTTGAGAATTCGTCCCTTTGGCGTTGTACTCAAGACTCCGTGATAATTTGGAAAATCGTTCACTGTAATCCGAGACGTCAAGTCTTGGGGACTTGGGCGTGCGATTGATTTGGTCCCGGGAACTATTTGGACATTATTGTTTTCAGATCTTGATGGATAGTTCATATCCCGAGTTTTTTACCCTTAGTTTCGAGGACGAAACTCTTTTTAAGGGGAAGGGTATGTAATACCCGGTTGTAATTCGATCATTATCATTCAGTAATTTCATTCGGTAATTTTTATTTTTGGCGGAAGTCCATCTTAGCGACTCTATTGTTACATTTTGGTCATTCCGAGAATGATTAATTCTACACTTTTTGTCATCTGAGTTCGTCTCGGTGTCGTTCTGTTGAATTCCGTGTTCTTTAGCGACTTTTCCACGTATGAGTTCGATTTTGTTAAATCACCATTAATTTTTGGAAACTCCAAAAATTCTGAATCTTTTAAATATTATAAAGCATCGAGTTAGCTTTCCAATAGTTCAAACGGTGAGTCAATCGGAGTCCGGACGAGGGAGTTATGGTCGAAATAGCTAAGTGACTTTCATTTTCCAGTGCTGGCCGAGCACTCTGTACCTTGTGCCGCGGCACATGCCGCGTGGCCGCGACACCGCCGAGTCACCGCGGCAGATTGGCCCCGTGCCGCGGCACACTTCGGCTAGGCCGCGGCACCGTGCGATCGGCTATTTAAGGCCAGCAGGCGTTTTTCTCCAGCCATTTCTCACTCGATTTCTTCCCTTCCGCGGCTGGAGCTTGGTTAATCATGGAGAGATGTTGTTGGACAATAAATCCATAAAGTCTTGGAGTTCATATCATCAATCATCCATCCTATAACATCCTCCGATCTACCGAATCAATCATCCATCCTATAACATCCATCCTATAACATCCTCGGAGTCACGTGGTTATGGACGGATATGTGAGTTTGTGTGATATTGGTTGTGTCGTTCGGTGCTGTTGAAATCTTGTGCTCCCTTCTGAATTGATATAGTTCTGGGTCGTGAGAACGCGTTGGATAATATGGCCACTCTAGCAAGGTACCTCGACTATATATATTTTATGTGTTTGACCTTTGAGAGTTGTGGTTTTGTAATCTGTGAGTTGTTACTCTTCCACCTGGGGATGGCATGTGGCCTCTGGGGGCCGATACTAATGGGTACGGCCACGGAAGTGGACTTGGGTGCGTGTGTTGATGTTCTTCCACCTGGGGACGGTTCGACGGGACCTCTGGGGGCCGATACTAATGGGTACGGCCGCGGAAGTGGTTTCCCACCTGGGGACGGTCCGACGGGGCCTCTGGGGGCCGATACTAATGGGTACGGCCACGGGTTACCAAGTGTGGTTTCTGTGATATTGATGTTGATGTTTTGATGATTAATTGTGATATGTCCGGAGTATCACAATGCTTTACGCTCGGGGTCTAGATACATTATATATCGAATCTTGGTGTTTGGCTAGAATGGCATAAGAATAATGTGTTATGTGTAATGTGTCCTTGTAAGTGAATTGAAGTGGATGATCGGGTCGTGGACCTTGTATTTTGTGACAGGAATGGTTGGGTCGTGGACCCTGTGTTTTGTTAAACGGATTTGTATTTTGGAAAATGAACTTTGGGGCTGTGACCCTAAATGGCTTTCGAGGAATTAAGAACTTTTCAATTTCTGATGTTTTCAAAAATCCCGAGATTTGGAAATGTTTTCAAAATGCTTACTTGCTTCGTTTCTGCTTTCAAGACTTGAACTATTTTTAACTAAATATATCTCGGGAAGTCTTTCGTTGTATTCTCGGAATGTGTTGTGTATGGCTCGTTTTTGCACTTTATACTTGCACTAGCGAAACAGTGGAGTTTTGCTAACCCCTGAGTAATCGGGGGGTGGATATCTGTATTGTGTCCAGGTACATGCAGGTTTTCGGGAGCAAGTCACAGGATCGGTACGAGGGATGATGAAAGACGAATGATACTAATCACACGAAGACCAGTTTTGGGTTAAGTTAGTCGAAGTCCATTGTATTGTCTTTTCCGCTGTCTTATTGTTCATTGTGGTAAGTATTTTACCCTTGCGTGGGTATGAGTCTGGATGAGTTTAGTTATTTTTATTTGTAAGTCAGTGACGAAAGACCAAATCGGTTTATTGGTTCGTTATTTTGATTTGTCGGTTTGTAATGTAATGTGTTGTTTTGATGTCTAGCCTGGTGGATCCTGACGGAGAGGATATACGGCGTGTAATATTCCCGGTTCGATCTGTGGGTGTTACATTTATGGTATCAGAGCTTAGGTTGCGGAAACCTAGGCTGTCGTGTCCAGTCGTGTATTGTTGGGTCTTGTCTTGGCAGATTGAGTCTGACTGATGTCGTGTCGCGACGCGTCGTCTGGAATGTCGGTCGTGATTAGTATCATGGTGCAGCCATCATCTTCGTGCGATCTGTGGATGTAAGTCTCTCTACTATATTGTGTCTTATGTTATACGAGCTTGTATGATTTTGTGTTATGATGTGGATTTTAAATGTGATTTGTGATTATGTGGCCTATGTTTGTTTGATCTTCGTATAGTGCTAGAATGAAAGTGGTGTCAGCGTATATGTATATATACACACATCCTGGTATAAGTCGTTTTTACAAGAGTATTGGCCTTGGTGTGGTTACGCAAAGAAAAATTCATCAATGTGATATTTTAAAACTTTACATGTTTTTGGGGAGTCACGTAAATTCTGTTTTAAAACATCCTCCAAAGGGAGGAAAAAGTTTGATTTTCGTATGATGACCTCAAGGTCGAAATAGTTTTGGAGAATTCAAACTACCGATATTTTATTTTCATCTTGTATTATGAGTTTTCAAAACACTTTGAACTCAAATGAGGTCTACAAATTATACTCAAGATGTGACTCTCGCTTTCAACCTTTCGATTTCATGGTTGCTAGTCAAGAAGTACATGATTATGTTCTTATTGTTTGGGCAGTGTTGCCAGTTTTAGATTAAAACAGTGATGTGAATGTTAAGTCGTTCGGTATGAGTTAAGATAGTTCTCTTTATTAATAGATGAGATTTCGATTTTGGATGACAATTGTCATTTGTTTGTTGCTCATGAAGTGTTGAATCGATGGCTTTGAGATTCGAACGTGTTGTTGTTTATTTGTGACCATCGATTCTAGTGATTTCGTATATATGTTCGCAAACATGTTGCTGAGTTGGGGCAGCTAGCGCACGCTGAGTGCGAGGCTAACGTGCGCTAACGTGGCATGTTTAGCGCACGCTAATCTTTGTTGTAACGCGCGCTAATCAGCATGGGCAAAGGCTATGGAACCACATTTTTAGCCGTCAGGTCTATGTTTTGCAGTCAATCATCTTCGACGGTATTCTATGTGTGTTGTCTAGCGATGCAACTGTTGTGTGGGAATAAGTGTTGGGACTTTTTGTAGCGCTAGGTGATAATTGATTTTGTTTAAATTATGTCTGTTGTGTGTGTGTTCGAAAATGCCACCCTGAAAATTTCATAAAGTTTCGACGATTCGATTAATCGGCGGCTCTATGCGTACTTTGAAAATTATTTAGAATTGGCGAGCCGGCCTCGGATTCTCAAATAAAACCTCGACGGTATTTGAAAGAGTTGTTTTAAAGTACATGTAGACATTTTGTAAAATATTACCGTCGTTGATTTTTGTGTAAGTGTTGAGAGGATTTTCGAAAATGATTTTTAACATATTATTGTATTTTCAAATAATCCGAGTACATGATTTCAGAATTCTTTCACATCATAAAATCTTTATTTTCAAAAATCAATACAATTTTTATTTTCAACAATATACTGTGGAAGATAAAGAATCTTACTCGATTTAAAACTTCAAACTCGGGTTTAGAAAAGTTTTCTATACTGAGCCAGTTATCGTGCGTGATCTTGAATCACTCTATAATGATGATGTTTAAAAAAAATATTGTTTTGCAAGTGATGTCAAATGAGACGGTTAAAGTCCGTCGTTTACGGGTTTTGATGAAACAAACTGAGGTACCAAAAATACTTTCAAGGTTTTATTTTGAATAGCGCACGAATCCAAGGATTTCCAAATGAAATAATTTAAAAGGATACCTCATGGATTTTCTTATTTAGTTGTTATCAATTACCTTATGTGTTATGTCGTGCTGGGTTGGTACTTTAGCATATTATTTTCGCGAAGTTGTGCCATCGTATCGAGTGAGAATCCGCTTAGTATGTCTAGGGACAGAGGATACGGTCGTGACCGCGGTATAGTTAGTCGTGGAGATCAGATGCGGGACCAAGAGGATATGGCCGGGAAAGTTGCTACTCCAGCACTTCATTCTCGTTGTTTAGGTTTCGGGGACGAAACCTCTTTTAAAGATGATATGATGTAATATCCGCAATTTTCGATTTTCGGTAAAATTTCTTTTTTTTGGCAGGAGTCCGTTTTAACGGATCTTCTGTGACCGTTTCGTCCTTCTGTGAATGTTTCATTTTACACTTGTTAACATCTGAGTTCGTTTCGGTGTCGTTTTACCGAGTTCCGTGCTTTTTGGCGACTTTTCCGCATTTGAGATCGATTCTTGCGAATTCTGTTCGAAATTGTTGTTCGTATTTCCCCGTAAGTCCGTTTAACCTTGTTAGACGTTTTGTGAAGTTCGGTTTGGTTATACGTTTTCTTATCGTGATGTTTCAGGCGTTTGGGCCATTTTGTAATTTCCCAAAGTTTTGGGGTGGTTGCCTTCGTATCCTCTTTCCCGATCTTCAATTTATCGGAATCAAGTGTCATCTAGAGTTGCTCTGCCTGGATTGTTTCATGTTTTAAGTTTCGGGACGAAACTTCTTTTAAGGAGGGTAGAATGTAATACCCGAGATTCTCGGTTCCGGTTATTTTTGAATTTTTGTCGATTGCGCCGTTCATTTTGTTCTGTTGGCGATTTCTTGAGATTTTCCCTATGTTGGGTACGGCACGATGTACCGTGTTGTGGTGTTCGTCGGGTACGACTTATCATTGCGCAAGTCGAGCTAATAGTATGTCTTGCTTTATTATGTGTTCGTTTTCGATTTGGATCATTTGTTGAGAATTCGTCCATTTGGCGTTGTACTCAAGACTTCGTGATAATTTGGAAAATCGTTCACTGTAATCCGAGACGTCAAGTCTTGGGGACTTCGGCGTGCGATTGATTTGGTCCCGGGAACTATTTGGACATTATTGTTTTCAGATCTTGATGGATAGTTCATATCACGAGTTGTTTACCCTTAGTTTCGAGGACGAAACTCTTTTTAAGGGGAAGGGTATGTAATACCCGGTTGTAATTCGATCATTATCATTCAGTAATTTCATTCGGTAATTTTTATTTTTGGCGGAAGTCTATCTTAGCGACTCTATTGTTACAATTTCGTCATTCCGAGAATGATTAATTCTACACTTTTTGTCATCCGAGTTCGTCTCGGTGTCGTTCTGTTGAATTCCGTGTTCTTTAGCGATTTTTCCACGTATGAGTTCGACTTTGTTAAATCACCATTAATTTTTGGATACTCCAAAAATTCTAAATCTTTTCAATATTATAAAGCATCGAATTAGCTTTCCAATAGTTCAAACGGTGAGTCAATCGGAGTCCGGACGAGGGAGTTATGGTCGAAATAGCTAAGTCACTTTCATTTTCCAGTGCTGGCCGAGCACTCTGTACCTTGTGCCGCGGCACATTCCGGCAGGGCCGCGGCACACTGTCGAGTCACTGCCGGCAGATTTGGCCCTGTGCCGCGGCACACTTCGGCTAGGCCGCGGCACACTGTGCAATCAGCCTATTTAAGGCCAGCAGGCGTTTTTCTCCAGCCATTTCTCACTCGATTTCTTCCCTTCCGCGGCTGGAGCTTGGTTAATCATGGAGAGATATTGTTGGACAATAAATCCATAAAGTCTTGGAGTTCATATCATAAATCATCCATCCTATAACATCCTCCGATCTACCGAATCAGGTCAGATTTTCTAGAAATCTAGTTTTGGGGAATTTGGGAGTTTTGGTTCTTTTCGTCCGTTTAATTCTATATAACTTGGTATTATGATGGATTGATGATTATTTAGATGTATTACATCTTTTCCCTTGTTATTCCATGGTTGGATCGTATCGATTCATTGTTTTGGTCGAGTTCTTGATAGACGCCTTGAAGGTGTCCGGTAAAATGTCATAGAGGGGTTTTCGGGCGTTCTACGATTATTCTTCCTCGTATGATCGATGATTTATTGATTATATGTTGTTAGGGTCGAATTCTTGTGAAGAACTCGAGTCGAAACCCTTCCGTTCGTCGTTTTCTTCAAGCTTCTCGATCGTGGGTGTATTCATTGTCTTCGCCGGAGAATCGTAGGTGTTCGAGGTGTCCCGACTGAGCCGTGATTGTAGGAGTGTCCGGTATCGATTATCGAGGCAAGTATCTTGCCCATACATTACGTGTTTTGTGGATATAATGGTTGCTAAGTGTCGATATGTGCTAAATAAATATCTATAACCATTTTTCAAAAGAATCGGTATATTTACCATCATGGTTTTCGTAAAAGTGAACCGTGTGTGTCGGGAATTAATATGCTTAGTTGGATATGTGTGGTAGTGACGAGTATAGGATCACCTTACTTTCGTGTGATGTCATTATGTATGATTATGGCGTCGGTAAATGTACAGTGTAATTCTCTTGTGAAATTATGTGCTCGGAGTCACGTGGTTATGGACGGATATGTGAGTTTGTGTGATATTGGTTGTGTCGTTCGGTGGTGTTGAAATCTTGTGCTCCCTTGTGAATTGATATAGTTCTGGGTCGTGAGAACGTGTTGGACAATATGGCCATTCTAGCAAGGTACCTCGACTATATATATTTTATGTGTTTGACCTTTGAGAGTTGTGGTTTTGTAATCTGTGAGTTGTTACTCTTCCACCTGGGGATGGCATGTGGCCTCTGGGGGCCGATACTAATGGGTACGGCCACGGAAGTGGACTTGGGTACGTGTGTTGATGTTCTTCCACCTGGGGACGGTTCGACGGGACCTCTGGGGGCCGATACTAATGGGTACGGCCGCGGAAGTGGTTTCCCACCTGGGGACGGTCCGACGGGGCCTCTGGGGGCCGATACTAATGGGTACGGCCACGGGTTACCAAGTGTGGTTTCTGTGATATTGATGTTGATGTTTTGATGATTAATTGTGATATGTCCGGAGTATCACAATGCTTTACGCTCGGGGTCTAGATACATTATATATCGTGTCTTGGTATTTGGCTAGAATGGCATAAGAATAATGTGTTATGTGTACTGTGTCCTTGTAAGTGAATTGAAGTGGATGATCGGGTCGTGGACCTTGTGTTTTGTGACCGGAATGGTTGGGTCGTGGACCCTGTGTTTTGTTAAACGGATTTGTATTTTGGAAAATGAACTTTGGGACTGTGACCCTAAATGGCTTTCGAGGAATTAAGAACTTTTCAATTTCTGATGTTTTCAAAACTCCCGAGATTTGGAAATGTTTTCAAAATGCTTACTTGCTTCGTTTCTGCTTTCAAGACTTGAACTATTTTTAACTAAATATATCTCGGGAAGTCTTTCGTTGTATTCTCGGAATGTGTTGTGTATGGATCGTTTTTGAACTTTATACTTGCACTAGCGAAACAGTGGAGTTTTGCTAACCCCTGAGTAATCGGGGGGTGGATATCTGTATTGTGTCCAGGTACATGCAGGTTTTCGGGAGCAAGTCACAGGATCGGTACGAGGGATGATGAAAGATGAATAATACTAATCACACGAAGACCAGTTTTGGGTTAATTAAGTTAGTCGAAGTCCATTGTATTGTCTTTTCCGCTTATTTTTCGTTGTGGTAAGTATTTTACCCTTGCGTGGGTATGAGTCTGGATGAGTTTAGTTATTTTTATTTGTAAGTCAGTGACGAAAGACCAAATCGGTCTATTGGTTCGTTATTTTGATTTGTCGGTATGTAATGTAATGTGTTGTTTTGATGTCTAGCCTGGTGGATCCTGACGGAGAGGATCTGCGGCGTGTAATATTCCCGGTTCGATCTGGGGGTGTTACAGATCATATCCTATTTCTACTAGTGAAACCTCCTTGATTGATTGTTAAGTGTATTGGAAACACATCTTTTCAATCTATCAAGTGTTAATCTTGTTATCAACATCTTAAAAAAGCAAAAGTGATTAAGACATCTTTGATTACGAAAGTACAGAGGTGAAAAGTTGATTACTCGATAAACATTCGTTTTTTCTTTTATATCCGTATAAATCAATTCCGATACTTAATTAAAAACCTAATTTAATGAACCCGTAATCCCCTAGATTTTATAAATTCCCAACTCATTTTAATTCTATTCATTTTCACTAGTTAAAAATAGTCTAGTATAAATAAGTCTAGTATAAATAGTCTAGTATAAATAAGTCTAGTATAAAAAGTCTAGTATAAATAGTCTTAATATAAATAGTCTAGTATAAATAGTCTTAATATAAATAGTCTAGTATAAAAATAGTCTTATTAAAAATAGTTTAAATTAAAAATAGTGCATTTTAATTTAGTTAATTTAAAAACCAAAAAAATATATTTTAGAATATTTTAGAATTTATTTCTCGCAATTTGTAACAAAATATTATACGAAGCCCTGTTGGACAATCCTCGAGAGAAAAGACCTTGGTAGAACTTACCACAAACTACTTCTACCTCGTATATATTTGCGAGCGACTCAAGAACTCCTATTTTTAGGATAAGTTTTTGACCGATCAAATTTTGGCGCCGCCGGGGATTGTTTTAGGCCAAATATAATTTTTTTGTATAGTTTTGTTTATATCTTGTTATTTTATCTTTCTTTATTTCTGCATCTTTTATTCTTCTGTCCGGTCAAAAGGCGGATAACGGTACTCCGTGACTATCAAAGTCGGATTTTTCAGTTTCCCACAAACAACTGATATTTGTAGATATTTTATCGTTTTTCATTTTAATTTTTTTGTCATGGAAGAAACATTGTATAAAATTGAAAAAATATTTCCCTTTCTAACCAAAAATGCAATTTTAAAGATTTACAAGACAAGGCTTGAAAGGATGAGGTTGCTTATGAATAAAAGCATACCTTTTGACATAAGATTCATTATCGAAGCCAAAGTAAGAATAGAAGGTGAATTCACAGAAACACCGACTAGATTTTTACCAGGGCTTGGAAAAAGTTCATATGCCAAGAAACGACGAGCAAAGATGCTAGCCGTTTGCTATAAATGTGCTAGATGGAACTGTAATTTAAAATGTCGATCTTTAGGAATTCCATCTACAAACAGAGAAGATAAAATTCAGTTCATTAATGATGGTCTGAATAAAGAGAATTTAGATAATATCGAAATTTCTCTTGACACGCATCCTAGTGGACTTGTATATTATGGAATTCGATGTTTG
This sequence comes from Orobanche coerulescens, assembly GCA_033398695.1. Lineage (NCBI taxonomy): Eukaryota > Viridiplantae > Streptophyta > Magnoliopsida > Lamiales > Orobanchaceae > Orobanche > Orobanche coerulescens. Next base: position 79,121,727 of record CM065808.1, read on the forward strand.
TGGAATAAATTCAAACCAGAATATGAACAACGTCTTGGGAATCTGACATTAAAAGACCCTGTTTGCCAATTTGTAAGAAAATTGGATGAGAAGCTTCTCCCCGACTCATAGAAGGCGTTTAGGCCGTTTCTGAACGTAAAATCGGAGGAAGATGTGAGCCACAATCACAACTACTGTGCATACGCGTAAGTATCTTTTATTTTTTTCGTGTGGTGAGATTTTCTGAATAAAAAATGTGATACGCGATAAATGCATTCATTATTCTATTGAGTAGTTGAAGCGCAATCAACGCAATCACAAACTTGTTAAACAATTTTTCCTCATTTTTCTTCTATAAATAAACATTGTGCTTGTTTCTTTTACTCATCCCTCAAACTTGTACTTTTTTTCCTTTTTCTCTCAAATAAATTTCTTTTCAAAAATGGAATCATCATCTTCCACAAAAAGATTTAACCCAGTCTGCATTTTTGGTGGAGCTAGTTATGGGAAAGATGCATGCTTTACTGAAGCAGCCCACAACTTGGGTCGTACTTTAGGAGAAAAATGCATTCATGTAGTTTATGGAGGAGGAAGTCTAGGACTAATGGGAAGAGCTGCTGCTTCTGCCTATATGGAAGGATTAAGAGTGTTGGGAGTAATTCCAAAACCTCTGGCTGAAAGTAAAATCACCGGGGCAACTATTGGAGATGAGTTTAGATCTGTAAATATGCAAGATCGCATAACTCACATGATAAATAATTCTGGCGCCTTTATCACCCTTCCCGGTGGTTTTGGCACCCTTGATGAACTTTTTCATGTGGTTACCAGAGCCCAGCTAAATGTTCATCAAAAACCAATAGGTCTGCTTAATGTCAATGGTTTCTTTAATGGTTTACTATCTTTCATCGACTACTCTGCTGAAAAAGGTTTTATTTCCGAGCGTGCTAAACGAATCATAGTCGTTGCAACAACATCAGAAGAGCTAATCAAAAAACTCACTGAATTTGTTCCTCAACCAGATCCAGCTCTAGCTAATATTGTCTGGATGGAAGACCTCACCGTGAGAAAACGAAAAGTGGATTCATTCCTCTCCCTTTGATACCCCATATCAGACCTCTTGTTATTTTTACTTTCTGTCGTGTATAATAAATGGTGGCAGCTTAAGAAGTTTCTTCTTGATCTCTTGACGCGCATCTATTCGCGATTTATGTATTGTTATTTTATTGCTGTAATTTTTATTGTGTGTTTTTTATAAAAGCATTGATGACAGCTTAAGGAGTTTCTTCTTGATCTCTTGACGCGCATCTATTCGCGATTTATGTATTGTTATTTTTATTGCCATAATTTTTTTTTAATAAAAGCATTGATGGCAGCGTAAGGCGACTCTTCGGACTTTCCTGAAGCGCATCTTAAAAATTGTGTTATACTTCCGGGTATATTTTTGTTGTTGTTGTTTGCCTCGTATATTTTTTTATGCAGATCCAAAAAGGCATCGCTCAAGCATCAATTTTCATAACAGGGAGTATTTTTTTTTCTTTGCTTATTATTATTATTATTTTTTTTTTTAAAAAAACGAGGACGGTTTCTTTTTCAAGTTTGGGGGTGGTATGTTTTAATTATTGTGGTGTGATTTGAGTATTTTTGTTGTTTGGCTTTGATTTTTTTTTTATGTATATATATATATATATATATTGTTTATTTGTGAAATTTCTAGATCTGGCCATTGTAACACCCCCAATCCGCTCAGGGATATTACACGCCGTAGAACCTTTCCTCAAGGATCTACTAGGCTGGTAACACATATAACAACTCAACCATGCCTTTAAGGCTAAAATGACTCAGTAGACCGATTTGGTCTTTCAATAAAAACATACAACTCGATTACAACTCGTGCCCACGCAGGGGTCAAAACACAACCACACCCGTACAACGGGATAAATATAGCAGCGGAAAATAAAGTACAACTGAACCAATACACGATGTACGGTTCCTCATGTGATTAGTATCGATCATCTTTCATCATCCTTCGTGCCGACCCTGTGTTATGCTCCAAAACCTGAATGCAAAAACAGACATCCACCCCCCGAATACTCGGGGGTTAGCAAAACTCCACTGTTTTGCTAGTGCAAGAACAAAGTGCAAATACGAGCCATACAATTCACATTCCACGAATAACAATAACCAGGAATCCTCAAAGATTCAAGTACAACAAGATGAACATTTCCCGAGGCGAGAGTTTGAGTAAAGACTTCCCAAAATTTCAAGATCAAAATATCAAGGGAAATAATTTATAAAATGATTTGAAATACCATCGGGAGTTTTAATAGAAAACGATTTAGGATTATCAAATCCTACTTTTCAAAACCCAAAAGACGAAAGGGGTCACCGCCCCAAAGGTTTACTTTCCGAAAAATGACCTTTACCAAACCGTTGGGATTTTAGCCCCAAATCCATAAAATGACTTTTACAAAACCATTGGGATTTTAGCCCCAAATCTCATCAACTCACAGTACACAAGAACGACCACAAGGTTCGTCTTCCAACATCAAAATCCACAATTAAAGGATTTAACACAAACAACAAAATACTCTAGTGCCATCCTAGCCAAGTAAGCCAAACGAACACTTACCTCTTACACACTTAGTCGATGCATGCAATCATGAAAACCATTCGAAAGCACTCATTTCCGGAAATGCCAATAATCCAAATCACATTGCAAAATACACCACAATTAACCGCGGACCCACAGCTTCGTGGACCCCTGCCGAGACCCCGTCGGATCTAACCCACAGTGGTTAAAAGCAAGCTCGCGGTTCCACAGCTTCGTGGAGCCCTACCGAGACCCCATCAGATCTAACCCGTAGTGAGCATACACACACACACACGTTACTCATGCAATACTAATATGCTAAGAATGTAAGTTCATCAAGAATACTTACTAGAGATGGCCATTTACTCGACGCCGTTATCAAACTCTTCAAAACACAGTGACAAGATTAAACACGGAATACATAATTCCATAACTTTAAACAACAGGGATATCATCAAAGCCTTCACGTTCAAAATGATCAAATCATAAACAATTCCCAAAACACACCGTTCACAAAACACACACGCGTTTTGAAAGAGAGCCTTTAACGAGGCCAAACCGAAATCTTTTGAAACTTCATTTCAAACAACCAAACAAACACACCAAGACGATCACCGATCATCATATCCACAAAATAAGAAATGTATGAGCAAGGTACTTGCCTCGAAATCACGATCGCAACGATACGACAGATAGGACGCGGTCGAATAGCCCCGAACCCCCGAACAATATCAAGAACGCGATAGCACCACGAGTATTACGAGAATAACAACACATGAATCATCAATCACCAAACGGGATTCAACATCGGAATCCTCGAACACCTATAAACCTCCGGAAGGAACAATAACACATGGTTATGACGAGAATCAAGGCCAAAACAACGGAAATCCCAACAAACTATCGAAGGGAAACTCATTGGGACATTTAATCGAACACTAAATGTTCAATAATTCCCAAGAACACTCGAATCGTCAATCGAGTTAAACAAACTCGATATATGGATATACAACCCATAGAACACGATTAATAACATCATACTACACCAACCGATGTATCAAAATCGGACTAGAATCGAAATCAAGAACAAATTCCCCAAAAAATCAACTTCAAGGAAAATCAAGAAATATACCTTGATTCGACGAAACACACGGATTAGATGTTGATATAATCAACAAGGATCTTCCAAAATGCCTTGGAAATTATTAGAATCGGCCAAGAACTCGATTTCCAGAGCCTCCCATCGCCAGCCGCCGAAGAAGGAAGAAAAAGGGTGAAAAATGAAGGTCTGGCCGAGCCCAGGCTATATATAGCCGGCAGGGTTACGGCCGTAACCGGCAGTGCCTTACGGTCGTAACTCGGCCCTTACGGCCGTACTCGGCAGGCCTTACGGCCGTAACCGGCATTCGTCAAAAATCGACCAAAGAATCGCCGGCACTTACGGCCGTAACTGGCACACATTACGGCCGTAACCGGCCTTCGTCCGGAAGATGCCCAGCGCACGTACGGCCGTACCCAATCACGCTTATGGCCATAACTGGCACACATTACGGCCGTAACCGGCACCTTACGGCCGTAACTCGGCCAGGCCAGGCCCTGCTCCGGCCGTGACTCGGTCGTGGCCACTCCGACGGCCCGGACGACCCCGAAACCCGAACCTGAGTAAAAATCGGAGATACGGTTACGAATTACTCGCAAAGACGAATCCAAGCGCTAAGAGAACACACGATTCCGACCACCCGAAGTGTCGGAATTCGACAACGGAAGTAATTACCCCAAACTTTGGGAAATTACAAAAATGGCCCAAAATGTCCGAAATACACGATACATGATCGAAACACCGAACCAAAGCTCGCAACATGAATAATAACATTAAATGAACTTACGGGAAACTCGAAACAACAGTTTCGGGAGAGACGCAAGAATCGAGCTTAAGTGCGGAAAAGTCGCTAAAAAGCACGGAACTCAACAAAACAACACCGAAACGAACTCGGATGACAAAAAGTGCAGAATTAATCATTCTCGAAATGACGAAACGGTCATGAGTGAGTCGTCAAAACGGCCTTCCGCCGAAAAAAGAAAATTACCGAAATTCAAAATTGCGGATATTACATTCTACCCTCCTTAAAAGAAGTTTCGTCCCGAAACTTAAAATAAGTAGGGAGAAGCAATATCCCCTGCCAGGAAAACTCGACGAGATACGCAAAAACCGAAAAATCGTGCCCGACGACGAAACGCTGCAAGAAACGCAAAGAGACATACGGCGTGAAAACACGCTCCACGACGACCAACACAACGTCGCCGTTAGGAATATAATAAAACCAACAAATGACAAGCGTCATCAAACGGATAATATAGTCAAGTCAATTATCCGAACAATCACAAAACACAACGAACGAAAATCAATAAGATTGACCGACCCAACGATACATCTATCAAAACGCGAGCCAATCGCTGAACAATGACGGAATTCCACCGCCCAAGGGTTGGAAGATCGAAAACGAGACTAATTTCCCAACTTAAGGGAATTAGGAAGGAGCCTGAATGCTCAACAATCACGAAACGAGAACAAAAACCGAACAAGCAAACGATCGAGACAACAAAGATCGAACAATCATGTCCGAAACACGAAGGATAATAAAATTCAAACAACTCCCAGGATGATCTGGTGAGAACTACAAGACATGCATTCCCATAAGATCCACAGGAAAGGGAATAGCGATTGAAAAGTCACAACGACAAACGAGTAATTCCGAAACAATACCACCCTCTTTCGATCAACAAAAACAAGGGGCAGGACAAGCTCGGAAAATGTCAACGAACATAAACGAGTCGACATATTCGAAAATACAGAAGTTCCAAATCCGATCCACTTCGAATAAAAGAACTAGTATAACCAAAAGATGTTACTTCCGAACAAAGTTCACAAGAATCGAACCAAACTCGGAAAAGTCACAGTGATACCAGGTCGACCCAACACAAGATCACAACTCGTTCGAACGATGAAACCGGAATACAGAACGAGTTCATAAAGTCTCAACGAACATGAGCGAATCGATAGACTGGAGAAAGAGAAAATATAGAATCAAAATAGTACGGGTATTACCTCCGACCTCGTCCACGAAATTCACAAAAATGGGAGCAAGGTAACAAGACATTAAACAACCGACACATAACGGAACCATCACCGATACACACGGTCATACCAAACCAAGCTCTAACAGCTCACACATGCGCGACAACGCAGAAATCACCACGAGGCGGCAATATTCAATACCAACATCCCACCTCTCACAGAGGGCTAACACAAAAAATGTGTAGAAAACGACTCAACGCTCACACCGCCAATTCGATCATAATCGGGAGCAAACATCAAAATGACAACGCGAACATCATACATACATACCCAGCCCTCAAACGGGAATGGATAGGTTTTAAAAACGAAAACCTCATTTTGAAAATAATTTAGAAGAACACCGGTTGATCTTGAGTATCATCTTTCAAAAAATACAAACGTGAAACATCGTCATCGAGACTTTAGAGAACCATTTCGCATTTGATAAAAATGAGGACACTTTCTCTTGGTGAAAACTTTCAGAATATTCGACCCTCGGGTCTAAGTAAAAGTGTTTCTAAAACATTGAAAATATCTCAAAACATTTTGGTCCTCGAGGTAGAAGAATTTTGAAACATATTGTGGCATCTTGGATGTACCACGAGAAAATAATTTATTTCAAAAGTACGTCTCGAAATTTATTTTTCTAAGTTACTCAATGTTTTCAAAAATCCAATAGGCCAGAATGCCCAAAGCTCACACATATCGACGTATGCTAAAACACCTCCTAGTTCACGCATCAAAACGTTTAAAATCAAGACAATAGATGTCTTCTAACGGAAAATAAACGGTAAAATACCACAGTTCCAAAACATCACGGTTTGAATAACCAGAAATCCATATCACAACATCACGCTACCACCACACCGGTAGAGCCACATAACACACATGCCCTATTTTCACAAAATCTAGGATTCAGAACAAAACCACTGACCCCATTCGAGGCCTCTAAGGACCCTCCCGCACTGGCTAGTGAACAAGTCGAATGCGTATAAGCACAAAGCTTCCACAAGAGAACTTGTAAAACGAGCAAATCGATTCGAAAATCATCAGCAACGGACAAAAACAACAGTAAAAGACATCAACAGCGACGACACTCCACATATAAACCAAATACGAGAGTCGACTAAATACATATCATGAAATCAAAATCCACATAAGGATTTCATCACTTAACAAATAATCATAAAAATAGCTCTTGTCACACGAGGCACAACACAAAGAAGGGAGACTTACATCCACAGGTCGCACGAAGATGATGATCGCCCCACGATACTAATCACGACCAACAAACTCAGACGACGCGTCGCGACACGACTCAGTCAGACAAAATCCAACGAGACAAAACTCAACAGACACCACTGACCCGACAGCCTAGGTTTCCACAACCTAAGCTCCGATACCATTTATGTAACACCCCCAATCCGCTCAGGGATATTACACGCCGTAGAACCTTTCCTCAAGGATCTACCAGGCTGGTAACACATATAACAACTCAACCATGCCTTTAAGGCTAAAATGACTCAGTAGACCGATTTGGTCTTTCAATAAAAACATACAACTCGATTACAACTCGTGCCCACGCAGGGGTCAAAACACAACCACACTCGTACAATGGGATAAATATAGCAGCAGAAAATAAAGTACAACTGAACCAATACACGATGTACGGTTCCTCATGTGATTAGTATCGATCATCTTTCATCATCCTTCGTGCCGACCCTGTGTTATGCTCCAAAACCTGAATGCAAAAACAGACATCCACCCCCCGGATACTCGGGGGTTAGCAAAACTCCACTGTTTTGCTAGTGCAAGAACAAAGTGCAAATACGAGCCATACAATTCACATTCCACGAATAACAATAACCAGGAATCCTCAAAGATTCAAGTACAACAAGATGAACATTTCCCGAGGCGAGAGTTTGAGTAAAGACTTCCCAAAATTTCAAGATCAAAATATCAAGGAAAATAATTTATAAAATGATTTGAAATACCATCGGGAGTTTTAATAGAAAACGATTTAGGATTATCAAATCCTACTTTTCAAAACCCAAAAGACGAAAGGGGTCACCGCCCTAAAGGTTTACTTTCCGAAAAATGACCTTTACCAAACCGTTGGGATTTTAGCCCCAAATCCATAAAATGACTTTTACAAAACCATTGGGATTTTAGCCCCAAATCTCATCAACTCACAGTACACAAGAACGACCACAAGGTTCGTCTTCCAACATCAAAATCCACAATTAAAGGATTTAACACAAACAACAAAATACTCTAGTGCCATCCTAGCCAAGTAAGCCAAACGAACACTTACCTCTTACACACTTAGTCGATGCATGCAATCATGAAAACCATTCGAAAGCACTCATTTCCGGAAATGCCAATAATCCAAATCACATTGCAAAATACACCACAATTAACCGCGGACCCACAGCTTCGTGGACCCCTGCCGAGACCCCGTCGGATCTAACCCACAGTGGTTAAAAGCAAGCTCGCGGTTCCACAGCTTCGTGGAGCCCTACCGAGACCCCGTCAGATCTAACCCGTAGTGAGCATACACACACACACATTACTCATGCAATACTAATATGCTAAGAATGTAAGTTCATCAAGAATACTTACTAGAGATGGCCATTTACTCGACGCCGTTATCAAACTCTTCAAAACACAGTGACAAGATTAAACACGGAATACACAATTCCATAACTTTAAACAACAGGGATATCATCAAAGCCTTCACGTTCAAAATGATCAAATCATAAACAATTCCCAAAACACACCGTTCACAAAACACACACGCGTTTTGAAAGAGAGCCTTTAACGAGGCCAAACCGAAATCTTTTGAAACTTCATTTCAAACAACCAAACAAACACACCAAGACGATCACCGATCATCATATCCACAAAATAAGAAATGTATGAGCAAGGTACTTGCCTCGAAATCACGATCGCAACGATACGACGGATAGGACGCGGTCGAATAGCCCCGAACCCCCGAACAATATCAAGAACGCGATAGCACCACGAGTATTACGAGAATAACACCACACGAATCATCAATCACCAAACGGGATTCAACATCGGAATCCTCGAACACCTATAAACCTCCGGAAGGAACAATAACACATGGTTACGACGAGAATCAAGACCAAAACAACGGAAATCCCAACAAACTATCGAAGGGAAACTCATTGGGACATTTAATCGAACACTAAATGTTCAATAATTCCCAAGAACACTCGAATCGTCAATCGAGTTAAAAAAACTTGATATATGGATATACAACCCATAGAACACGATTAATAACATCATACTACACCAACCGATGTATCAAAATCGGACTAGAATCGAAATCAAGAACAAATTCCCCAAAAAATCAACTTGAAGGAAAATCAAGAAATATATCTTGATTCGACAAAACACACGGATTAGATGTTGATATAATCAACAAGGATCTTCCAAAATGCCTTGAAAATGATTAGAATCGGCCAAGAACTCGATTTCCCGAGCCTCCCGTCGCCAGCCGCCGAAAAAGGAAGAAAAAGGGTGAAAAATGAAGGTCTGGCCGAGCCCAGGCTATATATAGCCGGCAGGGTTACGGCCGTAACCGGCAGTGCCTTACGGCCGTAACTCGGCCCTTACGGCCGTACTCGGCAGGCCTTACGGCCGTAACCGGCATTCGTCAAAAATCGATCCAAAGAATCGTCGGGCACTTACGGCCGTAACTGGCACACATTACGGCCGTAACCGGCCTTCGTCCGGAAGATGCCCATCGCCCGTACGGCCGTACCCGATCACGCTTACGGCCATAACTGGCACACATTACGGCCGTAACTCGGCCAGGCCAGGCCCTGCTCCGGCCGTGACTCGGCCGTGGCCACTCCGACGGCCCGGACGACCCCGAAACCCGAACCTGAGTAAAAATCGGAGATACGGTTATGAAGTACTCGCAAAGATGAATCCAAGCGCTAAGAGAACACACGATTCCGACCACCCGAAGTGTCGGAATTCGACAACGGAAGTAATTACCCCAAACTTTGGGAAATTACAAAAATGGCCCAAAACGTCCGAAATACACGATACATGATCGAAACACCGAACCAAAGCTCACAACATGAATAATAACATTAAATGAACTTATGGGAAACTCGAAACAACAGTTTCGGACGAGATTCACAAGAATCGAGCTCAAGTGCGGAAAAGTCGCTAAAAAGCACGGAACTCAACAAAACAACACCGAAACGAACTCGGATGACAAAAAGTGCAGAATTAATCATTCTCGAAATGATGAAACGGTCATGAACGAGTCGTCAAAACGGACTTTCGCTGAAAAAAAGAAAATTACCGAAATTCGAAATTGTGGATATTACAGCCATAACACCAATAATTTAGCTATATACAAGCTTCTAAAATTGTTTTAACCGGTAAAAAATTGTATATTCCAAAAAATTTTGAGCCTTAATCTCTCTTTCCAAATCTTGTAGTTATCATATAAAATCGAGTCATTCGTTACCTTGAGAAAAGAAGAATCAGTCGGTTGATGAAAAATAGAACTGAAATTTACTTAATTTGAGGAGTTTTTGATTTTTCATGCTTAACTAATAAATGATTTTCTGCAAAAATTCTATTCCCTAAAAAAAGAGGAGTCATTGGTGAAAAGAGCTACACGTTAGCAAATAACGGTGTGAAAGCTATCACCTAAAAAAAATGACAAAAAGGAGAAGTGTTGAGCAAGAATTTTGCTAATTTTGGGGGTCTTAAAATTTTGCGAAAAATAAAGGACTAACCATTGTTGGTGCGTAGCTGCCGTATCACAGAAAAATTGGTGAAAAGAGCTACACGTTAGCAAATAACGGTGTGAAAGCTATCACCTTTTAAAAAAAAGAGATAGAAATTATGTTGGTGAAAAGAGCTACACGTTAGCAAATAACAGTGTGAAAGCTATCACTAAGGGATGTAGTTTATGAACAGACTTGAATTAATTAGCGGCTGAATTTCAATACACTCAATTTCGTGAAAAATCACAATATTTGATGACGCCAATGAAATTCTTCTTCATATTGAGTCGAAAAATAAACGAGTGATCGAGAGCAACCATTAAAGGGAGTCGTGTGAAGTCACGAGTGGGAAATAAATAATCAACCTTTTGGGGGGAAAACCTTGCATTTTGGAATTACAAAAATAAAAACCGTGTTTTAACTTCAAATTCGTTAGTAGATTTATTTTGAATCTTGATTCATTTCTATCTACTGTATAAAGTTGGTTATTGTGTATTAATGGCATTTTGATCTCTTTTTATCTTTATATATAATTATTTTTCTTAAATTTGTGTGTATTATTTTTTATTTTTTATTTTATGTCTTATTTTAATTTTTATTTTGTGTGTGATTAATAAAGAGTCTTGCTCGGGACTAGCAAGAATTTAAGTGTGGGGTATTTGATTAGTGCATAATTGATCTAAAATTCATATACAAAATATTCATTTTTAAGGCATAATTGTGATTTGTGATTAAAAATATATATTTTACGAGATATGTCCAAACATAAGCTAAAAATGGTTATTTTACGATTCTCGACATGAAGCATCAAAAGGACGGAAAACAAGATCAAATCCAACGACGGAATTTTTCAAGGCAAAACGACCTACAACACGGCGCAAACAGACCGTGTTATGTAGGCCGTTTCACATACTGACACAACAAGGGCCGTGTCTTGGGCGTTTCACACGGCCGGCATTTAGCGCCGTGTCCTCGCGCATATTCCGGAAGAGACCGAGTCACCACAAAACGACGCACAACACGGGGCAAACTGGGCCGTTTTTCATCGCCGTTTTTCAACAGATGCCATGCAAAATTAGTCCACTTTTGACCAACTTGTGAACTCAACCACAAGATATTTTTTTGGTCAAAAATCTGAAAATTCAAAGACATGGGTGAAGTGTGAACAAAGAATTAAAAAAATGATATTACAATAGATATTTTGAATTAAATAATCAATTGTATTCTTGAAAATCACCTATAAAAGGACATCTTCATCCATTGCAAAATCACCAATTACCAATTCTCAAAATCAACTTCTTGCTAAGAAATACTCCTTTCTTTTAGCAATATATTTTCCTTAGAACTTTCAATTTTAGTTTGTATTTCATTTTTGGTTTGAAGTTTTTCTTTCATTTAGTTTGTAATTGAAAAGTGCTTGATCAATAAGCACTTAGTATTTTACTTTCAATTTTTGTAAGCTTGTAATCTTTAAACAAGTTTGAAGTTATATTTTGAAGTTTGTTTCTTGCACTTTGATTCATCATATTCAAGTAAGTTTTATCTATTGTCATTAAGTTCTAGTAATTAAAAGTTTCTATATATATATTATATATATCAATTATTTCTATTATAATTTTAGTTTGTATAAACCAATGAGTAGCTAATCTTTCTTCCTAGGGAAGGGGATTTCTATTAGGTTATATATTGAGTATTTGATTGATTTAAACTATTTTTAGGACTAATTGGTTTAAATAGAGATTGATCATATCCTATTTCTACTAATGAAACCTTCTTGATTGATTGTTGAGTGAATTGGAAATATATCTTTTCAATCTATCAAATGTTAATCTTGTTATCAACATCTTAAGATTGCGAAAGTGGTTAAGACACCTTTGATTACGAAAGTACAGAGGTGAAAAGTTGATTACTCGATGAACGATCGTTTATCCTAAAAATAGTCAAGTTAGAGAAATGAAAGGACTAATTGGTTTAAATAGAGATTGATCATATCCTATTTCTACTAGTGAAACCTCCTTGATTGATTGTTAAATGTATTGGAAACACATCTTTTCAATCTATCAAGTGTTAATCTTGTTATCAACATCTTAAAAAAGCAAAAGTGATTAAGACATCTTTGATTACGAAAGTACAGAGGTGAAAAGTTGATTACTCGATAAACATTCGTTTTTTCTTTTATATCCGTATAAATCAATTCCGATACTTAATTAAAAACCTAATTTAATGAACTCGTAATCCCCTAGATTTTATAAATTCCCAACTCATTTTAATTCTATTCATTTTCACTAGTTAAAAATAGTCTAGTATAAATAAGTCTAGTATAAATAGTCTAGTATAAATAAGTCTAGTATAAATAGTCTAGTATAAATAGTCTTAATATAAATAGTCTAGTATAAATAGTCTTAATATAAATAGTCTAGTATAAAAATAGTCTTATTAAAAATAGTTTAAATTAAAAATAGTGCATTTTAATTTAGTTAATTTAAAAACCAAACAAAATATATTTTAGAATATTTTAGTATTTATTTCTCGCAATTTGTAACAAAATATTATACGAAGCCCTGTTGGACAATCCTCGAGAGAAAAGACCTTGGTAGAACTTATCACAAACTACTTCTACCTCGTATATATTTGCGAGCGACTCAAGAACTCCTATTTTTAGGATAAATTTTTGACCGATCACCTATCATCTACATTCAGTAAACTCAGGGATTCACCCTGAACTGGTAACTTAAAACACGCTTCTTCATACATCTGATGAACTTCTAGCATTTCAGAATCCTCACGGATATCATATGATATTACAAACTCATCAACTTGTGCACATCTTCCTATAAGATTTGGCTCACCATGAGCGACCCAGACTTTGTATGTAGGATCAAATCCATACTTAGTTAGGTGAAACAATAATGTTTCATTATTTTTTGAAGAGCGGTTTTCTATACGCAAGGACATATGATCCTGTCAGGATTCCTTGCAAACTTCTTAGAATTTATAATAAATTCTTTAGCCTTTTCTTGAAACTGAGAACTCTTTGGGTCCCAAGATATCCAGCTCTTATCCATGCCAATTTATACTTGCTTTACACCTAGCAATATTTAAAAACTCAAACAGATTAAATTCATGACTTTAAGACTTAAGAGTGCTACCATGTTACAATATATACCAAACACAAATTAATATGAAACAGCAACATGTAACCTTATTAACATCCTTATAAAAAGCATTTTTTTGCAGAAAAATCATGTTTTCTCTTCCATGTGTTTTCTCAAACGGATGTTTTTTTTCTTTTTTTCTTTTTCAGATTACAATGTCTGGATCGAATTCATGTGATGATAATCAAACCATGCAAGTTCCATCTGAGGACGAAGAAGTCCAACAACAAAGGGGTGCTACTATGGTAAAAGGGAAGAGAAAGATGACTGCCTTGAAGAAGGAACCACGGCTTAACTCTAACGTATAGCCTCATTTTGAGAGATATGTTGCGCCTCTTTATGATGAAGTATATGGGAAGAGAAGGTTGTTGGATCCGAGCAACGCTGCCGTTGCATTCATTGTAACAATGACTTCGAGTGTGATTCCAGAGGAGGTACAAGTACTCTTAGGAGTCATCTTAAGTCTGTTTGTAAGAATTTTGGGGATAGATTGAATCTATAGAAGGGAAGACAACAAGCCTTAACTAGTGACTGTACTATGGTGGGTGGTGTGAGAACATTGAAAATAGCTGTTTGGTCGAAGGAGAGTTGTACAGATGCTGCAACTAGGATGATTGTTAACGATGAGTTGCCATTTAGCATTCAGGCATTTTGTGGATCTTTAAGTTCCGAGATGGTTGCCTCCTTGTAGGTGTAACACCCCGAGATATTCGGAATAATTACAGCGCCGTAAACCCTTTATGTAAGATTTTACAAGGCTAAATTAAAAGAATAGCTGAACAATACGAAAGTACCAGCAATGTTGAGTAATTTAATAACCGGTTAAAACGTCTCAACACAATTCATTTATTACAAATTTCTCAAATCTTCAAAAGACACACGTACTCGAGTACTAAATACCAAACCAGAATATCAAAACAAATACAACGGACAACATCACTGAGCCCCTTCGTCATCATGCCGGTATTGTGGTTGCTTTCCCGCTCCTCGGCTACCTGAACATCAAAACAAATGTCCACCCCCGCAGGGGTTAGCAAAACAATGCTAGTACAAGTATCATAATATACAAGAACAGATATGCAACAAGGATGCATAACAAAATACAGAACACGGACTTCCGCTACCGGAATCCAACGATGCGAATCCACATGATTCTATCAACACAACATGGGGTAATCCAATGATCCAGCGCTCTCAGCATAGATCCCAAGTGTAACACCCCCGGATTTAACCGGAAATATTACAGCGCCGTGGGCCCCGAGATGGAACCCACAAGGCCAAACGAATTTTTTCACAAACATTTACAAATGCCCAAGAGGCCAACGACGGTACTATCTTTAAAAATTCACAAAGACTTATAAAATCCATTTATCAGAAACCGTCGTAAAAACTCATTTGAAATCGCAAGGCCAAACGGCCGACACTCAAAAGTTTAGAAAACGATTTCCAAAGTAACCTCAGTTACCAGATACCAAAAGAGCATTTCAAAACATTCACGCAGCGGAAAAAGACCAACCATAAAGATACTCTAGCGGCGGAATACAAGAACCAATCAAGAAACTCAATGCACAAAACATGTCCTAGCCAGTATCCTCCGGGAAGCTCATCTCTTCACGACCGCTACAAGCTTGATACTCCAAGAACCTAAAAAGAAATCCCACGACGGGGTCAGCCATAATATCCAACAATGATAACCGTCACACCACATTAATAATTACAAACCAATGAGAATACAACATAAGAATACGACCAACGTAATCTTGCCGCCATAACTTTACTTACTCAAGTAATTCTCATCAGAATAACCATTATCACATTTCACATCCTGTACTCGATTAACCAATAAACTCGAACATAATATCTGTATTGTACCTCAAACAATACTCAAGATCCTCAAAATATCATAACCAACTCACGATACGGAAATCTACCATTTCTGACCAATACGATCCATCGAATAATATCATCAAATCCCAAGACGATAACCAATTGTCCACCAAAGACAAGACCAAAGAAAATATGGAACATACCTCGAGATATGATGTGCCACGATAATCATATCAGTCTAATCCGAGATCAGAACAATGCAATACGGACAAGGTCCTAACACAAGACCTACAAATGCATACTCATATGACAACGTCAATATGCTCAAAAACAATAACAACTATGTATACTCAATGGAAATCCCATGATCCAGCGCCCTCAGCATAGATCCCAATATGATCCTACAAGATCAACACGAGGTGGATAACCAACAATATACATATGCACAACAATAACACAATACTGGGTAATCCAACGATCCAGCGCCCTCAGCATAGATCCCCATGATGATCCCGTCGGACCAACGCATGGTGGAAAACCTGTCCAGCGATCCAGCGCCCTCAGCATAGATCCCATGATGATCCCGTCGAAACAACGCATGGTGGACATTTTATCCAGCGCCCTCAGCATAGATCCTCATAATCCCATCGGATTATTTACACAACATGAACAACACAATATGCATACACATATGCAAATCAATACGTTCATCAACATGAACAACATAACATGCACGACAACATGACAATTTACTAGGACGACTCCATGTTCAACAACATGAAAGAAAATGTAAGAGACCAAAATAAATAACATTAAACCATAATCAATATGGAATACTTTCCCCGAGTCCTTCGGGAGCAACCTCGATGTCCAATCATCACCGACGATTATCATCAATGCTCGGCGATCCAAACGTACAATGAACTATAGATACTCATATCCTCGTCTTTACCATAATGTAACCTTGATACTCGAACATACCAATAACTGAGATAAAGCATATACATTATGATTTATCTCCCAGAATCGAAAGAACGATATGCGATCCGAATACCCAGAGTTCACAATAATAATCATCGCTATATGCATTATAAACGAAATGAAACTGAAACCATTCATTAAATATTATAACTGAGCAAGTAATAACTTGCCTCGATACCGATACCACGAAGTCGCTATCAACACATTGCCTTTGTCTACGAGCTCCTCAGCCCCGATCAAAAGCAATACAATGGACATACTCGAACACGACCGCAATATCCGGTTATAATCACCGATCAATAATCTCAACCTATCGAAGAAATCAAATAACACATATCCGATAACAATCAACAACCGACAAAACTAACCAATCGAACTCAACGGTTCAACACAACCTCGAATAAACACAGTCAGAACCAACCAAGTCAAACCATCACGAATTCATAATCAAAACACAAAAATATCGCATCGTCGCCTACTTAGCGCACGTTAAACGCATAACGAGCGCGTCGCTAAGTTGTCCCGTTAGCGTCGCTAGCGGTAAGCTTAGCGTGCGCTAATGCCGCATGATGGCATGCATTCCAAACATCGACTCACATCTTGCGACTACGAATCCGAATGAAGGGAGACATAAATCTCCATATCTCTTGAAGATAAACGACCCCATAATTATCACAATGATCATGTCAATGTCCATATATCAATAACAACATCAACAATCAAACTGACTCGATAACAAGGATCGTATCATGCTAAATCTGGAATTCAACCGAGTATCATGATTCATCTCATCTAAATCGACCAATATAATTACCAAGATTCAGAAATCCCTCTTAGTTCGGGTTAAATGAATCAACATCCTTACAGTATGAAGAATCTTAACTAACATCCGAAACTCTTATCAAAATTCCATTGAATCTCATATAACATCATCATATGATTATCCAACATGCTCCTTACATGAAATCATCCAAGAAAAATGAACCATTAACAAAGAAATACGAAGATTACCTAGTTTAGACGAACCAAAAAGAAGAACACTAGAACTCCATCCAAAGAATCATGAACAACTTGAAGAACAAGGCTTGAATCCAAGCTCTCAATCTAATGTTGTTAAAGATTATCATTATACAGTGTTTGGGAACCTCAAATATATCCCAACTCTCTCTCTCTCTCGATGAAAGAAGAAAATGACGAAATGCTTCTCAAAGACCCTTCTGTCCCCTTTTATAATATTCATTATTAGCGTGCGCTAACATCTCATGTTTAGCGTGCGCTACCGCCTTAGCGTGCGCTAACTGACTTTGTTAGCGTGCGCTATCGGCCTGAGGCTACCGCCGCTCAGAACTAGCTTACGTACGTAATGCCCATGCATTAACGTGCGTAAAACATCCTGCTTAGCGTACGCAAGTCATTTACCTTAGCGTGCGCTATCCGAAGTTGACTTGCTACAGTACACACCTACCACTCGTGCCCCCACATGCCGAAAGCATCCGCGATTATCGGGATTCCTTTGACCGATCTGGAATTAGCGTGCGCTAACCATACAGTTTAGCGTGCGCTAGCCCTACATGACAAACACCCGCTGACCTTATCTGGACACGCGTCGCAAGTGGCCGGGTCCACCCGCCGAAAGCTAAGATTCCATTATTAGCGATCTGATGTTAGCGTGCGCTAACCAACATACGCTAGCGTGCGCTAACTGAATATAAAAATCAACCTGGGCCTACCTGTCGGCCACCTTCCGGAACTAACCCAGCAAGTCGTTACGTACGTTAGGGGTCCTCCTTAGCGTACGTAACCGAACCTCTTAGTGTACGCTATCAATACTTCGTAGCGTGCGCTACCTGTACCCAGTAGCGTGCGCTAATGAACACTTAGCCATTTTCCGCAATTTCTGTCCAACATCTTGACGTACCAAAAACGAACATGAGACACACTGAACACAAACACTGAATCTAATAATATTCTTATACGATATACTCTATATCGAAAGTACAATAACCTGATACACGATATCCTCAAATGTAACTGTCGACCAGATACAACAATTATACCGATACTGACATCTCAGTCCTTTATTTATTTTATCCCTACTGTACAGATTCCACGCTGTACAATATAACTCGGATAAAATAATATCAAACAACAGTAGTAGAAATTCCGGATATTACATTCTA
This sequence comes from Orobanche coerulescens, assembly GCA_033398695.1. Lineage (NCBI taxonomy): Eukaryota > Viridiplantae > Streptophyta > Magnoliopsida > Lamiales > Orobanchaceae > Orobanche > Orobanche coerulescens. The sequence continues at coordinate 79,140,332 of CM065808.1, forward strand.
CACCAGTTAAAATAAGTTTCGTCCTCGAAACTTGCAATCCGTCATAAAACAAACAAACATACCTTTCAACCCAAAATATCCCAAAATCATCACGACAACGATCAATTATCGTCATCACCGAATAACCAAATGAGCATACTTAAAATATATAGGTCGACGATCTCCTGAGATACTAGCAAGCGATCTCACTGTACAGTCTCAATACGCTTACGATCACAATTCCCTGAGTCTCAACAAAATATATCATCTTCGGATGAAACAATCTGCCCGAATCAAATCCTGTCTGCCTGATTCCATAATCAAGTCCCAATTCCGATAAGACGAATAATACACAATACATCTGCAAAACAACTGCCCAAAACAACGACATGAATCCCGAAACATAAACACAAAATCGAACGCTCAGATGATCACCAACAATGATCAACAATCAACTGAATTTATCATCAACATGATAAATTCCAATATGACCAACTCGAGGTCAAAAGACAATCGAGAATATCATCAACGTGATAAACTCCAATATTACCAATGAACGATCAACGAAAATCGAGAATACCTTCACACGGTAAACTCCAACACGATCAACAGAGAACCACAGAAACAGATATACGAAAGAATAACATTCTCAAAATGACAAATCAATCACGTACAGTAGATCTCAATAAACATACCCAACTGGCGAACATTTCCCTCGGCATACGAACAACGAATCGCAAATCGACGAACATACCAATTCATACAAGGAGTGGGAACGACCACTCAATATCCAAGACAACCATCATAAGGTCACCATCCCCAAATTTACACTTACAAAGAAATCATTCAAAGATCACCATGGTAAGAATGCGCTACTACCGCACCAATGGACTCACATAGCACATACGTCCCGGTTTTACAAAGTCCAAAGTTCCAAAATTACATCCTGCACATGAATCTACAACACGCAGTATATTTCTCTTATCTGATCAATCAACCGATCATCCTTCCATAACCAATCTACCATACTAAACTTCGAATCTCTTTTCCTTGTACCATCGATATGATATGCCCGATGCACTAAATGCGTATGTACATCAATCACATTTTCAAAACCAGTTTGAAATCATATATTCTTGTCACGAAGACAATTTTCGAAAGTTCTTTCAAGAGTTTGAAAACTCAAAACATAAATTTTCGTAAGACCACGAAATCAATTTTAAAAATTAAATCGCCTCGCTGGTGCCAAGTTCTCGATAAAAATTCTTTTCGAATACACACGATTAAATAAAATGGAATTTATGCAAATGCTTGTGCATATCCATACTCCTGTATACCACTTCGGCTCGTCACCAATATCCACTGATATTCCATCGGAAAACCACACGATAGAGTTCCAAAATCTCAAATATATAGACTCTGATAAAAACTCCTCTCCACATACTACTCGCAACGTCATTCCTTAATCCATCCTGGATCACCTCAAATATGATATGACAAAACATTGAAACAAATCAACAAATCAAACACAACGAAAGACTTCCCGAGAAGTTCCATTTGAATAAGTAAACCAAAAACCTCAAAAGGTAGGAACAAAATAAATAAACGATTGATAAAGAGTTTTACAAATCTCGGGAGTTTTAGAAAACAGAAAAGCTTTCTTTTGAAACATTAGGGTCTCAGCCCGTATCTTGTTCCGCATTACAAGAAGTTTAAAAAGTAGAAAACTCTTTTTGGACTCCAAGTCCTGAGTTACAAAAATATTTCAAAATCTATTGGGTCTCGGCCCAAAAATCATTTTTCGTAAAACATCCGTAAAACATTCATTTTGAAAAGTATCATTTTCAAATGCTCAAAAGCAGTTTCATATATCACAAAATGAATTAACATGCTACATGTTCTTCTCAACCATGCACAATATTTCTCCCCAAATGCACAATTCCGTTCCAAAATCTAACCAACATACTGATTTCCAAAATCATAGTTTCTCAAGATCATCAATCCTGTCCCAAATCTGTCACCTTATACTGTAACGTATAATATCTGCTGAATCTCAAAACGTATCAACTTAGAACGGCAATAAATCTCAATGAAACTAAAAAATTCAAATACTTACAGATCGTGAAGCCGGCGATTCCCCGTGATACTGGCACATGTCTCGACTCAAGGAAATACTCGACACAGATATTTTCAAAACACATGTTTTGCGAACTCAGTGCAACTCAAGAACACAATATATCACGTTAACACCATTTGGAAAAGTTTACAACAATCCCAGTACCACACTGATAAATCACATAACCCATAGGCCCGAGTGAACAACAAAAACTCACGGCTCTAGTATTAGTCAATTGACAACTCGAATGACGCGACAAAATGCGACCCAACTCGACCCAAATGCCTAGGTTTTCTCAACCTAAGCTCCGATACCATATTCTGTAACACCCCCGGATTTAACCGGAAATATTACAGCGCCGTGGGCCCCGAGATGGAACCCACAAGGCCAAATGAATTTTTTCACAAACATTTACAAATGCCCAAGAGGCCAACGACGGTACTATCTTTAAAAATTCACAAAGACTTATAAAATCCATTTATCAGAAACCATCGTAAAAACTCATTTGAAATCGCAAGGCCAAACGGCCGACACTCAAAAGTTTAGAAAACGATTTCCAAAGTAACCTCAGTTACCAGATACCAAAAGAGCATTTCAAAACACTCACGGAGCGGAAAAAGACCAACCATAAAGATACTCTAGCGGCGGAAAACAAGAACCAATCAAGAAACTCAATGCACAAAACATGTCCTAGCCAGTATCCTCCGGGAAGCTCATCTCTTCACGACCGCTACAAGCTTGATACTCCAAGAACCTAAAAAGAAATCCCACGACGGGGTCAGCCATAATATCCAACAATGATAACCGTCACATCACATTAATAATTACATACCAATGAGAATACAACATAAGAATACGACCAACGTAATCTTGCCGCCATAACTTTACTTACTCAAGTAATTCTCATCAGAATAACCATTATCACATTTCACATCCTGTACTCGATTAACCAATAAACTCGAACATAATATCTGTATTGTACCTCAAACAATACTCAAGATCCTCAAAATATCATAACCAACTCACGATACGGAAATCTACCATTTCTGACCAATACGATCCATCGAATAATATCATCAAATCCCAAGACGATAACCAATTGTCCACCAAAGACAAGACCAAAGAAAATATGGAACATACCTCGAGATATGATGTGCCACGATAATCATATCACTAATCGAGATCGTAACAATGCAATACGGACAAGGTCCTAACACAAGACCTACAAATGCATACTCATATGACAACGTCAATATGCTCAAAAACAATAACAACTATGTATACTCAATGGAAATCCCATGATCCAGCGCCCTCAGCATAGATCCCAAGATGATCCTACAAGATCAACACGAGGTGGATAACCAACAATATACATATGCACAACAATAACACAATACTGGGTAATCCAACGATCCAGCGCCCTCAGCATAGATCCCCATGATGATCCCGTCGGACCAACGCATGGTGGAAAACTCCGTCTGCCGATCCAGCGCCCTCAGCATAGATCCCATGATGATCCCGTCGAACCAACGCATGGTGGACATTCGATCGAGCGCCCTCAACATAGATCCTCATAATCCCATCGGATTATTTACACAACATGAACAACACAATATGCATACACATATGCAAATCAACACGTTCATCAACATGAACAACATAACATGCACGACAACATGACAATTTACTAGGACGACTCCATGTTCAACAACATGAAAGAAAATGTAAGAGACCAAAATAAATAACATTAAACCATAATCAATATAGAATACTTGCCCCGAGTCCTTCGGGAGAAACCTCGATGTCCAATCATCACCGACGATTATACTCAATGCTCGGCGATCCAAACGTACAATGAACTATAGATACTCATATCCTCGTCTTTACCATAATGTAACCTTGATACTCGAACATACCAATAACTGAGATAAAGCATATACATTATGATTTATCTCCCAGAATCGAAAGAACGATATGCGATCTGAATACCCAGAGTTCACAATAATAATCATCGCTATATGCATTATAAACGAAATGAAACTGAAACCATTCATTAAATATTATAACTGAGCAAGTAATAACTTGCCTCGATACCGATACCACGAAGCTGCTACCGAACACATTGCCTTTGTCTACGAGCTCCTCAGCCCCGATCAAAAGCAATACAATGGACATACTCGAACACGACCGTAATATCCGGTTATAATCACCGATCAATAATCTCAACCTATCGAAGAAATCAAATAACACATATCCGATAACAATCAACAACCTACAAAACTAACCAATCGAACTCAACGGTTCAACACAACCTCGAATAAACACAGTCAGAACCAACCAAGTCAAACCATCACGAATTCATAATCAAAACACAAAAATACTGCACTGTCTCCCTACTTAGCGCACGTTAAACGCATAACGTAGCGTTCGCTAAGTTGTCCCGTTAGCGTGCGCTAGCCAGTAAGATTAGCGTGCGCTAATGCTGTACAGTGGCATGCATTCCAAACATCGACTCACATCTTGCGACTACGAATCCGAATGAAGGGAGACATAAATCTCCATATCTCTTGAAGATAAACGACCCCATAATTATCACAATGATCATGTCAATGTCCATATATCAATAACAACATCAACAATCAAACTGACTCGATAACAAGGATCGTATCATGCTAAATCTGGAATTCAACCTAGTATCATGATTCATCTCATCTAAATCGACCAATATAATTACCAAGATTCAGAAATCCCTCTTAGTTCGGGTTAAATGAATCAACATCCTTACAGTATGAAGAATCTTAACTAACATCCGAAACTCTTATCAAAATTCCATTGAATCTCATATAACATCATCATATGATTATCCAACATGCTCCTTACATGAAATCATCCAAGAAAAATGAACCATTAACAAAGGAATACGAAGATTACCTGGTTTAGACGAACCAAAAAGAAGAACACTAGAACTCCATCCAAAGAATCATGAACAACTTGAAGAACAAGGCTTGAATCCAAGCTCTCAATCTAATGTTGTTAAAGATTATCATTATACAGTGTTTGGGAACCTCAAATATATCCCAACTCTCTCTCTCTCTCGACTGAAAGAAGAATAATGACGAAATGCTTCTCAAAGACTCCTTCGTCTCCTTTTATAATATTCATTATTAGCGTGCGCTAACATCTCATGTTTAGCGTGCGCTACCGCCTTAGCGTGCGCTTAATCGACTTTGTTAGCGTGCGCTATCGGGCCTGCAGGCTACCGCCTCGCCAGAACTAGCTTACGTACGTAATGCCCATGCATTAACGTACGTAAAACATCCTGCTTAGCGTACGCAAGTCATTTACCTTAGCGTGCGCTATCCGAAGTTGACTTGCTACAGTACACACCTACCACTCGTGCCCCCACATGCCGAAAATATCCGCGATTATCGGGATTCCTTTGACCGATCTGGAATTAGCGTGCGCTAACCATACAGTTTAGCGTGCGCTAGCCCTACATGACAAACACCCGCTAACCTTATCTGGACACGCGTCGCAAGTGGCCGGGTCCACCCGCCGAAAGCTAAGATTCCATTATTAGCGATCTGATGTTAGCGTGCGCTAACCAACATACGCTAGCGTGCGCTAACTGAATATAAAAATCAACCTGGGCCTACCTGTCGCCTGTCGGCCACCTTCCGGAACTAACACAGCAAGTCGTTACGTATGTTAGGGGTCCTCCTTAGCGTACGTAACCGAACCTCTTAACGTACGCTATCAATACTTCGTAGCGTGCGCTACATGTACCCATTAGCGTGCGCTAATGAACACTTAGCCATTTTCCGCAATTTCTGTCCAACATCTTGACGTACCAAAAACGAACATGAGACACACTAAACACAAACACTGAATCCAATAATATTCTTATACGATATACTCTATATCGAAAGTACAATAACCTGATACACGATATCCTCAAATGTAACTGTCGACCAGATACAACAATTATACCGATACTGACATCTCAGTCCTTTATTTATTTTATCCCTACTGTACAAATTCCACGCTGTACAATATAACTCGGATAAAATAATATCAAACAACAGTAGTAGAAATTCCGGATATTACACCAAGATGATCCCGTCGGACCAACACGAGGTGGAAAAACCCATCCAATGATCCAGCGCCCTCAGCATAGATCCCAAGATGATCCCGTCTGACCAACACGAGGTGGACAACTGATCCAGCGCCCTCAGCATAGATCACACGATCCCTTTCGGATCAATAAAACACACATAATACAACCATGCATACATATGCAAAACAATATGTTCATCAATACGAACATACACATGAATCAAAAACATGAACGACATTATAACAATTCATCTAGGATAATCTCATATTCATCAATATGAATGATAATATGCATGATCAAAATAATCAACGTTAAACCAAAGGTCACGATACTTGCCTAAAAAATGGGGACAAGGAAAGATACTACGAATAACCTTCAACACGGTCGAAGCACTCTCACTTGATCAATTCATCAAAAATCCGAACCTTCATTGAACAATAGCACAAATATAACTAACGGTTTCGGATAATCGTTTTAAACATCACACGAGCATCAAGAGGCGTAATCTACCCGTCAATAAAAACATATGAATCTGCCCCAGTAAAATCATCACTACTCTACTAATTCGAACAACAATCCCATAATCTTCCAAGCAAGATTAAACACATCATTCGGTCGGATTCTTCAACTATATCACATGGTAGTTCGTCTAACATGGATCCTAACCACAACTTTCATTAATCCAACGCAGCAAGATTTCGGAAACCTCTTGAAGAACACCATAAAAACTCGTTTATTAGGTTCAACATGATTAACATCTTCTTCTTCAAGGAATAACTCTAAGTTCAAATCTATTAAGTTCTCCTATACGCGTTGTTCGTTCAAGTTGTATGTAAGAACTCAATAACCTCAGTAATAAACTCAAAAATATCCGATGATCATTTTGGACAACAAGAACACATAATCCAGATGTTGAAAAGAAGCATCTTCATACATTTCATGCACTTCAAGTATTTCGGTATAAAAAATAAACAACCAGATGTTACGCACGTGGTGTGAACCTTCTTCAGAAAAAGAAAATAATATATAAAAAACAGAATTGAACAAATCGAGCGTGAGGCTTACACTGGAAGAAAATCAATCACGAACCCAAGAGAGAAGAGAGCAGCACACGTTGCGTTCGGCCGGAAGAGAAGCAAAGGTCGCTGGAAGAGAAGCAGAGATGGCGTCGTGTGAGAAAGAGAAGCAGATTCCTGAATCAAATTTTGAATGTTGCGATTTAGTGAGTAATTAAGGTTTTCTTTGACAGTTTCTTATTTGCTCCTCAGACTGATTTTCTCGAAGTCCTGGAATTAACCTAAAAGAGAAACTTCCCGAAAAAAAAATGGGCGGCAGAGAATTGGGTTAAGGCGCCAATACGTGTGGATTGTCATGGCCCAGCTAAAATTTATAACAGTCTAAAATGTCATTGAAACACTATTCAATGATGCTTAAAAACTGTCATCAATAAATCTACTATGACGTCGCAAGTTCGCCATGGAAAATTGGTACATGATGTTTATAAAACGTCATAAAATTTATGACGAGTTTTAAACATCATGAAATTGATGATTCGTGATGACGACCAACTAACATCATAAAAGTAAACTCCAATTCAACTTTATGACGTTTGTTGCTGGAAACGTCATGGAAAGACGTTACAGTGACATTTTTGATCAAACGTCATAAATTTCTATCACTAAATGCCATATTTGTAGTAGTGGAGAGTGTGTGTATATATATATATATATATATGCGACGGTTATTTAAAAATGTCATATAAAATGTCACTGCAATGGATAATGGACGTCTTTTTAGTTAGTGAACTACCATAGGACAACCAAGAAATACAATACGATAATCATTTATATATATCATATATATTGAAAGATTGATTCCTAAAAATGATTGGGGAGTATTAATGACACCAATTTTGAAGTGAAAATATATGCAGATTAATCGTTAAACGTTTTAAGAGAGTTACAGGGAATGTACCAACTCAATGCATTCAGTCCTGTGAATTTAATGTGGAGTACTAATAAATACATTTATTTGTAGCAAGTGAATATTATCAGGAAGATGAAGATGAATTGTTGTATAGTTACAACCAAAAACTATCAATCTTTTCAGTTGCTTATAATTAAATGTGACTTTTCAGTTGAATTTTTGAACATTATAAATAACAAATTATCACCATTTTTACCACTCACAGATTCAAATCAAAACAAAACACGAAAAGAAAAAAGAAAGAAACGAAAATGTATTTTGCTTATCAATGGGTGAAACATGCAAATGGCGTGAAAGTCATCCACAAACCACTATAACAAATCTCATCGCCACAATCCATAACTACAAATACATCCCCATCTCATAGTAATCCCATCTCCATACATCACCAAGACTCGAAAACAAAAATAAAAAGAAAATAAACAAGGTCTCAGGTTCTAATTACGTCAAGTTAATAGATCATTAAAGATCTAACACAAGAACACATCATAGATCTATATGAAGCACACACTTCTTTTTAAATATCCGAACTTTTAAAAGAACAAATAAAAACCAAATCGGTTTTCATCTCTCTTTTCATTCAGTTAGAACAAGAAACGAATACAAAAATTAAAATAACCCTACCCGAGACCTCATTTAGAGATCTTGAACCCGTTATCACAAGTTCTTCAAGCTTTTGTATTTCGTGGTTTGTGGGTTTCAGATTAGCGAAAATAAGGGACGATCTTTGTTTCTTATTTTTGTTTGTGTTATCCAGTCGAGTAAAGAAATACAAAGAAGGTTGAAGGTTTGTGGTGCTGCATTTTTTAATTGGAAGAGAAGAAAAAGATGAGGCGTGAGTTTGTGATAGAATGAGATGAGGCGTGAGTTTGTGGTACTGCGTTTTTGTTTGTGTTATCCCGTTATCAACTCAGCGTAGGGTTAGGTACAAAAGAAATAATATTGGGCCGGGTTCTGGCTGATATGTGGTGTGGATCGGTGTTTGGTTGATATTGCGCCGGGTTTATTTTTAACAAAACAAAGGATTGTCTCACTTAAAATGTTGACCCGTAAATATTATAATTTAATACGCTTCGCACTTTATTGTTTCTCCCAATTAAAAGCTTTTCAGTTTGCTTACCATCAGATGCAACTTGAAGATAAATTCACTATTATATTGTTTATTTGGGTTACTCCATTATATAATTAACTGATATTAAAATAAAGATCCCTTAAAATAATATGTATATCTCAATTATCATTTAAATTATATATTTGAATTTATGTCTTTTGTGTATATTTTTCCTGCAAAACCTTCGCCTTCAAATGATATAACCTCACTTTTACGTAAATAAATTTCTAATTCCAATTCTTAAATAGAATTTAATGTTGATATTTAAACTTAAAATGTGTGCTAAATCAAACTTTACACTTTACGTTTTGCAATATTTATCGCATTTATTGTATTTAAATTGATTCATGCTTACTAAAAATTAAATAATTAAAATATTTGTTTATAAATAGAAGAGACTGTTACTAAAATATAAAATGAATTTAGCACTCAGCAAGCTCTTCTACGCCAAATCTAAAGATTAGCACTTGAAGTAAAGGAGAAGTAAACATCCGTTACCAGAACTTAAAATTCATATTTAAAATCATTGCATTGTCCACCGCACGGGCTATGGTATTTTTGTAAACATATGTGCATCGCACGGGTCCAGAGACAGCCCAAGTTATATATTATAGTTTAAGTGTTTGACTCGACCTCAATTAAATGTAACGAAATAATTGCACAATATGAACACTTAGATAAATGAATAAATGATCAATGTAATGATGTACATTATCCGACTTATACAATCATTTCGAGTTTTTGTGATAACAAAATCACAACTTATGAACTTATTGACCAACAACCAATGGGGGTGACCCAGTGGTAAGGGCTTAGCCTCTTAGGACGAAAGTGCCAAGAGGTCTTGGGTTCGAACCCTGGCAGAAAATTAATCCCCCATCGGCCACGGAGGTTCACCTACGACGACTCCGGGCTATCCAAAAAGGGTAGTAGCCCTGAGATTAGTCGGCTAGCAATGTCGAGTCGGAAACCCAGGTATACCAAAAAAAAACTTATTGACCAATAGAAAATCGATCCATGATCAACATGATAAAAATTAGTGCTGATTTTTACGCTATGAACACTTAGATAACTAAATAAATGATCAATGTAATGATGTTCCCTCTTCGACTTATAAAATCATTTTGAGTATTTGTGATACCAAAATCACAACTGATGAACCTATTGACCAACAAAATGACAAAAATTAGTGCTGAGCAACACGCTACGAACAATTAGAACGAGCCCGTGTGCATCGCACGGGTCGGACTGACTCGTATATATATAACCGTAACTTAAAATATTACACTATGTACAATAACGTTGGTCTATAATGATATGATTCATTTTAAGTGACAGACTATAATATAGGAACCTAAAAGGTACAAAATTTTACGACTCATGTAGATTAAGATACTATGAAAACCCAGACAGCGCAACATGTAGAGCATAGCATTCAATATGTTGTGGCTCCTCATGTTCCTTCAAATTTACATAACAAAACATGCATTTGGATTCTCATCACTAAAGATCTGCGGAGGATAAGCATTCATCTCTTGCACAAACCTTTGATGGTACATCTCGTAATACTGTGGAAAATAATAATAAAACTCGTTCTTTCTCAACTCCATCTTGGGTTCCTCCAACTCCATGTACGCCTCTGGTTCCGTCAGCGGCTCTCCATCTTCCTTGTTTTCTTTGGCAGCTTCTTCCTCTTTCGTGGCTTCCTTCACGCCTTCCTCCGCTTTCTTCTCTTCTTTTGCTTCTTTACCTTCTTTGACTTGCTCTTCCTCTTTCTTCTCGGGCTCAACCTTAATGATCGCAGCATATTTTCCAGTTCTTTTGTACACATAATCCGCGAGTTTTCCAGGTTCGAAAACACCTTTGACATTCACTTGTGAGCTCTTCAGGTCCGGCTCTGCGCTTTCGACTCCTGAATCCGAAAATAATTTTCAGATTGTGTTAATTTACATTATGTTTATTTTGAAAGGAGAAATTAATTACTACCTCTGCCTTTGTCCAATTGAAAGCTTGATAGTGGTGTATTTTAGACCACATAATGTGTATTTGGTGTATTTTAGATAATGTTTGTCATAAGTAATGACAGTAAATGTATGATAAAGATTAAGAAATAAAAGATATTGATAATGATTATATGATTAGGAAATAAAAAGTGGTTGTTCGATTTCGTTATATAAATATGATAAGTGCAAAACTTTTAAAAGGATAAAAAAAATATAAAATTTTGAGTGGGAGGGAGTATACCAACCACGCAACACACCAAGATATTTTTCCAATTTTGTTGAGTAATTTTGGAATGGAATAAATATAATTAACTATTTGCAAGAGCCCATTTTGTCTAGTAATTTTGGAATCAAATAAATATAATTAGTTATTTGACAAGAGTGTTTGAATTGCCATTGCACGGGGTAAAGAAACAGAATCTTGGGATATTGAAAATTATAAATTTGTATAATAATTAATATAAAAGAATGAACATATTGTCACAGATTAAAAGAATGATGCATACACACACATTATACACTACTACAGTTCTTCTGTTTTTATTGTAACATTCACTATTAATATTTTTAATTATATATTAATTAAAATTACATATTTTAAAAATGGATATTAAAAGAGAACTTCAAAATCTTACACAAAATAGTTTATTTTTTAATATTGACATAATAAAATATGACTGAATATTATTATACGAATAGTGTAAATAGTGAAATGTTATTAAAAGTGAAGGGATCAAATGAAATAGAACCATAAAACTACGGGGCAATGTTCATCAGCAACTTCTAGAGTTTTCAAAACACAATTACATAGAAATAACAATCATAAAATAATGGGGGTGTTTGGAAATTAGAAGTTTGGGAAAAAATTAGAGGTTTCAATCAAATTAGAGGTTTGACTATATGAATCCCCTAATATTAATATTTGGTGGTTAGTGGATTAAAATAACGGATTGAGTCGGATCTGCTAATTTTTAAAAAAAAAACTATTTGGAGAAACTTTTTCAATCAGAGGATTACAGTTCATGTAGTGAAAATACTGTTTTGTCCTTGGCTTTATAAAAATAAACTCTACCCACGTGTATTGTTCGTTGTGACGACTTCCTATCTATTTCATGTTATTACATTTTATCCATACCAATCATAATTATTAATAATTAATTTTGAATGTTGTTTATCATAATAAAATAATAAAATAGTTATTTCTGTGTTAATATAATAATAAAATTATTAATTTAAATAGTAAAACATGTCAATATCTTTATTAGTAATTTTACATATTCAAATAGCTAACCGCTAACAGTAATTTATCAAACACATTTATACAAACAGCTAATTTAATCGCTAGCCAAAACAGCTAATTCAATCCGTTAGTTAAAACAGTCAACTCAATTCGCTACAAATTACCGCTAACCGCTAATTGCCAAACATGGCACCAATAATAGCTTTAAGTTATGAATTACTGTTTTAGAAAAACTAATAAAATTAGTTTTTGAAATAGTTATTGACGGACGTTAACAAATTTAGATTTAAACTAAAATTTTATTTATTTATTATATTAAAAGCTAGTTTGTATTGAAAACTTCTCTCAAAGTGACACTGGGCAACATCTAATAGTTACTCTATCAGTCCCATTGGAAGAGGATATAATAATTTTGTCCCACTTAAAATTAATATTTTCAAAATAAAATTTTAACATTTAATTAAAATTTATATAGAATTTCTTAAATTCTCGTTATATAAATTACAATATTAGTTGATATAAAAAATAAAGAAGTGAGGATAGATAGTTTAAAGTGAATTGTGCCTTCGCTAAAACGATTAAAATAAAAAAAAAATCTACCTTAACTCAATTATCTTATTCAGGTGGGACGAAGAGAGTACTAAACAATTGGAGCACAATTAACAGCTAGGCGACGACCAGCATAGTTTTGTTGTTCGGCCGAACCTTTATCTAACTCCGTTCAAAATTATTACTGCCTCCTTCCCACTCGAAGTGTTATATTTCACCCAAAAAAATTTAGAAATATTATATTTCACTAAATATATCCAATCAAATCAAACCATTACCTTCTACTCCCTCTGTCCCACAAGAATGTGCTCAATTTGCCAATTTCGTCCGCCCCATAAGAGTGCTTATTCCATTTTTAAGAAATACCTCTTATATTTTTATTCTACTTTTTCAACTTATTTACAACAATAATAATGATGGCCCACACCCTTTATCCTTTTATTAATCAACAATAATAATTAACATATCAATACAACAAAAAGTGGGACCCTTTCTCCACTCAAATTCACCACTACCTAACTTTTATTAAAACTCGTGCCCATAAAGAGTAAGCACACTCTTATGGGACGGAGGGAGTACTTTTTAATCTCAAACATGCATTCACCATCAATACATTTTATCTTTTAATTTGCATCACATACTTAATCACCATCAATACTTACAAAACTCACATTTATCATATTCAATTATTCTCCTATAATACACCAATTGTTTTTAAATGTTGCATTTCAGTTGGTGATAGTAATAAAATCTGTTGAAGTTTGTAATTTCTCCTCTCAACCTTCTCGAGACTTGTAAAGTGAAGTTGGTTGTTACGAATTTTAAATGATAAGAGGGTGGTTGTCTTGTAATTAAGTTAAACCTGTGGGCAATTTTGGTAATTACTCCAGGGGCATTTGGTTCGCATAAGGAAAACAGAAGGAAGGAAGAAAGAGAAATGTGGAGAAAGGAAAGGAAAATGAGTTGATTCCTCAATCTGTTGGTTCAAACCATGAAAGGGAATGAATTCCCTACAATTCTCTTTGTAACAGTTTGGTTCATGAGTGTTCGTTATGGAAGTGGTGGTGGAGGCAGTTGTGGTGCTGACAAAGGTGGGGGTGGAGGTGGAGATACCGGTGGTAGTAGAAGTGGACCGGTGGTAGTAGAAGTGGAGCGGCCATGGTGTTGGTGGTGGTGGCATCCGCGATGATGGTGATTGAGTTGTAGTGGCGGCGATGGTGGTGATGACAAAGGTGGCGGTGGAGCTACCGCGGTGGTGGTAGTGATGGAGCTATCGTGTGGGTGTTGGCGGCGCAGGCAGTGTGCTGGTGCCGACAGTAGTGGCGATGGAGGTGGTGATGGTGGTTGTAGTGGTGGGTGGTCTTGGTGGTGAGGGAAGGATTGTATAGGAAAATATAGGGTAATTCAAAATCCAATGGAGGAGTGGGGCATTGATACAGAGGAAAAGGGGGAACTAATTTCTGAAAATTGGGGTAAGAATCCAAAAAATAATCAACCAAATAACATCAAAAGGAAACAAGAGTGTTCATTCCATTATCCTTCCGTGAAGACCCCTAACCAAACACCACTTTAGTACTTCTTCCTATTCGCACCAAGTTTAACATTTGAGTATCCTATACTTAACACTTGAGTATCCTATACTTAACATTTCAATCTTTTACTCAATCAAATCATACAATAACAATGACAGAACCAGAAATTTTTCTGCAAGAAAAGTTCTAACGTACCCACACGGATACTATATATGTATGTAGATTCACCATTGAATTCATGATGATAATTATTTGTTGTAAGTTTAATGATGAAGATACATTATGATACCTATGTAGGTTTCTTAAAATTTTCCTACAATAATATTAGGAGAAAGAGCACAACAATTGTATAATGCTTTTGTCATAGAGATACCAGTTTTTTACTTGGTAAATCCGTCCCAAAATATAGACCTTTTTACTTGGTATCCCTATTCAATACTTCCTCCGTTACTTTATTATTGCAATGTGTTTACTATTACACTGTTCACATACTCTCTTTTGACCATCTTTTATGATTTATACATATGAAAAAAATCATATAGTCATGTGAGATCTTGTTAGATTCATCTCGAAATATACTTTCAAAATATCAGCGTCTTATAATTTTTAAAAATAAAAAATTGAAGATATTAATAATCAAAGTTGTGCATTGGCAAGCGTGAAAGTCCAGATGCTGCAGTTATAAAATAATGAAGGTAGTATAATGTAAAACAGCCCTTGGCAGTTGAGTATTTTCTTTTAACTAATTTAACTACCTGATTTATTAAATATTTATGTTAGTTGTTTGACTATTCATAAATTGTTAAAAATTTGATAAAATCGGTTGTTATTGTTGAATATTAAAAAAAGATAAAAATACCAACACAAAAAGCTAGTCTCACTGATCTTTTTGTTTTGGCTTAAAAGCAACATTTCAATCATACAAAAAATTACTTACCAAAAACTTTATTTAGTTGTTTAAGTAGATCAAAAAGCTAAAAACCGAAAACCATAAGTCGTGCAAAAGCCATTACCAAACTCCCACTTAATTTTTAAAAAAAAAAAAAATGGTTTTTCTAGTATGTGCTCATAGACACATAGGCTAAGAATACTAATTTTACTTCTTTCAATAATAATTAATATAATACAACTAGTTTTAGTTACTTTCAAGGTAAATTAGTTACTTATTTTTTCCTAATGTGCTTCAATTGTATTATTATTGACTGTCTTTTACCAACACAACAAATAAATTAATTATTTTTGCTTATTTTATATTACTTCTACTTTTTTAATTTATAAGTTATCAATTTTTATTTTTGAAATGTAATATTAAATCTATAAAAAAATGTTACTTTTAATTTATTTGTTGTTCTATTTACTTTATATATTTCAATCATCTAAAATAGATAAATTATTATAAAAAATAATTCTTTTTTTTAATTTAAACGATATAATGGTTTACAACTAAAACAACGTTAATCATTGGAAATCTTATTATTATTATTATTTTTTGTTTACATAGGTACTGCAAGTGTTGTATTTTCACTAAAGCTAAGAACGTACAGAACGTTTCATCTAATTATTATTTTACATTGGAGTTTCAATTTTTTATTTGAAGTATGGTTTATATTATTTGTTATATTGTACTTTAGTTATGTTTAAATATAAAATCAGAAAAAACTTAGAAAGAATTAAAATCTTCTCCGTATGAAATGGAACACTAAAATTTAAACATGATAAAAAATTGTTAAAAGTAATAAATTAAATACTGAAATAATTTCATTAAATTTTTGAAATTTTTTAGAATAAATATATCTATTTTAAATTATTGAAATATATAAAGTAAATATAGAACAACAAATAAATTAAAAGTATATATTTAATATTATATTTCAAAAATTAAAATTGATAACTTATAAATTAAAAAATAAAAGTAATATAAAATAAACAAAATAATCTATTTATTTGTTGTGTTGGCAAAAACTAGTCAATAATAATACAATTGAAGCACATTAGGAAAAAGTAAGTAACT
Source organism: Orobanche coerulescens (assembly GCA_033398695.1). Taxonomy (NCBI): domain Eukaryota; kingdom Viridiplantae; phylum Streptophyta; class Magnoliopsida; order Lamiales; family Orobanchaceae; genus Orobanche; species Orobanche coerulescens. Next base: position 79,156,976 of record CM065808.1, read on the forward strand.
AAAAGTAACTAAAAGTTGTTGTATTATATTAATTATTATTGAAAGGAGCGAAGTTATTATTCTTAGCATGCGTCCATGGACACACACTAGGAAAAACCGTTTAAAAAAATACAAGAAAGTTTGTTGTTCCTATAATATCTCTCATACCTATATACTATTGAAATATTTTATTCTAAATATTCATTATCGAGTTTTGATAATTAGTTGTTAAACAAAGTAAAACAACAAGAAAGCAAAACAAAACAACGAAGAAGTTAAAGACGCAAAAAGCTGGACAGAACATGAATATCGCACTCTAAATGCCAGGGATAGCGCACGCTATGCAGCGTCGATAACGTACGTAAAAGGCTATGCCTAACGTACGTAATGAGAATTCAAACAAGACACTCGTTGGAAGATTCCGGGTCAAAGTCAAGCGCACAACGGACATATTGACAAAAGCAGGCAACGGATATATTGACTGATTAACGCACGCTACGGGGAAGGATTAACGTACGCTACAACAAGCAGTTAACGTACGTAATCGATAAAGCACAACGTACGTAACAGTATAGACAGAGGCTACTGGACTGAAGTTGCAAGCAGTTAACGTACGTAAGCAAGATACCTTAACGTACGTAATGAGCTTAACATATGCTATGCAGGAAGGCTAGCGCACGCTAAAGAGTCAGCAGGCAGTAACTGCTAGTTGGAGGAAAATGCCTATAAATACCAAACCATTTGGTATCAATCCACAGAACGACCAACATGAAAAAACAAAAAGCTCTGCCCCTGAGCATATCATCTATACTTGTGATATCATTATAATCATTCTTGTTGTTGTATTTGAGCTTATATTGATAAGTGTTTGAGTGTTATACACAAAAACATACATGAGAGGAAAAAGAAATGATAAGACTGGATTCAGTGTTATTAGGATCAAGGATCCGACATTATTAGAATGGCAATCCATATCCACGTGAGGTTTGTCTAGTAACCATAGAAAGCTAGATAGGTTGATTCCTTGTCCGATAGAAAAGGAAAACAATTTAACTTGGACCGACAAAAAGATAAGTGTGTGAACAGTTTATCTCGGACCGATAGAAGACGAGAATTGTAACAGTAATCCCTCGACCGATTGAAGAGAGGTGTAGAGGTTGATCTTTAGCCTAAGAAAAAGATACGAAGAGAGGATGTAGGCACGTTTGGCCGAATCTCTATAAATATTGTGTCGATTTACTTTCCGCACTTTATTTACGCTTCTGCACAATAGCGCGTATATCGATTATTGCTCCAACAATTGGTATCAGAGCGGGTATCCATATAAATCGGCTTAACATCCGAGGAAGATCCAGGAAGATCCAATGGCGTTTCAACTTGTCCCGGTCGAAGGTCTTGCTTTAAATCGACCACCATCCTTTGATGGATCGAACTTCATGACATGGAAGAAGAAGATGTCGATATTCATTAGAGCCTACGACATCGAGCTATGAAAAGTGATATGTCTTGGACCGAAAATGTAATATCCGCATTTTTCTTTCCTTTGAATTTTTATTTTCGATGTATTTTTCGTTCGTAGAGACCCTCGTGTATCTTTCAGTGTATCTTTCCCGTCATCTATTGATCTGATTCTCGTTATTGTTGTGCGGAACCGCTGTCTCGGGGTTGCCGTGGATCCATCCTATGTTTTGATGTGTCTTGAGATGTTCCGTTTGACGTTTCGTCCGTATTCCGGTGTTTTGGACCGTTTATATTCGGTATCTAGCGCACGCTAAATTTTCTGCATAGCGCACGCTAGAGGTTCCTTAGTAGCGCACGCTACGTTTACTTCGTAGCGCGCGCTAGCGAGTTAGCCCTGGGAGTGGCAATTCTGTTCCCAACCCTCTGGACTATCGGATTAACGCATGCTACTTTGTCTAGCGCACGCTAATGTCGGGAGACTAGCGCACGTTAAGTTGTTCGTTAGCGTGCGCTAGCGTGGTATCGGCCCAAAGGTCCGATTTACTACCGAACTTCGGTCGAGTGCCGTAGCGCCACGCTACGCTTGTACGAGATAGCGCACGCTAACGGGTCGTGAGTTCTCGACGCTTTGCCACCGGACTCGATCGATGCCCGTGTAGCGCACGCTATTGGTCGATAGCGCTACCGATAGGTTATTAGCGCACGTTACATTTGGAGTAGCGACGCTAACGCCGTAAATGCCACCGGATCGGGACGCTAACTGTATGGATTGGAATTTTATCCCGCTAGCGCACGCTAACCTTGAGGAGTTAGCGCGCGCTAACACTCCCTGGCTATATAAACCAGGGAGTTGACCGAGATAATCATAATTTCTCATTTCTTCCTCCTCTCCACGGCTAAGGCGATTCCGGGCGATTTTCTTGGCGATTTCTTCCTCCAATCATCTCATCCAACATCTCTCTTGAGTTCTTGGTGTATTATAACAACATCAACACGAATCTTTCATCCTAATCCAAGGTAAATCTCTTAGAACCCTACTTTTGGATAAATTGGGGGTTTTGGGATTTTCGTCCGATTCGTTCCGTTTTGTTGGTGGATTCATGATGAATATGATTAAACTTGTCAATATCATTAGTTTCCCTACGGATTCATGGTATATTTTCATGGTTTTTCGAAATCGAGAGGGTTTGGTTGTGGTCCGCCCTCGTTGTTATTTTTGTACGAATATACATGAATCCCAGGCGGGTTTTCGGGTGTATTCCATTTCCGTATTCGTCTAGAGTTGGTTGTAATTATGTTCTTCGAATCGTTAGGTTCGGTTCCGTTGATTCCTAGCGTTCGTCGGTGACTATCCATTCCGTTCGTTGCGTCATCAATTATTCAAGGCAAGTATTTTTGGAAACCTTTATGCTTAACGTGGAATGGTAATGTATTTTGTGTGTGATTTGCTCACCTCGGGTTGGTCCGAAGGGATCACGGAGGGAATCCAAAGGGTTGAGTCCTGGATTCATGAGTTTGTTTAGCTAGCCAGCTCGGGAGGGTCCTTAGAGGCCTCGGGCGGGATCAATGATATTACTCTGTTCCCAAGGTGATGCACGTGCGTGTTTTGTTTTATAATATGGCCAGCTCGGGAGGGTCCTTAGAGGCCTCGGGCGGGATCTATGATATTACTCTGTTCCCAAGGCAAATTGTTTGACTGTTTGTTTCTGGAAAAGACATGTCTAGTTTTGGTTTTTGAAATGATATTGGTGCACGTACTATGAAATATGTAAGCGATTGGTTTGCCTTGATTACTTGTACTAGCATAATTGCTAACCCCTTTGGGGACCCGTTTTGGGGAAATTCTTGTTATGGATTTCAGGTTATGATTATCCGGACGAGCGAGCACCGGGACAGTACGAGGATGTTGGCCAGGGTCGTTGACATGTGCATTTGGGTCTTCTTATTTCCTTTGTCTATTTCGATATGGTTGTTCCCACAGTTATAAACTTATAGATCGTACTCGCGAGTATTTAGGCTTTTCATTACAAACTCCGTATTGTATTACTTTAAATTATTACATTGTCGGATGATGCTTATTTCGCCGGTTGCTCCGGGCGTATCTTTATATGTCATATCATTTAAATGTGTGTTTTCGCTAACCGAGATGGTTAGTCGAGTGATGTTTTCTTGTTGTAGCATGGTGGGTCCCATGTAGGGGTCCACAGCGCTGTAATATACTCCGAATATCTCGGGGTGTTACAGAAAATGGTATCAGAGCCCTAGGTTTATGGATACCTAGGCTCGGTTATTTGGGTCTAGTCGTGTTTTGTTTTGCACATTGTCACACCGCTGCCAGCATCTCAGTACTTCCAGTGTTCGTAAGTTTCCTTACTCGATTCTTTACTTTCTCGTGTTGTATTCCGTTTCTTGAAATATGGTTACTCCCTCTTTTGCTTATCATCGTAGTTGCTTTTCCTCCCTTACTCATCCTCGATATACTTCTGTTATCTCTTAACACCAGTATGGATGCTGGAGGAAACCGTGGTCGTGGTCGTGGACGCGGCCGAGGACGTGGGGCAGCCGGTGGGCGGCCACGTCGCATTCTTCGGGAGCCGGCAGTACCGGTGACCGTCACAGTCATGCTTCTTCTCAGGAGCGCGCCGATCTTGGTATTGCGGCTGTTATGCAGCAAATGGTTAACCAAATGGCGGCGATAGCTCAAGTGGTTCAAAACCCCGATCAGGCCCATGCAAATCGGGGCGTAGCAGACCGTTGGCTCCAAGGTGTCATCAAGATGCATCCTCCTCAATTTTCGGGAGCGTCAGACCCGATCGGCTGGGAGGGGTGGATCAAGGAGATATCTAAAGTCTTCACTGCTACCAACTGTCCCGAGGACCGTAAGGTCCCTATTGCCCAGTACTTCCTCACTGGGGACACTACGGATTGGTGGGAGGCCGTTGGGCCCAAAGGCCATGTTGCTTCGTGGGCCGAATTTTAGGAATTGATGGAGACCGAATATTGCCCGTGGCCGGTCAGACAGGCTCGAGTACATGCTTTCTATGATGCTCAACCACGGGACATCCCCGTATCTCAAGCTATTGCTGATTTTAACAAGGTGTTGAGTTATGTGAAGACCCAAGTTGTCGAAGAGAGCGACAAAATTTTCCATTTTTCCAGACGGATGAAGTTGTCGATTCGGGACTATATGTTGGGGCTTGTCTGTACTACCTTGAAGGATTATCAGAGTAGGGCCCTTTCTTACGATATGTCTGTGACGGCGAGTGAGTCGGCCCGCGAGAGCAAGAAACAGAAGTCGGTCGGAAATTTTTTTGGTCCCAAGAGTGGAGGCTAGCAGAAATCTCAGGCTGCAAACATTTCTACGGGCGGTTCGGCTCGTTTCTCTGGGAGCTTTCGGGGTGCCGCCGGAACCTCCGTTCGTGAACCCACATGCTTTAACTGTGGTGTGCAGGGCCATAGGAACCGACAGTGTCCTCGTTCGAAGTTCACTTGTCATACTTGTGGCGAGTTGGGCCACAAGGCCCTCTTTTGTGATCAGGTCAGACAGCTTCGTGGCGCCCGTTCTTCTCACCCAGCACCTATGGAGCCGAGTGTGAACCAGGGCTCATTTGCTCTCCATCGAGTGCCGGCCGAGGTAGGGGTCGGGGTCAGCCCGCTAGGGGAGGAGCTTCCAGTGTCGGCTCTGCCCAGCCGCGTATTTATGAGATGAGGAGGGCCGATGACCCAGCGGCCACTGTGGCGACAGGTACCGTTCATATCCTTTCCCATCCTATCGGTGTGATTTTTGATTCGGGTGCTACGCATTCATTCATTTCTCTAGAGTGTGTACGCCGTTTGAGTCTCGACTGCTTGTCACCTTGCGAGCCTTTCGTCGTTAAACTTCCTAGCGGTGATAGAATTGTCGGTGATCGAGAGGTCCGAGACTGCTCTGTGTTTATTTGTGAGAGAGCTTGGCTCTCTAATCTTATTGTCGTTAATATTGAGGGTGAGGATTTGATTCTGGGGGATGATTGGCTCGAGCGACATGGCGCAATCATGAACTACCGCACGAGAATCATCACTATGTTAGCCGAGGACGGCACCGAACACTCTTTCGCAGGGCGAAAGAGGGGAAACCAGAAGTTCGTTATTAATGCCTTGAAGGCGATGAGTCTCCTGCGAAAGGGGTGTACTGGTTATTGGTGCTACGCCTTGAAGGCGGAGAGTGGTGGAGTCGAGCTTTCGTCGATTCCAGTCGTTAGCGAATTTCCTGATGTATTTCCTGACGAGTTGCCGGGTTTGCCACCAGACCGCGAGGTCGAATTTGCTATAGAGTTAGAGCCGGGCGCGGCTCCGATTTTGAAGGCGCCGTATCGCATGGCACCTTCAGAGATGTCAGAGTTGAAGAAGCAGTTGAGTGAGCTTCTTGAGTCGGGGTATGTTCGACCGAGCGCCTCGCCTTGGGGCGCACCGGTCCTGTTTGTGCGGAAGAAGGATGGTTCACTACGTTTGTGTATCGACTATCGCGAACTAAACAAGGTGACCATCAAGAACAAGTATCCTTTGCCGAGAATTGATGACTTGTTCGACCAGTTGCAGGGAGCAGCGGTATTCTCGAAGATTGATTTGAAATCGGGATACTATCATCTTCGGGTGAGGGAGTCCGACGTGCCGAAAACAGCTTTTCGGACGAGATACGGACATTATGAGTTCGTAGTTATGCCTTTCGGGTTAACTAATGCGTCGGCGGTGTTCATGCAGTTGATGAACAAAGTGTTTATCGAGTATTTGGATAAATGTGTCGTCGTCTTCATTAACGATATTCTTATTTATTCGAGGAATGAGGAGGAGCATGCCCATCATTTGCGAGTAGTGTTAGACATTTTGAGGACCGAGCAACTCTATGCGAAGTTCTCGAAATGTGAGTTCTGACTGAAGGAAGTGATGTTTTTGGGTCACGTGATTTCAGCCGAGGGAGTTCGAGTGGATCCACAGAAGATTGAGGCAGTGTTGGATTGGGCACCGCCCAAGAATGTGAAGGAGCTCCGTAGTTTCTTGGGTTTGGCTGGCTACTATCGTAAGTTCGTCGAGGGTTTCTCGAAACTAGCTCGGCCACTTACGCAGTTGCTTCAGAAATCCGAGAAATTCGTCTGGAATGACGAGAGACAGTCGAGTTTCGAGGAACTGAAGAGGCGTTTGACCTCAGCCCCGGTTTTGGCGTTGCCATGTGGCAACGAGGGTTTTGCCATTTACAGTGATGCTTCGGGTCAGGGTCTTGGGTGTGTATTAATGCAGCACGGAAAGACCATTGCTTATGCATCGCGACAGTTGCGGCCGTATGAGTTTAACTACCCTACTCATGATTTGGAGTTAGCGGCAGTTGTTTTTGCGCTCAAGATCTGGCGTCACTACCTTTTCGGCTCTACATGTCAGATTTTTACCGATCATAAAAGTCTGAAATACATATTTACTCAGCGGGAGTTGAATATGAGGCAGAGAAGGTGGTTAGAGCTGATTAAGGATTATGACCTCGAAATCCTTTATCATCCGGGCAAGGCGAACGTCGTGGCCGACGCCTTGAGTCGGAAATCGATCGCATTGCGAACGCTTGAGGTCCTTACGTCTCAGTCTGATCTTCGGCGGGCTTTGATCGAGTTAGATGTTGAGGTTGTGTTGCCTGGAGCTGCCGGGCAACTTTGTGCTTTAGAGATTTTGTCGTCTTTGATCGATGAAATTAAGCTGAAACAGTTAGAGGATCCGATGATTACTCAAATCCGAGAGAACGTTCTTAAGGGAAAGTCTCCTGGGTTTGTGATTCACGAGGATGGTATTTTGAGATTCCAGAGTCGGCTTTGTGTGCCGAACGACTCAGAGTTGAGACAGAGTATTTTGCGTGAGGCCCATGCTACACCTTACTCCGTTCATCCTGGTTCGAGTAAGATGTACAAGGACCTGAGGAGGAACTTCTGGTGGAATGATATGAAGAAAGAGGTCGCGTAGTTTGTAGCGAAGTGCTTGACTTGTCAGCAGGTCAAAATCGAGCATCAGCGACCGGCTGGGTTATTGCAGTCACTTCCCGTTCCGGAATATAAATGGGAAGACATATCGATGGATTTCGTTACGAGTTTGCTGAGATCGAGGTCGGGCATGAATATGGTATGGGTGATTGTTGATCGTCTGACCAAGTCGGCACATTTTCTGGGCATCAAGGACACTTGGGGCCCGGAGAAGTTAGCTCGTGTGTTTATCACGCAGATTGTGAGGCTTCACGGTACTCCGAAGTCTATTGTTTCGGATCGTGATGGCCGATTTGTATCGCACTTTTGGCAAGCGGTGCATAAAGCGTTGGGTACTCGTTTGCGTTTGAGTACCTCTTTCCATCCTCGCCGATGGATGTCGAACGCACTATCCGTGACGCTCGAGGATATGTTGCGGCGTGCGCCTCGATTGAGCAATGATCGGGAGGAACATTTGCCATTGATCGAATTCACGTACAACAATAGTTGGCATGCGTCGATTCGGATGGCACCGTATGAGGCACTTTATGGGCGGCGATGCCGATCACCGATTTGTTGGAATGAGGCGTCCGATTTAGTCGGGACCGAGCCGGATGTCATTTTAGAGACGAGGCGGAAGATAGAATTAATTCGGGAACGGATGTTGACTGCCCAGAGTCGACATAAGTCCTATGCCGATGTCCGTCGTCGACCTTTAGAATTCGAGGTGGGAGACCACGTTTTGCTGAAGGTGTCGCCGACGAGGGGAATTTTCCGTTTCGGGAAAAAGGGGAAGTTGAGCCCGAGATTTATTGGATCCTTCGAGATTCTCGAGCGAGTCGGTGGGTTGGCATACCGTTTGGCGTTGCCCCCGGCCCTAAGTCATGTTCATAGCGTTTTTCATGTTTCCCAGCTGAGGAAATATGTCCCGGATCCTAGTCACATCATCGACTATGGGGAGATTGATGTCGCCGAGGATATTACTTTTGAAGAACGTCCCTTGAAGATTTTGGAGCATCGCGAGAAATGACTGAGGCGTAAGACCATCCCTTTGGTCAAAGTGCAGTGGTCGAAACATGGTGTCGAGGAGGCAGCTTGGGAAATCGAGGATAGCATGCGTGCTAGGTACCCCGAGTTGTTTGTCTCTTAAGTTTCGGGACGAAACTTGTTTTTAGAGGGGTAGAATGTAATATCCGCATTTTTCTTTCCTTTGAATTTTTATTTTCGATGTATTTTTCGGTCGTAGAGACCCTCGTGTATCTTTTAGTGTATCTTTCCCGTCATCTATTGATCTGATTCTCGTTATTGTTGTGCGGAACCGCTGTCTCGGGGTTTCCGTGGATCTATCCTATGTTTTGATGTGTCTTGAGATGTTCCGTTTGACGTTTCGTCCGTATTCCGGTGATTTGGACCGTTTATATTCGGTATCTAGCGCACGCTAAATTTTCTGCATAGCGCACGCTAGAGGTTCCTTAGTAGCGCACGCTACGTTTACTTCGTAGCGCGCGCTAGCGAGTTAGCCCTGGGAGTGGCAGTTCTGTTCCCAACCCTCTGGACTATCGGATTAACGCACGCTACTTTGTCTAGCGCACGCTAATGTCGGGAGACTAGCGCACGTTAAGTTGTTCGTTAGCGCGCGCTAGCGTGACTGCCCAAAGATCTTTGACAGCTTTACTATCGAACTTCGGTGCCAAAGCTAGCGCACGCTACGTTTGTACGATAGCGCACACTAACGGGTCAGGTGAGTTCTGGACAGTTTGCCACTGGACTCGACTGATGCCCAGGTAGCGCACGCTATTGGTCGATAGCACGCGCTACCGATAGGTTATTAGCGCACGTTACATTTGGAGTAGCGCACGCTAACGGCCAGAAATCTGGCTACTGGACTGGGACGCTAACTGTATGGATTGGAATTTATCCCGCTAGCGCACGCTAACCTTGAGGAGTTAGCGCGCGCTAACACTCCCTGGCTATATAAACCAGGGAGTTGACCGAGATAATCATAATTTCTCATTTCTTCCTCCTCTCCGCGGCTAAGGCGATTCCGGGCGATTTTCTTGGCGATTTCTTCTTCCAATCATCTCATCCAACATCTCTCTTGAGTTCTTGGTGTATTATAACAACATCAACACGATTCTTTCATCCTAATCCAAGGTAAATCTCTTAGAACCCTACTTTTGGATAAATTGGGGGTTTTGGGATTTTCTTCCGATTCGTTCCGTTTTGTTGGTGGATTCATGATGAATATGATTAAACTTGTCAATATCATTAGTTTCCCTATGGATTCATGATATATTTTCATGGTTTTGCGGAATCGAGAGGGTTTGGTTGTGGTCCGCCCTCGTTGTTATTTTTGTACGAATATACATGAATCGTAGGCGGGTTTTCGGGTGTATTCCATTTCCGTATTCGTCTAGAGTTGGTTGTAATTATGTTCTTTGCATCGTTAGGTTCGGTTCCGTTGATTCCTAGCGTTCGTCGGTGACTATCATTTCCGTTCGTTGCATCATCAATTATTCAAGGCAAGTATTTTTGGAAACCTTTATGCTTAACGTGGAATGGTAATGTATTTTGTGTGTGATTTGCTCACCTCGGGTTGGTCCGACGGGATCACGGAGGGAATCCAAAGGGTTGAGTCCTGGATTCATGAGTTTGTTTAGCTAGCCAGCTCGGGAGGGTCCTTAGAGGCCTCAAGGGATCAATGATATTACTCTGTTCCCAAGGCGATGCACGTGCGTGTTTTGTTTTATAATATGGCCAGCTCGGGAGGGTCCTTAGAGGCCTCGGGCGGGATCTATGATATTACTCTGTTCCCAAGGCAAATTGTTTGACTGTTTGTTTCCGGAAAAGACATGTCTGGTTTTGGTTTTTGAAATGATATTGGTGCATGTACTATGAAATGTGTAAGCGATTGGTTTGCCTTGATTATTTGTACTAGCGTAATTGCTAACCCCTTTGGGGACCCGTTTTGGGGAAATTCTTGTTATGAATTTCAGGTTATGATTATCCAGACGAGCAAGCACCGGGACAGTACGAGGATGTTGGCCAGGGTCGTTGACATGTGCATTTGGGTCTTCTTATTTCCTTTGTCTATTTCGATATGGTTGTTCCCACAGTTATAAACTTATAGATCATACTCGCCAGTATTTAGGCTTTTCATTACAAACTCCGTATTGTATTACTTTAAATTATTACATTGTCGGATGATGCTTATTTCGCCGGTTGCTCCGGGCGTATCTTTATATGTCATATCATTTAAATGTGTGTCCTCGCTAACCGAGATGGTTAGTCGAGTGATGTTTTCTTGTTGTAGCCTAGTGGGTCCCATGTAGGGGTCCACAGCGCTGTAATATACTCCGAATATCTCGGGGTGTTACAGAAAATTCCAATGAATTCCAATGGTATGCTTAAAACTTTCGAAGAGTATGATGATTCCAATTGAAAAATGATCATTATAATTGCAAAACAACGCAATTATTATATTGTGCTTTAAATCCGGAAGAACACAACCGAATATCTTCGTGTGATAGTGCCAAAGAAATATGGAAGATGTTAGAAGTCACACACGAACGCACAAATCAAGTCAAGGAGACGAAGATTAACATGCTTCTCCACGACTACGAGCTATTGCAAATGAAAGACGACGAATCCATTACAATCATGCTCGACCGATTTTCAGTTATTACGATTAGCTTGTTATGGAAAACCCCTTTTGAGTAGTGAAAAAGTAAAGAAGATCTTACGATCACTACCTCGGGAATGGGACGGCATGATGACGGCGATTATGGAAGCGAAAGATCTCAATAATCTTGATTTTAGCGCCCTCGTTGGTTCGCTAATAAATTACGAGTTTGTTCTAAAATCTCGGAACGCAAAGCCGAAACTGAAGGAAAAATCGATAGCTTTAAAAGCTAAGATGTCTCGCAGAGAAGAAATACCGGTCGGTGAATGTGATGAAGAATCGGGATATTATGCCAATATTAATAAGTTTCAAAACTTATTGAACCGGAGAAAGAAGAACATCAATCGGGCGAATCTAAGAAATTCGACAACTGTTGAATCTGTGAAAAACCAGGCCACTTTGCTAAGAACTGTCGAGCCTCAACTTCCAAGATGGAAGTACTCGTTCCAACATGGAGTGATGAAGATGAAGATGAAGATGATGATTTCAATCAAAATAATCTCGCTCTTATGGCTAGAAGTTCATTCGACAAAAGCGATGTCGAAAGCCAAGTAAGTGATTCTTATGATGAATTATTTGAAGGATTCGAATTATTGCATACCGATTTTAAAAATGATTTATCCGAAATAAAATCCATTCAATCGAAAAATTAAATTTTGGGAGACAAAATCCCCAAGTTTGAAAAGGAAAAATTATCGAGACCGATCATTCAAAATGTCTTGTAATAGAAAATAATTTAAAGAACGATCTTTTGAAAGTTCAAAACGAACTTAAAGTTTTAACAAAGAAATTTTCTCTCGGAAACGAGAAAATTGAAAATATACTTTCTGTTCAAAAATATACGTTAAACAAACAGGGGTTAAGATTCAAATCGAAGAATAAAACAGAATCCATAAATTTGAAAATACCCCAATGTGAAAAATGTTTAAAACTTGGACATCATATTTCGAATTGCAAAAGCCCACGTCGGACGATAAAAATTAAAAAGATTTGGATTCCTAAATGAACTGTTATTTCAAAAATCGTCTATGTTTCGAAAGAAAAACCAACTATCGGTAGGGTCCCCAAAAAACAAAATTAAATATTTCATCAATTGATATCTTTATCTTTAATATTTTCAAAATTAATATTTTACTCATGGGGAGTTATTATTTTTTTTGGAGAGATATTTTGTCATGGGGAGTTTACCATTGTTTGCATTTATCATATCATAATTTCATTTCATCATTTATTATCGTTTATACACTTTTTGCTGATGACAAAAAGGGGGAGAAGAATGGAATAAAAGAATAATGGTATAAGGGGAGAAAAATAAAAAAGATAGGAGTCGGAAACTAACGAAACGGACAAAGTCGAAAACTTTAATCTGTTTATATATAAATTTTTTATTTTTGCAGGTTTATCTCATTCAAGAGTGTTGTTTTGTAATAATCAAAAAGGGGGAGATTGTTGGAATATTTTATTCCAAATATTCATTTTCGAGTTTTGATTATTAGTTGTTAAACAAAATAAAACAACAAGAAAGCAAAACAAAACAACGAAGAAGTTGAAGACGCAAAAAGCTGGAGAGAACATGAATATCGCACTCTAAATGCCAGGAATAGCGCACGCTATGCAGCGTCAATAACGTACATAAAAGGCTATGCAATGAGAATTCAAACAAGACACCCGTTGGAAGATTCCGAGTCAAAGTCAAGCGCATAACAGACATTTTGACAAAAGCAGGCAAAGGATATATTGACTGATTAACGCACGCTACGGGAAAGAATTAACGTACACTACAGCAAGCAGTCAACGTACATAATCGATAAAGCACAATGTACGTAATAGTATGAACAAAAGCTACTGGACTAAAGTTGCAAGCAGTCAACGTATGTAAGCAAGATACCTTAACGTACGTAATGAGCTTAACATATGTTATGCAGGAAGGCTAGCCCACACTAAAGAGTCAGCAGGCAGTAACGGCTAGTTGGAGAAAAATGCCTATAAGTACCAAACCATTTGGTATCAATCCACAGAACAACCTTGAGCAAATCATCTATACTTGTGATATCATTATAATCATTCTTGCTGTTGTATTTGAGCTTATATTGATAAGTGTTTGAGTGTTATACACAAAAACATACACGAGAGGAAAAAGAAAGAATAAGATTGGATTCGGTGTTATTAGGATCAAGGATCTGACATTATTATAATCTCAATCTATATCCATGTGAGGTTTAGTATCCATAGAAAGCTATATAGGTTGATACCTTGTCCGATAGAAAAGGAAAACAGTGTAAATTGGACCGACAAAAAGACAAGTGTGAACGGTTTATCTCGGACCGATAAAAGACGAGAATTGTAACGGTAATCCCTCGATCGATTGAAGAGAGGTGCAGAGGTTGATCTTTAGAATAAGAAAAAGATACGAAGAGAGGACGTAGGCACGTTTGGCCGAACCTCTCAAATCTTGTGTCGATTTACTTTCCGTACTTTATTTACGCTTCCGCACAATAGCGCGTATACCGATTATTGCTCCAACATATACTAATTTTGTAACTAATTTAATAAATATCAATAAATTAGAACAATAATGACATCTATAAATTTGTTATTCAATAAACATTCAATCTTCCGTGAAAGTAAGTTATAATGAACAATATCAACTAAATGTAATATCCGCAAATTCGAATTCCGGTAATTTTCTTTTTTCTGCGAGAGTCCGTTTTGACGACTCGCTTGGGACCGTTTCGTCATTATGAGAATGATTAATTCTACACTTTTTCACATTCGAGTTCGTTTCGGTGTCGTTTTGTTGAGTTCCGTGCTTCTTAGCGACTTTTTCGCACTTGAGTTCGATTCTTGCGAATCTCGTTCGAAACTGCTGTTTCGAGTTTCCCGTAAGTTCGTTTAACTTTGTTAGACGTGTTGTGAACTTCGGTTTGGTTATTCGATCACGTATCGTGATTTTCGGGCGTTTTGGGCCATTTTGTAATTTACCCAAAATTGTGGGTATCCACATTCGTATTAGTTGTCTTGATCGATTTTTGTGTTTATTTGGCCGCGTGTGATTAATTATCGCGTGGTATTTCATTTCGGATCGACGATGTTGTCCGCGAGCATTTCGTCGTGTTTCGTTCCATGCGTTTTCGAAAACCGAATCGTCGTCGTGGCGACCGGCACCGCCGGACGGCGTGGTGCATCGCCGGAAGTGATGGGCACTGGCCGGGCAGACGCGGCAGGAACCGGCGTAGCGCGCGCTACTGCCGGCAGACAGCGCACGCTAGCTTGGCAGGACCAGCGCACGCTACTAGCCGGCCAGCGCACGATATCGGGCTGGGCAGAGGGGTTACTGGAGTACTGGACTCGGGAAGGATCGGCAGGTAGCGCATGCTACTGTCGGTCGTGGCGCGCGCTAATCGGCATGTGTAGCGCACGCTGCTGGCCGACTAGCGTACGTTACCTGGCCGAGCAGTTTGGTCCAGAGGGTTCTGGAGAGATCGGGTAGCGCGCGCTAGCGTCCGCGCAGCGCACGCTATCGGGGGCGGGCAAGCAGGTCCCGGTCGGCAGTCGGGTCATCAGTGCCGGGTCGTGCGAGCCCCGACCGAGAGTTCTTGGCGATATTGGCCGATAGCGCACGCTACTGCCGGAAGAGTAGCACACGCTAGGCCGCGCTAGTATAAATATGGCCGAGCAGTCATATTTTCACCCGTTTTTCATTTCTATCTTCTCCTTTCCGCGGCTGGAGGCTTGGTGATCAATGAGGGATGTTGTGAAGAAATTAATCCAAGAAGTTTGGGAGTTCATATCAGTGATTAATCATCATATAACATCCTTTGATCCCGCGAATCAAGGTTAGACTTCCTAGAACCCTATCTTTGGGAAATTTTGGGGTTTTGGGTTTTTGTCCGATTCGTTCCGAATTGTTGATTAATCCCTGATGGGTATGATTAATACTAGTATTATTCATGTGTATAACATCATTTAATCTATTGTTCTTCGCCGAATCAAGGTATATTTCTTGATTTTCCTTCGGGTGACTTTTTGTGGGATATGTTCTTGATTTTGTTTTCCATCCATTTTTGATGAATGGATTGTTGTTAAATGATGTTGTTAAACATATTCTATGGATTGAACATCCATATTTCGGTTGGTAATTCCATTTTCATGTTTTGTTGAGTCGATTCATGTTCTTGGCCGTTTTGGGAGAAACACTTGAAATTACGTCATTTGTTCTTTGAATTCAGCGACTTTGGGTCGTACTTTGGAATTCATTTTCGTTGTTATTGTTTTCGTTCGTAGTTTATTGTCGCGGCTTGTCGTTCGGCGGAGTCGGCGGGTTCGTAGTCGGTTCGAGTCTCCTCACTTCGGTCGATTCTCCGCGTTGTGATTATTCGAGGCAAGTACCTTGTCCACCCCATTCTTGTTTTGTGTATATGATGATTGGTGAATGTCTTAGCATGTTTGTTTGATTGTTGGAAATGAGTTTTCAAAAGAATTGGTTTAGCCTCGTTAAAGGCTCACTTTCAAAACGCGTGTGTTTTGTGAATGTTGCGTCTCGTGAATGGTTAAGTGAACCCTATGAATATGCTTGGTGTTGTTGTTGTACTTTGATAATATATATGCGTATATTATCTCATCTTGGTACGTTGTGATTTGACAATGGTGTCGTGCTTTGTGTTTGTTGCATTTGGATGAATTGCTTGGATATCCTTGGTGTGACATGTTGATTGTGTGATTAGTGAATGTATTTTACTCACCTCGGGAGGGTTCGACGGGGCCACGGAGGGAGTCCAATGGTTTCGCCCTGGATTCACGAGTAAAAACTTCACAGGTTGGTGTGTATGTTTAGTGAATGTATTTTATTCACCTCGGGAGGGTTCGACGGGTCCACAGAGGGAGTCCAATGGTTTCGCCCTGGATTCACGAGTAAAAAACTTCACAGGTTGGTGTGTATGTGTTTGTGAATGTTTTTGCTCACCTCGGGAGGGTTCGACGGGGCCACGGAGGGAGTCCAATGGTTTCGCCCTGGATTCATGAGTGAAACTTCACGAGTGCGTGTGTATGTTTTGTGAATATGTTTGCTCACCTCGGGAGGGTTCGACGGGGCCACGGGGGGAGTCCAATGGTTTCGCCCTCGATTCACGAGTGAAACTTCAAGGGTGCGTGCGTATTTTATGTCCGTCGAGGACACGTGACGTGGGTTTTAACCCTGTGAATTTTTGTTGGTTTTCTATTTGCGAAAACAAAACCTTTGGGGTGTGACCCCTGTTGATTTTGGAAAGATAAGGATTCGGTAATCCTAAATTGTTTTCTATTAAAACTCTCGATGGCATTTTAAACCGTTTTATAAATTGTTTTCCCTTGATTTGTGATCTTTCGGTTTTAGAATGTTTTACCCAAACTCTTGCCTCGGGAAGTACTTTTCGTTACGTTTGGATCTTTGAGGATTCCTGGTTATTATTGTCCTTGGAACTTGTATTGTATGGCTCGTATTTCTGTTTTATACTTGCACTAGAAAAACAGTGGAGTTTTGCTAACCCCCGAGTATTCGGGGGGTGGATGTCTGTTTTTACATTCAGGTTTTGGGAGCATAACATAGAGTCGGCGCGAAGGATGATGAAAGATGATTGATACTAATCACATGAGGACACGTACGTTGTTGTATTGGTTCAGTCATATTTTATTTACGCTGCAATATAATTACCGCGTTGTACTGGAGCATTTGGTATTTGACCCCTGCGTGGGCATGTATTGAGTTATATGTATTTATTGAAAGACCAAATTGGTCTACTGAGTCATTTTAGCCTTAAAGGCATTTTTGAGTTGTTCGATGTATTTACCAGCCTAGTAGATCCTTGAGGAAGGGGTCTACGGCGTGTAATATCCCTGAGCGGATTGGGGGTGTTACATAAATGGTATCAGAGCTTAGGTTGTGGAAACCTAGGCTGTCGAGTCAAGTGGTGTCTGTTGAGTTTTGTCTTGTCGGATTTTGTCTGACTAAGTCGTGTCGCGTTGTCTGAGTCTGTTGGTCGTGATTAGTATCGTGGAGAGGTCATCATCTTCGTGCGACCTGTGGATGTAAGTCTCCCTTCTTTGTGTTGTGCCTCGTGTGACATGAGCTGCTTGTATGATTATATCGTTGATTGATTGAATCCTTCTATGGATTTTTATTTCGTGATATGTGGGTATTCGACTCTAATATTTTATTTATATGCGGACCGGTGTCGCTTCTAACATATTTTCGAACTGTATTTTATCCGCTGCGTGAGTCCTTTCAAAATGACCTTCAGTATTTTGCAAACTGAGTTCTAATTCGTAAAACCGATTCCCCAAATCGATTTTTGGCACTTTGGCCTTGAATGTTTTATGACGGTTTGATAAAGGATTTTGTGAGTTTTGGGCGTTCTGGCCTATTGAATTTTTGAAAACCTTGAGTATCTTAGAAAATTAAATTTCGAGACGTACTTTTAAAACAAATTATTTTCTTGCAGTATTTTCAAGGTGCTTTCTAGTGCTGCAATATATTTCAAAAATTTTCCAGTTGAGGACCAAAAATATTTTGAGATATTTTCAATTATTTAGAAATGCTTTGCTTAGACCCGATGGTCGAATATTTCTGAAAGTCTTTCACCAAAAGGGAAGTGTCCTCGTTTTATCAAGCGCAAGATGGTTTTCAAAG
Source organism: Orobanche coerulescens (assembly GCA_033398695.1). Classification (NCBI taxonomy): domain Eukaryota; kingdom Viridiplantae; phylum Streptophyta; class Magnoliopsida; order Lamiales; family Orobanchaceae; genus Orobanche; species Orobanche coerulescens. The sequence continues at coordinate 79,174,737 of CM065808.1, forward strand.
TCTCGATAATGGTGTCTGTGCTACTTTTTGAAGGGTGATACTCAAGATCAACTAGTGTTTCCAAAATCATTTTTTTTTCAAAGGTGGTTTTCATTTTTAGAAACCTATCGTTCTTGTTTGCGGTCCGGTAATATTTGTATGATGTTTTGTGATTATGTGCTGGTTATCGTTCGGGCCGTTGAGATCGCCGAACGATGCCGTCGTTGCTATGATTCTGTGTATGCGGGCTACCTTACGTTGATATGTTGTGTGGAATTGGCATCTCTGGTTTGTTGCTTTGTAATGTTATGTTCCATTGTATCGAGCATTTTTATATTCGGTATGCCGAGCCGAGGTGTTTCAACCGTATTGTGCCGGGGGCATGTACGTACAAATTGTCCTTCTCGTCAGTAACGCGTTTCAAGTGTGAACTTCGGAGTTATTTTTCGACCGTTGTTGTTCGATCATTATTTTTTCGATCGTTGTTGTTCGATCATTATTTTTCGATCGTTGTTGTTCGATCATTGTTTTTCGATCATTGTTGTTCGATCGTGGTTGTCTGACTGTTGCTGCTTGATCTCGTACCGCGAAGAATTGTCGTTCACCGTTAGTCAGCTGTTTCGAGTGTGGCCAAAGTGGTCACCGAGCCGTATCATGAGTCAAGAATCGAGAGATTTGGGGATCGAGGTTGCGTCTCTGCTCCGAAAGGATACGGAGATGCCTAGTGTGATTTTTTTGAGAATTTCGGCGTAGTCCGAACTGTTTATGATTGTCCTTGTGAACCGTTTTGTGTTTAATTGCTGTTTTCTCGACTGTGCGTGTTTCTTGTAATAGGTGCTTAGTGTTTTGTGATTGTTCAGATAATTTGCTTGACTGTATTATCCGTTTGATGACGTTTGTCACTTGTTGGTTTTATTATATCCCTAACGGCAACGTTGTGTTGGTCGTCGTGGAGCGTGTTTTCACGCCGTATATTCCTTTGTGTTGCTTGTAACGTTTCGCCGTTGGGCGTAAGTTACGTGTTTCTTGTGTATCTCGTTGAGTTTTCCTGGCGGGATATTACTTCTCCCTACTTGTTTTAAGTTTCGGGACGAAACTTCTTTTAAGGAGGGTAGTATGTAATATCCGCAAATTCGATTTCCGGTAATTTTCTTTTTTTTGGCGAGAGTCCGTTTTGACGACTCGCTTGGGACCGTTTCGTCATTCTGAGAATGATTAATACTACACTTTTTGACATCCGAGTTCGTTTCGGTGTTGTTTTGTTGAGTTCCGTGCTTCTTAGCGACTTTTTCGCACTTAAGTTCGATTCTTGCGAATCTCGTTCGAAACTGCTGTTTCAAGTTTCCCGTAAGTCCGTTTAACTTTGTTAGACGTGTTTTAAACTCTGGTTTGGTTATTCGATCACGTATCGTGATTTTCGGGCGTTTTGGGCCATTTTATAATTTACCCATAGTTGTGGGTATCCACATTCGTATTTATTGTCTTGATCGATTTTTGTGTTTATTTGGTCGCGTGTGATTAATTGTCGTGTGGTATTTCATTTCGGATCGACGATGTTGTCCGCGAGCATTTCATCGTGTTTCGTTCCGTGCATTTTCGGAAACCGAATTGTCGGGCGGGCGGGCATCGCCAGACGGCGGCAGTGCAACCGAAGTCTTGGGCACTGGCCGGCCAGACGCGGCAAGAACCGGCGTAGCGCGCGCTACTGCCGGCAGACTGCGCACGCATACTCGGCAGGACTAGAGCATGTTACTAGCCGGCCAGCGCACGCTATCGGGCTGGGCAGAGGGGTTACTGGAGTACTGGACTCGGGGAGGATCGGCAGGTAGCGCACGCTACTGTCGGTCGGGGCGCGCGCTAATCGGCATGTGTAGCGCACGCTGTCGGCCGACTAGCGTACGTTACCTGGCCGAGCAGTTTGGTCCAGAGGGTTCTGGACAGATCGGCTAGCGCGCGCTAGCGTCCGCGCAGCGCACACTATCGGGGGCGGGCAGGCAGGTCCCAGTCGACAGTCGGGTCATCAGTGCCGGGTCGTGCGGGCCCCGGCCGAGAGTTCTGGGCGATACTGGCTGATAGCGCACGCTACTGCCGGAAGGGTAGCGCACGCTAGGTCGCGCCAGTATAAATATGGCCGAGCAGTCATATTTTCACCCGTTTTTCATTTCTATCTTCTCCTTTCCACGGCCAGAGGCTTGGTGATCAAGGAGGGATGTTGTCAAGCAATTAATCCACGAAGTTTGGGAGTTCATATCAGTGATTAATCATCCTATAACATCCTTTGATCCAGTGAATCAAGGTTAGACTTCCTAGAACCCTATCTTTGGGAAATTTTGGGGGTTTGGGGTTTTTGTCCGATTCATTCCGAATTGTTGATGAATCCATGATGGGTATGATTAATCCTAGTATTATTCATGTGTCTAACATCATTTAATCCATTGTTCTTCGCCGAATCAAGGTATATTTCTTGATTTTCCTTCGGGTGACTTTTTGGGGGATTTATTCTTGATTTCGTTTTCCATCCGTTTTTGATGAATCGATTGTTGTTAAATGATGTTGTTAAACATATTCTATGGATTGAACATCCATATTTCGGTTGGGAATTCCATTTTCATGTTTTGTTGGGTCGATTCATGTTCTTGGCCGTTTTGGGGGAAACACTTGAACTTTTGTCATTTGTTCTTTGAATTCAGCGACTTTGGGTTGTACTTTGGAATTCATTTTCGTTGTTATTGTTTTCGTTCGTAGTTTATTGTCGCGGGATTTCGTTCGGTAAAGTCGGCGGGTTCGTAGTCAGTTCGAGTCTCCTCACTTCGGTCTTGTTATTATTCGAGGCAAGTACCTTGTCCACCCCATTCTTGTTTTGTGTATATGATGATTGGTGAATGCCTTAGCATGTTTGTTTGATTGTTGGAAATGAGTTTTCAAAAGAATTGGTTTAGCCTCGTTAAAGGCTCACTTTCAAAACGCGTGTGTTTTGTGAATGTTGCGTCTCGTGAATGGTTAAGTGAACCCTATGAATATGCTTGGTGTTGTTGTTGTACTTTGATAATATATATGCGTATATTATCTCATCTTGGTACGTTGTGATTTGACAATGGTGTCGTGCTTTGTGTTTGTTGCATTTGGGTGAATTGCTTGGATATCCTTGGTGTGACATGTTGATTGTGTGATTAGTGAATGTATTTTACTCACCTCGGGAGGGTTCGACGGGGCCACGGAGGGAGTCCAATGGTTTCGCTCTGGATTCACGAGTAAAAACTTCACAGGTTGGTGTGTATGTTTAGTGAATGTATTTTATTCACCTCGGGAGGGTTCGACGGGGCCACGGAGGGAGTCTAATTGTTTCGCCCTGGATTCACGAGTAAAAACCTTCACAGGTTGGTGTGTATGTGTTTGTGAATGTGTTTGCTCACCTCGGGAGGGTTCGACGGGGCCACGGAGGGAGTCCAATGGTTTCGCCCTGGATTCATGAGTGAAACTTCACGAGTGCGTGTGTATGTTTTGTGAATATGTTTGCTCACCTCGGGAGGGTTCGACGGGGCCACGGGGGGAGTCCAATGGTTTCGCCCTCGATTCACGAGTGAAACTTCAAGGGTGCGTGCGTATTTTATGTCCGTCGAGGACACGTGACGTGGGTTTTAACCCTGTGAATTTTTGTTGGTTTTCTATTTGCGAAAACAAAACCTTTGGGGTGTGACCCCTGTTGATTTTGAAAAGATAAGGATTCGGTAATCCTAAATTGTTTTCTATTAAAACTCTCGATGGCATTTTAAACCGTTTTATAAATTGTTTTCCCTTGATTGTGATCTTTCGGTTTTAGAATGTTTTACCCAAACTCTTGCCTCGGGAAGTACTTTTCGTTACGTTTGGATCTTTGAGGATTCCTGGTTATTATTGTCCTTGGAACTTGTATTGTATGGCTCGTATTTCTGTTTTATACTTGCACTAGCAAAACAGTGGAGTGTTGCTAACCCCCGAGTATTCGGGGGGTGGATGTCTGTTTTTGCATTCAGGTTTTGGGAGCATAACATAGGGTCGACGCGCAGGATGATGAAAGACGATCGATACTGATCACATGAGGACCCGTACGTTGTTGTATTGGTTCAGTCATATTTTATTTCCGCTGCAATATAATTACCCCATTGTACGGGAACATTTTGTATTCGACCCCTGCGTGGGCATGTATTGAGTTGTATGTATTTATTGAAAGACCAAATCGGTCTAGTGAGTCATTTTAGCCTTAAAGCCATTTTTGAGTTGTTCGATGTATTTACCAGCCTCGTAGATCCTTAAGGAATGGGTCTACGACGTGTAATATCCCTGAGCAGATTGGAGGTGTTACACTAAAAATATATCTGTTATAGTTGCCATATTTAAAAAAATATCAACTAATGTTTATGAGATACAAAGTTCATAATCACGTTTTAAAAGCACATACATTTATTTTGATAAGATTGATTTGCAATTTTTACTTAATTAACAACTCGTCAAATATAGAATATATTTAAACAAAAATTGCTTTCAAGTTTTTGGAAATAAGCAATTATTAATTAATGATTAAATCTTAAATATCGTATTCATGATCTCTTATATATATACTAACTAGATGTTCTCCCGTGCGATGCACGGCGTAAAATATTATATATTTTATTATATTAATAATATGTGACTGAATTTCAATAATATTGTAAAATTATTATAAAATATACATGAGTCAATACATACACATGTACAAAAACTATTATTTGATTTGTTTTCATTTATAAATTCTTATATTGTGATCTAAGGGCACATGCTATGAACCATAATTTAATTAAGCATAGGCATTTATTTTTTCATGTAGGACAATATGAGTCTTATATCTAATTTTATAAATAATAAATTAAATTATATTTATTATTACCAACTTTCATTAAAAGTATCCAACCCATATTCTTACTAATATAATTTTTTTATATGATTTGACATTAATGTAATTATTTTATTATTTTACAATCAGAACAAAATAATTCTGAAAAATCAAACAACTGTTAAAGTACAAAACTATGAAAATAAACTAAAAATATAAATTTTCTTCAATATTCTAATATTTTTATATGAAAATATTTTAATCATCTAATATATCACTATTATATTTAAATTACTTTATATATATATACACTAAATGGATGTCAAATTATAGAGCATGAAGTAAGAATTAATTTGATATATTTTTATCAAAAATAAAATTGATACGAAAAAGTTATAATTGTTTAAACTATTGAGTTAAAAATAAAAAGATAAAATGATAGAAATTTTTTAATTGGTAGGTATTATATATGGAATAACCATTTAACTTCTCTCTCAAACTAAATATTTATTTTTTTAAGATTTTTAAAAAGAAAAATAATGTGAAAATAACACAAGTCTCTTTAAATTTTTTACGACTTTCTTTTAATATTAAGTATGGATTGCGAAACCAAAAGGCCACGTGTCATAGAAATAGAGTTCACTAATTATATTAGCCAATATATTTAAGTATTATTATATATTAATATTTTCCTTTTTCTTTTACCTGGAAATATAATTTAAAAAATATTATTAAGACAAGTCATTCCTATTAATGTAAACTTACATTAATATTATGTTTTGACATTGAACTTTTTATATGCAATTTATTAAACAGAAGATAGAATAAATATTTGTTTTAAACACATGTATCTCATAAATATTTTTTACGATATTCGTATTTTCAATAAATTTTTATTACAATACATGTCATTGAGAATAAATAAAAATAAAAAGTTCAGCTAGAGATATGTTCTATTATTCAAAAAAATACGAAATATTATTGAAAAAATATTTACAAAATCTTAAAAACATTTTAAAATATGTAAAAATTACACAATAAATAAAAAATAAAATTATTTAGACAATCTGGGAAATGCATAATTTTTTTTACATACTTTGTAATCTTATATACAATTGAACAAACGCTATAATTATAATTATAATCATATATATATATATATATGTGTGTGTGTGTGTGAGAGAGAGAGAGAGAGTTTTAATCTTGGGCGCAATATTATATGGGTATTTGTGATCGAATGTTTATTGTGTATGGATAATAATGTTAATTTTTAAAATGATATAAGAGTATTATTATAATTAAATATTTTTTGAATATGCATATCAAGGTTGTGTTTAGCACTAGATTATAAATTTCAGGAGCTTATTTGATCATTGATTAAAAAAAACTCATCTCGTGAACGACTAACTTCTTAAATCAATTAGCTTATCAGTTAGCTTATAAGCTATCTGATTGATAAGCTAATTTTCCAAGCTTATGAAAAAAAAGATAGATTCTCATCTTTATATATTCCATATATGTCCGTGACCTAAATAAAAACATAGGATTTTTTACATAAACATCCCCTGAGTAATTGACATATTACAAATAAATCCACCATCCGTTAACTTTTCAGAAAAAATTAAGGTTTCAGATTAGTGGTGGACGCGAAAAAAATATGGTTAGTCTGCTCATCACTCTATTACACTTGCTAATGAATTACTTTGTTATAAATATAATACAAGAATTGTGTGTTCGATTTATCTTTTATATTTTACGGAATCTTTTTGATACCTATTGTTGTTGTGAACTTGTTCGTAACTAATATTATACACACAAATCCTATTCAGCGGCAATTTTAAACCATCAAAAACAAATTATCAATGACTTTTCAAAGTGACAGTGAACTGTAAATAATACATATGTGTAATTTAGAGGTAGTATATATTAAAATAATGATAGACAAAAATATCATTTATTTTATTTTATAATAATTATTGTTAAGATATAATGAGAAAATTTAAAAAATAATAGAAAAATAAAAGTGATGTCATTTTATGTAATTTTATAAAAAAACAGCTAGCTTATCAGATAATTTGCTAAACATTTACATTAAAATCAGCTAGCCTTATCAGCTACTCAATCAGTTACCGACTAACTTATCAGCTAGTTTTGCTAAACACAACTCAAGAATGGATAGGTATCCTACCCATTGTCATCTTTACAAATATTATATAAATATTAATTAGAATATAATAATATATGATTATATTTATTATCTTTTATTTTATTTTATTGTGTTTTATACAATATAAACTTTTCATTTGGTATATATAATATATATATATATACACACATTCTTAGAAATAATAATTTGATATTTGTTTGCTTTTTTATTAAACAATAAATATAGAAAACCCATAAATGAAATTCCAAAAACGAAAAAGTATTTTTCAACAAAAAGGGAAAAAGAAAAATAAACATAAGATAGTAGTACCTTTCATTCTCTGAATGCGCCTTTTGATTTCTTGGGCACAAGCATCACAATGCATATAAACTCCCAACACCACTGTAATTACAGGTGGCTGCCGCCGCAAGAACCAACACATATAAATTATAATGAATATATAAATATATTTTGGGGGGAAACAAAAAAATGATTAAGAAAAAATTATTAAGGTGGCGGCAACGGTGCGGGGTTGGGGGCGGGTTCACCCTACCCGGGCGGTGAACACCGCCGCCACCCCTCCGGGTACCATGCGGCTAGAGGGAGGCCGGGTAAGGTAGTCGAGTGAAGGTAGAAGAGCAAGTGACCGTTGGCACTTCCAACGGATAAAAAATGGACCGTTTGAAATTTAATTTTTTTTTTTTTCATTTCCTATATATATATATATCTTTCATTTTTACATATCTCACAACAAAACATATATATCTCTTTCTTCTTAACACTTTTCTTTTACAAATTTTATAGTTTTATTATGAATCCTCGTAAATCCAAAGACGGTTCTTCATCATCGAGGGGACGTGCACGCGGCGGTGGACGAATTCGTCCCCGTGTTCAATCACAACCGGCTCCGTACGTTCCGGCAACGACTCAACAACCACAATATTATACACCGGCAATGTCTTCTCCGCCATACTATCAACAACCACAATATTATCAACCAACTATGAATCCTTCTCATTACGGTCCCGAATTCAACCCGTTCGATTACCGTGACGCTCCACCGCGGCGTGAAACAAGTGTCGAACGACAACTACCGCTATATGGCGCGGATGATGAAGATGATGACTTTTCTATTCCCGAAACGCAACTCCCAATCGGTATACTTTTATTTGTTAGAATATTGTAAATAAAAATTTTTATTTGTTATAATTTGTTACGTTATATTTTTATTTGTTAGAATATTGTAAATAAAAAATTTTATTTGTTATAATTTGTTACGTTATACTTTTATTTGTTAGAATATTGTAAATAAAAAATTTTATTTGTTATCATTTGTTACGATATAGGCGGACAAGAAAATGAAGAAGTTGAAGAAGATCAAGAAGCTCAAGAAATTGAAGAAGTTGAAGAAGTTCAAGTGCAAAGAAGAAGAATGCCGAATAGATCGGAAAGGAAAGCTTGACGGCCGAAGAGGTGGCGTTGGCACAAGCTTGGGTTCAAATCTCGACATGTAAGGTAGTCGGAAATGAACAAAGTAGAGAAGGTTTTTGGAGAAGAATTCTTGAGCATTTCAAGACAAACATTCGAGACACTACTCGTACGACTCACGGCTTGAACACAAAGTGGAGAAGTTTGAACGCCGAAATGGGTGTCTTTAATGGGTTGTGGATCCAACAAGTAATTTTTATAATTATATATTTTTTACATTTTTTTAGTTGATCTTTTGTAGTTTTTACATTGTCAATTTTTATTAGTTACATATTAATTTTTACTTTTATAATTGTAGAATCGTCTTCGCGAGAGTGGTTGTGCCGATATTGACATCATGACAAATGCATTGGCCGATTACCAAACCAAACATGACAAGGCGTTTGGTCATATCGACGCATGGCAGGTTGTTAGGAAGGAAGATAAATGGTTGGAACAACCGGATATAGCGCAAGAATCTTCGTCTCATTCCAACAAACGAAGAAAGTCGGCGGAATCCGGCTACTACGAGACCGCAAGTAATGATGACTTTGTGATTCCGGATCTCAATGACGACACGATGCCTCGCATTCAAAAAAGAAAGGGCAAAAAGATCGAAACCGATACGTCGTCAAAGGGTAGTGTTCATATGAGCTTCGAAGATTACACATCAAAGAAAAAAGAAATATTGGAGAAGAGGGCGGAGTTTAAATGTAAAAAGGATGAGATGACCCAAAAGATGATGGAGTCAAAAATCCGTTCCATTGAACAAAAGACGAGGTTGAGGGCGTTGAAAGCATTTCAAACACCGCACGATATAACCGATCCGAATATACTAGAGGTCACTCTTGCCGAAAAACGTGAGCTTGCGGAGAAATACGGATGGCGTTGCGATTTTTAAAAATGTTTTTTAGTATGTTTTTTTAATTATATCTTTTTTTAGGATCTAATTTTTTTTTAAGTATTATTACTTTTTTTTAGTATTATGTAATTTTTTTTAAGTATTTTGTAATTTCTTTTTAAGTATTTTGTAATAATAAAATATTATGTGTTTTTATTAAATTGTTTGATATAATTTTAAATATAAAAAGATAAAAAAAATTAAAAGTGGTGAGGGTTGGTGAGGCATGGTTGCCACTAAAAAATGGTGAGGGGGGTAGAGTGGGGGTAGAGTGGAGGTTGGATGAGTTGGAAGAATGTTATTGGTGGGGAGTGGGGGTAGATGAGGCACTATTGCCACCACCCTTACAGTAGTAAAAATATACTCTCTCCGTCCCACTTATCTTGAGTATTTTCTTTTCGGTACGAGATTTAAGAAAAGTTGAAAAGTAGTGTATAAAGTGATGATATAAATATATATTATTTAAAGTTATGAGAGATAAAGTGTTTTAAGAAGAAAATGACCAAATATTTTGGGACGACCTAAAAAAAATATGAATCAAGATCGGTGGGATGAAGGAGTATATAACAGCAATAATGAAATGAAAACGGAAATGAACAGAGCGCATAAAATACCCCTTATCCTCTTTTTTCTCATCAGGTTTGACCATCTCCTGTTCTTGTACTACTTGGGGTTTCTCTTGGGAATTGGACGGCGGCTTCGGAATTGGAGATATAAGCTCGACTTTGCGGTGGCTCTTCCTCTGAATCCTCTCCAAAACCTTGATCGGATCTGCTCTTTCACCTTTAACAACCACTTTACTTGTCCTGCAATCTGCTATCACATCCTCCACTCCTGAATAAAAAAAATAAAAAATAAAAAGTAAAAGATTTTTTATAGAACAAAATTAGTTAATAATCAAGCTTATTACATGCACAAGTATATATCAAACTGTTGATTTTTACCTAACAAGAGACGGGAATTCGTTCAAACAATTTCTTTCTTTTCTTTTGCGTTTTTTCTTTTTTTGTTTGGCGACAAGAAAAGAAAAGAAAAAAATCGAGTTTAACTAATACTCTATATAAGTAATAAAATTATTAAAAAAAATTGGGAGAAATTAATAGATCAACAAAAATTCGAGTTTAACCAATTTTGATACGTACCTTCAAAGCCTTTGAGGCACCTGCGGACTTTTCTAGCACATCCCTCACAATGCATGAAAACCCTCAGGACGATTTCTTGGGGCGGCGGAGGAGGCGGTTGCTCCTCAGATTTCATCTCATCGTCATTAGCCTTGGGTGGTGCTTCTTCTTTCTTCCCTTCCACCGCCACCTTCTTCGTTTCCTCCACTTTCTTTTCCTCGGCCTCCTTCTCCTCCTGCACCAAAAAAAAAAAAAACACACACACACACATAAAAAAACACAAAAAAAAAAACAGAGACAATTAAATAAATATAGGGAAAAAGAAACCTCTCCCATTGGTTTCCTTATTTCGTTCGATCTGATCAGAAATAGAACAGAAAAAACTTGTGAAAACACACACAAAATCGTCCACTGAGTGCGATTATCTCTTAGGCTTACTAATAGTAAATTAACAGTAATTCGGGCGCTAAATGAGTAAATGGGAGTTTTAGAGATCTAAAGAGGAGCGTGTGGTGTCTAGGACTCTAGAGAGAGTATATATAATCACCAAAATGACGTTATACTACCTCCGTTCAGTTATAGCTGCAATATTTGAATTTTTACGTTGGTCAATACACAATTTTAATTATTAATATCTTCATTTCTTTACTTTTAAAATTTATAAAAAGTTGATATTTTGAAAGTATATTTCGAGATAAATCTAATAATATCATACATGATTATATTTTTTCATATGTATAAATCACAAAATATGATCAAAAGAGAGTATGTGAACAGTGTAATAGTCAACACGTTGCAATAACAAAAGAGCAGAGGGAGTATATATTAGGTGGCACGTGCGATGGCGAAGGCCCTAATACTGCTACCACGACGTCGTTTGATGGTCGCGTTGGGCGGTAGACGTAGAGTAATGAATGAATTAGGAGGTACTGAAATTTCTATGCGTAATAATGTCGGGCTACCTATTTTTGGCACTGTGTGCAGACACCTTTTCCCTTAACTTACCTGGTGTTTTATGCCTTCTAGTTTTCACAAGGAAAATAAAGAAAAGAAAATATAGAAAGAAAAAAATAAATAGATAAATTCAAATATATTACTTTAAATTAATTATTTGACTTTGTACTTCAATTTTCATGAAGAAAATAAACATTATTTTTTCTGGAGGAGATTTAAAAAGAACTAGTATAACACACGAGAACACAAAAAAAAACTCTTAGAATATGTAAATCGTTCATTATAACTTTCACAATACTTCTTTATAAACTACACTATTTATTCTCTTTATGATTACACCCCATTCTTATCGCAACAAAAGATTTCTAGCTTTCCTGATCTTCACTCTTGATATGGCTACATAAAGCTAACCATGACCGAATACGGGTCTTGGAAGATACATACCGACATGAGAGAGCGTTTGCCCTTAACGCTTAAATATAGTCATGACAAAGCTCATAATAAGTGGGAACTGGTGTATTTGAAATTTAAATGATAATCTGATATCTAACGGGATTAATATCAATTGTGGAATAAATACTTTACTCTCAAAATTATTCCCCGAATTTTTTTATTCAATAATATGGTTACGAATTTGGATAATTATTAATGATGTGACATTGCATAATCCTGATGATTGATCCATATTTTGAATTAGCATAATTGAAACTCTAACTTACGATTTCAAGACGTGATTTGGAATTCTAGAACACTTGATACTATTCAAAAAAGTCATTGGATATACTTGAATTTGACTTTTAGAGACCGCAGAAATTTTTCATATACTATAAAAATTGAGATATCTCCGCTTGTCTTTTGAAATTATATACATGACGTAATCGTTTACTATATCCACAACGTCGTTTGTTGGCGCCAGAATTGCTCTTTCTTCAAAAAATTACTTTATGAAAAGTTATTTATAAGTGAGTGATAGTCTTTCAACAATGGTTGCAATATGATCTTGACATTACGGATTAGTAAATATAACAATTTTGATTGTAATATAAGAATAGCTTGGATAAGTGAAAAATACATCAGAATTCTGTCTAAAATAAAAATAACCTTAAAATTTTAGAAAATTACAAAAAACTCAATTGATTTGATTAAAGTGAAACGGAATATTTATGCGTATATGATATTTTTTCAAACATTTAGCTACATATTTAAGAGTACTAAAGTCTACCCATTTTATAGTAAAAAATAATAAAAGAGTTGAAGTACATTTAGTAATTTCTTAAACTTGTATTACAAAGAATCTCGACGATATTTAGTTGAAGTGAAACTATATGTATATTCATTTTAAAATAGGTTTTGGAATTACATTATAACTTTTAACTTAAAATTAAGTACTTTCCAATTTGCCAAAAAAAAAAGAAGCAGCAGCATCGTAGTATATAAATAAGTGAATTACATGTATGACTTATTGTAAATATACTAATCGCGGGGTTAATTAAGAAAACTACATCCACATCCTAGCCTAATTAAAATTGTCCCCATTTTTTTAAAGTTATAGGGTACTTTTGAGGCATTGAACTTGATATTTAAGAGTAATCAAATCATGAAATCTTACATTCAAAATAAGAAAAAAATAATTAGAGTATTTTTAGTAATTTGTGAGACTTGTATTACAGAAAACCTAAGTGATATTTGATCCAATTGAAACTTTATATCATTTTTTATATGATATTATTTCAAACATTTAACTTAATATATAGAAGTATTAAAGTTGATATATTTTACATTCAAGAGAACACATAAATAATTGGGTATTTTTAGTAATTTTAGAAACTCGTATTAGAAAAAACCTCAATTCATATCTGATTGTGTTAAACTATACTATTTGATATAATTTTAGTTCCACGTTCTTTTTTTGTCTTTTTTTTTTACCAAAATGGTCAAAATCATTAAGTATTTAACGGTTTGTGTTAAATGGACAAAAAGGAGATAATTTAATCCTTATATTTGAAAAAAATTACATAAATTATTTGGATATAATTTAAAATACAAAAGCAAATCCGAAACTTTCAAAAATATATAGTTGATTTCAAAAGTATTTAAATTAATAAATCTTTTAAAACTAAAAAATAAATAAAAAATCACGTAAAAATCACTTAAAACGATCAATTTTTATTTTCTAAAATTCTCTTTATACAAAGATGAATCTACGGATTAGTATATTATTATTAAATTTAGTTTCTTATACATTTAGAAATATCTCTTTGAGAAATCATAAAATCAATAATTATATAATTTAGTAAATATAAGTTTTTTTATTTATTTTGTTATTTATATTAATTAAATAAGATTTAAAACTAAAATAGACTAATTGATTTATTCCATAGTTTCTTTGATTTATTTATAAATAATAATTAAATTTATTGTTTCTACACTTTCAATAATATTTTTTATAAGATTATTTTGATTTAATTGATTAGGACTTCAAGTACCTTTTTAATTATATATATATATTCAACACTTCTTTTGCAATACTCACAAACATCTTTTATTTCAGTTGATATTTCTGTTATTGATATATCTAATTATAGTGACTAATTAATATAAACTAATTAATTAGTGGAATATATAACATCTCCGCGAGATTTTAGGTTTAAGTTTTTAATATATAGTGCATAATACTATATTAAATTTCTCTTTGTTTGGAATTTATATTTATTAATTAATAAAAATATAAAATATTTCTATAAATATAATCAATTCCTTTTTATTCATGATTAATATTTCTTAATTTGTAAAAATTAATAAGGTATGTAGGAGTTATTATTTGAGGTATAATTATAATTTAATTAATGCAATAATGATTAGACTAATAATTGATTATGTGTCAACAGAAGTATGAGAGACTGACAGATAAGCACACGAAACAACAATAAAAGGCATGTGACAGCCGAAGCATAAAAAACTGTCATTTAAGCTCAACGTATTATGCCTTAGTATATAGGGAAAGATATATATATCTGCAGAGTCTTTATTTGTTGGTGGGAAATGAAATTAATTTTTTTCCATTTCTAAGAAAACTCTCGACATAATTGAGGTGTCAAAAATAATGGAGTGTGACATTGGAAAGTCATAATTAATTTTGACCTATTACGTAGGTTGCTGTAATCTGGTCGACTAAATCTCATGAAACCGAAATGAAATGTAATCTTCCAACCGTGAAATGGGTAAGAAATCTGTCCGCACTAATGTCCAATCCTCGGTCGAAATTCAATGAAAAATAGACTATGTTGTAGTTTAAATATAAATAAAATAAATAAATTAATATTTAGGTAAGTTCAATCACCCGGAATCATTTATCCTGGCAAACGATGATAAAACAAAATAATAAGATTATAATTCGGCCAGCAGAAATAATTTACAAATTATATACTCATACTCGTCCGAAACCTAATTAAAGAGTGACTTACTACCCGCTTTTATTCTAAACTCATATAGGGTGTTTGAGAGTTAGAGGTTTGTGGAGAAATAAGAGGATTGAACTCATTTAGAGGTTCTGGCTAGATGAATCCTTAAGTGTTTGGTGGTTAGTGGATTTAAGTAGCGGATTGGGTCCGCAAATTTCAAAAAAGCTATTTGGAGGAGGTTTTTCAATTAGAGAATTGTAAATAATGTTATGAAAATACTATTTTTGTCACCGATTTTGATCTTTAAGTTTTAAATTTCGCATTAAAAAATATGCATATATATATATATATATGATCAAATGAGAATGGTTCTCATCCTGCGAATTGCGAATATGCATGAGTTTTGTACGAATTATGCATGAAATATATGCATTTCGTGCATCAAAATTGCAATGCATTAAAATATGTATTATATGCATCAAAATATCGATACATTAAAATATTGTATTATATGTATCAAATTTTTGTGAGAATAAATTTAGGCCATCTATTTTTCAACATCTATGGATGAAATTCATTCTTATTTCTTAACTTAAATTGCATTCTCACCCACCCCTATATATATATGTATATATATATATTTGCACGTAAATATTTGATATATTTATGAAATACATTAAATATAATCATATATATAATTATGAATGTTGTTTGTTTATTTTTATTTATGTATTATTTTAACAATTATTAAATTTGAAAAATAGTATATATTAATGTCCTTATTAGTCATTTTGCATATTAAAATTGCTAACCGCTAATAGTTATTTATCAAATATTTTTATATAAACTAAACCGCTAATTCAAATCGCTAGTCAAAACAACTAATTCAAACAGCTAGTCAAAATAGCTAACTCGTTAGAATACACAAACTGTCCATTTCATCTGAAATCCGCGTAGTAATACCTACTAATTATCTGAACTCGTTTAAATTTATAAAATATCAAGTTACTTAAAACGACAAATACAAATTTAACTTAACCTTTTTGTTCCAAAATATTAATTTTGTAAAAGTTAGGTATATGAATATTTTTTACCTAGAAAGAATATTAATTATCTGAACTCATTTAAATTAATAAAATATTTAATTACATGAAACGAAAAATAAAAATTTAAAGTAACCTTTTTAGTGCAAAATGTTGCTTTTAAAAAGTTGGTAGGTGAGCTTTTTACCTAGAAAGACTTGTGTACTTGATTCAAAAATGATAATTTTATCCTATATATCAAATAATTGTATTCGTACCTTAAGAGTTTCAAAGATGCTTATCATTTTTCATACAAATATTATCTACAACTAATTTAATGTTTAACTACTATTAATATTTATCTATTTGCAAATTTTAAATGATGACAATTTTTAAATAATTAGGGCATTTGTAATATTAATTTATTATTCAATAAATTCACTATATTGATCAAAAAAAATTAATCAAGCAAATATTGTAATATCCTTATTATTCATTATACACAATCAAGCAACTATTAACTATCATCTGTTTACTAAATATATATACATGAATAACTAATACAATTAGCTATTTAAATCATTTATCACGTATCAGCTAATATAATATGATCATATTCTTGTTTTGTATACATTAAGAAACAAATAATATTGCATAAAACAAAACAAAATAAAATAAAAGTTAGTATTTAGTATATGAGATATGTATAATGCTGACAATGTATAAACACTCATCCATTATAGGTACATGCATACTTTATCTGTTTATGAGTATATATACTCAAACATGATTAAGGATGCTAATATTTTTATTTATATCTATCATGAAACACCACCGTTGAGAACCACTATTAATGCCCCAGAGCTATAGTGGATTGAGAAAATAAATTCAGAAAATCTTTGTTAGTAGCCTGTTGATGATGCTCACTCTAATTTTATTGGATTATATATTATCTCTTCCATTAACAGAGGCTTTCCATAGAACTATATTATATGAATTTATGTTTTGGTTATTGAATTATATCATTTATATGGCTTAAAAAATAAATAACAATTTATGAAACAGTTTATAATTCATATTTAGGGGTAAATCGGTCATTTTTGTTATTCAGTTTATTCATATGAAAAAATAAACAACAATATTAATTTACCCAGACTGACAAATTTACCCAGACAGACAAATTTTGGTAAACAGCCGCTCACTCTATCTAATAGATGTCTCAACTCTCCAACAAAAAAAATATATTGTGAATCAATTTGCTTTGTTATTTTTTAGGGTTGTGGGTCTTCTGTGATCAATTTGCTTTGTTATTTTTTACTGCAGACCTGTGAATCTGCGGCTCAATTGCGGAAGGCGCCAAAATTGTTCTTTCTTCAAAAAATTACTTTATGGAAAGTTTTTTTTAAAGGAAAGGACATATTATAGCACAAAGATTTTATAGGGGGCCTATTCCCTTACAAAGTCGATATTATCTCGGGGGCCAAATCCCAAACATAGCCACAAATAAAAAGAAACAAGCTAACTAAATACAAGAAAGCAAGTAAATTGTAGGGTGGCCAAATCCCAAACATAGCCACACGACAACTGACACAAACAAATATCTTCAGTTGAGTGTCTGGTTCGAGCTTGAATATCTGCAGAGCTGCACCAGGAGCCGTGTAAAGATTAGGTACTTTAATGACATACCTAGGTCAAGTTTGAGCACCAACTAAGTGTCTGGCCAAGGTTCAGAGCCAAAACTGAATCCAGCAAATTACCAGGAGCCATTCATCAATGAGTCTTTAGCGCGAGCATGAGCATCTAGGAGTATGCAGATACGAAAGGACCATATCAAAAGCCAAATATAGGTCTAACAAAATCCACCAGAAATACCTACTTCCTCATTACTGCAATGCGTACATACAAACCGACTCCACGCTCCCCAACGTAGAGTATAACCAATTACCGCATTTCTTCATGATTCTTCGATATTCAAGGTTTCATTCAAAATTCCCAATCGATCTATTAAACAGGAGCCATCCGTCTTGATCCTTAGCGAGAACTTGTGCATCTTGGAATATGCAGATACGAAAGGACAATATCAAAAGCTAAAGAAGGTCTAACAAAATCCACCACAAATACCTACTTCCTCATTACTGCAATGCGTATATACAAACCAACTCAACGCTCCCCAACATAGAGTATAACCAATCACCACATTTCTTCATGATTCTTCGATATTCAAGGTTTCATTCAAAATTCCCAATCCAGCAATTAAACATGAGCCATCCATCTTTGATCCGGAGCGAGAGCTTGAGCATCTAGAAATGCAGATACGACAGGACTCCTTCAAGAGGCAGATACAGGTCACACAAAATCGGCCATAAACACCTACTGCCTCACTACTTCAATGAGCAAATGTGAACCACCCTAGCGCCCCTCATATGCATGGTAGGAACAAATATGCACCACATCTTCGTGATTCTTCGATATTCAAGGTTTCTTTCGAGGAACCCAATCCAACCATTCAAAGAAATCCAACCATCGCATAACCTTACGAACAGTTATAGAGTAGGCTGAAAACAAGTCCTAAAACAAAACCCAAGCACCTACTAAGACACTTCTCAAATTCGGGTCCCACGCCAACCCAATGCCGGCCATACACTGGGAAGGGCCATTCTGTCATCTGCCTCGTGGCCTTCGATATCACTGCGAAGAATTCTTGGACCCAAGTCAGCCACTAACAAGTAACCAGAGCCATTTTGGATATGACAGGAGTAAACGTCTTGGAATCAACAAGCTCAAGCCGAGAGCCAAATGCAGATCTAAAAAAACTCAACCACCAACACCTACTACATCACTACTGCAATGAGCACAGATGCACCAACCCAGCACCCCCATACGCAGGGTAAGATTCTCATGTAACACATATCTTCATGAATTTTCGATATTCGAGGAAGCGATTGAAGATCCATCTAACCATAAACCGAAGTCAGTCGCCAAGTCTTTAATAGTAACCATAGCAAGACCGGCAGCTATTCCGACCCTGCCCGAAGGGCAGTTCGATTGGGTCGTTTGTTGTTTTGACCAATCTCCCCACCCCCGAGGCCGTTTCTAGACTTGCCTAGGTCCCTTAGGGCCGTTTCAAGACTTGCCCAGGTCCCTATGCACCTTTTAAAGGTCCTGCCCAGGACCAGGAAAGTTACTTATAAGTGAATGATAGTCTTTCAACAATGGTTGCAATATGATCTTGACATTCCGGATTAGTAAATATAACAATTTTGATTGTAATATAAGAATAGCTTGGATAAGTGAAAAAATACATCAGAATTCTGTCTAAAATAAAAATGACCTTAAAATTTTAGAAAATTACAAAAAACTCAATTGATTTGATTAAAGTGAAACGGAATATTTATGCTTATATGATATTTTTTCAAACATTTAGCTACATATTTAAGAGTATTAAAGTCTACCCATTTTACAGTAAAAAATAATAAAAGAGTTGAAGTACATTTAGTAATTTCTTAAACTTGTATTACAAAGAATCTCGACGATATTTAGTTGAAGGGAAACTATATGTATATTCATTTTAAAATAGGTTTTGGAATTACATTATAACTTATAACTTAAAATTAAGTACTTCCCAATTTGCCAAAAAAACAAAAAAGAAGCAGCAGCATCGTAGTATATAAATAAGTGAATTACATGTATGACTTATTTTAAATATACTAATCGCGGGGTTAATTAAGAAAACTACATCCACATCCTAGCCTAATTAAAATTGTCCCCAGTTTTTAAAAGTAAAAAATCTCAATTTTGTTTGTAATATAAGATAAGTCGGGAAAAGTTATAGGGTACTTTTGAGGCATTGAACTTGATATTCAAGAGTAATCAAATCATGAAATCTTACATTCAAAATAAGAAAAAAATAATTAGAGTATTTTTAGTAATTTGTGAGACTTGTATTACAGAAAACCTAAGTGATATTTGATCCAATTGAAACTTTATATCATTTTTTATATGATATTATTTCAAACATTTAACTTAATATATAGAAGTATTAAAGTTGATATATTTTACATTCAAGAGAACACATAAATAATTGGGTATTTTTAGTAATTTTAGAAACTCGTATTAGAAAAAACCTCAATTCATATCTCATTGTGTTAAACTATATTTGATATAATTTTAGTTCCACGTTCTTTTTTTGTCTTTTTTTTTTTTTACCAAAATGGTCAAAATCATTAAGTATTTAACGGTTTATGTTAAATGGCCAAAAAGGAGATAATTTAATCCTTATATTTGAATAAAAATTGCATAAATTATTTGGATATAATTTAAAATACAAAAGCAAATCCGAAACTTTCAAAAATATATAGTTGATTTCAAAAGTATTTAAATTAACAAATCTTTTAAAACTAAAAAATAAATAAAAAATCACGTAAAAATCACTTAAAACGCTCCATTTTTATTTTCAAAAATTCGATTCGTATATTATTATTAAATTTAGTTTCTTATACATTTAGAAATATCTCTTTGAGAAATCATAAAATCAATAATTATATAATTTAGTAAATATAGGTATTTTTATTTATTTTGTTATTTTATATTAATTAAATAAGATTTAAAACTAAAATAGACTAATTGATTTATTCCATAGTTTCTCTGATTTATTTAAAAATAATAATTAAATTCATTGTTTCTACACTTTCAATAATATTTTTTATAAGATTATTTTGATTTAATTGATTAGGACTTCAAGTACATTTTTAATTATATATATTCAACATTTCTTTTGCAATACTCCAAACATCTTTTATTTCAGTTGATATTTCTGTTATTAATATATCTAATTATAGTGACTAATTAATATAAACTAATTAATTAATGGAATATATAACATCTCCGCGATATTTTAGGTTTAAGTTTTTAATATATAGTGCATAATACTGTTGTGTCAAGAATTAACACCTTCCGACCGGCGATCGCCTAGGAGGTCGGGCGACCGAGTCACTGCCGAGCGGCCAAGGCAGATCTGCCGATCAGCGACCAGGCGGCCGAGCCTTAACCCAGCGGACAAGCTATATCGGCCAACCGAAGGTCCCAGGACAAGTCCCGGTGCCGAGCGATCGACCTCAGATACGATCGCCTCTCGGTACTCGGCGACCGACTCCTGGCGATCGACTAGCGGACGATCCTCTCTCGGCGTCTGCCGATCGACCCTTGGTGACCGACCATTGCCGACCCTTAGCAACTGGCCGATGGCGACCTCTGATGACCAGCTAGAGACGACCGCCTCATGTCGATCAGCGCCGATGGCCATCCAGTCGGCAAAGGCCGAGCCTCAAGACTGGCACCACGTGCAAGGGCCGAGACAAGATCCGCGAATCTCGGGCCATTGACCACAGCCTGGCAGAATCTCTCCACCAGCCGACAAGCCGCCGAAAGCTGTCAGTAGGGCCGCATTGTGGCCCGACTCGGACGCGTCTTTGGCTCCTTATTGGACCGCCAGTGGCGCCACCTGCATTGGACTTTATACGGACTGCCAGCCACTTCCTTGGACTTTAGCCCGACAGCCCGGGAGATCGCCCCATTATAATATTGGCCGGCGGACGATCGCCCCATTATTATAATGGCCGGAAGGCGATCGCCCGCTAGAGGACAGGACCCGGCAGCCCCTATATATACAAGGCTCCCAGCACTTGTCCAAGGACCGAAACTCTTCTGCAATATCGTGATTCGAGCACACAATACAGAAACAATATACAGCACTTGGCTAATCTCCAACTCTTGGCAACAGCTATCATTCGGTCTTACTTCTCCTGGCCTTTCTCCTCGAGCAGACTATCGGCAGGGACGAAGAACACCGAACTTCGCTCAAGAGCCGGATTAACAGAATCTTTTTACACTCATTGTATTTAGATTTCTCTCATTAATACTTGTATCCACGAATATTCGTATTAATATCATCTCGCGAGAGCATTCAAGCCCGGGCCTAACAAACCCGGCAAATCTTGTATTATTTATCTTCTCTCGGAAGTGCTCCCGCAATTGTTGTTTGTTGTCCGTCTTCCAGCAGTATTAATCTTCGGATAAATATTTTGGGCAACAACAATTGGCGCTAGAGGAAGGGGATCCAACCCTCGAATTTTTATACCTACCGTCCCGAAGAACACTCACTGTTCTCGGGGCAGATACTTGAAGTGACACTCACTGCACTTCAAAGAAATCCTTCAGAAATCATGTCTTCTGCCTCCGCGTCGAAGAAAGCGGCCCGACTGGCCCGGACCCCGTTCCGTCCCGGTCGAGCGCGGCCCGATGGTGGAAGGTAGCGCCACGGTCGAGGCGCTCGATCCGTCCGGACGGCGGCCCGAGCCTCTCGCTCGATCGATTCGAACCAGCGACGGTCGAAGAGGCCATAGCCGTCCTTCAGGAGCGACGGAGTGCTCTCGACGCGCCTCCTGCTATCACCCCCTCGTTCTCCCGCCGGAAGTCCAAGCGGAAGCTCAAATCATTACTGGCCGAGCGAGCGCCAGGAGGCTCTCACCCGCAAGAAGAGGCGCTCGGCAGCCGGGGCACCTCTGTCTTCGATCGTCTGGGCAGTGACCCGACCTGGCGACCGGGACAGTCCGGCCCCAGCTACGAGACGACGGAGTTTGAGTCCGTCACCAGGAGCTCGGCCTACCCGGCTCCCAGAAGGCAACCCAGCCGCCGGCAGCAGCAGAGTCCGGAGGTCGGTACACGATCGCCTCGGCCCCCGCTCCCAAAGCCGATCCGCAAGCAGCCGAGCCGCGGCGATTGCGCATTGCAACGTCAGCTCGACGACATGAAGACGCTCCTGCAATCCGGGGCAGGCGCCATGAAGACGATCGCCGAGCCGAGCGAGCCGCTCGCGATCGACATCGAGTTCGCCCCGGTGCAGCACAAGATCGCTCCTCCTCAGACACCCGTGTACGAGGGGCGATCGGACCCCCAAACACACCTGCACAAGTTCAACATCTACATGACCGGGTGTGGGGCATGCAGGCGACCAGTGCGAATGTTCCCTCGGCCAGGACGACATCGCCCACCGTTGGTACACCTCATTGCCACCTCGGTCCATTGACTCCTTTAACGAGCTGGCGCACGTCTTCACGGAATACTTCGCCACCAGGGTCGTCCGGCCGGAAGGTCGCTTTCGCATGATGCAAATCAAGCAGGGAGAAGAAGAGTCCGACTCGGACTACATCGACCGGGTAGACGTGATCATCCTCAACGGCGAGCCGTAGCGATGAGACCGCCTCTGCGGTCTAGGAGGTTTTCGGGCTTCTCGCCTATGTTCGGGCATCTCACGAAGACCCTACCGACGACCTACGCAGACTTTAGGGCTAGAGCCGCAGATTTCTGTCCAGGACAAAGGCTTCTTCTTAGCACAGGAGTAGAGCGATCGGCGCCGCGCGGCGACCTCCGATCTCGGCCCGATCGTTACTATCCAGGCGGTCTTGGAGGACTCGCTCACCGCCTCTGATCCACCATTTTAAATGAGGACTAACTTCGCCCGATCGCCGATATCGACCTACGAATTAAGCGATCGGCCAGCGGCGATCGCGATCTTGGCCGATCGCCGATCATCACGCTACATCATCAGCAATCCGGCGGACACAATCGCCATTTACAGTCCAGCATGTAACATGACGGACTAAGGCATAAGATCGCCTCCTCCGCACATCATAAAGCCATGGCCCTGGCAGTCGATGGAACCGGCTGCTTCGGCCATGCAAGGTCCCTTTCGGCCGAGATCGCCCGCCCTTCGTTTAAATACGAGGCCGGCGTAGTCTGAGGGCTCTCCAACATTAAACAGTGGACACATGACACAACCCTCGTCTCAACGTACACCGTCGAGGTCGGCCATCTCCATGGCAGGCCGAGGTGGAAGCAGAGCTAACAAGCCGCGGGCGTGGAGTTGATTCATCCGATCTTTGCCCAGCGAGACTCCTCTAGGCGAGACCGCACGCCCTTCGTTTAAATACGAGGCGAGGCGCAGCCTAACAGAGGACCCTCATAATAAAGTGAGTCACGAGACACTCATTGTCTTCGCGCACCAAGACACGGTCATGGAGTCGGTCCATCGATCTCCGCGACTGTGCACGATTCCTCAAACAAAGCGAAACAACCAAGTTTCCATGGGGGATCGACCAATGTTGTTTTTGCAGGTACAAGACCGAAAGATAGCTAGCCAATCGACCATGATAGCCCAAGTCCGAATCCTAAGTCAGTTTAGATCGCCCGTCCTCTTCCTTACACGATCGCCAGCAAGAACCACCTCGCCCCATGTCTTCAACATAGGAGCAAGCTCGGGGGCAATTGTTGTGTCAAGAATTAACACCTTCCGACCGGCGATCGCCTAGGAGGTCGGGCGGCGAGTCAGCCCGGCGGCGAGCGGTCTGCCGTCGCGACCAGGCGGCCGAGCCTTAACCCAGCGGACAAGCTATATCGGCCAACCGAAGGTCCCAGGACAAGTCCCAGTGCCGAGCGATCGACCTCAGATACGATCGCCTCTCGGTACTCGGCGACCGACTCCTGGCGATCGACTAGCGGACGATCCTCTCTCGGCGTCTGCCGATCGACCCTTGGTGACCGACCTCTCTCGGCATCTGCCGACCGACCCTTGGTGACCGACCATTGCCGACCCTCAGCAACTGGCCGATGGCGACCTCTGATGACCAGCTAGAGACGACCGCCTCATGTCGATCAGCGCCGATGGCCATCCAGTCGGCAAAGGCCGAGCCTCAAGACTGGCACCACGTGCAAGGGCCGAGACAAGATCCGCGAATCTCGGGCCATTGACCACAGCCTGGCAGAATTTCTCCACCATCCGACAAGCCGCCGAAAGCTGTCAGTAGGGCCGCATTGTGACTGACTCCGAACGCGTGCTGGCTCCTTATTGGACCGCCCAGCTGGCGCCAGCCACTGCATTGGACTTTATACGGACTGCCAGCCACTTCCTTGGACTTTAGCCCGACAGCCCGGGAGATCGCCCCATTATAATATTGGCCGGCGGACGATCGCCCCATTATTATAATGGCCGGAAGGCGATCGCCCGCTAGAGGACAGGACCCGGCAGCCCCTATATATACAAGGCTCCCAGCACTTGTCCAAGGACCGAAACTCTCCTGCAATATCGTGATTCGAGCACACAATACAGAAACAATATACAGCACTTGGCTAATCTCCAACTCTTGGCAACAGCTATCATTCGGTCTTACTTCTCCCGGCCTTTCTCCTCGAGCAGACTATCGGCAGGGACGAAGAACACCTAGCTTCACTCAAGAGCCGGATTAACAGAGTCTTTTTACACTCATTGTATTTAGATTTCTCTCATTAATACTTGTATCCACGAATATTCGGATTAATATCATCTCGCGAGAGCATTCAAGCCCGGGCTTAACAAACCCGGCAAATCTTGTATTATTTATCTTCTCTCGGAAGTGCTCCCACAATTGTTGTTTGTTGTCCGTCTTTCAGCAGTATTAATCTTCGGATAAATATTTTGGGCAACAACAAATACTACATTAAATTTCTCTTTGTTTGGAATTTATATTTTTTAATTAATAAAAATATAAAATATTTCTATAAATATAATCAATTCCTTTTTATTCATGATTAATATTTCTTAATTTGTAAAAATTAATAAGGTATGTAGGAGTTATTTGAGGTATAATTATAATTTAATTAATGCAATAATGATTAGACTAATAATTGATTATGTGTCAACAGAAGTATGAGAGACTGACACATAAGCACACGAAACAACAGTAAAAGGCATGTGACAGCCGAAGCATAAAAACTGCCATTTAAGCTCAGCGAATTATGCCTTAGTATATATGGAAGATATTATATATATATATATATATATTATATTATATATATTATAGGTTTGGGTTATTCTAAAAAGGTCTTATAATAAAAAGTGTAGGAAGGATTGTGGGGGTGACATGTGTCATCCCCCCATTCCACATCATATGACATGTGTTACCCCCCACCCCCACCCACCCCAGCCACCCACCCACCCACCCCCCGCGCGAATTTTTTTTTTTTCCTGCTAAAATTTTTTTTTGGGGCACAAATTTTTTTTTCCCGCCAAAATTTACTGCATCACAGTTATAAAGCTACTGCATCACAATTATGATTTAGTGCATTAAGGTTATAAGTTACTGCATCATAGTTGATGCACTTAACTGTTAACTATGATGCAGTAACTTATAACTGCGATGCAGTAAAACTTATTATTACTGTATCACAGTTATAAAGTTAATGCATCACAATTATGATTTA
Organism: Orobanche coerulescens; assembly: GCA_033398695.1. Taxonomy (NCBI): domain Eukaryota; kingdom Viridiplantae; phylum Streptophyta; class Magnoliopsida; order Lamiales; family Orobanchaceae; genus Orobanche; species Orobanche coerulescens. The sequence goes on from CM065808.1 coordinate 79,200,870, forward strand.
GTGCATTAAGGTTATAAGTTACTGCATCATAGTTGATGCACTTAACTGTTAACTATGATGCAGTAACTTATAACTGTGATGCAGTAAAACTTATTAGTGTGATGCCCTACTTTTTGTCTCAAGTTATTTTCCCTTCAACACGTTATCAGCACGTAGTTCCCGGTTGAGCACGAAAAAATCCCGTTCCGTTTTTTTTTTTCTGAAATCCCGCGGTCGAAACCCTAGCCGCCGCCGCCGCAGCCTGCGAACCCTAGACCTCCATCGCCATCGTAATCCCCTTCCCCGTCCAGATTAGATATCCCAGAATGGATATCCCAAATCCGACGCGACCTGCTCCGCGACTCATGCCCCCCATACCCGGATTTCGTCCATAATCGCCGCTGAAGGCTTAGGACATCCCGACGACGCTGCTCGTTCCCTACGAAAGGCGATCGACTTCGACCCGACTCCACTACCCCCGGAATCTTAACCTCCGGCCGCTCGCCTCCACCGCGAGCAACTAGGTCACCTCCACCCGCCCGTAACCGCCGATCGATCATCGACCCTTCTCCAGCCTCCGTCACTGCCCGATTCAGGCAAGCACATCGTGGCGTTTAAATCCCGAATCCAAGCCTGAAATTGGCCCGCGATCCGCACCGGTTGTCCGGCCTCGGCGCGATCGGACCGGTTGTCGGCCTCGGCCCGCGATCCAGACCCGGTTGTCCAGATTTTGGCCCGCGATCAAGACCCTGTTGTCCGGCCTCGGCCGCGATCGGACCGATTGATCCAGTTTTACGCTCCTATTCACAAAACAAAGTACACAAATACGAACCCTACTATCTGCAATGTGCGAATTTATATGTTTTTAATTACTATTGATTGCATATTTATACTCTGCAATTTATTTATGCTTAATTAAACCAAAAATATGATGCATTCATAATTTTAACTAAATTAAAATAAATTGCTTAAGCAACTTGAATTAAAATAAATTCACGTTGAATTAAAAATTATTGCGGCATAAGGTACCTCTTTGACTGCATTTATACGTGTATAGATATATTCATAGGGCTATGTGATTATATCTATAATTATATATATATTTTGCATGCATTGTTAGTTATGGAATGTATATTAAGTTCATCATTAGTAGAACCTAGAGGACTTATTTCTACTATCTATATCAACTCGAACCGTGATAAAGTAATTTCATCGGTAAAAACCCCAATAGCATCGAAAGTAATTTTGACCATATCTTGGTTCTGAAAAATAATAACCCTCCACATTATTGAAAATTTTATCATGGAAAGTACCCATGATATACTGTGAAAATTCATTTTCCTTTTTTTTCTTGTCTCAAGATGGCTGATCCAACTCGTCCTGAATTTGACATCTTGGACTCAGAAGGGCTTGAGTACCATAGATGGGTTTCTGACGTAGAGACCACTTTTATCGCTAAGGACTATAGTGCTACTATCTTTGAAAAAGCAAGTGAAGTACCGTCTGACAAAAGCAAAGCTAGTGCATTAATGTTCCTTAGGCGACATATCGACCCGAGCCTAAGGTGGGAATACCTGCAGTTGAAATCCCCGAAAGAGTTGTGGGATGCCCTTAAGGGCCGTTTTGGGAACATCCACAATACTTTGCTCCCAGAGTTGACCGTGCAGTGGAATGAAATCCGCTTGCTTGATTATAAACGGATCAATGATTTCAACAAAGATATGCTCCGTCTGAAGGCACGCCTTAATTTCTGTGGAAAGGACCTCACAGAAGATGATATGATTCAGAAAACTCTTTCCACTTTTCCTACTTCTGCCCTTATACTAGCGAACCAGTATAGGATGGAGTATGACAATAAACGCATCACTACCTTCAATAAGCTTATCAACCTACTGCAAATGGTTGAGAGGCAGAATGAAGTATTAGTGAGCAACAATGCCAGGACGGCTGGGACAATGAAAGTTCCCGAGGCCAACTATGGCAAAGTGAAAGGTGGAAAGAACCCCAATGCACAGGGGACTGGTCATGGCAACCCCAAACCACAACGTGGAAGAGGGCACAGTGGTCGAGGACGTGGGGGTTCTTCCAATGTAATGAGAAGACTTGGTGATCCCGGCTCTTCTGGCCAAGGAAACAAAGCACCTACCCCCCATGTTACCCCCAAAGTCAGAGTTGGCAATGAACTGTGCTATCGATGTGGAGATGCTGGACATTGGTACAAGAACTTCCATGCAAGTAAACAAGTCGCAGCACACTACAAGAAATATAGAGAGTCCAAAGAGGGAGGCTCACTATATGGAGGAAGATGCTCTCGACGAGTCCCCAGACGTCAATTTCACAATCACCGATAATCGCAATGAGCCATACGTGTCACAGTCATTAGAGGCACCCATTTATGACTGAATGTTTTCATTATGTTTACTTTCTCGTTTACATTTGGCATTGTTAGCTCGGAACGATTTTATCGATGTTTTATTTTCAATAATGGTGTGATGAAACTTTATTTTTCTAGAACAAGATATTATTATTGCTTACGTTATATCCTTAGCTTTATTTCGAAGAAATGAATATTGCTTGCATGTTTATGGTTCGAATTTTTTTCTCTCCTTTTCATAGGAATGAATCGGGGAGAACTTGAATATTTTGTTGACAGTGGGACCACCCACCCCATTCTTAGGAATAGGCTTCTATTCACGGAATTAATTGCATGTCAAACCTCGGTAACCACGATGACTGGGTCCTCCCAACTCATCCAAGGGCGAGGCAATGCCCGATTTTTATTGCCTAACGTCACTCTTATCCGAGTTACCGATGCTCTATACACACCTAGTGTAATATGTAACACCCCAAAAGGCGGCTATTATAGTGCCGTGGATCCCACACTGGGACTGTAATATCCGCAATTTTCGATTTTCGGTAAATTTTTTTTTTTGGTCGGAGTCTGTTTTGACGACTCGCTCATGACCGTTTCATCATTCTGAGAATGATTAATTCTACACTTTTTGACATCCGAGTTCGTTTCGGAGTCGTTTTGTTGAGTTCCGTGCTTTTTAGCGACTTTTCCGCACTTGAGTTCGGTTCTTGCGAATCTCGTTGGCTATTGTTTGAGTTTCCGTAAGTCCGTTTAACTTTGTTAGACGTGTTGTGAACTTCCGTTTGGTTATTCGATCACGTATCGTGATTTCCGGGCGTTTTGGGCCATTTTGTAATTTCTTGAAAGTTACGGGTATCCGTATCTGTAATTGTTGTCTCGACCCGTTTCTTGGTCGCGTATGATTAATTATGGTATTATGTTTTCATTTCGGGTCGCTCCGCGAACTTTTCGTCGTGTTCGTTCCATGCGTTTTTTGTCGGGTCGTCGAGCCACAGCGGTTGCGGGGCGGCCAGGACGGTTGCGGGGGCCCAGCCGGACGATTGCGGGCACCGGCCGGACTTATGCGGCAGGAACCGGCGTAGCGCATGCTACTGCCGGAAGGCTGCGCGCTCTAACCGGCAGGTGTAGCGCACGCTAGCTTGGTCGACAGCGCCTATCGGGCGGACGGAGGATTACGAGGTTACGGACTCGGTCGGGATCGGCGGGTAGCGCACGCTCATCGGTTGTGCGCGCACGCTAACCGGCGAGGGTAGCGCCGGCCGGTGACTAGCGTCGTTACAGGCAAGGTTGTTAGTCCGGTGGCTCTTTGGGCCAGTCGGCTGCGCGAGGCCGGCCGTAGCGCACGCTAGCGGGAGTCGGCGGTCGAGTCATGGTCGGCGGTGGGACGGTGGTGCGGGTCGTGCGGGCCATGGCGAGAGTGCTCGGCCGTCTTGGCCGATAAGCGCACGCTAGTCCCGGGAAAGGCTAGCGCCACGCTAGTTCCGGCCCGATATATATATGACAGAGACGGCCACTTTTCCCTTCGTTTTCATTTCCTTCCTTCTCCATCGCGGATGGCGATTCATGGGTGATGAAGCCATGTTGTTTAACAACAACTCCATGAAGTCCTTGAGTTCATAACATCAATCAATCGTCCGTTATCATCCTTTGATCCATAATCAAGGTAATCTTCCTTAGAACCCTATTTTCGTGAATTTGGGGATTTTTGCATTTTTGTCCGATTCGTTCCGTGTTGTTGATTAATTCATGATGGGTATGATTAATCTTGATAGTATTCTTGTGTTTAACATCATTTAATCCATTGTTCTTCGTCGAATCGAAGTATAATTCTTGATTTCCTTGAATTGACTTTTTGGGCGATTTGTCCCGATCTCGTTTTCATCCATTTTCGATGGATCGATTATGGTTAAATGATGTTGTTAAACATATTCTATGGATTGTATATCCATATTTCAACTTGGAATTCGTTTTCGTGATTTGTGGAGCGAATCGTGTTCTTGGCCGTTTTGGGAAATCCTTGAATTTTCGTCATTCGTTCTTTGAATTCAACGGCTTTGAGTCGTGTTATGGAATTCATTTCATTGTTATTATTGTCCTTCGTAGTTTATGACGTGAGTTGGCGATCGGTGGAGTCGGCGGGTTCGTAATCGGTTCGTGTCAACCTACTTTGGTCGATTCTCCGCGTTGTTCTTATTCGAGGCAAGTACCTTGTCCATACTTTTCTTGTTTCGTGAATATGATGATTGGTGATCGTCTTGATTTGTTTGTTTGTTTGAAATGAGTTTTCAAAAGATTTGGTTAGCCTCGTTAAAGGCCCTCTTTCAAAACCGCGTGTCGTTTTGTGATTGGTGTGGTTCGTGAATAACTATGTGAATTCTATGTATATGCTTGGTGTTCATGTTGCACTTGGTATTGTGTGTGGACGTATATTATTTCATTTCGGTGCGTTGTGGATTGACGTGGTGTTTTGCTAAGTGTTTGATGCCTCTGGGTGAATTGTTTGAATATCCTTGATATGATATGTTATTTGTGTGAATGTGTGGATACGGTTGAAGGTCTACGGTGACACATGGCACGTGATCATGTGGTCAGGATGCAACAAGTGATTGATCCAACCGTGAGAGCCTGAGATAATCTACGGTGGCACATGGCATGTGATCATGTGGCCAGGATGCAACAAGCGATTGATCCAACCGTGAGATGTGTGTGATTTGTTTCGCTAGCCAGCTCGGGAGGGTCCTTCGAGGCCTCGAGTGGGATTTGTGGCTTCGTCCCGGTCCTAGGCGATGCGCGTGCGTGATTACGTTGTGTTGATTTTTATGTCCGTCGAGGACACGTGATGTTGGGCTCGGGCCCTGTGAATTGTTGTCTGTGTTCTATTTGCGAAAACAAAACCTTTGGGCTGGGACCCCTGTTGATTTTTGGAAAGAGAAGGATTTTATAACCCTAAATTGTTTTCTATTAAAACTCTCGATGGCATTTTAAACTGTTTTGTAAATTGTTTCCCTTATTTGCGATCTTTCGGTTTTGGAAATGTTTACCCAAACTCTTGCCTCGGGAAGTACTTTTCTTTACGTTTGGATGTTTGAGGATTCCTGATTATTATTGTTCTTGGAACTTGTATTGTATGGCTCGTATTTTTGCACTTGTACTTGCACTAGCAAAACAGTGGAGTTTTGCTAACCCCCGAGTATTCGGGGGGTGGATGTCTATTTTTGCATTCAGGTTTTGGAGCATAGCACAGGGTCGGCACGAAGGATGATGAAAGATGAACGATACTAATCACACGAGGACCCGTTGATGTCGTATTGGTTTAGTTGTATTTTATTTCCGCTGCAGTATTTTTCCCCGTTGTACGGGAGCATTTTGTATTCGACCCCTGCGTGGGCATGTAATGTGTTAGAGTTGTATGTTTTTACTGAAAGGCCAAATCGGTCTACTGAGTCTTTTTAGCCTTAAAGGCATTGTCGAGTTGTTCGATTGTTATTACCAGCCTGGTAGATCCTTGAGGAAAGGTTCTACGGCGTGTAATATCCCTGAGCGGATTGGGGGTGTTACATAAATGGTATCGGAGCTTAGGTTGTGGAAACCTAGGCTGTCGGGTCAGTGGTGTCTGCTGAGTCTTTGTCTCGTCCGATTTTGTCTGACTAAGTCGTGTCGCGACGCGTCGTCTGAGTTTGTTGGTCGTGATTAGTATCGTGGGCGATCATCATCTTCGTGCGACTTGTGGCTGTAAGTCTCCCTTCTTTGTGTTGTGCCTCGTGTGTCACGAGCTATTTTATGATTATTTGATTAGTGACGGAATCTTCTTATGGATTTTGATTTCTTGATATGTGGTTATTTGACTCTCATATTTCGTTCATATGAGGAGTAGTGTTGCTCGATTGTGTATGTTGAACTGTATTTCTTTTATCCGCTGCGTGAGTTCCTTTGTAATAACTTTCGGTATTTTACCGACTGAATTTTATTTCGAAAATCAATTCCATTAACCGAGTTTTTGATATTATGGTCTCGATCATTTTAGCGAAATTCTTATGACGGTATTTAACATTTTGTAAATGGATTTTGTAAGTTTTTGAAACATTACCGTCGTCGGACTTTTTGGCATTTTTGTAAATGGTTTTTAGCCTGGTGGGTTCCGACGCGGGATCCACGGCGCAATAAAGTTTTGTGTAATTACCTGAAATTTTTTTTTTTGGGCATTTTAGCCCATTGAATTATTTTTGAAAACCTTGAGTATCTTAGAAAATAAATTTCGAGACGTACTTTTAAAATGAATTATTTTCTCGTGGTACTTCCAAGGTGCCACAACATGTTTCAAGATTCTTCTACCTCGAGGACCAAAATGTTTTGAGATATTTTCAATGTTTTATAAACACTTTTACTTAGACCCGAAGGTCGAATATTCTGAAAGCTTTTCACTAAAAGAAAGTGTCCTCATTTTTATCAAATGCGAAATGGTTTTCCAAAGTCTCGATAATGATGTTTCACGTTTTTACTTTTTTTTTGGAAATGTGATACTCAAGATCGACCGGTGTTTTTCTAGATTATTTTCCAAATGAGGTTTTCGTTTTTAAAACCTATCCATTCCCGTTTGAGGGCTGGGTATGTATGTATGATGTTGGCTTTGTCGCTATGATGTTAACTCCCGAATATGATCAAGTTGGTGGCATGAACGTTGAGGCGTTGCCACATATTTGTTGTACTAGCCCTCTGTTAGAGGTGTGAACTGGTATTTAATGGTTGTCGCCTCGTGGTGGATTGCGTGTGTCACACGAGTGTGAGATGTTGAAGCTTGGGTTTGTACGTTGGTGTACATGTGTGATTGTTTCATGATGTTTGTAATTACGTGCTGGTTATCGTTCGGGTCGTTGAGGTCGCCGAACGATACCGTCGTTGCTGTGGTGTATGTGTATATATTACTTTACGATGATAATCGTTGTATATGATATGTGTTATGATTCTTTATTGTGCTGAGTTGGCTTCTCCGCTATGTTGTTTTGCGACGTTATGCCCCATTGTATCTAGCATTTGTATTTTCGGTATGCCGAGCCGAGGTGTCTCAACCGTGATGTGCCGGGGGAATGTACGTGCAATTTGTCCTTCTCGTCAGTAACACATTTCGAGTGTGGACTCGAGGGTCACCGAATTCAGTTTTGTGAATTGGCTACCGAGACTTTCGGAGTTCGCGCTTCAACACAGATATCAGAATCGGCTTTGAGAGGCCTTTGAAGGATGTTTCTATTAGTTGCCTGTTGTGTCGTCTCCTTGATTTCGTTGTTGTGAGTTTAGGGGACGACACTTCTTTTAGAAGAGGTCGAATATAATACCCGTATTATTTTTGGCTTCTGCATTTTCTCTTTCTTAATTCTATCGACTCGCTCGTGTTCGTTGTTACTTTTTGAACTTGTTCTGTATTTCGGTTTCATCGTCCGAATGAACTGTGATCTTGTTGTGGGTCGATCTGGTTATCGCTGTGACTTTTCGAGTTCGGTTCGATTCTTGTGAACCTTGTTCGGGAGTGACATCATCTGGTTCTATTAGTTCTTTTATTCGAAGTGGATCGGATTTGGAACTTCTGTATTTTCGACTCTGTCGACTCGTTTATGTTCGTTGACATTTCTGGGCTTGTCCTGCCCTTTGCTTTTGTTGATCGAACGAGTGTGGTATTATTTCGGAATAACTCGTTTGTCGTTGTGACTTTTCAATCGCTATTCCTTTTCCAGTGGATCTTATGGGAATGCATGTCTTGTAGTTCTCACCAGATCGTCCTGGGAGTTGTTGTTTAAATTTTATTATCCTTCGTGTTTCGGACATGATTGTTCGATCTTTGTTGTCTCGATCATTTGCTTGTTCGGTTTTTGTTCTCGTTTCGTGATTGTTGAGCATTCAGGCTCCTTCCTAATTCCCTTAAGTTCGGGAAATTAGTCTCGTTTTCGATCTTCCAACCCTTGGGCGGTGGGATTCCGTATTTGTTCAGCGGTTGGCTCGCGTTTTGATTGGTGTACCGTTGGGTTGGTCAATCATATTGATTTTCGTTCGTTGTATTTTGTGATTGTCGGATAATTGACTTGGCTATATTATCCGTTTGATGACGCTTGCCATTTGTTGGTTTTATTATATCCCTAACGGCGACGTTGTGTTGGTCGCCGTGGAGCGTGTTTTCACGCCGTATATTTCTTTGCGTTGTTTGTAACATTTCGCCGTTGGGCGTTAGTTACGCATTCTTGTGTATCTTGTTGAGTTTTCTGGCGAATATTTCTTCCCCTACTTGTTTTAAGTTTGGGACGAAACTTCTTTTAAGGAGGGTAGAATGTAATATCCGCAATTTTCGATTTTCGGTAAATTTCTTTTTTTGGTGAGTCTGTTTTGACGACTCGCTCATGACCGTTTCATCATTCGAGAATGATTAATTCTACACTTTTGACATCCGAGTTCGTTTGAGTCGTTTTGTTGAGTTCCGTGCTTTTTAGCGACTTTTCCGCACTTGAGTTCGGTTCTTGCGAATCTCGTTGGCTAACTGTTTGAGTTTCCGTAAGTCCGTTTAACTTTGTTAGGCGTGTTGTGAACTTCCGTTTGGTTATTCGATCACGTATCGTGATTTAGGGCGTTTGGGCCATTTTGTAATTTCTTGAAAGTTACGGGTATCCGTATCTGTAATTGTTGTCTCGACCCGTTTCTTGGTCGCGTATGATTAATTATGGTATTATGTTTTCATTTCGAAGTCGTTGATGTCGTCCGCGAACTTTTCGTCGTGTTCGTTCCGTGCGTTTTCGTGTCGATTCGTCGAGCCACAGCGGTTGCGGGGGCCCAGGGCCAGTTGCGGGGTGGCCGGACGATTGCAGGCACCGGCCGGACATATGCGCGAGAACCGGCGTAGCGCACGCCATCTGCCGGAAAGGCTGCGCCGCTAAGCAGTGTAGCGCACGCTAGCTTGGTCGACAGCGCACTGCTCGGGCGAGACAGAGGATTCTCGGGTTCGGACCCGGTCGGGATCGGCGGGTAGCGCACGCTCTGTCGGTTGTAAGCGCCACGCTAACCGGGGGTAGCGCCTGTGCGGCCGACTAGCGTCGTTACAGGCAAGGTTGTTAGTCCGGTGGCTCTTTGGGCCAGTCGGCTAAGCGCGAGCCGGCCGTAGCGCACGCTAGCGGGAGTCGGGCGGTCGAGTCATGGTCGGCGGGGTGGTCGGTGGTTCCGGGTCATGCGGGCCATGGCCGAGAGTGCTCGGCCGTCTTGGCGATAAGCGCACGCTAGTCCGGGAAGGCTAGCGCACGCTAGTTCCGGCCTAGTATATATATGACAGACCAGCCACTTTTCCCTTCGTTTTTCATTTCCTTCCTTCTCCATCCGCGGATGGCGATTCATGGGTGATGAAGCCATGTTGTTTAACAACAACTCCATGAAGTCCTTGAGTTCATAACATCAATCAATCGTCCGTTATCATCCTTTGATCCAGCGAATCAAGGTAATCTTCCTTAGAACCCTATTTTCGTGAATTTGGGGATTTTTGCATTTTTGTCCGATTCGTTCCGTGTTGTTGATTAATTCATGATGGGTATGATTAATCTTGATAGTATTCTTGTGTTTAACATCATTTAATCCATTGTTCTTCGTCGAATCGAAGTATAATTCTTGATTTCCTTCGAATTGACTTTTTGGGCGATTTGTCCCCGATCTCGTTTTTCATCCATTTTCGATGGATCGATTATGGTTAAATGATGTTGTTAAACATATTCTATGGATTGTATATCCATATTTCAACTTGGAATTCCGTTTTCGTGATTTGACGGAACGAATCGTGTTCTTGGCCGTTTTGGGGGAAATCCTTGAATTTTCGTCATTCGTTCTTTGAATTCAACGGCTTTGAGTCGTGTTATGGAATTCATTTCATTGTTATTATTGTCCTTCGTAGTTTATGACGTGAGTTGGCGATCGGTGGAGTCGGCGGGTTCGTAATCGGTTCGTGTCAACCTACTTTGGTCGATTCTCCGCGTTGTTCTTATTCGAGGCAAGTACCTTGTCCATACTTTTCTTGTTTCGTGAATATGATGATTGGTGATCGTCTTGATTTGTTTGTTTGTTTGAAATGAGTTTTCAAAAGATTTGGTTAGCCTCGTTAAAGGCCCTCTTTCAAAACCGCGTGTCGTTTTGTGATTGGTGTGGTTCGTGAATAACTATGTGAATTCTATGTATATGCTTGGTGTTCATGTTGCACTTGGTATTGTGTGTGGACGTATATTATTTCATTTCGGTGCGTTGTGGATTGACGTGGTGTTTTGCTAAGTGTTTGATGCCTCTGGGTGAATTGTTTGAATATCCTTGATATGATATGTTATTTGTGTGAATGTGTGGATATGGTTGAAGGTCTACGGTGACACATGGCACGTGATCATGTGGTCAGGATGCAACAAGTGATTGATCCAACCGTGAGAGCCTGAGATAATCTACGGTGGCACATGGCATGTGATCATGTGGCCAGGATGCAACAAGCGATTGATCCAACCGTGAGATGTGTGTGATTTGTTTCGCTAGCCAGCTCGGGAGGGTCCTTCGAGGCCTCGAGTGGGATTTGTGGCTTCGTCCCGGTCCTAGGCGATGCGCGTGCGTGATTACGTTGTGTTGATTTTTATGTCCGTCGAGGACACGTGATGTTGGGCTCGGGCCCTGTGAATTGTTGTCTGTGTTCTATTTGCGAAAACAAAACCTTTGGGCTGGGACCCCTGTTGATTTTTGGAAAGAGAAGGATTTTATAACCCTAAATTGTTTTCTATTAAAACTCTCGATGGCATTTTAAACTGTTTTGTAAATTGTTTCCCTTATTTGCGATCTTTCGGTTTTGAAAATGTTTACCCAAACTCTTGCCTCGGGAAGTACTTTTCTTTACGTTTGGATGTTTGAGGATTCCTGATTATTATTGTTCTTGGAACTTGTATTGTATGGCTCGTATTTTTGCACTTGTACTTGCACTAGCAAAACAGTGGAGTTTTGCTAACCCCCGAGTATTCGGGGGGTGGATGTCTATTTTTGCATTCAGGTTTTGGAGCATAGCACAGGGTCGGCACGAAGGATGATGAAAGATGAACGATACTAATCACACGAGGACCCGTTGATGTCGTATTGGTTTAGTTGTATTTTATTTCCGCTGCAGTATTTTTTCCCGTTGTACGGGAGCATTTTGTATTCGACCCCTGCGTGGGCATGTAATGTGTTAGAGTTGTATGTTTTTACTGAAAGGCCAAATCGGTCTACTGAGTCTTTTTAGCCTTAAAGGCATTGTCGAGTTGTTCGATTGTTGTTACCAGCCTGGTAGATCCTTGAGGAAAGGTTCTACGGCGTGTAATATCCCTGAGCGGATTGGGGGTGTTACAGGGACCCACCAGGCGATATCCAAAACAGGTTAAATAAATATTATTTGTGATACCGAACCACAATGAATAGTCATTACTCTGATTAAGAGTTTATTAAAATATGGCTAATGGCCTTATAATACACAGGATCCGAAAAACAAGTATAAACCATATGGAGATGGAAAATACTTCAAATGTCAATACAACCAGATAGCAATTTAAATGAAACAGGAAATAACATAACACGGTTTAACATAACCGGACAACAAAAGATGTGGGGCCCCCGAACTAGTATCCTTCGAACCCTTCACCGTCGACATGCTCTTCCCGTGCCTTGCCTTTGCCTCGACCTAAAATACAATACAAGTATTTCGCCCATAACACAGGGTCAGATATACATGATAATCAATTCTTCCGACATTATACAATTCACATATATAGATCTCAAGAAAATCATTCCGACTATTAATCATACCCCTCGGGCGTATGAAATAATCAGTCACAAATCGTCGAACACATCCAATACTATGGACGATTAACAATATGGCTCAAGATGGACATCACAGTACGCCCGATCTGGAAATGTGTCCGTGTACATGTCCGCCCCGTATACGGAATCCAAAATATACGTGGGACAATGTACCTAATTAGCCTCACGAAACTACGTCTCGTGTGCACAGTCCAATGCGGAATAATATCCACGCATGACTATATATGTGCCTGGCTAAAAATCCTACCCAATGACCAATCGGAACGCATATATGATTCCGTATATGTCACGATACAACATGACAACGAATTCAATAAATCACATATCCGATTAAGGATCAAGAAAAACTCACCGAAGTGATAATAAGACCAACGAGATCAACGATTTAAAGCGACGTACTTGGGAATGCAACCCCATGAAGACAATGGAATAACGTCAAGGACAATGTCAAATCATGACAACCATTACATGAACAATTCATACACATGAAATATATAACCATCACAAGAATCTAATCATCATTATAACCAAGCAAGATAACTTGCCTCAATACAGAGACGAGAATAGTCCTCTTCTTGTCGGAACGAACGAACGGTCCTCGACTAATATTGTTTACTCGAACAATCAACCTTAAACGAAATACATTTTTCTCAATAACATATTCGTATAATTATCAATATAGGATTAGTAAGACGTCATCCTACAATCTTTTAGAATAGTTTGTTGTTTCCAATTATCGAAGCCTTATGTTAGGAGTTCTTTTAACATCATTGCAACCATAAAAATCGGTTTACAATACTTTTACCGAATGTTCACATGGTTCATCATAAACAAGAATTCTATCGAGGGTATGTTTAATAACCAATTATGATGTTAAGATCATCTTATGATGATTAAACTTTCCAAAACATTAAAATGTTGAAGGAACAAAATCTGCACATTTATGATTATTTCTCCTCTCATCTAAATTGAATATAATGCTTACAACATGGTTATTAGTTATGAGGTTACACCATATTCATGAAGGTTATCAAAATATTTCTTTACAAGGCTGGAAGATCCATTAACATCATGATGAATTCACCATTTATCTAGTATGATGATCAAAACATTCTAAGTTCTCAACACATTAGATTAATGAAGAATTGTTATTATTGGTTTCACAAATATCCTTAACCATTCAAAACCTTGCTGAGCTAAACATAAGGAGGATATGATTCTTAAGAAATCTGAGTAAGAAGACATCCTTCTACTTCTAATCATGGCCAAGTTCTTCCCAAGGTAAGTGAAAACTTAAAATGGTGTTTAATCACTTTATGATAACAACTCTATTAGTTAAATCCAACTATGGTGAAGTTAACTGATTCAAAGGTGTTCTACTGAGCTAAATTCGTCCAGTAAGATGAGCATGATAGTTACAACATGGTTAAAATCACTATATCATCAAGAACACATCCATCTCAAACCCTTATTTATTATATTCATCACAAGTGTTAAAAAGGTTGGATTAAAACTATGTTTTACTTGATTAATCTAACTCTAGGTGAAGTATAATTCGTCATTAACATCAACATATGAAAATAATATAGAGAGGAAAGTACACCTACCTCCAGAAATGAAGAACAATCTCAATGCTATGGGAAAATATACTCCAAGCTCAAGAACACCTCTTAATCTCCAAGGAAATGAGCTCCACTCCCAGATTTAAGGCTTAGAAACAAGTTAGGGGAGGTTGATATTGGTTTGGTAGTGCAGAGGGACGATATATGGATAGAGAAATTCGGTTTGGGGTTGTGAAGAAATGAAAAACAGGCTGGTCCTATAAATAGACTGTGCAGACCTAGCGCACGCTAACGGGAAGCTTTAGCGTACGCTAACACACTTACGTACGCTAACTGGTTAATATTACGTACGTAAGCGGCTTACAGTGGCTACTGTATTGAATTCGCAGATCGTTAGCACACGCTAATGAAAAAGGGGTTACGCACGCTAATAAAAGTTGACTCTGGTTGACATGACAGCTCAACATTACTCACATGCATGCCAACAGATAAGAAGTTCACATCCTGAAGTCAACTGATGCCAGATTCTCTCTTAGCGTACGCAACAAAGGAAGCATTACGCACGCTAAGGCACAGGATTAACGTACGTTAATCATACTATGTAGCGTACGCTACATCAACAGAAAAATTTGAAAATGTAACTCTCTAATTAACATCGAATCATCACATATGAAATGAAATAACAACGATATGAAATTCAAATCTATAATACCTCAATATAATACTAAATGCAACGATTCATGATAATCAGATTATCCGAATAATACAATGACAGGTAAAGATGAAAATTTTACAGTCGGATATTACATACTCCCCCCCTTAAAAAGAGTTTCGTCCTCAAAACTAAGGGGTAAATAACTCGGGGTATCTCGCTCGCATACTATACTCGATTTCCCATGTAGCCTCCTCGACTCCGTGTCGCGACCACTGAACTTTCAGTAGGGGAATTGTCTTGTTCCGCAACTGCTTGATCCTCCTCTCGAGTATCCGCACCAGACGCTCCTCGTACGAATGATCCTCCGCTAATTCAATCTCTTCGAACTGAAGTACATGGCTCGGATCAGCAACATATTTCCTCAAGCCCAGAGACATGAAACACGTTGTGAATCTTACTCAAAGTCGGTGGCAAAGCTAGTCGATAGGCCGGATCACCTACACGCTCCGAAACCTCAAACGGCCCAATGTACCTTGGGCTCGACGCCCTCTTCCCGAAACGAAAAACACCTCGGGTAGGAGACACCTTCATTAACACATGGTCACCAACCTCGAACTCAAGCGGTCGGACGGTGGTCGGCATAAGACTTCATCGACTTTGAGCCGTTAACAACCGACTCCTAATCAAAGTGATCTTCTCACGGTGCTGATAACATATCGGGTTCCGTACCCAGAGATTGACGATTCGTCCCAACACAAAGGGGACCTACAGCGACGGCCATACAATGCCTCATACGGTTCCATCTGAATCGAAGCGTGCCAACTATTATTATAAGTGAATTCCACCAAAGGCAGCTGGGCTTCCCAATCGTTCTTCCAATCAAGAGCACATGCTCTCAACATATCCTCCAGAGTCTGGATGGTTCTCTCCGACTGACCATCGGTCTGTGGATGAAAAGCCGTACTGAAATTCAACTGTGTGCCCATCGCACGATGAACTGCCTTCCAGAAGTGTGACACAAATCGCCCGTCACGGTCTGATACAATACTCTTGAGGGTACCATGTAATCTCACAATTTCCTTAATAAACAGCTGGGCCAATCTCTCGGGACCCCACATGTCCTTAATCTCCAAGAAGTGGGCTGATTTGGTCAGACGGTCCACAATCACCCAAATCGTATTCATCCCTCGACGACTCGTCGGCAAGCTAGTGATAAAATCTATAGATATGTCCTCCTATTTCCACTCGGGAATCGGGAGCGGTTTCAGCATTCCTGCGGGTCGCTGGTGCTCAATCTTAACCTGCTGACAGGATAAACATCTCGAAACGAATTCGGCAACCTCACGTTTCATATTCCCCCACCAATAATTCTGCTTCAAATCCTTATACATCTTGCTAGATCCCGGGTGAATAGAGTACGAGGTAGCATGGGCTTCTCTCATGATAGAGTTCCTCAACTCTTCGTCAGTGGGTACACAAACTCGATTTCTAAAACGTATCAATCCATCCTCGTGGATCACGAATCCAAGGGCTTTCCCCTGGGTTACCTCATCCCGAACTCGAGATAAGAATGGGTCCGTAATTTGCTTCGATTTGATCATATCATCAAGAGACGAAGAAATCTCAAGGGTGCAAAGTTGTCCCTGAATATGCTGTAACCAAACTTCAATTTCTGGCCTCATAAGGTCCAACTGCAACTCTCTCTGTGCTGTCAAACGGCTCAGCATCTGCTCCTGCACTGTCTTACGGCTCAATGCATCGGCAACCACATTTGCTTTACCCGGATGATAAAGGATCTCGATATCATAATCCTTGATTAATTCTGGCCACCTTCTCTGTCTCATGTTCAACTCCTTCTGAGTAAAAATGTACTTTAGGCTCTTGTGGTCTGTAAAGATCTGGCAGGTAACTCCGTAAAGATAGTGGCCTTGATTTTCAAAGCAAACACCACGGCTGCTAACTCCAAGTCATGGGTCGGATAGTTAACTTCATAGGGTTGCAATTGTCTCGACGCATAGGCAATCACTTTCCCTTCCTGCATTAGTACACATCCTGGACCACTGTCTCGGCCGCGTCACTATACACCACAAATCCTTCCGTTCCTTTTGGTAAGACCAAAACAGGTGCCGAAATCAATCGACTCTTGAGCTCATCAAAACTTTGCTGACATGTTTCTGACCACAAATACTTCTTGTCCTTACGCAGTAAGTTAGTCATCGGTTGCGCAATTTTAGAAAATCCTTCTACGAACCGTCGGTAGTAACCTGCTAGGCTGAGGAAACTACGAACTTCCTTCACGTTCTTCGGTGGTAGCCAATCTCGAATGGATTCCATCTTTTGTGGGTCCACTCTCACCCCTTCGGATGATATCACATGCCCGAGAAAGATAACCTCAGGCATCCAGAATTCACACTTAGAAAATTTCCCATAAAGTTGTTCCCGCCTCAATGTATCGAGAACTTGGTGGAGGTGACCCTCGTGCTCATCGTGGTCACGAGAGTAAATAAGAATGTCGTCAATAAAAACGACTACAAAGCGATCCAGATAGTTAATAAAAACTCGATTCACCACAAACTCATAATGCCCATAGCGAGTACGGAATGCTGTCTTCGAAATGTCAGACTCTCGAATCCTCAACTGATGATAGCCAGATCTCAAGTCGATCTTAGAAAACACGGCAGCTCCCTGAAGTTGATCCAATAAATCATCAATACGAGGCAGAGGATACTTGTTCTTGATGGTTACCCTGTTCAGCTCGCGATAATCAATACATAAGTGCAGAGATCTATCTTTCTTTCGTACAAATAACACTGGTGCTCCCCAAGGGGACTCACTAGGTCGAATATAGCCCTTGTCAGTCAACTCCTCAAGCTGGTTCTTCAATTCTTGCATCTCAGTCGGAGCCATACGATACAGTGATTTTGAGAGCGGGGATGTACCAGGTTCTAACTCAATAATAAACTCCACATCACGATGAGGAGGTAAGCCTGGCAACTCGTCTGGAAATACATCTGGGTAGTCTCGGACTACCGGAATGTCGGCCAATTCAACTGGTCGATCTTGATGTTTTGGTCATGTAGCACCAATAACCAATACACCCTTGATTAAGCAGTTTCGCTGCTTTCATAGCGCTGATGACTCTCCCAGAACGACTGGGATTATCACCTCGAAAAATACACTCGAATCCATCATCAGAAGTGACGGTAACCATCCGCTTGCGGACACTGAGTATTGCATCGTGACGATCCATCCAATCGATGCCCAAGATTATATCATCCTTAGGTAGATCGACTACAATCAGATTTGACAACCACTCACGGTCGTTCAAACGAATCGGACAATCCTGGACTTCACGATTTCCAATAATTCTTCTACCATCAGGTAGACCAATCACGTAGGGCTCACAATTGATAACATGGTCTAGAGGCAAACGACTTAAACAAGAAGAAGATATAAAGGAGTGTGAAGCACCGGTATCAAAAAGAACACACACAGGCTGGGAGTGGATCTCGAGTATACGAAATCATCTTTGGCCTCGGGATCGTCGGCTTTCTTCATCTCGTAAATCCACAGGTTTCGTGATTCGGTACAGTGTACCACTTTGATTCCCACGGCCCATTCCCCTATTCGCCCGGTGGTCGATAGGAAGCGGACGGAGGCATCCGGTTACGGACAGAGGATTGGCCTGGAGCATGAGGCCTCTTGGTTCATGTCCGGGCCCACTCCTGCAAAAACGAGCACGATGACCATTCTTACCACAAGTATGGCATGTGATGGCAGGCTTTGGGCATTTGAAGTTGATATGCGCCTGGCCCCCACAGTTATGACACACCACGGAAGAGAAAACCACTCGAGAGTGCGATCGGGCGGGCTTTGACGCCATGGGTGGTTGATCAGAAGGGTTTGGCAATGACTGGGGCTTCCTGAATGTCCCCCGATTACTCTCGATGCAGTTACAGTTCTGGATCTTTTGTTGTTGGACTGTGGTTGTTTCTTGGAAATCTCCTTCGCGGTGAGTTCGTACTCCAGAGCTTTCTCGATGAACTCTGGTAAGGTAGTACAGTGGTGATTCAATAGCTGCATTCTCATTCGGGGTTTAAGCCTCTTGAGAAAGTATTTGATCTTATCGGCCTCTGTTCGGATAATTGTCGTGGCAAAAGGAAGGAGTGCACAGAATTTCTCGGCATGATAATACATCATCGTCTTGAGACAGTCGGGGTTCGGTGATTCAAGCAGTTTGGCCTCACGGTGTACGGATAGTAACGATCTAGCATGAGGTTTTTAAATTCCTCCCAAGTATTAACACCATCAGCTGGCCTTACTGAAAGCCACCAGGTATGAGCACCTTTGCTAAGATAATACGCAGCTACCGAGACGCGGTTCTCTTCCGGGCAGTCCACCATCTGGAAAAGTTTCTTAAAATGCTCGATCCAATGCACAATGTCAGCAGGCTCAGAGGAGCCTTCAAAAGTCGGTGGTCGCTGGAGAGAGATGTCGCTGATAATCCGACTCACGGATCCGCCAATCACAGGAGGAGGATGAGCCCCCTGTTGCTGGCCAGTAGCGGCCCTCTGCATAGCTTCCATTAGTTGACCCATCTGGGTCATCTGTGTCATCATGCCCTGCATCACGACGTAAGGATCGACACGCACATCCCCGCGCCCACTGTGGTGCGATTGTTCCCTAGAAGGTGAGCCACTGTCTGCGGAACTCTGATCCGCATTCGCGCGTTTGTTGGCTCGAGGTATCGGGATTCGGCCCCTTCCGCGGCCTCATCCCCCTCTGCCACGACCTCTCAGGTTTCTTTCCATACTGAAAGAATCAATCATAATGATAACCATAAGTACAGTTAAGGATACTAAAATTCATGCTAAGTTAATAGCAACAAGGAATCACATATTCAAGGAAACAGTTATCGATACCACGAATGTCGCACCGAATATTATATCGGCGTCAAGTCGAACAATTTCAATCATATAATCAATTCAGCATTTACCTCGGATTATCAATCAGAAAAATCCTGTCACAATTCCTCGAAATAACATGATCAACAATGAGACCCATACTGATATCAATATTATGCCAGTAATTAAATTATGGCTCATAAAGTACATACCGTATTTGGCTCGTAGGGTCAGGCACTTACACAGGTCACACGTGACACGAAGGTCTCTTGATACTAGTTCAATTCACAATGACTCATAAAAAGGAAACAGCGCTCCGATACCATCTTCTATAACACCCCAAAAGGCGGCTATTACAGTGCCGTGGATCCCACACTGGGACCCACCAGGCGATATCCAAAACAGGTTAAATAAATATTATTTGTGATACCGAACCACAATGAATAGTCATTACTCCGATTAAGAGTTTATTAAAATATGGCTAACGACCTTATAATACACAGGATCCGAAAAACTTAAAATGATGTTTAATCACTTTATGATAACAACTCTATTAGTTAAATCCAACTATGGTGAAGTTAACTGATTCGAAGGTGTTCTACTGAGCTAAATTCGTCCAGTAAGATGAGCATGATAGTTACAACATGGTTAAAATCACTATATCATCAAGAACACATCCATCTCAAACCCTTATTTATCATATTCATCACAAGTGTTAAATAGGTTGGATTAAAACTATATTTTACTTGATTAATCTAACTCTAGGTGAAGTATAATTCGTCATTAACATCAACATATGAAAATAATACAGAGAGGAAAGTACACCTACCTCCAGAAATGAAGAACAATCTCAATGCTATGGGAAAATATACTCCAAGCTCAAGAACACCTCTTAATCTCCAAGGAAATGAGCTCCACTCCCAGATTTAAGGCTTAGAAACAAGTTAGGGGAGGTTGATATTGGTTTGGTAGTGCATAGGGACGATATATGGAGAGAGAAATTCGGTTTGGGGTTGTGAAGAAATGAAAAACAGGCTGGTCCAATAAATAGACTGTGCAGACCTAGCACACGCTAACGGGAAGCTTTAGCGTACGCTAACACACTTACGTACGCTAAGTGGTTAATATTACGTACGTAAGCGGCTTACAATGGCTACTGTATTGAATTCGCAGATCGTTAGTGCACGCTAATGAAAAAGGGGTTACGCACGCTAATAAAAGTTGACTCTGGTCGACATGACAGCTCAACATTACTCACATGCATGCCAACGGATAAGAAGTTCACGTGCTGAAGTCAACTGATGCCAGATTCTCTCTTAGCGTATGCAACAAAGGAAGCATTACGCACGCTAAGGCACAGGATTAACGTACGTTAATCATACTATGTAGCGTACGCTACATCAACTGAAAAATTCGAAAATGTAACTCTCTAATTAACATCGAATCATCACATATGAAATGAAATAACAACGATATGAAATTCAAATATATAATACCTCAACATAATACTAAATGCAACGATTCATGATAATCAGATTATCCGAATAATACAATGACAGGCAAAGACGAAAATTTTACAGTCGGATATTACATAATATCCGCAAATTCGAATTCCAGTAATTTTTATTTTTTGGCGAAAGTCCGTTTTTACGACTTTCTTGGGACCGTTTTGTCATCCTGAGAATGATTAATTCTACACTTTTTGACATCCGAGTTCGTTTCGGAGTCGTTTTGTTGAGTTCCGTGCTTTTTAGCGACTTTTCCGCTCTTGAGTCGATTCATGCGAATCTCGTTCGAAATTGCTGTTTCGAGTTTCCTGTAAGTCTGTTTAACTTTGTTAGACGTGTTATGAACTTCGGTTTGGTTATTCGATCACGTATCGTGATTTCCGGGCGCTTTGGGCCATTTTGTAATTCACCCAAAGTTATGGGTATCCGTACCTGTATCTGTTGTCTCGACCCTTTTCTTGGTCGCGTATGATTAATTATTACATTACGTTTGAATTTCGAGTCGTTGATGTCGTCCGCAAACTTTTCGTCGTGTTCGTTCCGTGCGTTTTCGGAAATCGAGGCGTCGGGTCGTGGCGGCTGAGCAGCTGGCCGGACCGGTGCGGCACTGTCGGAAGTCTTGAGCCTTTGGCCGCGGCGAGCACGCGGGAACCGGCGTAGCGCACGCTTCGGCCGGGACATGCTGCGCGCTAGCTCGCGATGTAGCGCCTGTGTCGAGTCAGCCCAGCGTACGCTATCGGGCCTGGGCAGAGGGGTTCTGAGGTTCTGGACTCAGGTAGGATCGGCAGGTAGCGCACGCTACGTGGCGAACGCTAACCGACAGGGATAGCGCACGCTGTCGGCCGACTAGCGTACGTTACCGGGATGAGTTTGTTAGTCCAGAGGCTACTGGACAGGTCGGCTAGCGCGCGCAGGCTTCCGGCCATAGCGCACGCTAGCGGGGGTCGGGCGGACAGTCATGGTCGGTAGGATTGGTCGGTGGTGCCGGGTCATGCGGGCCATGGCCGAGTGTGCTGGGCCGATACTGGCCTTTAGCGCGTGCTAGTCCGGGAAGGCTAGCGCACGCTAGTTCCGGCCCAGTATATAAATGACCGAGCAACTACTTTTTCATTCATTTTTCATTTCCTTTCTCTTCGGTCCGCGGCTAGAGCTTTGGAGGAGATGAAGCCATGTTGTTAAACAACAAATCCATGAAGTTTCTGAGTTTATATCACCGATCAATCATCCTATAACATCCTTCGATCCAGCGAATCAAGGTTAGATCTTTAGAACCCTACTTTTGGGGAGATTTGGGGATTTTCGCGTTTTTGTCCGATTCATTCGGTTTTGCTGAGTAATTCATGATGAATATGATTAATCTTGTTGGTATTCTTAGTTTCCCTACGTATTCATGGTATATTTCGTGATTTTTACGAAAATCGAGAGGGTTTGGTTGTGGTCCGCCCTCGTTGTCATTTTTATACGAATATACATGAATCGTAGGCGGGTTTCCGGGTGTATTCCAATTCCGTATTCGTTAGAATTGGTTGTGATTGTATTCTTCGAATCGTTAGGTTCGGTTTCGATGGTTCCTAGTATTCGTCGGTGACTTTCCATTCCGTTCGTTGCGTCGTTGACTATTCAAGGCAAGTACTTATTTATGATTGTACGTTCTCGACTTTGAAAGTAAGAAATATTGATGACATGATATGAACGAACCGTTTCTACGGCATTCATATATGTATTGATGGCATGATATGAACGAACCGTTTCTACGGCATTCATACATGTATTGACAGATGATATGAACGAACCATTTCTACGGCATTCATATACGTCTTGATGTGACGCTATGAGATTTAGTTATTCCGGAATACTAGTCTTGAATTGATGAATTGACGGTTACATTTACTTTATTGTCGAGGAGTATTGTGTTTCATACTTGATATACTTGCACTAGCTATTCGACGGCTAACCCCATTATGGGGGAAATACTTTTTATGTATTTCAGGTTCCAGGAGAGCGGACAGGCGGGTATCGGGTCGGCATGAAGATGATGGGCAAGTGTGAAACTGTGTCTTGTCTCCGGTTATCTTTTTGGATTCCTCCATTCAGTGTTGTTGTACTGGAATGGATTTTAAATACTCGAGTATTGTATTTCAGTTTCCTTGATGTTCCGGCCTATGTTGCCGAGGTATTGATTTGTGCGGTGATGTATATGGTTTCATTGGTTATGGTTTTGAATACCATTTGTATCGTCTTTCTTTCCCTTGTATGTAGACCTTCTCGGTCAAGTTTTATAGTTCCGCGTATGTTTAGCCTTGTGGGTCCCACAGTGGGGCTCACGGCGCTGTAATATACCCTGAATAACTTGGGGGTGTTCCAGAATATGGTATCAGAGCTTAGGTTTATGGATACCTAGGCTGTCGGTCTTTTGGGTCGATTGAGTCGTCATTTGCCCACAGTATCACTACTCTGCTATCATCACAGTGCGACCGGTACTTGTAAGTCCTCTCACTCTTCTTATATTTTTCTTAATCGTTTCGTTTATAGCTTGGTATTCTTGGGAATTGGTCACTTCGAGATTGTGCGATTTGGATTATACTTACGCATGTGTGTGTCCTTCAGAATGTTGGCTGAAAGTAGAAAGAATTGTGGCCGTGGTCACGGACGTGAACTCTTCCTTGAGATTTTGTTAAGTTACTAATTGCGATATTGGTGTGTATCGGTATCATGTCGAGACTTTGTTTAGAAGTCGCATGTTAGTATCACGGGAGATCTTCGACTTCACAGACTTGTAAGTATGTTGTTCGGATTATTCGATAATTCTTGGTGAATTTGAATTTCCGTTGAAATGTTGTTTGTGAGAGTGATTGCAAGTTTCGAGGACGAAACTTATTTTTAAGGGGGGGGGGGTAGTGTAATACCCTGATTTTTTCGGATATATTTTTTTCGTTTATTTGTTGGATGTCGTTGATGGATAATTGTGATTGAGGATGATGTGAACGTATGACAATGTTTTTGAATGCGTATATGTATTCATTGTGCCGTATGATCGCTTGGTATGTCGAGATGTTGGTAGAGAATAGCGGAAAATAGCTAAGTACAGCTACGTTAGCCCACGCTACAGGGTATGCCTAGTGCGCGCTAAGATATATACTTAGCGTACGCTACAGTGCATACTTAGCGCACGCTAAGAGGTTCGGTTACGTACGCTAAGGAGGACCCCTAACGTACGTAACGAATTACTGGGTTAGTTCCGGAAGGTGACCGACAGGTAGGCCCAGATTGACTTTTATATTCAGTTAGCGCACGCTAACATCAGATCGCCAATAATGAAATCTTAGCTTTCGGCGGGTGGACCCGGCCATGTTCGACGCGTGTCCAGATAAGGTCAGCGAGTGTTTGTCGTGTAGATCTAGCGCACGCTAAAACCGTATGATTAGCGCACGCTAATTCCATATCGGTCAAAGGAATCCCGGTAATCGCGAATGCTTTCGGCATGTGGGGGCACGATACTGTAGCAAGTCCACGACGATTAGCGCGCGTTAAGGTCGAGGAATAGTGCACGCTACTGAGCATTTCACTGTAGCAAGTCAACGCCTGTTAGCGTACGCTAATACATGGGCATTACGTACGTTAGATGAATTTCGAAGCAATGTAGTAGCTTCTTGACTGCCCGATAGCGCACGCTATCATGAAAGGATAGCGCACGCTAGTCCTGTAGCGCACGCTAAATATAAGGTCTAGCGCGCGCTAGTGATGTGTTTTATTGAGAGGATAGACGAGTGCTGAGAGGCATTTTGTCCATTCTCCTTCCTTCAGTCAATAGAGAGAACCTTGGGAAGTACTTGAAGTTCCTAAACATTGAGAGATGATTCTCTTAAACAAGATAAAGATGGAGAGCTCGGATGTAAGTATTGTTCTTGAAGTTTTTGATGATTCTTGGAATGGAGTTCAATTATTCTTCTTCGTGGTTCATCCATACAAGATAATCCTCGTATCCCTTTGATAGTGGTTCGTTTTTTTTTTCTTTTAAGGATTACGACTTGGGAGGGAGTATGTTGGGAATCGTGTATTTTGATGTTCTTCTTATTTCAATGTAAATGCATAAATTGGACTGTACTTTTATCCGCTGCGTGAGTATTTTTGAAATGGCTTTTGGTATTTTGCCAGCTGAATTTTATTTTGTAAAACCGATTCCCTAAACTGAGTTTTTGGCATTTTGGCCTTGATCATTTTGACGGTATTTGGAATTGATTTTCTTTTAGTATTTGAAAAATATTACCGTCATCGGTCTTTTTGGCATTTTTGAAATGACGTGGAAAATTGTGCTTAGCCTGGTAAATCCTTGTGAGAAGGGTTTACGACGTGTAATATTCCCAGGAGGATCTGGGGTGTTACAATTATGGTATCATGTGATAATGTTATACGAGATTTATTGGAATTGTAATAAGAGATTTCGGATGTTGATATGATTATTGAGATCTTCTATGATGATAACAGTATTGTTGCGATTCTTAAGGTTGTATGAATGGCATGATGAAGAAAATGGTAACATGAGATATATACCTCGGATATGTTGTTCTGAACAGGATTTGTAAGTGTCTGAGTTGGATTGTTCAGACTGTGATTAGTCGAGATATGGTGAAACGGTTGAGTTTGTGGTTTGGTGGTATTGATATTGGTCGTCATCGGACCTGTTGATTATTAATCCTTCGTTTTACAATAAGATATGATGTTTGATCGTGAATTATGACTGTTGTGATGCGGTTAAGGTTGAAGGGTTCGTAGATTAACTTGGTCGAGACTGAGGAATTCGTAAGACGAAATCAACTGAATTGGTAACAGTTCGTTGTATTGATATCAGGGGATTGTTTGATACGACACCCGTCGACAAATTATGCCAAATGTTATTGTTGTTCGTAAACGGCCGATTGAAGGCATTGATGTATTCGAATTTCATCTTCATTATCGGTAACTGATTTAAATGTCCCGAGACATATCCGTTGTACCGTTGTTATCGAGTTGCCGTTATAAGGTAACCGAAGTATTGAATTAGGACTGTCGAAGATAGTTCCCATCCGTTGAGTCGTTATCGATTGATCGTTCGAATACAATCGAGATATTGAATGGGGATCTCCGAGGATAGTGCCCATCTGTGAGTTATTATTGTCGTGTTGGCCGACTCAAGGCAGCACAATATTATTCTGGTGAACTCGGTAATTTTGTGATCGTTGAGGGTGGAGGATTTCCCGAATTGTGGTGTTGTGGTTATTGCCGTGTTAATCGGTCCTTAGGGATTCTGATCCCAGGATGGTTATTTTGAATATCGTTGGTCGTGTCGATCTTTCATTATTCGTGTGTCATCGGTCACTTGGTGAGTCGTATGATCCGTAATGGGTATTTTATCCTTTGAGTTTCGCTATCATGTTGTATCGTGGCATATCTGGAATCATGTCTGCGTGCCGATTGGTTATTTGTAGGATTTTTAGCCAGGCACTCGATGGTCATGCGTGGATGTTTCCGCATTGGACAGTGCACACGAGACGTAGTTCTTGAGGCTAATTAGGTACATTGTCACACGTATATTTTGGATTCCGTATACGGGGTTGACATGTGCACGGACACATTTCCGGATCGGGCGTACTGTGATGTCCCTCTTGAGCCTTATTGTTTGGTCGTTCGTAGTCCATGTTGTATTGGATATGTCCGACGATTTGCGGTTGGTTGTTCATACGCCGAGGGGTATGTCCGACAGTCGGGTTTGCTTCTTTAAGATATGTATTGTGATGATTTACAGCTTTGGGCTGTTCGGCTTTCAGGCCATCGTG
Source organism: Orobanche coerulescens (assembly GCA_033398695.1). Classification (NCBI taxonomy): domain Eukaryota; kingdom Viridiplantae; phylum Streptophyta; class Magnoliopsida; order Lamiales; family Orobanchaceae; genus Orobanche; species Orobanche coerulescens. The sequence goes on from CM065808.1 coordinate 79,227,502, forward strand.
ATATGCAGCTTTGGCTGAGGGGTTTTCAGGCCATTGCGATGTATTGGTATTTTTGTTGGAGCCTTCAGGCATTATGATTCGTATTTACTTCAGCGTGGGCTTGGATTACCTTCGGGTAATGTATTGTTGTGTTGCTTGTAACGTTTCGCCGTTGGGCGTATGTTACGCATTTCTTGTGTATCTAGTTGAGTTTTCCCTGGCGGGATATTGCTTCTCCCTAGTTGTTTTAAGTTTCGGGACGAAACTTCTTTTAAGGAGGGTAGAATGTAATATCCGCAAATTCGATTTCCAGTAATATTTCTTTTTTCGCGAAAGTCCGTTTTTACGACTTGCTTGGGACCGTTTCGTCATCCTGAGAATGATTAATTCTACACTTTTTGACATCCGAGTTCGTTTCGGAGTCGTTTAGTTGAGTTCCGTGCTTTTTAGCGACTTTTCCGCTCTTGAGTCGATTCCTGCGAATCTCGTTCGAAACTGCTGTTTCGAGTTTCCTGTAAGTCTGTTTAACTTTGTTAGACGTGTTATGAACTTCGGTTTGGTTATTCGATCACGTATCGTGATTTTCGGGCGCTTTGGGCCATTTTGTAATTTACCCAAAGTTATGGGTATCCGTACCTGTATTTGTTGTCTCAACCCTTTTCTTGGTCGCGTATGATTAATTATTGCCTTACGTTTGCATTTCGAGTCGTTGATGTCGTCCGCGAACTTTTCATCGTGTTCGTTCCGTGTGTTTTTGGAAATCGAGGCGTCGGGTCGTGGCGGATGAGCAGCTGGCCGGACCGGTGCGGCACTGTCGGAAGTGTTGGGCACTGGCCGAGCAGGCACGGCAGGAACCGGCGTAGCGCACGCTACGGCCGGGACGCTGTGCGCGCTAGCTCGGCAGTGTAGCGCACGCTGTCGAGTCACCTCGCCAGACGCTTATCGGGCACAGGCGGAGGGTTACGAGGTTCTGGACTCGGGTAGGATCGGCAGGTAGCGCACGCTACTGTCGGTCGTGGCGCACGCTAACCGACAGGGGTAGCGCACGCTGTCGACCGACTAGCGTACGTTACCGGGATGAGTTTGTTAGTCCAGAGGCTACTGGACAGGTCGGCTAGCGCGCGCAGGCTTCCGGCCGTAGCGCACGCTAGCGGGGGTCGGGCGGACAGTCATGGTCGGCAGGATTGGTCGGTGGTGCCGGGTCATGCGGGCCATGGCCGAGTGTGCTGGGCCGATACTGGCCGTTAGCGCACGCTAGTCCGGGAAGGCTAGCGCACGCTAGTTCCGGCCCAGTATATAAATGACCGAGCATCTACTTTTTCATTCATTTTTCATTTCCTTTCTCTTCGGTCCGCGGCTAGAGCTTTGGAGGAGATGAAGCCATGTTGTTAAACAACAAATCCATGAAGTTTCTGAGTTTATATCACCGATCAATCATCCTATAACATCCTTCGATCCAGCGAATCAAGGTTAGATCTTTAGAACCCTACTTTTGGGGAGATTTGGGGATTTTCGCGTTTTTGTCCGATTCATTCCGTTTTGCTGAGTAATTCATGATGAATATGATTAATCTTGTTGGTATTCTTAGTTTCCCTACGTATTCATGGTATATTTCGTGATTTTTACGAAAATCGAGAGGGTTTGGTTGTGGTCCGCCCTCGTTGTCGTTTTTATACGAATATACATGAATCGTAGGCGGGTTTCCGGGTGTATTCCAATTCCGTATTCGTTAGAATTGGTTGTGATTGTATTCTTCAAATTGTTAGGTTCGGTTTCGATGGTTCCTAGTATTCGTCGGTGACTTTCCATTCCGTTCGTTGCGTCGTCGACTATCAAGGCAAGTATTTATTTATGATTGTACGTTCTCGACTTTGAAAGTAAGAAATATTGATGACATGATATGAACGAACCGTTTCTACGGCATTCATATATGTATTGATGGCATGATATGAACGAACTGTTTCTACGCCATTCATACATGTATTGACGGATGATATGAACGAACCGTTTCTACGGCATTCATATACGTCTTGATGTGACGCTATGAGATTTAGTTATTCCGGAATACTAGTCTTGAATTGATGAATTGACGGTTACATTTACTTTATTGTCGAGGAGTATTGTGTTTCATACTTGATATACTTGCACTAGCTATTCGACGGCTAACCCCTTTATGGGGGAAATACTTTTTATGTATTTCAGGTTCCAGGAGAGCGGACAGGCGGGTATCGGGTCGGCATGAAGATGATGGGCAAGTGTGATACTGTGTCTTGTCTCCGGTTATCTTTTTGGATTCCTCCATTCAGTGTTGTTGTACTGGAATGGATTTTAAATACTCGAGTATTGTATTTAAGTTTCCTTGATGTTCCGGCCTATGTTGCCGAGGTATTGATTTGTGCGGTGATGTATATGGTTTCATTGGTTATGGTTTTGAATACCATTTGTATCGTCTTTCTTTCCCTTGTATGTAGACCTTCTCGGTCAAGTTTTATAGTTCCGCGTATGTTTAGCCTTGTGGGTCTCACGGCGGGGCTCACGGCGCTGTAATATACCCTGAATAACTTGGGGGTGTTACACCTAGGGCCCCTCGAACCTTACTAAGTTTTAAAGATATATGTAGCAATGGTTTCCACGTCGAAACCCACTGTGAGAATGGAATCGAGTTCCTTTATATTACATCTAATAAATGTGGATGTAAACGCATATTAGAAAAACTTAAGAGTCAAAATAGTGGACTGTACACCACAACCATTAGGGTAATCGAATCTTATGCTGTCACCATAAATGAAATTTGGGACAAAGACTCATATAGGCTTTGGCATGATAGACTAGGTCATCCTGGTCGAGATATGATGATCCGTATCCTAAAGAACTCGCACGGACATCCTTTCTTTCGAGTGAAAAAGGGGCAACAACTCAACACAAAGAACAGTATTGATGTTAATCATGCTATGTCATCTAAAGAAAGAGACATATGCCCCTTCTAAGCAATTGACTATGTCAAAAGCACATCGCTCATTCTGCAAAGCCTGCTCTTTAGCTAAAGTAGGAGCGAGACCTTCCTACACTAAAGATACTAAAGCGAACATCCCATTCTTACAACGTATACAAGGAGATATTTGTGGACCCATCCACCCAGAATGCGGACCATTTAAGTACTTTATGGTATTGGTGGATGCTTCGACACGCTGATCACATGTCGCACTCCTTTCCACTCGAAATGCTGCATTTGCAAAACTCGTAGCTCAAATCATTCATCTAAGGACTCACCATCCTGATCACCCTATCAAGTCTATTTGACTCGATAATGCAGGAGAATTTACATCTAAAGTATTTGATGACTACTGCATGTCAATCGGAATCGATGTAGAGCATCCCGTTCCCCATGTGCATACACAAAATGGTCTCGCAGAGGCAACCATTAAAAGAATCCAAATGGTAGCACAAGCATTGTTTTGCGCACCAATCTGCCCATCTCTGCTTGGGGATATGCAGTCCTACATGAAGCCGTACTTATTTATTTCAGACCCACCGATGGCCAACCATTTTCTGCGTACTAGTTGGTAACTGGATATGAACCGGATATTTCACACCTACGCATATTTGGTTGTGCAACATATGTGCCGATTGCGCCCCCACAACGCAATAAAATGGGTCCTCAGAGACATTTAGGTATTTACGTTGGATACGAATCCCCAACGATTATCCTCTACTTAGAACCCTTGACAGGTGATCTCTTTACTACGCGTTTTGCGGATTGTCACTTCAATGAGTCAGAATTCCCGTCGTTAGGGGGAGAGGAGAAAAAGAAATTTCTCAAGGAACGATAGGAATTGTCCTGGTACGTCCCGAGTTTGTCTCATTATGATCCCCGTACCTCACTATGCGATCGTGAAGTACAACGAATCCTCGATCTTCAGAACGTAGTAGATTCGATGCCTGATGCGTTTACTGATATCGCTAAAGTGACAAGATCACACATTCCAGCTGCAAATATACCTGCAAGGTTAGAAGTCCCCAATAAGGGGCACATCACCAACGTACCGAGTGATGCGATCGCACCCAGTGGAAGCGCGATCAAGGCTGTGGCTCCCAAAAGGAAAAGGGGGAGGCCACCCGGTTCGACAGACACCCGCCCAAGGAAGAAAAGGGCAGGTGAGGCACAAACCAACCCATTAATCATCAATACTGGGAATCCTTCCCACGAGATCATCTCTGACTATAGCTATGTCCACGAATCATTAATGGGGGACGCCCCGGAGATCAATTCAGCATTAGAAAACAAAGAGATCTCGATCAATTATGAAAGTGCGTCTGATTTGATGGAACAATCGACCACTCATATTGATGATGTGTTTGCATACACAGTTTCTCAAGAAATCATAGAGCACGATGATGTCGAACCACGCTCTGTTGAAGAATGTCAACAAAGAGCCGATTAGCCTAAATGGAAAGAAGCTATCCAGGAAGAGCTTGACTCTCTGACAAAACGCAAGGTACTTGGCCCAGTAGTGCTAACTCCGCCAAGTGTAAAGCCTGTTGGACACAAATGGGTTCTTGTCAGAAAGCGTAATGAGAATCACGAAGTACTGAGGTATAAGGCTCGCCTTGTTGCACAAGGTTTCTCACAACGCCCTGGTATAGATTACGAGGAAATGTACTCCCCCGTAATGGACGTTATTACGTTCCGCTATCTAATCAGCCTAGTTATTTCCGAAGGATTGGAAATGCAGCTAATGGACGTGGTCACTGCGTATCTCTATGGGGATCTAGATACGGAGATTTACATGAAAGTGCCCGAAGGCATTTCATTGCCCAAATCAAGTAACTCCAGACCACGGAGTGCGTATTCAGTTCGTTTGAAACGCTCACTTTACGGTTTGAAACAATCTGGAAGGATGTGGTATAACCGTCTGAGTGAATACTTGATTGGAAAGGGATACAAGAACGATGAACTGTGTCCTTGCGTCTTTATAAAGAAAACAAGTTCCGGATTTGCGATCATCGCAGTGTATGTCGACGATATGAATATAATCGGCACTCTTGATGAAATAAGAGAAACCACCGGATACTTGAAAACTGAGTTTGAGATGAAAGATCTTGGGAAGACTAGTTTCTGTCTTGGTATTCAAATAGAACATAGAGTCTGTGGAATTCTCATCCACCAGTCTGCTTATGTCCAGAAGATGCTTAGACGCTTTAACATGGACAAAGCACACCCGGTTAGCACTCCCATGATCGGTCGTAGCTTGGATGCGAAGAAAGATCCATTTCGTCTAAGGGAAGATGATGAAGAGCTTTTGGGAGCTGAAATTCCCTACTTAAGTGCAATAGGCGCTCTATTGTACTTAGCTCAATGTACGCGACCGGACATCGCCTTCTCAGTAAACTTACTAGCTCAATTTAGTTCAGTACCGACGCAACGTCATTGGAATGGTATCAAGAATATATTCCGATACCTAAAAGGAACCATTGACTTGGGACTATTCTTTCCCTACAAGCAGGCAAAGAAAGCTGATTCCGTAAAGGCAAATGCTAAAGTAAATGCTAATGCCATAGAACCTACCCTGACGAACGTGTTGGTAGGATTTGCTGACGCAGGGTATCTCTCCGACCCACACAAAGGTCGTTCCCAAACTGGCTATGTATTTACTATTAGGAACACCGCTATATCTTGGAGATCCACAAAGCAAACCCTTGTAGCTACCTCATCTAATCACGCCGAAATTATCGCTTTGCATGAGGCGGTACGTGAGTGTATTTGGTTAAGAGCTATCATTACACATATCCAAGGTAACAGTGGACTAAGTAATGTCACTGGAGCACCCACATGCATATATGAAGATAATGCAGCTTGCATCGAACAGATGAAGCTTGGGTATATCAAGGGGGAAAATACAAAACACATATCTCCAAAATTCTTCTATAATCAGCAACAACAGGCTCTCCTCAATATTCAAGTAAAGCAAGTCAGATATGAGGAGAATGTGGCCGATTTGTTCACCAAATCTCTGCCCAAGGCCGTGTTTGAAAAACATGTGAGAAGTATCGGAATGCGGAGAATTTCCGAACTCCCGAAATCGATGTAAAGATAGAGGGAGAAGGGTGAGTCATAAAGAAACTTACTCACCGACGTTGTACTCTTTTCTTTGATCAAGGTTTATTTTCTCCCATTGAGTTTTGTTACTTGGCAATGTTTTTAATGAGGCAAACGACACATGCACAAGTTTTTCAAAGTATCCTTGATTGATGTACAAATCAGGAGGAGATGTAGACTTAAGGGGGAGTCTTACATGCACACCGTACGTTATACCCTTTTCCTTCCAAGGTTCATTTTTCCCACAGGGTTTTTATCACTTGGAAAGGTTTTTAACAAGGTAACAAGATGTACGATATTAGGGATCCATGGAATGGTCACCTTAATAGCGCTATGATTAAATGTAACGATCATATGAGAGGATAGATTCAAAGGACGAAGTCTAAACTTGATGTGTCTAGATGCTGTACTCTTTTCCCTACGATCAAGACATTTTTCCCACTGGGTTTTTGCTTGACGAGGTTTTAACGAGGCAACATGACATGCGCTTGTAGACTAGGCACAAGGGGGAGTGTTAAAGGAATAATACCCGTTGTGTGCCTAAGTCTGTTAATTTATGGGCTTTCCTAGTTAGGATTTGGCTACGGCCTGTTTGTATGTATTTCACCCTATTTAAGGGATCTCATTGATGGAATAATACAACAACTTTGCCCTACTTTCTGTCTCAAGTTATTTTTCCTTCAACAATATATATATATATATATATATATATGGGTCGTTTCTGCATAGTCTTTATTTGTTGGTGGGAAATGAAACTAATTTTTTTCCATTTCTAAGAAAACTCTCGTCATAATTGAGGTGTCAAAAATAATGGACTGTGACATTGGAAAATCATAATTAATCTTGACCTATTACGTAGGTTGCTGTAATCTGGTCGACCAAATCTCATGAAACCGAAATGAAATGTAATCTTCCAACAGTGAAATAGGTAAGAAATCTGTCCGCACTAATGTCCAATCCGCGGTCGAAATTCAATGAAAAATAGACTATGTTGTAGTTTAAATATAAATAAAATAAATAAATTCATATTTAGCTAAGTTCAACCACCCGGAATCATTTATCCTGGAAAACGGTGATAAAACGAAATAATAAGATTATAAATCGGCCAGCAGAAATAATTTACAAATTATATACTCATACTCGTCCGAAACCTAATTAAAGAGTGACTTACTACACATTTTTGTTCTAAACTCATATAGGGGTGTTTGAGAGTTAGAGGTTTGTGGAGAAATAAGAGGATTGAACTCGTTTAGAGGTTCTGGGTAGATGAATCCTCTAATATAAGTGTTTGGTGGTTAGTGGATTTAAGTAGCGGATTGGGTCCGCAAGTTTCAAAAAAGCTATTTGGAGGAGGTTTTTCAATTAGAAAATTGTAAATAATGTTATGAAAATACTATTTTTGTCACCGATTTTGATCTTTAAGTTTTAAGTTTTGCATTAAAAATTATGCATATATATATATATACATATATATATATATATATATATATATATATATATATATGATCAAACGAGAATGGTTCTCATCCTGCGAATTGCGAATATGCATGAGTTTTGTACTAATTATGCATGAAATATATGCATTTCGTGCATCAAAATTGCAATGCATTAAAATATATATTATATGCATCAAAATATCTATGCATTAAAATATTGTGAATCAAATTTTTGTGAGAATAAATCTAGGCCATCTATTTTTCAACATCTATGGATGAAATTCATTCTTACTTCTTAACTTAAATTGCATTCTCACCCACCCCATATATTTATATATATATATATATATATTTGCACGTAAATATTTGATATATTTATGAAATACATTAAATATAATCACACACATATATATATATAATTATGAATGTTGTTTGTTTATTTTTATTTATTTATTATTTTAACAATTATTAAATTTGAAAAATAGTATATATTAATGTCCTTATTAGTCATTTTGCATATTGAAATTGCTAACCGCTAATAGTTATTTATCAAATATTTTTATATAAACCGCTAATTCAAACTGCTAGTCAAAACAACTAATTCAAACAGTTAGTCAAAATAGTTAACTCGTTAGTATTACACAAACTGTCCATTTCATCTGAAATCCGTGTAGTAATACCTACTAATTATCTAAACTCGTTTAAATTTATAAAATATCGAGTTACTTAAAACGATAAATACAGATTTAACTTAACTTTTTTGTTCCAAAATATTAATTTTGAAAAAGTTAGGTATATGAATATTTTTTACCTAGAAAGAATACTAATTATCTGAACTCATTTAAATTAATAAAATATTTAATTACATGAAACGAAAAATAAAAATTTAAAGTAACCTTTTTAGTGCAAAATGTTGCTTTTAAAAAGTTGGTAGGTGAGCTTTTTACCTAGAAAGACGTGTGTACTTGATTCAAAAATGATAATTTTATCCTATATATCAAATAATTATATTCGTGCCTTAAGAGTTTCAAAGATGCTTATCATTTTTCATACAAATATTATCTACAACTAATTTAATGTTTAACTACTATTAATATTTATCTATTTGCAAATTTTAAATGAAGACAATTTTTAAATAATTAGGGCATTTGTAATATTAATTTATTATTCAATAAATTCACTATATTGATCAAAAAAATTAATCAAGCAAATATTTTAATATCCTTATTATTCATTATACACAATCAAGCAACTATTAACTATCATCTGTTTACTAAATATATATACATGAATAACTAATGCAATTAGCTATTTAAATCATTTATCACGTATCAGCTAATATAATATGATCATATTCTTGTTTTGTATGCATTAAGAAACAAATAATATTGCATAAAACAAAACAAAATAAAATAAAAGCAAGTATTTAGTATATGATATATTTAAAATGCTGACAATGTATAAACACTCATCCATTATAGGTACATACATACTTTATCTGTTTATGAGTATATATACTCAAACATGATTAAGGATGCTAATATTTTTATTTATATCTATCATGAAACGCCACCGTTGAGAACCACTATTAATGCCCCAGAGCTATAGTCGATTGAGAAAATAAATTCAAAAAATCTTTGTTAGTAGCCTGTTGATGATGCTCACTCTAATTTTATTGGATTATATATTATCTCTTCCATTAATAGAGGCTTTCCATAGAACTATATTTTACTCAATTTCTTAGTTGTTGCATACTTGATAAATGTATAATTTTTGCGACTCTAATTATGAAGTTGGACGATTTGAAACAACTCTTTACTAATTATTGAGAATTTTAATGGATGTACGGAATTGAGGATATTATTATATACTTTTTATAAATATATTATATATTTGTCCGAATGTTTCATCATCTTATGATTGTTCTTTTGAAATTTCTTAATTATGAATATATGTTAATTAAATTAATCATTAATTAATTAACTACTTAATCGTATAAAAATTTGAAAAGTTACAAAATTTAGTAAGTTTATTTTATATTTGATGAGATAATAATTAATTATAGTTAAATTAAAAAATATGAATCAATCTTAATACAAAACATTTAAGTAGCCTTCAGCAAATTGCTATTATACGAAAGAAAAATATATGATCATGAAATATACACTCCTGCTTGTCTTAATTACCAAAATATTTTAATTACTAAAATTAAATTCCAAAATTAAACATTTTAATTACAAGAAGTCCAGAATTTTAACTATCAAAACTAAATATCTTAAATATGTTAAACTAAATATCGATCATATTAAAATTCTAAATTTGATAGTTGTCGTAAATATGTCTTCTAGATATATCTTATTAGTGTTGACCTAGTAATCTAACCATAAAACCCTAGGTCTTCCTATTATAAATAGAGACCTTGGGTCCTCATATTTAATACACATAATTTATATTCTCTATCATATTCTCTCTTCTCTCTCTAGCTCACAACATGTCATCCGCTCGAATAGCTCCCTAGATTTTTCTTTTCTTCCCCTCGAAAAAAAAAACGTCCGAAAAAAAGAGAGAAAACCGAATAGCAAAACCCTAGAATCGGCCACCACCTTCAGCCACGCCCCAGCTGCTGCTCGTCTCCAAAACCAGACCGACGCTGTTGCCTTGTAGCTTGGCCGACCAAAGCTAGATCCGCCACCTGCTATCATCATAGCTTGTTACGCTGCCGATTGCTAAAAAGCCTAGCTTCAGAACCAGATCAAGAAAAAGGTTTGGATCCCCAGCCCGTGCCCTCAACCCCCTCCCCCGATCAAACTCGCCTCCGACCCACTGTCAATCAAACCCAAAAGAAAGGTACACGCTCCAACTTATGTGTGTTCATCCCTGTATGTATATAACCATAGCTCCACAACTATGTTAAGTCATATTCTGTGGTATGTCGGTCTTGTAATATCCGCAATTTCGATTTCCGGTAAATTTCTTTTTTTTTGGCAGGAGTATGTTTTGACGACTCTCTTGTGATCGTTTGGTCATTTCGAGAATGACTAATTCTACACATTTTGACATCCGAGTTCGTTTCGGTTTCGTTTTGTTGTGTTTCGTGCTTCTTAGCGGCTTTTCCGCACTCGAGTCCGATTCTTGAGGACTTCGTTCGAAACTGCTGTTTCGAGTTTCCCGTAAGTCCGTTTAACTTTGTTAGACGTGCTGTGAACTTCGGTTTGGTTATTCGATCACGTATCGTGATTTTCATGCGTTTTGGGCCATTTTGTAATTTACCCAAAGTTGTGGTTATCCACATTCGTAATTGTTGTCTTTGTAACACCCCCAATCCACTCAGGGATATTACACGCCGTAGACCCTCTCCTCGAGGATCTACCAGGCTGATAACTAAAATCAAACATCCACACATCGCCCTTAAGGCTAAAATGACTCAGTAGACCGATTTGGTCTTTCAATAAATACATACAACTCAAATACAACTCATGCCCACGCAGGGGTTAAAATACAATCACACCCGTACAACGGGAAAAATATACTGCAGCGGAAAAGAAAATACAACTAGACCAATACGACAGCAACAGATCCTCGTGTGATTAGTATCGTTCATCTTTCATCATCCTTCGTGCCGACCCTGTGCTATGCTCCAAAACCTGAATGCAAAAATAGACATCCACCCCCCGAATACTCGGGGTTAGCAAAACTCCACTGTTTTGCTAGTGCAAGAATAAAGTGCAAATACGAGCCATACAATTCACATTTCACGAATAACAATAACCAAGAATCCTTAAAAATCCAAATGTGACGAAAAGTACTTCCCGAGGCAAGAGTTTGGTAAAACATTCTAAAACCGAAAGGTCACAAATCAAGGGAAAATAATTTATAAAACAGTTTGAATTGCCATCAAGAGTTTTAATAGGAAACAATTTAGGATTGCCGAATCCTTCACTTTCCAAAAATCAACAGGGTCACAGCCCAAAGGTTTTGTTTTCGCAAATAAAACCAACCATAATACACAAGGTTAAAAACCCACGTCATGCGTCCTCGACGGACATAAAATACACACGCACCCGTGAAGTTTCACTCGTGAACCCAGGTCGAAGCCATTGGAATTCCCTCCGTGGTCCCGTCGAACCCTCCCGAGGTGAGCAAACACATTCACAAAACACAGTACTCACATCGCCTAGGACCGGGTCGAAGCCACAAATCCCACTCCGTGATCCCGTCGGACCCACCCGAGCTGGCTAGCGAAATACATTCACAAAACACAATACTCACATCGCCTAGGACCGGGTCGAAGCCACAAATCCCACTCCGTTATCCCGTTGGACCCACCCGAGCTGGCTAGCGAAATACATTCACAAAACACAGTACTCACATCGCCTAGGACCGGGTCGAAGCCACAAATCCCACTCCGTGATCCCGTCGGACCCACCCGAGCTGGCTAGCGAAATACATTCACAAAACACAGTACTCACATCGCCTAGGACCGGGTCGAAGCCACAAATCCCACTCCGTGATCCCGTCGGACCCACCCGAGCTGGCTAGCGAAATACATTCACAAAACACAGTACTCACATCGCCTAGGACCGGGTCGAAGCCACAAATCCCACTCCGTGATCCCGTCGGACCCACCCGAGATGGCTAGCGAAATACTCAAGCACCACACGTCGCCTAGGACCGGGACGAAGCCATGAATCCCACTCCGTGATCCCGTCGGACCCACCCGAGCTGGCTAGCGAATCAATCATGCACAAATAACATATCACACCAAGGATATCCAAACAATTCACCCAGAGGCATCAAACACTTAGCAAAACACCACGTCAAACCACAATGCACCGAAATGAAGCAATATACATCGACACGCAACACCAAGTGCACAAACACACCAAACATATCCACAGGAGTCACATACTCGTTCATGAAACACACAAATCACAAAACACACGCGGTTTTGAAAGAGGGCCTTTAACAAGGCTAACCAAATCTTTTGAAAACTCATTTCAAACAAATAAACAAACACACCAAGATGATCACCAATCATCATATCCACAAAACAAAAATAGTATGGACAAGGTACTTGCCTCGAATAAGAACAACGCGGAGAATCGACCGAAGTAGGTTGGCCCGAACCGACTACGAACCCGCCGACTCCACCGAACGCCAACTCACTTTCATAAACTACGAAGGACAATAACAACGATGAAATGAATTCCATAACACGACTCAAAGCCGTTGAATTCAAAGAACGAATGGCGAAAGTTCAAGTGTTTTCCCAAAACGGCCAAGAACACGATTCGTCCCGATAAAACACGAAAACGGAATTCCAAGTCGAAATATGGATATACAATCCATAGAATATGTTTAACAACATCATTTAACCACAATCCATCCAACAAAAACGGATGGAAAACGAGATCGAGGACAAATCCCCCAAAAAGTCGATTCGAAGGAAATCAAGAAATATACTTCGATTCGACGAAGAACAATGGATTAAATGATGTTAAACACAAGAATACTACCAAGATTAATCATACCCATCATGAATTAATCAACAACATGGAACGAATCGGACAAAAATGCAAAAACCCCCAAATTCACGAAATTAGGGTTCTAAGGGAGATTACCTTGATTCGCTAGATCAAAGGACGATAACGGATGATTGATAGATGATATAACCTCAAGAACTTCATGGATTTGTTGTTAAACAACATGGCTCCACGATCTCTAAGTCTCAAGTCGCGGAAGAGAAAGGTAGGAAATGAAAAACGAGATGAAATGTGACTGCTCTGTCACATTTATACTGGGCCGGACTAGCGCGCGCTAGGCTGCCGAGCTAGCGTGCGCTATCGGCCCAGGCCGCAGTCGAGTGCCCACACTACCCTACTGACTCGGCCAGGTAGCGTGCGCAGCCTTCCAGCCATAGCGCGCACTACCTGCCGGTCGTAGCGTGCGCAATGCCCGACAGTAGCGTGCGCTACCTGCCGAGCCTGACCGATTCCAGTACCCCTGGACTCCACTGTCCAGACGATAAGCGTCGTTAGGCCGATAAGCGTCGTTAAAGGCGGCCGATAAGCGTGCGCTACACTGCCGGTTAGCGCGCAGCCTTCCGGCCGTGGCGTGCGCTATGCCGGTTCTGCCGCACCGTCCGGCGGTGCCCGCAATCGTCCGGCGATCCGCAACCTTAGGCGGTGCTCGAACACTGTGGCTCGGCGACTCGATTTCCGTAAACGCAGGCGAACACGACGAAAAGTTCGCGGACGACATCAACGACCCGAAATGAAAACATAATGCAATAATTAATCATACGCGACCAAGAAACGGGTCGAGACAACAATTACAGATACGGATACCCGTAACTTTTAAGAAATTACAAAATGGCCCAAAACGCTCGGAAATCACGATACGTGATCGAATAACCAAACCGAAGTTCACAACACGTCTAACAAAGTTAAACGGACTCACGGGAAACTCGAAACAGCAGTTTCGAACGAGATTCGCAAGAATCGAACTCAAGTGCGGAAAAGTCGATAAAAAGCACGAAACTCAACAAAACGACACCGAAACGAACTCGGATGTCAAAAAGTGTAGAATTAATCATTCTCGGAATGACGAAACGGTCATGAGCGAGTCATCAAAACGGACTTCCGCCAAAAAAAAGAAATTACCGGAAATCGAAATTACGGGTATTACATTCTACCCTCCTTAAAAGAAGTTTCGTCCCGAAACTTAAAACAAGTAGGGAGAAGCAATATTCCCTGCCAGGAAAGCTCGACGAGATACGCAAAAACCGAAAACTCACGCCCAATGGCGAAACGCTGCAAGAAACGCAAAGAGACATACGGCGTGAAAACACGCTCCACGACGACCGACACAACGCCACCGGTAGAAACATAATAAAACCAACAAGTGACAAGCGTCAACAAACAGATAGTACAATCAAGTCGATTATCCGAATAGTCACAAAACACACGAACGAAAATCAATACGATTGACCAACCCAACGGTTCATCAATCAAAACGCGAGCCAAACGCTGAACAAATACGGAATTCCACCGCCTAAGGGTTGGAAGATCGAAAACGAGACTAATTTCCCGAACTGAAGGGAATTACGAAGGAGCCTGAACGTTCACCAATCACGGAACGAGATCAATAAAAACCGAACAATCAAACGATCGAACCACAACGATCGAGACAACAAAAATCGGAGAATCATGTTCGAATCACGAAGAACAATAAAGTTCAAACAACAACTCCCAGAATAATGTGTGAGAACAACAAGACATGCATTCCCATAAGATCCAAGTCACAACGACAAACGAGTTATCCCGAAACAATACCACCCTCGTTCGATCAATAAAAGCAAGGGATAGGGAAAGTTCAGAAAATGTCAACGAACATAAACGAGTCGACAGAGTCGAAAATATAGAAATTCAAAATCCGATCTACGTCGAATAGAAGAGTTAATAGAACCAAATGATGTCACTTCCGAACAAGGTTCACAAGAATCGAACTGAACTCGAAAAAGTCACAGCGATAACTAGATCGACCCGCAACAAGATCACAGCTCGTTTGGACGATGAAACCGAAATACAGAACAAGTTCAGAAAGTAACAACGAACACGAGCGAGTCGATAGAATGGAGAAAGAGAAAATACCGAGGTCAAAATAGTACGAGTATTATCTCCGACCTCGTCCACGAAATTCACAAAAACGGGAGCAAGATAACAAGACATTAAACAACCGACACATAACGGAACCATCACCGATGCACACGGTCATACCAAACCAAGCTCTAACAGCTCGCACATGCGCGACAACGCAGAAATCACTACGAGGCGATAATATTCAACACCAACACCTCGCCTCTCACAGGGGGCTAACACAACAAATGTGTGGAAGGCGACTCAACGCTCACACCGCCAATTCGATCAGACTCGGGAGTAAACATCAAAATGACAACGCGAACATCATACATACATACCCAACCCTCAAACGGGAATGGATAGGTTTTAAAAACGAACACCTCATTTTGAAAATAATTTAGAAGAATACCGGTTGATCTTGAGTATCACCTTTCAAAAAAATACAAACGTGAAACATCGTTATCGAGACTTTGGAGAACCATTTCGCATTTGATAAAAATGAGGACACTTTCTATTAGTGAAAACTTTCAAAATATTCGACCCTCGGGTCTAAATAAAAGTGTTTCTAAAATAATGAAAATATCTCAAAGCATTTTGGTCCTCGAGGTAGAAATTTTTTGAAGTATATTGTGGCACCTTGGATGTACCACAAAAAAATAACTCATTTGAAAAGTATGTCTCGAAATTTATTTTCTAAGAGACTCAAGGTTTTCAAAGATAATTCAATGGGCTAAAATGCCCAAAAACTTCAGGTAATTACACAAAACATTATAGCGCCGTGGGTCCCGCGCCGGAACCCACCAGGCTAAAAGCCAATTACAAAAATGCCCAAAAGGCCGATGACGGTAGTACTTATCAAAACTCACAAAATCATTTGAAAACACCCAACTACCGTCAAAACGGTCAAGGCCAAAAACTCGGTTAAAGGAATTGGTTTTCGAAATAAAACTTAGTCGGTAAAATACTGAAAGCCATTACAAAAGAACTCACGCAGCGGATAAAATAAATAAAGTCAAACATGCACAATCCAGCAACGCTACTCCTCATATGAACGAAATATGAGGGTCAAATAACCACATATCAAGAAATAAAAATCCATAAGAGGATTCCATCAATTAACAAATAATCATAAAATAGCTCGTGTCACACGAGGCACAACACAAAGAAGGGAGACTTACAGTCACAAGTCGCACGAAGATGATGATCGCCCCACGATACTAATCACGACCAACAAACTCAGACGACGCGTCGCGACACGACTCAGTCAGACAAAATCCGACGAGACAAAACTCAATAGACACCACTGACCCGACAGCCTAGGTTTCCACAATCTAAGCTCCGATACCATTTATGTAACACCCCCAATCCACTCAGGGATATTACACGCCGTAGACCCTCTCCTCGAGGATCTACCAGGCTGATAACTAAAATCAAAAATCCACACATCGCCCTTAAGGCTAAAATGACTCAGTAGACCGATTTGGTCTTTCAATAAATACATACAACTCAAATACAACTCATGCCCACGCAGGGGTTAAAATACAACCACACCCGTACAACGGGAAAAATATACTGCAGCGGAAAAGAAAATACAACTAGACCAATACGACAGCAACGGATCCTCGTGTGATTAGTATCGTTAATCTTTCATCATCCTTCGTGCCGACCCTGTGCACCCTGTGCTATGCTCCAAAACCTGAATGCAAAAATAGACATCCACCCCCCGAATACTCGGGGGTTAGCAAAACTCCACTGTTTTGCTAGTGCAAGAACAAAGTGCAAATACGAGCCATACAATTCACATTTCACGAATAACAATAACCAAGAATCCTTAAAAATCCAAATGTGACGAAAAGTACTTCCCGAGGCAAGAGTTTGGTAAAACATTCTAAAACCGAAAGGTCACAAATCAAGTTTGAATTTTATTGTTCTTCGTGATTCGAACATGATTGTTCGATTTTTGTTGTCTCGATCGTTGTGGTTCGATTGTTTGATTGTTCGGTTTTTGTTGATCTCGTCTCGTGATTGTTGAACGTTCACACTCCTTCGTAATTCCTTTAAGTTCGGGAAATTAGTCTCGTTTTCAATCTTCCAACCCTTGGGCGGTGGAATTCCGTATTTGTTTAGCGTTTGGCTCGCATTTTGATTGATGAACCGTTGGGTTGGTCAATCGTATTGATTTTTGTTCGTTGTGTTTTGTGACTGTTCGAATAATTGACTTGATTGTATTATCTATTTGATGACGTTTGTCACTTGTTGATTTTATTATGTCCCTACCGGTGGCGTTGTGTTAGTCGTCGTGGAGCGTGATTTCATGCTGTATATTCCTTTGCGTTGCTTGTAACGTTTCGCCGATGGGCGTAAGTTATACATTTCTTGTGTATCTCGTTGAGTTCTCCCGGCGGGATATTGCTTCTCCCTACTTGTTTTAAGTTTCGGGACGAAACTTCTTTTAAGGAGGGTAGTGTGTAATACCCGTAATTTCGATTTCTGGTAATTTCTTTTTTTTTTTGGCGAACGTCCATTTTGACGACTCGCTCATGACCATTTCATCATTCGGAGAATGATTAATTCTGCACTTTTTGTCATCCGAGTTCGTTTCGGTGTCGTTTTGTTGAGTTCCGTGCTTTTTGGCAACTTTTCCGCACTTGAGTTCGATTCTTGCGAATCTCGTTCGAAACTGCTATTTCGGGTTTCCCGTAAGTCCGTTTAACTTTGTTAGACGTGTTGTGAACTTCGGTTTGGTTATTCGATCACGTATCGTGATTTTCGGACGTTTTGGGCCATTTTCGTAATTTCCCAAAGTTTGGGGTAATTACTTTCCGTTGTCGAATTTCGTGCCTTCGGGTGGTCGGAATCGTGTATTCTCTTAGTGCTCGAATTTGTCTTTGCGAGTACTTCGTAACCGTATCTTCGATTCGTATTCAGGTTCGGGTTTCGGGATCATTCGGGCCGTCGGAGTTGGCCCCGGCCGAGTCATGGCCGGGCAGTCTGGGCCCAGGCCGGCACTGGCCGAGTTACGGCCGGTAGTGCTCGGCAGTTACGTACGTAAGGCTGGTTACGTACGTAAGCCTTGGCCGGTTACGTACGTAACACTGCCGGCAGATTTGGGGCAGTGACTCGGTTACGTACGTAAGCCCTTGGCGGGTTACGTACGTAACCCTGCCGGCAGGCAGCCTATTTAAGGCCCTGCAGTCGGGTTTTTCACCATTTTTTTCATTCCTTTCCTTCTCTTCCGCGGCTGGAGGTGTGGTTACCATGGAGCCATGTTGTTTAGCAACAAATCCACGAAGTTCTTGAGTTTCTAACATCAACCAATCATCCCATAACCTCCTCCGATCTACCGAATCAAGGTTAGATTTCTTGATAATCTAGTTTTGGGGAAATTGGGGATTTTGTTGGATTTCGTCCGTTTAATCCGATTTAACTTAGTATTGTGATGGATTGATGATTATTTAGATGTATTATATCATTTCCCTTGTTATTCCATGGTTGGATCGTATCGATTCGTTATTTTGGTCGAGTTCTTGATCGACGCCTTGAAGGTGTCCGATAGAATGTCTTAGAGGGGTTTTTGGACGTTCTACGATTATTCTTCCTCGTATGATCGTTTATTTATTAATTATTTGATGTTGGGGTCGAGTTTCTTGCGAAGAAACCGTGTTGAACCCTTCCGTTCGTTGTCGTCTTCCTTTTCGATAGCATCGGGCGTTCCGAAGCTTCCCGATTGAGCCGTGTCCATTCGTGGTTCCGTGCTCGTGGTATCGAGGCAAGTATCTTGCCCATACTTTTCATGTTTCGTAGACGGAATCATTGATAAATGATTTTATGTGCAATCCGAATGTTTTAATGAACTTTTAAAAAAAAGACCGGTATGTTCTCGATAATTGTTGTCTTTCAAAAGATAACTCATATGCTTCGGGGATTAATGTGCTTTCAGAATATGTGTGTTAGTTTCGTATGTTGGAAGATGTTAAACATATTAGTGAATTTAGTAGACCGTAATTATTTGTCGAGGATTGTGTATTGATGTGTAATTGTTCGGTGAATATGTGATGTTGTGTGATATTAGTTGTTATTCCTTCGTGAGGAGGTTGTGACGCTTGGTGTTGTTTGGTATTGGTATTTTCTTGTGGTTGTGTGACATTAGTTGTGAGTTTACGTCGACTAAAGTGGCCATTCTAGCGAAGTACCTAGCATTTGTATGCATATTCTAGTATTCGAATTATGGCTTCCCGTGGCGTCGTGGATGATATGTGTATGTTCACCTAGGGACGGTCTTACGGTACCTCTAGGGATACGTATTGCCGTGAGTGTGCGTATCACGAACTAGGGTTAACCACCCAATGATGTCCGACGGGGCTCTGCGGGGTACGACGGCCGTGAGTCTCGTACCAACGGTTAACTTTGAAATGTTTTGTTGGAGAACTGTGATTTTTGGCGCATATTTCGTCTGATTAGAATGGCAGTCCAAATGGTAGCGTACGTGGCTGGAATGGTACCGATAAATTGTGTTGTGTGTGATTTGTCCCTTGACTGTGATAATTTGGTATGGGTACGTGAGTCCAGTGGTTGCTCTGTGTATTGTAGCTATGCGGTGTGTCAAGTTCGACCGTATGGTTAAGTTGCAAAGTTGTGCTCTCTGATGTCGTTCTCTGAGACTGTTGTCATGTTAATGTTTGGCATGATGTAGTTTCCGTCGGGTTATTCTTGCGAGCATGTGAAGTGAATGATTTGGGCCGTGAACCCCGTATTTTGTTATCGGAATCGTATTTTGAAATAAATGATTTTGGGTTGTGTCCCTAAGTGTTCGAAAGGCTTGAGACTTCTTAAACCCCAAATGTTTTCCAAAAACTCCCGAGATCGTAAAATGTTTTGTAAGATGTAAAATGATTTTATTCTTATCTTTCGTAATTCAAAATGTTTTGATCAAGTGAATTATCTCGGGAAGTATATTCACGATTTCTATATTCTTGGAGTATGATATGTATGGCTCGTCCTTGTATTTATACTTGCACTAGCAAAACAGTGGAGTTTTGCTAACCCCCGAGTATTCGGGGGGTGGATGTCTGTTTTGCATCTAGGTACTTGCAGGTTGCTAGGGAGCAATTCACAGGATCGATACGAAGGATGATGGACGACGGTGATACTAATCACATGAAGACCGGTGTTGAGTATTTGGTGATGTCTTGTTTTGTCCTTCCGTTGTGTTTATTTTCCCTTATGCGGGAACGTTGATTTATGTTAACCCCTGTGTGGGTATGAGTTACGAGAAAGAGTAATGTATGGTTGATGTGTATGTTGTGGTAAAAGACCAAATCGGTCTAATGGTCCGTTAATTACCCGTGTTGGTATGTATTGTATTGTATTGTATTGTGGTGTTTCTGTATTTAGCCTGGTAGATCCTCATGTAGAGGGTCTACGGCACTGTAATATTTCCAAGTGGTTTTGGGGTGTTACACATACATCAACTACCAGCAGCATAGTATTCTGATTCAGATGTGGAAAGTGAGTTTGCCAATTGTTTCTTACTGAACCAGGACACAAGTCTAGGTCCAAGAAAGTGACAAGTACCGCTTGTACTCTTCCTATCTAGGTTGCAGCCTTCAAGATCCGAGTCGCTGTAGCCAACCAAATCGAATCCGCCTTCTTTAGGATACCACAGTCCTGCATCGACTGTTCCTTCAACATACTTAGGGATTCGTTTAGCTGTTGTGAAGTGTGATTCTTTAGGTGGTACTTGATACAAGAGTGAGCCTATTAGCTTCCTGTAGAGTGATTGATCAACCGGCTTTCCAGCTTCGTCAGCACTAATTTGCAGGGAAGTGCTCATGGGGTTTGACGAGGATTTGGAGTTATTCATTCTAAATATTTGTGATTTCCAGAGTTGGATATTAATTTGTATATTCTAATAAATTTAATAATAACATATATGAAATGATTTAACAAATATATCAATATTAGTGTCAAATTATGTGTCTCGTTAACCGATCACGATGGTATTAAGAAAACAAATTCTGATAACATATGCTTCTTATATTTTGAAATCAAGTTTATCGTTACTATTTCAAATAAATTGATAATAATATTATTGTACCAATTCCATATCTCATGAGTCGTGACTTTGTAGCTGAATAGAGATACTGTTTCAGTATTAAGATAAAGATATTCATAATACTTCTCAAACTCAACCATGTGACGTTGATGTAATACCCGGTTGTGAATCCATTTATTATCATACAGTAATTATCACTCAGTAATTTTCACTCTTTATTAATCATTCATATTCATTCATTGTGTTCACTGCTCGGCATATTTTGAATCGTGTATCAGTTATCATTCGTCTTTCAACCCTATTTGAGAATCGAGACGAGAATATTATCATTATCATCGTTTTTGGTAGACTGTGTGTGAGGTGTAGTGCACGCTACGTACTCCTTATAGCGCATGCTATTTGAATACTGGTAGCGCACGCTATATGTCAACATTAGCGAACGCTACCAGTGTATTTGAGGCAGACAGTCCAGTAGGTACTGGATTGAATTGGAGATTCGTAGCGCACGCTATGTGTAGGAGATAGCGCATGCTAGTTGTATTAGTAGCACATGCTATGTCATCGTAGTAGCGCGCGCTAAGGCTCGAGCAGGGGGATGACAGTAGGTTCTGGACTCCAATATTCTGGACACCAACTATCAGGTAGCGCGCGCAATACTCTGTTAACATACACTAAGAGTAAGGCATTAGCGCACACTACAAAGTATACGTAGCACATGCTAACGAGGCAGGCATAGTTCACTGGACTACTCGGTGAACCTGCTAGCGCATGCTAATCTCAGAAGCTAGCGCACGCTAAGCTGGGTTAGTATAAATAGTATTTTTTTTCATTTCTCCTCCTTCCTTGGGCGATTTTGGGCGATTTGTGAAGATCTCTTCGAGCTACTATCATCTATCAACATCTTCAAGTTTCTAGTTCGGATTATTCAACATTTAATCCTCTCCACCACTCCAAATCAAGGTAAACTTTGTTTAACCCTAGAATTTCGGGATTTGGGGGTTTTCTTTCCGATCTCTTCGAGTTAGCTTGCTATTATGTTGGAATATGTTGAGTATGATTATATACCTTGGATACATGTGTTCCTACGGATTTATTGGTGTATTTTCTGGAATTGTTGAGTATTTGGGATGGTTGAGTGTGATTCACCATCTAGAGGTTTTCTTACCCGAAAACATGTATCGTGGGTAGTATTTCCGGGTGGATTCCAACTTATTTTTCCTGCCGATGGGTTATTGATAGTTGATTATAAACTTGTCTAGGTTCGGAGTTGTCGATTCCTTCAACCTTGGTACCTCATCGTTCGTACCCTTTCCTCTCATTCCAGGCAAGTAATACACAAAGTTAAAAACCCACGTCATGCGTCCTCGACGGACATAAAATACACACGCACCCGTGAAGTTTCACTCGTGAACCCAGGTCGATGCCATTGGAATTCCTTCTGTGGTCCCGTCGAACCCTCCCGAGGTGAGCAAACACATTCACAAAACACAGTACTCACATCGCCTAGGACCGGGTCGAAGCCACAAATCCCACTCCGTGATCCCGTCGGACCCATCCGAGCTGGCTAGCGAAATACATTCACAAAACACAGTACTCACATCGCCTAGGACCGGGTCGAAGCCACAAATCCCACTCCGTGATCCCGTCGGACCCACCCGAGCTGGCTAGCGAAATACATTCACAAAACACAGTACTCACATTGCCTAGGACCGGGTCGAAGCCACAAATCCCACTCCGTGATCCCGTCGGACCCACCCGAGCTGGCTAGCGATATACATTCACAAAACACAGTACTCACATCGCCTAGGACCGGGTCGAAGCCACAAATCCCACTCCGTGATCCCGTCGGACCCACCCGAGCTGGCTAGCAAAATACATTCACAAAACACAGTACTCACATCGCCTAGGACCGGGTCGAAGCCACAAATCCCACTCCGTGATCCCGTCGGACCCACCCGAGCTGGCTAGCGAAATACTCAAGCACCACACGTCGCCTAGGACCGGGACGAAGCCACGAATCCCACTCCGTGATCCCGTCGGACCCACCCGAGCTGGCTAGCGAATCAATCATGCACAAATAACATATCACACCAAGGATATCCAAACAATTCACCCAGAGGCATCAAACACTTAGCAAAACACCACGTCAAACCACAATGCACCGAAATGAAACAATATACATCGACATGCAACACCAAGTGCACAAACACACAAAACATATCCACAGGAGTCACATACTCGTTCATGAAACACACCAATCACAAAACACACGCGGTTTTGAAAGAGGGCCTTTAACAAGGCTAACCAAATCTTTTGAAAACTCATTTCAAACAAACAAACAAACACACCAAGACGATCACCAATCATCATATCCACAAAACAAAAATAGTATGGACAAGGTACTTGCCTCGAATAAGAACAACGCGGAGAATCGACCGAAGTAGGTTGGCCCGAACCGACTACGAACCCTCCGACTCCACAGAATGCCAACTCACGTTCATAAACTACGAAGGACAATAACAACGATGAAATGAATTCCATAACACGACTCAAAGCCGTTGAATTCAAAGAACGAATGGCGAAAGTTCAAGTATTTTCCCAAAACGGCCAAGAACACGATTCGTCCCGATAAAACACGAAAACGGAATTCCAAGTCGAAATATGGATATATAATCCATAGAATATGTTTAACAACATCATTTAACCACAATCCATCCAACAAAAATGGATGGAAAACGAGATCGAGGACAAATCCCGCAAAAAGTCGATTCGAAGGAAATCAAGAAATATACTTCGATTCGACGAAGAACAATGGATTAAATGATGTTAAACACAAGAATACTACCAAGATTAATCATACCCATCATGAATTAATCAACAACACAGAACGAATCGGACAAAAATGCAAAACCCCCCAAATTCACGAAATTAAGGTTCTAAGGGAGATTACCTTGATTCGCTGGATCAAAGGACGATAACGGATGATTGATAGATGATATAACCTCAAGAACTTCATGGATTTGTTGTTAAACAACATGGCTCCACGATCTCTAAGTCTCCAGCCGCGGAAGAGAAAGGTAGGAAATGAAAAACGAGATGAAATGTGACTGCTGTGTCACATTTATACTGGGCCGGACTAGAGCGCGCTAGGCTGCCGAGCTAGCGTGCGCTATCGGCCCAGGCCGCAGTCCAGTGCCCACACTGCCCTACTGACTCGGCCAGGTAGCGTGGGCAGCCTTCCGGCCGTAGCGCGGGCTACCTGCCGGTCGTAGCGTGCGCAATGCCCGACAGTAGCGTGCGCTACCTGCCGAGCCTGACCGATTCCAGAACCCCTGGACTCCACTGTCCCGGACGATAAGCGTCGTTAGGCGGCCGATAGCGTGCCCTACACTGCCGGTAAGCGCGCAGCCTTCCGGCCGTAGCGTGCGCTTCTGGCGGTTCTGCACCCGTCCGGCCGGTGCCTGCAATCGTCCGGCGATCCGCAACCGTCGGCGGTGCTCGAACACCAGGGCTCGACGACTCGATTTCCGTAAACGCACGGAACGAACACGACGAAAAGTTTGCGGACGACATCAACGACCCGAAATGAAAACATAATGCAATAATTAATCATACGCGACCAAGAAACGGGTCGAGACAACAATTACAGATACGGATACCCGTAACTTTTAAGAAATTACAAAATGGCCCAAAACGCCCGGAAATCACGATACGTGATCGAATAACCAAACTGAAGTTCACAACACGTCTAACAAAGTTAAACGGACTCACGGGAAACTCCAAACAGCAGTTTCGAACGAGATTCACAAGAATCGAACTCATGTGCGGAAAAGTAGCTAAAAAGCACAGAACTCAACAAAACGACACCGAAACGAACTCGGATGTCAAAAATTGTAGAATTAATAATTCTCGGAATGACGAAACGGTCATGAGCGAGTCGTCAAAACGGACTTCCGCCAAAAAAAAGAAATTACCGGAAATCGAAATTACGGGTATTACAGTCTTGACCCTTTTCATGGTCGCGTGTGATTAATTGTTGCATGGTATTTCATCTCGGATCGATGATGTTGTCCGCAAGCTTTTCGTCGTGTTCGTTCCGTGCGTTTTTGGAAATCGAGTCGTCGGGTCATGGCGGCTGGACACTGGCCGGACAGGT
The DNA here is from genome assembly GCA_033398695.1 of Orobanche coerulescens. NCBI lineage: Eukaryota > Viridiplantae > Streptophyta > Magnoliopsida > Lamiales > Orobanchaceae > Orobanche > Orobanche coerulescens. The sequence goes on from CM065808.1 coordinate 79,252,865, forward strand.
GCGGCAGGCACTGTCGGGAGTGCTGGGCACTGGCCGGCAGACGCGGCAGGAACCGGCGTAGCACGTGCTACTGCCGGAAGGCTGCGCATGCTAGTTCGGCAGGAATAACGCACGTTATTCGGCCGGACAGCGCACGCTATTGGGTTGGGCAGAGAGGTTTCTGGAGTTCTGGACTCGGGGAGGATCGGCAGGTAGTGCACGCTGCTGTCGGTCGTGGCGTGCGCTAATCGGGATATGTAGCGCACGCTGTTGGCTGACTAGCACACATTACCTGGCCGAGCAGTCTAGTCCAAAGGGTTCTGGACAGGTCGGCTAGCGCACGCTATCAGGGTCGGACAGGCAGGTCCCGATCGGCAGGTTGGGTCAACAGTGCCGGGTCGTGAGGGCCCCGACCGAGGGTTCTAGGCCGATACTGGCCGATAGTGGACGCTAGTCCGGAAGGCTAGCGCACGCTAGGCCGCGCCAGTATAAATATGGATGAGCAGTCATATTTTTACCCATTTTTCATTTCTATCTTCTCCTTTCCGCGGCTGGAGGCTTGGTGATCAAGGAGACATGTTGTCAAGCAATTAATCCACGAAGTTCTAGAGCTTATATCATTGATTAATCATCCTATAACATCCTTTGATCCAGCGAATCAAGGTTAGATTTCCTAGAACCCTATCTTTGGGAAATTTTGGGGTTTTTGGGTTTTTGTCCGATTCGTTCCGTATTGTTGATTAATCAATAATTGATATGATTAATCTTAGTATTATAAATGTGTTTAACATCATTTAATCCATTGTTCTTCGCCGAATTAAGGCATATTTCTTGATTTTCCTTCGAGTTGACTTTTTGGGGGATTTGTTCTTGATTTCATTTTCCATCCATTTTTGATGAATCGATTGTTGTAAAATGATGTTTTTAAACATATCCTATAGATTGAATATCCATATTTCGATTGGTAATTCCATTTTCATGTTTTTATCGGGTCGATTCGTGTTCTTGGCCGTTTTGGGGGAAACCCTTGAACTTTCGTCGTTTGTTCCTTGAATTCAACGACTTTAGGTCGTGCTATGGAATTCACTTTCATTGTTGTTATTGTTGTTCGTAGTTTATTATCGCGGGTTAGCGTTCGGTGGAGTTGGCGGGTTCGTAGTTGGTTCGTGCCAACCTACTTCGATCGATTCTTCGCGTTGTGGTTATTCCAGGCAAGTATCTTGCCCATACGTTCCATGTTTCGTAGGCATAATTGTTGGTAAATGATTTTATGCAAAAATCCGGATGTTTAATTAATGTTAAAAAGTATCGGTATGTTCTCGATAAATAGTGTCTTTTAACGATAACTCGGATGCTTCGTGAATAAGTGTGTTTTTAGCCTATGTGTGTTAACTTCGTTTGTTGGAAGACTTATGATCACATTTAGTGAATGTAATAAACCGTAATCAATTACCGAGGATTACGTGTTGTTATGTGTGCGTGTTCGGTGAAGATATGACGGGTGATATTGCATTACACCAAAAACAGGTTTTTATGACTTTGAAACTCGCTGGATTTGTGACTGTCAATGACAGTCACAATTTTATGACTGCCAATAACAGTCACAAAGACCAAATAGTGATAAATCCAAATGCTTGTGAGTGTTAATGTTTGTCACAAGTATTCTGACTGTCTTGAGCAGTCACAAATCCAAATATTTGCGACTGTCTTGAGCAGTGATAAACTTTTCAGTTTTGTGTATAAATACATTTTGGCAAACCATGGCTTCTCTTCTTTTTTCTTCCTTTTTCTTCTCTTTTGTTCATATTCTCCTCGGCTCTCTCTTACACCCGATTTATCAAAAGCAAAATAAAAAAAAACTTCAGGTTACAAATCGCGATCTGCCAAAAGATCTTCATTCTTACCAAAATCTTTCTTCTCTGCCAACATCTTCAGATTGCAAAATACCTCTCCTTCTTTCTCTTGAACTCCAACAAATTGAATCCTTCTTAGAGAACACAGATATTCTCCGCCAATCCGGGTATCTATCCGATTGAAGGTGGGCTACGGAGGTCTATCTGAGCAATCAAATTCCACTCCTTCCGGAGATTATGACTTATGTATGTGTATATTTGTTTTTTTTCTCATTTACTAGCAACCTGATCTAAATGTGTATATGCTAAAAATTGAAACTTTTGTGTATTTTATGAATAATCGTGAATTTCATGTATTTTATGTAGTGATTTTGTTTGAGAAACTGATAGACTCGTTTTCGTTTGAAAGTTAGGTTATTGATTCTAAAGGTTTGATTTTTTGTTGGTTTTGGTGAAGGTAATTTGTTTTGCTAATCACTGGACAGAATATTCAGAAATGCAATGCGCTATGAAGAAAAAGAACAAGAAAACTGAAAATATGGGGTAATGTTGCTTTTATTTGATTTTATGGCCAAATGTCTGATTTAGATTTTATTATGACTTTTAGGTTTTTTATATAAAGAATTTGATGATTTTATTTTGGGTGAAAACATGTTTTTCTGCTTGCTTATGTTTGCTAACTATGTGTTTGATAAAATGAAGCTGAGCAAACTATTAAATTTGTATCAATTTGGTTTTGTGTGGGGTTTCTTCTTCTTTTTTTATTTTATTTTATTGGCAGTTCTTTGCAACATAATGCTATTTTTGCTCTTTTTCTTATGTTTTGCTGGTGAACAAGTTGTTTGAATGTTTAAAGACAAAGCAATGACTAATACTTATGAAGAGCTTGAAGCTGAAATTGAAAAACTCAAAGCAGAACTAAGAGTCAAGACTGATTCACTTGAGAAATTAAAGAAATCCAACGATACCGGAAGTTGATGAGAATGTAGTAGATGACGAAGAAATAAAAGATATTGAATGCCTTTCTTCGAACAAATAATGCTTGGAAATAGAGATAAGTTCTGAAGTATCCAAGAAACTAGGAGAAACAGATGAATACAAATATATAATGTGGTATTTTCAAGTATGAATACAAATATATGTTCTGAGATATGTAGGTGGACCCGGATGATTTCAAGATGAATGTTAAACTACAACTTTTTACTCTGATAGCCAAGCAACCTGCTTTTCACCATCTTAGATCAGTTGAGCAACTTGGTTATATTACTGTACTTATGCAGAGGTTGGAAAAATCCCTTTATTTATGTTCTTTATTTCATGTAAGCGGATTATGACATAACCTAGAGCTGATTTACTGTAGGAATGATTCTGGTGTGCGTGGCGTACAATTCATTATTCAATATAAGGCCAAGGTATACATTCCACCAACAATATAAAAAGAGTGTCTGAGGATATCATGTGTTTTCTCTACTTTAGTCTTGATATTTATGTGACTATTATTTGTTGATGTATCATCTGCTTATCTGTCTCTATTGGTTGTGCTTGATAGGGTCCTGAGGAAATTGATTCAAGAGTTGAGTCATTTATTAAGATGTTTGTAACCAAGCGCTACGAAATGGCAAGTGATGAATTTAAGGTAAGATGTTGATTTTTCAGTGAGTTTCTCTATAATGACGAGCTTGCATATAAGAAGGAAAAGAATAAAAATCGGGACAGTTGTCAACTGAGGTTAGACTAAAACAATAATATGCATTCTTTTGGCAATTAATTGCCAATTGCAACTTTTCAGGTCCTACACAATGTTAAGAAATTGATATGAGAAATTTAATCTGAAAGAAAGCGGAAAACTTTAACATCAAACAATATAAAGCAATGAGATACTCCCATCACTAAACTTATATGGCCGTTGTGTTTTCGTCTTACACTGGGTATTTATTAATTTTATTCATCCCCTTTCTATCAACTTTTAAGGAACCATATAACCTGCCATTCCAAAATTGCCTCAAGTGGTCGTTAGTGCTTGGTTCGGTTTGACTAGTAGATTGTTGTGGGGAAGTAGTAGCCACATTAGCCGGGAGTTTTTGCTCGAGTGTGGCAAATTTTAGGCTCATTTATATCCAACTCTTTGCATTGTTACCTTTCTTGTGGTATATTGGACTGCCTTAACTTCATATATTTTTCTACAAGCACCCTTCATGATATCTTCCTGGCATACACAACTTTGATGCAATCTTTCCCAATGCCTTAGCCATCCAAAACTCACGATACATCTTTCTCTCAGGAATTTATTCCTATTCCTGCTCTGCTTCCTTAGTGCTGTATCCAGAGTTAACTTGGGTTTCCATTACTTGACTGGAACTATCGTCAGTATCCCATTCCCAAGTTGTGCAGGAGTGGTTTCGGGACAAAATCGGGCCAAAAGATGATAGCGTAGCTCTTCTGTTGTTTTCAACAGTTCACCACATTTTCAAACTACCAGTGCACAAGCTGCTGTGAGACATTCCTCTTGCACATGGGGTTCCAACGGCTTCAATGGTTTCTTTTCTTTTAATCCATGCAAACAGGCTAAAACAATCGGAAACCTCAAAGAACCTCTGGGGGGTATTATTCTCTAGGCGGGGAATTTCTTCAAATGCATTTTATTTGACCATTTTATATTTTGTGTTGGGATATGCTTGGATTCACCTGTATACAAGTTGATGAATTCAGTTATTGCAAGGGTCTTGAAAATAACATCGAATTATTAGTGAAATTATCATCCCATTATAAATATACCGAGAAAGGATATCTGAATATTTTTGAAGATAAATAGCATTGTCAGAGTTGCATAATTTGATTTCTGCAAATTCATGAAATGCGAAATTGCTGTTGAAAAAAAAATCCACTTGACCGCAATTATATGTTAGAATCAGTCACTTGTGTTTGCTTTCTATGAAACCTGAGGACCATTGTTTACATATTCAACTTCTCGCGAGAAACACCTTATTACTGACATGTAGTTTCCCTGCACTTTACTCAGAGCAATGTCAATGCACTTATTGAAATGAAGCTTGAGAAGCACAAAAATTTACGAGAAGAATCTGGTTATTATCAAGTAGAAATATCTGACGGGACCCTCAAGTTCGACAGGAGAGAATGCGAGGTATGGCGTTGGATTTATACTAATGCAGTATTTATTAGTCAATACATGATATATAGTTCCTTCGAGCTTCTTTTCTAAATCATTTTCCAATTAGTAAGCCACCTAATATGGAGTCTTTTAATATCTTTATATGCGACCTTGGAGTTTTACAACCTAATTCATGTTTGGCGAAATTGCAAAATTAGTCCTGTACCTTTGTTACGATTATCAAAATGTCCTGTAAAAGGAACATTTTGCAAAAAATGTCTCGTGACCACATAACGCCTCACTTTTGGTCCTATGAAATGCACGATTTGCAAGAAAGTCCTATAATTATATGACAATTTGGTCCTAAATGAACCATAAAGAGCTGTCGCATGAAATTCCAATTTTTTTTGGCGAAATTCTGAAATAAATTGAGATGTTTATTTAGTTATAGGATTATTTTGTCTCATAGATATAGCTATGCTTGATATAAACAGGTCGAAGCGCTAAAACAACTATCTCAAAGGGAATTGATAGATTTCTTCAACGAGCACAATAAGTTCGGTGCCACTCGGAAGAAGAGTTTGAGCGTCCGTGTATATGGGAGCGCACATTCTTCGTAGTACCTGGCAAACGATTCTCAAACTGCTGAATCTAACAGTACTGTTCGAATACAAGATATCGTTAGTTTCAGAAGGTCTCGGCCTCTTTATGGTTCGTTTAGAGGGGTCTTTGATCACTTGAAATAGTAAGATACTAAAAAACTCGGTGGGATATTTATCGAGGCAATTGGAGAAACGGAATAAATATCCAGCAATGAGTAGTTGGGAGATTGCTATCAATATTATTGTGTGTACTTGGTAAGTAATACTGTAATATTGAACTTGATTCTTGTTATTTTCGTTATCCCTCCCTGGTAGCTATATGAATTTGTTTATTCCCGAAGTCATTTTGCTGCCAAGCATCACTATGAACATTGCTTTGCTTTTGCTACACATTTATTGATCCTTGTAGGAAAAAAAATGCAAGTACTGTTTATTTTGCTAAGGTGAAATGCTTTTCAAAGGGGTTATGAAATAGATTATACATTGAAGTTTGGTGAGTCTACACCACTTGGACCAAGTCTACATGTCTCCGCTTCTGGAAATGATCAACCTTAAGCGCTAATTCATGTTGGAGTTTTACTTTAGAGTATTATAATCTACATTTTATCTTCATTTATATGGAAGGATAAATAAAAATCTATACAAAGTTTTGAATTTTTTCTTTTTAGGTCAAGGAATTACATTGTGATTTTTATGTCTTGTAAAAATTAATTTGAGTGTTGTGTGAATACTCTGAGAAATATGTTTAGATTGTATTATGAATTCATTGTGAAAAATAATTAGATTGCATTCAGAGAAAAATGGGGTTTACTATTTTTTTTGTATTTTTTTCAACATTTGTGACTTCTAAAAACAGTCACAAGACAGTCAAGAAAAATAATATTTGCGACTGTCCATGGAAGTCACGAAAGTTGAAATTCATGAATGCTAATAACTGTCACAAAAGTGGAAATTCGTGACTGCTAATGACAGTCATAAATGATATTTATGACTGCCATGGAAAGTGGTATTGAAAAGTCATATAAATGAGGTTTTGTCACTGTTTTATGACTGTTTTTGACAGTCACAAAAAAACTTGTGACTGGTGATTTTATGACTGTCATTTGTGACTGTTTTTGCCCTTTGTGACAGTTTTCGACAGTCATAAAATCGTGATTCTGGTGTAGTGCTGGTTGTTACTCCTTTGAAAGGAGGTTGTGATGCTTAAATGTTGCTTGGCTTGATAGTTGATTATTGTTGTGTGCTTGTTTTATGTGATGTGCCTCCGGGTAGGATCGTTGAATCTCCGGGATCCATACTTGCTAGTATGGGTCGGGCGTGACCGTAGGGTTATCCATCGGGCATGTCTTGCGGGGACTTCGAGGTTCGTGGCTTGTTAGTGCGATGTCGGGGAATAACTTGTGTGGTTATCCATCGGGTATGTCTTGTGGGGACTCCGAGGTTCGTGGCTTGTTAGCGAGATACCGGGATAACTTATGGTTGTGATCTGGTTATGAATGTATCTGTGCATGTGGTCACGTGACTGTTGTTACGGTGACATGTGATTCGGTATGGTTTCTCTGTGGGTTATTCACTCGGGTATGTTCTACGGGAGCATCTGAGGTCCGTGGCTTGCTAGCACAGGACGCGAATAATATGTGGAAACATGTTGTTATGATATGATCGGGTCTTGAACCCCGTGCTTGTGATCGGGATGTTATGATTGGGTCATGGACCCCGTGTGTTGTTATCGTAATTGTGCTTTGGGAAAATGACTTTTGGGCTGTGTCCCTAAACGTTTTCAAAACTCCCGAGATCGTAAAATATTTTTACAAAATGTATATCGGGTTTACCCCTATCTTTCGATTTAACCGTTTTGATCAAGTGTTTTACCTCGGGAAGTATGTTTATGATTTCCAAGTCCTTGGAGTATGATATGTATGTCTTTTCTTCGTATTTTATACTTGCACTAGCAAAACAGTGGAGTTTTGCTAACCCCTGAGTATTCGGGGGGTGGATGTCTGTCTTTGTATTCAGGTTTTGGGGAGCATAACACAGGGTCGGCATGAAGGGTGATGAAAGATGATCGATACTAATCACGTGAAGACCCGTACTTTGTCATATTGATTTAGTTGTATTTTATTTCTGCTACGGTATTCTTTCCCCATTGTACGGGAGTGTATTGTATACGACCCCTGCGTGGGCATGTATTGTGTTTGAATTGTACGTATTTATTGAAAGACCAAATCGGTATAATGAGTCCTTTAGCCTTAAAGGCATTGTTGAGATGTTCGATGTTGTTACCAGCCTGGTAGATCCTTGAGGTAGGGTCCTACGACGTGTAATATCCCTGAGTGGATTGGGGGTGTTACATAAATGGTATCGGAGCGCTTAGGTTGTGGAAACCTAGGCTGTCGGGTCAGTGGTGTCTGTTGAGTTTTGTCTCGTTGGATTTTGTCTGACTAAGTCGTGTCGCGATGCGTCGCCTGAGTTGGTTGGTCGTGATTAGTATCGTGGGGCGATCATCATCTTCATGCGGCTTGTGGATGTATGTCTCCCTCATTTGTGTTGTGCCTCGTGTGACACGAGTTACTGGTATGATTATGTGTTAAGTGATGGAATCTTTATGCAGATTCTTGATTTGGTGATGCGTTTGTGCGACTCTCATATTTCATTTATATGAAGAGTGTTGTCGCTATTTATCTCCTTTTGACTGTGATATTTGACTGTTTGTTTTCCGATAAAAGACATGTGTTGTGATGTATGTAAGTGAATGTTGTTACATGTGGGCTTTTAGGCATTCTAGCCTAATAGATTTTCGAAAACCTTGAGTATCTTAGAAAATAAATTTCGAGACGTACTTTTAAAATGAATTATTTTCTCGCGGTACTTTCTAGGTGCCTTCTAGTGCCGCAATATGCTTCAAAATTATTCCAGTTGAGGACCAAAATATTTTGAGATATTTTTAATTATTTAGAAATGCTTTGCTTAGACCCGAGGGTCGAATATTTCTGAAAGTTTTTCCACTAAAAGAAAGTGTCCTCATTTTTGTTCAAACGCAAGATGGTTTTCAAAGTCTCGACAATTAGGTTTGTTCAACTTTTGTGTTGTGCGGCGATTTGTACACCTCGTCGGCGATCGGAATAAGTGCCGAGTGACCGAGTCCATGACCGAATAAGCTACGGCAAACTTGCCTAAACGGAGATAACAGTCCGCCTTCCAGTATCTAGCGATCGACTCCCAAGGCGATCGCCTTCCGGCACCTAGCGATCGACTCTGGTGCCCGACCTAGGACGACCGTCCTGTGCCATCAAGCAAGACCTTCGTCCGTCAAAATCCACGAAAACCGGATCTCAAAGCAGCGCCCATGTGCAGATCCACGAAAGGTGCCGCAGAACATGGATCGTTGACCACAGCCTGTCACCACCTTCTCACCTACCGACAGACCCGCCGAAAGGTACAAGGTGGGACCGCCCGTGATAGCGACTCAGACGCGTTCAGACTTCTCATTGGACCGCACTGCTGGCTGCCAGCAACTCCTGCAGACTTTAAGGAGACCAGCCCATGTGCTAAAAGACGATCGCCCGCTTATTATAATACAGCAAAGGCGATCGCCTAACATCTCCCAGTCCTATAAATAGAGAACCTCCAGCAACTGGAGAAAGGTTAGAAAATCATTCCGAAAAATATCCACAAAGTTTCTCCTCTCAGTTAAGAGAAAATGCTCAAATACATATACTATTCCAGGCTCTCGACTTCCTCTCTTGAATCTACCTCAGGATTTCTCTCTCAGTACCTCTCATCCAGAAGACGGTCGGCAGAGGCAAGAACTCCTTGCAGTACAGATTCAACGAGACTCACAAGTCCAGGAGCTTAAACATACAGCTAAAACACACCGTGAGAGACTGTCGATTTCTCACGGTCGTCACAGCTCATCAACGTTGTTACAAGAACTCACAGAGCATCATATCTGGTTCTTCCGGCAATCTTCACGCTCAATAGCTAAGATAACTAGGGTCTTTACACTCATTGTAATTGTACTCCAACATTAATACTTGTACCCCATAATATTTGTATTAATAACATCTCGCAAGAGCATTCAATCTCGGTACTAATAACCCCAGCATATCTTGTGTTATTTACTTTTCCCACGGAAATGCTCTTGCACTTTGTTTACTATCCATCCATTCCAGCAATATCTATATCCGGATAATATTTTGGGTAGCAACAGAACATTACGGGCGTACTATGATACTCCTCTTCAGCATAATTCATAACTAAGGATATTTCATAACTAAAGATAATTCATGATTCTGTATTTTCAACCCATGAGGATTGTTGTTCTGTGTAACTGACCCCGTTGGGGGATTTTGTTTTTAGGTCACGTCAAGGCAAAGTCACGGGAAGAGCATGTTGACGGCGAGGAGTCCCAGTGATACTAGTAAGGGGCCCCAGTCATTTCAGTCATTCTAATTTCTCTTCATTGTAATTCCACTGCAAATTCCGTTTGAGATGTTTATTTATTGAGGGTGGTGTATTTTATCTTCATATAAAATGTACTAGTATTCTATATTGTCCTGGTGTATTATACTTAAACTCCTCATCGGAGTATCTGGTAATATAATCTGGTTCGGTACTACAATTATATTATTTAATTCATTAGTTTTCATTCGCCTGGTGGGTCCCAGTCAGGGGTCCACGGCACTGTAATATCTGCCTAGTTTGGGGTGTTACATCGGCTCCCTTTCCGAGCGCCTAGCCGCGAGCAGCCAGGCCGCGGCGATGGCCGCTATGCAATGCCAGCTCGACGAGATGAAAGCACTCTTGGACACTGGGGCAAGCACCAGCAGAAAGATCATCGGACCGACCGAGCCACTCGCGGTCCACATTGAGCTCTCCCCCATGCAACCAAGGATCGCTCCTCCCAAAACACCTCTGTATGAAGGGAGATCGGACCCCGAAACCCACCTAAGCAAGTTCCGGATTTAGTTGACCGAGTGTAGGGCATCAGATGCGACCAAATGCCGAATCTTCCCATTAACATTGGGCGAGCTGGCCCATAGGTGGTACGTCTCGCTACCACCGCGATCGATCATCTCCTTTGAGAAACTGGCGAATGACTTCACGTCATACTTCGCCGCCAAGGTCAACACACCCGAAGGCCCCCACCGCATGATGAAAATCAGGCAGGGGGAAGACGAATCCGACGCAAATTACATCGACCGAGTTAACAAAATAGTCCTCACCGGCGAGCCCATCAGCGACGAGCTCGCTCTCTACTCGGTCTTGGGGGGATTCTACGGTCATTCACCCACGTTTAGACATCTCATGAAGGACATCCCCCCAACCTACGCGATCTTTCGCGCTAAAGCTGCCGACTTTCTGGCCAGGCAAAGGCTACTCACCCTCCGCCTAGGAGAGGAAACGCCTCCTCCTGTCCGAAAAACGGCGATCGCCAAAACCAAAAAGACGGTCGCCAAGCCATCTGGCGATCTCAGGGCCTTCGAGGATATGGAAACCCATCTCCTCCACACGTTCAACCGAACTTCGGCCCACATTTTCTACGCCATCAAGGGGCGCGAACCGCTAAACATGCCGAAGGCAATAAGGGACCATGATCATCTGGACAACAATCAATATTGTGCCTACCACAAGAGTCCCGGCCATAACACCAACTAATGCCGCGACCTCCTCAGACAACTCTGGAGATTGTTCGAGGAAGGCAAGTTGAACAGCTTATTGGCTTAGCCGGATCCCCACCAGTCTCCCAACACAGTCGCCCGAGTCGAACGCGAATAGGTCGGAAAGCTTATACGAGCCGACCCCTCGATCAGCCTTGGCGACCGTATCTACATGCTTCAATCAAGAGAAGGGAACTTCGGAAGTCTCTCCCCGATTTCCCGCCTCATCAAATCAAAGGCTACTGCCTGAGCAAACGCATCAAAAAAGAGGATGACTCGCTCGCCCTCTAAAGTTCGTCACCGACATGATGGACCTAGGCAGCGATTGTCTCCCCTAGCACAACGTATACCGTCGAGGATCGTCATCTAACATGATGGTTCGAGGTAGAAGAGTGCTGCCATGGTCGCGAAAATCGATTAAACCGATGATCTGTCCATGCAAGGTTCCTTTGGGCTTCGACCGTTCGCCCTTTGTTTAAATACAAGACGGGCGTAGCCGAAGGTCTCTCCAAAAAAATCAGAGGATTACTCGCTCGCCCTTTAATGTTCGTCATCTACATGAAGAACCTAGGCAGGCGATCTCCTCCCCTTACACAATGTATACCGCCGAGGATCGTCATCTGGCTTGATGGTCCGAGGTAGAAGAGTGTCGCCATGGTCGTGGAGGACGATGGAACCGTTCTCTGTGCCCATGCAAGGTCCCTTTGGGCCACGATCGCCCGCCCTTCGTTTAAATACGAGGCCGGCATAGTCTGAGGGCCCTCCAAAACTAATCTGTGGACATGTTCGCCCGCCCTCAAAGGTCCATCACTTAACGTGGTGGGTCCTTCTCGGACAATGCGACGCGTCCCTCCCCCCGTCTCAACGTATACCGTCGAGGGTCACCATCTTAATGGCGCCCCGAGGTAGAAGAAGAGCTAACAAGCCGCAGATGTGGAGTTGATTAATCCGACGACGCCCCGCGCAAGGAATCCTCTAGACCGAGACCGCACACCCTTCGTTTAAATACGAGGCGAGGCGCAGCCTTCGGAAGACTCTACCAATTAAGTGAGTCGTGAGAACTTATCCATCAGACGAAATGTCACTCGCGCATAAGACACGGTCGCGGAGGTCGGTCCATCGAACTCCGCGATCGTGCACGGCTCCTCAAGACCGAGATGGACGGCCTTTCGAGGATTCGACAAAATTGAAGACCGCTCATTCAAAGATTTATTTTCGTCCCCTTACTTTCACTAAGTGAACAAAAACAAGGGGGAAGAGTGCAGAGCTATTTATACGACGATCGTCCCTATTCAATTAAATACGGAGATCGGCATTTTTCAGATGTTTGTGCAGCGATCGAATTTGTTGTAAAAGTTATCTATATGAGTTTATGAATTCACTTGGAGCTATACACGCAACAATCTATCCTCACACATTTCTACAAAGTCATGCAAAGACTCAGAAAAGCAATCATTCAAGTAATAAATCGAAGAAACAAACATTCATTTCATTACTTGAAATATCGGAGTACATACGCGGTCGCCCGAAGGCCTAAGTATTACAAGAGAAAGATACAAAATTATAAGGCAAAGAGCTAAAACAAAAAGAACGAAGAGCCTCGGGCCCCCGCCTGGCCTTCGCCTTCAACCTCTGGATCGACCCGTGACCCTTCACCAGCTTCCGGAGCGGCCTCCCCGTCCTACGGAGCGTCAGGATGAACAAGGTTCGCCGGAGTCGGGTACCAGCTCAAGTCCATGCCGATGTCCGAGATCTCCAAGATCGTCACGGAGAAAGCAGGATGGAGAGGATGCTCCAACGCATACGCATTGAAGTTTTCAGCAAGAGGGCCGACCTCCAACCCTCCCTTCTTAGCAGCTTGGAGCGAGTCAGCGAACGCCATATAATAGGTAAACTCACTGACGAACTCCACGTTAAGAAAGGGATCGGCCTCGGTCGCCTCTAGCTTCCCTTTCAGCTCCGCCATAGCCTGTTGCGCACCTTGAAGCTCGGCCTCCTTAACGACCGTCTCTCCCCTCGACGCCTCCAGCTCGCTAGTCAGCCGAGCGACAGTCACCTTCAGCTGCTCGATATCCTTCTCAGCGGCCGCATGCAACCGTCGGGCATCTGTCATCTGGTCCCGATATCGGTCGATCGTCACCCGGGCTCGCTCGTAATTCTCTCTCATCAGCTCAAGGTCATGACTCGCCTGCTTAGATGCATCCAGGGAGTCCTTCTCCATAGCCATAATCCTGTCGGCGAACTCAGCGTTCTATTTCCGAGCAGCCTTGAGGTCCGCCTGCAGACGTGTAGTAGAAGGATGCCCCTCGAACTCTTGCACAGCTTGGGCAGCCATCGTCGCCGCCTGGAGGGAGAGAGCGAAAGCAGCTTGCATTGTATTCCCGGATCGCTGGCGAGCGATCGCATCTAAGTCCGTCGTCCAGGCCTTCGACAAAGCAGAAATCGCCCAGTTGACGTATAGTGGGACATCGCAAGCCGAGCGAGGAGATCGGCTCGCTAGGAAGTCCAGCACCATCGGCGGACAAGCAGGGTTAGTGCTGCGGATCTTGCACCAAAACAACAACAAGTTAACACATCTCCCACGCACGTGACAAAACTCAACAAACTAGCAAAGTATACCTCTCGAGTCTCTCGGGGTCGCGACCAAAGTATGGTTTCCCACGAGGGGTCTCAGCCTCGGAGATCGCCATCTCTCTCAAGAAAGCCGCAGAGGGCGTAGGCTCATCCACCGAGGGGACCGCGGTGATCGGAGGCGCGGCGATCGGCACCTCGCTAGCAGAGGCAGAAACTGGAGTTTCTCCCGACCTCTGCCGTTTGCGGTTCATCCGGAGCACCTCCTCCCGAGCTTCCTCCTCCGCCACGATCGGCTCTATGCGAGGTTCCACCTCCGGGACAAGAGGCAACACCACAGGAGGAGCCCGAGATGACTTCTTCTGGCGAAGACGACTCAGAACTCCAGGATTCGACATGGCCATCTCCGCTGGAGGCTCCAAGAAACAAGGAAAGTGGACTTATGCAATAAAGAACAATCAAACCACGGTCAGACACTCTCCAAACAGAACGATCGCCAAGCAATTGGAGATCGCAGAAAATCATACCTGAGACCGAGATATGTCGTGGAAAACAGAATAGCCGAGCAGACAGCCAACGACTCTCCTTGTTGATCCGGCAAGCGTCTAAGTCGTCGTCCGGCAAACTTCGTATCCGCTCCCAGACGACCAAAAAGTCGAAAGGAAGATCGTCGATCGTCGAAATATGGAAACCTGCAAAAGGAAAAACAAATTAGATCAGTTCAGAACATATCCGAACAAAGGGAGAATCAGAACCCTTACCCGGATTCCTCTCCCGAAAGCTAGTAGGAATATTCAGCTCGTCCGTGGGATTGTTGCTCGCTAATGCCTTCCATGAACCACCGTCCTAGAACCACTTCACCGGGTCGCCCCACACCTTGTTCGGGACTCCGAGGATCACCCGACGGGATCGGCCTTGAATGTGATAGCCTCCGACTGACCCTTTCTGAGCCATTAACTTGAACAAGTGGTTCATCTCCAATGGCGAAAGAAGGCGGTAAAGTCGGTGACTGCCGAACAAGGTGAGAGCGCAAATGATCTGGAGCCAGGCATTCGGCGTCAACTGGAGCGGCGCCACGTTCCAAGAAGCCAGAAAATGGGAGACAGAAAATGACAAAGGAAACCATAGCCCAGCCTCCATGATTGCTTCATTCGCGGCGACCATGCCCTCCAGAGGCTGATCGGCTCGTTCATTCTCAGCCGGCACAAAAAGATCCACATTTGAAGGGACATGAAACCTCGTCCTCCAGACGGCCAGGTCCTTCCTGGTCGCCGAGCTCCTTATCTGACCAAGGGACCATAGAGATCGCTGCGCAGCCCGAAACAGCGATCGCTTAGCAGGTTTATAAGGATGAGCGATTGAGTACTCCCGGTAATTGAATTTAGGAGACGGACCAGCCAACCTCTCCATGATTTCAGCGAAGGCCAGATAGGCCTGGCCAAAGGCACTATGCTGCTCCCAGTAGGCCTTCACCGCCAAGTCCCTCTCCATCAGCGAGCGGTTTTGCTCAACCGCCGCCTCCCTGGCAACGTCGGCTTCATTGAACAGCGCCTCGACTTCCGCGGGGTCAATACCGGCCCGGATAGCCTCGGCGGCCGTCTCCAAGTGGAATTATGTGGAGGGTCCTCCCCGAGCAGTCGAAACCCAGCGACGGAGGTGGTTCCCCTTCCGTGCGAAGAAGATGTTCCAGACATTCTCGAAACAAGAAGAGGAGAAATGGAGTGTTTTATTACCAAGTATTGAATCGATCGACGATCGGCAGTCAGATCTCCAAAAAAAATCTTTAGCAAAAGTCTTCTTCTCCGATAAAGCGCATAAGGGTGTTAACAATACAACCCAGCGCCTTTTTATAGGAGATGGCAAGGACTTCCATGCAATTAAGGAGAATCTCAGGGGTTAGAGTGCAACCGTCGTAATTAATGACTCCCTTGAAACCCGCGATGCATCGTTTCGAGGGCACGCCAGATGAGGAGTCACAACTAACCGTCAGCCTCCCCCAACAGACACCCGACACGTGCCCCGGAGACTTTTCCATGACCGCTGTCATTTCTCGCTCATTTCAGCGACTGACCAGATCGTCCAAATCCAAACCAACCACTCAATGACGATCGCCAGTTCCGTAAAATACAGAGTCACTCGTCATAATTCAGCGATCGCCAATAGAACCACCTCACCCCACGTTTCCAACATTGTAGCGAGATGGGGAGCAATTTTTGTGCGGTGATTTGTACGCCTCGGCAGCGATCGGAATAAGTGCCGAGCGACCAAGTCCACGACCGAATAAGCTACAGCAAACTTGCCTAAACGGAGATAATAGTCCGCCTTCGAGTATTTAGCGATCGACTCCTAAGACGATCGCCTTCCGGCACCTAGCGATCGACTCTGGTGCCCGACCTAGGACGACCGTCATGTGCCATCAAGCAAGACTGTTGGCCACTTAAGTATACTGGATACAGTTTGGAAAATAGTTTAAACAACAAACTGTACGGAATCTAAATCTGAGTGCGTAGCGGAAGTCTTGGATACAGTTAGTTGCCATGGATACAGCAACGAAGTATTTGGTGTATACTTAATATATCACAGTAATTTAAAACAGTAAAAGCTGAAGGTAAATGACACAGTAATTTAAGTGGTTCGAGGTAAACCCCTCTACGTCCACTGGTCCTCCACACAGGAGTAAAAAGTTTATTATAATTACTGCGTACACAACTACGTAATTATAAACAAACCTATCCTTGTATCGTTCACAGTTTGATACAAAGAATGTCACTTTCAACCGTTCACACACAGTTGGTTAAAGCTTTCTTCTTGACTAGCTTCTTCACACACGGTTCCAAAGCTTCGTCCTTATTCGTCCCACACGTGTCGAATAACTTGTTGAGTTCACAGAGCTCGGTTTTACACGAGGTAAAAGGTAGGTAACCGGTAAGAACAACGACTTTGAATATGAAGTTCTTGAGTGATGATGGTCATTCTTCTTTGTTGAGCCTTTGTATATCTCTTTTGTTCTTAATTGTAGTATGCTTTGGAGATATGTTTGCTCAGATGTTAACTTTGATAGCTTTGAGAGTTAGGTTACTTGGGTAACTGATCTTCAGCGTCTTCATAGGATATATATAGTCTCTGAAGAAAGTATCCGTTGAGATGTATCCGTTTTGAATAAGATTTCGTTCCAACGGGATTAAGACATGATCCGGATTTCGCGGGATTCTGAAGATCTGAGGACTGGCAGTATTTAAATACTTTATCCTTGAGTATTTAAATACTTCTTTGTTCAACGGGACTTGACTTGTGTTCCTTCTTGTCCTTTTGTGAACTGTATGGAAGATAATCGTATTTTGAGCATCGAGAGTTTCCATACTTGGTCTTTTACAAGTCTTCTTCTTTGTCTTGTGAGCTTCACTTATCTTTGATTCGAGGCGGGTCTTCGATCTGAGGATAAAGCCTTAAATCCTAGATACAGTTTCCTTTACTGTATTTGGCATATATGTCAAAACCTCTAAATAACATTCGATACAGGGATTCGAGTATCCCGGCTGTTTCGATACAGGGTGTTTGTTTTTCCCAACAATTTCCCCCTTTTTGACAATTTTCCAAGACTAACTTACTTAACTCTTCGAGTCTTCTTGATGATGCCAAAACCTTCTTCATGAAGCATTCTTCTTCGATGACTTCTGGCAGATTTCTTGGTCTTTTGTCAATAGGTTTGAATTAGTGACTTAGTCTACAATAATGAACTGCTCGCAGGCACGTTTGATACAGTTTGAGATTTATTACAACTTAAGCCTATGATTGGCGCGCAGGCACAATCTTACAATGTATTCTAAGTTTACAACTGAAATTTTGAACTGTTCGTAGACTAGTTCGTACAGCTTATTTTTCAATCAAGTTTATCTAACTTGAGATTCCTATCAAACAATTTTAAGTAATCATACATTAACACAGTAGATTACGAGTTGTAATCTTTCAAGATATTCAAAATGATTGAGTACAAAGTTTGCTGTTCCGAATAGAAATTACAAAAAAAAAAAAATAATATACATAAATTTCAGCTCTTTATCTATAATCCGCATGCCTCCATGGTCTTTTTCCTTGTTCATTCTCGGTGCCACGCGACCAGTTTTGAAGAGAATCATTGCCTCGTTCCTGGTAAATCGCTCTTCCTTCATATGATCGATCAAAGGCAAGTATCCAATCTTCTGGATGGGTGACCCGATCTCCTCTTCTATGTTTGGATTTCATTTCGATTTGGAGAGGGAGTTTACCTTCTTCTAGCATCTTCGAAAATTTATCTGCCGCTTCCGCTAACGTTTTATAATTTTTGAAGATGGCGGATTCCCTGATGAGTCTGACAAAATATCTCATCAGTTCATTTTTCCTCCAGTGCTTCACTTCGTCGGCAGTTGGGTTGCGGTTGGTCGGCAGACGAATTTCCGAAGGTCTCTGAATAAGAGTTTGCCAAGGGACATTGGGATCATGGAATTCCGGTCTGGAGCCTGAAATTTTAAAACTTTGGGATGGAGGTGCTAGCTTGTTCAATTCGGCAGTGATACTGTTCTGAGCAGCCTCAAATTCCCTTTCTTGTTGCAGCCTTATTCTCCTTGCAGCTTCTCGTGCCTCTTCCCCCTTTTTGGCTTCATCAAGACTTTGCAGGATTTCAAGAGCGGCGTCCTGTTTGGTCTCGATGCTGGTCATTCTTTCAACAAGGGAGGAAAGAGTCTGCGACATTTCTTGAATGCATTTGTCGTGAGCACGCAGTTGAGAGCTGTTCTCAATCATTGCACAAGCGGTCTTGGCTTCAGCTATCCTTGTCTTTGTAGCTTCCTCCTTCAGCAGTTGCTCCTGCTTATCTTCCATGATCTTCAAGGCTTGCTTGAAAACTTCTGGCAAAAGAATGAATGCGTCGACAACTCGAGATACTTCGTGTTGAAGAGTGGTCATTTCTTCGACGGAAGAGGTGTGCATCCAATTCAGTGCCTTTTCAACGGAATATAGAGCGTTTACTGCATCTTGGATAAATACAGTCTGAAGGCCAAGAGCTCGCAGGCGCTCTTTTCGTGCAACAGAGATCGGAGAGTCTGGTTCGGCAAGGTCTGCAGCGCCGTTCAACCTTCTTACATTCACGGATGGACGTGAAGTAAGTTGGACATCCTCAGGTTCGTTACCGTCCTCGGATTCCATTGTTGAAGGGGCGGGAGCAGCTTCCTGTGGTTCGGCGACAGTTGGTTCAGAAGCGTCCTGTGGCGAAGGTTCTTCGGCAGATATGGATGCAGGAGGGACTGAATCCTCCTGTTGGCTTGCAGGAATAGCTTCTTCGGTCGCAGCAGGCTCGGTTGCCTGTTCCAAAATTTCTTGAAGTTCCTCGACTGGAGGGACTGATTCCTCTTGGTCGGGAATGTTATCGGGCTGTGGCGAAGGGGGATTGGCTTGGTTAGAAGGCCCTTCGTCATTTCTGGGTGGAGAGGCGTCTCGGGCTTCAGCCTCTTCACGACTCATTCTCAGACCTGCTTGAAGAGCATCGTCGTCGTCGTCTGAGTCATGATCGTCGTCATCTTTTGGATTAATGGGAGAATCCTTTGACTTCTTCTTTCCTTTCCTCCTGGCGTCAGATTTGTGCAGTAGGTGGCTTTCAATTAGATCCTTGCAAGAGGCGTTGTCCCATCGAAGCAGGGCCTCAATTTCAGTTGAGTCTGTTACTTCGGAGACGAATCTCTCTTCGTGGCTCCATTCGCTCCAGTTGTACAGTGTATCGTACGGAGCTAGCCTATAGCCTTTCCATTGCAGGAATCTTTCGTACGCGTGTTCAATTTGAACCGAAAGAAGTGTTTGATTTATGATCGAGTCAGGGGAGGGACTTCGAATGACGTCTGGAGACGCTATTTCGAGGGATTCCGGTACAGGTATGGGATCCTGTACGGAAGATGGACTCCTTGCAGGGGATGGTGCCCCGAAGGATGATGGATCCTGCACGGGTGTGGGATCCCGCAGAGGAGAAGTAGCTTTTGGCTCCGAATGGGCAGCCGACTCGCTAAAGTCTTCAGCATTGGCAGATGTCTCTATATCCGTCGTAGCCGCCAAAGGCTCGGGATCTACTGTCGATACAGTAGGAGACACCTCTTCCACAGGGGTTGGGCCCTGGGGTTCTTCATCAGTGGGTTGCGCCACGGGCGAGACATCCTTGGAGTGCTTGGCAGATTTGATTTTTGAGAGCCTCCTGAGTCTCTTCTTGGGCTTCTCACCAGCAGAGTGTTTCTTGCTGTGAGATCGCTTTCGCTTCTTCTTTGAAGATTCCATTTCTGGGACCTTCACGGTTTCATCTCTTGGGTTGGCAGAAATTGGCATGTGCCTGGTTCTCGGATGGTTGCAATGCATTGTGCTCTGGTTATACGCAGTGGGCTTGACGCCTCCTAAGTATATCCTCGAGCTATTTTTCTTGGCATCGGCGGATTGCGTCAGTCCGCACTTCGTCAGGATGTAGTTCAGCATTAAACCAAATGATTTCTTTTGGGTGGCAGGTTTGCACACCTCTTCTTGAAGACGTTTCAGAATGATTTGGCACCAATTGACCTTTTCACAGGTTAAAATATCTACCATCATCCTGAACCTTAAGTTCGTGCACATCTCGAACGCACCGGTTCGGTTTTCAATGATCCTGGAGCAAAAGTCATGAAGATAGACAAAATGAAGAAGAAAATTTTTCTTGTGACAAGTAGTTGTCACCATATCAACCACTTTGGACCCTGTAAATAGTCCATAAAACTTAGTAATAAGCTCTTGAGACCCGAACGTCTCAAGTTGGTCCATGGTCAGGCCATCGGCGGGCAGCCTGTATATTCTCTGGAGTAGATCGCGATTGATACAGATTTCCACTCCTTGGACTGTTGCAGTGATGTCAGCAACATGTCCTCCCTGGGCTAGTGACAGAAAACGGACGGCGGCGTTGAGGTAGAATTCCTCAACCAGATGGGCGTCGTATTTGTCGGCGGTCTTGCTCCCAAGGCGATAGAGGCCTTGTTGTTCAAGACGAGTAATGATATACTCCATCGGTTCGGTGTCGTTGATTTCCGAGATAATACGCTCCATGATGACAGGTTTCGAGAAGATCCGGCCATCAATGATGTTGGAGGATTTCTTCAGAACAGGGGAAGAAGATTGACCAGCCATTGATGTTTTCTTAAGAAATAGGGTGCAAGAAAACAATCGAAATTCGCAGTGACTATGCAGAAAATATGTAGGCTGTTTGCTTGAGAACTCTTGTAATTGCAGAAAGCGTAAAGAGTCTCTAATGGCAGATACAGTCCTTTTATACTTGGGCGGCGAAATAGGGTTTTGCAGAGTACGAATGGTCAGATTTTAAGGGATGGGAACCGATTTTGAAATCAACGGTCAAGATGGATTGAGTGTAACTGGTACGCTAATCCATTAAAAGGTTTTAAAATACAGCGGGTCCCACTTCTGACATAGGTTGATACCCTAAATGCCTAAAACGGCGGTTTAAAAATAATAAACAATTTAAAAACATCGCGGCTTTTGAGATTCATTGTCCAGATGTCGTGTAAGGCATTTAATGAACATGACGTTTGACATAAAAACAGGCACGTGGACAAAAATTATTTTAAAAAGGAAATAATATTATATTATATACCGAATCGAAATCCTATAGCATGTCTTGTTCTCCGCGTCGATACAGCGTTCCCCCTTAAAAAGGTACTGATAGGTTTTAAATTCCATACAGCAATATTTGGATTAATGCTGTATTCATGGGTCCTACAGTATTCCCCCTTAATTATTGCACACACCAGCTGTAGGATTCATATGCGTTCCCTCGCTACAGTACTGTATTGATGATTCTGAGTGTACAGATAATTAATGTTGGATACTGTATTCACGGGTCTTACAGCATTCCCCCTCAATTGTTGAGTAAAAATGGTAAATTTACTTACAGGGAGTCTGGCTGTAGTATTCCCAATTCTGTTCTGAGCATGTTGAATCTTGCTGTTTCGAGAGGCTTGGTGAATATGTCGGCCAGCTGAACATCTGTATGGACTTTTTCCAGGCGAACATCCTTATTCTCGACATAATTCCTGATAAAATGATGCTTCATGTTGATATTCTTAGTGCGCGAGTGCAGAACAGGATTGTGCGTGATTGCGATTGCACTCGTGCTATCACACATGATTGGAGTCTCTCTATCATCGATTCCATAATCTGACAGTTGTTGCTGCATCCAAAGGATCTGCATACAGCAGCTACCAATGACATAGTACTGATTCAGCCGTGGAAAGAGAGTTAGCCAATTGCTTCTTACTGAACCAAGAAACGAGTCTAGGTCCGAGAAAGTGACAAGTTCCACTTGTACTCTTCCTATCTAGCTTGCAGCCTCCGAGATCCGAGTCGCTGTATCCAACTAAATCGAATCCGCCTTCCTTAGGATACCACAGTCCTGCATCGACTGTTCCTTTAATGTACTTCAGATTCGTTTGGGTGTATTGAAGTGTGATTCCTTAGGTGCAACTTGGTATCTCGCACACACTCCAACAACAAATCGGATATCGGGCTCATAGCCGTTAGGTACAGGAGCGCACCAATGAGCTTCTGTAGAGTGATTGGTCAAACGGCTTTCCGCTTCATCAAGACTAATTTGCACGGAAGTGCTCATGGGGTTGGCGAGGATTTGGAAGTGTTCATTCCAAATTTGTTGAGAAGCTCCTTGCCGTATTTCTCTGGTTGATGAATATACCGTAGGCAAATCGCTTTACTCGCAAACCTAGGAAATAACTAAGTTCCCCCATCATACTCATTTCAAATTTGCTTTGCATGAGATGTGAGAACCTTTGACATAGAGCAAGGTTAGTTGAACCAAAAATAATATCATCGACATAGATTTGTACCATTAGAAGGTCATCACCTTCCTGTATCTTGAACAAGGTTTTGTCCACAGCACCTTTCTCAAATCCGTTGTTGGTGAGATATTGGGACAGGGTTTCGTACCAGGCTCTAGGGGCTTGTTTAAGTCCGTACAACGCTTTTCTTAGCCTGTAAACTAGATCGATACCGTCTGTGTTGGCAAACCCTGGTGGTTGTTCAACATAAACTTCTTCTGCAAGCTCTCCATTCAGGAAAGCACTCTTGACGTCCATTTGGTATACGATAAAACTCTTATGGGCGGCAGAGGCTAAAAATATCCTAATGGCTTCTAGTCTCGCTACAGGGGCGAAGGTTTCATCATAGTCGATTCCTTCTTCCTGACAATAGCCTTGTGCTACTAGTCTGGATTTGTTCCTTATGATAAGTCCATTTCGATCCTTTTTGTTTCGAAATACCCATTTGGTTCCTATAACCGATTGGTGTGTCGGTCTGGGTACAAGATACCATACATTGTTTTTTTCGAAACCGTTAAGCTCTTCTTCCATAGATGTTATCCAATGAGAGTTGTTAAGAGCGTCTATGGTCGAAACAGGTTCGGACTGGGCTAAGAATACAACGATAGTGCACATATCGAGTCTCTTAAGTTCGAATTGAGATTTCCATTCAGGAAACTGTGAGACTTCAGCATTAGATTCTTCTTGTGCACAAAGTACATTTCCTTGTGTACTCTGTATTCTCCTACGAGTAGAAACACCAGCATTAATGTTTCCAATGATCAGCTCTTGCGGGTGATCTCTCAACCATCTTCGGTCGGGTTCTAGTTCAGGATCCCGTACTGTATCGAAAGTTTCTGTGGGTACAGCTTCACATGCAGTCACGCCTTCATCCACATCGATTCTTACAGCTGCGAGGTTGATTTCTAAATCAACGACAGGTTCTATGGGTGTAGGTGGATCCAAGATAGATAGATGGTGAATGTCCTGAGTGATATCATCTACTCCTGTAGGGTCATGGTGTGGTTCGTCGAACACTACATGAACTGATTCCTCGATCGTCAGCCTCCTTTTATTAAAGATTCTGAAAGCTTTGACGGAGGAGTATCCTACGAATATTCCTTCATCTGATTTTTCATCAAAGGTTCTAAGTTGGTCCTTCCCATTGTTCAATACATAACACCTGCATCCAAAAATGTGAAAATACGAAACTAATGGAGTTTTGTTATTCCATACCTCATAAGCTGTTTTGTTGTGGTGCTTGTTGACGATACATCGGTTTTGAGTGTAGCACGCTGTATTGGTTGCTTCACCCCAGAAACGCTGTGGCAATTTGCTTGGGGCAATCATTGTCCTTGTTGCTTCTTTCAACGTCCTATTCTTTCGCTCGGCAACACCATTTTGTTGAGGTGTACGGCAAATTTGAGTATTCGTGCTGTATTCCATTCTCCGAACAGTATTGCTCTATAAAGCGGTTAGTAAATTCAGTACCTCTGTCGGAACGAATGCACACGATACTCGATGCTTTTTCATTTGCAACTTTCTCAGGAGCTCGGGCAGCCTTGATGTTGTTTCCTTCTTCTTGCTAAGAAAGATCGTCCAAGCATACCTGGAATAATCATCAACAACAACCATGCAATATTTCTTACCTCCCAAACTTACTGGGTCTACAGGACCGTAGAGATCCATGTGTAGCATTTCTAACACTCTTTGGGTTGAAAGGTAGGATTTGCTTTTCAGGGTTGACTTGATTTGCTTGCCTTTCTGGCATGGTCCGCAGACGCTGTCCTTCTTGAATGACACAGCTGGCAAACCTCTAACCATACCCTGTCTTGAAAGCTTGTTGATAGTCTTGAACTTGAAGTGAGACATCCTCTTGTGCCATAGCCAGCTAAGATCTGCAGTGCCTTTGGCAACAAAACATGGAATTGAGGAGCTCATAGGCTTCCAACAAGAATGTACATATTACTCGATCTCGCTTCTGTAAGCACAACTTCCTTGGTTTGGGTGTTCTTGACTCTACAACGATCTATATAGAACTTCACCGAGAACTGTTTATCACAGAACTGGCTAATACTAAGTAGATTATACTGTAAGCCTTCAACATATGCAACATCGGTGACCTTGAATTTACCGACAAGTAGGTTTCCTTTCCCTCTTGTTCTTCCTTTAGACTTATCACCGAAGCGAACTTTCGGACCGCGACCTTCTACAAAATCAGATAGCTTGCTCCTGTCTCCGGTCATGTGACGAGCATCCACTATCGAAGTACTGTATCCTCCTCTAGAATGTCCTGTAACAAAGAAATTATGTAGGAATAGTTCCCCGTTGATTTTTGGGTCCATATATGTTAGTTCCTTTAGGTACCCAAACTTTCCCGACAAAGAATTTGTTTATCGTAGGATGTACTGCACAAGATTGCGATATCTACGGGGGGCATATCCGTAGTTGTTATAATCATGATAATTACTATGCATGTAAAATTCAGGGTTATTATTATTATTCCAGTACGAGTGCCGTCTAGGAGGTGGAGCCATTTTCCTAGGCCTAACAGCTTGTCTTCTGGGTCTCCAGTTGGATTCCCAATGCTGTTGTTGATACTGAACTGGCATCTGCTGTCTTGAGGGATAACGAGGCTCCTGTATCCAATACCTAGGCGCACTGTACTGAGTGTACTGCTGTGCGGGCCTTTGGTGGTTGGATACCGTCTTCTTTCTGAATGACTGCCCGCGTTGATGATATGCTTGTGGAGCATGCTGTTTTGTACGCCTTCTGAGTGGTTGTTGGTTCCACTGTCTCGAATAGTAGAGTTGTGGGGGCGGAATTGCAGCCTTCGGTTTTCTCGGTACAGCAGGTTCCTTTATGGGACTAGGAGTATCTTCCGATTCTGGAATGTGTTCCACACTCTTGACGAACACAGTACTAGTTTTACCTTTATTCGAACATGAGCTGTATCCTAAGCCACTTTTATCATGAGCATGTTGCCCAGTGCTCAGAATTTCTTCCATTCTTTTGGACGATTTTTCAAAAGACTTCAGAATGGTCTCAAGTTCAGTTTCTCGCTTTTCAAGAGTTGTAATTTGGGTTTGTAGTAGAACCAAATCATTTGTCTTTCTCTCATTATGGGTTTTAATTGCATTTAGTTCATGAGCAAGTTGATGATTGCTCTCCATGAGTTTTTCAAAATCGACCTTGCTGGTTTCACAATCAAGAGACATATTTTCATAGTTTATTTTCAGCAAGTCATTTTCATCTTTCAGCTCTAGATTTGTTAATGAAGTCAGTATATTCTCGATTTTAGAGTCTCATGGGCCTTTTGAATGTTTTTGAATTCATTCATCATATTTTCAAAGTATGAGATGCATTAGATGGAATAGCCGAGGTTGAACTTACCTCATCGTCCGTCTTCACCTTCTCGAACATCTTTGGCCATAAAGCACATGTATGCTTTATCATCGAACTCATCGCCGATGAATCACTTTCGATGACCACCGAAGACATTCTCACGATTTGGATGGTGTGGGTGAGGCTTCGATTCTCCAATCGGGGCCTTGAGCTTGTCTTTCCAAGCACGTCTTCTTTCATCTCTCTCTTGTTGCTCGGCCTCGTGCAATATTTGGACTTTGGGATGAGGACATTTGTTTGCATAATGGCCTGTTTCTCAGATTATAGACAAAGTTAGCATCACTGATGATGTTTCTGCTTACCTTGTTGATGTGTTTGGGCTGTAGGAGTCTTTCCAGATCGCTTGATGAACTTTTGAATTTATGCATTAGAAGCGCCATTTCATCTTGGGACGGGATGTCGTCGTCATTGTCGGCCTCTTGTGACCGTGCTTCGACGAGCTAGGCATGCCGTGTCGATTTCGATACAAGCAGAGCCGTGACCTTTGAAGGAGATTCTTCGCTTTTCTCTTCACAATGTCATACTCAAAAGCTTTAAGGTCGAGAAGAGATCAAAAGTGGATATTTCATTAAGATTACAGGATACACGCATAGCCGTGGTCTTAATGTCCCATCTGGGCCGAGAGATCTGAAAATTTTTAAGTTCTTCTCCTTTTGGGTGTAAATCTTGCCCAACGCTTCAAGTTCACCAACAATACCAAGAACTGAGGTCAAGTTCCTCAAGTGTTTCCGTTGGTTTCATTTCAAAAGATTCAAATTGTTGAGTAAGTTTTGAAATCTTGTTTTCTTTTGAGAGCTCGGTTCCTCACAAATTAACTTGAGTTTATCCTGCATTTCTTTGGTCGCTTTTGCACTCTTTACCTTTGAGAATGTGCCTTTGTCAAGAGTGACAAATAACGCGTTCTTAGCCACGTTGTCGAGATTTGCTCGCTTCCTTTCATCGGTTGTCCATTGCTCGCGTTCCTTCGAGCATTTCAGATGGGCTTGGCCCTCAATCCTTGCGGCCGGATTGACCTTCATGATCTTGATCGGACCATCCTGTATAACAAAATCATCTCGCCGCATTGCCGCAAGATGAGCTTCCATTCTAATTCTCCGTACAAATTCGTTATTAGAGAACATAGGGACTTTGTTAATCATAGAAGTATCCATACCGATAATATAGGAATGAAAGAGACTGTTTTGAAAATAAGTGATTTGAATCGATTCGGTTAAAAGAAATACGACCGATTCTTTTTAGAATCAACCGCCCGATACCACTTGTTGGCCACTTAAGTATACCGGATACGCTTTGGAAAATAGTTTAAACAACAAACCGCATTGGAATCTAAATCGAGTGCGTAGCGGAAGTCTTGGATACGCTTAGTTGCCGTGGATACAGCAACGAAGTATTTGGTGTATACTTAATATATCACAGTAATTTAAAACAGTAAAAGCTGAAGGTAAATGACACAGTAATTTAAGTGGTTCGAGGTAAATGCCTCTACGTCCACTGGTCCTCCACACAGGAGTAAAAAGTTTATTATAATTACTGAGTACACAACTACGTAATTATAAACAAACCTATCGTTGTATCGTTCACACAGATTGATACAAAGAATGTCACTTTCAACCGTTCACACAGATTGGTTAAAGCTTTCTTCTTGACTAGCTTCTTCACACACAGTTCCAAAGCTTCGTCCTTATTCATCCCACACAGGTCAGAATAACTTGTTGAGTTCACACAGAGCTCGGTTTTTACACAGAGGTAAAAGGTAGGTAACCAGGTAAGAACAGCAGCTTTGAATATGAAGTTATTGAGCTGATGATGGCTGTTCTTGCTGTTGAGCACTGTATATCTCTTTTGTTCTTAATTGCAGTATGCTTTGGAGATATGTTTGCTCAGATGATAACTTTGATAGCTTTGAGAGTTAGGTTACTTGGGTAACTGATCTTCAGCGTCTTCATAGGATATATATAGTCTCTGAAGAAAGTATCCGTTGAGATGTATCCGTTTTGAATAAGATTTCGTTCCAACGGGATTAAGACATGATCCGGATTTCGCGGGATTCTGAAGATCTGAGGACTGGCAGTATTTAAATACTTTATCCTTGAGTATTTAAATACTTCTTTGTTCAACGGGACTTGACTTGTGTTCCTTCTTGTCCTTTTGTGAACTGTATGGAAGATAACTGTATTTTGAGCATCGAGACAGTTTCCATACTTGGTCTTTTACAAGTCTTCTTGTCAGTCTTGTGAGCTTCACTTATGCCGATTCGAGGCGTCTTCGATACAGGATAAAGCCTTAAAGCCTCGATACAGTTTCCTTTACTGTATTTGGCATATATGTCAAAACCTCTAAATAACATTCGATACAGGGATTCGAGTATCCCGGCTGTTTCGATACAGGGTGTTTGTTTTTCCCAACAAAGACCTTCGTCCGTCAAAATCCACGAAAACCGGATCTCAAAGCAGTGCCCATGTGTAGATCCGCAAAAGGTGCCGCATAACATGGATCGTTGACCACATCCTGTCACCATCTTCTAACCTACCGACAGACCCGCCGAAAGGTACAAGGTGGGACCGCCCTTGACAGCGACTCAGACGCGTGCAGACTTCTCATTGGACCGCACTGCTGGCTGCCAGCAACTCCTACAGACTTTAAGGAGACCAGCCCATGTGCTAAAAGACGATCGCCCGCTTATTATAATACAGCAAAGGCGATCCCCAACATCTCCCAGTCTTATAAATAGAGAACCTCCAGCAACTGGAGAAAGGTTGGAAAATCATTCCGAAAAACATCCACAAAGGTTCTCCTCTCAGTTCAGAGAAAACGCTCAAATACATACACTCTTCCAGGATCTCGGCTTCCTCTCTTGAATCTACCTCAGTATTTCTCTCTCAGCACCTCTCATCCAGAAGACGGTCGGCAGAGGCAAGAACTCCTTGCAGTACAGATTCAACGAGACTCACAAGCCCAGGAGCTCAAACATACAGCTAAAACACACCGTGAGAGACTGCCGATTTCTCACGGTCGTCACAGCTCATCAACCTTGTTACAAGAACTCACAGAGCATCATATCTGGTTCTTCCGGTAATCTTCACGCTCAATAGCTAAGATAACTAGGGTCTTTACACTCATTGTAATTGTACTCCAACATTAATACTTGTACCCCAGAATATTTGTATTAATAACATCTTGCGAGAGCATTCAAGCCCGGGACTAACAACCCCGGCATATCTTGTGTTATTGACTTTTTCCACGGAAATGCTCTTGCACTTTGTTTGCTATCCATCCATTCCAGCAATATCTATCTTCGGATAATATATTGGGTAGCAACATTTTGTAAGGTGATACTCAAGATCAACTAGTGTTTCCAATTTTTTTTTAAAAGGTGGTTTTCTTTTTTAAAACCTATCTTTCCTGTGTGAGACCCAGGAGCGCATGTACGATGTTAGCATTACCGTTAGTGGTGGTGTTAGCTTGGAGTCGTTCGCCACACATTTGTTGTGTTAGCCCTCTGTGAGAGGTGTAATGGTGGTATTGAATGTTGTCGCTTTGTGATGATTTGTGTGTTATCGCACCCGTGCGAGCTGTTGGAACTTGAGTTTACATGATTGTGTACATACGTGGTTGTTTCGTGATGTTTAATAATCATATGCTGGATATCATTCGGACCGCTGAGGTCGCCGAACGATACCGTCGTTGCTGTGGTATTTGTATGTGTGTTGCTTTACGATGGAAATCGTTGTAAGTGTTGCGTGTTATGATTTCCTGTTGTGCTGAGTGGTTGCTTATTCAGTATGCCGAGGGGCAGAGGTCGTGGTCGTGGCGACCGGGTGTGTGATCGGGATCATGCTGCTGGTGATGATATCGGTATCGGTGTTGCTACTATTTTACAGCAGGTAGCTACATAGATGACTCAGTTGACTCAGGCAGTTCAGCGCATTACAGATGTGACCCAGAACACTGGTGCAAATCAGTGGCTTCGGGAAGTAATTCGTATGAATCCCCCTCGATTCGCCGGTGTTGCGGATGTGTTGGGCTGGGATGGTTGGTTTTTCCAGTTGGGAAAGATATTCGAGGATGTCGATTGTCCTGAAGAGCGGAAGGTACCTATTTCTCAGTACCTTGTTGACAAAGATGCCGCTAATTGGTGGGAAGCTGTTAAGCCTCGTGATCGTGATGTCACGTGGGCGGAGTTCCAGGCATTTATGGAAGCTGAGTTCTGTCCGAAACCGATTAGAGAGCAGATGATTCACGAATTTTAGTTGGCAGAACCGTAAGATATTTCAGTGTCACAGGCTATCATCGACTATAGCAAACAACTCAGTTATATGCAAGATAGGGTAAGAACCGAGGAAGAGAAGATCTTTCACTTTGACAGACGAATGAAGCCAGAGATTCGCATGTATAAGTCGGGACTCACTTGCACTTCGTTGAGGGACTATCAAGATTGAGCCTTAGCCCATGAACTAGCCTTGTTATCGTCGGAGCGTGTGCCCGAGTCGAAGAAGCAGAAGAAGTCCGATGACCTTATGGATAGTGCAGGAGTTGGTGTTTCTAGTTTGCAACGTCGTAGTCCTTCCGCTGTGAATCTCCATCGCTCGATGCGTGGGACTAAGAGTTCAAAGTCGTCTGCTTTGACTCCTGGTAAAGCCATAAGGTGTTTTAACTGCAATGTGTCGGGGCATGTTCGTGCACATTGTCCTTCTCCGCTAGTAACGTGTTACAAGTGCGGGCTCGAGGGACACTGGGTTCAGTTTTGAGAGTTGGTCACCGAGCCGTCCGAGGCGCGGACCTGAGCAATGATATCAGAACCGACTCTGAGGAGTCCCTGAGGGGCTTGTTCTAGCACATGTATGTTATGTTATTTCCTTACTTGTTGTTTTGAATTTCGGAGATTAAGTTCTTTTATTCGAAGTGGATCGAATTTTGAACTTCTGTATTTTCGACTCTGTCAACTCATTTATGTTCATTGATATTTTCTAAACTTGTCCTGTCCCTTGCTTTTGTTGATCGAACGAGTGTGGTTTTTGAGGATTTCGGCGTAGTCCGAACTGTTTATGACTGTTTTTGTGGATCGTTTTGTGTTTATTTTCTGTTTTCTTGACTGTGCACGTTTTCTTATATTTGTACCTCCTATTTTGTGATTGTTCGGATAATTGACTTGATTGTATTATCTATTTGACGACGCTTGTCACTTATTGGTTTTATTATGCCTCTAGCTGTGGCATTGTGTTGGTCGGCGTGGAGCGTGTTTTCACGCCGTATATTCCTTTGCGTTGCTTGTAACGTTTCGCCGTTAGGCATAAGTTAGGCGTTTCTTGTATATCTCGTTGAGTTTTCCTCGCGGGATATTGCTTCTCTCTACTTGTTTTAAGTTTCGGGACAAAACTTCTTTTAAAGAGGGTAGTATGTAATATCCGCAATTTCGATTTCTAGTAAATATCTTTTTTTTGGTGGGAGTATGTTTTGATGACTCGTTTGTGACCGTTCCGTCATTTCGAGAATGACTAATTCTACACTTTTTGACATCCGAGTTCATTTCGGTGTCGTTTTGTTGAGTTTCGTGTTTCTTAGCGGCTTTTCCGCACTTGAGTCCGATTCTTGAGGACCTCGTTAGAAACTGCTGTTTCGAGTTTCCCGTAAGTCCGTTTAACTTTGTTAGATGTGTTGTGAACTTCGGTTTGGTTATTCGATCACGTATCGTGATTTTGGGCGTTTTGGGCCATTTTATAATTTACCCAAAGTTGTGAGTATCCCCATTCGTAATTGTTGTCTTGACCCTTTTCATGGTCGCGTGTGATTAATTGTTTCATGGTATTTCATCTCGGATCGATGATGTTGTCCGCAAGCTTTTCGTCGTGTTCGTTCCGTGCTTTTTTGAAAACCGAGTCGTAGGGTCATGGCGGCTGGGCACTGGCCGGACAGGTGCGGCAGGCATTGTCGTGAGTGCTGGGCGCTGGACGGGCAGACGCGACAGGAACTGGCATAGCGCGCTACTGCCGGAAAGCTGCGCACGCTAGCTCGGCAAGAATAGCGCACGTTATTCGGTCGGCCAGCGCACGCTATCGGGCTGGGCAGAGAGGTTTCTGGAGTTCTGGACTCGGGGAGGATCGGCAGGTAGCGCACGCTGCTGTCGGTCGTGGCGCGCGTTAATCGTCATGTGTAGCGCATCCTGTCGGCCGACTAGCGCACGTTACCTGGCCGAGCACTTTAGTCCAGAGGGTTCTGGACAGGTCGGCTAACACGCGCTAGCGTCCGCGCAGCGCATGCTATCGGGGTCGGGCAGACAGGTCCTGGTCGACAGGTTGGGTCAACAGTGCCGGGTCGTGTGGGACCTAGCCGAGGGTTCTGGGCTGATACTGGCCGATAGCGCACGCTATTCCGGAAGGCTAGCGCACGTTAGGCCGCACCAGTATAAATTTGGCTGAGCAGTCATATTTTCACCCGTTTTTCATTTCTATCTTCTCCTTTCCGCGGCTGGAGGCTTGGTGATCAAGGAGACATATTGTCAAGCAATTAATCCACGAAGTTCTAGAGCTTATATCATTGATTAATCATCCTATAACATCCTTTGATCCAGCGAATCAAGGTTAGATTTCCTAGAACCCTATCTTTGGGAAATTTTGGGGTTTTTGGGTTTTTGTCCAATTTGTTCCGTATTGTTGATTAATCAATGATGGGTATGATTAATCTTAGTATTATAAATGTGTTTAATATCATTTAATCCATTGTTCTTCTCCAAATCAAGGTATATTTCTTGATTTTCCTTCGACTTGACTTTTTGGGGGATTTGTCCTTGATTTCGTTTTCCATCCGTTTTTGATGAATCGATTGTTTTAAAGTGATGTTTTTAAACATATCCATATTTCAGTAGGGAATTCCATTTTCATGTTTTTGTTGGGTCGATTCGTGTTCTTGACCGTTTTGGGGGAAACCCTTGAACTTTCGTCGTTTGTTCCTTGAATTCAACGACTTTAGGTCGTGCTATGGAATTCACTTTCATTGTTGTTATTGTTGTTCATAGTTTATTATCGTGGGTTAGCGTTCGGTGGAGTCGGCGGGTTCGTAGTCGGTTCGTGCCAACCGACTTCGGTCGATTCTTCGCGTTGTGGTTATTCAAGGCAAGTATCTTGCCCATACGTTTCATGTTTCGTAGGCATAATTATTGGTAAATGATTTTATGTAAAAATACCGATGGTTAATGAATGTTAAAAAGTATCGGTATGTTCTCGATAAATGTTGTCTTTTAACGATAACTCGGATGCTTCGTGAATAAGTGTGTTTTTGGCCTATGTGTGTTAACTTCATTTGTTGAAAGACTTATGATCACATTTAGTGAATGTAACCGTAATCAATTACCGAGGATTACATGTTGTTATGTGTGCGTGTTCGGTGAAGATGTGACGGGTGATATTGGTTGTTACTCCTTTGACAGGAGGTTGTGATGCTTAAATGTTGCTTAGCTTGATAGTTGATTATTGTTGTGTGCTTGTTTTATATGATGTGCCTCCGGGTAGGATCTTTGAATCTCCGGGATCCATACTTGCTAGTATGGGTCAGGCGTGACCGTAGGGTTATCCATCAGGTATGTCTTGCGGGTACTCCAAGGTTCGTGGCTGTAACACCCCCCAAGACATTCAGGGCATATTACAGCGCCGTGGACCCCAAACTGTGGAATCCACCAGGCTATCGTACCAAACAAGACATTCGACAACGACAAACAATCATTAATAAAACGACAATTCAAATAAAAGACTACAAACCGACAAATTAAATCTGACATCAAATCCATTTCCCAAAACGGGAACACAACATTAACAAATTCAAACAGGAAGTACTCGAGTACTTAAACCAATTTTATAATACAGAAATCCCAAAATCAGACATCAATAATAACTGACAGACAGAACACCAATAATCAACTACTGGGTAATATCATGCTTGCCCATCATCCTCGTACGGCTCGAGTGCTCGCTTGTCCCCACGATCAATACCTGAAATACAAAAAGTATTTCCCCCATTTAAGAAGTTAGCGACAACTGCTAGTGCAAGTACAATCCATTTGAACTACATTCTAATCAGATGAATATATGCGCCAAAAGTCATTTTAGAAAACGTTTTATATTCCGGAATATTTATAATGTACAATCATAAAACACATTATCTCCAACAATTATAATTCAAAGTTAACCTTGGTACGAGACTCACGGCCACCGTACCCCGCAGAACCCCGTCGTACATCCCTGGGTGGTTAACGACATTTCGTGATACGCACACACACGGCAATACGTATCGCTAGAGGCCCCGTCAGACCGTCCCTAGGTGAACATACACATCCATCCACAACAACCACGATACAACCATAATTCAAATACTAGAACATGTAAACAAATGTAAAGTACTTGCCTTTGTGACATTTTCGAAGAATCGGAAGTGAAAAACGAAAGAAAAGAGATAGAAAATGAGGTGTTGACCTCTGCCCGCTGTTTTAAAACAGCGGGCTGTTACGGTCGTAACAGGGGATACTTACGGCCGTAACATGGCCAACTTACGGCCGTAATTTCTGGGTGTTACGGCTGTAACACCCTACTGGACAGCTGCTGTCCAAACGATTCCGGACGACCCCGAAACCCGGACCTGCTATCGAACCAAAAATACGACTACGAAGAATATTCGATGACGAGTCTAACCATCACAAGAAAACATCAATCCGACCACCCGGGAATCTGAAATACGACAACGAATATGAAATTCCCTAAACTTATAGGAAATTACGAAAATGGCCCAAGTGTCCGAAACTCACGATATGACGTCGGATTGGCAAACCGAAAGTCTCAACACGACCAACTCAATCATACGAACTTGTGCAAACCAAGAAACAACAGAAACAAACGAGTTTTACGAGAATCGAACGTTCATACGGCAAAACATATCATAAAATGAAATCACGTGAAAACATCACCAAAACTCGTCCAAATGGAAAAATTCCAAGAATAAAGTAGATTCAAAATGTCGAAATGGTTACAAGCGAGTCGATAAAAATAGACATACACTAAAAATGGAAACTGCTAAAAATGGAAAGTTACGGATATTACATTCTCCCCCTCTAAAATAAAGTTTCGTCCCGAAACTTAAGAATCAAAAAGCTCGGGGTGCCTCGAACGCATATCCTCCTCTAACTCCCACGTTGCTTATTCTACTCCGTGTCTCGACCATTGCACCTTAACCAAAGGAATGGTTTTGTGCCTTAACTGTTTGTCTCGACGCTCAAAAACCTTGACGGGCCTCTTTTCAAACATAACATCTTTCTCGATCTCCACGTCTCCAAATTCAATAATATGGGACGGGTCCGGAACGTACTTCCTCAATTGGGAAACGTGAAATACGCTATGAACATGACTCAGCGACGGAGGTAAAGCCAAACGGTATGCCAACTCACCGACTCTCTCCAATATCTCGAAAGGCCCAACATACCTCGGGCTGAGCTTCCCCTTTTTTCCAAAATGGAAAACTCCCTTCGTTGGAGACACTCTCAACAGAACATGATCTCCCACCTCAAACTCCAAGGGTCGACGCCTAACATCCGCATAAGACTTTTGTCGACTCTGAGCAGCCAACATTCTCTTTCTAATCAACTCAACTTTCTCCCTCGTCTCAAACACAAGGTCTGGCTCGGTGCCAACTAGATCGGACGGCTCATCCCAACATATCGGCGATCGGCAACGTCGGCCATAAAGTGCCTCGTACGGTGCCATTTTAATCGACGCGTGCCAGCTATTATTATAAGTAAACTCAATTAAGGCCAAATGCTCCTCCAAGTCACTACTCCAGTCCAACGCACACGCGCGCAACAAATCCTCGAACGTCTAAATGGTACGTTCGGACTGTCCATCGGTCTGGGGATGGAACGAAGTGCTCAAATATAACTATGTCCCCAATGCCTTATGTACCGCCTGCCAAAAATGCGATACAAATCGGCCATCTCTATCTGAAATAATGGTCCTCGGCGTACCATGAAGTCTCACTATCTGTGCGATAAAAACACGAGCCAACTTTTCTGGACCCCAAGTATCCTTGATTCCCAGAAAATGTGCTGACTTATGTTGTGTCGAGAATTACACTCTCCGACCGGCGATCGCCTCGGAGATCGGCCGACCTAGCCACTGCCGAGCAGCCGAGGTAGAACTGCCGACCAGCGACCAGACGGCCGAGCCTTAGCCCAGCGGACAAGATAAATCGGCTAACCGAAGGTCCCAGGACAAGTCCCGGTGCCGAGCGATCGACATCAAATACGATCGTCTCTCGGTACTTGGTGACCGACTCCTGGCGACCGACAAGCGAACGATCATCTCTCGGCACCTGCCGACCGACCCTTGGTGACCGACCAATGCCGACCCTCAGCGACTGGCCGACGACGACCCTCAGTGACCAGCTAGAGACGACCGCATCATGCCGACAGTCGTCCAGTCGGCAAAGACCGAGCCTCAGGACTAAGCCCACGTGCAAGAGCCGAGACAAGATCCGCATATCACGGATCGTTGACCACACACAAGATCCGTCCACTACCGGCAGTGCCCGCCGAAAGTTGTCAGTAGGGCCGCATGTGACAGTGACTCCGGACGCGTGCTGGCTCCTCATTGGACCGCCCAGCTGGCTGCCAGCCACTGCCTTGGACTTTAGGCCGACAGCCCATGTGATCGCCCCATTATAATATTGGCCGGCAGACGATCGCCCCATTATTATAATGGCCGGAAGGCGATCGCCCGCCAGAAGACAAGGCTCCGCTGCCCCTATATATAGAAGGCTCCCTGCACTTGGATACTTCTTCATCTTCTCTCGGATTTTTGCCTCACTGAACGAGCAAAACACACATCACTTGACTTCCTCCAACTCTTGGCAACAGCTATCATTCGGTCCTTTCTTCTCCCGGCCTCTCTCATCAAGCAGACGATCGGTAGGGACGAAGAACACCGAGCTTCGCTCAAGAGCCGGATTAACAGAGTCTTTTTACACTCATTGTATTTAGATTTCTCACGTTAATACTTGTATCCACGAATATTTGTATTAATAACATCTCGCGAGAGCATTCAATCCCGGGCCTAACAAACCCGGGAAATCTAGTGTTTATTCATACTCTCTCGGAAGTGTTCCCGCAAATTGTTGTTTGTTGTCCGTCTTCCAGCAGTATTAATCTTCGGATAAATATTTTGGGCAACAACAATTGGCGCTAGAGGAAGGGGGCATCTAACCCTCAAATTTTTATTCCTACCGTCTCGAAGAACACTCACTGTTCTCGGGGCATATACTTGAAGTGACACTCACTGCGCTTCAAAGAAATCTTTTAGAAATCATGTCTTCCGCCTCCGCGTCGAAGAGAGCCGCTGACCAGCCGGCCAGACGCCTCGTTCCGTCCCAGTCCGAGCCACAGCCGATGGTGGAAGGTATCCGCCGCGGTCAGAGATGCTCGATACCGCCCCCGGACGGCGGCCCAAGTCTCTCGCTCGATCAGTTCCGAACCAATGAATAGATCGAAGAGGCCATAGCCGTCCTTCAGGAGCGACGGAGTGCTCTCAACGCGCCTCCCGCTATCACCCCCTTAGCCATCCGCCGGAAGTCCAAGCGGAAGCTCAAGGCGTTACTGGCCGAGCGATCGCCAGGAGGCTCTCGTCCGCAAGAAGAGGCGCTCGCCAGCCGGGGCACCTCTGCTGATCGCTCGGGCGTGACTCCGTCTTGGCGACCGGGCGGCCCGGCCTACGAGACGACGGAGTTTGAGTCCGTCACCAGGAGCTCGGCCTACCCGACTCCCATAAGGCAGCCTAGCCGTCTGGCTCCCCCTCGCCAAATAGCCGAGGTCGGCAGCAGCGGAGTCCGGAGATCGGTACATGATCGCCTCGGCTCCCGTTCCCAAAGCCGATCATCTAGCAACCGAGCCACGACGATGGCTGCGATGCAACGTCAGCTCGACGACATGAAGGCGCTCCTGGAATCCAGGGCAGGCCCCATGAAGACGATCGCCGAGCCAAGCGATCCGCTCGCGATAGACATCGAGCTCGCCCCTGTGCAGCACAAGATCGCTCCCCCGCAAACACCCTTGTACGAGGGGCGATCGGACCCCAAACACACCTGAGCAAGTTCAACATCTACATGACCGGGTGTGGGGCATCTGACGCGACCAGGTGCCGAATGTTCCCTATGACGCTGGACGACCTCGCCCACCGGTGGTACACCTCATTGCCACCTCGGTCCATTAGCTCCTTTAACGAACTGGCGAACGTCTTCACAGGGTACTTTGCCACCAAGGTCGCTCGACCGGAATGTCCCCATCGCATGCTGCGAATCAAGCAAGGGAAAGAAGAATCCGAATCGGACTACATCGACTGGGTAGACGAGATCATCCTCAACGGCGAGCCCGTTAGCAATGAGATCGCCCTCCACGTGGTCCTAGCAGGATTCCGTGGTCTTTCGCCTATGTTCAGGCATCTTACGAAGGACCAACCCACGACCTACGCGGTCTTCCGAGCTAAAGCCGCAGATTTCCTGGCCAGGCAAAGGCTTCTTCTTAGCCTAGGAGTACCGCGATCGGCGCCCGAGCGACGACCTCCAGTATCCCATACCGATCGCTATTATCCAGCAGAGCCGGAGGACTCGCTCGCCATCTACAGTCCACCATTTAACATGAGGGACTAAGGCTCGCGATCGCCTCCACCGCGCATCATGAAGCCATGGTCCTGGTAGTCGATGGAACCGGCTGCTTAGCCCATGCAAGGTCCCTTTCGGCCGAGATCGCCCGCCCTTCGTTTAAATACGAGGCCGGCGTAGTCTGAGGGCTCTCCGAAATTAATCAGTGGACACGATCGCCCGCCCTCAAGGATCATCATCTAACTTGGTGAACCCGGACAAAGCGACACGTGCCACTACTCCCGTCTCAACGTACACCATCGAGGTTCGCCACCTCCATGGCGGGCCGAGGTGGAAGCAGAGCTAACAAGCCGTGGAGGTGGAGTTGATTCACCCGACGCCGCCCCGCGCAAGGACTCCTCTAGACCGAGACCGCACGCCCTTCGTTTAAATACGAGGCGAGGCGCAGCCTAACAGAGGACCCTCATAATAAAGTGAGTCACGAGACACTCAATGTCTTCGCGCACCAAGACACGGTCATGGAGTCGGTCCATCGATTTCCGCGACTGTGCACGATTCCTCAAACAAAGCGAAACCGTCAAGTTTCCGAGGGGGATCGGCCAATATTGTGTTTTGCAGGTACAAGACCGAAAGATAGCTAGCCAATCGACCATGATAGCCCAAGTCCCAATCCAAAGTCAGCTCACAAGATCGCCCATCCTCATCCTTACACGATCGCCAGCAAGAACCACCTCGCCCCATGTCTTCAACATAGGAGCAAGCTGGGGGGCAATTGTTGTGTCGAGAATTACACTCTCCGACCGGCGATCGCCTCAGAGATCGGGCGACCTAGCCACTGCCGAGCAGTCGAGGTAGAACTGCCGACCAGCGACC
The DNA here is from genome assembly GCA_033398695.1 of Orobanche coerulescens. Taxonomy (NCBI): domain Eukaryota; kingdom Viridiplantae; phylum Streptophyta; class Magnoliopsida; order Lamiales; family Orobanchaceae; genus Orobanche; species Orobanche coerulescens. Next base: position 79,292,405 of record CM065808.1, read on the forward strand.
AGACGGCCGAGCCTTAGCCCAGCGGACAAGATAAATTGGCTAACCGAAGGTCCCAGGACAAGTCCCGGTGCCGAGCGATCGACATCAAATACGACATCTCTCGGTACTTGGTGACCGACTCCTGGCGACCGACAAGCGGACGATCATCTCTCGGCACCTGCCGACCGACCCTTGGTGACCGACCAATGCCGACCCTCAGCGACTGGCCGACGACGACCCTCAGTGACCAGCTAGAGACGACCGCATCATGCCGACAATCGTCCAGTCGGCAAAGACCGAGCCACAGGACTAAGCCCATGTGCAAGAGCCGAGACAAGATCCGCATATCACGGATCGTTGACCACAGCCTGTCAGCATCCGTCCACCAGCCGACAGGCCTGCCGAAAGTTGTCAGTAGGGCCGCATGTGACAGTGACTCCGGACGCGTGCTGGCTCCTCATTGGACCGCCCAGCTGGCTGCCAGCCACTGCCTTGGACTTTAGGCCGACAGCCCGTGTGATCGCCCCATTATAATATTGGCCGGCAGACGATCGCCCCATTATTATAATGGCCGGAAGGCGATCGCCCGCCAGAAGACAAGGCTCCGCTGCCCCTATATATAGAAGGCTCCCTGCACTTGGATACTTCTTCATCTTCTCTCGGAGTTTTGCCTCACTGAACGAGCAAAACACACATCACTTGGCTTCCTCCAACTCTTGGCAACAGCTATCATTCGGTCCTTTCTTCTCCCGACCTCTCTCATCAAGCAGACGATCGGCAGGGACGAAGAACACCGAGCTTCTCTCAAGATCCGGATTAACAGAGTCTTTTTACACTCATTGTATTTAGATTTCTCACGTTAATACTTGTATCCACGAATATTTGTATTAATAACATCTCGCGAGAGCATTCAAGCCCGGGCCTAACAAACCCGGCAAATCTAGTGTTTATTCATACTCTCTCGGAAGTGCTCCCGCAAATTGTTGTTTGTTGTCCGTCGGATAAATATTTTGGGCAACAACAACTTAGTCAGTCGGTCTACAATCACCCACACCATATTCATACCAGTCTTCGTCCTCGGTAAACCCGTGACAAAATCCATAGAGATATCCTCCCACTTCCACTCCAGGATGGGAAGTGGTTTCAACAACCCGGCTGGCCGCTGATGCTCAATCTTGACTTGCTGACAAGTCAAACACTTAGCCACAAACTGAACTACCTCATTCTTCATGTCGTTCCACTAGAAATTTTTCCTCAGATCTTTATACATTTTACTCGAACCCGGATGGACTGAGTAAGGTGACGCATGAGACTCTCGCATAATACTCTGTTTCAATTCCGATTCGTTCGGAACACACAACCGACCTCGGAATCTCAACACACCATCTTCATGAATAACAAATCCCGGGGCTTTCCCCTTCCCTACACTCTCTCGAAGCTGAATAAACATCGGGTCCTCCAACTGTCTCGATTTAATGTCATCGACCAGAGATGAAGAAATCTCAAGAGTACGCAACTGCCCGGAACTCTCTGGCGGCACAATCTCAATGCTCAACCTCATAAACTCTCGCTGAAGTCCCGATAGGGCCGTAAGTAACTCAAGCGCCCGAAGAGATACCGATTTCCGGCTCAAAGCATCTGCTACCACATTAGCCTTTCCCGGATGATAAAGGATCTCAAGATCGTAATCCTTAATCAACTCCAACCATCTCCTCTATCTCATATTAAGCTCTTTCTGCATAAAAATGTACTTCAGGCTCTTGTGATCGGTGAAAATCTGACACGACGAGCCATACAAGTAATGACTCCAGATCTTCAACGCAAATACAACTGCGGCCAACTCAAGATCGTGCGTAGGGTAATTCAACTCGTACGGTTTCAGTTGACGGGAAGCATAGGCAATTGTCCTCCCGTGCTGCATAAGTACACATCCGAGCCCTTGGCCCGACGCATCACTAAAAACCGAGAAACCCGCATTACCACTCGGGAAAGCCAAAATAGGAGCGGTCGTCAATTGTTTCTTCAACTCCTCAAAACTCTTCTATCTCTCGTCGGTCCACACAAATTTCTCCGACTTCTGTAACAACTTCGTCAGTGGTCGGGTGAGTTTAGAGAACCCCTCGACAAATCTACGGTAATAACCGGCTAATCCCAGAAAACTGCGGACCTCCTTCACGTTCTTGGGCAGTGCCCAATCCAACACTGCCTCTACCTTATGTGGGTCCACACGAACACCCTCGACTGAGATCACATGACCGAGAAACATAATCTCCCGTAACCAAAACTCACACTTTGAGAATTTCTCAAAAAGATGCTGAGTTCTCAAAACATCTAATACGATATGCAAATGACGGGCGTGCTCCTCCTCGCTCCTCGAGTAAATCAGGATGTCATCGATAAAAATGACTACATATTTATCGAGGTACTCGATAAAGACTTTGTTCATAAGCTGCATGAACACGGCTGTGGCGTTGGTTAGCCCAAAAGGCATAACCACAAACTCGTAGTGACCGTATCTCGTCCGAAAGGCCGTCTTCGGAATGTCGGTATCCTTCACTCGGAGCTGATAATACCCCGATATCAAATCAATCTTCGAGAACACGGTTGCCCCTTGCAACTGATCAAATAAGTCATCAATCCTCGGGAGCGGATACTTGTTTTTGATGGTCACTTTGTTCAATTCTCGATAGTCGATACACAAACGAAGTGACCCATCCTTCTTCTTCACAAACAGGACCGGTGCGCCCCAAGGTGAAGCGCTCGGTCGAATATACCCCATGTCCAAAGAATCCCCAATCAAGCTTTCTTCAACTCCAAAGATTTCAAGAAAGCGCCATACGGTATGGTGTCTTAGAAATCGGTGCTGCACCCGGCTCTAAATCGATGGTAAATTCAACTTCTCGGTCCGGCGGCAAACCCGACAACTCTTCTGTAAATACGTCAGGATACTCACACACTACAGGAATAGAAGAGAGCTCGACTCCCCCTTCCCCCGATCTCAAAGCGTAACACCAATACCCCGTGCAACCTCCCCGAAGAAGTCTCACCGCCCTCAAGGCGCCGATCGCACCGCTACTCCGCTTACGCCCCGCAAAAGAATGCTCGGTACCGTCAGAGGCTAACATCGAAACGGTTCTCATTCTATAATTCATGATCGCCCCATGACGGTCTAGCCAATCCTCACCCAGAATCAAATCCTCATCCCTAATATCTACCGCAATCAGATTAGAAGTCCAATCCCTCCCCGCGATACTCACAGAAAAATCTCTAATCTCACGGTCCCCCACGATGCTATCCCCACTAGGAAGTTTAACAACAAAAGGCTCACAAGCAACTAGGCAATCAACATGCAGACGACGCACACAATCCATAGATATAAAAGAATGCGTAGCACCAGAATCGAACAATACGGAAACAGGATGATCAAGGATGTGGACGATACCTGTAGCCACCGTCGCGTCAGGATCTCCTGCTCGTCTCATCTCATACACTCGGGGCGGAACAGACCCCGCACTAGAAGCTCCCCCTCTAGAAGGCTGCCCACGTCCTCGACCTCTACCAAAACTCTGCTGCGGCTGAGGAACTGTCGGTGCCTGATTCACACTTGGCTCTCCCGCAGCTGGGGCTGATATCTGAGTAACTGGAGCCTGAGCTGCATCCATACAAAACTTAGCACCATGACCCACCTGACCACAAGCAAGACACTGAATCGGAGGCCTATCACACTCACTCATCATGTGACCCGGACGACTACAGTTGAAGCATGTAGGACCGCGAACGACACCAGTAGGAGCAGACCTAGAACCGTTTACTCGCCCAACTGATGGCGACTGACTCCCGAAGACTCGCGAACCAGACTGAGCCTCCGGATACCCTCCTGACTTGCCTCCCGAAAACTGACCGGAGGTCTTCTGCTTCTTTCCTTCGGTTGCCATTCTGTCGCAGAAAACGACATCTCATAAGCCATCGCTTTATTCTGATAATCTTTCAAAGTTGTGCACCCCAGACCAGACATGTAGTGGCGCACCCTCGGTTTCATCCGCATATCAAAGTGGCGGATCTTGTCAATCTCATCTCGGACTTGGTTTCTCACATAATGCAGTTGTTGATTGTAGTCTTTGATAGCTTGAGAAATAGGAACATCTTGGGGCTTAGCCTCAAAGAAGGCTCAGATCCTCCCCTCTTTCACTGGCCATGGACAAAATTCATCTTCCATCAGATCCCGAAACTCTGCCTACGTGGCTGCCCGGTCACGCGGTTTCACCGCTTGCCACCACGTTGCTGCCTTCTTGGCGAGGAAGTACTGAGCAATGGGTACTTTCCTCTCCTCAGAACAATTAGCAGCCTCAAATACTTTCTCCATCTCGAATAGCCAATTCTCCCAACCAGAAGGGTCGGAAGTACCATCAAACTACGGAGGACGCATACGAATCACGACCTGAAGTAACTTATCATTGCCTGATCCAGTAGGCGGAACTGGGTTGGCATTAGCTTGGCCGACCATAACGGCCTGAGTCAGTAGCGTCATCTGGTTCGCTACTTGTTGCAAAATATTAGCCACTCCAACATTCTCACAAGACACGAGCTAGCATTGGTCTCGCTGACCTCCGAACTAGGGGGAACACTGCTCGACAAAGAGGGCAACGCCGAATCAGTTCCCTAGTGATCGGACATCGCCGCCCAACCGGCCGCGCCACGCCCCTACCGTCCGCGATCAAGGCTCAAGGCCCTCTACCAGCAGGAATTCTGAAGAAGTAACGGGTAAGTACAATTCAAACGCAAAACGCAACAAGATACTAAGACAGGAATAGAACAGAACAGTGAAACGAGTTAAGTTAGGAAAAACTTACGAGCACCGGCATACTGAGATGATGGCATAGCAGTGATACTGTCCCAAAAAGACACTTGACTAGACCCAAATAACCGACAGCCTAGGTATCCATAAACCTAATCGCTGATACCATATTCTGTAACACTCCCAAGACATTCAGGGCATATTACAGCACCGTGGACCCCACACTGTGGAATCCACCAGGCTAACGTACCAAACAAGATATTCGAAAACAACAAACAATCATTAATAAAACGATAATTCAAATAAAAGACTACAAACCGACAAATAAAATCTGACATCAAATCCATTTCCCAAAATGGGAACACAACATTAACAAATTCAAACAGGAAGTACTCGAGTACTTAAACCAATTTTATAATACAGAAATCCCAAAATCAGACATCAATAATAACTGACAGACAGAACACCAATAATCAACTACTGGACAATATCATGCTTGCCCATCATCCTCATACGGCTCGAGTGCTCGCTTGTCCCCACGATCAATACCTGAAATACAAAAAGTATTTCCCCGATTTAAGGGGTTAGCGACAACTGCTAGTGCAAGTACAATCCATTTGAACTACATTCTAATCAGATGAATATATGCGCCAAAAGTCATTTTAGAAAACGTTTTATATTCTGGAATATTTACGATGTACAATCACAAAACACATTATCTCCAACAATTATAATTCAAAGTTAACCTTGGTACGAGACTCACGGCCACCGTACCCCGCAGAGCCCCGTCGGACATCCCTGGGTGGTTAACCACAGTTCGTGATACGCACACACACGGAAATACGTATCCCTAGAGGCCCCGTCAGACCGTCCCTAGGTGAACATACACATATCCATCCACAACAACCATGATATAGCCATAATTCAAATACTAAAGTACTTGCCTTTGTGACATCTTCGAAGAATCGGAAGTGAAAAACGACTACGGATGATCCGAGTAGAAGATAACGGTTCCTAACGAAGAATTAACATAACTCAGTCCCAACGGACATCAAAAATCGAAAGGAATACTCCCATAACCCCAATTACAATTCACGACAATAGACATTCAATCGATACGGGCGAGGGTTTATGCAAAATCTCCCTGTATTGATAATTCACGAATTAAAATCAAGGAAAATGGATTTGGAATCACCCAATAACCACAATCGGCAAGGAATATCATAACATAATTGAACAATTCGGAACTAATCCCTAGAATCCCGAAAAAACCCCCAAATTAGACAAGTTAGGTTTCCTGAAGAAAATACCTCGGATTCGGACAAGTGAGGATGATTACGCTGATGGTGATATGCTAATACGATTCTACGGTGATGGAACACGAAGATTTATCCGATCAAAACCGAAGGAACTCGCCTCTGGAGTCGCCCCGTGAAGAAAACGAAAGAAAAGAGATAGAAAATGAGGTGTTGACCTCTGCCCACTGTTTTAAAACAGCGGGCTATTACAGCCGTAACAGGGGATAGTTACGGCCGTAACATGGCCAACTTACGGCCGTAATTTCTGGGTGTTACGTCCGTAACACCCTACTGGACAGAAGTTCTGGCAGCTGCTGTCAAAACGATTCCGGACGACCCCGAAACCCGGACCTGCTATCGAACTAAAAATACGACTACGAAGAATATTCGATGATGAGTCTAACCATCACAAGAAAACATCAATCCGACTACCCGGGAATCCGAAATACAACAACGAATATGAAATTCCCTAAACTTATAGGAAATTATGAAAATGGCCCAAGTGTCCAAAAATCACGATATGACGTTGGATTTGCAAACCGAAAGTCTCAACACGACCAACTCAATCATACGAACTTGTACAAACCAAGAAACAACGGAAACGAACGAGTTTTACAAGAATCGAATGTTCATACGGCAAAACATATCATAAAATGAAATCACGTGAAAACATCACCAAAACTCGTCCAAATGTAAAAACTCCAAGAATAAAGCAGATTCAAAATGTCGAAACGGTTGCAAGCGAGTCGATAAAAATAGACATACACCAAAAATGGAAACTGCTAAAAATGGAAAGTTACAGATATTACAGTGGCTTGTTAGCGCGATGCCGGGGAATAACTTGTGTGGTTATCCATCAAGTATGTCTTGCGGGACTTCGAGGTTCGTGGCTTGTTAGCACGATGCCAGGATACTTATGGTTGTGATTTGGTTATGAATGTATCTGTGCTTGTGGTCACGTGACTGTTGTTACGCTGACATGTGATTCGGTATGGTTTCCATCTGGGTTATTCACTCGTGTATGTTCTACGGGAGCATCTGAGGTCCGTGGCTTGCTAGCACGGGACGCGAATAATATGTGGAAACATGTTGTTATGATATGATCGGGTCTTGAACCCCGTGCTTGTGATCGGGATGGTATGATTGGGTCGTGGACCTAGCGTGTTGTTATCGTAATTGTGCTTTGGGAAAATGACTTTTGGGCTGTGTCCCTAAACGTTTTCAAAACTCCCGAGATCGTAAAATGTTTTTACAAAATGTATATCGGGTTTACCCCTATCTTTCGATTTGACCATTTTGATCAAGTGTTTTACCTCGGGAAGTATGTTTATGATTTCTAAGTCCTTATAGTATGATATGTATGGCTTGTCTTCGTATTTTATACTTGAACTAGCAAAACAGTGGAGTTTTGCTAACCCCTGAGTATTCGGGGCGTGGATGTCTGTCTTTGCATTCCACAGGGTCAGCATGGAGGGTGATGAAAGATGATCGATACTAATCACGTGAAGACCCGTGCTTTGTCGTATTGATTTAGTTGTATTTTATTTCCACTGTGATATTCTTTCCCCATTGTATGGGAGTGTGTTGTATTCGACCCCTGCGTGGGCATGTATTGTGTTTGAGTTGTACGTATTTATTGAAAGACTAAATCGGTCTACTGAGTCCTCTAGCCTTAAAGGCATTGTTGAGATGTTCGATGTTGTTACCAGCCTGATAGATCCTTGAGGAAGGGTTCTACGGTGTGTAATATCCCTGAGTGGATTGGGGGTGTTACATGTCCGAATCGGAACAAGAGTGCAATTGAGTTATACAACTTTTATTACGAAATAAGTTTGTGAACTTGGATTGCATATTATGTTACTAATCCATAATTAACTATGATTAACCGGATTACTGTTAATCAGATCTCTGTCCTCTTGTGTGGTGTGTGCTCGGTACGTGTGTGTCTATATATATATATATATATATATATATATATATGTTAAAGGAATAATACCCATTGTGTGCCTAAGTCTGTTAGTTTATGGGCTTTCCTAGATAGGATTTGGCTGAGGCCAGTTTGTATGTACTTCACCCAATTTAAGGGATCTCATTGATGGAATAATACAACACTTTTGCCCTACTTTCTTGTCTCAAGTTATTTTCCCTTCAACACGTTATCAGCACGTAGTCTCCTAACTGGAAAAAAAAAAATTCGTCCGAAAATTCTGAATTTTTTTTCCCGATTTTCTGAAATCATAAAAAAAAAATGAAAAATCAGATTTTTTTTCTGCATAACCCTAGCCTTCGCCGTAATCCCCTTCAACTGACCGACGCACCCCATCTCTTCCCCCCCACGTCCGACCCCCCCGGACGCGATTACCCCTCCCGCGACCGGTCACCTTCCACACCAGACCAGTTCGCCGCCCTCCCGCGACCGGTCACCTCCCTCACTGACCGACGCCCCCGCTCCCCCCCGGGACGCGACTAAGCCCGGCACCGAGAAAACACCACTCATGCTGCCAGAAACCCACCACAACTGCACCCCCCCACACACACATCTCTCTCCTTCTTCCATGAAAACTCGAGGAAGTAGAGAGATACTACAAAAATCGCAACAGCATCAGAAAGAAGACATGGGGAAGAACACGAGGAAAGCTAAGGTGACAGTCGACGTGGCCGTGATGGATGTCTCACAGTCATACCTCGGTGTCCGGACCCGCGCTAAAACCCTAGCACTCCAGCGCCTACAATCGATCACGCCTTCACGCTGCCGCCAAAGCCCGCCGCTGTTACCTTGAGCCGCGGTCGCGGCGCCGAGAAGCACATGCAATGCTGCACTGCGAATTGCTGGAGATGGCTGTGGTTGGGAAATTGGCAGCCGCGAAGAGTTTCTCCGGGCGGGTAGCGGCTCGGGCTCAATTGAAGGTGAGGATTCGGGAATTGAGGGCTCGTTTGGGGAGAATAACTTGGATTTTGAAGCTGGCGAAAATGAAAGGAATCAAGGCGGCCCAAACGACGATTGAATGAAGATTGCAATTTGTCAAATAAATTGACGGTATGCCTATAAAAAAAAGAATCAGATCTTTCTTATACGGTACATCAACCCGAATCCTACTATCTGCAACGTGCAATTTTACGTGCTTTAATTACTTTAGTTGCATATTTATTTTTCATAAATTTGTTTATGCTTAATTAAACCAACTTAAAGCATGATGCATTAATAACTTTAATTAAATTAAAGTGAATTGCTTTAAATAGTTTGGATTAAGATTAATTCACATGAACTAATAATTATATTGCATCATAAGAGACCTACTTGACTGCATAATACGTGTATAGAAATATCCCTAGGATTATGTGATTATATCTATAAATATACATATATTTGCATGCATATATAGATATGACATGCAATTAGGCTTTATTTTAGTAGACTTTAGAGGATTTATATCTACTGCCTAAATTCAACTCGAACCATGATAAAGTAGTTTCATTGGTCACCTTCAATAGCATCGAAAGTAATTTTGACCATATCTTGGTTCCGAAAAATAATAATGCTCCCATTATTGAAAATTTTATCATGAAAAGTACTCATGGTAAACTGTGAAAAATCATTTTCCCTTTTCTTGTATTAAGATAGCTGATCCAACTCGTCCCGAATTTGATATCTTGGACTCAAAAGAGCTTGAGTACCACAGATGGGTCTCCGATGTTAGGACCACATTGTTGTCAAGGACTATAGTGCCACAATATTTGATAACGCAGACGATGCACTGTCTGACAAAATCAAAGTTAGTGCATTAATGTTCCTTAGGCGACATATCGACCCAAGCATGAGATGAAATATCTACAGTTGAAATTCCCTAAAGAACTGTGGAATGCCCTTAAGGGCCAATTTGGTAACATTGACAAACTTTGCTCCCATAGTTGACCGTGCAGTGGAATGAAACCCGCTTGCTTGAATATAAATGGATCAACGATTTCAACAAAGATATTCTCCGCCTCAAGGCACGCCTAAATTTCTGTGGGAAGGACATCACAAAAGATGACATGATCCATAAAACTTTTTTTCACCTTCCCTACTTCCGCTCTTATACTAACGAACCAGTATAGGCTGGAGTATGATAATAAACGCATCACTACCTTCAGTAAGCTAATCAACCTACTGCAAGTAGCTGAGAGGCATAACGAAGTGTTAGTGAGCAGTAATGTCATGCCGGTTGGGACAAAGAAAATTCCCAAGGCCAATTATGGCAAAGTGAAGGATGTAAACTACCCCAATGAATAGGGGACTGGACATGATAGGCTTCGTGGTCAAGGACGTGGGGGTTCTTCCAATGTAATGTGAACACTTAGTGCTCCCGGATATACTAGCTAAGGGAACCAAATAACACCTACCCATCTTATCGCCTCTAAGGCTCGAGTTAGCAATGAATCGTGCTATCACTGTGGAGATGCTGGACATGGTACAAGAACTGCCATGCAAGCAAGCAAGTCGCATCTCACTACAAGAAATATAGAGAGTCCAAAGAAAGGAGAACTCACTATATGGAGGAATATGATCTAGACAAGTCCCCCTATGTCAATTTTCACAGTCACCAATCGTCGAATTAAGTCATACGAGCCACAGTCTATAGACCGAATCTTAGTATTATGTTTACTTTCTCGTTTACATTTGGTATAGTTGCCTCAAGATGACTGTGTTGGTGTTTTCTTTTCAATAATGGCCTGATACAATGTTGTTTCACGAACAAGATATTAATATTGCTTACGTTGGATTATTAGCTTTATTTCGAAGTACTGAATATTGCTTGAATGCTAATGGTTCGAAATTTCTCTCTGTTCTAAGGAATGAATCGAGTAGAACTTGAATGTTCTTAGAATAAGGCTTCTATTCATCGAATAAGTCGCCTGCCAAACCTCGGTAACTACGATGATTGGGTCCTCCCAACTCATCAAAGGGCGAGGTAATGCCCAATTCTTGATGCCTAAACGGCAGTCTTCTATGTTACCGATGCTCTGTATGCATCTAGAGCCCTTCGAACCTTACTTAGCTTCAACATTATACGTAGCAATGGTTTCCAGATTGAAACCCACTGTGAGAATGTAATAGAGTTTCTTTTATTCTAATGAATGTGGACGTATACGCATTTTAGAATAACTGATGAGTCGATCTAGTGGATGTACCTCACTATTATTAGGTTTTTAAAATCCTATGTTGTCACCAACAATGTGCTTTGGGACATAGACTCATATAGGCTTTAGCACGATAGACTAGGTCATCCTGGTCGAAGTATGATGATATGTATACTAAAGAACCTGTACGAACATCATTTCTTTTCGAGTGAAAATGTGGCAACAACTCAATATAAAGAATAATGTTGATGTTAATCGTGTTATATCATCCAAAGAACCAGGTGCATATCAAATTCCCACCACTTAGTGTTGCAAAGCCTGCTCTTTAGCCAAAGTAGGAGCGAGACCTTCCCATGCTAAAGAAAGAAAAGCAAACATTCCATTCTTACGCTGAATATAAGGAGAAATTTGTGGATCCATCCACTTAATATGCGGACCATTTACGTATTGATGGTTTTGATGGATTCTCCGACATATTGGTCACATGTCGCTCTCCTGTCCACTCAAACTGCTGCAGAACTTCTAAGATAATTTATAAGGACTCACCTCCCTTATCACATATAAAGGACTCGATGATGTTGGAGAGTTCACATCAAAAAGTACTTGATGTTTATTGCATGATAGAGATTAATGAATAATATCTCGTTCCATGTGCATATGCAAACGGTCTCACATAAACCACCATCAAAAGAATATGTATGATGATTATGTCATTGGTTATGCGCACCAATTTGCATATTTTGCCTGGAATTATGCAATATTGCACGCAACTTTACTTAAATCGTTCATTCTTAGACCCTTTTGCTAACCAATTAGTTTATGCGTACCAGTTGGTAACTGGATAGCTTGATTTTTGTATTTTGGACCCAGACGGACTTGAGTGCCAATTGCGCATATTTGGTTACGCATTATATGTGCCTTCTGCGCCCCACAACGCATTGGTCTTTAGAAACGATTAAGTATTCACGTTGGATAAGAATCTCCAGACGTTTATCCGCTATTTGAAACCTTCACAGTGATCTCTTTACCGCACGATTTGCGGATTGTCACTTTAATGAGACAACCTTCCCGTCGTTAGGGGGAGGAGAGAAAATGTAATTTCTCGGGGAATGACAGGAATTGTCATGGTGTCTCCACTTTGTCTCATTATGATCCCCGAACTTCACAATGTTACCGTGAAGCATAAAGAACACTCGATCTTCAGGATGTAGCAGATTCGATGCGTGATGCATTTACTGATATCGTTCAAGTGACAAGATCTCACATTACAGCTTCAAATGTGCTTGTAAGGTTAGAAGTCCCCTCCAAGGGGCACATCACCAATGAACCGGGTGATGCAACCGCACTTGGTGGAGGTGTGGTTGAGGCCGTGGCTCCCTGCGAAGGAAAGGGTGGAAGCCACATGGTTCGACTAAATACTCACCCAAGTAAGAGGTATAGTATGGCACAAATTACATGTTAACCATCAATGAACTCGTTTCATGAGATCATGCTTGATTTTATTATGTCCATGTATCATGACGAGGGGGACGCCCCGAAGATATGATTCAGAAAATCAAGAATCTCGATGAAATTATGAGGGTGTGGCCTAATCAACCACCCACTTTGATGACATGTCATGAATCATAAAGTACGATGATGTCGAACCTCGCTCAGTTGGATGAAATCAACATTGGCCTATAAGAAAAACATTCCAGGTAGAACTAGATTCTCCGACAAAGAGACAGGTATTTGGTGTAGGTAGTGCTAACCTAACCAAGTGTAAAGCCTGAAGGACATAATCGAACCTTTGTAGTAAATCATAGTGAGAATAGTAGAGTCCTAATGTACAAGGTTCACGAAGTAATGCTTCTCACAACGCCCTGGAATTGATTACGAGGAAATGTACTCCCACGTATACTTTCCGCTATTTGATTAGCGTAGTAATTTCCGAGGGACTGGAAATGCAGCCAATAGATGTGGTTACTGCGTATCTCTCTGGGGATCTAGATACGGAGATATATACGGAAGTGCCCTATGGCATTTCACTACCCAAATCAAGTAACTCCAGACCACGGAGTACGTATTCAGTTCGTTTGAAACGCTCACTTTACGGTTTGAAACAATCCGGAAGGATGTGGTATAACCGTCTAAGTGAATACTTGATTAGGAAGGGATATAAGAACGATGAAATGTGTCCCCGCGTCTTCACAAATAAGATCCGGATTCACATCGCAATGTATGTCGATGACATGAACATAATCGGTCTTGATGAAATAAGAGAAACCACCGGATACTGAAAATCTGAGTTTGAGATGAAAGATCTTGGGAAAACTCGGTTCTATTGAGGCATTGACATAGACATCGAGTTTGTGGAATTCATTCCACCGGTCTTCCTATGTCCAGAAGTTTCTCAGGCACTTTAACATGGACAAGGTAAACCCGACTAGCACCCCATGATAGGTCTAACATTTGGATGCAAAGGAAAGATCCATTTCATCTAAATGAAAGTGACGAAGAGCTTTGGGAGCTGAAATTCTCTACTTGAGTGTAGTCGCGTATTATTGTACTTAGCTCAATGTACACGACCTGCTATCACTCCTCAGTTAATCTGCTGACTAGATTTAGTTCAGCATAGACGCAATATCAATGGAATCGTATCAAGGATATCTTATGATACTTAAAAGAAACCATTGATTTGGGACTATTCTTTCCCTACAAGCAGGCAAAGGAAGCTGCTTATGAAAAGGCAAATGCTAAAGTAAATGCTGGTGCTGAAGCAACTACCACAAAGTATGTGTTGGTATGAATTGCTTACGTCTTGGAAATCAACTAAGCAAGCCCCTCTTGGCTACCTCCTTCACGACATGATTATTGCTTTGCATGAATCAATCCGTGAGTGTACATGATTAAGAACTATCATTCTACACTTGTGAGGAACTAGCGGTTAAGTACTGCCACTGATGAGCATACTTACATTTATGAACATGATGTAACTTGTAAATCCCCTTGATTGATGGAATGATCATAACGGGAAATATGTGAGATATAACGTAACATACTCACATAGGTTGAACTCTTTTCCTTAGACCAAGGTTTATTTTTCCCACCGGGTTTTGTTACTTGGCAAGGTTTTTAACGAGGCAACGATATATGAATGTAAGCATTAGGGGGAGCTAATGATTTTTCCAACTTCCGAGATTGATGTAAAGATCACAAGGAAATGGTGATTTATAAAGAAAGTTAATCACATGTGTTGTACTCTTTTCTTTGACCAAGGTTCATTTTCTCCCATTGGGTTTTGTTACTTGGCGAAGTTTTTAATCAGGCAACAACTACTTGATTGATGTACAAATCAGGGGGAGATGTAGACTTGAGGGGGAGTCTTATATCCACACCGTACGTTACACTCTTTTCCTTCCAAGGATCATTTTTTCCACAGGGTTTTTATCACTTGGAAAGATTTTTAACGAGGTAACAAGATGTACGATTTTAGGGATCGATGGAATGGTCACCTTAATAGCGCTATGATCAAATGTAACGATCATATGAGAGGATAGATTCAAAGGACGAAGTCTAAACTTGATGTGTCTAGATGCTGTACTCTTTTCCCTACGATCAAGACATTTTTCCCACTGGGTTTTTGCTTGACGAGGTTTTAACGAGGCAACATGACATGCGCTTGTAGACTAGGCACAAGGGGGAGTGTTAAAAGGAATAATACCCATTGTGTGCCTAAGTCTGTTAGTTTATGGGCTTTTCTAGATAGGATTTGGCTGAGGCCTGTTTGTATGTACTTCACCCTATTTAAGGGATCTCATTGATGGAATAATACAACACTTTTGCCCTACTTTCTTGTCTCAAGTTATTTTCCCTTCAACAATATATATATATATATATATATATATATATATATATATATATATATATATATGGGCTGATTCTGATGAGATTGGATTTTAAGTTAAAAAATAAGAGTGACCCTAGTACATAAATTTTGACTGAATGTATGGCAAGATATATTCACATGAACTTATACATAGAATGCATTGTTTTATAGTGCTTACATTTTATTGCATGAGGTGCATATTTTCTATGCATAGTCTAATTTATACTGGGGCTGGAAATTTTTGGTTTTGATTTTTTTTTTGTCAGGAACCGAACCCGAACCGAATTGTGTATTTCGGGTTCGGTTCCATGTGTTCTTTTTCTGGGAACTAAAAACAACCCGAACCAAAATTTTCGGTTCGGTTCCGATAATATTTCTTTTTTTTTTATATTTATATGTTCTTTTTTTCACCAGTTTCAATAAAAAAACTCAATTCTACGAATATTTATAATGAAAATATACTAATAATTTACTAATAATTCAGGTTTTTACTAATAATTCGTTTTTTTTTTGGTAAATTCGGTTTTTTACTAATAATTTTTCATTGTACCCGAACCCGAATCGAATTTGTAATTTCGGGTTCGGTTCCAAAAAATCAATTATTTTTAAACATCAGGAACCGAACCGAACCGAAAAATTTGGTCCGGTTCCGGCCGGTTCCATGGATTTCGGGTTGAAAACTCCCAGCCCTAATTTGTACCATAGATCACATAAAAATCGATAGTTTGGATTTATCATTATTGCTTACTCGAAAAGCCATTCTTATTTGACTCGTCTTCTCTCTCTCTCTCTCTTTCTCTCTCTCTCTCTCTCTCTCTCTCTCTCTCTCTCTCTCTATATATATATATATATATATATATATATATATATATATATATATATATATCAATACGATGTGTCTGCGTTGTATGTCTATAACATAGTGTATGTTTGTCGTGTCTATAATTAATGGTTAAATATGCTCATATTAATACTACACGCCAGCCACAGAATACACAGTAAACAACTTAGAGGAGGGTTGAATAAGCTGTATCTTTTTTGAAGTTATTTACCTTAAACCACTTAAATCTGTGTGCATTTACATTCTGTCATTTACATTTTTCATATCTGCATGTGTGATTTAAAGTATACGTATTGCAAAAACCTTGTACGCACCAAGAAAATGGGAGATTACCTACATCCACGGATCCTCCACACAGGAGTAAGATGTTTATTAAAATCACTGCGTACACAACTACATGACTTTAACTAAACTTGTCGCTGTATCATTCACACAGATTGATACAGCCGACAATAGATTTGGCTGTTCATATAGATTGGCTTGGCTCTTTCGACTTGCTTCTTTTGACACAGACCGAATTTTCGTCTTCAATGCAATTCTTCCCACAAAGGTCAAAACTAGCAAGGGCTTAGTCTACACAGGGCTAAGTTGATCTCAATGTAAAGTTTGGGTAGAACAGATTCAAACAACAGATATATGCTTTGATGAGCGTTCGCTGTAAGGTGTGCTATTTGCATTGATGACTATATATTTCTTTCCTTTGATGATGATGTATGCTCAAGGAAATATACTGCTCTTTCTTAGCTTGATATTCAGATTGTCAAAGCTAATGCGTCAGATGTATTTCGCGAAGTAATGAACTGACTAAGCAATATCCTCTTGCTTGGGGCTATTTATAACCTTGGAAATCGATCCGTTATAAATGTGGACGTTGGCCGATTGGTGAGATTGAGACAGCTCTGATTGGTGGCTGTAGAATGTTTGAATTAAAGGTGATTCGTATTTAATGCTTCAGACATTCTCTTTAACTTAGCATTAAATGCTCTTCAGCGTGTTCAGACGGTAGTCTCCTTCGACCGCATTAAATGCTGTCCTATCAAAATTAAATGTTACTTTAACCGTGAATACTTTATGAATAAATAATATTTATTTCACAATGGTTTAAAGCTTTTCTTCAGTCAAATTGATATGTGTTTTACTTTTCCTAGGTAAAACACTTACAGCAAGCTTGCTGTATCAAACTTCTTCATTTCTGCTATATAATGATGAAAGCACTGTAGGAATAGACTATGCAGGAAGATCTTTTGCTGTATGGACAGGCTGTATAAAGTTTCCTAACAGCTTCCATACTTGGAGCGAAATGCTGACTTTGAAGACCTTATGCTGTATGGGGGCAATTATCAAAACAAGGCTGTATTTTTTCCAATAATTTCCCCCTTTTTGATAATGCCAAAACTTTCTTGATATGGGTAGGATGTCTTCAAGTCTTCCGTCGAAAGATCTGATCTTCACGACTTAGTCTAAAATTTTGAACTGGTCGCAGGCAAGTTCTAAAATGTATAGGACTAAGTGCATTAAAACTTAACCTATGATTGGCGTGCAGACACAACATTACAAGATGTAATCTTAAAGAATACAACATATTCCATAAACTGTTCGCAGAGAAGTTCTTACAGCTTGAAGAATATCAAGTTTAATCATAATCAAAACAGTAAAATAGTAAGAGTAGATTGCGAGTTGTAATCTTTCAAGACGATGAAGTTTTATTTATGCTTGAAATTATAGTGCTTTAAAGAAATGAAAATATTGCATTGGAGAGCATACAGTAGGATAAAATACAAAATACAACTAACAGAAGCTAGTCCCTATAATGCTGATGCTTCCAAGTCTTGCGAGAGGGATCATGTTCGTTACTCTCCACCTGTTGATTAGGGAATCTCTACCTTGGTCTTTAGATGCTTCGTCCTTCGTAGGAGACATCGTAGGTGAGAATCTAATCTTTAGAGTGAGTTATCCGATCACCTTTTTGATGCTTAGACTTCATTTTGAGTTGCAAGGGGAGCTTTCCTTCTGCTGGGTGTTAGGAATATGCCCTAGAATGCCACTCAGAGGATGAGAGAGTGAGAGTATTGTATTGTAATTGTGAATATTAAATTAAATAAGGCATCTATTATTTCTATGTTATTGTATATCACGAGCATTGTGATTTGATATATAGAATAATAGTCCTTGCATTTGAGAGCAAACATTCCACTCCTTATGGGGATAGGAAAATAGGCATTGGAAGTGTTTAGGGCTCGAATAATTAATTGGTTAGCAGGTCGATAAAAACTTAACTGGTCAGTAAGTTTAGACAAGACTTGTATAACATGTACTTTGACATGTAGAGTGCCTGTATTCACTAAAGAATTAGTGGGAGCACACATTATAGGTATGCTAATGGTATTAGTATACTCGATCACGACTCATTTCGAACTTCTGAATCTTGCATACAAGGCAAAATGACTAAGTTACCCTTCACAGGGACTTTTGAAAGAGCTGCTAAAAAACTTGGATTGATCCATACCCATATCTATGGCCCTTTTGAAGTGGCATAAGATGGCTTTCAGTATTTCATTACATTCACTGATGACCTTACTAGGTATGGGTTCGTGTATTTAATGAAACATAAATCTGAATCTTTTGATAAATTCAAGGAATTTAAAGCCCTAGTTGAAAACCAAACAGGTAACCGTGTTAAGACTCTTCGGTCAGACCAAGGTTGTGAGTACATGAATACCGATTTTGATGATTTCTTGAAGGAACTTGAAATAATGTTACAATTTACTCCTCCAGCTACTCCACAATTAAATGGTGTATCAAAAAGAAGGAATCGAACCTTGTTGGACATGGTTCACTCCATGCTTAACTATACTGATCTCTACCAATTTATCTATGGGGTCACGCGCTCCTTACTGCTGTACATATCTTGAACACATGTCCTTCCAAATCTGTTCCTAAGATTCCACATGAGATGTGGAGAGAAAGGAAACCAAGTCTTAATCACATTAGGATTTGGGGATGTCCTGCTTATGTCAAGAAGACTAAAGTAGAGAAATTGGAAGCTAGGTCTGTGAAAGGCCGTTTCATAGGATATCTAGGGGATTCCATGGGATATGTATTCTACATGCAGGAAGATCTTAGGATCATCGTTGCTTTACAAGCACACGTCTTGGAAGATGAGTTCATTCAGGAAGGAGGCACAGGTAGAAATATTTCTTTGGAGAAATAAAAGAAACACCAATTGAGACACCTGTGCAAGATATTGGAACCGAACCTTCTAAAATACAAACACAACCTCGCAGGTCTAGTAGAACTTCTAAATTACCTGAGAGGTATGGCTATCTGCATCAAAAGGAACTAGCTGTCCATGAGATGACAGAAAATATTCAAGTGAATGATCCTTATACATACGACCAAGTGATGGTAGATGTTGACTCCACAAAGTGGTAAAAGGATATGGAAGCTGAGATAGACTCAATGCATGCTAATGGGCATGGTGTCTATTGGAAATAAATGGATCTATAAAAGAAAGACTAGTGGATATGGCAAGGTTGATACCTATAAAGGCTTGTGGCAAAAGGTTATTCCCAAAGAGAGAGAATCGATTACTTCGAGACCTTATCGCCTGTATCCCTGATTAAGTCTATTCACATGATGCTTGCCATAACAACTCACTTAGATTATGAAATGTGGCAAATAGATGTGAAAACGGAATTTCGGATTCCTCGAGGAGGAGATTTACATGGAACAGCCTAAGGGATTCATATATGAAACCAATATTCATAAAGTATGCAAACTTCAACGTACCATTTATGGACTGAAGCAAAGCTTCGCAAAGTTGGAATCTTCGTTTTAATAAGACAGTCAAAGAGTTTGATTTTGTCCAAAGCAAAGAGGAGCCCCGTATTTACAAGAAGGTTAGAGGGAGCAAAATTGCGTTCTTAATACTATATGTGGATGAGATTCTACTTATAGGAAACGATGTAGGAATGCTCATTTTTGTGAAAGCGTGGCTTTCTAAAGAGTTCTCAATGAAAAACTTAGGAGAAGCTACCTATATTCTGGGTATTCATCTCTATCAGAGTAGAGCGAAAAGAATGTTAGGTCTTTCCCAACACCCCTATATAGAAAAGATCCTGAAGCAATTTATGATGGAAGATTCTAAAAGAGGGTTCTTACCTATGCGACATGGCATAAAACATTCCTTATATATGTGTCATCAAAGTGTGGAAGACAGAAAGGAACTGAGTAAGGTGCCCTATGCTTCGACAGTGGATAGCCTCATGTACGCTATGATTTACACCACACCAGACATTGCCTATGCTGTGAGCGTAGTTAGTCGGTTTCAGTCAAATCCAGGACAGGAAGATTGAACTGTTGTGAGAACATTCTTAAGTACTTGAAGAGGACTAAAGAATTGGTTTTTACGTATAGCGGTGGAGAACTAAAAGTGGAGAGTTATACAGATTCAGATTTTTTAGGGGACATGGATGATAAGATGTCCACTTCAGGGTATATCTTTACTCTGAATGGTGGAGTAGTAACTTGGAGAAGTTCCAAACAAAGCGCGACTACAATCTCTACATGTTAAGTCGAATTTCAGGCAGCCACGGAGGCTGCTAAAGAAGCTTTTAAGATTAGGAAGTTCACTGCAGAAATTCAAGTGGTTCTTGACGTAGAGAAGCCAGTGATGCTGTTTTGCGGCAACGAAGGAGCTGTTGCAAAGTCTAAGTATCCTAGGTCTCACCACAACACCAAACATATTGAGAGAAAATATCATTTTGTTAGAGAAATGGTTCAAAAGGGAATGTTATACTGCAGAGAGTAGACACAAGAAATAACGTTGCTGATCCACTGACCAAGACATTATCTCAGATAGTATTTGAGCGACATCTAGAGAGTATGGGTATTAGATACCATAGTTTGTGACATTGAGTGCAAGTGGGAGATTGTTAAGAATATGCCCTCGAATGCTATCTAGTGGATGAGAGAGTGAGAGCATTGTATTGTAATTATGAATATTAAATTAAATAAGGCATTTATTATTTCTATATTATTATATATCACGGGCATTGTAATTTGGAATATAGAATAATAGTCCTTGCATTTGGGAGCAAACATTTCATTACTTATGGAGATAAGAAAATAGGCACTCTAATTGTTTAGGGCTCGAATGCTTAATTGGTTCGCAAGTCGATAAAAACTTAACTAGGCTGTAAGTTTAGACAAGACTTGTATAACGTGTACTTTAACATGTAGAGTGCCTGTCTTCACTAAAGGATTAAGGGGAGCACACATTATAGGTAGGCTAATATGATTAGTATACTCGAACACGACCCACCTCGATTAGGTCACATGGATATCACTTAGGGATTGTCAATGACTGAATCGGAAGGTTGTGATAGGTATACGTGGACCGTTAGCTTGAGTTTTCAGTAGGAGATGTGCTCGTGACATTAAGTTAGTCATTAGAGTAGTTCGATCAAATCACCGGTTAGTGGGGTCAACCTCGAAATGCAATTTAGTGGTCAAGTAGCAATCTCTACTGAATACCAAGATATAATTCTTTCTCCTGTAAGTGAGCAGATAAATGTTCTATGTGGTTAATGGAAAATGAGATCATAAGTCTTTGGCCAAAGCAGTTAGAGCTAGTTGTATTTGATACACGAGAGCTCAGTGATCTTGGTTTGCATTAACAAATGCATAGAGTCAAGTTACAATAGGGTTTTAATTACCGCGACCCTAATACTTGACCGAGACATATGATTGAAGGGTTTATACGTATACAGTATTCATGACATAATGGTTTTGGAATGATCTGATCATTCGTTCTTAGTTGGGTTACGGTACAGAGCACTAGACTGGCTAAGTATTACCCGTACTCCTTGGTTCCTTCCATTGCCGACTAAGACCGACCTATGGAGTCGCACACGAGGATATTTCAAGAATAAATATGTGTTTATTATCTCTTCATTAATATTGGATATTGGATATCTAATTTGATTTATTTGATAAATCGTTGTGGTCTTGTGAATTGAAATTAATTACTGGGTGATTAATTTAATTCATAAATAATTATTTCTTGGAGAAATATAATTATATTTTGTATTTGATAAAATTAATTAATTGGATTAATTAATTAAGTATAAATATATTGAGATAAAATGAAGTGTACTAAAAGGACTAGACATGCGATCTGGTACACGAACCGAGTGGCTCGACTCGTTTTCTCACTTATCTAAGGTGACCGCACCTTCTCCCTAGTTTCCAAGTAATTTCATTTGTATTGTTTAATGTCTTGGTCTCATCTTGATTATTAAATGGAAAGTCATACATTTCATGTGAAGACTTTATATAAGACACACACACACAC
The DNA here is from genome assembly GCA_033398695.1 of Orobanche coerulescens. Lineage (NCBI taxonomy): Eukaryota > Viridiplantae > Streptophyta > Magnoliopsida > Lamiales > Orobanchaceae > Orobanche > Orobanche coerulescens. Next base: position 79,314,659 of record CM065808.1, read on the forward strand.
ACACCATTAGATTTCAGCCGTGAGGTTTTATGAGGAAAGAGAAGAAATTTTTTCTTGATGTTATTTCATCTTGGAGAGAAATAAAAAGGAAGAAGAGAAGATAAGAAAAATATTATAGCAATTTCTAGCCGTGTTCTTTGAGAACGAATTGATATATATTTTCAATATCTGAAGCGTGATAACATAGAGACACTTGACATATTCGGTTTTTGACCATTCATCAAGTTTGAACGATTTGAATTCGTGTACGTATTGGTGATCGGAAAAAGCTTGGCTCGAGTTTTTCCTTCAAGAAGATATTACCAAAGGTCTATGAGGTTATGATTTCTTAATTTTATCTTCGTCAATTTATATTCAGTTATACGATGCTTGATCGATCCGTTTTAGGGATTTAGTTTTATCCGGTTGAACCTGTTTATTTTTTGCTACGTAACTCATTTTTTTATCACCGAATCCCAACTCCAGGAGCCTCGAGAACTCATTTGAGGCATCCTCCAGGGTTTTGAATTTGTTGAACATGGTGGACTCCCTGATGAGAATACAGAAGTATCTCAGCAGCACATTGTTTTTCCATGCCTTTAGTTATTCTCCTGTAGGCTGTCGATCTGTTGGGAGCAATAACTCAGCAGGCCTGTGTACTATTTTTCCAGGGGAAATTAGGATCCTGGAACTCAGGTTGAGAACAAATTACCCTTTATCCTTTCGCTCCTTAACCTGGACCGGGTCCGACCAGTCTTCCGATGGTAGTTGCAACATTTTCCTCTAGAGCAGCCTCTATTTCCTTCTCTCTCTCCAGTCTCCACTTCTTAGCAGCCTCTCTCGAATCTTCTCCCTTTTTGGCAGTATCAAGGTCTGAGACTTTGCCATGAATATCCCGAAAGAGTTCCATAGATTCGGCCTGTTTGTCTTTGAGAGATCAGTGACACTTTCCACCAGTGTCGCAACCAATGCTGTTAGATCATTAATCTTGTGATCATGGTCAGTGAGCTTTGATCCTGTGAATTCTAGGGCACCAACAGTCTTGGCTTCAGCGACACATATCTTCTCTTGTTCTTGTTTTAGGATTCACTTATGATGCTGCTTCATTTGATTCATGTCTTGCCATAGTGCATTGAGTATGAGGCGGAAAGCCTCTTCTACATCTGTAATGGCAATTTGCAGCTTTAGGAGATCATCCTGAGCTGTTTCCTTCATCCAGTCCAGTTCCTTCCCGACGTCGTATAGGTCCTTGACGGCATCATGCAAGAACACAGTGACTGCTGTAGTAACAGTAGGAACAACTTTCGAAGACTTCTTCTTTCTCCTTTTGTCGATACCTTTAGGGGAGCTACTGTCGAGAAGTGCTCTTTTCTTCTTGTTCCCATCATCAGAACTCTTGAGAGTAACATCCCTAGGATCACTCGAGGTTGGCATGTTGTAAGGGTTGGGCCTGTAAGCAAGAATGGTTTCTTTGCTGTAGACAGTGGGTTTGAATCCACCGATGAACTTTCCTGTAAGAATCTTTTTGGCCTCTGCTGGTTGCTGTACTCCACAGCTAATATGAATGTGGTTCAGAATTAGGCCAAAACATTTCTTCGCAGTCTCAGTTTTGTATGCCTCCTCCTGAATGCGCTTCAGAACAATTTGGCACCAGTTTACTTTCTCACCAGATACAATGGCAATCATCATTCTGCATCTCAGATTGGTGCACACCTCGAAGGCACCAGTGCAGTTCTCAATCACCCTGCAGCAAAAATCATGAAGATAAACATATGGGAGGGTGAAATTCTTCTTGTGGCAAGAAGGATAGACATTTATCGCCATGGTAGTGCCAGTGAAAAGCTTCCAAAAGGCCAACCACAAACTTTCAGACCCAAAAGTCTCCACTTCTTTTATTTTTAGCCCGTCAGAAGGCGATTTGTAGATCTTCTCAAGAAGTTCTTTGTTCACAGGGATTTCTATCCCTTGCACGGTTCCAATGATTTTAGTAATTTCAGAATCTTTTCTCTGCGATGCATATTTGAATGTTGCAGCCAGATAAAATTCCTCGACAATCTGTTCGTCGTAGTTATCAGAGTGATGACTGCTGTAATGCCCGGATACTTAATGTGTAATTATTCCGTATTCGATCTTGTAAGATTCGACTTTGTGACGTATTAATCGATAATTAGTTTCCCATATTCATATCCCTATGTTTTCGTATTCTTTACCATGCATGCATGCATAACTCTGCACGTCCTTACGAACGCTAAAACATAAGATTAACGTACGCTACATGTTCGAGGTAATGTACGTTATAGTTGGTGCATTAGGTACGTAAGGGTCAGTCAACTCGAGATCCGACAGGGGTCGGCGTGTGGGGGGCAGGGGAGATTCGTGTAAGGTTCCGCATGAACCTGGACAGTTTTCCAGCTAAGCAAGTCAACGGGTTTACGTACACTAAAGTGGATATTTAGCATACGCTAGGGTACTAGATATTATGTACGTAAGGCCTGTGTAATAACGCATGTAAGCCAATGCCAGAAACAGGTCAGTGAGCTTTGGATAGACGTTAACGTACGCTAATATTCGAGCATAGCTTACGCTAACTCTATTACGTACGTAAGAGATGTTGGGTAATGTACGTAATGTTTTAGATGTCTATTTATAGATTTCGACTCCATTTCGTTTCTCACCCTTGCCTTGGCCGATTTTTGTGTTCTTGAGATTATCCCTCACCTCATAACCATCATATCATCATCTTAATCCGATTTTGGGGAGCTTAGACCTTGGGGATTGGTGATCAAGCTTCCAGTGAAGAGTTTCTTCAAGATTTTCATTATTCTTCCATCTTTTTGAGGTATATCAACTCTACACCAAGATGAGAACCATGTTCTTAGTTATATTATGAACTTTTCCCAAATATTATTGAGCTTATTATGTCTTAATGAATCCAACACCATGTTTAGGAGGATTGTTATGATTGAATTAAGGTTTCCAAGGTGAATAGTTGAGCCATAATCTTTATCAACCTCAAGAATGGAAATTTCTGAGTTGAACACACATTATTGATGCTTTCGTAACACTCTTTTTATGAACATAGTGTTGAGGATTACCCCTGTGTAAGAATCGTAGAGTTGAATTAACCTAAAACTAGATTATACGTGATTATCTCGTTATGTATCGTTGCAGCAACCGAACCAAGCATTTGAGTTAATAATCGAAATTAGAGTATGGAACATGGGATATAATGATATGATGAATGTCTTTGGAATTGTAGACACCGAATTTGTGTTCTATTATGATCTCTTGAATTCATGCCTTTTCCCAAACTCAGTTCTCGTCGGAAAAATAGGACCGAGAACCGATTGTCCACTATTGATAACTCGATTATAACTTAAGGCGTTCGGTACTCATGCGTTAGTTTCGGGATGTTTATTGAATTTCTTGTTATTCCCTTGTACAAGGTGATCGATCGAGGGGCGGCGATCTTTGGACGTGTGACATTCGTGGGAGTATTTAATTCTTGCCATATTTGAGGCATGTATCGTATTTTGTGATTAGTTTATATTGGAACTTTGATCATGCATATGGTTTATTCATGTTGTTGAACATGAGACTATTTCCTCTGAATTGCCGTGGCATTCGTTATTGATATCTTGATTGTTCATGTCGGTGAACATATCGATTGCATATGTGTATGCATAATTGTATTGTTTATGTTGTAAAAGATCCGATGGGGTCATGAGGATCTATGCTGAGGGCACTGGATCAGATGTCCACCATGCGTTGGTCTGACAGGATCATCATGGGGATCTATGCTGAGGGCGCTGGATCGCTGGATGGGTTTTCCACCATGCATTGGTCCGACGGGATCATCATGGGGATCTATACTGAGGGTGCTGGATCGTTGGATTACCCTGTATTGTGTTGATGGAATCGTGAGGATTCGCATCGTTGGATTCCGATGACGGAAGTCCGTTTTGTATGTTTTTTTATGAATTATTGATTTATGTATCATGATACTTGTACTAGCATCGTTTGCTAACCCCTTCGGGGGTGGACATTTGTTTTGATGTTCAGGTAGCCGACGAGCGGGGAAGCAACCACAGTACCGACCTGACTATGAAGTGGCTCATTGATGTGGATCATGTTGTCTGGTTTTCTGATTATTTTTCAGTACTCGAGTACGCATATGTTGTTGATGATTTTGGGAATGTTTTGTAATAATGGACTCATTTGAATTGTTGAACTGGTTTTGAATTTAACCTTAATGACACTTAAGTATTATTTTCCGTATTTTTTTCAAATTAGCCTTGTAAATTCTTATATAAAGGATTTACGGCGCTGTAATTATTCTGAATATATCGGGGTGTTACAACTGCCCAGATGGTACAGACCTTGTTGCTTCACACAAGCAACAACCAAGTTCATTCCAATAGCATCTTTCATCTTCAGAAGCAATCCTCTCCAAAAGCATGGATCTTGCAAAAATGCGTCCATCGTTGATGGTTTCTTTCTTCTTCAAAGAGATCGATGAAGTTTGGGAATATATTTTTGAACAAAAGTTGTGAGGTAATAAGAAATCAAGTAGAAGAACTTAGAAAGTATGTATACAGATTGTTGTAGATTCTTTAATTTGCATTAAGCATAAAGAGTTTGTGATAGCAATGTCCTGTCCTTTTATAGGGTGCAGGGAAGATTAGGTATACAATGAACGGTCATATTTAAGAGATGGTAACCATCTTTAAATTAACGTTCAAGATGGACTTAAATGTAACTTGTACGTCTAATCCATCAATTTTGAAATTAATGAGCGTTCCCATTTCTGACGTAGTTCGTCTTCCACTATTGCACGAAGTGACAGTTTTAATTTTGAAATCGCAGTATTTGAGGCAGTAAAGTCCATGTGTCTTTATAGTATTGAAAGATAAATCGTTTTAAATTCAGACAGTGCACGTGGACTTAAAACAGTTTGCTGTGAGTAAATGTATGAATTTGGATACGATTAAAATATTAATTGATACAATGTATGTGCTATATCCATGAAAATACAGCATTCCCCCTTAAAAGGTACATACATGATTCAATTCTTACAGCAATATCGGATTAATACTGTGTTCATGTGTTATACAGTACTCCCCCTTAATTAATGCACACGTCATATGTAGGAAGGTTATAAGCCTTCTTATCCCTACAATAAAGATACACTTAAAGTTCTAAGTGTACATTTAATTAAAGTAGATACTGTATTCATGGGTCTTACAGCATTCCCATCAATTGATGAGTAAAATGTAAGAACTTAAAGGGAGTCTGGCTGTAACATTCTCAATTCCTGGCGAAGCATGCAGAATCTGGTGGTGCTGAGAGAAAGATGTAGGCTAATTGGATGTCTGTATGAATCTTCTCAATCCTAACATCTTTATTTTCAACATGATTCCTCATGAAATGATGCGTCATATCAATATGCTTAGTTCGCAAGTGCAATACAGGGTTGTGCGTGATTGCAATTGCACTCGTGCTATCGCACATGATTGGTGTCTCTGGGACTGATTCCATAATCTTGTAACTGCTGTTGCACCCATAGAATCTGCATACAACAACTTCCAGCGGCCTAGTATTCCATCTCAACTATAGAAAGTGAGTTGGCCAATTGCTTCTTACTGAACCAAGACACGAGTCTAGGTCCAAGGAATTGACAATTACTGCTTGTACTCTTCCTATCCAACTTACAACCTCCGAGATCCGAGTCACTGTAGCTGACACGTTTTTGGTGTAACTATCGCAAGTGCACGATATCATATCAAGTAGTAAAGTGGACTTTTTGAGTCCGGTTTATCGATCCCACAAGGAAGCTTGGTTATAATTTGAATTATACACTATTAGTCTATTTTTATAGATACTATGATAAGTGAAACACACAATTAAAAAGTTTGGTTTAATATTTGCAAAGTAAATGCAATAATAGTTCTAATATTTTAAGGAAATAAAAAGATTGCAATAATAATAGATTGATTAACGATAAAATGAAATAGTTGGGATTACAAACTTAGTTCGTCATTAGTTATAAAAGATGTATAGGAGATCATAAAATGAATTTACTTATTATGTTGTGTAGATTCGATTTTCCTTAAAAAGACGGTTTCTCTTTCGAACTATAAAACGCCCCTTACATATTGAATCAATCCACTATATTTCTATGTTGATTGGCTTCAATACATAGCATTAGGATTTATGAAAATAACTCAAAGAATCATCTAAGGACTAGAGGTCTATTTCTATCCCCTAGAACAACTTAGAGTGAAGATCATTTGATCTAATCAAACATATTTTCTTTCGAAACATATGAAGACCATAAATATCGTCATTTATTGGCCAAATAAATAAAGATTCTTAAAACAATGAAAATCACACACAATAATAAGTAATTCACAATAGATCTTTATACAAACATAAATAACATGACTAACCTTGTTTATAATCCCAACTAAAGATTACTTAGCCCATGAAGGGTTTATTACACATATTACAAGCTTGTGTGGTCATTATTAGTTGAATCAAGAGAAAGAATTGATCCTAACTCCCTTAGTAGATAAAGGAGATAGAAACAATAAACTCTCTGAACAACATATGTTATACCACACTTACAAAGATCACTCAAGAACACAAGTGTGTTCTTCACACAAAAAGAAAAGTTTACAAAAATGGAAAATTATAAGATGAATGATGAATGATGAAGGATCTAAGGGGTCTATTTATACACCTAAAGTCATCTAATAGCTCCAAAACTCCAGCATTATTACATTAGATCGGATCAATGCCAGCCATCCCCTCAATAATACACAAAAAGTATAAAAAATTAGAGAAATCATAGCAATTGTCAAGAGTTACGGCCGTAACATTCGGGAGTTACGGCCGTAACAAGGGTGACTTACGGCCGTAACTCCTGAATGTTACGGCCGTAACTGGCTTCGTAAATTTGTTCACCGGTTGCTTTGAAAGTTACGTTTTCAGCCCAGAATTTCTCGGACTTTGCGTTTTTGCCCGGATCTTCTTCGGATGATAACTTTTGATATATAACTCTGATTTTGAATCCGGAAAGACTGCCGAATTCGTCTCGGAAAGCCCTACAACATGAATATATCAAAATTCAATAAAGATAATATTTATTAAACATGTTGTTTCTTGAGTAATCAGTTATTTAATCCGATCATCATCCGATAAAAATAAAATTATTAAAACTAATAAATTAAAAGCAAAAAACGAGTAGACTAGCTCAATTATGGGTGAATTTTATCGATACAAACCATGGATAAGTGTACAAAAATGACACTTATCACACCCCCAAACTTGAATTCTTTCTAGTCCCGAGCAAAACTCTTTATTAATCACACTCCAAAAATAAAAATAAAAATAAGACACAAAACTAATAATACACACAAAAATTAAAATATAAAAAGAGAAAAGGAGATCAAAATGCCATTAATACACAACAACCAGCTTATACAGTAGATATAAATGAATCAAGATTCAAAATAAATCTACAAATGATTTTGAAGTTAAAACACGGTTTTTATTTTATAATTCCAAAATGCAAGATTTCCCCCCCCAAAAGGCTGATTATTACTTTCCCACTCGTGATACACACGACTCCCTTCAATGGTTGCTCTCGATCACTCGTTTATTTTTCGACTCAATATGAAGAAGAATTTTATTCGCGTCATCAAATATTATGATTTTCACAAAATTGAGTGTATTGGAATTCAGTTGCTAATTAATTCAAATCTGCTCATAAACTACATCCCTTTTAGTGATAGCTTTCACACCGTTATTTGCTAACGTGTAGCTCTTTTCACTAACACAATTTCTATCTCATTATTTTTTTCGTAAAAAGGTGATAGCTTTCACACCGTTATTTGCTAACGTGTAGCTCTTTTCACCAATTTTTCTGAGACGGCAGCTACGCACCAACAATGGTTAGTTCTTTATTTTTCGCAAAATTTAAGACTTGGCAGCTGTTGCTGCTCAACACTTCTTCTTTTCGTCATTTTTTTTAGGTGATAGCTTTCACACCGTTATTTGCTAACGTGTAGCTCTTTTCACCAATGACTCCTCTTTTTTTTTTTTTTTTTGAGGGAATATAATTTTTGTAGAAAATCATTTCTTAGTTTAAGCATGAAAAATCAAAAACTCCACAAATTAAGTAAATTTCAGTTCTATTTTTCAACAACCGATTGATTCTTCTTTTCTCAAGGTAACGAATGACTCGATTTTATATGATAATTACAAGGCTTGGAAAGAGAGATTAAGGCTAAAAAAAATTTTTTTGGAATATATAATTTTTTAACCGGTTAAAACGATTTTAGAAACTTGTATATAGCTAATTTATTGGTGTTATGGCCAGATCTAGAAATCTCATAAATCAAAATACTATATATATATATATATAAAATTAAGGCAAATAACCAAATCAATCAAAACACACCAAAATTACAACACACCAAAATACTAAAACAAACTACCCCCAAACTTGAAAATAAAATTTTCCTCAGTTTTTTTAAAAATAAAAAATAAAAATCAATGCAGAAAAACAGAATACTCCCTGTTAAGAAAGTTGATGTCTGAGCTAACGCCTTTTAGAATCTGCAAGAGAATAAATATACGAGGCACACAACAAAAGAAAATAAAATATACTCGTAAGTATAACACAATTTTTAAGATGCATATCAAGAAAGTCCGAAGAGTCGCCTTACGCTGCCATCAAAGTTTTTGTAAAAGCAAAACACGAAATAAAAATTACAGCAATACATAAATCGCGAATAGATGCGCGTCAAGAGATCAAGAAGAAACTCCTTAAGCTGCCATCATTTAGCACGATTATTACACACAACAGAAAGTAAAAATACAAGAGGTCCGACATGGGTTATCAAAGGGAGAGGAATGAATCCACTTTTCGTTTTCTCACGGTAAAATCTTCTACCCAGACAATTTTAGCTAGAGCTGTAACACCCCAAATGGCGGTTATTACAGTGCCGTGAATCCCACACTGGGACCCACCAGGCGATATCCAAAACATGTTAAATAAATATTATTTGTGATACCGAATCACAATGAAAAGTCATTTCTCCGATTAGGAGTTTATTAAAATGTGGCCAACGGCCTTACAACACACAGGATCCGAAAAGAACAAGTATAAACCATATGGAGATGGAAAATACTTCAAATGTCAAATACAACCAAAAGTAATTTTAAACGGAACAGGAAATAACACAACACGGTTTAACATAACCGGACGACAAAGATGAGGGGCCCCCGAACTAGTATCCTCCGAATCCTTCGCCGTCGACATGCTCTTCCTGTGCCTTGCCTTTGCCTCGACCTAAAATACAATACAAGTATTTCGCCCAACACAGGGTCAGATATACATGATAATCAATTCTTCTGACATTATACAATTCACATCTATAGATCTCAAGAAAATCATTTCGACTATTAATCATACCCCTCGGGCGTATGAAACAATCAGTCACAAAATATCGAACACATCCAATCAAACATGGTCTGTGAACGATTAACATTATGGCTCAAGATGGACATCACAGTACGCCCGATCCGGAAATGTGTCCGTGCACATGTCCACCCCGTATACGGAATCCAGAAATATACGTGGGACAATGTACCTAATTAGCCTCACGAACTAACTTCTCGTGTGCACGGTCCAATGTGGTGATATCCACGCATGACCATCGTGTGCCTGGCTAAAAATCCTACACAATAACCAATCGGCACGCAGATATGATTCCGGATATGTCACGATACAACATGACAACGAAACTCAAAGGATAACACATCCAATTAAGGATCAAGAAAGACTCACCAAAGTGAAAATAAGGACCAACGAGATCAACGATTCAAAACGGCGTACTTGGGAATGCAGTCCCATAATGTCAAGGACAATATCAAATCACGACAAACGTCACATGGACAATTCATACACATGAAATATATAATCATCATAAGAATCTAATCATCATTATAACCAAGCAAGATAACTTGCCTTAATACGGAGACGAGAATAGTCCTCTTCTTATCGGAACGAACGAACGGTCCTCGACAAGTTTTACCCGAACAATCAACCTTAAACGAAATACATTTTACTCAAAACATATTCGTATAATTATTAATGTAGGATTAGTAAGACGTCAACCTACAATCCTTTAGAATAGTTTGCTACTACAAATTATTGAAGCCTTATGCCAGGAACCCTTCTAACATCAATACAACTATAAGAATCGGTTTACAAAATTTACCGAATGTTCGCATGGTTCATCATAAACAAGAGTTCTATCAAGGGTATGTTGAATAACTAATCATGATGTTAAGATCATCTTATGATGATTAAACTTTCCAAGACATTAAAAGGTTGAAAGGTAAAATCTGCACATTATGATTATTCTCCCCTCATTAAATTGACTTTAAGCTAACAACAAGTTCATAAGTTCTGAGATTACACCATACTTATGAAGGTTATCAAAGTCTTTGTTACAAGGCTGGAGGATTCATTAACATGATGGGGAATTCACCAATTCTAGTATGATGATCAAACATCCTAAGTTCTCAACACAAAAGATTTATGAAAAGTTATTGTTGTAATTATCAAAACCTTTATCAATCTTCAAGGACTTGTGCAATCGAATGTATATGCTTTGATAAAGCTTCTAAAGTTTCTAGACTAGATCACCTAATTTCATATTTACATCATCAAGTTCTTCTCAAGGTAAATAAATACCTAAAATGGTGTTTAATCACTTTATGATATTAAGTTCTTGATTAAATCCAGTTATGAAGAAGCTAACCGATCCATCAAAGTTCTACTGAGCTAAATTCGTCCAGAAGTTGAGTAATGACAGCTACAAACATGATTAAAATCACTATATCATCAAGAACACCTCCAACAAACCCTTACTTAACATGTTCATCAAAAGTGCTTAAGGAGTTTAATTATAACCATGTTTTACTTGCTTAATCTACTCTAGGTGAAGTATAATTCGTCATTAATAATCAACATAAGAAAATAATGCAGAGAAGAAAACACACCAACCTCCAGAAATGAAGAATAACTTCAATGATATGAGAGAATATATCCCGAGCTTAAAAACAACTCCAAGTCTCCAAGAAATGAGCTCCACTCCGAGATTCAAGGTTTAGAAACAAGTTGGTGAAGGTTTATATCGTTTTTAGAGTGCAGAGGGACGATAAAATGGAGAGAGAATCGGTTGAGAGTTGTGAAGGAATGAAAAACAGGTTGGTCCTATAAATAGACTGTGTAGACTTAGCGCACGCTATCAGGACAGTTTAGCGTACGCTAATGCCCTTACGTACGCTATCCGGACGATATTACGTACGTAAGCGGCTTACAGTGGCTACTGTCTTGAATTATCGCAGGCCGCTAGCGCACGCTAATGAAGAATGGGTTACGCACGCTAATAAAAGTAGATTCTCACCGACATGACAGCTCAGACTTAGATCGCATGCATGCTACCGGTTAAAAGGCTCACGTGCTGAAGTCAACTGCTGCCAGATTCCTTCTTAGCGTACGCAACCGAGGAAAACCTTACGCACGCTAATGCACAGGATTAGCGTACGCTAATCTTACTGTGTAGCGTACGCTACACTAACAAAAAATTCGAAAATGCACACTCTAATAACATCGAATCATCACATATGAAATAACAACGATATGATATTCAAATCTATAATACCTCAACATAATACCTAAATGCAACGATTTCTGATAATCAGATTATCCGAATAATACAACGACAGGTAAAAATGAAAAGTTACAGTCGGATATTACAAGAGCTGGATCTGGTTGAGGAACAAATTCATTGAGTTTTTTGATTAGTTTTTCTGGTGTTGTTGCAACGACTATGATTCGTTTTGCACGCTCGGAAATAAACCCTTTTTCAGCAGAGTAGTCGATGAAAGACAGTAAAACATCAAAGAAACCATTGACATTAAGCACACCTATTGGTTTTTGATGAACATTTAGCTGGGCTCTGGTAACCACATGAAAAAGTTCCTCAAGGGTGCCAAAACCACCTGGAAGGGTGATAAAGGCGCCAGAATTATTTATCATGTGAGTTATGCGATCTTGCATATTTACAGATCTAAACTCATCTCCAATAGTTGACCCGGTGATTTTATTTTCAGCCAGAGGTTTTGGGATTATTCCCAACACTCTTACTCCTTCCATATAGGCAGAAGCAGCATCTCGTCCCATTAATCCTAGACTTCCTCCTCCGTAAACTACATGAATGCATTTTTCTCCTAAGGTACGACCCAAGTTGTGGGTCTTCATAAAGCATGCCTCTTTTCCGTAACTAGCTCCACCAAAAATGCAGACTTTGTTAATTTTTTTTGTGGAAGATGATGACTCCATTTTTGAAAAGAAAATTTTTTTTAGAGAGAAACAGAGAAAAGTGCAAGTTTGAGGGATGAATGAAAGAAACCAGTAGAAAGTTTATTTATAGAAGAAAAAGAAGGTAAAAATTGTTTAACAAGTTTGTGATTGCGTTTGATTGTGCTTCAACTACTCAATAGAATAATGAAAGCATTTATCGCGTATCACTTTTTTATTCGTAAAATCTCACCCCACGACAAAAATAAAAGATACTTACGCGTATGTACAGTAGTTGTGATTGTGGCTCACATCTTCCTCTGATTTTACATTCAGAAACGGCCTAAACGCCTTCTATGAGTCGGGGAGAAGCTTCCCATCCAATTTTCATACAAATTGGCAAACAGGGTCTTTTAACGTCAGATTCCCAAGACGTTGTTCATATTCTGGTTGGAATTTATTCCACAAACATCGAATTCCGTAATGTACGAGTCCACTAGGATGCGTGTCAAGAGAAATTTCGATATCATCTAAATTCTCCTTATTCAGACCATCCTTAATGAACTGAATTTTATCTTCTCTGTTTGTAGATGGAATTCCTAAAGATCGACATTTTAAATTACAGTTCCATCTAGCACATTTATAACAAACGGCTATCATCTTTGCTCGTCGTTTCTTCGCATATGAACTTTTTCCAAGCCCTGGTAAAAATCTAGTCGGTGTTTCTATGAATTCACCCTCTATTCTTACTTTGGCTTCAATAATGAATCTTATGTCAAAAGGTATGCTTTTATTCATAAGCAACCCCATCCTTTCAAGCCTTGCCTTGTAAATTTTTAAAATTGCATTTTTGCTTAGAAAGGGGAATCTTTTTTCAATTTTATACAACGTTTCTTCCATGATAAAAAAAAATAAAATAAAAAGACAATGAAAATAATTGAAGAAAATATCTCCAAATATCAGTTGTTGTGGGAAACTGAAAAATCCGACTTTAATAGTCACGGAGTACCGTTATCCGCCACTTGACCGGACAAACACAATTGAGTACTAAGTTACAATGTCGAGAAATTTGTACTTATAAAAATAGTTTACAATGTAAGATTTCAAATATAACTTATACTTCCCCGGCAACGGCGCCAAAAACTTGACACGTTTTTGGTGTAACTATCGCAAGTGCACAATATCGTATCAAGTAGTAAAGTGGACTTTTTGAGTCCGGTTTATCGATCCCACAAGGAAGTTTGGTTATAATTTGAATTATACACTATTAGTCTATTTTTATAGATACTATGATAAGTGAAACACACAATTAAAAAGTTTGGTTTAATATTTGCAAAGTAAATGCAATAATAGTTCTAATATTTTAAGGAAATAAAAAGATTGCAATAATAATAGATTGATTAACGATAAAATGAAATAGTTGGAATTACAAACTTAGTTCGTCATTAGTTATAAAATATGTATAGGAGATCATAAAATGAATTTACTTATTATGTTGTGTAGATTCGATTTTCCTTAAAAAGACGGTTTCTCTTTCGAACTATAAAACGCCCCTTACATATTGAATCAATCCACTATATTTCTATGTTGATTAGCTTCAATACATAGCATTAGGATTTATGAAAATAACTCAAAGAATCATCTAAGGACTAGAGGTATATTTCTATCCCCTAGAACAACTTAGAGTGAAGATCATTTGATCTAATCAAACATATTTTCTTTCGAAACATATGAAGACCATAAATATCGTCATTTATTGGCCAAATAAATAAAGATTCTTAAAACAATGAAAATCACACACAATAATAAGTAATTCACAATAGATCTTTATACAAACATAAATAACATGACTAACCTTGTTTATAATCCCAACTAAAGATTACTTAGCCCATGAAGGGTTTATTACACATATTACAAGCTTGTGTGGTCATTATTAGTTGAATCAAGAGAAAGAATTGATCCTAACTCCCTTAGTAGATAAAGGAGATAGAAACAATAAACTCTCTGAACAACATATGTTATACCACACTTACAAAGATCACTCAAGAACACAAGTGTGTTCTTCACACAAAAAGAAAAGTTTACAAAAATGGAAAATTATAAGATGAATGATGAATGATGAAGGATCTAAGGGGTCTATTTATACACCTAAAGTCATCTAATAGCTCCAAAACTCCAGCATTATTACATTAGATCGGATCAATGCCACCATCCCTCAATAATACACAAAAGTATAAAAATTAGACAAATCATAGCAATCTGTCAAGAGTTACGGCCGTAACATTCAGGAGTTACGGCCGTAACAAGGGTGACTTACGGCCGTAACACCTGAATGTTACGGCCGTAACTTGGCTTCGTAAATTTGTTCACTGGTTGCTTTGAAAGTTACGTTTTCAGCCCAGAATTTCTCAGACTTTGCATTTTTGCCCCAGATCTTCTTCGGATGATAACTTTTGATATATAACTCTGATTTTGAATCCGGAAAGACTGCCGAATTCATCTCAGAAAGCCTTAAAACATGAATATATCAAAATTCAATAAAGATAATATTTATTAAACATGTTGTTTCTTGAGTAATTCAGTTATTTAATCCGATCATCATCCGATAAAAATAAAATTATTAAAACTAATAAATTAAAAGCAAAAAACGAGTAGACTAGCTCAATTATGGGTGAATTTTATCGATACAAACCATGGATAAGTGTACAAAAATGACACTTATCAGTACCCTACCAAATCGAACCCCCATTCCTTAAGATACCACAATCCTACATCGATTATTTCTTTTACGTACTTAAGGATTTGTTTGGCTGTGGTGAAGTGTGACTCCTTAGGTTCTACCTGATACCGAGCACACACTCCTACAACAAACTACATATCGGGCCTCCTGACTGTTAGGTATAGGAGTGAGACTATTATCTTCCTATTGAGTGATTGATCAACCGGATTTCCAACTTCGTCAGCACTTATCTATATCGAAGTGCTCATGGGAGTGGACGAGGATTTGGAGTTGTTCATCCCGAATTTGTTAAGCAGCTCCTTGTTGTACTTCTCCTGGTTGATAAATATACATGTAGGCAATTGATTAACCTACAATCCTAGAAAATAAGTTCTCCCATCATACTCATTTCAAATTTACTTTGCATGAGATGAGAGAACCCTTAAAATAAAGCAAAGGTTAGTTGAACAAAATATAATATCATCAACATAAATTTGTACCATAAGAAGGTCATCGACTTCCTGTATATTGAAGAGCATCTTGTCAAATGCACCTTTCTCAAATCCATTATTGATTAGATACAGTGATAGTGTTTCATACTAGTCTCTAGATGCTTGCTTAAGCCCATAGTTCTTTCTTTAACCTGTATACTAGGTCTCCACCTTTAATGTTAACAAACCCTGGTGGTTATTCAACAGAGACTTCTTCGGTGAGGCCTCTATTCAGGAATGCACTCTTAATCCACTTCATAGACTATAATGTTTTTTGAGCGGCGAATGCTAGGAATAACCTAATGGCTTCTAGTCTGGATACAGGGGAAAAAGTTTCATCATATTCATGCCTTCCTCTTGTATATAACCTTGAGTGACTAGTCGGGATTTGTTTCTTATGACAAGTCCATTTTCATCCTTTTTGTTTCTAATACCCATTTGGTTCCAATTACAGCTTGATGTTGGTCTGGGTAATTAGATACCATACATTGTTTCTTTCGAAACCATTGAGCTCTTCTTCCATTGAAGTGATCCAGTGAGAGTTAATCAGAGCTTCATTGGTCGAAATAGGTTCGGACTGGGCCAAGAATACAGCTAGGGTACAAATAGTGAGTCTTCTAAGTTCGTCTTGAGATTTCCATATAGAAAATTGAGACTTCTCAAACTCTGTCTCTTTCTGTGCACAAAGTACAGTGCCTTGTGTACTCTGTATTTCCTACGAGTGGTTACTCCGGCATCAATATCTCCTATTATCAACTCATGGGGGTGATCTCTTAACCACCTCTCATCAGGTTCTAGATCGCCATACCGTGTTGTGTATTGTGGTGCTATAGCCTCAGCTTCAGCTTGTACAGTGTCGGCTTCGATTGCTTCTGTTCTTACAGCAGTGAGATTGACTACTAGGTCTACAACAGGTTTTGTTGGAGTTTGGGGATCATCACTAGAGAGTGTTAGGATACTCTGGGTTATGTCTTCTACCCCTATAAGGTCACACTGGGATTCATCGAATACTACATGTACGATTCCTCTATTGTCAGCTTCCTTTTGTTAAATATCCTGAAAGCGTTGCTGACAGAGGAGTACCCTACGAAAATACCTTCATCTGAGTTTTTGTCAAAGGTATTAAGTTGGTCCTTCCCATTGTTTAGTACATAACACCTGCATCAAAAAACATAAAAGTATGCAACCTTTGGAGTTTTATTATTCCATACCTCATATGCTGTTTTGTTGTGATGCTTGTTGATGATACAACGATTTTGTGTCTAACAAGTTGTATTTATTGCTTCTCCTAGAACCGCTGAGGCAATTTGCTTGCAGCTAACCTGGTCCTTGTTGCTTCCTTGAGCGTCCTGTTCTTTCGCTCAGCAATGCCATTTTGTTGAGGAGTTCGTGCTGCTGAGTATTCGTGCTGTATTCCATTGTCCGTACAGTATTGCTCTATAAAGTGATCTGTGAATTTTGTGCCCCTGTCGGAACGAATGGATACAATACTCGACCCTTTCTCATTCTATAGCTTCTTCAGGTGCTCTGGAAACTTTGTGATAGTATCTTTCTTCTTGCTCAGAAAGATTGTCCAAGCATACCTGGAAAAATAATCAACAATAACAAGACAGTATTTCTTACCTCCTAAACTTACAGGGTCTACAGGGCCATAGAGGTCCATGTGTAGCAAATCCAGTACCCTGTGGGTGGATAGATATGACTTGCTTTTCAGAGTGGTCTTAACTTGCTTGCCTTTCTGACAGGGTCCACATACACTGTTTTTATGAAATGACACATCTGGTATGCCTTTGACCATTCCTTGTCGAGCGAGCTTGTTGATAGTCTTGAAGTTGATGTGCCACATCCTTTTGTCCCATAGTCAGCTTTGATCTGCAGTGCCTTTGGCAACAAAACATGTAATAATAGAGCTTGTGGGCTTCCAATAGCCAATGTACATATTACCTGACCGGCTTACTGTAAGGACGACTTGCTTGGTCTTGATGTCCTTCACCCTACGGTGATCTATATAATATTTGAACGAGAACTGTTTCTCACAGAACTGGCTAATAATAAGTAGATTGTATTGTAATCCTTCAACATAGGCTATGTCGGTGAGTTTAAACTTTCCTACAAGCAAGGCTCCTTTCCCTCTTGTTCTTCCTTCGGATTTGTCACCAAATCGCACATTTGGTGTAATACCCGTAATTTCGATTTCCGGTAATTTCTTTTTTTTTTCAACAAAAGTCCATTTTGACGTCTTGCTCATGACCGTTTTGTCATTATGAGAATGATTAATTCTACACTTTTTAACATCCGAGTTTGTTTCGATGTCGTTTTGTTGAGTTCCGTGCTTCTTAGCGACTTTTCCACACTTGAGTTTGATTCTTGCGAATCTCATTCGAAACTGCCTTTTCGAGTTTCCCGTAAGTCCGTTTAACTTTGTTAGACGTGTTGTGAACTTCAGTTTGGTTATTCGATCACGTATCGTGATTTTCGGGCATTTTGGGACATTTTGTAATTTAACCAAAGTTATGGGTATCCGTATCTGTATTTGTTGTCTCGACCCTTTTCTTGGTTGCGTATGATTAATTATGGCATTATGTTTTTATTTCGGGTCGTTGATGTTGTCCGCGAGCTTTTCATCGTGTTCGTTCCGTACGTTTTTGAAAATCGAGTCGTCGGGTCATGGCGGCTGAGCAGCTGGCCGGACAGGTGCGGCATTGTTGGAAGTGCTGGGCACTGGCCGAGCAGGCATGGCAGGAACCGGCGTAGCGCACGCTACGAACGGAAGGCTGCGCGCGCTAGCTCGGTAGGTGTAGCGCACGCTGTCGACCGGCCCAGCGTACGCTATCGGGTCTGGGCAGAGGGGTCCTGAGGTTCTGGACTCGAGTAGGCTCGGCAGGTAGCGCACGCTACTGTCGGGCACTGCGCATGCTACGACCGGCAGGTAGTGCGCGCTACGGCCGGAAGGCTGCGCACGCTACCAGGCCGAGTCAGTAGGGTAGTGAGGTTCTGGATTGCGGCACAGGTGATAGCGCCACGCTAGCCTAGCTAGCGCTAAGTCGCACCGAGATAAATGTGCGAAACGACCTCATTTTCACTCGTTTTTCATTTCCTTTCTATTCGATCCGCGGCTGGAGCTTCAGAGGAGGCAAAGCCGTATTGTTGAACAACAAATCCATGAAGTTCTTGAGTTCATATCATTGATTGATCATCCTATATCATTCTTTGATCCAGCGAATCAAGGTAATCTCTTCTTAGAACCCTAGTTTCTTGAATTTTGGGGCTTTTGCGTTTTTGTCCGATTCGTTCCGTATTGTTGATTAATTCATGATGGGTATGATTAATCTTGGTAGTATTCTTGTGTTTAACATCATTTAATCCATTGTTCTTTATAGAATCGAAGTATATTTCTTTATTTCCTTCGAATCGGTTTTTTGGGGGATTTGTTCTTGATCTCGTGTTCCATCCGTTTTTGATGGATTGATTGTTGTTAAATAATATTTTTAAACAAATCCTATGGATTGAATATCCATATTTCGGTTGGGAATTCCATTTTCATGTTTTGTCTGGTCGATTCGTGTTCTTGGCCGTTTTGGGGGAAATCCTTGAACTTTCGTCGTTTGTTTCTTGAATTCAGATTCTTTAGGTCGTAATTTGGAATTCATTTTTGTTTTTATTGTTGTCCTTCGTAGTTTATTATCGCGAGTTGGCGTTCGGTGGAGTCGGCGGGTTCGTAGTCGGTTCGTGCCAACCTACTTCGATCGATTCTCCACGTTGTGGTTATTCGAGGCAAGTATCTTGTCCATACGTTTCACGTTTCGTAGGTATAATTATGGATAGATGATTTTATGCGAAACCCAATGTTTAATGAATGTAAAAAGGGATCGGTATGTTCTCGATAAATGTTGTCTTTCAACGATAATTCGTGTACTTCGTGAATAGATATGTTCTCAGATTATGTGTGTTAGTTTCGTATGTTGAAAGATTTTGTGATCACATTTAATGAATGTATTAAACTGTAATCATTTACTGAAGATTAAGTGTTGTTATGTGTGTTTTTCCGGTGAATACGTGACGGGTGATATTGATTGTTACCCCTTTGAAAGGAGGTTGTGATGCTTAATGTTGTTTGGCTTGATAAGTGATTATCGTTGTGTGTTTGTTGTATCTGATGTGCCTCTGGGTAGGATTGTTGAATCTCCGGGATCTATACTTGCTAGTATGGGTCAGGCGTGGCCGTAGGGTTATCCACCGGGTATGTCTTAGGGGACTCCGAGGTTCGTGGATTGTTAGCCCGATGCCGGGATAACTGATGGGGTTATCATCGGGTATGTCTTGAGGGGACTCCGAGGTTCGTAGCTTCTTAGTGCGATGCCGGAATAACTTATGGTCATGGTTTGGTTAAGTGTGTATCTGTGCTTGTAGTCACGTGACTGTTGTTACGGTGACATGTGAATTGATTTAGTTTCCCTATGGGTTATTCACTCGGGTTTGTTCTACGGGAGCATCTGAGGTTCGTGGCTTGCTAGCACGGGACGCGAATAATCTGTGGAAACAGGTTGTTATGGTATGATCGGGTCATGGACCCCGTGTGTTGTTATCATAACTTTGTTTTGGGAAAATGACTTTTGGGCTGTGTCCCTAAATGTTTTCAAAAGGGTTGAGAATTCTTAAAGTCCCAAATGTTTTCAAAACTCCCGAGATCGTAAAATGTTTTTACAAGATGTATATCGGGTTTACCCCTATCTTTCGATTTAACCGTTTTGATCAAGTGGATTACCTCGGGAAGTATATTTATGATTTCCAAGTCCTTTGAGTATGATATGTATGGCCTGTTTTCGTATTTTATACTTGCACTAGCAAAACAGTGGAGTTTTGCTAACCCCCGAGTATTCGGGTGGTGGATGTCTGTATTGTATTCAGGTTTTGGAGCATAGCACAGGGTCGGCATGAAGGATGATGAAAGATGAACGATACTGACCACATGAGGACCTGTTGATGTCGTATTTGTTTAGTTGTATTTTATTTTCCACTGCAGTATTCTTTCCCCGTTGTACGAGAGTGTGTTGTACTCGACCCCTCTGTGGGCATGTGTTCTGATTGAATTGTATGTATTTATTGAAAGATCAAATCGGTCTATTGAGTCATTTTAGCCTTAAAGGCATTGTTGAGTTGTTCGATGTTATTACCAGCCTGGTAGATCCTTGAGGAAAACTTCTACGGCGTGTAATATCCCTGAGCGGATTGGGGGTGTTACATAATTGGTATCGGAGATTTAGTTGTGGAAACCTAGGCTGTCGGGTCAAGTAGGGTCTGTTGAGTTTTGTCTCGTCGGATTTTGTCTGACTGAGTCATGTCGCGACGCGTCATCTGAGTTTGTTGGTCGTGATTAGTATCGTGGGGCGATCATCATCTCCGTGCGACCTGTGACCGTAAGCCTCCCTTCTTTATATTGTGCCTCGTGTGACACGAGCTATTTGATTGATTTTGTATTAAGTGATGGAATCTTTATGTAGATTTTTGGTTTCGTGATGCGTTTATGTGACTCTCATATATCGCTTATATGAGGAGTGTTGTTATTATTTATGTCCTCTTGACTGTTGTATCCGGTAAAAGACAGGTGTTGTATTGATTTTGAACGAGTTGATGCGTGTATTATGATTGTATGTAAGTGAATATTGTTACATGTGAGTTATTAGGCATTCTAGCCTAATAGATTTTCGAAAACTTTGAGTATCTTAGAAAATAAATTTCGAGACGTACCTTTAAAATGAATTATTTTCTCGCGGTACTTTCAAAGTGCTTTCTAGTGCCGCAATATATTTCAAATTATTCCAATTGGGGACCAAAATATTCTTAGATATTTTCAATTATTTAGAAATGCTTTGCTTAGACCCGAGGGTCAAATATTTTTGAAAGTTTCAATTTAAAAGAAGAGTGTCCTCATTTTTGTTCAACGCAAGATGGTTTTCCAAAGTCTCGACAATGATGTTTGTTCAACTTTTTGTAAAGTGATACTCGAGATCAACTAGTGTTTCCAAAACTTTTTTTTTCAAAATGTGGTTGTTCCGTGATGTTTAGTAACTGTAAGCTGGATATCGTTCGGACCGCTGAGGTCGCCGAACGATACCGTCATTGCTGGGTGTTTGTATGTGTGTTGCTTTACGATGGTAATCGTTTTAAGTGTTGCGTGTTATGATCTCCTGTTGTGCTGAGTGGTTGCTTATTCAGTATGCCGAGGGGCAGAGGTCATGGTCGTGGCGACCGGTTGCGTGATCAGGATCATGTTGCTGGTGATGATATCGTTGTCGGTGTTGCTACTATCTTACAGCAGGTAGGTACACAGATGACTCAGTTGACTCAGGCAGTTCAGCGCGTTACAGATGTGACCCAGAACACTGGCGCAAATCAGTGGCTTCGGGAGGTAATTCGTATGAATCCCCCTCGATTCGCCGGTGTTTCGGATGCGTTGGGCTGGGATGGTTGGCTTTTCCAGTTGGGAAAGATATTCGAGGCTGTCGATTGTCCTGAAGAGCGGAAAGTACCTATTGCACAGTACCTTCTTGATAAAGATGCCGCTAATTGGTGGGAAGGTGTTAAGCCTCGTGATCGTGATGTCACGTGGGTGGAGTTCCAGACATTTATGGAAGCTGAGTTCTATCCGAAGCCGATTAGAGAGCAGAGGATTCACGAATTTTATTTGGCAGAGCCGCAAGATATTTCAGTGTCACAGGCTATCATCGACTATAGCAAACAACTCAGTTATGTGCGAAATCGGGTGAGAACCGAGGAAGAGAGGATCTTTCATTTCGACAGACGAATGAAGCCATAGATTCGCGTGTATATGTAGGGACTCACCTGCACTTCGTTGAGGGACTACCAAGATCGAGCCTTGGCCCGTGAACTAGCTTCGTTATTGTCGGAGCGTGTGCCCGAGTCGAAGAGGCAGAGGAAGTCCGATGACCTTGTGGTCAGTGCAGGAGTTGGTGTTTCTAGTTTTCAACGTTGTAGTCTTTCTGCTGTGAAGCTCTATCGCTCGTTGCGTCGGACTGAGAGTTCCAAGTCGTCTGCTTTGACTCCTGGTAAAGCCAGGAGGTGTTTTAACTGCAATGTGGCGGGGCATGTCCGTGCACATTGTCCTTCCCCACTAGTAACGTGTTACAAGTGCGGGCTTGAGGGACACCGTGTTCAGTTTTGCGAGTTAGTCGCCGAGCCTTCCGGGGCACGGACTTGAGCACTGATATCAGGACCAACTCCGAGGAGTCCCTGGGGGGGGGTGAGGTCTATCAGTTGTATGTTATGTTATTTCCTTACCCGGTTGTTTCGAATTTCGGAGATTAAGTTCTTTTATTCGAAGTGAATCGTTTTGTGTTTATTTTTTCGTTTTCTTGACTCTGCACGGTGGTTAGTGTTTTGTGATTGTTCGGATAATCGACTTGATTGTATTATCTATTTGATGACGCTTGTCACTTTTTGGTTTTATTATGTGTCTACCGGTGGCGTTGTGTTTGTTAGGAGTATGCCCTCGAATGCCACTCAGAGAATGTTGAGTGAGGGCATTGTACTTGTTATTATGTAAATCATCAATATAAGGCAATGGATGTTTCTTTATTTACTGGTAGTTACTGGCATTCCTAACTCGTAAATATACATGTAGAAACTAGTCCGTGTATTTGAGAGCAAAACGTTCCACTCCTTATTGGATAAGGGGGTCGGCACTGGAAAGGTTTATAGCTCAAATACTTAATCATTCGCAAGTCAATGAAACTTGACTGGGCGTTAAGTTTATGTGAAGACTTGTATGATGTGTTCTTTGACATGGAGAGTGCCTGTCGAACACTAATGGTTAGTGGGAGCACACGTTATAGGTATGCTAATTAGATTAGTATACTCGAACCGACTCACCCTCGATTCGTCACACGGATTTCACTCCGGGACAGTCAATGATGGAATCGAAAGGTTGTGATAGGTATTCGTGAACCTTCGACTTGAGGATTTAGTAGGGATGTGCTTGTGACGTCAAGATTTTCATTAGAGTAGTTCGACCCTATAAACCGGTAGGCGGGGGTCAACCTCGACGTGCATCTTGATGGGCAAGTAGCAGGTCCTACTGAATACCAAGATAGAATTCTTTCTCCTGTTAGTGAACGGGTTATATTTCCTATGCGGTTATTGGCAGATGAGATCATAAGTCTTTGGCCAAAGCATTGGAGCTAGCTGTATTAGATACATGAGAGCTCGATGATCTCGATTTGCATTAACGCATGCATAGCGTCAAGTACAGATGGGGTTTGACTGACCATGACCCTATAACTTGATCGGGACATTTGAAAGAAGGGTTTATACGTATACTGGTATTCACGACAGAATGGTTCTTGAATGATCCCAATCATTCGTTCTCAGTCAGGGTACAATGTAGGCCACCAGGCTGGCTAGGTGGTGCTACTACTCTTTGGATCCTCCCATTGCTGACTGAGACGGACCTACCGAGTCGCGCATTAGGATTGACGACGGAATGAATCGAGCTTAATCTCTCATTATAAATATTAGATATTAGATATCTAATTTATTGGACATTGGATGTCTAATTGATTTTGGGATATTGGATGTCTAAATTAATTTATTGGATAAATTAATTTACGGCCTAATGGATTAAATAAATTACTGAGTGATTAATTTAATTCATAAATATAATTATTTCTTGGAGAAATTAATTATGTTATTATGTATTTAATGTGATTAATTGATTGGATTAATTAATCGATACAAATACATCGGAACGGAATAGGAGTTTATCTGTTTGGACTCACGGAGTCCGAAACGGACCGAACTCATCCCGGTTCTTCTAGATGGCTGCCTCATTTCACAAACCTTAGTCTTGGTCTTTGTCTCCAATTTTATAATTGGAGACCAAAGACTTATGAAGGGAACATTATCTCTTGTGAATAAAGGTGGTGATTTGGTCATTGTTTGAACTTGATTTTTGAAGAATAAAAGTGAAGAAAAACTCTCACTTCCCACTTGATATTCCAGCCGTGAGGTTATCGAAGAGAGAGAGAAAAAATCATTTTTCAAGTCTTCATCATCTTCTTCATTTTTGTTCTTGAGTTTTCTTGGAGAAAATTCAAGATACATTGAGAGAGATATATTATACACTTAGAGTGTAATAATAATAATCATAAAAGCTTCATCACTTGATTCTAGCCGTAACCTTAGAGGTTAATCGAGTGTTGTTGTTTCGATCGTTTTTCCGGCGCGTGGCAAGTAGAGACGCGGTGCTTTCGGCGTTGGATCGTTCAAGGGCTTGGAGCGGATTGAACTCGTAGAGATCAAACTAAAGCTTGGGGAATAGCTCAAGAGAAGGTTACAATTTAATCAACGGACTTCGAGGGTTAGTTTCTTACGACTCTTGCTTTTCGTTTATATATTCGTATATATGTAGCTCGATCGATCCTCGTAGGGATTCAGATCGAATTAATTTTCGTTTTACCGCTTCCGCTGGGCCTTCGTTTTAGGCACCGAATCCCAACAGTGGTATCGGAGCATAGGCCTTGCAATCGTATATACGATATATTGCATTTGGAATGCTTGATTAAATGATTAGTGATTTGGAATCACAACCGTTTAATTCATTGTTTTAATTGTTCGTCGAAAATTTAATTTTTCCATGTTTTTTATGTTACTATATAAATCGGTTTTATTTATTAAAACTGAATTATATGGGTAATATTAAATTAGAAAAATATAATTTTTGAAATCGGACGAAAAAGAGTCGGAAAATCGCCGCCTGGGATCGCCCGGCCGCCGGTTGCCCAAGGGTGCCGGACCGCCGGCAACTTGTTTCTCGCACCTTTGGCAGATCAGCCCTCGGCTAAGGACCGGCCGTGATGCCGACCACGGGCTAGCCCTGTGCGATTTTATTTCGATTCCGTTTTGTGTTTATGTTTCGTTATAATAAGTTCCGGAAATTAAATTGGATTTAATTTGACTAAATAAAATACTTGGTGTTTTATTTTGAGGAAATTTATTATTGTGAAATATTTATCATCCGGTTTATACGAACGAATTAAAACTACCATGTTTGTGAATTAATTGGATTAATTCTAATAGATGGTTATTTTTATATTGGTTGGATCAATATATTTAATGTGTAGTCCATTTATTTAGTATTTATTGGATGAATGCTTTTGAATGGGGATGTGGTTCATGGACTTAGTTTTGAATCGTTCAGTTTTATTCGATTGGGTTGTAAAGGCCGTTTTGAGCCTATTTATTTTACTAGAATTATTTGTATCTAGGATGCAATTTTTCAATGTAAAATTTATATGTAATGACGAAGACCGGAGGAAGATCCATTTCGAGAAGACGAAGATTCAAAACGAAGACTTGTAATTAGATTACGGAATTTTTGTTTTCTAGGAACGGTCCATGAACCACATGTTGGTAGCAACTAGGTTGTGAATGGTTGTTTCATATTGTATGAATGCCACAAACGCGCTTAAATGATTAATGTGCAAAGTGTAACATTAATCGCGATAATTCTCCCACAACAAATTATTAAGTTTATAAGGTTTCAAGGTTTTCCTTCCCTCCATCGAGCTTTCGGGAAATTAAAATCCAAACCGGATGTGCTATGCTTCCGAGTTATCGGGGTAGTCGTTCGGGGAGGACGGATAAATTACTGGGAGCGCATTGGATGCCTTCGGTTGGAGCAAATTTTATCCCTAGAAACCTGATAGGTTGCCGGATAAGATTCAATTGTGAAACTGATTTGCGTCGATGGTATAAACTTAACTTGTTCACGAACCATAGAAACCGTATAGGTTGAGGGGAGTGAACAAGGGGAAAAATAAGATCGAATCATCCATTAGATGGGTTGGTGTTGGACACCACTTTATGAAAATTAATAGACTAGAAACCTGTTCGGTTGCCCTCTATTAAGATTTATAAAGAACTCGATCACCACTATGAAGTAGAGCGACGATACTTCCAGATTTCACATGGGAGTGTGTTGTTCCGATAAAAATAGTGGGAGCTGGGTAAGAAGGATAGAAAAGATCATAATTCTATACTCAGAACATAATTGAATGAGTTACTAATTAATCTATCGTACTTAATGCAGACTCAAATATCAACATGACAATGAATCCACTCGCAATTCTACTCGAAAAGAACACCTTAATGGGACCTCACTTTGTGGATTGGCTCCGCAATCTGATGATTGTCCTCAGTATAGAGGCACTGGGATACATCTTGGAGACGGACATTCCGGCGCCTCCTGTGCGGACCCGATCCAATCAGGAAGAGATTGAAAACCACGAAAAGTGGGTTAAGGATGACGTGAAAGTCCGTGCTTATATGATGGCTTCCATGTCTAATGAGCTTCAGAGAGCTCATGAGAAAGTGACTTCTGCTAGGCAGATTCTATCTCACTTAACCGAGCTTTATGGTGAGCACAGCAGAACTGCTAGATATGAGATATCTAAGCAACTATTCGGTGCAAGGATGAAGGAAGGTGAGAAGGTTGGGGAATACGTCCTCAAAATGATATCCATGATCGAGAGATTGGAGGCTCTTGATTTTAAAATGGATACTTCTCTCCAAACCGACCTTATCCTACAATCTCTCCCTGATTCCTTCTCACAGTTTGTTATGAACTTCAACTGCAATGAGATTGCATGTAATTTAGCTGGGCTAATGAACAAACTTGTGACCGCTCAGTCTCAGATGAAGACTCCGCGGATGAAGGAGTCTGCTCTTGTGATTTCTTCAGGACCTCGGAGGTCTAAGAACAAGAAGAAAAAGACCAAGAAGCAAACTGGACTACAAGTTAAGGACCTTAAGGGTAAGGGCAAGGCCCCGATGGTTCCTAAGAACAAGAAGAAGAAGGATACTTGTCTCAAGTGCGGTGAGCTGGGCCACTGGGCTAGAGACTGTCCGATTCTTCATGGCACTTCAGGTACAGAACTTTTAGTTTTGGAAACAAATTGTTCTGCTACTGTATTTTCTACTTCTGATAATCTTGGATTCGGTGCTAGTTCTCATATTTGTACCATGAATCAGATCTGAACAAAGTAGGAAGCTTGAGCCGAGAAGTTATGATTACAGTCGGAAGCGGGCATAGTGTCGAGGCGACCGACATAGGATCACTTCTTTTGGGTTTAGAATCCGGCTTTGTTTTGACTTTAGAAGATGTACTTGTTTTGCCCAAGGGGCACAAAAACATTGTATCAATTCCGGTCATGGACCGAAAAGGCTTTTCATTTTTCATTGGTGATGGTTCCTGCAAAATTTATTTTAGAAATAAACTAGTGGGTACTGCTACATTGTTAAATGGATTGTATCATCTAAATCTCAGCAACAAAGTAGTTGTGAATACTATGACTAGAAAACGTGGTAGGGATGAAACCAATCAAGTTTTGAAATGGCAACTTAGACTTGGTCATATTGGTCAGACCAAGGTTTACAAGATGGAAAAAGATGGACTTATGGGTCCATTGGGATCGGATCCCTTTCCTACTTGTGAATCTTGCCTTAAAGGCAAAATGACTAAGTCCCCCTTCACAGGGACTATTGAAAGAGCCGCTGATAAATTGGGATTAATCCATACCGACGTATGTGGTGCTTTAGAAGCAGCACGTGACGGATATCAATATTTCGTTACGTTTACAGATGATCATACTAGGTATGGTTATGTATACTTAATGAAACATAAATCCGAGGCCTTTGATAAATTCCAGGAATTCAAGGCCCTAGTCGAGAAATAAACTGGTAATCATATCAAAGCACTTCGGTCGGACCGAGGTGGTGAGTATATGACTACGGAGTTTGACGAGTTCCTTAAGGAACATGGAATAGTTTCACAACTAACACCTCCAGGTACTCCCCAGTTAAATGGTGTGTCAGAAAGAAGGAACCGGACCTTGTTAAACATGGTCTGTTCCATGCTGGGCTATACTGACTTACCAATTTACATGTGGGGGTATGCACTCCTGACTGCCGCTTATATCTTAAACAGATGTCCTTACAAATCCGTTCCTAAAACTCCACATGAGATGTGGGAGGGCAGGAAACCAAGTCTTAATCACATTAGGATTTGGGGATGTCCCGCTTATGTCAAGAAGACTAAGGTGGAGAAGTTGGAAGCTAGGTACGCGAAGGGACGTTTCATTGGATTCCCGTCTGGGACGATGGGATATCTATTCTACATGCCCGAAGTCGAAAGATCATTGTTGCTTTGCAAGCACACTTCCTGGAAGATGAGTTCATTCAGGAAGGCGGAGCAGGTAGAAGTATTTCTTTAGAAGAATACAATGAAACTCCTCGGGAGACACCTGTGTAAGAAACTGGAACCGAACTTTCTGAAACACAAGTACAACCACCTCGTAGGTCTAGTAGGGTGTCTCATTTACCTGAGAGGTATGGGCTTGTGCACTTGGAGGAGCTGGGTCTCCATGAGGTTCCAAGTGATAGCCAAGAGACCGACCCGACGACCTATGACCAAGCGATGGTGGATGTAGACTCCGCGAAATGGCGTGAAGCTATGGAAGCTGAGATAGACTCGATGCATGTCAATCAGGTCTGGACTCTAGTAGACCGCCCCAAGGGCATAGTGCCTATTGGGAATAAGTGGATCTACAAGAGAAAGACTAATGGTGATGGCAAGGTTGACGCCTATAAGGCCAGGCTTGTGGCAAAGGGTTATACCCAAAAGGAAGGGATCGATTACCACGATACCTTCTCGCCCGTAGCCATGATCAAGTCCATTCGCATGATGCTTGCTATAGCTGCCTACCACGATTATGAGATATGACAAATGGACGTAAAGATGGCTTTCCTTAATGGATTCCTCGAGGAGGAAATCTATATGGAGCAGCCTAAAGGCTTTGTGTCCGAAGTCGATATTCATAAAGTGTGCAAGCTTCAGCGTTCCATTTATGGACTGAAGCAAGCGTCGCGTAGTTGGAACCTTCGTTTTGACGAGGCGATCAAAGAGTTTGACTTCGTGCAAAATGAAGAGGAACCTTGTGTATACAAGAGGGTTAGTGGTAGCAAGATCGCATTCTTAGTACTATATCTGGATGATATTCTACTAATAGGAAATGATGTGGGAATGCTCAGTTCTGTAAAAGCTTGGCTTTTGAGTAATTTCTCCATGAAAGACTTGGGAGAAGCAACCTATATTCTCGAAATTCGACTCTACCGGGATAGAGCGAAGAGAACAATAGGCCTTTCCCAAGCCCTCTATATAGATAAGATCTTAAAGCGATTTAAGATGGATGATTCTAAAAGAGGGTTCCTACCGATGCAACATGGAATAAAACTCTCCTTGAAGATGTGTCCTCAAAGTGAGGAATAACGAAAAGAAATGAGTAATATACCATATGCTTCGGCCGTGGGTAGCCTTGTGTATGCTATGTTGTGTACAAGACCTGACATCGCGCATGCTGTAAGCGTGGTGAGTAGGTTTCAGGCAAACCCAGGTAGGGAACATTGGACTGCCGTAAAGAACATTCTCAAGTACTTAAGAAGGACTAGAGATATGGTTCTGATGTATGGCGGTGGAGAATTGGATGTGGTTGGATTCACTGATTCGGACTTCCAAGGACTGAAGGACGCCTCGATGTCTACTTCTAGCTATATATTTACTCTTAATGGAGGAGCAGTATCTTGGCGTAGCGCCAAGCAAAGCGCGACTGCTGATTCCACCTGTCAGGCTGAGTATCAAGCAGCCTCGGAGGCTTCCAAGGAAGGGTTCTGGATTAAGAAGTTTCTGGGAGAACTTCAAGTGATACCATGTGCCGAGTCGCTGTCTACCAGATCGCGACAATAACGGAGTCAGAGCGCAGCCAAGGAGCCGAGGTTTCACAACAAAGACCAAACATATTGAGAGGAAGTATCATCTCGTAAGAGAATTTGTTCGCAAGGGATACATTGTGCTGCACAGAGTAGACTCGGCCGACAACGTCGCCGATCCACTGACCAAGCCATTTTCTCAGACTAGCTTGGAGCATCATCTGGAGAACATGGGTATTAGATACCATAGTGTGTGGCATTGAGTGCAAGTGGGAGATTGTTAGGAGTATGCCCTCGAATGCCACTCAGAGGATGTTGAGTGAGGGCATTGTACTTGTTATTATGTAAATCATCAATATAAGGCAATGGATGTTTCTTTATTTACTGGTAGTTACTGGCATTCCTAACTCGTAAATATACATGTAGAAACTAGTCCGTGTATTTGAGAGCAAAACGTTCCACTCCTTATTGGATAAGGGGGTCGGCACTGGAAAGGTTTATAGCTCAAATATTTAATCGTTCGCAAGTCAATGAAACTTGACTGGGCGTTAAGTTTATGTGAAGACTTGTATGACGTGTTCTTTGACATGGAGAGTGCCTGTCGAACACTAATGGTTAGTGGGAGCACACGTTATAGGTATGCTAATTAGATTAGTATACTCGAACCGACTCACCCTTGATTCGTCACATGGATTTCACTCCGGGATAGTCAATGATGGAATCGAAAGGTTGTGATAGGTATTCGTGAACCTTCGACTTGAGGATTTAGTAGGGATGTGCTTGTGACGTCAAGATTTTCATTAGAGTAGTTCGACCCTATAAACCGGAAGGCGGGGGTCAACCTCGACGTGCATCTTGATGGGCAAGTAGCAGGTCCTACTGAATACCAAGATAGAATTCTTTCTCTTGTTAGTGAACGGGTTATATGTCCTATGCGGTTATTGGCAGATGAGATCATAAGTCTTTGGCCAAAGCATTGGAGCTAGCTGTATTAGATACACGAGAGCTCGATGATCTCGATTTGCATTAACGCATGGATAGCGTCAAGTACAGATGGGGTTTGACTGACCGTGACCCTATAACTTGATCGAGACATTTGAAAGAAGGGTTTATACATATACTGGTATTCACGACAGAATGGTTCTTGAATGATCCCAATCATTCGTTCTCAGTCAGGGTACAGTGTAGGCCACCAGGCTGGCTAGGTGGTGCTACTACTCTTTGGTTCCTCCCATTGCTGACTGAGACGGACCTACCGAGTCGCGCATTAGGATTGACGACGGAATGAATCGAGCTTAATCTCTCATTATAAATATTAGATATTGGATATCTAATTTATTGGACATTGGATGTCTAATTGATTTTGGGACATTGGATGTCTAAATTAATTTATTGGATAAATTAATTTACGGCCTAATGGATTAAATAAATTACTGGGTGATTAATTTAATTCATAAATATAATTATTTCTTGGAGAAATTAATTATGTTATTATGTATTTAATGTGATTAATTGATTGGATTAATTAATCGATACAAATACATCGGAACGGAATAGGAGTTTATCTGTTTGGACTCACGGAGTCCGAAACGGACCGAACTCATCCCGGTTCTTCTAGATGGCTGCCTCATTTCACCAACCTTAGTCTTGGTCTTTGTCTCCAATTTTATAATTGGAGACCAAAGACTTATGAAGGGAACATTATCTCTTGTGAATAAAGGTGGTGATTTGGTCATTGTTTGAACTTGATTTTTGAAGAATAAAAGTGAAGAAAAACTCTCACTTCCCACTTGATATTCCAGCCGTGAGGTTATAGAAGAGAGAGAGAAAAAATCATTTTTCAAGTCTTCATCATCTTCTTCATTTTTGTTCTTGAGTTTTCTTGGAGAAAATTCAAGATACATTGAGAGAGATATATTATACACTTAGAGTGTAATAATAATAATCATAAAAGCTTCATCACTTGATTCTAGCCTTAACCTTAGATGTTAATCGAGTGTTGTTGTTCCGATCATTTTTCCGGCGCGTGGCAAGTAGAGACGCGGTTCTTTCGGCGTTGGATCGTTCAAGGGCTTGGAGAGGATTGAACTCGTAGAGATCAAACTAAAGCTTGGGGAATAGCTCAAGAGAAGGTTACGATTTAATCAACGGACTTCGAGGGTTTCTTACGACTCTTGCTTTTCGTTTATATATTCGTATATACGTAGCTCGATCGATCCTCGTAGGGATTCGGATCGAATTAATTTTCGTTTTACCGCTTCCGCTGGGCCTTCGTTTTAGGCACCGAATCCCAACAGTGTTGGCCGACGTGGAGCGTGTTTTCACGCCGTATATTCCTCTGCGTTGCTTGTAACGTTTCACTATTGGGCATAAGTTACGCGTTTTTTATGTATCTCGTTGAGTTTTCCTGGAGGGATATCTCTTCTCCCTACTTGTTTTAAGTTTCGGGACGAAACCTCTTTTAAGGAGAGTAGTGTGTAATACCCGTAATTTCGATTTATGGTAATTTTTTTTTCCAGATAAAGTCCGTTTTGATGACTCGCACATGACCGTTTCGTCATTCTGAGAATGATTAATTCTACACTTTTTGACATTCGAGTTCGTTTCGGTATCGTTTTGTTGAGTTCCGTGCTTCTTGGCGACTTTTCCGCACTTGAGTTCGATTCTTGCGAATCTCGTTCGAAACTGCTGTTTCGAGTTTCCCGTAAGTCCATTTAACTTTGTTAGACGTGTTGTGAACTTCGGTTTAGTTATTCGATCACATATCGTGATTTTCGGGCATTTTGGGCCATTTTATAATTTACCCAAAGTTATGGGTATCCGTATCTGTATTTGTTGTCTCGACCCTTTTCTTGGTCGCGTATGATTAATTATGGCATTATGTTTTCATTTCGGGTCATTGATGTTGTCCGCGAGCTTTTCGTGTTCGTTCGTGCGTTTTAAATCGAGTCATCGGGTCATGGCGGCGAGCAATGGCGGACAGTGCGTGCGACATCTTTGGCGGCCGGGCAATCGCCGAGCATGGCAGGAACCGGCGTAGCGCACACTACGGCCGGAAGGCTGCGCGTGCTAGCTCGGCAGGTGTAGCGCACGCTGTCGAACAGCCCAGCGTACGCTATCGGGTCTGGGCAGAGGGGTCCTGAGGTTCTGGACTCGGGTAGGCTCGGCAGGTAGCGCACGCTACTGTCGGGCACTGCGCACGCTACGACCGGCAGGTAGCGCGCGCTACAGACGGAAGGCTGCGCACGCTACCTGGAAGAGTTAGTAGGGCAGTGAGGTTCTGGATTGCGGCCTGGGCCGATAGCGCATGCTAGCCCGGCAGCCTAGCGCGTGCTAGGCTGCACCAGTATAAATATGACAGAGCAACCTCATTTTCACTCGTTTTTCATTTTCTTTCTTTTCGATCCGCGGCTGGAGCTTCGGAGGAGGCGAAGCCATGTTGTTGAACAATAAATCCATGAAGTTTTTGAGTTCATATCATTGATTGATCATCCTATATCATCCTTTGATCCAGCGAATCAAGGTAATCTCTTCTTAGAACCCTAGTTTCTTGAATTTTGGGGTTTTTGCGTTTTTGTCCGTTTCGTTCCGTATTGTTGATTAATTCATGATGGGTATGATTAATCTTGAAAGTATTCTTATGTTTAACATCATTTAATCCATTGTTCTTCGTCGAATCGAAGTATATTTCTTGATTTCCTTCGAATCGACTTTTTGGGGGATTTGTTCTTGATCTCGTGTTCCATCCATTTTTGATGGATCGATTGTTGTTAATTGATGTTCTAAACATATCCTATGGATTGAATATCCATATTTCGGTTGGGAATTCCATTTTCATGTTTTGTCGGGTCGATTCGTATTCTTGGCCGTTTTGGGAGAAATCCTTGAACTTTCGTCGTTTGTTCCTTGAATTCAGCGTCTTTAGGTCATACTTTGGAATTCATTTTCATTGTTATTGTTGTCCTTCGTAGTTTATTATCGCGAGTTGGCGTTCGGTGGAGTCGGCGGGTTCGTAGTCGGTTCGTGCCAACCTACTTCGATCGATTCTCCGCGTTGTGGTTATTCGAGGCAAGTATCTTGTCCATACTTTTCACGTTTCGTAAATATAATTATTGATAAATGATTTTATGCGAAACCCAATGTTTAATGAACGTAAAAAGGGATCGGTATGTTCTCGATATATGTTGTCTTTCAACGATAATTCGTGTACTTCGTGAATAGATGTGTTCTCAGATTATGTGTGTTAGTTTTGTATCTTGAAAGATGTTGTGATCACATTTAATGAATGTATTAAACCATAATCATTTACCGAAAATTACGTGTTATTATGTGTGTTTGTCCGGTGAATACGTGACGGGTGATATTGGTTGTTACCCCTTTGAAAGGAGGTTGTGATGCTTAATGTTGTTTGGCTTGATAAGTGATTATCGTCGTGTGTTTGTTGTATGTGATGTGCCTCCGGGTAGGATTGTTGAATCTCCGGAATCCATACTTGCTAGTATGGGTCAGGCGTGGCCGTAGGGTTATCCACCGGGTATGTCTTGAGGGGACTCCGAGGTTCATGGCTTGTTAGCCCGATGCCGAGATAACTGATGGGGTTATCATCGGGTATGTCTTGCGGGGACTCCGAGGTTCGTAGCTTGTTAGTGCGATGTCGGGATAACTTATGGTCATGGTTTGGTTAAGTGTGTATCTGTGTTTGTAGTCACGTGACTGTTGTTACGGTGACATGTGAATTGATTTAGTTTCCCTGTGGGTTATTCACTCGGGTTTGTTCTACGGGAGCATCTGAGGTCCGTGGCTTGCTAGCACGGGACGCGAATAATCTGTGGAAACAGGTTGTTATGGTATGATCGGGTCATCGACCCCATGTGTTGTTATCGTAACTTTGTTTTGGGAAAATGACTTTTGGGCTGTGTCCCTAAATGTTTTCGAAAGGCTTGAGAATTCTTAAAGTCCCAAATGTTTTCAAAACTCGTGAGATCGTAAAATGTTTTTACAAGATGTATATCTGGTTTACCCCTATCTTTCGATTTAACCGTTTTGATCAAGTGAATTAGCTCGGGAAGTATGTTTATGATTTCCAAGTCCTTGGAGTATGATATGTATGGCCTGTTTTCGTATTTTATACTTGCACTAGCAAAACAGTGGAGTTTTGCTAACCCCCGAGTATTCGGGGGGTGGATGTCTGTATTGCATTCAGGTTTTGGAGCATAGCACAAGGTCGGCATGAAGGATGATGAAAGATGAACGATACTGATCACATGAGAACCCGTTGATGTCGTATTTGTTTAGTTGTATTTTATTTTCCGCTGCAGTATTCTTTCCCCATTGTACGGGAGTGTGTTGTACTCGACCCCTGCGTGGGCATGTGTTGTGATTGAGTTGTATGTATTTATTGAAAGACAAAATCGGTCTACTGAGTTATTTTAGCCTTAAAGGCGTTGTTGAGTTGTTCGATGTTATTACCAGCCTGGTAGATCCTTGAGGAAAGGTTCTACGATAAATGGTATCGGAGATTTGGTTGTGGAAACCTAGGCTGTCGGGTCAAGTAGGGTCTGTTGAGTTTTGTCTCGTCGGATTTTGTCTGACTGAGTCGTGTCGCGACGCGTCGTCTGATTTTGTTGGTCGTGATTAGTATCGTGGGGCGATCATCATCTCCGTGGGACCTGTGACCGTAAGTCTCCCTTCTTTGTATTGTGCCTCGTGTGACACGAGCTATTTGTTTGATTTTGTATTAAGTGATGGAATCTTTATGTAGATTTTTGGTTTCGTGATGCGTTTATGTGACTCTCATATTTCACTTATATGAGGAGTGTTGTTATTATTTATGTCCTCTCGACTGTTGTATCCGGTAAAAGACAAGTCTTGTATTGATTTTGAGCGAGTTGACGCGTGTATTATGATTGTATGTAAGTGAATATTGTTACATGTGAGTTATTAGGCATCCTAGCCTAATAGATTTTCGAAAACCTTGAGTATCTTAGAAAATAAATTTCGAGACGTACCTTTAAAATGAATTATTTTCTCGTGGTACTTTCAAAGTGCTTTCTAGTGCCGCAATATATTTCAAATTATTCCAATTGGGGACCAAAATATTCTGAGATATTTTCAATTATTTAGAAATGCTTTGCTTAGACCCGAGGGTCAAATATTTCTGAAAGTTTCAATTTAAAAGAAGAGTGTCCTCATTTTCGTTCAACGCAAGATGGTTTTCCAAAGTCTCGACAATGATGTTTGTTCAACTTTTTGTACAGTGATATTCGATATTAACTAGTGTTTCCAAAACTTTTTTTTTTTTCAAAATGTGCTTGTTCCGTGATGTTTAATAACTGTATGCTGGATATCATTCGGACCGCTGAGGTCTCCGAACGATACCGTCATTGCTGGGTGTTTGTATGTGTGTTTCTTTACGATGGTAATCGTTGTAAGTGTTGCATGTTATGATTTCCTGTTGTGCTAAGTGGTTGCTTATTCAATATGCCGAGGGGCAGAGGTCGTGGTCGTGGCGACCGGGTGCGTGATCGGGATCATGCTCCTGGTGATGATATCGTTGTCGGTGTTGCTACTATCTTACAGCAGGTAGCTACACAGATGACTCAGTTGACTCAGACAGTTCAGCGCGTTACAGATGTGACCCAGAACACTGGCGCAAATCAGTGGCTTCGGGAGGTAATTCGTATGAATCCCCCTCGATTCGCCGGTGTTGCGGATGCGTTGGGCTGGGATGGTTGGCTTTTCCAGTTGGGAAAGATATTCGAGGCTGTCGATTGTCCTGAAGAGCGGAAGGTACCTATTGCGCAGTACCTTCTTGATAAAGATGCCGCTAATTAGTGGGAAGCTGTTAAGCCTTGTGATCGTGATGTCGCGTGGGCGGAGTTCCAGGCATTTATGGAAGCTGAGTTCTGTCCGAAACTGATTAGAGAGCAGAGGATTCACGAATTTTATTTGGCAGAGCCGCAAGATATTTCAGTGTCACAGGCTATCATCGACTATAGCAAACAACTCAGTTATGTGCGAGATCGGGTGAGAACCGAGTAAGAGAGGATCTTTCATTTCGACAGACGAATGAAGCCAGAGATTCGCGTGTATATGTCGGGACTCACGTGCACTTAGTTAAGGGACTACCAAGATCGAGCCTTGGCCCGTGAACTAGCTTCGTTATCATCGGAGCGTGTGCCCGAGTCGAAGAGGCAGAGGAAGTCCGATGACCTTGTGGTCAGTGCAGGAGTTGGTGTTTCTAGTTCTCAACGTCGTAGTCTTTTTGCTGTGAAGCTCTATCGCTCGTTGCGTGGGACTGAGAGTTCCAAGTCGACTGCTTTGACTCCTGGTAAAGCCAGGAGGTGTTTTAACTGTAATGTGGCGGGGCATGTCCATGCACATTGTCCTTCCCCACTAGTAACGTGTTAGAAGTGCGGGCTTGAGGGACATCGTGTTCAGTTTTGCGAGTTAGTCGCCGAGCCTTCCGAGGCACGGACTTGAGCACTGATATCAGGACCAACTCCGTGGAGTCCCTCGGGGGGGGAGGTCTATCAGTTGTATGTTATGTTATTTCCTTACCCGGTTGTTTCGAATTTCGGAGATTAAGTTCTTTTATTCGAAGTGGATCATTTTGTGTTTATTTTTTCATTTTCTCGACTGTGCACGGTGGTTAGTGTTTTGTGATTTTTCGGATAATCGACTTTATTGTATTATTTATTTGATGGCGCTTGTCACTTGTTGGTTTTATTATGTGTCTACCGGTGGCGTTGTGTTGGCCGACGTGGAGCGTGTTTTCATGCCGTATATTCCTCTGGGTTGCTTGTAACGTTTCGCCATTGGGCATAAGTTACGCGCTTCTTATGTATCTCATTGAGTTTTCCTGGCGGGATATCGCTTCTCCCTACTTGTTTTAAGTTTCGGGACGAAACTTCTTTTAAGGAGGGTAGTGTGTAATACCCGTAATTTCGATTTCCGGTAATTTCTTTTTTTTGGCGAAAGTCCATTTTCACGACTCGCTCATGACCGTTTCGTCATTCTGAGAATGATTAATTCTACACTTTTTGACATCCAAGTTCGTTTCGGTGTCGTTTTGTTGAGTTCCGTGCTTCTTAGCGACTTTTCCGCACTTGAGTTCGATTCTTGCGAATCTCGTTCGAAACTACTGTTTCGAGTTTCCCGTAAGTCCGTTTAACTTTGTTAGACGTGTTGTGAACTTCGGTTTGGTTATTCGATCGCGTATCGTGATTTTCGGGCGTTTTGGGCCATTTTATAATTTACCCAAAGTTATGGGTATCCGTATCAGTATTTGTTGTCTCGACCCTTTTCTTGGTCGCGTATGATTAATTATGGCATTATGTTTTCATTTCGGGTCGTTGTTGTTGTCCGCAAGCTTTTCGTCGTGTTCGTTCCATACGTTTTCGGAAATCGAGTCGTCGGGTCATGGCGGCTGAGCAGCTGGCCGGACAGGTGTGGCACTGTCGGAAGTGCTGGGCACTGGCCGAGCAGGCACGACAGGAACCGGCGTAGCGCATGCTACAGCCGGAAGGCTGCGCGCGCTAGCTCGGCAGGTGTAGCGCACGCTGTCGACCGGCCCAACGTACGCTATCGGGACTGGGCAGAGGGGTCCTGAGGTTCTGGACTCGGGTAGGCTCGGCAGGTAGCGCACGCCATCAGCCGGGCATCAAGACGCTACGACCGGCAGTAGCGCGCCACGGCCGAAGGTCGCGCACGCTACTGGCCGAGCCGAGGGGCGTTGAGGTTACGGATTGCGGCCTGGGCCGATAGCACACGCTAGCCCGGCAGCCTAGCGCGCGCTAGGCTGCACCAATATAAATGTGACAGAGCAGCCTCATTTTCACTCATTTTTCATTTCCTTTCTTTTCGATCCGCGGCTGGAGTTTCGGAGGAGGCGAAGCCATGTTGTTGAACAACAAATCCATGAAGTTCTTGAGTTCATATCATTGATTGATCATCCTCTATCATCCTTTGATCCAGCGAATCAAGGTAATCTCTTCTTAGAACCCTAGTTTCTTGAATTTTGGGTTTTTTGCATTTTTGTCCGACTCGTTCCGTATTGTTGATTAATTCATGATGGTTATGATTAATCTTGGTAGTATTCTTATGTTTAACATCATTTAATCCATTGTTCTTCGTCGAATCGAAGTATATTTCTTGATTTCCTTCGAATCGACTTTTTGGGGGATTTGTTCTTGATCTCTTGTTCAATCCATTTTTGATGGATCGATTGTTGTTAAATGATGTTTTTAAACATATCCTATGGATTGAATATCCATATTTCGGTTGGGAATTCCATTTTCATGTTTTGTCGGGTCGATTCATGTTCTTGGCCGTTTTAGAGGAAATCCTTGAACTTTCGTCGTTTGTTCCTTGAATTCAGCGTATTTAGGTCGTACTTTGGAATTCATTTTCGTTGTTATTGTTGTCCTTCGTAGTTTATTATCGCGAGTTGGCGTACGGTGGAGTCGGCGGGTTTGTAGTCGGTTCGTGCCAACCTACTTCGATCGATTCTCCGCGTTGTGGTTATTCGAGGCAAGTATCTTGTCCATATATTTCATTTTTCGTAGGTATAATTATTGATAAATAATTTTATGCGAAACCTAATGTTTAATGAACGTAAAAAGGGATCGGTATGTTCTTGATAAACGTTGTCTTTCAACGATAATTCGTGTACTTCGTGAATAGATGTGTTCTCAGAATATGTGTGTTAGTTTCGTATGTTGAAAGATGTTTGTGATCACATTTAATGAATGTATTAAACCGTAATCATTTACCGAACGTGTTGTTATGTGTGTTTTTCCGGTGAATACGTGACGGGTGATATTGATTGTTACCCCTTTGAAAGGAGGTTGTGATGCTTAATGTTGTTTGGCTCGATAAGTGTTTATCGTTGTGTGTTTGTTGTATGTGATGTGCCTCCAGGTAAGATTGTTGAATCTCCGGGGTCCATACTTGCTAGTATGGGTCGGGCGTGGCCGTAGGGTTATCCACCGGGTATGTCTTGCGGGGACTCTGAGGTTCGTGGCTTGTTAGCCCGATGCCGGGATAACTGATGGGGTTATCATCGGGTATGTCTTGTGGGGACTCCGAGGTTCGTAGCTTGTTAGTGCGATGCCGGGATAACTTATGGTCATGGTTTGGTTAAGTGTGTATCTGTGCTTGTAGTCACGTGACTGTTGTTACGGTGACATGTGAATTGATTTAGTTTCCCTATGGGTTATTCACTCGGGTTTGTTCTACGGGAGCATCTAAGGTCCGTGGCTTGCTAGCACGGGACGCGAATAATCTGTGGAAACAGGTTGTTATGGTATGATCGGGTCATGGACTCTGTGTGTTGTTATCGTAACATTGTTTTGGGAAAATGACTTTTGGGCTGTGTCCCTAAATGTTTTCGAAAGGCTTGAGAATTCTTAAATTCCCAAATGTTTTCAAAACTCCCGAGATCGTAAAATATTTTTACAAGATGTATATCGGGTTTACCCATATCTTTCGATTTAACTGTTTTGATCAAGTGAATTACCTCGGGAAGTATGTTTATGATTTCCAAGTCCTTGGAGTATGATATGTATGGCCTGTTTTCGTATTTTATACTTGCACTAGCAAAACAGTGGACTTTTGCTAACCCCCAAGTATTCGGGGGATGGATGTCTGTATTGCATTCAGGTTTTGGAGCATAGCACAGGGTCGGCATGAAGGATGATGAAAGATGAACGATACTAATCACATGAGGACCCGTTGATGTCGTATTTGTTTAGTTGTATTTTATTTTCCGCTGCAGTATTCTTTCCCCGTTGTACGGGAGTGTGTTGTACTCGACCCCTGCGTGGGCATGTGTTGTGATTTAGTTGTATGTATTTATTGAAAGACCAAATCGGTCTACTGAGTCATTTTAGCCTTAAAGGCGTTGTTGAGTTGCTCGATGTAATTACCAGCCTGGTAGATCCTTGACACTAGTAGAAAAAGAGTCTTTCTTGACGCGCATTTGGCGTCATAAAGGGCCTTTATGACGCGCAAATGCTGGTCATAGAAGGACCAGTCATAACTCGTTATGACTCGCATTTGTTCGTCATTGTACAATGACACGCACTTTATGACACCCACTTTATGACGCCTTTTTCTGACAACTATATATGCGTGTCATAAAAGTTATGACCCCTTTTTCTGATTTCAGTTTTTGCGTGTCATAACTTCAAAATTTTCTATTTTTTTTCTGGCTTTTATGACCCCCTGCTAAACCTGCAATTATATACCAATCGTACCCAATTCATTACAAAACCTGCTGATCGATTGTACAAAATTAACGCATTTCATATATATCGCAAAACCATGCGTTACCAATTCATTACATGACTTGACTAAACTCGATCATGTCAAAATCGGATCAATATTATCTAGTTTACGATTACATCAATTGTACCCATTTCTACCAACTGTACCTATTCCTACAAACAGTTTTACTCCCTAAAAATAAAATTCGACACATAAGTACACCATTCTTCTCGAATGTCGTCGAAATCCGCATCAGTGTAGTCGTTGCTTTCACCTCCAATCTAGTCAAATAAAACAACAAGTTAAAACAGTTTAAATAGGATCCGCGGACTAACTAAGCTAGACAACTAAGACCACAAAACCACAATTCAATCACAATTCACAAAGGACAACTTCAATTCACAAATACAACTTCAATTCACGCTTAAATAAGACAACTAAGACCAACACCACAATTCACAGGTTTAAATAAGACAACTAAGACCAACTACAAGATAGTTAGGATAAAGGTACCCGATTAATGAAAAATAGATCGAATCAACTTATCCGGTGATTCCAGTTACACTTTTACTTGTATGATAATCTGCAAGGTGAATATCTTTTTCGATGTATGGGATAACGAGAATTTGTCGACGACGATTCAAATATCTCGCTAGATCAAATATAAGTACCGAAAGTTCCTATTACTAAGTCAATGTAGTTCTAAGCAACAGTCAATCCTCTAAAATCTCGATTCTCAATGGTAACTGCCGTATGATCCGATTCATGTGTCAAGAAAAGTTTATGGCAAAAGCTTAATAAAAATGTGCATCATATGATTCCAAATCCATCAACATCACATGTTTCGCTTATATAAAAATATCATGAGACGGTGTTGGTTCAAAGATAATCACTATAGTCATATCACATTACGTGATTGATATTGTAAAATCAACACGTACATCATGGAACACGACTCATTACTCACACAATGAATGAAAATAATAATAATAATATAAATAATTCCGTGAGATAAAATGAAAGTCCGAAACTTCATGACAAATGGCATATGCAAGTTTGTGTTGCAAAATCAAGCGGGATATCCATATTAAGTTGTCATTACAATGAGGCAAGTTCTTCGATCTAAATGCACTTAAAAATACCATAAGAGCTACTTTGCGGACTCTTCCCCACTACCAAAGCATGCAAGAGATCTAAGTTCCCTATAATCCCCTTCACTCATTATCACCAACACCACAATTCACAATACAAAACTTCAATTCACAAATACAAAACTAGGCAATAACAGTGGACAACCGAGAGCCGGCAATAACCTACACTTACAACTAAAACCACCGCCAATTCATATTAACAAAACAAATAACCTACACTTACAAGTAAAACAAGATGATCAATTAACTAGGCAATAACCTACACAAACCGAGATTCAATTACCAAGCGGTAGAAACAACCTTCACTTACAAGTTACGAAACAAGAAACAAGCATAATTAGACAAGTTAACTAGCCAATAACAGTGGACAACCGAGAAACGGCATCTAAACTCTAAAACCACCGCCAATTCACAACACAAACCGAGATTCAAACCAGACTCTAAACACCATAAAACAACACAAATCAACAAAATCAAACCAGACTCTAAACACCATAAAACAACACAAATCAACAAAATCAAACCAGACTCTAAACACCATAAAACAGCTTAAGACAAACCATTCCACTACTTTAACCTACTTCATTCATACTTAATCATACCTACTTCAAATAAACTAATAAAAAGTAAACTTTATAGCTACTTTAAGTAATTAACTTACATTGTCATTTTCGAGAACCCGAACTCCATGCTTAACAACCTCCTTCATAAACTTCAAGATGAAGTACCCACATTCGCGAATCCGGCCGACGTGGACACTACACAATGCATACGCTAATTGTTACAATTAATTACTAACTTTACTACAACTTAACTTTATATATCTTAAAACAACACAAGACTAATTACTACCGACTGCATAATCACATAAATATATATAATAACCTTAGATCGCTTAACTAACCTTAGAATTAACCCGATAAGTTTGGTTCTCTTACCGCTTCCAACTTGTACATCATACATTGCAATTGCCCTACACCGAATTAACCTGATTAAGTATTACATCATAGAGATAATGGTTAAACTGAGAATTTGTATTACTTACGCATCCACTATTTGCTTAAACTGAGAATTGACA
This sequence comes from Orobanche coerulescens, assembly GCA_033398695.1. Classification (NCBI taxonomy): domain Eukaryota; kingdom Viridiplantae; phylum Streptophyta; class Magnoliopsida; order Lamiales; family Orobanchaceae; genus Orobanche; species Orobanche coerulescens. Next base: position 79,358,505 of record CM065808.1, read on the forward strand.
TCGCTTGTCGTGAGGGAATCGAGATAATAGCATGTGCTTGTCTTCATATTAAGGACGCCCAACACCCAATGTCTTCTACAAAAACAAAAATCAAATTCGTTAAAAACAGCTTAATATTTACTAATTAATTTGAAGATTGTCAAAATCTAACCCGGATTGTATGGCAGTATGACAATGTCATTTTGCTTCCTTGAAGATAATCGTTTTGCAATGACTCGACTTGCATCCTCGATATTCTGGACCCTCAATTTACGTCCAGAAGTCATGGTTGCAGTCGGGGTCATGAAACAAACTCCATGATCTTGTTGTGACCCATTCTTGATTTGCTCATACAAGAACCTGTTAAAATAGAGTTAATTAACTAAATTAACTACTAAATAATAAGTTAACTAAATTAACTAACTAAATTAACTAACTTACATGGTATAAGATGCAACGACAGCACCGCTTAATTCATCCATCGCAAAAAGCTTGTCAAAGTCATTCCAGTTTAAGTACCTGTTAAAATAAAGTTAACTAAATTAACTAAGTAATTAAATTAACTAGCTAAAATAACTAAATTATAAGTTAACTAACTTACGTGAAACTGTCGTACCCAAACAAATCATCCTCTCACTGCACTTTAATGGAATCGACCTTCGCAACTTGTCCATCAACCATCATTGCAGTCATTTTCAACCCAAGCCTTTCGTTAATTCTCTTCCGTACTCTCTTCTGCCCTCTCGTCATCATTTTTCTCAATGGATTTCCGGCCTTTTTATTAGTTTTTGCAACAGTGGCGAGAGTTTCCGGACTTTGGCCTTTATCCTTCACTTCAACTACAACATATCAAGCTGGTTATTATCAACATATCAACTACAAAAACTTGAAAAACTTGAAAAATAGAAAAACTAGAAAAAATACCTGCAACAAAGTGTAACTTTTTCCCATCATCCACATATGTTGTCTGCAATTGGTCAACCTGAGTAGGAGGACATTTTGGTCATTTTGTTAATAAAAATAGAAAAACTTGAAAAAATAATAAGTGTTAAATACAAAGATCGATCAGTTTACCTCGGGTCGTTTTTTGTCAACTGTCGGTTCTTCGTTGTTGGCTTCTCATTGGCGCTTCTTCTTCTTTTCTTTTTTCTGGTGGGTCACAATTCCCAACTCTCCATTCTTCTTTCCTTCTTCTTCTTTTCTTTTGGCTTCTTCTTCATCTTTTTTTCGCTTGTTTGCTTCTTCGATTCTGCGTTTCTCCTTTTCTTGGGTAGCATCCTTTTTCTCCATCTTTTTGACCACTGCTATCTTGTTCTACACAAATATAACCAAGTCAAACTATAACTAACACTAATTAACTAACTTAAACATAAAAAGTCAACTGTTTTATAATAAAAACATACCAAACCGTAACATGGAATGACTAGGTGAGTCGGCCAACTTAGTATGTACCCGAGGGCATCTTTAACAGTCTCAACAAACTCATCGGGAATTGGATTCGGTAGCTTAGCTTCTCCTTGAACAGATGTATCAACGGTAACTTGAAGGTTCCCATCTAATATATAAACAAATAAATATTAAATAAGTAAGAATATATATAAAGTTTAAATATATATAAATATATACCTTCAACAAACGGATTCACTATGGTTCCTTTGGCGACTATATTTGAAGGATCGTCGACCGCAAGATAGCATAATTTATCCTACACAAGATTTATATGTTAGTAAACCTGAGTGTTTAAGTTATAAATCCAAACAGAATATATAAATGACTTACATTTGGTTCACTTGGTTCATTTGGTTTTTCGTCTTGATCGCTCCAGAAATGGTAATAACTTGCACCCTCAGAAGCATTACTTCCACATCTTTTCATTCTTGCTAACTCATCTTCAACATCTCTGAGCGGTTGGTTCATCTTCTTAGCATGTTGTCTCGTGTCGCTTGATATTTTGGGTATTAGAAAGTACCGATGCGGTGTTATATAACGACCATCCCACGAACACGCCCACGTTGTTCTTCGGTACCCAGAGCTTCATTAACAAATCTTGTGCTCCTTGGATCTTCTATGAAATCTTTGTCCTTCTTTAGCTCCTCCCGAATACACAAACCAGACATTACAAGTCAAACATACCAAAATAGTTAACAACAAACAAGCAACAAGTCAAACTTTTAAAAACTTATAACATACCAAAATAAATAAGAGACTAAAAGAAAATTACAAATTTATCGATAACTTGTCGATGTACCGGATCGAAACCTCCTTTCTTCTTTTCTCTTGCTTTTTCCAACATTCTACCCGATCAATTTCTTCTTCCTCTAGGCGCTTCATCATCTAAGTTGTCAACAAAATAAAAGTCAATTAACATAAGAATATAATTAAATTAAATTAAATTAAATTAAATTACATATACCATCTCAGAAATGAGTCCAGCATATCCCTTTCGGCTCAAATGATGGTTGTACTTATTACGTGCCCGGATAGCTGACGCCTTTGCACTCCTTTCCTGTTTTACAAATACAAATAGTTAGAAACTTAAACAAATACAAATTATAACTATTTAACAAACTTAAACAAATACAAATACCTCAAAAGCTTTCTTAGTTCTTTGTGATACGAACAGCTTCCAGTCTTTTTTTTTCACGGACGGATAACATGCAGGAGGAGTATTTAACTGCTCCTTGGCCTCCTGGGACTCATCATCCTTTAGTGGCTTAATGTACTTCTTGTAGAGATAATGCTTGAAGTTTTTCCACTTTACCCCGATTGACTGGAGAACTTGCTTCCACTCTTTAGGCTAACTACAAAATGTGTCTGAAACGTAACAAAACACAGTTAGAATAAATTACTAAAACTAAAACATAATTAGAATAAAATATTTCAATACTTACCAAAATATATTGCCAACAAGCTTCCTTTGTTTCAGCATCTACAACTAACCAAGAATCATAGGTTATGGGAACCATAGATCTTGCAACCAATCCCTCAAAAGTTGACAGTTTCTTCGCCCCGGTCAACCGGCACACCTCTTTATTATAAGTAATTATTGTTTTCTTCTTCGCCTTTGCTTTTATTGTTGGGACTCTTTGCTTGGAACCGAATTCGATCCGACTGGAACTTAACCGGTTCCGAAACATCTTCGCCGTCCGAATCGTAACTGCAACCCGAGGCCATCTTATTACCAAAAAGCAACCTGTTTAAAATTAACAAAATAAATCATAACAATTAATAAATAAACAGCTTAAATAGTAACTAAACAGCTTAAATAATAAATAAACATACCAAAAACTAATGATCTAAGACGAATATGCCCTCGTCATCCGGGCGCGTACACTTAAAATCATCGTCTAGGTCTACTAAAGACAGTTCATATCTTGTGTAACATCAAATTCACCCACATCATCATTTTCACTTAAATCTCCATATTTATGCATCCTATGTGGTGTGAAGCCAACAACTAACGTGTTCCTATCTTGTTGGTCCTAACGAAAAAACTTGTCTTGCTTGACTAGCTAATATGAAGGGTTCGCACTGCTGACCAAGCCTATCAAAGTTAACTACATGAACCCTAAATCATCTTTTCTTACTCCACGACTATCTACCCATTCACACATGAAAACAGGAATCGTAAATGTACGATAATCAAGATCCCATATTTCCAATATGCGACCGAAGTAGGTAACAGCGCCGTACACCGGATTGGAGTCTTTTGCACTAGCAATCTGCATAGTATTTGCAACTATAGATACTCCACTACCTTGAGTGGTTTTAGATTCATCGCGAGATTTTGTATGGAATTTATATTCATTTATGGCATAACCGGTATATTCACTAACGGCAAAATCAGGGCCTTTTGCTAACCAACGAACAGTTTCACAAATATTTTCCCCGTTAGCCAAACCCTTTTCAACCAACTTCTTAAACCAGCCACTAAACGTCCGACTATGTTGGGTCTGTAGCCATGTATTATTTCGACGCGGGTTAAGATCCTTAAGTTCTAACATATGCTGATTTATGTACGGTTCAACGTCGGCAGTGTTTCGTATTACATAGAGATGAGCCTGATCAAGTAACTTAGAATCCACAACACGGATGGTAGGCGCTGATAAAGGTTTACCAGTGCGAATTCTTTCGTCAACTCGATCATTACGATTTCCAATAGACTTCATGTTTTCTAAGTAACCTAATGTAACTCTAATGCTTCCTCTGCCACATAACATTCTGCCATGCAACCCTCGGGTCGATAATGGTTTCGTACATAACCCTTTAGTGTTTTCATGTACCTCTCAAACGGATACATCCACCTAAAGTGGACTGGGCCACATAACCTAACCTCTCTGACTAAATGCACCATCAAATGAATCATGACATCGAAAAAAGAAGGCGGAAAATACTTCTCTAATAAGCACAAAGTTAATACGATGTCATTTTGCAGCTTGCCTAGCTTACTAACATCAACAACTTTACTACACAGCTCGTTGAAGAAGTGACACAACGATATAATAGTTTTCCTAACTTTCACGTCTAACACCCCTTTGATTGCAAAAGGAAGAATCCGTTGCATTAGTACGTGACAATCGTTGGACTTCAATCCATTCAACTTCGAATCATTGGACACCAGATTCTTAAAATTGGAGGAATAGCCTTCGGGCACTTTTATGTTAGACAGCGTGTCATAAAACATAAGTTTCTCCGAGCTATTTAATGAGTAGACAGCTGGTGGAAGATAATGGCCAGACCCTTTCGGTTGACTTATTAACTCAGGCTTAATCCCCAACTCTTTAAGATCTTTTCGTGCGTTTAAACCGTCCTTCGTCTTGCCTTGCAAATTCAGTAACGTCCCATAAATACTCTCGCATACATTTTTTTCTACATGCATCACATCTAACTGGTGACGAACAAGCAAATGCTTCCAAGATTTCTAGTTCAAAAAAAATAGATTTTTTATGAAAAAGTTTCGATCTCGCATCGACAGTTTCTTTTATCTTTTTCGATCTCTGCAAACGTGGCATTTTCTTCTTCTTCTTTGATATTTTCTTCTTCCACGTGTAAATATCCTTCTTTGCCTTAATCTTCTTACCCCATTTAGTCTCAAACCCCTCAAGATACTCGTAAACTTCTTCACCCGATTTCGGTTTTCTAATCAGACCGCTCTCTTGTTGATTATTGAAATCCTTTTTTCTTTTGCGAAACGGATGTATTACTGGGAGGAATCTTCTATGCCCGAGGAAGCATACTTTTTTGGAATTTGTCAGCCATTGTGAGTAGGTCTCCTCGGAACATACTGGACACGCTTTATAACCTTTGGTAACACACCCCGACAGGTCACGATATGCGGGAAAGTCATTTATAGTCCAAAGTAAGACCTTTTAAATCAAGAACTGCTTTCCTATAAGCATCGTATGTCTTAACGCCCGGTTCCCACAACTCTTTCGGATCTGCAATTAGTGGTGCCAAGTAGACATCGATATTGTTACCAGTTGCCTTGGACTGATATCAATAGAGTCAACATCAAGAACTTTCTTGACATACACAAATTAGAAGGCGATTGTATGTTGCTAGGGTAACCGCCAACAACTATACTTTGCACTTAATGACTTATGAGGATTTATACCGTCATGGACAAGGCTAACCTCGATTCCTATCTTCGTTTCCAAAGTCTTTCCACTTGTCATCAACAAGTTTCCAAGATGGGGAATCGAAGGATGTCTCGGCTTTCCATCATCGACCCGACCTTGCGCGTGCGAAGTCGGGTCCCGTGCGGTTTCGTGACGCGAACATTCTCCTAAATCTAGGAATTGGCGGAAAATACCAAACAACTTTTCTCGGCACGTTCTTGGTATTCTCCTTCCACCGAGAAGTGCCACATGTTGGACATTGAGTAGCATCCTCATGTTCTTTCCGAATAAGACACAGTCATTAGCACAAGCATGATACTTTATGTATTCTATAGTTAGGCCTTTTAGCAACTTCTTGGCTTCGTATAGCGACTTAGGGATTGCATTATTTGGAGGCAAAACATCATTTAGCTCGCCCAATAAAGCATCAAGGCTTGTATCGCATCACCCAAATTGACCCTTCAAATGTTGGAATTTCAGAACCCACTTAGTGCATTATGGTTAGACCCTTCATAAAGTGGCTTCTCGCATTGTTCAAGAAGTGACTTCAATGAACTAGGTTCATTCTGCATATGTAGGCATCATGTAGCATCTCCTTCGCGTAGTCGAACCGAGGAGGTCTAGCCGATTAGACTCATTAGGTTCAGACTTAGATAAACTCTCTCCGTGGAAGGACCAAACCTTATACTTCTCATCGAACCCGTGTTTAAACAGTGATAGCGCACGTTGAAATCGAAGTGTGACACAAATTTATACAATTTACACAAGGACATGGAATGGCGTCCGAATTCAGATTATTACATTGTGCAAACTCTAAAAATGCATTCACACCTTCCTCGTACGCGATTGATAATCTATCTACGTAATCCAAGATTTATCCATGAGAGTTTTGATTAGGTTTTATGAACATACCTTTTTGATTACACGACCGCAACTTCCACAAAACGATTGAAATTAGGGCTTGAGAGATTTGGGGCAAAATCAATCGATGTGTGTGAGATTTGGGGTGAATCGACTAAGTGTGTGTGTTTGAGAGATTTGAGTGATTTGAGTGATGAATCGACTGATGTTTGTGAGAGATTTGTGAGATTTGGGTTAAGTGTGTGTGTTTGAGTGTGTTTCTTGTGTTGACGGGAATAGGAGGAATGAATCGATAAGTACGTAGGAGAGGAATGAATCGATAAGTACGTAGGAGAGGAATGAAAACGATTATGACTGACACTTTTTGACACATGTAAACTGGCGTCATCGCTAATGGACATTTTACGCGTTATGACTCTGATTATGTGACTAAGCTATTTGCGAGTCATCTTCGACTGTTGGTCATAAAAAAAGGGTCAAGGAAGGGGCTGTTTCTACTAGTGTGAGGAAAGGTTCTACGACGTGTAATATCCCTGAGCGGATTGGGGGTGTTACATTTGGACCGCGACCTTATACATAATCTTACAGCTTGCTAATATCTCCTCTCATATGCCGAGAACATCCACTGTCGAAGTACCAGATGTCCTTCTCCTTGCTGTCCTGTAAGCAGAGAAATTAGGTAGTTTTTTGGGTCCATGGATGTTAGTGCCTTTTGGTACCCAAATTTGTCTGACAATAATTAGTTGCTGTGGATTACTTTTGGTACAGTTTTGCGATATTTTTGTGGGGCAAGCACGTATTCGCTGTCATCCTGAATATTATGCATGTAAAATATAGGGTTTTGGTTCTATTACGATTGCCGTCTCAGAGGGGGAACCATCTTCTTTGGTCTTACAACTTGTTTTTTAGGTTTCCTATTGGATTCCCAGATTTGTTGTTGGTACTGCACAGCAGCCCGCTTCCTAGATGGATATCTAGGCTCTTGTATCCAGTATCTAGGCGCACTGTACTGTTGGTAGTACTGCGGTGCATGCCTTTTTTATTTAGATACAACCTTCTTTCTGTATGGCTGTTGACGCTATTGGTATTCTCGGGGAGCATACTGTTGATGATCATTGCGTCTTACCGGTCTGGGAGGCTGAGGTTTCCGCTGCTTATGATAGAAACTATGGGGAAGAATTGCAGTCTTTGCTATACGAGGTGAGGCAGCTGTAGCCTTTATGGGACTTGGGGCTTATTCGGGTTCAGGAATGGGTTCCACTCCCCTGACGAACACCGTACTAGACTTTCCCTTATGGGAGAATGAGTCATATCCTAATCCACGTTTATCGTGGGCATGCTGCCCAGTGCTTAGAATTTCTTCCATCCTTCTTGAAGATTTTTCAAATAATTTCATGATCTCGCTTCTCGAGAGGTACTCTAGCTTCGAGTAAACCATAATCATTTGTCTTGCACTCATTATGAGACTTTCCCTCATTTAGTTCTTTTGCAAATTGATGATTTCTTTCCATGAGTTTTTCATGAGTGACTTTGCTATTTTCGCAATGCAAAGACATGTTTTCATAGTTGTTTTTGAGCAAGTCATTTTCATCTTTCAGCTCTAGGTTGAAAATGGCGAGCTGTATATTTTATTGTTTGAGCATCTCATGGGCTTTTTGAATGGTTTTAAATTCATTCATCATATTTTGAAACGTATGCGATGCATTAATAGGAATAGTTGAAGTTGATCTTACCTCATAATCGCTGTCATCATCATCTTCTTCTTTGGCCACAAAGCACATATATGGTTTATCCTCAATTTCATCGTCGGAGGAGTCACTGTCAGTGATCACCTGTAGGCACTCCTCTATCTTGTACGATGCAGGTGAGGCTTCTGATTTACCAAGCAGGGCCTTGAGCTTGTTCCTCCAGGAACGCCTCTTCTCATACTTTCCCTGTTGCTCGGCTTCGGGCAACTTTTGTACTTTTGGATGACATTTATTTGCATAATGTCCTGGCTTCCTGTAGTTATAACATAGGTTAGAATCCCCAGATGAAGGGGATTCAGAACTTACCCTGTTAAATGGCTTGGCCCTGTATGGGGCCTTTCGGATTGTTTGATGAACTTCTTGAATTTGTGCATGAGCAAGGCCATCTCGTCTTGCGATAGGATTTCATTGTCACTTTCTCATGCCCTGCATGCCGATTTGGATGTGCTGGGTGCTGCACTGTCTCCTGTCAGATATAGCATCCAGTGTTGTAGTCTTAGCAGGTGACGCTTCAGATTTCTCTATTGTCTATATTATACTCGAATGCCTTTAGGTCATAAAAGAGATCAAAAGTGGAAATATCATTTAAGTTACAGGACACACGCATAACTGTGTCTTTTATGTCCCACCGGGCAGGGAGTGATCTATTTAGTTTTAAATTTTTCTCCTTTTGTGTAAATACTTTACCCAATGATTCAAATTCACTGACAATGCCGGTAAATCTGAGGTCAAGCTCCTCAAGTGTTTCTGAAGACTTAATCGCAAAAGACTCAAATTGCTGAGTTAGATAAAAATTTTATTTTCTTTTGAGAGATCAGTTACCTCGCAAATAAGCTTGAGTTTCTCCCAGATATATTTGGCTGTCTTACAGCTTTTTACCTTAGAAAATATGCATTTGTCGAGAGTGACAAATAGCGCATTCTTGGCGATGTTGTCTAGGTTTGCACGCTTGCGATCATCGATCGTCCATTAATCGCTCTCCTTCTCGAGCATTTCCACATGAGGCTGTCCTTCTATCCTTGCGGCTGGATTTACCTTCATTGTCTTTATTGGTCCTTCCCGGATGACGAAGATCATCACTTCATGCATCGCTGAAAGATGAGCTTCCATCCTAATTCTCCAGTCATCAAACTCATTAATGGAAAACATAGGAACTTTATTGATCATGGAAGTGTATATTTTAGAAGTAGTGTAAATGATGAAAATATAACACGAAAGTCAATCATGATCATAGCTCAAATACGCCTCATCGGCCAATTTGGAATGCTAAGTCAATAGCCAAACATGAGTATACATACTCAACACAAACAATTACATCAATCATGCTAATTATAGCCAATACATAGCCCACACGCTCCAAAACAAACAATCATGAATGAATCGTAACATAAAATGTTGCATACAGGTTTCAATAAAACATGTATAATTAATGACATAATGAATGTATGAACATAAAAGAGAATCGAGCCCTAACACAGGTCATACGAAGCTTTGAGGTCTTGTGATACTAGTCTTCACTGACAACGACTCGATAAAAGAATGACTCATACAGTCGCCCAACTATCATGACTCACAAACCCCGACTGTCCAGATTGTCATAACCTGACAGTCCCACTACTACCTCGTCGGTAGAACCACATAACTCACATATCAGGGTATCTCACAACCCATTTATATGATACCATCTTCTGTAATATTTTTACATTTCCTAAGTAAAACACCTACAACAAGTTTGTTTATCCAATTTCTTCATCTCTGCTATATAATGATGATAGCGCTGTAGGAACGGACTATGCAGAAGATCTTTTACTGTATGGATAGGTTGTATGAAGTTTTCTAACAGCTTCCATACTTATATCAAAATGCTTACTTTAAAGACATTATGCTGTATGGAGCAATTATCAAAACAAGGCTGTATTTTTCCCACATAGAGGCCTTTATAAATAGAGGCCTTTAGTCCTCATATTTAATACACATAATTTATATTCTCTATCATATTCTCTCTTTTATCTCTAGCTCACAACACATCATCAACTCGAATAGATCCCTAGATTTTTCTTTCTTCCCCTCGACAGAAAAACCGTCCAAAAAATGAGAGAAAATTGAATAGCAAAACCCTAGCATCGGCCGCCACCTTCAGCCATGCCCCAACTGCCGCTCATCTCCAAAACCAGGCAGATGCTGCCACCTTGTAGTTTGGCCAACCAAATCTAGATCCACCACCTGCTAATCTCATAGCTTGTTACGCTGTCGATTGCTCGAAAGCCTAGCTTCAGAACCAGATCAAGAAAAGGGTTCGGATCCCCAAAAGAAAGGTACACACTCCAACTTTTGTGTGTTCATCTTTGTGTGTATATAACAAGCTCCCCAACATTGTTTAAGTCATATTCTGTGGTATGTCAGTCTGAATCGGGAAAAAGAGTGCAAATTAGTTATACAACTTTTCATACTAAATAAGTATGTGGACATGGATTACATATTATGTTACTAACCCATAATTAACTATGATTAACAGGATTACTGTTAATCAGATCTCTGTCCTCTTGTGTGTGTCTGTGCTGGGTACGTGTGTGTGTGTATATATATATATATATGGGTTGGTTCTGGTGAGAATAGTTTTTAAGTTAAGAAATAAGAATGAATTGGGTACATAAATTTTGATGAAATGGATGGCCAAAACTTATTCAGGTGTTAACTTATGCATAGAATGTATTATTTTAATGCATTGATATTTTGATGCATATAATATATATTTTTAGTGCTTTCATTTTATTGCATGAGGTGAATATTTTTTATGCATAGTCTAATCTAGACCATAGATCACACAAAAATTGATTGCTCGAATTTATTATTATTTCTTACTCAAAAAGTCATTCTTATTTCATCTCTCTCTCTCTCTCTCTCTCTCTCTCTCTCTCTCTCTCCTTCTCTCTCTATATATATACATATATCAATACGATGTGTCTGCTCCGTATGTTTATATACGTAGTGTATGGTTGTCATGTCTATAATTATTATTAAATATGCTCATATTAATAAAATTTAAAATTCTTTTTCGTTAAATCTTAAAGAATAGTTTCCCACTAATTAAGAATATGATCAAAGCTATAGTTTTTATTTTTTAATAAATCCATCATAAAGTCATTTAGGCATACAAATTTACTGTACTAATCTTATCTGATAAGAATTTGAACTATTAATCATTGAACTCGAATTGTTTATATACTTGAGATATATTATACTGCGAGATACATGTATCATATATTACGTCTGTACTTCTTTGTCATCTTGAAAATATCTATTGACGCTATTCAAGTAGCTAAAGTAGTATTCCCAAAAAATATTACATTCAAGATCAAAAATTGATGCTATTAAAGTAGCACAAGTAATATTCCTGAAGAATATTACATGCTCTGAGTGCAAATAAATTAAACATTTGGATATTACATCCTTGATTATTTTGTGCAGAATTGCACGAACGGCAAACATAGCTAAACTTGAGTTCATCGCCCTTGACATCTCTGGCAAGAATTATATGTCATCGACTCTTGATGCGGATATTCACCTGATGTCAAGGGGTCTAGGAGAGATAATAAAGAAGGAAATAAAGCATCCAAACAAGATCATGCTAAGGCACTAATTTTCCTTCGTCATCATATTCATGATGACCTAAAGACAAAGTATCTGATTGTCAAATATCCAAGGGAATTGTGGACGAATCTGAAAGAAAGGTTTGATCATCAAAAGACTGTCGTCCTTTCTAAACCTCGTTGCGAGTGGATGCATCTTAGACTGCAAGGCTTTAAGTCTGTGAGTGCTTATAGTTCTTAACTATTTGGAATTAGTTCTAAACTGGAACTTTATAGAGAGAAATTCAGTGATGCTGATATGCTTGAGAAAATATTCTCGACTTTTCATGCATCTAATGTGTTGTTACAACAACAATAGGGAGCGTGGTTTCCAAAAGTACTCTGAACTAATATCTTGTTTGTTGGTTGCCGAGCAATATAATGAATTGCTCCTGAAAAACCGCGAACTCCACCCGACTGGTTCCATTGCATTGCTTGAAGCTAATGCAACTTTCCACGATGATAATAGACGTGATCATGGGAACCAACATGGACATGGGCATGGACGTGGAAGCGGATATGGTCACGGTCACGGACGCGGTAAAACAAATGATGCAACCTCTAGCAACAAAATGCATAAAGCAATCAACGAGCATAATTCATCCAAAAAGAAAGCCTCATGACATGAATGTGGCATGACAGGACATTGCACGCGTACTTTCCGAACGACAAAGCACCTTGCGGACCTATATCAATATTCAATCAAGGGAAAAGATAGGAAAGAGAAAAACAACATTAAATTTGATGGTCCAATTGATATTACTCAATTATATGTCTCCGACTTCTTGATGACCTGAAATGAGATCATATAAATATTGTTTAGTCCTTTATCATTTTTTCTAGTTGATTGTTCGCTATATTTTTAAATAATCTGCAAGTTTACGGAGTAAATGTAGGAAACGGCTAGCAAGGTCGTATTCCACAGAGACTAATTATTCCTATTGTATTGATTACTATATTATAGTGATCCCAATTTTATCTAGACGATCGTTGAGGTGGATGAATGGTTAACTAAACGAAATAGAATAATGAAAATTAATTTAAACAAGTGTAATATTTGAATCAAAGAGAGTTTTAAGAGTTTTGAAAGATAGATTCCAAGGCTAGGTTTCCATTGATAACTAAGTTTAGTCGGGATTGATTTCAAAGAATTCCATGTGCGTTTGTAAGACGATAACCACCACAATATTTTAAAGTCTCTCTCGAGATGCAATAAAACGTAGATTAAACAACCTATAATAACGTCTCCGTCTATTATAAATTATCTAACTCCAAATGTTCATAAGATCAAATATCATCATAGTTTATCACCGATTTCTGAATCACGTAATTAACTATGTCAAATACTCGAAAACCTATTAATGCCCCCCTTCTCTCGAATTATGAGCAATTAAGTTAAACGTGTAAAAACATTGATCAAGTGTTCTAACATGAATCAAAACCAAGTATTTGATAAAGAAATCACACACTATATATATATAATCATCAATCCTTCAAAGCCATAGTGAATCAACGTACTCCCATGCTCGGAATCCAACAAGTTTAGCCGAACATGGTAATGAAAGAAAGATCAATAATCATCATGTTCATCATGTTCAAGCTAAATAAATAACAAAAATGTGTAAAAGATACGAAGAAGATAAAACTCGGATGGTGTCTTGAGTGGTCTCGGTTCAAGCTTTCAAGTGTTCTTGATGTGTCCTTCCTTGTACTTTCTTCAAAATCTCCTCCTTTTGGTAAGTTTTTCTTGTAATATCCGCATTTTTCCTCTCTCTTAATATTCTCATTTTGGTGTATTTTCATTTTTGGCAACTCGCTTGTAACCGTATTGACATTTTGAGGATATTTAATATTGGACTTTTTGTCGTTCGAGCTTGTTTCGGGCTCGTTTTACCCGATTCGGTGTTTCATGTTGTTTTCGTCGTTATTTCGGGTATTCTCATAAATCGTCGTTCGGAACCGCCGTTTCGGGATTGCCAAGGATCCATATCATGTTAATATGCGTTTTGTGAGTTTTTGTTTGGTGTTTCGACGAGGTATCGTTCACTTCAGATGTTTTGGGCCGTTACGTAATTTCCCAAAAGTTTTGGGATAATTACGATGGTTGTTGTTTTCCCGAACCTTTGGGTAGTCGGGAATATGTTTTCTTTTAACACTTTAATTCGTCGTCTCGAATCCTTTACGTTCGTACCATCATGAATTGTTCACCGTTGTATTTCGACTCTTTTCGGTACCCCCTCTCTTATCTAATTCTGGCCTGTACTCCCAGGAAGGGATGTTACGTACGTAACACACCCTTGCTTACGTACGTAACGGCCTGTGCAAAATGGTATATGCATTTCTGCCTTTTTGGTTACGTACGTAAGGACCTTATGGCTTACGTACGTAACAAAGCTTACGTACGTTAGCAAGCGGTGGCTAACGTACGTAACGCGTCCTAGGTTTATAAACCCAGGAGTTGACCGATTTCGGCCATTATCATTTCTCCTCCTCCCCATCCGACTCCTAGGTGATTTTCTTGGCATTTCCGGCGATTTGAAGCGTGGTAACTCCGAGCCATCACCTTCTTCGAGTTTTTGGAGTATATTATCAACATCTAATAGTGTTCTTCGTCATTAATTCGAGGTAAACTCCTAAAACCTTGTTTTGGGTAAATTAGGGTTTTTCATGTTTTCGTCCGATTCGTTCCGTGTGATAGATTAATTCATAATGAATATGATTAATCTTGTTGATATCATTAGCTTACCTACGGATTCATGGTGTATTTTCATAGTTTTGCGAAATCGGGAGGATTTGGTTGTGGTCCGCCCTCGTTGTTATTTTATACGAATATACATGAATCGTAGGCGGGTTTCCGGGTGTATTCCATTTCCGTAATCGTTTAGAAGTGGTTGCGATTGTGTTATTCGAATCGTTAGGTTCATTTTCCGCCGGTTCCTCGCGGTCGTGTTTGATCCTTCATTTCCGTTCGTGTCACCGTCTGTTAATCGAGGCAAGTACCCTTATGAACTTACATTCTTGACATAATAGTATTGTATGAGAAATGGTGTGTGCGTGTGTGTGTATGCTCACTACGGGTTAGATCCGACGGGGTCTCGGTAGGGGTCCACAGAGACGTGGATCGACGAGCTTGCTTTTAACCACTATGGGTTAGATCCGACGGGGTCTCGGTAGGGGTCCACAGAGACGTGGATCGACGGTTAATTGTGGTGTATTTTACAAATGTGATTTGATTATGGCATTTCCGGAAATGAATGCTCTGGAACTACGTTTTTCGTGATTGCATGCATTGACTATATGTGTAGGATGTAAGTTGTTCATTTGGTTACTTGTACTAGCATAATTGCTAACGCCTCTGGGGACCCGTTTTGGGAAAATTCGTTTTATGAATTTCAGGTCAGGTTCATCGAGACGAGCGCTACTGACCAAGATATGCGGATGATGGCCGTGCATGATGATTGTGCACGAGTGGTGTCTTATTGCCTTCTACCTTTTTACCTTTTGTGGTCTTTAAACTAATAAGAAATACTCGAGTACTTAAGAATTTTTACTCGCCTGGATTGTATTGTTGTTTATTATGTTTATGTCGGATTATGGTGTTATGTTTGACCAATTGAACCGGGTGGATTATTTTGTTTGGCGTCCTTATGACGGGGTGTTATTCTGTTGTTTATGTGAATCGACGAGTATGATGTTTGTTCAGCCTGGTGGGTCCCATATAGGGATTCACGGCACTGTAATATACCTCGAATATCTTGGGGGTGTTACCGAAAATGGTATCAGAGATCTAGGTTTATGGATACATAGGCTTGTCGGTTTATTGGGTCTTGTTGTGTTTCGTCTTGCACATCATCATCACGCTGCCATGATTCCGGTACTACCAGTGCCCGTAAGTTTTTCCTTACTCTGTTCCTTGTTTCCTTGTATCGCACCTTTGATTCTCGGTTGTGATTGTTTTCTTCTTGTACTTACCATGGTATGGCCTTCGCTACTTCTTTAATACCAGTATGGATGCTGGAAGAGGCCGTGGTCGTGGTCGTGGCCGTGGATGCGGTCGGGGACGTGAGGGCAGCCGGTGGGGCGGCCACATCACAGTCTTCGGGAGCCGGCAGTACCGGCGACCGTCACAGTCATGCTTCTTCTCAGGAGCGTGCCGACCTTGGTATTGCGGCCGTTATGCAGTAAATGGTGAACCAAATGGCGGCGATAGCTCGGGCGGTTCAGAACCCGGATCAGGCCCATGCTATTCGGGGCGGAGCGAACCGTTGGCTCCAAGATGTCATCAAGATGCATCCTCCTCAGTTTTCGGGAGCTTCAGACCCGATTGGCTGGGAAGGGTGGATCAAAGAGATATCTAAAGTATTCACTGCTACCAACTGTCCCGAGGACCGTAAGGTCCCTATTGCCCAGTACTTTCTCACTGGGGACGCTACGGATTGGTGGGAGGCCGTTGGGCCCAAAGATCATGTTGCTTCGTGGACCGAATTCCAAGAACTCATGGAGACTGAATATTGCCCGTGGCCGGTCACACAGGCTCGAGTACATGCTTTCTATGATGCTCAACCACGGGATATCCCCGTATCTCAAGCTATTGCCGATTTTAACAAGGAGTTGGGTTATGTGAAGACCCAAGTTGTCGAGGAGAGCGACAAAATTTTCCATTTTTCCAGGCGGATGAAATTGTCTATTCGGGACTATATGTCGGGGCTCGTCTGTACTACCTTGAAGGATTACCAGAGTAGGGCCCTTGCTTACGATATGTCAGTGACAGCTAGCGAGGCGGCCCGCGAGAGCAAGAAGCAGAAGTCCGTCGGGAATTTTTCGGGCCACAAGGGTGGGGGTCAGCAGAAATCCCAATCTGCTAACTTCCCAACCGGTGGTGGTCCAGCTCATTCCGCTGGGGGTTCTCGTGGAACTACTAGTGCTCCTTTCCGTGATATGAAGTGTTTCAATTGTGGTCATACAGGCCACGTCAGTCGTACTTGTTTGAGCCCTTTACTAACGTGTAATCAGTGTGGCCAGCCGGGCCACAAGGCTGCTTTCTGTGCTGAGAGGGAGAGAATCCTTGGTGCTCGGGCGTCCATTCCAGCGCCTAGGGAACCAAGTGTGAATCAAGGATCGTTTGCTTCTCAATCTCCGCCGAGTGCTAGTCGAGGGAGAGGTCGGGGTCAGCCCGCTAAGGGGGGAGCTTCCAGTGTCGGCTCAGCCCACCCGCGTGTCTATGAGATGCGGAGAGCCGATGACCCAGCATCTACTGTGGCGACAGGTACCGTTCATATTCTTTCTCATCCTGTCAGTGTGCTCTTCGATTCTGGTGCTACGCATTCGTTCATATCTCTGGATTGTGTGCGCCGTTTGGGTCTCGACTGTTTGACGCCTTGTGAACCCTTCATCGTTAAGCTTCCTAGCGGTGATAGGATCGTTGGTGATCAGGAGATTCGAGACTGTTCTGTACTTATTTGTGAGAGGGCTTGGCCCTCTAATCTTATTGTTGTGGGTATTGAGGGTGAGGATTTGATTCTGGGGGATGATTGGCTTGAGCGGCATGGTGCGATCATGAACTACCGCACGAGGATCATCACCATGCTAGCCGAAGACGGCACCGAACACTCTTTCACCGGGAGAAAGAGGGGAAACCAAAAGTTCGTTATTAACGCCTTGAAGGCGATGAGACTCCTGCGAAAGGGGTGTACTGGTTATTGGTGCTACGCCTTGAAGGCGGAGAGAGGTGGAGTCGAGATTTCGTCGATTCCAATCATTAGTGAGTTTCCTGACGTATTTCCTGACGAGTTACCGGGATTGCCACCAGATCTTGAGGTCGAGTTTGCTATAGAGTTAGAGCCGGGCGCGGATCCTATTTCGAAGGCGCCGTATCGCATGGCACCTTCAGAGATGTCCGAGTTGAAGAAGCAGTTGAGTGAGCTTCTTGAGTCGGTGTATGTTCGACCGAGCGCCTCGCCTTGGGGTGCACCGGTCCTCTTTGTGCGGAAGAAGGATGGTTCACTACGTTTGTGTATCGACTATCGCGAACTAAACAAAGTGACCATCAAGAACAAGTATCCTTTGCCGAGAATTGATGACTTGTTCGACCATTGTGGAGTCATGTATTCTCGAAGATTGATTTGAAATCGGGGTACTATCAGCTCCGGGTGAGGGAGTCCGATGTGCTGAAAATAGCTTTTCGGACGAGATACGGACATTATGAGTTTGTAGTTATGCCTTTCGGGTTAACTAATGTGCCGGCGGTGTTCATGCAGTTGATGAACAAAGTCTTTATCGAGTTTTTGGATAAGTGTGTCGTCGTTTTCATTGACGATATTCTTATTTATTCGAGGAACGAGGAAGAGCATGCCCATCATTTGCGAGTAGTATTAGAGATCTTTAGGACCGAGCAACTCTATGTGAAGTTCTCAAAATGTGAGTTCTGGCTGAAGGAAGTGATGTTTCTAGGTCACGTGATTTCAGCCGAGGGGGTTCGTGTGGATCCACAGAAAATAGAGGCAGTATTGGATTGGGCACCGCCCAAGAATGTGAAGGAGATCCGTAGTTTCTTGGGTTTGGCTGGCTACTACCGTAGGTTCGTCGAGGGTTTCTCGAAACTGGCTCGGCCGCTTACATAGTTGCTCCACAAATCCTAGAAATTCATGTGGAATGACGAGAGACAGTCGAGTTTCGAGGAACTGAAGAGGCGTTTGACTTCAGCCCCGGTTTTAGCGTTGCCGTGTGGTAACGAGGGTTTTGCTGTTTATAGTGATGCTTCAGGTCAGGGTCTTGGGTGCGTATTGATGCAGCACGGCAAGACCATTGCCTATGCGTCGAGACAGTTGAGGCCGTACGAGCTGAACTACCCTACTCATGATTTGGAGTTAGCGGCAGTCGTTTTTGCACTCAAGATTTGGCGTCACTATCTTTTCGGCTCTGCGTGTCAGATTTTTACCGATCATAAAAGTCTGAAATACATATTTACTCAGCGGGAGTTGAATATGAGGCAGAGGAGGTGGTTAGAGCTGATTAAGGATTATGACCTCGAAATCCTTTATCATCCGGGCAAGGCGAACGTCGTGGCTAACGCCTTGAGTCGGAAACCGGTTTCGTTGCGAAAGTTTGAGATCCTTATGTCTCAGTCTGAGCTTTGGCGGGCTTTGATAGAGTTAGATGTTGAGGTTTTGTTGCCTGGAGCTGTTGGGCAACTTTGTGCTTTAGAGATTTCGTCGTCTTTGATCGATGATATTAAGTTAAAACAGTTAGAGGATCCGATGATTACTCAAATCCGAGAGAACATTCTTAAAGTAAAGTCTCCTGGGTTTGTGTTTCAAGAGGATGGTGTTTTGAGATTTCAGAGTCGGCTATGTGTACCGAACGACATGGATTTGAGACAGAGTATTTTACGTGAGGCCCATGCTACGCCTTACTCCGTTCATCCTGGTTCGAGTAAGATGTACAAGGACCTGAGGAGGAATTTCTGGTGGAATGATATAAAGGAGGAGGTCGCACAGTTTGTAGCGAGATGCTTGACTTGTCAGCAGGTCAAAATCGAGCATCATCGACCGGCTGGGTTATTACAGTCACTTCCCGTTCCAGAATGGAAATGGGAAGATATATCGATGGATTTCGTTACGAGTTTACCGAGATCGAGAGCGGGGATGAATATGGTTTGGGTGATTATTGATCATCTGACCAAATCGGCACATTTTCTGGGCATCAAGGACACTTGGGGCCCAAAGAAGTTGGCTCATGTGTTTATCGCGCAGATTGTGAGGCTTCACGGTACTCCGAGGTCTATTGTTTCGGATCGTGATGGCCGTTTTGTATCGCACTTTTGGCAGGCGGTGCATAAGGCATTGGGTACTCGTTTGTGTTTGAGTACCTTGTTTCACCTCGCCGATGGATACCGTAACGCACTATCCAGACGCTTGAGGATATGTTGCGTGCTTGTGCTCTCGATCGAGTAGCGATCGAGGAGCATTTGCCATTGATCGAATTCACGTACAACAATAGTTGGCACGCGTCGATTCGGATGGCACTGTATGAGGCGCTTTATGGGCGGCATTGTCGATCGTCGATTTGTTGGAACGAAGCATCCGATTTGGTCGGGACCGAACCGGATATTGTTTTAGAGACTAGACGGAAGGTGGATTTGATTCGAGAAAGGTTGTTGACCGCTCAGAGTCGACAGAAGTCGTATGCCGACATCCGTCGTTGACCTTTGGCATTTGAGGTGGGGAACCACGTTTTGCTAAAGGTGTCGCCGACGAAGGGAGTTTTTCGCTTCGGGAAGAAGGGAAAGTTGAGTCCGAGATTTATTGGACCTTTTGAGATTCTCGAGCGAGTCGGTGAGTTGGCATACCGTTTGGCGCTACCTCCGGCCTTGAGTCGCATTCATAGCATTTCCCATGTTTCACAGCTGAGGAAATATGTTCTGGATCCTAGTCATATCATCGAATTTGGCGAGATCGATATTGCCGAGGACATTACTTTTGAGGAGCGTCTCTCGAAGATTTTGGAGCATCGTGAGAAGCGACTGAGGCATAAGACCATCCCATTGGTCAAAGTGCAGTGGTCGAGACATGGTGTCGAGGAAGCAATGTGGGAAACCGAAGATAGCGTGCGTGCTAAGTATCCCGAGTTGTTTATTTTTTAAGTTTCGGGACGAAACTTGTTTTTAGAGGGGTAGAATGTAATATCCGCATTTTTCCTCTCTCTTAATATTCTCATTTTGGTGTATTTTCATTTTTGGCAACTCGCTTGTAACCGTATTGACATTTTGAGGATATTTAATATTGGACTTTTTGTCATTCGAGCTTGTTTCGGGCTCGTTTTACCCAATTCGGTATTTCATGTTGTTTTCGTCGCTATTTCGGGTATTCTCGTAAATCGTCGTTCAGAACCGCCGTTTCGGGGTTGCCAAGGATCCATCTCATGTTAATATGCGTTTTGTGAGTTTTTGTTTGGTGTTTCACCTGTATCGCTCACTTGGATGTTTTGGGCCGTTACGTAATTTCCCAAAAGTTTTGGGATAATTACAATGGTTGTTGTTTTCCCGAACCTTTGGGTAGTCGGGAATATGTTTTCTTTTAACACTTTCATTCGTCGTCTCGAATCCTTTACATCCGTACCATCATGAATTGTTCACCGTTGTATTTCGACTCTTTTCGGTACCCCCCTCTCTTATCTAATTCTGGCCTGTACTCCCATGAAGGGATGTTACGTACGTAACACACCCTTGGTTACGTACGTAACGGCCTGTGCAAAATGGTACAGGCATTTCTGCCTTTTTGGTTACGTACGTAAGTACCTTATGGATTACGTACGTAACACAGCTTACGTACGTTAGCAAGCGGTGGCTAACGTACGTAACGCGTCCTGGGTTTATAAACCCAGGAGTTGACCGTTTTCGGCCCTTATCATTTCTCCTCCTCCCCATCCGACTCCTAGGCGATTTTCTTAGCATTTCCGGCGATTTGAAGCATGGTAACTCCGAGCCATCACCTTCTTTGAGTTTTTGGAGTATATTATCAACATCTAATAGTGTTCTTCGTCATTAATTCGAGGTAAACTCCTAAAACCTTGTTTTGGGTAAATTAGGGGGTTTTCATGTTTTCGTCCGATTCGTTCCGTGTGACAGATTAATTCATAATGAATATGGTTAATCTTGTTGATATCATTAGCTTACCTACGGATTCATGGTGTATTTTCATAGTTTTGCGAAATCGGGAGGGTTTGGTTGTGGTCCGCCCTCGTTGTTATTTTTATACGAATATACATGAATCGTAGGCGGGTTTCTGGGTGTATTCCATTTTCGTAATCGTTTAGAAGTGGTTGTGATTGTGTTATTCGAATCGTTAGGTTCATTTTCCGCCAGTTCCTCGCGGTCGTGTTTGATCCTTCATTTCCGTTCGTGTCACCGTCTGTTAATCGAGGCAAGTACCCTTATGAACTTACATTCTTGACATAATAGTATTGTATGAGAAATGGGGTGTGTGTGTGTGTATGCTCACTACGGGTTAGATCCGATGGGGTCTCGGTAGGGGTCCACAGAGACGTGGATCGACGAGCTTGCTTTTAACCACTACGGGTTAGATCCTACGGGGTCTCGGTAGGGGTCCACAGAGACGTGGATCGACAGTTAATTGTGGTGTATTTTACAAATGTGATTTGATTATGGCATTTCCGGAAATGAATTCTTTGGAACTATGTTTTTCGTGATTGCATGCATTGACTATATGTGTAGGATGTAAGTTGTTCATTTGATTACTTGTACTAGCATAATTGCTAACCCCTCTGGGACCCGTTTTGGGGAAATTCGTTTTATGAATTTCAGGTCAGGTTCATCGAGACGAGCGGGCACTGGACCAGTATGCGGATGATGGCCGTGCATGATGATTGTGCACGAGTGGTGTCTTATTGCCTTCTACCTTTTTACCTTTTGTGGTCTTTAAACTAATAAGAAGTACTCGAGTACTTAAGAATTTTTACTCGCCTGGATTGTATTGTTGTTTATTATGTTTGTTTCGGATTATGGTGTTATGTTTGACCGGTTGAACCGGGTGGATTATTTTGTTTGGCGTCCTTATGACGGAGTGTTATTCTGTTGTTTCTGTGAATCGACGAGTATGATGTTTGTTCAGCCTGGTGTGTCCCATATTGGGATTCACGGCACTGTAATATACCTCGAATATCTTGGGGGTGTTACAGAAAATGGTATCAGAGATCTAGGTTTATGGATACCTAGGCTTGTCGGTTTATTGGGTCTTGTTGTGTTTCGTCTTGCACATCATCATCACGTTGGCATGATTCCGGTTCTACCAGTGCCCGTAAGTTTTTCCCTACTCTGTTCCTTGTTTCCTTGTATCGCACCTTTGATTCTCTGTTGTGATTGTTTTCTTCTTGTACTTACCATCGTATGGCCTTTGCTACTTCTTTAATACCAGTATGGATGCTGGAAGAGTCCGTGGTCGTGGTCGTGGCCGTGGACGCGGCCGGGGACGTGGGGCAGCCGGTGGGGCGGCCACATCGCAGTCTTCAGGAGCCGGCAGTACCGGCGACCGTCACAGTCATGCTTCTTCTCAGGAGCGTGCCGACCTTGGTATTGTGGCCGTTATGCAGCAAATGGTGAACCAAATGGCGACGATAGCTTGGGCGGTTCAGAACCCGGATTAGGCCCATGCTAGTCGGGGCGGAGCGGACCGTTGGCTCCAAGATGTCATCAAGATGCATCCTCCTCAGTTTTCGGGAGCTTCAGACCCGATTGGCTGGGAAGGGTGGATATAGGAGATATCTAAAGTTTTCACTTCTACCAACTGTCCCGAGGACGGTAAGGTCCCTATTGCCTAGTACTTTCTCACTGGGGATGCTACGGATTGGTGGGAGGCTGTTGGGCCCAAAGATCATGTTGCTTCGTGAACCGAATTCCAAGAACTGATGGAGACTGAATATTGCCCGTAGCCGGTCAGACAGGCTCGAGTACATGCTTTATATGATGCTCAACCATGGGATATCCCCGTATCTCAAGCTATTGCCGATTTTAACAAGGAGTTGGGTTATGTGAAGACCCAATTTGTCGAGGAGAGCGACAAACTTTTCCATTTTTCCAGGCGGATGAAATTGTCTATTCGGGACTATATGTCGGGGCTCGTCTGTACTACCTTGAAGGATTACCAGAGTAGGGCCCTTGCTTACGATATGTCAGTGACAGCTAGCGAGTTGTCCCGCGAGAGCAAGAAGCAGAAGTCCGCCGGGAAATTTTCGGGCCACAAGGGTGGGGGTCAGCAGAAATCCCAATCTGCTAACTTCCCCACCGGCGGTGGTCCAGCTCGTTCCGATGGGGGTTCTCGTGGAACTACTAGTGCTCCTTTCCGTGATGTGAAGTGTTTCAATTGTGGTCGTACAGGCCACGTCAGTCGTACTTGTTTGAGCCCTTTACTGACGTGTAATCGCAGTGGCCACCGGCCACAAGGTCCGTCAGGCTGAGAGGGAGAGAATCCTTGGTGCTCTGGCATCCATTCCAGCGCCTAGGGAACCAAGTGTGAATAAAGTATCGTTTGCTTCTCAATCTCCGCCGAGTGCTAGTCGAGGGAGAGGTCGGGGTCAGCCCGCTAAGGGGGGAGCTTCCAGTGTCGGCTCAGCCCACCCGCGTGTCTATGAGATGCGGAGAGCCGATGACCCAGCAGCTACTGTGGCGACATGTACCGTTCATATTCTTTCTCATCCTGTCAGTGTGCTTTTCGATTCTGGTGTTACGCATTCATTCATATCTCTGGATTGTGTGCGCCATTTGGGTCTCGACTGTTTGATGCCTTGTGAACCCTTCATCGTTAAGCTTCCTAGCGGTGATAGGATCATTGGTGATCAGGAGATTCGAGACTGTTCTGTACTTATTTGTGAGAGGTCTTGCCCCTCTAATCTTATTGTTATGGGTATTGAGGGTGAGGATTTGATTCTCGTGGATGATTGGCTTGAGCGGCATGGTGCGATCATGAACTACCGCACGAGGATCATCACCATGCTAGCCGAAGACGGCACCGAGCACTCTTTCGCCGGGCGAAAGAGGGTAAACCAGAAGTTCGTTATTAACGCCTTGAAGGCGATGAGACTCCTGCGAAAGGGGTGTACTGGTTATTGGTGCTACGCCTTGAAGGCGGAGAGAGGTGGAGTCGAGCTTTCGTCAATTCCAATCGTTAGTGCGTTTCCTGACGTATTTCCTGACGAGTTACTGGGATTGCCACCGGATCGTGAGGTCGAGTTTGCTATAGAGTTAGAGCTTGGCGCGGCTCCTATTTCGAAGGCGCTGTATCGCATGGAACCTTCAGAGATGTCTGAGTTGAAGAAGCAGTTGAGTGAGTTTCTTGAGTCGGGGTATCTTCGACCGAGCGCCTCGCCTTGGGGTGCACCGGTCCTGTTTGTGCGGAAGAAGGATGGTTCACTACGATTGTGTATCGACTTTCGCGAACTAAACAAGGTGACCATCAAGAACAAGTATCCTTTGCCGAGAATTGATGACTTGTTCGACCAGTTGCAGGGATCTGCGGTATTCTCGAAGATTGATTTGAAATCGGGGTACTATCAGCTCCGCGTGAGGGAGTCCGATGTGCCGAAAACAGCTCTTCGGACGAGATACGGACATTATGAGTTTGTAGTTATGCCTTTCCAGTTAACTAATGCGCCGGCGGTGTTCATGCAGTTGATGAACAAAGTCTTTATCGAGTATTTGGATAAGTGTGTCGTCGTTTTCATTGACGATATTCTTATTTATTCGAGGAACGAGGAAGAGCATGCCCATCATTTGCGAGTAGTATTAGACATCTTGAGGACCGAGCAACTCTATGCGAAGTTCTCGAAATGTGAGTTCTTGCTGAAGGAAGTGATGTTTCTAGGTCACGTGATTTCAGCCGAGGGGGTTCGTGTGGATCCACAGAAAATAGAGGCAGTATTGGATTGGGCACCGCCCAGGAATGTGAAGGAGATCCGTAGTTTCTTGGGTTTGGCTGGCCACTACCGTAGGTTCGTCGAGGGTTTCTCGAAACTGGCTCGGCCACTTACACAGTTGCTCCAGAAATCCGAGAAATTCGTCTGGAATGACGAGAGACAGTCGAGTTTCGAGAAACAGTTTGTATGCGCATTTGGTAGGCATGAGAATATTAACATGAGTATGGGGCTTTAAGTGTGCACCAGGATGAGGCCCAAGCCGTTTCAGGATATATATATATATATAATAAGCTTTGCGGCGTTAGAGCTCCAATGGTTCACTAATAATGGCCATTGCTCAGCTTCCACCCTTGGTGGACATTTAGATATTACATAGCCTTATCATGTCAATAAGGAGTATAATGTTTCGCATTTAGTCTGTTCTTCCAATCTTTCCATAGCTTCCCAACTTTCTTCATACAAATCTTCTTGTAGCTATCAGTTAAGTTGGTATTATCCTACAAGCAAAATATAAAGGCATAAATTTAAAGGAATCAAAATTTTAAAATGGCTTCCCCAACTTAACCAACATCCTTATATCGCAATCTGCATTTTTTCCCAAGTATCTATAACAATCACAATACTAAATACCATTAGACACTCTAAGAGAATGAAAAGAAGCCACATTACGACTAACTAAAATATTTACCAAAACGAAGACATCAAAAAAAGAGATTTGGATATATACTACATCAAACTTAAACTCTGATTACAAAATTCTTCTATATGAGATACTCCCAGTACTGAAATGGACAAAAAGTTCCTACAGCATAATATTGAGAGACGTAATAAATGCATAAGCTCTAAACTAAAGCTTATGCATAAGCTCCGACAGCATAATATTGAGAGATGTAATAATTATTACACATCACTCTGGAACCAATCAAAACTCATATGATAAACGCTTCAACAGTATAATTGCAATGTCATCTCACCCCAAAACACATACACAATAAAGAAAAAAAATGACACCTTGATTTATGTGAAAGAGAAAGGGGATTAAAAGCAGAAGAAGAGCAAATCTAGGTAACACCCGTGACCATTAAATTCATGGATCATGCATTTAAATGGAAAACAAAATTACCCGGATCAATCAGTAGCAATTGAAATGAGAAATTAGTGGAAACAGCAAAAATTAAAGAGAGTCAGTTAAGTTGGTATTATCCTACAAGCAAAATATGAAGGCATAAATTTAAAGAGAAGAAGACTTATACATATTGAAAATAATATTAGAAATTTAAAAGTTGAATATCGATACCTTTACTTCAGCCCATACAAGGTCCTTTTGTATATTAGACACCGCCATCCAGTCCGTATACAAAAGAGGTAACTTGTTTCCATCCTTGACTAGAATACCCAACTGAGATGATAACATAGCGGCATTGTTCCCAACAACATTATTTTCAGAATCTAATTCTAAATCAAAACTTTTCCGGTACCCCATTCGTATCCCACTTTGGCTTGTCCTCTTCTCACTAAACCTGTTAATCATATTATGTTTTTAGGAGTTCAATAAAAATTTAATTACTTTAAATAGATAAATAAATCATAACAATTTAGTTTACCTCGACTGTTGGCATCATCTTCAGTAATGAGAGGCTCGTAATTAGTATTTTCATTTCCAATATCATCAAATGGGCTTTTGGTAGTATCACTGGTCCCTGAATTGTTGTCGGAAAATGATTTATCTGACTCGGAACCATCGTTGGTATTACCTTGGTTCTGTGTTTCCGGAACTATGTGTCTAGCATTGGCCCGATCGAGCGTCGAGGTTTCTTCCCAACCAGAGCCATGGGTGTCTGCAGTTCAAATTAATCAAACCCACAACTACACTATTTTCAATATGTCACTCTCAAATTCATGCACGGGATTAACCACAAAAACACAAATGAGCTGCATAACTATCAATGTAGAATTCTAACCCGGCACACCAAAAAGTGAAGAAATTTCCAAATATGCGTCTTAATCTTTAACACCTATGTTAAGATATTTAACCAATTTTCTACTTCCTAAATTGAATTCCTAAATAGCTCGAAGCATTAGGATAGACCATTTAGATACCTTAATCAACAATGAGTTTATGGGCTAATTACTTGTATAAGCTCCTACAATGAGTAATGCGTCGATAACAACTACAACCAAATCAACAAGTGATTAAAGGAGAGGATGAGAGTTGATTCATTTCACAAAGTTCAATCTCCCAATCAAAATTCCGTTTTTACTGTTCTATACTATGTTTACTCGTCATCAGGAACAATATACGGGCAAGCTTAACTCTAGTTTATCTTCAAAAATCTCGAAAACTTCAGTAACAAAAATGCTCAAAAATTCAGAAAAAAAAGAACTGTGTAAGCATAGTTGAAATCGAGTCTTACCTCTTTGCCGATTTGATTCGTGATGATTGTGGAAAATTAGGGCTGCGAATGAGATTTCTACTCTCCCCTAGTTTCTAGATTTCTCAAAGAATTGGGAATGAAAGAAATATCATAAGCAATATTGTCCTTTTCTCTATATGTATTATAAAAGGAATTAGCCATATATTGAGGATTGAATTTGTGAATCGGTGATTTTTCCTGGAAAAAAGGAATCAGATTTGTTGAGAAGGAAAAATTTAGCGAGGTAGAAGAGCGCCAAATTTTTCGTTAGTTTTTTTTTCTGCGTTTCTCTGTTTTTTCTTGATGAAGTATCGAGTGTTCCAATTTTAAGAGCAATAATTCGTACTCTTAGGTTTTGTGTGATTCTTAATGTAATTAATAATATAATTAATAATAGCCTGCTTTTTTCACTAACTGAGTATTTGGTGCAGTAGCCAAAGCTTTGTTTCACTATAAAGAGTTTGTTGTTTCGAAACTAGTCGGATGCTGTAAAACTTTTTTTTTATTTCTTAGCATTTTCTGTTTAAATTGGATTTAAAATATTAATATATATTTTTTAATATATATATATAACTTATTTTTGGTCATTATGTTAATACACTGTACTTTAAGAAAATAAAATTACTCAATATCACAAAATACATAGTACAACATTCCATGAAAAATATTAACTAAATATTTATTATAGAGAAGCGTAATCCATATCATATGAATCAAATAAGATGAAAAAATGAAAGACAATTAAAAGAGTAACATAGATAAAGATAATTATATCGGATATAGCACAAATTATTGGAATATTATTTTATATATTTATTATTTAAAAGTCTTGAATTGAATGCTAAAAGTAAATAAGCATATTACAATAAAAGGTTTAGGTTGTATATAGAATGGAGTCGGTAAAGATCATTGATTTTCCGGAACAACTTATTTTATTTATTTAAGAAGACTTTTTTTTCTCAGCAGATGTTGATATCTTGGTATTTTTTTTATAATTTAATTACCTTAGTTTTCAACTTTGGATTTTTTTAACTCTGTCGAGCCCCTCAATTATTTGGCGCGATTAACATCCCTACATCTTATTGTCGTAAATAATTTGTCAATTTTGAGACATAAAAAAAAGTCGCATCCGTGTCTCTAAATTATGACACAATATATTGATGACCCACCATTGACGTAATTGTACGACAATGAATGGAACACTATTCTAAATATGTGGTATAATAATGACATTTTTTTTACATTATTGTAATTTTGAGGCAACAAAATGAGTATCGCATCAATGTCCCTAAACTATGACACAATATGTAGATGACGCACAAATGACGTAAATATACGATACTAGATGCAACACTATTTTAAATTAATTATGACTTTTGATTAAGGCGTCACAAATAAATTGTCATAATTTTGAGATATAAAAACGAGTGTCTCGTGTGTGTCACTAAACTACGACGCAATATGTATGTGACACACAAGTGACGTGAATATACAACACTAGATGCAACACTATTCTAAAAATATGGTATAATTATAACATTTGATTGAGATGTCGCAAAAAATTGTCGCAATTTCCAGACATAAAAACGAGTGTCAGGTGTATGTCACTAAACTACGACGCAGTATGTATGTGACACACAAGTGACGTAAATATACGACACTAGATGCAACAGTATTCTAAGAATGTGGTATAATTATGACATTTGATTGAGGTGTCGCAAATAAATTATCTTAATTTCGAGACATAAAAAAGAGTGTAGCGCGTGTGTAACTAAACTACGACACAATATGTATGTGACGCATAAATGATGCAAATATATGACACTAAAAGCATAAGTGTGGAGTTTAGTGACACATACATGTAGTGTCGCATGAGCGTATGTCGCAATAGGCCTATAATGTTGTAGAGAAGGGTTAAATAAAAACCCCGCCTAAAATCGTTTTCACTAATTTGCACACACACTAGTGGTCTCGAGTAAGATACCAAGACAAATTCTAGAATCCTAAAACATGAATGATACACTCGATAATGAAACTTTTATATTTAATGATGCACGAAGGCTCAAAAGCTCACAAGTTAAGGTTTGTACATACCTCCAAGATATTAAACCATTTATTTAATTCTACACCCTTTTGATTATCTACAATTTTTCTTCGTCAAATTATCCTCGACTTGCATATCCAAATAACAATATAAATCCCGAGGTATCCAAGACAAAAGTTTATTCTTCCGAGTTTCATCAAAGTAAAACATACTCGAAGCACACCAAACAAAAATAAAAACAAACCAAAAGTCTTCTATAGAAATAAAAAAATAAATAAAAATAAACAAATAAAGTACGGAAAACAAAAACAAACAAACAAAATAAGTATTTCTTGACCCAATCTCTCCCCAAACTTGAATGAAAAAATATAACCACGAATGGGGTATAATATTTTTAAAGAAAAAATTACGGGTTCAAGAAATACTTACAACCGGTTCGACTAGTGAGGCGGAGGAAAGTGGCCCTGCTGGACATGCCACTCGTGCATTTGTCTAAATAAAGTTAACATCTCGTCCTGTTACTGTCTGGTCTCCTCTTGGAAGTCCACAAACTCCTCTCTAAGTGTTGGATGATATGGGGCATGTCTTTCGTCGGCCTGTCTGGATGTCTCGGGCCGATCCCTAGGGCTTTCTTCTTCTTCATAGTTATCCGACCCTCTCTCGTAGGCTTCCTCTTCCTCCATTATCTCAGCCCTGTCTTCTTCTTCCATCCTCCCAGCTCTGTCTTCATATGTTGTGCACGGAGGTCGAACATTACGATCAAGAGGACTGTGACCTGGGGAGACCAAGCATGCTGCTATCCGGGCAACTTTATGCGCATCTGTGGCCATTTGTATGTTTCCCAAATCCTGAATACTATCAATCATCGTCAGAGGCGTATTCGGGAGGAGGAAATGATCATTATCATTTTGGAGGAATATTGTACGCGAGTCATAATCCATGATGTTCATCATTTTCATCACCGATAAGGATAGAAGCTTGTTTCCTGGCAGGGGAGTTCTTTAGTCCAATGATATATCATAATCAAGTGCGATAGGGGTAATCAAACCCCATATCTAAATCTCCCCTCTAGGTTTAGTAACGATATCCTCAAAATGATCAGCTAGTATTTCCCCGATAGCTGGATTTGTCCCATCGAGCATGTGTATCAGAATGTATAGTTCTCGCTGAGTAATCGACCATGTTTCTTTTCGGCCAAAAATAGTATTTGCAATCACTTTATGAAGATATCTAAGTACTGGATTGCAAAGAGATGATCCTTTGGCCGATTTTGGAATATAAGGCCATGACTCACTTCCCGGACATTCCACCATTGCTCGCCAAAGTTTCGCACTCGAATCTATTTATGCGGTATTCTCCGTCATTTCACGTACCATAAATGTTTTCCAACTCTCTCATAGATAGCCTCTCATCTTCATTGTTTAGTCGCAATATTATTGCGGTAGGTTCACGAATGACTGGATCTCTTCTAACTGTTAGAGTGCTTAGAAACTCCATTGTGAGGCATCTATAGGTGGGCCATTGTTGTGTCATTATCCAGTCCCACATGACCATTTCCAGCATTTTCATCACGTCACCTTTGATCCCCATTGCTGTCATGCACTCATTGTCGGGCCATCGCGTTGGAAGCATTTTTTTCTGACCCAACGTCACCCAGCTAGCTTGTCGTATTTCCGGGAGTTCAATTCCGTATGATTTAGATGTTTCAACAGCCCTTTGGACCGGTGCTCTTGCCGGTTGCTCTGGTTCGACTGTTTGTCTCCCTCTTCCCTTTGAGCATTTCCGCGTCCTCGTCCTCTAGCCATTTTTCCTGCAAAAATTCTTAATTATCATTTGTTCCTAATATTCTATCATGGCTCAATGATTTTCAATGATACATTATCCCCCAAACTTATTGCAATTCAAACTTTTACCCCAAGATTTCCAAATAATCGACCAAAATAACCAAGCATGTAAAAATTGATAGTACTAATCTCCTTGAAACAAGTATCTCATTCATACAACATCTTTATAGGTACAAGAATTCTCAACATGTAATTAGATTCCCCAAAACCCAACAAAAATTCGAATTGCAAGAAAAATCCCCCGAAAAATTCAACTTATGAACCCTAGATTAATCAAGAATTCATAATTAAATCATCTTAGCATGTTCACAAACAAGAATAATCATCCAAGACATGGAAACCATACCTGAATTCAGAGCAAATGCTGGAAAAATTGATAAATTTCGCAACCCAAGATGTGTGATTTTTCGTCCGATTTTTACTACTTTAGAGCACTAAGATGGTGGAATAACGATGGGATTGTGTTCGAATTCTTGTCTCTATGATTGATTTATTACAATTTCTCTTTGATTTTGAAGATTGGTGGGGGTATGGGGGTTAGGGTTATCGGAGAAAGGAAAAAAAATTTGGGGAAGAAGATGAAATAAGGGACACGGCCGTGTGTCCCTTTTATACTTCTGACTGACATGGCCCGTGTCAAATGACACAACCCGTGTCTCACCTATGCAATTTTACGCAAAAATTAATGGCCACCTGACCGGTCGTGTCATATGACACGGCCCGTGTCGTACCTGCGTAGATTTTCAATTTCAACTGTCCTCGTGACCCGACTGTGTCATATGACACGGCCCGCGTCGTACTTTCTCAGAAAACAAAATTCTTCTGCCCACCTGACTCGACTGTGTCATATGACATGGCCCGTGTCGTACCTATGCAGTTTTTTCGATTCGGGATCGTTGTATATTAGACGCCTACAATTGAACCGGTCAGTTCCACACCAAGTAAAAATAAATAATAATAAAAAAAAATAAAATACGAATGACAAAAACAAAAATAAATTAACAAAAGCCATTGGGTTGCCTCCGAATTAGCTCTAAGTTCAACGTCTTCAGTCGGACGCTTGAAACGGGAAGTTCTATGGGTTAGTTAATGTCATCATGGATACGGCCTCCTTTGGATTTGGATGATAGTAGTGTTTGACTCGTTGGCCGTTAACTTTGAACAACTCACCATCCCTACTCATGAGCTCGACTATCCCAGGCGGAAGTACTTTCTTGATTATAAATGGACCCGACCATCTTGATTTTAATTTTCCAGGAAACAATTTTAATCTCGAATTACAAAGAAGCACTTGTTGTCTCGGCACAAATTCACGCTTTAAAAGCATCTTGTCGTGCCATCTCTTTGATATTTCTTTGTAGATCCGAGAATTTTCATAACATTCATCCCGGAATTCCTCCAATTCGTTTAGGTCTAATATCTTTTTTTTTCATCCGCCTGAAAATCCAGATTTAATTTTTTGTCGCCCACATTGCTCTATGCTCCAACTCTAAAGGTAGATGACATGATTTCCCGAATATGAGTTGGTAAGGAGATGTACCCAAGGGCGTTTTATAAGCAGCTCGATAGGCCCAAAGAGCATCGTCAAGCTTGGACGACCAATCTTTTCGAGATGTACTCACTGTTTTTTCCAGAATTTATTTGATCTCTTTATTAGCTGCTTCGGTCTGCCCATTTGCTTGTGGATGATAAGCCAATGATTTCTTCGATCGGACCCCATACTTTTGAAGAAGCTTATCCATGATTTTATTTACAAAGTGTGATCATCGATCACTGATTAAGGCCCTTTGGGTTCCAAATCGGCTAAAATGTCCTTCTTTAAAAATTTCATCACCACTTTAGCGTCATTTGTTGGAGAAGCAATTGCCTCGACCCATGGAGATACATACTCGATTGCTAGCAGAATATACCTATTCCCAAATGATCAGGAAAAGGGGCCCATGAAGTCAATGCCCCAGACGTCAAAAATTTCAACCTTAATTACATTGGTCATGGTCATCTCATGACGCCTTGAAATATTCCCCACTCGTTGGCATCAATCGCATTGTTGAATGAAGAGATAACAATCTTTGTGTAGTGTAAGCCAACAAAATAAGCTTTGCAACACCTTTGTAGCAGTCCGTGTTGCTCCGAAGTGTCCTCCGGTTGGTGAAGAATGGCATTATTGAAGAATTTCCTTCCACTCTTCTTGCGGCACACACCTCCGCACTATCATGTCTGCACATCTTTTGAAAAGTAGTGGATCACATCTCACATATTGAACTTGATATATGGAGGAATTTCTTCATTTGATAATGAGATAAGTCCGGAGGTAGTATGCCTGCAACTAAAAAATTAACAATGTCAGCATACCAAGGAAATTTAGCTTCTACTATAAAAAGCTACTCATCCAGAAACACTTCTTTAATCCATTCAATTTCGGGCTCCTCCTCCTTTTTGTACTCAAGGCGAGATAAGTGGTCAGCCACCACATTCTCACAACCCTTCCGATCTCGAACTTCCACATCAACCTCTTGTAGAAGAAGAATCCATCGAATTAAGCGAGGTTTGGAATCTTTTTTTATCGAACATGTACTTGATAGCTGCGTGGTCTGTATGTACTATTGTCTTTGTCCCAATTAAGTATGATCGGAACTTATCAATGTAACACCCCCAAAACCGTATGGGAATATTACACGCCGTAGACCCTTTCCACAAGGATATACCAGGCTAAACACCCCTAAACAACCAAATGCTTGCCCGGACGGGGTCAAACAATATAATAATACAGACCGTTAAGGTCACTTACACATGAATACACAGACCGATGAGGTCACACAACCCCATCAACAGAACCGACTAAAACAACATTACCCACACAGGGGTTGAAACACAATACAGCAGAAGACTGAAATCAACTCTGACAACACTACAAGAATCAAAACAACTTTCAACTCTTGATTAGTATCGCAGCTCGTCATCCACTTGTGCCAATCCTGTGACTGCTCCCCTGAACCTGCATGTACCTAGACGCAAAACAGACATCCACCCCCCGATTACTCAGGGGTTAGTAAAACTCCACTGTTTTACTAGTGCAAGTATAATACGATACGAAAGGCAACAAGTAAATAGCAACCACGAATTTAATGCAGAAATCAATTATCAAATGTTCCCGATAAGTTTTAAAATTTCGAACTCAAGCAAGAGATATTTGAAAAGGAACTCATCATCTAGGGGATTTTTGAAGTAGAAATTCTTTTGAACCTCGAGTCCCAATTTACAAACCCTTTTCGTAGTCGTTAGGGCCCCAGCCCGATTCTCATTTTAAAACACACTAGATAAGATATCATTATGAGTCCGAGACCCATATTTAAAATGTTATCCAAACAATCACTGTTATACGATCGTTGTTCGTACACATCATGTACCGAACTCCGGAGGCCTCGACGGACCTTACCCGGACCACACACACTGTTCTTACACATCATGTACCGAACTCCGGAGGCCTCGACGGACCTTACCCGTCCACAAACATCGTTCGTACACATCATTTACCGAACTCCAGAGGCCTCGCCAGACCCTACATGGATCACACACCTTGTTCGTACACATCATGTACCGAACTCCAGAGGCCTCGTCAGACCCTACCTGGATCACACACCTTGTTCGTACACATCATGTACCGAACTCCAGAGGCCTCGTCAGACCCTACCTGGAACACACACACACATCGACACGACACAATTCATAATCATCAAATGTCAAGCCATTCCACATTACACCGAAATGCATAATCAAGTATGTAAACCAAAACAACACAAATATCATAATCATCACAACAACTCAACAATGACGAATCACGCCCGACACAAACTTAGATGATTTTCACATCCAACACAATTCCACGATGTTAACTAAGTGAAGGTATTATCGTTACCATCAGTCATTCATAATAATCAATTCATACGAAGCATATTCGCTAAGATAAATCAATTCATCATAACCATAACACGATGTCCCTATTCATAAGACACAATTCGTATAGCAAAATACTTGCCTTAATAACAGCTACCGAATACTCCGAAGAACATGGTTCGACCGGGAAGCTCGGACCCCAAAGAAGGCAACGAACAGAAAGTTTCCGACTCGAGTTCTTAACAAGAATTTCGTCCCTAAGTCATACCAATTATAAATCAACAATCGTACGATGGATAATAATCACACAACGCCCAATCCCCCCTCTAAGACCTTTTGTCGGACACCTTAAAGGTGTCGACTAAGAACTCGACCAAAACAACGAATCGATACGATCCAACTATGGAATAACAAGGGAAATGATATAATACATCCAAATAATCATTAATCCATCACAATCCTAAGTTAAATCGGATTAAACGGATGAAAACAACCAAAATACCCAAATTCCCCAAAACTAGGTTTCTAGAAAATTTGACCTGATTCGCTCGATCAAAGGATGTTATAGGATGAACGATTGATGATATGAACTCCAAGACTTCATGGATTAATTGTACAACAACATGGCTCCATGATAAACACACCTCCAGATGCGGAAGGGAAGAAAACGATTGAGGAAAATGATGAAAAACCCGTCTGCAGGGCCTTAAATAGGCTGTCTGCCGGCCGCCTTACGTACGTAATCGGCCATGGCTTACGGCCGTAACCGGCTGTGGCCGAGTATTCGCCAAGATCGCCGGCAGCGCTACGACGTGACCGACAAGGCTTACGTCACGAGCAGCCTTACGGCCAGTAATCGCCCCTGCCATTACGGCCGTTACTCGGCTAGGCCTTGCCAGCCAGGACTCGGTCGATCCGACAGTCCGAAAAATCCCGAAATCCAGACCTGAATATAATCCGAAGATACGGTTACGAAATACTCACAAAGAAGAATCTAAGCTCTAAGAAAACACACGATTCCGACCACCCAAGGGTTCGAAATTCGACAACGGAAGTAATTACCCCAAACTTTGGAAAATTACGAAAACAGCCCAAAATGTCCGAAATACACGATACACGATCGAAACACCAAACCAAAGCTTGCAACATGAATAATAGCATTAAATGAACTTATGAGAAACTCGAAACAACAGTTTCGGACGAGATTTGCAAGAATCAAACTCAAGTGCGGAAAAGCCGCTAAAGAACGCGAAATTCAACAAAACGACACCGAAATGAACTTGGATGACAAAAAGTGCAGAATTAATCATTCTCAGAATGACGAAAGGGTCATAAGCAAGTCGTCGAAATGGACCCCTGCCGAAAAATGAAAATTACTGGAAATCGAAATTGGGGATATTACACACTACCCTCCTTAAAAGAAGTTTCGTCCCGAAACTTAAAACAAGTAGGGAGAAGCAATATCCCGACAGGAAAACTCAACGATATACACAAGAAACGCATAACTTTCGCCCATTGGCGAAACGTTACAAGCAACGCAAAGGAATATGCGGCGTGAAAACACGCCCCACGGCGGCCAACACAACGCCACCGACTATGATTCAAAACAATAACGAGCAATTAACGACACATCACATGCACACATTTAATCAAATAAACGCACGCGACAACAAGTTGCACCGACTAAAACGGCTATGCGATAGAAACAAACAGAGTATCATGATAGAAATCACTCGGATTCTCATCAACAAGAAAATGTCCGACGACAAAACACAAACAATTCAAGATAACGGAAAATGAGAATACCGGATATTACATTCTATCCTACTAAAAAATAAGTTTCGTCCCGAAACTTAAACTAATGTAATCACAGTGATACGAAACATAACGGCACATAATAAAATACCATAATCATGACCCCGCGGTCCACTGACACGTCTCCGTAGTTACAACAACTATACGGGAACTCATTCAAAACAAAGTATCATTCAACGAGTTCCAAACATAAAAGAGTCACAAAATACATCTCTACACGAGAAACAATCCGCGCAACGAGTACCAAAAACACCATCACTGGACATCACTGGGCCCCCCAGAAGTAGGAATGGAACTCCGGTCCCCTATCATCTCGGCAACAATCTCGCAGTACTAAACTCGATGCCCCTCGTGTCCACAATTATAACAAGTCAATTGCAGTTTCTTACAATACGCGTGTTCATGGCCCAGAACGTTATGGTTGAAACACCTAGGAGCATTACCAAAACTCAAAGACACCGGCTTGGGTCTTTTAGGTCCCACAGTTGACCGAACAGGTCCCATACTCGACTGATACAAGGATTGAGGTGTGGGAATCCCAATTCCCTCACTTCCCGATGCGTCATAGGAGATCTTTTGCTTCTTCGCTACCGATACGGACTCGATAGACATTATAACCATCTCAAATGCCAAGGCTCGATCCTAATAGTCCTTCAAGGTTGTACACATAAAAGGAGCCATACACAGCCGAATCTGAGGTTTCATACGCATATCGAAATAACGAACCTTATCTGCCTCACTTTTCACCTGCTTGAGACATCTCGTAATCACTTACTAGTTCCGTTATCCCCATCTGGGATCCCATCCCGATGCACATTCTGATTCATCGCCAGTTGGTCAACCATCTGACGAAGGATGGTGGCGGTGCCAATGTCATCATTACCTCTGGATGATTGCTGTTGATCACGTGATTGGTCATCATGACCCTCCGTACTGAGCTGATTGGCACTCGACAACGAGCGAGTCACCCTGTCATGCTCCTGATCACGACAACGACTACGACCACGTCCTCGGCCTCTCGGCATACTGAATGGACGACTAATCAGAATAACACAACCAAACTAACATCACAATGCCAACGTAGGACAATAAATAGCAGCACGATATAACATCAACCCAAGTCATCACACAAGTGGACGAACTAACACCGTAATGTTGGGACTTAAATCAAAAGTAATTCACACAGTCAAATCAATAGAGATGTTTGGATTTTACCAAATCAAACATGGTCAAAACCACACACGTATCGTAGGGACCAAACACCAGCAACAAAAATAAAATATTTCCGGGGTATTATTCAAATGATAAAATTTTAAAATTCTCAAGTTTGAAATATTTGGTGAAATGAAATTTTTGAAAACACTATTAATATCTCGGTCGTTTAATCAAAACCATGTATCTCATTATCAAAACTGTTTTGATTCGAGATCACTTGCAAAATAACACTTTGAAACACCAACGTACTTGATAGACAATATCATCAAAGTGATATGATATATATATATATATTATTACCATTACTAGCGATATACAGGGTAACAACATGTTACCACGCCAACCATCACGAATATATCAACAAATATTAAATAATTAGTAAAAGGGCACGGATGCAACCGTAACAACAAATTACTACCGGATCAGTCAAAAGTTTACGGTCGTAACGACATGCACTTTACGGCCGTAACAACTCTGAGCTTACGGCCGTAATGGAAAACATCTTACGGCCGTAACAACTAGCTGCAGGACTGCAGAATTGTCACAGCAACCCCCAACAGGGCTCCGAGAGTTAGGGAACGATACCTATCAACATATCCCAACATTTAGAAAACACTGAAACATTCTCCGGCGAGCACAACAACACCACAAACTTAACGCAACCACTTAGCCCCAACACGTGAACATATGAAGTTTAAAATTCCAAAAAACCCAAAAATCGTTTTGCAAAATAAAAATTTTCCAAAATTCTTTCGTTCATAACCAAAAACGACGGCAGTATTTTACAATGTCCGAAGTACTTCAAAACATATATTACAGATACCGTCTGATGGTGTCATTTGAAAATACATGACCAATTTGTCAAAAATTTAACCAATTTTAAAATCCATATAAACCGTGGTTTTAACCGCACCATCAAAATATTTTTAACAATAGCAAACGATTCCCAGAAAAATGTTTAAACTCGTAAAGTCCTCCAGGAAGAACATTCTAAAACCTACCCGTAGCGGCATAAACATAACAATCTAAAAATAATCAAACTAAAACTCACATGCCCAAACGGCAAATAGGATCGCCAATCCAATTGAATACATCTGACAGCATCAAGTATAAAAATACAACAATACCATTCCTCAGAGTTTCTCACGAACTCAATCATCGATACCTTATTCGAAACCCATCAAGGTTCTCAATTTTTCACACCATACCACCCCATACGGTGGTTCAAAGGTAAAACAACAATACACCCAGTTTTTATACATATACTATGTGTCACAAGTATTATATACAACTATATTACACAACACCGTGTAAATAAAATTATGCACTGCAATTAACTCACTAAGATAAAATCATGATACACGGGTACCTCACATAAAAGAGGAGTCTTACGTCCACAGGTCGCACGGAGATAACGGTTGTCCGCGATACTAATCTCATCTGACAACATATCAGACACGTTGTGACTACACACTACTCAACTGGTCACCTGACGACTCGAACGACAAGACAATACATTACTCGACAAATCACGACTCGACTCGACCCGACAGCCTAGGTTTCCTCAACCTAAGCTCCGATACCATAAATGTAATACCCCCAAAACCGTATGGGAATATTATGTAATATCCGGATTTATTATTGTGTATTTCATCTGTATTCGAACCCTATATTATTCGGATTTGTAATCTCGATAATTGGAGTATGATATTTCTCATATTGGTATCTTCGTATCACCTATACAGGACTCACTATCAGATCTTTACGGATCACAAGAGTCTTAAATACATCTTCAGTCAGAAATATCTGAACATGCGGCAAAGAAGATGGTTAGAGCTGATTAAGGACTACGACTTGGAGATTTTGTATCATCCAGGCAAAGCGAATGTAGTGGCAGATGCACTTAGCCGCAAGCCTATTTCTATCTAGATGCTGGAGACTCTGCTTAGCCTTCAACGAGAGATGATTCGAGAAGGAATTGAAGTATGGTTACAAAGAGTCCAAGGACAACTGTGTGTAATGGAAATAACTTCATCATTAATCGAAGGAATCAAATCTATGCAAACAAATGATCCTCTAATGATTCAGTTACGTGATGAAGTGATCAATGGGAAGGCCCCTGGATTCGTAATTCATGATGATGGAGTTTTGAGATTTCAGAACCGACTCTGTGTGCCCGATGTCGATGTTCTGAAACCGACAATTATGAAGGAAGCTCACAGCTCGCCCTATTCTATCCACTCGGGCACCAGTAAGATGTATAAGGACTTGAAGCAGAATTTCTGGTGGGGCAACATGAAGAAAGATGTAGCGGACTATGTTTCGAAATGCTTGACTTGTCAGCAGGTTAAGATCGAGCATCAACGACCTGCCGGAATGTTGAAGCCGCTCCCGATTCCTAAATGGAAATGGGAGGACATATCGATGGACTTTATCACTAGTATGCCGAGAACCAAGACAGGAATGAACATGATTTGGGTGATAGTTGATCGTTTAACCAAATCAGCTCATTTTCTAGGCATTAAGGACACGTGGGGACCAGAGATGTTGGCACGAGTATTTATTTCGGAGATAGTTCGATTGCATGGTACGCCGAAGGCCATTATTTCTGATCGAGACGGCCGTTTTGTATCTCACTTTTGGAAAGCAGTTCATAAGGCCTTGGGGACCGAATTGAACTTCAGCACAGCTTATCACCTGCAGACTGACGGACAATCTGAGAGGACCATTCAAACGGTGGAATACATGCTAAGGGCCTATGCTTTAGATTGGTCAAACGATTGGGAAATTCATCTACCATTGATTGAATTTACCTACAACAATAGTTGGCATGCTTTCATTAAGATGACACCATTTGAGGCACTATACGGGAGGAGATGCAGATCACCCCTATGTTGGTACGATTCATCAGACTTGATCGGAACAGAACCGGAGTTGATCGTGCAGACACGAGAGAAGATAGCCTTGATTCGTGAAAGGCTGTTGACCGCCCAGAGTCGATAGAAATCTTATGCAGAAGTACGCCGTTGCCCATTGGAGTTCAGTACTGGAGACCATGTACTCTTAAAGGTTTCTCCTACTTGGGGAATCTTTCATTTTGGAAGGAAGGGAAAGCTGAGTCTGAGATATATCGGACCATTCGAGATCCTTGATAGAGTTGGAGAGTTGGCATATAGATTGGCATGCCGTCGTTGAGCCATGTTCATAACGTGTTCCACGTATCCCAGTTACGGAGATATATACCGGATCCTAGTCATGTCATTGATTTCGGTGAAATTGAAGTCGCTCAGGATGGGACGTTCGAAGAAAGACCAGTCAAGATACTCGAGAGTCGAGTTAAGCAGTTGAGGAACAAACAAATCGTTTTGGTCAAAGTTCAGTGGTCATGCCACGGAGTGGAAGAAGCCACATGGGAAACAGAAGATGGCATGAAGTCCAGATACCCAGAGTTATTTTTGTCTTGAGTTTCGGGACGAAACTCCTTTTTAGTAGGAGAGTATGTAATATCCGGATTTATTATTGTGTATTTCATCTGTATTCGAACCCTATATTATTCGGATTTGTAATCTCGATAATTGGAGTATGATATTTCTCGTATTGGTATCTTCGTATCACCTATACAGGACTCACTATCAGATCTTTACGGATCACAAGAGTCTTAAATACATCTTCAGTCAGAAAGATCTGAACATGCGGCAAAGAAGATGGTTAGAGCTGATTAAGGACTACGACTTGGAGATTTTGTATCATCCAGGCAAAGCGAATGTAGTGGCAGATGCACTTAGCCGCAAGCCTATTTCTATCTAGATGCTGGAGACTCTGCTTAGCCTTCAACGAGAGATGATTCGAGAAGGAATTGAAGTATGGTTACAAAGAGTCCAAGGACAACTGTGTGTAATGGAAATAACTTCATCATTAATCGAAGGAATCAAATCTATGCAAACAAATGATCCTCTAATGATTCGGTTACGTGCTGAAGTGATCAATGGGAAGGCCCCTGGATTCGTAATTCATGATGATGGAGTTTTGAGATTTCAGAACCGACTCTGTGTGCCCGATGTCGATGTTCTGAAACCGACAATTATGAAGGAAGCTCACAGCTCGCCCTATTCTATCCACTCGGGCACCAGTAAGATGTATAAGGACTTGAAGCAGAATTTCTGGTGGGGCAACATGAAGAAAGATGTAGCGGACTATGTTTCGAAATGCTTGACTTGTCAGCAGGTTAAGATCGAGCATCAACGACCTGCCGGAATGTTGAAGCCGCTCCCGATTCCTAAATGGAAATGGGAGGACATATCGATGGACTTTATCACTAGTATGCCGAGAACCAAGACAGGAATGAACATGATTTGGGTGATAGTTGATCGTTTAACCAAATCAGCTCATTTTCTAGGCATTAAGGACACGTGGGGACCAGAGATGTTGGCACGAGTATTTATTTCGGAGATAGTTCGATTGCATGGTACGCCGAAGACCATTATTTCTGATCGAGACGGTCGTTTTGTGTCTCACTTTTGGAAAGCAGTTCATAAGGCCTTGGGGACCGAATTGAACTTCAGCACAGCTTATCACCTGCAGACTGACGGACAATCTGAGAGGACCATTCAAACGGTGGAATACATGCTAAGGGCCTATGCTTTAGATTGGTCAAACGATTGGGAAATTCATCTACCATTGATTGAATTTACCTACAACAATAGTTGGCATGCTTTCATTAAGATGACACCATTTGAGGCACTATATGGGAGGAGATGCAGATCACCCCTATGTTGGTACGATTCATCAGACTTGATCGGAACAGAACCGGAGTTGATTGTGCAGACACGAGAGAAGATAGCCTTGATTCGTGAAAGGCTGTTGACCGCCCAGAGTCGACAGAAATCTTATGCAGAAGTACGCCGTCGCCCATTGGAGTTCAGTACTGGAGACCATGTACTCTTAAAGGTTTCTCCTACTTGGGGAATCTTTCATTTTGGAAGGAAGGGAAAGCTGAGTCTGAGATATATTGGACCATTCGAGATCCTTGAGAGAGTTGGAGAGTTGGCATATAGATTGGCATTGCCGCCGTCGTTGAGCCATGTTCATAACGTGTTCCACGTATCCCAGTTACGGAGATATATACCGGATCCTAGTCATGTCATTGATTTCGGTGAAATTGAAGTCGCTCAGGATGGGACGTTCGAAGAAAGACCAGTCAAGATACTCGAGAGTCGAGTTAAGCAGTTGAGGAACAAACATATCGTTTTGGTCAAAGTTCAGTGGTCATGCCACGGAGTGGAAGAAGCCACATGGGAAACAGAAGATGGCATGAAGTCCAGATACCCAGAGTTATTTTCGTCTTGAGTTTCGGGACGAAACTCCTTTTTAGTAGGAGAGTATGTAATATCCGGATTTATTATTGTGTATTTCATCTGTATTCGAACCCTGTATTATTCGGATTTGTAATCTCAATAATTAGAGTATGATATTTCTCGTATTGGTATCTTCGTACATAAGTATATCGTCATGCATAATTTCTCATGCAAACTCGTGATAGCGCACGCTAAGAATGTAGCTTAACGCGCGCTATCGGATACAATTAGCGCACGTTACGAATGAAGAATTGCATGCGCTAGGTCATCAATTATTGAGCTAGGCGGCTAACACATGCACCAGCCGGACGTAGGACCGGATAAGATTCCCGCGGATGAACCTGGACAGTTTTGGAGTCAACTCTTATTAGCTCGCGCTAAGGATGTTTGATAGCGTGCGCTAATCAGCTATTATACAGAAAGTTTATATATGGGCCAGCACTTCATTTCTTCTTGTTCCCTTCACTCGTCCTCATAATTTGTTAGTCCAGAGAGCATTTTATCCTCCTCAAACACACTTAGAACACATCTACTTGATCATTGGATATTGGATATTTCTTGTGATTGATCATTGAAGTGGAGTAGCACCTTGGAGTGGCATACAACCAACCGGAGTCAGATTCTACCTTTGTGCTTCAGTGATTTCGTCATATTAAGGTATGTTAATTCCATCTCCAGCCTTAGATTCGGGTTCTAAAGAATAAGATGATCATGCTAGCAAGATATTGAGTTCCATTGGTGAATTATTCAACAAACATCATGTTTAGAGGATTGGAATGTTTATGCTTAAGATATTGTCGTTGGAACCTCGTAGTTGGAATCTTATTACATCAGATGATGAGAGGAACGTTCTGAAGATGATTATCCGTATGAATTATGTTGTTATATTGATCATAAACTTGGAGATGATATCACTTTTGATTATAAGGACTTAAGAAAGAATCATCTTAGATTACATCCTTTCTTATAAGCTGGAATTATTAGTTTATCTCCATGGTTAAATCGGGATGTAATAATGATATTGAATCTAGTGCTTCGACCTTAAGA
The DNA here is from genome assembly GCA_033398695.1 of Orobanche coerulescens. Lineage (NCBI taxonomy): Eukaryota > Viridiplantae > Streptophyta > Magnoliopsida > Lamiales > Orobanchaceae > Orobanche > Orobanche coerulescens. The sequence continues at coordinate 79,403,392 of CM065808.1, forward strand.
ACATCAAACTTCGCATGAGAATTGTAATCAAGATGGATTATGGTGTTGTGATGATTATACGTATCTTTGTATCTCGAAGTCGTTTAATCCATAAGATCATTCATAAGTTTATGAATATGACATGTAGATGGATATCACACGTTAATCACTGAGGAATTCGTAAAATTCGTCACCGTTAGAACTAGTCTACTGCCCATTAGTGAACTGCCATGCACGCTTAGCGTGCGCTAAGCTTTGTGAATTAACGTACGCTAACGGGCTTGTTTAGCGTACGCTACGATTGAAACTTAGCGTGCGTTAAGTCATCAGGCGAGTCAGTCGGCTGATCAGTGAGGTATTGACCGTGCATGGTTAGCGTACGCTAGGCTGTGTGTATTGCGTGCGCTAACGAGTAGCCTTAAGTACGCTACATAGGATTCGTAGCGTGCGTTAAGCAATCCACATAGTTTTCTTTTAAGAACTTTCAACCGTATTTTGGATTATTAGACATTCGTACGACATGAGATGAATTCTATATTATTTCTTTTGTTAAGGTTCGAGCTTGTTGCGTGATTGATCGAAGGGGCGACCTTCGAGTGTTTCGTTTTTTGTGGAAGTATTGTTCTTATCTTCGAATCGAGGCAAGTACCTTAATTGTTTTATTTATTGATGTTATATATATTGTTGTACATGTATGTCGTTGTTGTATGTCCACCACGTGTTGGTCCGACGGGATCATCTTGGGATCTATGCTAGCATGCGCTGGATCATTGGACGAGTTTTTCCACCACGTGTTGGTCCGACGGGATCATCTTGGGGTCTAGGCAGTGAACGCTGGATCATTGGAATTACCATGTGTATGTTGTGATATCATGTTGTAAATATCAGTTGTGTATGTTATTTATGAGTTTCTCGTAGGAGAAGACTCGTTGGTATTTTTGTCATTTACGTTATTATTATTCTTCGTGAGATGTTGAATAATATATTGTGGTACTTGTACTAGCATCGTTGTTCTAACCCCTTCGGGGGTGAACATTTGTTTATGTTCAGGATCCAGGAGAGCGGGAAAACAACCACTGGAGCTGCATGACGACGAGGGTGCAGAGTGATGTTCCGGCCGGGTTTAATTATCTGTGTTTGGTTATTTTTAATAAGTACTCGAGTATGTCGTCAATTTGTGATGTTTGGATTTTGGTGATGTATTAATAAATTCTTCATTTGGATATTTGTATTCTCGGTATTGAACAAGAATTGTTGTATTTTATTTCAGTGATTTCATAAGTTGGTCTCTGTTATTGTCTTTTCATTTATTCAGCCTTGTAAATTCTTATATAAAGGATTTATGGCGCTGTAATATTCCTGAATATATCGGGGGTGTTACATATTACACGCCGTAGACCCTTTCCACAAGGATCTACTAGGCTAAACATCCCTAAACAACCAAATGATTGCCCGGCCAGGGTCAGACAATATAATAATACAGACCGTTAGTGTCACTTAGACATGAATACACATACCGATGAGGTCACACAATCCCATTAACAGAACCGACTAAAACAACATTACCCACACAGGGGTCGAAACACAATACAATGGAAGACTGAAATCAACTCTGACAACACTACAAGAATCAAAACAACTCTCAACTCTTGATTAGTATCGCAGCTCGTCATCCACTTATAGCAATCCTGTGACTGCTCCCCTGAACCTGCATGTACCTGGACGCAAAACAGACATCCACCCCCCGATTACTCGGGGGTTAGTAAAACTCCACTCTTTTACTAGTGCAAGTATAATACGATACGAAATGCAACAAGTAAATAGCAACTACGAATGTAATACGGAAATCAATTATCAAATGTTCCCGAGAAGTTTTAAAATTTCGAACTCAAGCAAGAGATATTTGAAAAGGAACTCATCATCTCGGGGATTTTTGAAGTAGAAATTCTTGGACCTCGAGTCCCAATTTACAAAACCTTTTCGTAGTCGTTAGGGCCCCAGCCCGATTCTCATTTTATAACACACTAGATAAGATATCATTATGAGTTCGAGACCCATATTTAAAATGTTATCCAAACAATCACTGTTATACGATCGTTGTTCGTACACATCATGTACCAAACTCCGGAGGCCTCGACGGACCTTACCCGGACCACACACTGTTTGTACACATCATGTACCGAACTCCGGAGGCCTCGACGGACCTTACCCGGCCACAAACATCGTTCGTACACATCATGTACCGAACTCCAGAGGCCTCGTCAGACCCTACCTGGATCACACACCTTGTTCGTACACATCATGTACCGAACTACAGAGGCCTCGTCAGACCCTACCTGGATCACACACCTTGTTCGTACACATCATGTACCGAACTCCAGAGGCCTCTTCAGACCCTACCTGGAACACACACACATCGACACGACACAATTCATAATCATCAAATGTCAAGCCATTCCACATTACACCGAAATGCATAATCAAGTATGTAAACCAAAACAACACAAATATCATAATCATCACAACAACTCAACAATGACCAATCACGCCGGGCACAAACTTAGATGATTTGCACATCCAACACAATTCCACAATGTTAACTAAGTGAAGGTATTATCGTTACCATCAATCGTTCATAATAATCAATTCATACGAAGCATATTCGCTAACATAAATCAATTCATCATAACCATAACATGACATCCCTATTCACAAGACACAATTCGTATAGTAAAATACTTGCCTTAATAACCGCTACCGAATACTCCGAAGAACACGGTTCGACCGGGAAGCTCGGACCCCAAAGAAGGTAATGAACGAAAAGGTTCCGACTCGAGTTCTTAACAAGAATTTTGTCCCTAAGTCATACCAATGATAAATCAACAATCGTACGATGGATAATAATCACACAACGCCCAATCCCCCTTCTAAGACCTTTTGTCGGACACCTTCAAGGCATCGACTAAGAACTCAACCAAAACAACGAATTGATACGATCCAACCATGGAATAACAAGGGAAATGATATAATACATCTAAATAATCATCAATCCATCACAATCCTAAGTTAAATCGGATTAAACGGATGAAAACAACCAAAATACCCAAATTCCCCAAAACTAGGTTTCTAGAAAATCTGACCTGATTCGCTCGATCAAAGGATGTTATAGGATGAACGATTGATGATATGAACTCCAAGACTTCATGTATTAATTGTACAACAACATGGATCCATGATAAACACACCTCCAGATGAAGAAAACGAGTGAGGAAAATGATGAAAAACCCGTCTGAAGGGCCTTAAATAGGCTGTCTGCCGGCTGCCTTACGTACGTAATCGGCCATGGCTTACGGCCGTAACCAGCCATGGCCGAGTTTTCTGCCCAACACTGCCGGCAGCGCTACATATGTGACCGAACAAGGCTTACGTATGTAGCAGGCCTTACGGCTGTAACTGCCGGGCCATTATGGCCGTTACTCGGCCAGGCCTTGCCAGCCAGGACTCGGTCAATCCGACGGTCCGGAAAATCCCAAAACCCAGACCTGAATATAATCCGAAGACATGGTTATGAAGTACTCGCAAAGATGAATCTAAGCGCTAAGAGAACACACGATACCGACCACCCGAGGGTTCGAAATTCGACAACGGAAGTAATTACCCCAAACTTTGTGAAATTACGAAAACGGCCCAAAACGTCCGAAATACACGATACATGATCGAAACACCAAACCAAAGCTTGCAACATGAATAATAACATTAAATGAACTTACGAGAAACTCGAAACAACAGTTTCGGACGAGATTCGCAAGAATCAAACTCAAGTGCGGAAAAGCCGCTTAAGAACGCGGAATTCAACAAAACGACACCGAAATGAACTCGGATGACAAAAAGTGCAGAATTAATAATTCTCAGAATGATGAAACGGTCATAAGAGAGTCGTCGAAACGGACCCCCACCGTAAAAAAAATACCAGAAATCGAAATTGCGGATATTACAATCAAAAGCAAATACCACGGCAAGCATTTCTTTCTCAGTTGTTTTGTAATTTTGCTGAGCTCCTTATAATGTCTTGCTTGCATAGTAAATAGCCGGAATGAGTTTCTCACGACATTGTCCCGACACAGCTCTAACCGCAAAATCACTTGCATTGCACATGATCTCAAAAGGTTAAGACCAATCCAGTACAACGAGGATAGGAGCACTCACTAATGCCTTCTTTAAAGTTTCAAATGCCTACAAACACTCATTAGAAAAAATGAAAACAATATCTTTTTCTAACAATTTACTCAAAGGTTTAGTAGTTTTAGAAAAATCTCGAATGAACTTCCTATAAAGACCGGCGTGACCAAGAAAGCTCCAAATGGCCTTTTCATTCTTCGGAGGGGGCTGTTTCTCAATGGCGATAATCTTCGCTCTGTCCACCTCTAATCCTGCGGCAGATACTCTATGGCCTAGGACAATCCCTTCTTGCACCATAAAGTGGCATTTTTCCTAATTTAGGATTAGTATCTTCACAGTGCTGCAAAACTAAAGTGAGATTATGACAACAATGAGCAAATGAATTACCAAAAAACAAAAAATCATCCATGAACACTTCCATTATATTTTCAATTAAACCATGGGAGATAGCCATCATGCAGCGCTGAAAAGTGGTTGGGGCATTACATAAGCCAAACGGCGTTCTACGATAAGCATGAATTCCATAAGGACATGTGAAAGCCATGTTTTCTTGATCTTCTGGCATTATGTAAATTTGATTATATCCTGAACAACCATCAAGAAACAGAAAAATTTAGGCCCCGCCAATCTATCAAACATTTGATCAATTAAGGGGAGAGGAAAATGATCTTTGCAAGTTTCCGCATTCAACGCCCTATAATCTATACACACCCTCCATCCCGTAAGTGCCCTCATAGCAATTAATTCATCTTTCTCATCTTTAGTCACGGTCATCCCCCCCTTTTTAGACACTACTTGCGTAGGACATACCCACTCACTATCGGAAATTGGGTAAATCATTCCATCATCTAACAATTTGAGTACTTCTTTTTTTATTACTTTTTTCATTATAGGATTGAGTCTTTGTTGATTTTCCACTTTAGGTTTATAATTTTCTTCAAGTAAAATCCTATGCATGTATATTGAAGGGCTGATTCCCTTTAAATCTGAGATAGATCATCCTATGGCAGACTTATGATCTCTTAAAAAAAGAATTAGTTTATCTCATTGAGTAGAGGAAAGCGAAGAGGATATAATTACTGGATTTGTAGTATTACAACCAAGAAATGCATAGGTGTTCTGGAAGGGTTTTAAGGTCCAGGTTTGGTTGTGATGCACCCGACTGAGATGAAACAGGTCGTAAGTTTTGGACCATGTCATTTGACACGGTCGAGTCGCCGGTCGTGTCGTTTGAAAGCTTGATTTCAGGAACTATTGTATGCTTTTCTTGTTCTGTTTCTCTTTCTAAATCGTCGAATTTATTGATTTTTGGTTCTTCCTGTAGAGAATTTAATTCAGAAACATAATCAAACAAGTCAGTATCATCAAAATTGAGTTACACAAGTGCAAACTCTAACGGATCTTAGGATAATGAGTGCAACACTGTATTCTTTCCATACGAAGTTATAATATCAATAACATTGCAATATTCAATATCATCATGAAATTTCATAGCTTTGAATATGGAAAATAGAACATGCTCATCATTAACACGTAGTGTAAGTTCTCCCCTTTCAATATCGATAAGAGCCTTTCCCGTTTCTAGAAACGGACATCCAAGGATAAGTGGTAAATCTTCATCTTCCTCCATGTCGAGAACGAAAAAATCCACTGGAAATATAAATTTGTCGACCTTTACGAGCACGTCTTCAACAATCCCCTTGGGGTATGTTATTGATCGATCCACCAATTGTAACATTATTGTTGTTGCTTTCATTTCCCCAACTCCTAATTTCCTGAAAATAGATAAAGGCATAAGGTTAATTGAAGCACCTAAATCACACAAAGCCTTATCGAATGAAACTTTTCCAATAGTGTGTGGAATAATAAAGCTTCCTGGGTCCTTATGCTTATGAGGTAATTTGCATTGGATAATAACGCTACATTCTTCGGTTAATTTAACCGTCTCATGTTCTACCATCCTTCTTTTTCTTGACATCACATCCTTCAAGGATTTTGAATAATTAGGCATTTGTTCCAAAGAATCTGCAAAACGAACATTGATGTTAATTTTCCTGAAGATGTCTAAAATTTTTGCAAATTGGGTATCTAACTTTTTCTTTCAAAACGTTGAGGAAAAGAGAGAGGAACTTTAAAAGTAGAAGTAGAGTTAGAAGGTATTTTAGGCTTCTCAGCCCCTTAGATGTGTCATGCTTCCCTTCTTCATCTACAAGTTTGATTTGTCCTCTATGGCTTCCTTGCTTTGTTGGTCCGTTGGTATCTTTGTACCTTCATAATTCATTCTGCTTCTTAAGGTGATATCGACAAGATTCTTTTGGACTTACTTCAGTATTACTTGGAAATTATCCCCGGTGATGTTAACTCCCAACAACCTTAGCCAACTGTCCAATTTGAGTCTCGAGGTTTTTCATTTGGGCTCCCATGGTAGTAGCTAATTGAGTCACATGGCCCTCAATTTTGTCTAATTTTTCCTCATCTCGACTAAATCAACTCTTTGTTTCCATCATAAAGGTAGCTAAAATATTCTCAAGATTTGAAGTAGGCTTCGATTCTCCAATTATTTCACCATTTGACACTTTGAATCTGACCGGCAGTTGTAAATCATTTTTTTGATTAGCATAGGTAAAATTTTCATGATTTCTGTTGGAGGGATGGTAGAAACCCGGAGGTGGATTATTTCGAAAATTATTGAAATTTCGATTATTGATGTAATGAGCCTCTTCTAATGGGTCGGACAGTAGTGTACTTCCTTGAGGAGCTATTTTCGCATCTTCTTCCTTTGTTAGGGCCCCCAGCTGATTAGTTAACATCATCATTTGCGCGGTTAGTGCCTTGATAGGGTCCGAATCAGATACCTCAGCCACCCTTCTAACATTTGCCCTTTCCATCGGCCATTGGTAACTAACTGTTCTTAGCTATTTCTTCTATTAATCCAAAAGCTTCTTCAGTGCTTCTTGCTAGTAATGCCCCTCCTGTGGAAGCATCAATGAAATTCTTCGTTTCTCCCATAATACCATTGTAGAATAAATACATTTGTTGGTCTTCTGGGAAGCCTTGCCGAAGACATCGTCTTAGTAAATCTTTAAAACGTTCCCATGCTTCATATAACGGTTCAGAGTCCAACTGATGAAATTGAGTAATCTCACTTTTTAGCTTCTTCGTCTTGTTAGGTGGGAAAAATTTGAACAAGATTTTTTCGCTCAAATCTTCCCATGTACTTATACTTCCTGGAGATAAAGTCCCAAGCCAGTTTCTTGTTTTCTCTCTCAAAGAGAATGGAAATAATCGCAAGCGTATTGCATCATGCGAGACCCCATTCATTTTGATAGTATCACAAATTTGTATGAAATGTGTGGGATGAGCATACGGATCTTCGACAGCAAATCCTCCGAATTAATTCTGTTGAACCATTGAAATTAGAGCGGGCTTCAACTTGAAATTCAGAGCATTGATTGGAACATGAGTATTTCCCCCAAAGTTTTGGTCAAGATTTGGCCGGAATCCATCCCGAATTGATTGCATCCTAGTTGCTGGATTTTCAATCCGTTCGCCACCGTTGTCCTGGATTATTGCATTTTCATTTCTTGTGTTCGTATTATTCATCCCCGTGTTATCTCCTGCTCTCTCCATGTCTTCAAAAAGATCCCTCCTTAGTTTCCTTGAGGTAGTACTTGTTCTTCGGGCAAATGCTTCTACTTCCATGATTAAAGTTTGTAAAGGCACTCGAGATGAATGGGTGTTCACGCACTCCCTGAGTAGGAGATAAATTTGCACAACATGAGTTACACAACAAGAAAAAATGCCTAAAGTAAGACTAGAAGCACTTATCGTAATATCAATACTAATAAAAATAAATTAGTCACCGACAATGGCGCCAAAAACTTGTTCGCTATATTTTTAATCAATCCGCAAGTGTATAGAGTAAATGTAGGAAGCGGCGAGCAACTTCGTATTCCACAAAGATGAATTATTCCTATTGTATTGATTACTATATTATAGTGATCTCAGTTTTATCTAGACGATCATTGAGGTGGATGAATGGTTAACTAAACGTAAAAGAATAATGAAAATTAATTTAAACAAGTGTAATATTTGAATCGAAGAGAGTTTTAAGAGTTTTAAAAAATTCCAAGGCTAAGTTTCCGTTGATTACTAAGTTTAGTTGGGATTGATTTCAAACAATACTATGTGCGTTTCTAAAATGATAACCACAATAATATTTTAAAGTCCCTCTCGAGATGCAATAAAATGTAGACTAAACAACCTATAATAACGTCTCCGTCTATTATAAATTATCTAACTCCAAATGTTCATAAGATTAAATATCATCATAGCTTATCACCGATTTCTCAATCACGTAATTAACTATGTCAAATATTCGAAAACTTATTAATGCCCTCTTCTCTCGAATTATGAGAATTTAAGTTAAACATGTAAAAACATTGATCAAGTGTTCCAACATGAATCAAAACCAGGTATTTGATAAAGAAATCGCACTAGATATATATAATCATCAATCTTCAAACCCATAATGCATCAACGTACTCCCATGCCCGGAATCTAACAAGTTTAGCCAGACATGGTAATAAAACAAAGATCAATAATCATCATGTTCATCATGTTCAAGCTAAATAAGTAACAAAAATGAGTAACAGATAGGAATAAGATAAAACTCGGATGGTGTCTTGAGTGGTCTCGGTTCAAGCCTTCAAGTGTTCTTAATGTGTTCTTCCATGTACTTTCTTCAAAGTCTCCTCCTTTTGGTAATTTTTTCTCTCAATCTTGTGTTTTTCAATCTTCACCAACTCTCCAAATCATAATATCCTCCTCAAGTCCAGTCCAAGGCCTTTTTATCAAGCCAAAAAGCCAAAACTTCTTGTTCAAACCGTGTAAAAACATCAATCAAGGGACTTTGCACCGAAAATTGACACAGACCGTGTCGAAGTGCTCTAGATTTCCAAAAGTTGCTGGAGGCAACCTAATCGGGTAGTTGGCCATGTCAGTTGACACGGCCTGTTTCGTTTGACACAGTCGGGTTAGATGACACGGTCGGGTTGCTTTGACACGGCCCAGGTCATGTCAGTCTGTTCTGACTCCATATATGTCAGTCTTTTTTGGCTCGATCTTTCGTTCATGCATCACTCGATATGTATCGGGGGTTGGGACTTCATTCATGCTTGATAATGGTCTTAAAAACACCTATAAAAGCAACCAAACATATCCAAGCTTGATCGAGTCCAACAAACAAAATTTAAGCACAAAAAATACAATTCCACACATTTTAGGATCTTAAAATCCGGAAAACCTTATAGAAACATGTGTAAAAATGAGTGTTAGCATTGATAAGAAGACATTGCTTATTTCAATTATTTACTTTCTCATTATTGTTTTTCCATTATAAACAGTTTCTTATTTTTCCTTGAAATATTTATGCAATAATAATTGATCTTTTAAAACATCTCAGAAATTCAAACAGAATCTTGTGATATATATCTTGCTGATAGTGCCGCTACAAACACCATCCTTCAAAATAAAAAATATTTTCTTAAGTTGACATTAGTTGAGGACAATGTTAGCACGATATCAGGTGCATCAAACATCATTGAAGTCTCCGAAAGAGCTTGTATCATTTTGCCAAATGATAATAAATTAGATACTGAAAATGTTCTGTATTCTAGTATGTCTAAGAGAAACATATTAAGTTTCAAGAATACCCAGCATAATGGATTCCACATCCAGATAATTACAAGAGGTGGCAATGAATTGCATAAATTCTTTTGTGTTGGCCATAAGCTAATAAAAGCAAAATAATCAACATTACCTTCTGGAATGTATTACATCTTTATTAAGGTGTTGTGCGGCGATTTATATGCCTCGATGGCGATCGACAAGATGGTCAGAATCCAGTCAAAGAAGATAGACACTGGGCAAGCACCTGGCGACCGTCTGTAGGCATCTGTCGATCACTTGATATCTGCCTGTAGACGATCGTCCCATGCTGCATGTGAACCCGACACCCGTTAAAGTCTTCGAAGACCGAATCTCGGACGTGGACCCACGTGCAGATCCACAAAAGGCGCCGCAAGATCAGGCCTTTGACCCCAACCTGTCACCAGCCTTTCACCTACCGACAATCCCGCCGAAAGGTACAAGGTGGGTCCTCCCCAGACAGCGACTCAGGACGCGTGCAGGCTTCCCATTGGCTCGCACAGCTGGCTGCCAGCAGCAGCCTCGGACTTTAAGGAAACAGCCCCACGTGATAGGACGATCGCCCACATTATTCTAATATAGAATACGGCGGTCGCCCGCGATCGCCGGAGAGGACCCAACAACCTTGTCTCCTATAAATAGCAGGCCTCCAACAGTGGCCTGAGGGCATCGGGAATACAGTGAAAAAACGTACAGAGAGAACAAAAACTCATCTGACGAATACTTACATATACACAGTGATATTCATTCACACACATAGAACATCTAAAGCAAGAACACACAGAGCTTCATATCTGATTCTTCCGGCAATCTTCACGCTCTACAGCTAAGATAA